>JAQPPZ010016869.1:14895000-16173333 GCA_028583015.1 Wollemia nobilis
GGCTTTTGAGTCGAAGAGGAAAAACCATGGCCCGACAGGGCTTTTTGTTCAACCTTGGAGGGTAGGTTTCGATCCTCGTGTTGAACCTACTGCTATCCTAGTTTGGATTTGATTATATGCTCTTCCAATGGAATTATGGGGTGAGCAGGTACTGGCAATGATTGGCAATTTGATTGGTAGACATCTGGGTGTTGCCAAAGACACTATTGAACGGAGCATGGCGATGTATGCTCGCATGTGTGGAGATGAATTTGAACCAGCCTTTGCCAACAAAGTTGGAAATTAAACTGGCAAGTATTTCCTAGATTCAACAGTTGGACTATGAGGCCCTACCCTTTAGATGTCGGTTTTGCCACAAGCATGGACATTTGGCCCGTTTCTATCCTCTTAATATGAATGCCAATATGGAGGCCTCCTCAGGAGTGCCAAACTCACCTAAAGAGGATAAGGTTGCACCCAATAAAGATCTTATTAGCACCAGTCAGGGCCAGGAAGTTCAGAGAGAGGGTTTTGAATAGCCTAGAAGAAAAATACGAACAAAGAAAGAGAATGGAAAGGAGCAATCTCATCTCAGGCTTGCTAATAGGTATGAGATTTTTAAGTCATTGGTTGATGATGAGGATCACTCTATGGAGGGCTTGGAGGGTTTCAGAGAATCCTCTGTTGTTCCTGGGCAAATCCCCCTCTCATCTTCTCCTATCATTCAGCAGATAGTTGATCCCTCTGAGGTATCACAGCCAGTGTGTTCTGGTGCCTTAGTAGTCCATACCCAGGAGCAGACAATTTCTCAGGATGTTCGCATGGGGATGGCAGAGAAAAATAGGGAAAGGCCATCTTTGGGGATAACCCAGATAGAAAAAAGATCCAAAAATAGTAATTCTTAGGGAGCTGGAAGAAGATCCAATAAGGATCTGCTACCATCCCAGGGAGACAAATTGATCATGGGAGGATTGGTGAGGACAATTGACTCTTACTGCTCCCAGGGTAACCCATGATTATACAATCTTGGAATGTGAGGGGTTTAAACAGCAGAATCCATCAATCTGCTATTCAAAGATTATTAGAGCATAGCAATACTGATTTTTTGCTTTTACAAGAGACTAAGATGTCTTTGGATCTTATGTCTAAAATAGTCCACAGAATTTGGAGGGGTGCTGGTCATATGGATGTGGCTGCCCAAGGTGCCTCGGGGGGGATTTTTACTTTGTGGAACTCTCTAGAATGGTCTGCAATTGAACACCTTGCCTGGAGGGGTGTTCTCACTTCCCTGTTTAGGAATAATGTCTCTGCATAATTCATTCTTGTCACTAACTTTTATGGTTCTCAAACTCTAGAGGGTCAGCGGCGGCAGTGGAAGGCTATGCATGACATGCGAGCATCAAGGGAAGATATAGACTGGATTATAGTGGGGGATTTAACACTAAATTATCTTCTAGAGACAAGGAAGGGGGATCACCTCTTTTGGATCTAGGGGACCGGTTCATGATTGCTCAAGTCCAGGCTTTGCACTTAGTGGACATTAAGTGTCCTAGCAATAACTTCAGTTGGACTAATAAAATGCGGGAGCCCCATACTAAGAAGGTGAAGCTTGATCACTTTTTTCTTTCAGAGGAGGTGTTTGTAAAATGAAATATCAATTTTTAGATTTTGGCAGGCCCTGTTTCTGATCACTGTCCTATTCTGTTGGAAAGTGGGACTAGGATGGGGATCCATCACAAACCATTCAGATTTGAGAATTTTTGGCTTCAGAAAGAAGAACTTCAAGAGAAAATTCCAAAGTGGTGGGAAGAGGGTCGCCCAGCTTATGGGAGAGCTATGTTTAGAATCCATAAACAACTTCAATATGTCAAATCTCAGTTGAAGTATTGGAGGCATTCTAATAAATCTGACTTCCAGACCCAAAGAGCTCCGTTGGTGGCCCGCTAGGATGAGGTCCAAAAATAGTTTAGAGAAGGAGTAATAATGGATCAGCTCAAAGTTGAGGATGATGCCTTGCGTTTTGCGGTTGAGGACAATGACAACCAGGAGGATATCTATTGGAAACAGAGAGCAAGAACTTCCTGGTTATTAGAAGGGGATAGAAATACAAAATTCTTTCATCGAACTACTTGTGCTCGAAGACAGATGAATAATATGGAGGCCCTTCAAGATGATAATGGACATTCCTTTGATACTCTTCCAGGTATTCACTCCCATGCTATGGATTATTTTTCAAAGCTTTTTAAGGAAAGTGTGGTTCAAGATGTAGAGGCCCAAAATGAAGTTATTTCTGTCATACTTGCTATTATTTCGGAGGATGAAAATTAGGCCCTCCTTAAACCCATTGATAGGGATGAATTGAAAACCGTGGTCTTTGGAATGAGCACTGGTAAAACTCTTGGTCTAGATGGCTTCCCAATTGAGTTCTTTCAGGCTTTCTAGGACTACTTAGGGGAATATGTAAGGGTTGTTGTTGAAGAATCCAGAGAAAATAAGAGAATGCTTAAAGCTATAAACCACACGTTCATTACCTTGATTCCAAAAGGGGAGGAGGGGGTACATATTTTAGATTATAGGCCTATTGCCTTATGTAATGTGGTATAAAAAATACTCACAAAGGTAATTACTGAGCACCTAAAACCTCTTCTTCACAACATTATCTTCCCTAAGCAAGGAGGCTTTGTTGAAGGACGACAGATTCTGGATGGGGTGGTTGTGGCCTAGGAAGCAATCCATTCAATGCACACTTCTGGTAATAAAGGGATGTTCATTAAATTGGATATGTCAAAGGCTTATGATAGGGTTGAATGGAGCCTCCTGGCTAAAATGATGGTAGCCTTCGGCTTCTCTCAGGGCTGGATTGAGTGGATTATGAGTTGTGTCTCTTCTCCGACTTACTCTGTGCTTATCAAGGGCCTTCCTTTGCAACCTTTTGGAGCTTCTCGGGGTCTGTGCCAGGGGGATCCCTATTCCCCTTATCTTTTTCTCATTCTGGCTGAAGGTCTTGGTAGAATTTTAAAGAGGAGAAGACAGCAAGGCAGATTAATGGGTATTAGGGTGGGGGATGAAGTTGTATCACACCTGCAGTTTGTGGATGACACTGGTTTGATGGGAGTAGCCAGCATCAGGGAAGCTAGAACAATTAGAGATACTCTTAATGTCTATCTCAGGGCTACTCAATAGGTCATTAATGACAATAAATCCAAAGTGGTCTTTTTTAATCTAGAGCATAGTCTTCAGAACAAAATTTTAGAAATCCTGGGATTCACTAGGACTTCTCTCCCTATGGTTTACTTGGGTATCCCCTTGCACTTCAAGAGGCTGAAATTAAACACTTGGAGAAATATGTTGGAGTGTATCAAGGACAGAATTAATCATTGGTCTCACAAGTGGTTAAGTTATGGTGGCAGATTAACGTTATTACAGTCTATCATTCAAGCCATGCCAATATACAAATTTTCTATCCTAGCTACTCTGCTTACAATTTGGAAAGAGTTGGACAGGATGGCTAGGAAGTTTTTGTGGGAAGGAGCTAACGAAAAAAGAAAGTGGGCCTTAGTGGGTTGGGATAAAGTCACTCAACATAATGTAAAAGGTGGACTGGGACTGAGAGGATCCAAGTTAAATAATCAAGCCTTGGATGGAAAGTTGTACTGGAGGTGGATTTCCCAACCAACTTCCTTATTCAGTAGAATTCTCACGAGTAAATATTTGGGTCAAGTTAACCCCAATGAGGTGGGATGTTTCCCTCTGGGTGGTACTGGATCCTTAGTGTGGTAGGCTCTCAAGCTAGGATCTCAGGTTATTAAAGATCAGCTATTTTGGAAAGTGGGGAGAGGGGAGAAGGCCCATTTCTAAACTGATTCTTGGGATCAGTATCCACCCATCATTGTTGAGTTCCCCGAGTTAATTTCAATAAAATTTGCCATAGAAATCATGGGTTGGGTCCATATTGAAAGTTATTTCAACACTTCTCAGCTGGGGGAGTATAGGTTTAAGAAGTTTAAGAGGTTGGAGGAGTGGCCAATTCCTATCCCCCTGAAGTTGGCACCCATATTATCCAAAATCTTGACAGAAAGGTTTCTCACAGGGAGAGACGAGGAGGATGAATTAGCTTGGGGCTATGGGAGCCTTGGTGTTTATACAGTGAAGGACGGGTATGACAAGATCCTCCCAGACCCTCCCCCCCATTTCTTTTTGATTGAGGATTGGCGAAATATTTGGCACTCTAAGGGCTGGCCGAAAGTAAACATTTTTGCTTGGCAGTTTATGCACAATGGTATTCTCACTTTTGACAATCTCAGATGTAGAGGAATCATCGGCCCTTCTCAATGTGTTTTATGCCATAAGAACGAAGAAATAGCTGATCACCTGATGTTTGAGTGCCCTTTCACACGTCAAATTTGGAAGCGTTGGTTCTCTCATTATAAAATCCAGGTTCATGGTGACATGAATCGGACTAATATTTGGGAAAGATGGAAGCAGGGTATATTTACATCCAAAGCTCTTCAAATTGGGTGGGAGCTTGGTTTAAACTTCATTTGGTGGCAAGTGTGGTTGGAGAGAAATGCTAAAAATTTTCGAGAAACCTTTTTCTTGTTAGATGGAGTTTGGCAGGTTATCTGGAGCAAAGTCATCGAAACTGTTTGCCGTCTACGCTAAAGAGGAAACTCAGGTTATTCCTGGGCCAATGGCAGAGGGAGTTGACCAAAGAGAGGGACAGAACAGAATCAGTTGGAAATCACCCCCAAAAGGCTGGATTAAAATCAATACTGATGGAGCTACAAAGGGCAATTCGGGTAGAGCCGATATTGGCATGGTCTGTCGAAATCATGAGGGATCAGTGCTTTATTGGGAATTGCAGGGTTTGGGTAGAGCCACAAATAATGAAGTAGAAGTCATTGCTATCAAATATGCCTCTATTTGGGAAGTTACTCAGGGTCACAGGAGGATAATTCTTGAATCTGATTCTCAAATTCTGGTTGGAGCTCTAGACTGCATGAGGAACTTTTCATTGAATGCTTGGAGGTTGAGGATTCTGGTCTCTCAAATAAAAAAACTATGGAGGGAATTAGATGATGTGATTCCCGTATATGTGAGCAGAGATTTAAATAAAGCGTCCAATTTCCTGGCTAAGATGGGTGCTGCGAAAGAGGTAGGGGTGCAACTGCACAGTGACATGCCTATTGCATATGAGGTGATTAGGCAGGGCCTTGAAAGATCCTTGAGACAATGATCAATGAAAAAGCTAAGTATGGTTTTTGTTACGATTTCACGACCTGTTGCGCCATCGTGGCTATTGGCAGAAAGTTGTCACAATATCGTGACATGTTGTGTCATCGCAACTACTGGAGAAATGTTGTCGTGATATCATGACATGTTGCACCGTCGCTGCCACCGAGGGAAATTTGTCGCGATATCATGACATGTTGCGCTATTGCAGTCGATGTGAGAAAGTTGTCGTGATATCGCGACATGTTGCACCATCGCTGTCATCGAGGGGAAGTTGTCGTTGAAAGATCCTTAAGACAAATGATCAATGAAAAAGCTAAGTATGTTTTTTGTCATGATTTCGTGACCTGTTACGCCATTGCGGCCATTGGAGGAAAACTGTCGCGATATCGCGACATGTTGCGCCATCACGGCCAAGGGAGGAAAGTGGTCACGATATCGCGACATGTTGCACCGTCGATGTCGTCGAGGGAATGTTGTCGCGATTTCGTGACATGTTGCACTGTTGCGGCCGATGTGGGAAAGTTGTCATGATTTCGCGACATGTTGCACCGTCGCTACCATCGTGGGGAAGTTGTCGTTGAAAGATCCTTAAGTCAAATGATCAATGAAAAAGCTAAGTATAATTTTTGTCACAATTTCACAACCTATTGCGCCATCGCGGCCATTGGAGGAAAACTGTCGCGATATCGCGACATGTTGAGCCGTCGCTGCTAAGGGAGGAAAGTGGTCGCGATATCGCGACATGTTGCACCGTCGCTACCGCCAAGGGAAAGTTGTCGCGATATCGTGACATGTTGCGCTATTGCGGTCAATGTGGGAAAGTTATCGCGATATCACGACATGTTGCACCGTCGCTGCCATCGAGGGGAAGTTGTCGTTGAAAGATCCTTAAGACAAATGATCAATGAAAAAGCTAAGTATAATTTTTGTCATGATTTCGTGACCTGTTGCGCCATTGCGGCCATTGGAGGAAAACTATCGCGATATCGCGACATGTTGCGCCATCGCTGCCAAGGGAGGAAAGTGGTCGTGATATCGCGACATGTTGCACCGTTGCTGCCGTCGAGGGAAAGTTGTCATGATATCGCGACATGTTGCGTTGTTGCGGCCGATGTGGGAAAGTTGTCGTGATATCGCGACATGTTGCACCATCGCTGCCATCGAGGGGAAGTTGTCATTGAAATATCCTTAAGACAAATGATCAATGAAAAAGCTAAGTATGATTTTTGTCACGATTTCGTGACCTGTTGCGCCATCGCGGCCATTGGAGGAAAACTGTCACGATTTCGCGACATGTTGCGTCGTCGCTGCCACTAAGGGGAAGTTGTCACGATTTTGCGACATGTTGCACCGTCACGGCCAAGGATGGAAAGTTGTCACGATTTCGCAACATGTTGTGCCGTCGCTGCCGCTGAGGGAAAGTTGTCATGATTTCGCGACATGTTGTGCCGGCGCGGCCAAAGGAGGAAAATTGTCGCGATTTTGCGACATGTTGCGCCGTCGCAGCCAAGAGAGGAAATTTTTCGCGATTTCACAACATGTTGCGCCGTCGCGGCCGCTAGAGGAAAGTTGTCGCGATTTCGCGACGTGTTGCGTCGTTGTGGCTGCTGCTGGATTTTTGTCGCGATTTCACGACATGTCGTGATTTTTGAGGTCAGAGGTGTCTTGTGTCGCGATTTCGCGACTTGTAGCTTTTTCGCAAACAGAGGTGAAGTTGGTGTTTGCTGCGTGTTTTCGCGATAAGTTGTTGTAACTGACCTATCAGCTCTCTCAGCTAGCTTGGTATTAGTTCAAGAGATTTGGATCCAGTGCAAATCTTCCTCTTCTCTTGTAATCATGTGCTATCATTGTTTTCGGCTGGGATGTATCTTATCCCAATTATATCTGATCAATGTTTTAATACAAGTTTTTCAATTTTTTCAAAAAACTAACATAAATAGAACCTTATCCTCTCAAGGGTTGTCTTCCCATTTATTAACAATACACTTTGCGTAAAAAAAGTTTTTAACAGCTTTAAAAAACATTAAAAAGGAACTGAAGGCATGAAGTGATCACGTTAATTGGTTTATAGATATTTTTAATCGAAACCAATAACAGATACGAAATATTTGTTTGAAAATATAATTTTAGAATAAAATTTTATATTATTAAATTTTAATTAAATTAATTTTTTTAAAGTATAATTATACACATTTATCTCCTCTGGTTTTGAATTTGATTTTTGAATTTGAGATTTACCAAAGAGAACCAAAACTCAAAACATTCTGTCCCGTGAAATATTAAATTAAAATTTTAAAAAATATAAAAAAAACAACCAACAAACTCGCACCAAAACTCCCACCAAAAACATTGATAGTATTTATCCATCAAATAAATAAATAACCAGAGATTATACATGCATTTGAAATTTGACAGCCTATAAACCCATATACATTTTGTTTCTGAGGCATAGCAATGGGCTTTCCCTAAATCTCAAACGCCGTAGCAGCATTAGCACAAATACTTTGCTTTTAAATTGTCCAAATGATGAAATTGGCAAACGCTTTGAAACTTTAAAAAAGCTCCCTTCATTATGCCCACCCAAAAGAATACCTGGATATACCAACGAATGCTTATCGTTAAAAAAAGTTATAAAAAGGTCAAACGTTTTAATCTCCCCACTTCCTATGATTAATGAAATAAAAGATCCCCTGTGTAAACAGAGAAAACTTACAGATGAAAAAATATTTTTGTGATCCTATCCACTCAACCATACACACGTATTACACCGAGGTCTTCATAAAACTATGCAGATTAACGTCACTCCCGCGAAAATAACGAGGATCCTCGGCGTTCTGAAATGAGTTCCTGCTGCGTTAATGGCTGGATTATTGTTAAAACCACCTGTTGGAGATATCCCTCCAACCGAGCTCGTTGGAGGAAAACTTGACGGCTGCAAATCTGCCGAAGGAGACACTGCACTTGAAGCAGGAACGTTTTCTGTCGTTGGCAGTACAACAGTGTAAACCATTAAACTGAATCACGCAATCCCTTGCATAAATTAACCATTATTCCTATTTGTATTTCAGAATATGTAAGATAGACACAAAGACCCACGTACCTGTAGACGGAGAAGGCGCCAGAGTATCTTCCGCTGCTCACCCATAACAGACCGAATGGTTTAGGTTAATCTAAATAGATTAGAGTAGTAGTTTATATTTATAAATGATTTTTATAAACACGTTTATTTAATAAGATTTGGTGGGAAAAGTATTATATAAAAAATAATAATAAAATAACATTAAAAAAGGATCGCATGATAAAAAAATCATCTCATCAAAATACAGCTGTAACCTGAGCAATCAATTATAGCTAACCTAATCTGAGCAATCAATTACAGCTAATCAACACTACGTTTGATGGACAATAGAACTAACCAATACTTTTCAACATAGGAGGCATACCAAAATCTCTTAATACTACTATTGAATAGAAATCAATCTAAAAGTGGCTAAACCCAATACTTCTCAACATGGGAAGGATGTTGAGTGAAAATCAATCCAAAAATAGCTAAACCCATAATGAACATCGGTTAATAAAATTTTAATTTACATATAATACATAATCTATTTCTATTAAATTCTAACTTGACATAATACACGACCTTACCTATTGAATTTCAACAAAAATAATTCTATTTGTTGTTTTGAAGTTTTACCGTTCTGTAGTAATTATAACAGAAATAAGTTAATAAATTAACTTTGCATTTAACAAGCGATGGGGTGGTGATGTTGCAGGCGCCCGGCACCGTGAGAGCCCGTATTCGATTGACGGGAATGTCCAGGGGATTTGTAGGAACAAAGAGCTGGCACAGACACTCTGAACTGGGCTCTATCACTGAAGAGAGAGCACTGCAGCATCCTTCTGGTGGAGGTGATTTTGTGACGTTATTGGTGATATAGCTGACACATGGTGACAAACTCAGTAAGGAACCTGTACACCCCAAAAACGTGGATGGTGATTGAGCTATTGCAGATGCCATCACTGCTAGCATTGTTAATAGAAATATTAGCTGCCGCCCGTATTTCGTCACGTCCGCCATTGAACACTGCGAGGACAATAAAGAATGCCGATTCTGTAACCAACGATACAGAGAAATTGAACGTAGGAAGATTCAAGAACAGATTTTCTATCGAACAAAGTGGGGAAATTGAAGGAATAAAACTCGATTTTTAACGCTTTTTCCTTCTCGCCGGAGTCTGTCAACACAGACTGCGCAGGGCGCACGTCCAACTCCCTGGTTCGGGAGCGAAGTGCGGACGGCTCTGCCCTAGCAGCCGAAGTCCGGCACTCTCGCGAACTTCGGACTGCGCTGTGCCAGGCAGCCGAAGTGCGCACTTCGGCCGAAGTGCGAACTTCGCACGGGCAAACAGCCGAAGTCCGGCACTCGCGCGGAGTGCGGACTGCGCTCGGCAAAACAGCCGAAGTGCGCACTTCGGCCGAAGTGCGAACTTCGCACGAGCAAATAGCCGAAGTCCGGCACTCGCGCGGAGTGCGGACTGCGCTCGGCAAAACAGCCGAAGTGCGCACTTCGGCCGAAGTGTGTACTTCGCTGGGCAAGCTGCCGAAGTGCGCACTTCGCGCGGAGTGCGAACTTCGTAGCTTCAAGCTGCCGAAGTGCTGGCTGTCGTAGCGAGGTGCGGACTTCGCACCTTCAGCTTCCGAAGCTCGGCGTCCAACTTCGCACGGCAACGTTTTGCAAGCTTCAGACTTGGCCAACTCTGGCCTTCAAGTTCTTCGTCTTCGCGGCTGTCGCTGGGTTTGCCTGGCTTGGCAAGACCCGAAAGATAGGAGAGAAATGTCGGAACAGAGAACAACAAGGTTAACCCTAAACAACTGCAAACCCTAAATATGCCACAGACAAAAGCAAACTTTATTCATATGAACAACTAGGGTTACAGAATTCCTCAACCGAGGAAGTAACAACATCTGCAGGCTACGCTGCAGGATAAACTGAACAAGGGAAATGTCGAGTCTGTTGCTCGGACATTTATCAGCTGAGCCACACTGCTCACTGAAACACTCGCCCTTCTTTCTCTGCTCACTCTCACGAACTTCTCTCACACCCGCTCTGCTTCCTTCTTCTACGCACCTTTCGCACTCTTTTCACTAGTTTGTCTGTAGAACCGAACCGCCTTTTATAGCCGCGGGGAGAGGAGGATAAGGGTTATCCTCTGACAGCTCCGGATAAGGGTTATCCTCGGATCGACCCACATCTAGGGTTTCTGACAAACGCCGACTGGGCATTAACTCCTACGGAGATCGGATCTGCCAGGTGTCAAATCTGTCAGAAGATAAGTGCGACGTCAGGTCACACTTTTGTCGGGATCCCGGAGCGCAGTTGGGCTCAGGCGTGAAATCTGGGTTTATTTTTCTAACACCCTCCTTTAAACCTGATTTCACAAGCACTTTGACTCCAAGCTGCTCTCGCAATCTGCTGAAGTCTTCCTCCTTCAAAGGCTTCGTGAAAATATCTGGCCAATCGCTCCTTGGATCTGCAAAACTGCAGATGAATTTCTCCGGACTTCACCAACTCTCTGATGAAGTGATAACGAATATCAATGTGCTTCGTCCGGCCATGGAACACGGGATCCTTTGACAGTGCAATGGCCGAATTGTTGTCACAAAAAATTGTTGTCGCGCCTTCCGGAGGATTAAACAGTTCACTCAGAACTCTTCGCAGCCATACTTCCTGGCATGCGGATGTCGTGGCGGCGACATATTCTGCTTCGGCTGTGGACAACGCAACGATGGGTTGCTTCTTGGACGCCCATGAGATCGCCTCGATCCGAGATGGAAAGCATACCCGGAGGTGCTCTTTCAATCGTCAGTACTGCCAACCCAGTCACTGTTAGTGAAGCCCACTAGCTCCAACTGGTCCCGTCTGGCGTAAAATAGGCCATGGTTTCGCGTCCCGCTGACATAGCGCAAGATCCTCTTGCCTGCTTGCCAGTGCGTGTCCTTCGGAGTCTCCATGAAATGGCTGATCAGACTGACTCCGAACATCAGATCTGGCCGAGTTGCAGTCAAGTACATTAGACTGCCAACTAGCCTCTTGAACAAGGTTGGATCTACAGACCTCCCTGTATCCAACTTGCTCAGCTTCAAACCTGTGGCTACAGGTGTGATGGCAGGTTTGCTGTCCTCCATCTTGAAGCGCTTCAGGACATCCTTCACATACTTGCCCTGAGAAATGAAGATGCCATCTGCTGATTGGTCAACTTCAATGCCGAGAAAATATTTCATCAGCCCCATGTCTGTCATTTCAAACTCGGACTTCATGGCTGTTCTAAACTGCGCAAATAGGCTGCTGCTATTGCCAGTAAATATCAGATCGTCTACGTATAGGCAGACGATGATGAGCTCACCTGCTGCATTTGTCTTCATGTACAGGGAGTGCTCATATGGGCATTTTTGAAACCCATTCTCCTGAAAATAGCCGTCAATACGGCTGTACCATGCCCTGGGTGCTTGCTTCAACCCATACAGGGCCTTCTTCAATTTTAGGACTTTGCCTTCTTGCCCTTGTATTTCATAACCGGGTGGCTGGTCTATGTAGACCTCTTCTTCCAACACTCCGTTGAGGAAGGCAGACTTGACATCCATCTGGTACACGCTCCATCCTTTCTGAGCTACGAGTGCCAGAATCATTCTGACTGTGTCAAGTCGGGCTACAAGTGCATACACCTCATGATAGTCAACTCCTGACTTTTGCTTGTAGCCTTTTGCCACTAATCTGGCCTTATGCCTGTCAACTTCTCCTTGGGCATTAAACTTCGTTTTATATACCCACTTGACCCCAATGGTCTTCTTTCGTGCTGGAAGATCTGTTAGCTGCCATGTCTCATTCTTCTCAATGGCTGCTATCTCCTCATCCATCGCATTCACCCATCTGCGATTCTGACTTGCCTCTTCAAACTCCATTGGATCACATTCAGTAAAGAGAGCAAAATCAGAATAATCTTCATCTAAATGATTACGGGTTACCTCATAGATGTCTTGCAAGCTCCGAGTCTTTGCAGGAGTCCTCAGGTTTTGAATTCTGCTTGCAAGTGGAGGTGATCGGGATGATGAGGGTGTGCTACTGCTGGCACCACTGTTGATGCTTGAAGGCACAGGTGGTTGGACCTTGTCTTCCTCCAAGTCTACAGACTCAACAGTTGCTGGTTCAGACTGACCAGTCTTTGACTTCTCGTTCCAGACTTCATCCTCCAAGAACTTCACATCTCGACTGATGACAAGTTTCTTTGTCACAGGATTGTACGGCCTGTATGCCTTTGCTGGTTCGTTGTACCCTGTGAAGATGCACTTTTCAGCTTTGTCATCCAGCTTCTGCCGCTTCTCATCTGGAACATGTGCATATGCTATGCACCCGAAAACTCGTAAATGAGCCACACTTGGCTTCAACTTGCTCCAAGCTTCCTCTGGAATTTTGTCCCTCACACTCTTGGTGGGACATCGGTTCAACAGATAAATTGCACAACTTATAGCTTCTGCCCAGAACTCATGTGGCAAACTTTTTACCTTCAACATGCTTCGTGCCATCTCCATGATTGTTCTCGTTCTTCCTCTCGCCTACGCCATTTTGTCGTGGCGTGTATCTGGCAGTGAACTGCCTTCGAATTCCATGTTGCTTGCAAAAGTTGTGGAATTCGTTGGAGATGTACTCTCCACCTCCATCAGTTCTGAGAGTCTTCACATAATGACCGCTCTATTTCTCAACCAGAGCCTTGAACTCCCTAAACCTTGCAAACGCCTCTGACTTCAACTTGATGGGATAAATCCATGTCTTCCGGCTGAAGTCATCAATGAAGGTCAGGAAATACTTATTTTCGGCATATGAGGTGGTCTGCATGGGACCACAGATGTCTGAGTGCACCAGCTCCAAAGGCCGTGATGCTCTCCAAGACGCCCCTACAGGGAATGCATCCCTGTGCTGCTTGCCGACTAGGCAACCTTCACAAACTTGGTTTGGTTGCTCTATAAGGGGTAAACCCTTCACCATCTCTTCTTGTGTAGCAGATTCAGGCCATCGAAACTCAGGTGACCGAATCCGAGATGCCACAGCCAGGTAGCATCCTTCTCAACTGCACTCAGAGACATCAGAGATTCATTCTGAATCTACAGTGGAAACATCTTGTTTTTCGTCATGGACACAGTTGCGATTTGTCCATGGACTTTGTCTTTGATGGAACAGACTCCATCTTTGAACAATACAGTGTGCCCCTTCTGCACAAGCTGTCCAACACTTAGCAGATTGTGCTTCAACCCAGGCACATAAAAAACATCTTGAATTGTTTTTCTATCACCGTGCCAGGTGCGGATGAGGATCTTTCCTTTCCCCATCACAGGAACTTTGATGTTGTTCCCCATCTTGACTTCGGACTGGACTGTTTCATCCAGTTGTGAGAACATCTCCCTGTTCCCAGTCATGTGGTTGCTGCAACCACTGTCAAGATACCAGATGTTTTTCTTGCTCTCCTCTTCAATACTGCAAGTCAGCAACACATTTCCTCCTGTCGCATTTTTGGGTTCCTCCGAATAATGGGCTTGCTACTGATTCTCGTTCGCCATCTTCTTTTTGCACTGTGTGGCATAATGGCCGAACTTGCTGCAGTAGTAGCATTGGACCTTTGACATGTCCTTCTTCTCGCCGAGAGCCACCTTGCTGATTTCTGCCAGTGCCTCTTCCTCCTTGCTGATGAAAGTTGCAACTTGGCTCAGCGTCCTGAGGGTTTGAGTTCCCTCCTTGCTTGTTCCTTCTCCCACGTCTACTTCTGCCTCTTCCTCCTTGAGAACTAGAAGCACTGTGCTGGGAGTCTTGTCTGTCGCTGTCTCGGACTGAGACTTGTGCTTTGAAGGCTTGCTCCAAAGAAGACTGAGTTGAGCGGCTCAGCCTCTGTTCATGGGTCTGCAGGGAACCCATGAGTTCGTCTGTCGAGAGGGTTGTCAAATCCCTCGACTCTTCGATTGCTATCACAACCGAGTCGAACTTCGTAGGCAGACTTCTGAGAATCTTCTCCACGATTCTCTAGCTCTGGACATTTTCTCCGTTCAACCGCATCTGGTTGATAATGTCCGTCGTCCGGGTGAAGAAGTCGCTCATCGACTCGGACTCGCTCATCTGCAGGTTCTCGAACTCTCTCCTGAGCATCTGTAGTTTCACCAACTTCACTTTGTCGGTGCCCTGATACGAACTCGCCAGGGTTTCCCAAGCCTGCTTGGCCTTGGTGGCTGATGCAATCCGCGGGAAGATGGTCTCCTCAACCGCTTGCATGATGTAGAAGAGGGCCTTCTGGTCCTTCTTCTTGTGCTCTTTCAATAGATCCTTATCTGCTTGAGAGAGGGCGGCCGTGCTGCTGCATCTGCCAGTTCTGGGTAGCCGGTCTCGACCAACTCCCATAGCTCCTGAGATCCGAACAGGATCCTCATCTGGATGCTCCAGTAATCGTAGTTCTTACCGTTAAATCGTGGGATCTGCAACTGCAACGAGTTTCTCTCGAAAGCCATGCTTCTATCTCCGTGTCACGGCACTATCAGCTCTGATACCAATTTGAAGGAATAAAACTCGATTTTTAACGCTTTTTCCTTCTCGTCGGAGTCTGTCAACACAGACTGCGCAGGGCGCACGTCCAACTCCCGGCTTCGGGAGCGAAGTGCGGATGGCTTTGCCCTAGCAGCCGAAGTTCGGCACTCTCGCGAACTTCAGACTGCGCTGTGCCAGGCAGCCGAAGTGCGCACTTCGGCCGAAGTGCGCACTTCGGCCTAAGTGCGAACTTCGCACGGGCAAACAGCTGAAGTCCGGCACTCGCGCAGAGTGCGGACTGCGCTCGGCAAAACAGCCGAAGTGCGCACTTCGGCCGAAGTGCGAACTTCGCACGAGCAAATAGCCGAAGTCCGGCACTCGCGCGGAGTGCGGACTGCGCTCGGCAAAACAGCCGAAGTGCGCACTTCGGCCGAAGTGTGTACTTCGCTGGGCAAGCTGCCGAAGTGCGCACTTCGCACGGAGTGCGAACTTCATAGCTTCAAGCTGCCGAAGTGTTGGCTGTCGTAGCAAGGTGCGGACTTTGCACCTTCAGCTTCCGAAGCTCGGCGTCCAACTTCGCACGGCAACGTTTTGCAAGCTTCAGACTTGGCCAACTCTGGCCTTCAAGTTCTTCGTCTTCGCGGCTGCCGCTGGGTTTGCCTGGCTTGGCAAGACCCGAAAGATAGGAGAGAAATGCCGGAACAGAGAACAACAAGGTTAACCCTAAACAACTGCAAACCCTAAATATGCCACAGACAAAAGCAAACTTTATTCATATGAACAACTAGGGTTACAGAATTCCTCAACCGAGGAAGTAACAACATCTGCAGGCTACGCTGCAGGATAAACTGAACAAGGGAAATGTCGAGTCTGCTGCTCGGACATTTATCAGCTGAGCCACACTGCTCACTGAAACACTCGCCCTTCTTTCTCTGCTCACTCTCACGAACTTCTCTCACACCCGCTCTGCTTCCTTCTTCTACGCACCTTTCGCACTCTTTTTTACTAGTTTGTCTGTAGAACCGAACCGCCTTTTATAGCCGCGGGGAGAGGAGGATAAGGGTTATCCTCTGACAGCTCCGGATAAGGGTTATCCTCGGATCGACCCACATCTAGGGTTTCTGACAAACGCCGACTGGGCATTAACTCCTGCGGAGATCGGATCTGCCAGGTGTCAAATCTGTCAGAAGATAAGTGCGACGTCAGGTCACACTTTTGTCGGGATCCCGGAGCGCAGTTGGGCTCAGGCGTGAAATCTGGGTTTATTTTTCTAACAGAAATGAGTGATGGGCTTGATAATGATGCGTGTGGTAGAGTAATTTATAATATAGGAAGCAAGGCCAAGGTAGCTAGTTGTAGGTAGCGTTTTGTTCACCGAACTTCCAACGATCTAAATTTTAAATATAGAATCTTAGAATCACAAGAAGCTTAGTTAGTTACATGTTGGGCAGCGGATGCCATATTTTTTTTTATGGACCAACGGATGACGTTGTCACGAAAAGGTGAACGAGAAGAGTTAAAATACATACTGGTGGCTTTATGGTCTGCTCTAAGGTGAGAGGCAGACTTGAAATTTGACTAGTAAATTGCCGTAGAATATCATAGATATAACTAATCACTTTAAATTATATTTTTTTTCTTTAAAATTACGTGTTTTTGGTGCGGGTAGCATGACCCATATATCTAACCATTAAACGACAACAATTCTATTGGGTAATGGCGTGTTTTAATTTGCTTTGTTGGCCGTCATCTGTCTGCTTCTCAACTTTAGAATATACAAAATTTAATTATAAAATGCAGTCTCTAGTCTTTGATGCATGATTTGATTATATCTAAACATTGAACCATAACAATTCTATTTTGGGTAATGGCGTGTTTTAATTTGTTTCGTTGGCCGTTCTGTCTGCCTCTCAACATAGCAGACAAAGTTTAATTTTTAACTCGAGTCTCTACTCTTTGTTGCATGATTTAATTAATAATCTTGAATCTAGTATTTGTTGCATGATTTTATTATAAGCATTGAACCATAATAATTTTATTGGGTACTTAGGGTTTCAAAGGTTAGGGTAGAGGTTTGAGAACAATTTCGTGTAAAAGCAAATATTATCAGAAAGGATTAATCTTGTTGGAGGGTTGTTGGAGGATCTTTCAACAATAAAGATCACAGCCAAGAATGGGGTCATAGGTACTTTGGTACTAGATTCTCCAAAACAAAAAATTTCATACCGGGATAAGCTATGTGGAACCCAACAATGACTGTCAAAAACAAGCAAGGACAATCATAAATACTATGGGGAAGCAAAAAAAGACGGATTCTTTGCTTGGAAAGGTGAACAGATGTTTACCACAAGCAAAAGAAATACAAGTATTGGAAATAGCAGAGGACTAGATAGGTGAGGATATGGTCTATAAGATGAAACACAACCTACTAGGTAAATTTGTGGGTTTTTAAGACCGTATACTTCCTCCACACGTGGATAAGGAAACAATGGCATATGGAAGGAGAATATGAAATTCTAACTCTCCCAAATGGGTATTTTCTATAGAGTTCACATCAATGGCAAACTGACAAAAAGTATTTGAGGGAGGGTTGTATCATCACGGGCCAACGAGACTATTCCTGCAACCATGGAAGATGGGATTCGATTCGAGGGTAGAAACAGCTGCAATACCAATATGGGTAAGATTATGTGGCCTTCCCCTTGATTTTTTGAAAGAGGAGGTACTTAAGGCAATAGGTAATTTACCAGATCATTATAAAGGTAGATCAAGAGAAATAGTTTTAGGAGGATCAACAATATTTGCTAAGGTTTGTGTAGAAATGGAACTCATTAAACCTCTTCCAATAGAGATAGACCTAAAAAAAGAGAATTTTATGATTATGATGTTATTCTATTCAGATGTTGGGTGTGCCACGTTCATGGACATTTGGCTAGAATGTGCCCAACAATTAAGGACCATCAATTTGAATAAGAGAGGACAAAAGAAAATATTAACATGGCAGGTCAATCTCTTTAGAAAAAGGTAAAGCATAAGGAAGGAAAAGGCCCAACAGACTGCAAAGGCTTCCAAAAAGTAATCAAAAGGCCAAACAGAAAAAATCAGCAAAGTTATCAAAGATAAGGAGAAAAAGTGGTAGGAATAAACAATAAAAATGAGATATTAAAACAAATGGGAAGCTTGAAAATAGAAGAAGATTTTCAAACGTAAGGATTAGAAGAGGATACTCAACAAGTCACACTAGTAGATCAATGAAAAATACTCCAATCTAATATTAGAGAAGGAACAATACTCCAATCTAATGTTAGAGAAGAAACAGGAATAAAACTAGATACAACCTCTCTTATAAAAAAAAAATTTAATCCACGGATACTATAGGAAGGAAAATAGAGCAGGGGATAGTCTTAACTCAATAAATAGATATGAAAACCAGCTTATGAAGAAAACTAACATAAGTTGAAAAATTGATGTCTCTATATAGGTTTTAATAATAACTTTAATAACAATGTCAAGCATTAATACACTTTGCGTAAAAAAGTTATTAACAGTTTTAAAAAACATTAAAAAGGAACTGAAGCGATGAAGTGATCACCTTAATTGGTTTATAGATATTTTAAATCGAAACCAATAACAGATACGAAATATTTGTTTCAAGATATAATTTAAAATTAAATTTTTATATTATTATATTTTAATTAAATTATTTTTTAAATGTATAATCATATATATTTATTTTTCATATACTTATTTATTTTGTGGTTTTGAATTTTAAAACCGAAACATAACACTATCCTATGAAACATTAAATTAAAATTTTAAAAAATATTTTTAAAATAGCTTCAATCACATACCCAACAAACTCCCATCAAAGACATTGATAGTATTTTTCCATCAAATAAATAAGTAAATAACCATGAGATTATACATGCATTTGACAAGGCTACGCACTGTAAACCCATATACATTTTGTTTCTGAGGCGTAGCAATGGGCTTTCCCTAAATTTCAAACGCCTTAGCAGCATTAGCACAAATACTTTGCTTTTAAATTGTACAAATAATGAAATTGGCAAAGCTTTGAAGCTTAAAAAAGCTTCATTCATTATGCCCACCCAAAAGAATAACTGGATATACCAACGAATGTTTATCGTAAAAAATAACGTTTTAATCTCCCCACTTCCTATGATTAATAAAATAAAAAATCCCCTGTGTAAGCGGAGAAAACTTACAAATGAAAAAATATTTTTATGATCCTATCCACTCAACCATACACACGTATTACACCGAGGTCCTCATAAAACAATGCAGATTAACGTCACTCCCGCGAAAAGAACGAGGATCCTCGACGTTCTGAAATGAATTCCTGCTGCGTTAATGGCTGGATTATTGTTAAAACCACCTGTTGGAGATATCCCTCCAACCGAGCTCGATGGAGGAAAACATGACGGCTGCAAATCTGCCGAAGGAGACACTGCACTTGAAGCAGGAACGCTTTCTGTCGTTGGCAATACAACGGTGTAAACCATTAAACTGAATCACGCAATCCCTTGCCTAAATTAACTATTATTCCTATTTGTATTTCAGAATATGTAAAATAGACACAAAGACCTACGTACCTGGAGACGGAGAAGGCGCCAAAGTATCTTCCGCTGCTCACGCATAACAACGAACCAAAACAATTATAACTTTTCCGTCAAGACCGTATGGTTTAGGTTAATCTAAATAGATTAGAGTAGTATTTTATATTTATAAAATATTTTTATAAACACATTTATTTGATAAGATTTGATGTGAAAAAGGCATTATATAAAAAAATTAATAAAATAACATTAAAAATGGATCACATGCTTAACATTATCAGGTAATCCCATCAAAACACAGCGATAACTCAAACAATCAATTACAACTAATCAACACTGCTTTTGATGGACAACAAAACTAAGTGTCAAAATATCTTCTCAATACTTTTTAACATGGAAAGAACTCAATATCAAAACCTCTTAATGTTACTATTGAAATCAATCCAAAAATACTCAAAAAAATGAACATCAGTTAATAAAATTTTAATTTATATATCATACATAATCTACTTCTTTTAAATTTTAACTTTACATAATCTACTTCTTTTAAATTTTAACTTGACATAATACACGACCTTATCCTATTGAATTTCAACAAAACAATTCCACTTGTTGTTTTGAAAATTTATATATCATACATAATCTACTTCTTTTAAATTCTTACTTTACATAATACACGACCATACCCTATTAATTTTCAACAAAATGATTATATTTGTTGTTTTGCAGTTTTACCGTTCTGTGGTAATTATAACAGAAATAAGTTAATAAATTACCTTTGCATCGAATAAGCGATGGGGTGGTGATGTTGCAGGCTCCCGGAACGGTGAGAGCCCGTAATCGATTGACGGGAATGCCCAGGGGATTTGTAGCAACAAAGAGCTGGCACAGACACTCTGAACTGGGCTCTATCACTGAAGAGAGAGCACTGCAGCATCCTTCTGGTGGAGGTGAGTTTGTGACGTTATTTGTGATATAGCTGACACATGGTGACAAACTCAGTAAGGAACCTGTACACCCCAAAAACGTGGGTGGTGATTGAGCTATTGCAGATGCCATCACTGCTAGCATTGTTAATAGAAATATTAGCTGCCGCCCGTATTTCGTCACGCCCGCCATTGCCACTGCGAGGACAATAAAGAATGCCGATTCTGTAACCAACGATACAGAGAAATTGAACGTAGGAAGATTCAAGAACAGATTTCCTATCGAACAAAGTGGGGAAAGGAGTGATGGGTTTGAGAATCATGCGTGTGGAAGAGTACTTTATAATATAGGAAGCAAGGCCAAGGTAGCTAGTTGTAGGTAGCGTTTTGTTCACCGAACTTCCAACGATATGGATTTTTAAACATAAGATCTTAGAATCACAAGAAGCTTAGTTAGTTACATGTTTGGCAGCGGATGCCTTATCGACCAACGGATGACGTTGTCACGAAAAGGTGAACGAGAAGAGTTAAAATACATACGGGTGGCTTTATGGTCTGCTCTAAGGCGAGAGGCAGACTTGAAATTTGACAAGTAAACTGCCGTAGAATATAATTGATATAACTAATCACTTTAATTTTTTTTTTGGTCTTTAAAATTAGGTGTTTTGTTGCGGGTAGTATGACCCATATATCTAACCATTAAACGACAACAATTCTATTGGGTAATGGCGTGTTTTAATTTGCTTCGTGGCTGTCCTCTGTCTGCTTCTCAACTTTAGCATATACAAAATTTAATTATTAAATTCAGTCTCTAGTCTTTCTTGCGTGATTTAATTATATCTAACCATTGAACCATAACAATTTTAAGCATTTGTCCCACCTGCATGTTCCGAGTGCGACCTAATTTTAAGCATACAAACAGATTCGATATTTAGCTTCTAATTCGTTAATTTTAGGAGTACTCTTTTAAAGAATGATGGATATTGAAAACACTAATACGTATACAAACGTGAGGTTGATATCTCTATGTTGTTATTTTAAAACCTTTTTGTCCATCAGTATAAGTAGAAGAAAACGAGGAAAAAAAAAACAAACAAGTGAAATAAAATATATTGGACGGTTGAAATTGTTATATTAAAGCATTTTCACGAAAGAGTAAAATAATAATTTAAAATAAAAAAACAACCCACAAACTATTAACTAAAGATATACTATAAAATATATTATCTAAATATAAAATAGAATATTCATCTTTCTTTTATAAATTACAAAAATTATTTGTCAATATTAAGATTGTCAAAGGATGTTATCACAATAAAAACTTTCTTCTCAATAAACATAACTAATTTAAGTCTAAAAAAAAGTTGTTGAAGGTATTCATATGCTCTAATCCATATGCATTAACTATATTAACTATGTTATGCTTATGCATTTATGGTGGTGAAACTAGTCATGAAAATATTCTATCTTTTCCATTTCAATAGCTAACATACTAGAAGTACTACCAATAAGTACATGGATGTTAGCTATCTATAAAAGAGAATTAAAAATAAATACCATATAATCACCTCCAAGAAGGGGTTGGGATTACAAACACTCCTTGGACTCTCTAATTCTAGATAAATTCAATGATAACTAGCCTATAGGGTTTCCAAAGTGGACTAAGTTGATCAAGATGAGATCTATGAAAGAGGGTAATTTTTCAAGAAATATGAATAGTGGGAATGATACAGTTAATTAAAGACTAGATCTTTTAAGAAAATGAAATAGTACTAGAAAGGTGGGGCATATATTCATGATTGTGACAAATGATACAAAAAGGGAGGCACGCAATCAATGGACCAAGAGTGGATGAGGTTGGCAACTTAAAATAAAATTACCTCTAACCAAGAACATGGAATTTAGCCTATATTTTTACCTTCTAGATTTAAGTGCCAAAAATATTCAATCATTCATAGAAAAAGGTACTTGTCATTTATGGTTAAGCCTAGAATCAATAGGAAATGAGCTATGTAGAAGAAGATAGCCTACCTTGAATTTGTAACTCTCAATGTGTTCGTTGCTAAGCAATCTCCAAACATTAAGAATACCATAGGCATAAGTGCACAATTTGATAAGGACCTTATTAAAGATTAATTAACAAATGAGATCAAAAGTAAAACATAATTAGGTTATCAATTTAAAGATAGATTTATCTAGACTCCATAAAATGGGTACACATATTGAATGGTACCAAAAAATAGATATGATATCCATTTTCTTCATCATAAGCATGATACCTTTCAAGTTTAAATGTACTAAAAGTGGCCTTTTTTTACAAATAACAACACATTTTCATAATATGCTTGTTTTTCCACCCTTCCATGAAAGTTTAAGTACGATTTCTCCCTAGATTGATTAGTTTATAACAAGAGGTAAGGACCTTCTAATCCAAAAATATTTGATGTTTAATACCTTAGATTCCTATGGCATATTTTTTCACCTACCTTTGAAGGATGCTTGAGATATTCTATGGTGGAAAATGACCTTCCAATGCTCCCCAATGCAAGGCCCTTGCCACCCCTTCGAATGTTGGTGACTGACTCTATGTTAAAATATATAGAATCCATATGCCTCCTTTTGGATTTAGGAATAGTGTACAACTTTCACAAAATACCAATCATGTCATTGAATCCATCTCACTTATACCACAAGTATTTGTAGATGACTTGCATCAATTGGAAGTAAGCAAGTTATGAGATGACAACCATGTTGAAAAGTACTACATATCAAATACCATTAGCATATTATTGACAAGGTAAATTTTACAAACAAAAAATAAGAAATATATTGGTTATGAATCGATCTTTTGAAATCTAACCAACATCCATTACCACTTGTTTTGAGGTAAACTTTTGATCCTAAAGAGTAACTTTAATTATTTAATCATTTTTCCATGAGGGATATTTTTCTAAGAATCAAACACATTACCTCATATAGGAGCAAGAGAATAAAATAATACATTTATTTTATGCTTATGAATAAAATATCCCTATATGTCATAATATAGTTGTATAATATATTAGACAATAAAAATTTCATCCTTTGTGTAAAGTAAGCATAGACCTCCTATTAAGTAATCTTAAACTAGATAATAGACCTTTAGCATGATTTTTCTTCATTATATAGCCTAAGGAATCTATAATTATATGATAGAGAATGGGGATAATGGACACCCTTGTATTATTGAAATTTAAAAATTAAAACTAAAAACTTTTAGATAATAAACTTTTAACTTGTACTTAGGTTGAGGCATCCTAGAAGTGGAGTGCAATGTGACTACAAAGTCTTTCACTGAACCCCATCCATCTAAATATCCATAGGGTAAAATCTAATCTGATTTTACCATACAATTTTTTGAAATTAATGTTTACTAGAAGAGCTTTTTTATTAGAATCGTAAGACAATTGAGAGTCCTCCTAGGCTAATATGAGGTTATCTAGGATATATCTACCTTTCATAAAGAAAATTTGTTTATGACTAAATATTTTTGAGCTATAGGACTAAGCTTAATGATTGAATTATTTGTAATGAATTTGTAAGAAATATTGAGGATGAATCTCTAGCTAAAAATGGTATCATTGTAAATGCTCTTAGGAATAAGCTTAATCAATGCCTAATTTAATTAACTAAGAGACCCCTTGATTAATGTCTCCTTATACATCATATGTAGGTCATGGCATAGAATAGGTCTTTACTTCTTATGAAAACCCACTAGTAGGCCATCCACGTTGGGTTCTTATCCTTTTGCATCTCCCATAGAGCTTGCTTGCATTATTTTATAAATAAAAAAAATATCCAATGGTTTGGTCATATTAGGAATGAGTAGAAGAGGGATGCATTCTTGAACATGATTGTACATAATACCCAAAGTGTTTTTCATGGGGGCTTTAGATATTAACAAAATATCAATCAAATGTATTAGCTATGGTAGAAGATTTAATCAATATAGAACCATAAGAAAGGATAAACTTGGATTTTTCTATGTGTGGACTTTATGTTCAATCTAATTTAGTTTTAACCAAATGTGAGTTCCATTAGCCTTGTACAACTAAAACTTACACAATTCATTTTCTATCTATAACAATTCATGATGAAGAATACGAGAGGAGTCTCATGATATTATGTCTTAGATATGTGATCTTTTCTGGAATATTGACTTCTTTAGACTAAAGTTGTTAAGCCACCATTTTCCCATACATATATAATAAATGAATAATTATTTATATCACAAATCCTACCAAAAGACCCACTCATTATATCTAGAAGGTAAAGATAAATATAAATAAAAAGTAGTTTTTATATCCATGCTACTATAGACCATATGATATGACCCTCATAGAGTATGTGATTTATTCAATATATGTTTATCTAGCCAAAAATAAATTTACCAAAGTATGGTATACAACTCTATCCCCCATTAGAGTTGAACCTTGAACCTCCTATTTAGAGTTCCAAAGTCTTACCACTAGGTCCACTCAAGTAAGAAGGATAGGACTAAATATAATAAATTTATTATGATAAATATACACATTCTCTAGATTATAAGTGGGATATATTGTGTTTCAAAGGTAAATTAGGTAAGTTTTTAGCCTAGGAACTCTAAGACAATTGAAACATATTAGGTAAATGATTAGATAGCATAATTCAATAACTAGTAGGTACAACTTAATTTGTAGATAATATTTGAGAAAAAAAAACTTACTCATAGTAATAGTGAATAGGAACACTAAAAGTGTCATGGTTAGGGTCAATTATCCCTAGTAAATATCTTTGTCCCAAGAAGATGTGTTGTAAATAATAAAATTTCTAGAAATCCAAGATACTCAAAAGTACTTTTTGAAGTATTATGTCATTATAGGTGTGGACACCAAATTCTAACCATTCATTATCCACTAAAAATCATTAAATCCTAGCCACCCATCATTAGTTATATATTTATTTATTTATTTATTTATTTATTTATTTATTTATTTATTTATTTATATTCATATATGTACATATATGAATAAATCTAATACATTCATCAAAACTCCATCCTAGTGCACTGTGTGACAGTCTTTACCACTCATTAATCACAATTTGTGTCACTTACCAAGTTGCAATCTCAGCCGCTCATCATGTCTTAATCCTGACCGCTCATTGGCATCATCACAATCCTAACATGAATGAAGGTAATCATAAAATATTATTCACTTTACGTGAATAAGGATAAAATAAATTTACATAGAGATATCATTCATACTTTGGCACAAACTCTATCCACCGTTGTCACCATTGTTCACTCGTTGTATCTTCCATGAACCATATTCGAACTGTATCAAGTATTCTCCACAACCCGCAAATGCCTCAAGATATTTCATTAATGTTGCAAGGCTTCCATCAGATGCTTCAAGGTGTTCACTAGATTTGGTAGGGAATCTAGCTAGCCCTTGGACATTGTCAAGCATTCATGCATTCACAGTTTGAGTTCTCAAAAGCGTAGATCATAGATCAAGTATTTGTTATTATTTAATTTTTACTTTTACTATATTTTATTTATATTCTACAAACTTTTAGTTACAATTAGTAGATTTATCTATTATACTGAAGAGGGCCTCACACAATGGAGCCCTCACATGTGCTATTGATCCTCTTGTACGTTTGTTTGTATGTAGGTACAAGAAATACTTTTATTGATAGTTATTGCAGCTTGGATTGGCCCCGTAAAAGATATTCAAAGCCCACTCAACCTCTTGTTTGGAGTGAAAAATATGTCACCGTACTCATTTGATCGAGGTTTTTATCCCCTTGTATAATCATTGTATCAAAATAAATCATATTTTATGATTCTCATGATTCAGGATATATTGATGTATAAAAGTGGAGATCAAGCTCCCTAATTCAATAATATATGATATTATTCTTTTCATGTGCACACTGCTTGTTTTGATTTTCTATTATTTTTGGTGTTGATATTTTTTCTTTACACATAGAATCAAAGAAGAAAAAATGAATCAACTTTGATCCACTTATGACATGTAAAATTATGAGATCACTAGCTCATCAAAGATGCTTGACAACAAAAAATAGTGAGTTGAAAAAGACAAGAAGGCATAACATAAATACTGTAGCAGTAGAATAAGGATCTAATAAATTTGAAGACTATTCAAAATAAGAAGATCCATATTGAAGACTAAAGTCTTCAATACCCAAATAATGTAATACTGGGGTAGGTACTTGTCAAAGTACCACCTTGGGTACATTGTTAGACTATTAGCAAATTAGCATCTTGGATCAAAGTATCACCTTTTCTAGGTGCTTGTCATTGTACCACCTTGGCCACATTGTTAGTCTATGATTTTATCTTAGGTTACTTGAGAAATAAGTAATAAATACACAAGTGTCAATGTGCAATGATGTAAATGTACAAGGAGTCCACTTGTACATGAATCATAGGAAATGTAGTTAGGAAGAGTGAGGGCCAAGTAACCCATCTTCTTATATATATGGTTCATAGTGAATATAATGAGATATAGCAAGAGTGTGATCACTACATAGTAGTGAATAGGTACAATGCAGTTTTCATTAGATTTATAGAGTGTTCATTTCCTCCATTACATTGTAGTGTACTATTTTCATAACTTTCCATTAATAGCATATTTTAATCTTATTGTAAAAATTCATTATCTTACCTTTTTGCATATTTTACATATTGTGACTGATTTCTCCCATATCATTCATTATCAAAAGCTAACAGTCAATATGATCTACAATAAGCTTAGCTTCCATGGTGATGAATCAATCAATAAAGCTTTAATTCTTATTTATCTCCTTCTCCAAGAGGGAAATCAACACCCAGGAACTCATAAGCCTATCCATTTTCTTCTAAATTCCTTTTACTTTGACTTGTGAATTATTAAAGGTATTATTCAACACCTTGAGCTCTTTTTCTCTCATTTTCAACCTCCTTTTGAGGGCTAGGTAGACATGGCTTATGAACTTTCTAGATTTCTCCATGAGCTCCATCTTATCCCTAGCTTTAATTTCTCAAAAGTTGATTAGTATGGTGGTTACTGGTCATCTTGCCCCCACATTTTTCCTTCTATATTTGAGACCATTGGGTTTAGGTGGATGAAGTAGAGTGTGTTCAAAGTGGTCCTTTATTTCCCCTTTTGTGGTGATCACTACCATGTTGGCTTCTTTTATTTAGGTGTGACGTGTGGTCCTCTCTTATATATCTCTCAATTATAGAGATATACCTAGTGTAGGAGAGGGAGTCTACATATTGGCCAGTTGTCATTACAAATTAAGGGGTATTAAAAAAGGCTACAAGAATGGGTAATATGGAAGGAGATGAGAGGTAAAAGGAAGGAATAATACTTCCTATACAAAATGGATTTAAGGTCAGCATGTAACGTAGTAGAAGTGAATATTATACGAGTGATTATCTAGAGGGTTGGGAGTGGAGGTATCTTAGGAATAGAGGTTGTCATTGGGACCATAGGGGAGGTGGTAACTAATGTGGCCATGGTGATATGTACGTGGGTTGACTAGGCAAAAGACATAGGGTACATTAGAGGTGACTAACCTATAGCTAGAATGAAAAGGCAAGAAGGTAGAGAAAACTCACTAGTCAATGTAGGCATAATGGATTATGTCTTTGAAGTGTTCCTCTTTTCTTTTATTTAATGGTGGAGGGATTATGTCGCATGCTAACCTTCTCTATCTTCACTATTATGGTGCTTTTTAGGTCACCTATGGTGATGGTACTATAGAGATAAAAATGCCTAGAGAGAATCAAAATTTGGATATTCTTTGAGTTGTACCAAATATTCTTCTATTTGGAGGACTTTTTTCTTTATTGCATTTTCTCCTCTAGCTGATCAGGGTCTCATTCTATCAATTATCCCCTCACTAATTTCATACATGTAATCACTTCCTACATGTAAGTGCTCTTGATCATACTTATCACTAAATTCTTTATCCTCCTCTATTTGGCCAAAAGTGGACTAGTCTATCCAAACATTTATCAAAATTCCAATCGAGCTTTAATATTTTCTTCCTTCAAAAATAGCTCTTTTAAAAATTTAACTTAGCCACACTAATGCAGAAAATTTAGTCTACCCTACCCTTATTTTGATATAAGATCTTATAAGACCTTTAATTTGGTGATGGTACTTGTTCTAGGAGTAGCATCAACCATTGCATGCCCATCTAATTTATTAGGTTTATCAGGGCCTCTATATATAATTTGAGTTTATGGACAAACTCAGTCATATTTTTTATACTTATCATATAGGAGGCAAATCCCCCTTTCAGGTCATACTTTCAACAATTTCTCCAAGATAGCAAAGGCTTTTTCTTTAGCAATATGATTTCACAAAAGTCTATAATGGAGCTTGTACAATCTTGTCTTATTCCTTTTGCTCCTTGAGGCTATGTCAATTGAATCCATCTACCTTAAGACCTCCAACACAAGAACCATTTTGACACGTATTTTATAAATTTATAGAAAGGTTTATTGAAACCATACATTTTGGTCAAAGTGACATCTTTTGTGAAGAACCAACCCCCTTGGTATTTACCTCATAACAATTGAATGTAGATAACTTATAGTCATTCTAGTTTTTGTCTACTTAAGGCAATGATTATAGGGGACACAAATTTTCTATAAAACCATAATAAGAGGAAAATCCTCACAAGTCTTCCATCTAGAAGTAAATTAACCACCCATGATCGTATTCATCCATCAGTGTCATAGGTATTCAAGGCTATGTACCCTAATTTTGGAACAAAATCAAATGGGTAGGGAATGAAAATATGGAGGAACAAAGAAGAAATTTGAGCCATAATGGAAAGGTAAAATCAATGGCTAATATTTTCTCTCCCAATTCTCAATGATATTAATTACTTGGAATATGAGGGGTTTACAAAGCCACCCCATACAAAAGGTAGTCAAAAACATTATCATAGATATGAGTCCAAATATAATTTTGTTACAAGAAACTAAAATGCAAGGATAAGACTTACAAAAAATAAATAAGAGCATATGGCAAAAAGGAGAGATATTTACTTAATTGACATAGGGGAAATAAGGAGGATTGGCTACTATATGGAATCACCAACTATTCCTAGCGATAGGAGGGTCTCCATGAGAGGGGTATTGATGGTTCGATTACAAAATAATAAAAATGGAAAAAACTAGACTATAGCTAATTTCTATGGAGCATAGATAGTCAAATTACATAGGGATCAACTTTCAAAGAGAACTACCTAGAGGACCAATAGATTGTGGGAGGAGACTTCAATGCAAATATTCGAATCGAGGAACAAAAAGGAGGTAGATCCATGTTAGAGGAAAAGGATAGGTTCTTTTCAGCAATAACATGTCAAATGAATCTAATAGATATCCCAACTATGGATAGCTCCATGACCTGGAAAAATAAAAGAAAGGAAGGGGAGATAGGAATTATACTGCATACCAAACATCAAGCGAGGATCATGGATAGGATTTCTTTAGACCATTTTCTAGTAAGCCTTACCATAGAAGAAGATAATCATAAAGTTACAATAACTTTATGGTTCGTTTGTTGGTACCTTCACCCGCTGGAGATTTCCCTCCCACAGAACCCGTTGGATGAATCCCCGAGGGGTGCTAACCTGCCGAGGGAGACTCTGCACTTGGAGTTGAAGAAGAATTCGAAGACCCTGTGACTGCTTTCAAACGATTGAAATTTTAACCGGTGTAAAACTCGAAATGAATATAAACTTTTTGTTAGAATGCAAACTTTCCTTCCATTTCGAAAAGGGAACACATCTTCTTCAAGGACGAAAAGAATATATTTTCACAATAGAAGTAAATGTAATAATTACCTTTGCATGGTGGAGCGATGATGTTGCAGGCGCCAGGCAGGGCCAGAGCCCGCGTATTATTGAGCGGAATGCCCACATGATCGGTGGCAGAAAACAACCGGCAGAGACAAACGGCACTGGTCTTTACCACAGAAGATAGGGCAGTACAGCAACTCTGAGGTGGAGATGAGATTGCGACATCATTCGTAATATAACCGTCACACGGTGACAAACTCGCAAAAGAACTCTCACTACATCTTGAAGACGTAGGGTGTGACTGAGCCACCGTAGCTGCTATCAATGTCACCACACTTATCAGAAATATCAACTCTTGAAAGCGTTCTGCTAATCCTGCCATTGTCAGAGCAAGAATAACAGCCTCAAAAGTAGTAGTAGGAAAATAATAACTGTTTTAAAGTTACGGGGAAATTAGAGAGTAAATGAGTTTTGGAGATGAATTGTGCGATTGAAAACTAGTGCAGAAAGCTGCTTAAAATAGAGAGGAAGGATTTCGAATGCAAAGTGTTAAAGGTAAGCTAGTTAGTCGACGAAAGCGAAAGGTTGACGATTATAGTGTTTTGTTCACTGAATTTCCTACTCTTTACCTGTTTTAAATTTAAAAATAAACCTTCACTTACAACGGCCACCATATTCCGCTTTTTTTGTGCTGGTATTCCTACTCTCTACCTGTTTTAAATTTGAAATAAATCTTCACTTACAACGGCCACCATATTCCGTCTGTTTGGTGCTGGTGTTGTAGCTAAAATGCATGTAGGTGTCCAACACCGTTAACCATTGGTGATTCTCCGTCTGTATAAGGAAAATAAGGGAATTGGTAACGGTTCAATCAAGAGGATATGGTTTTAGGTTGAGGTTGTTATTATAAATCATATGTCCAAGTCCAGAAATATTCCACCACTACTAAATAACCCATCTTTTCAAATCAGAGTGAATACTTATTTGTTCCGTTAAGCTTGAAATGCGCCTTTCATCATAAGAGCCAAGATACCCTTTACTACCACGTCGCCAATTTAGACATCTGAAAATTTACCATTGTAACATGGGAAATGGCCACAACCCTTTCTCAAACGAATATGTTATTCTCAATACATTGAGCTGTTATTGGATTTGACAAAACATGTAGCAAGTTGACTGCGTTAAATTGGACACATTAAGATTTCAATCATAGATATGCTCGAATTTCCAAATTTTAATTTTGGCATACATAAAATTTAAATAAATAATTTTTATTATATAATATTTTAATAATTTTTTTAATTTTATATAAAATTAATTAATTAATTAATTAATAATAATAATATATATAATAACATTTAACTAGTATTTTTGGTCCTAAAAGTTGGCAGACCAGAAAAGGAGGACAATGGTAATAACTCCACAATAGGTTGCAGAATTAGATCTCATATATTTTTTATAATGTTTATTAATCTATTATTTTTACTTAAATAATTATTTTAACAAATTTAAAAAATATAATTCTTTTTTTGGATGAAAAGGCCATTATTCTAATAAAATAATGTTTAATCATACAAAAAATGGTGGGTGGGATTAGTACACTAACCACTGTGGTTGTGGTTAGAAGTATACAAGAGTGTCAGAAACAATCCATAAACTACCAGATAACAACTGCCAAAATAGTGTCAAATATGCATTTAGAAATAAAGAAGCCAAGAAATCACTGCCACCTAGAAGGGGAAGGAAGAGGCACATGACTCATAACGCAGGGTGCATTCTCCCAATGATCAATGAGGGTACGTAAGTATTGCAGCTCCACCTGTATTTTTTCAACCTGTACTTGAATTTGTAGCCAGCAATCAAAGAATATATCATATTTATCAACAATAGAGAAGACACACCCGACATCTTGCTGAGAAAAAACAACTCTATTTCGGGACTTCCATAGATAAAATAGGGTACCAATTCTAAAAATATTCCAAACAACACCCAAGTTGAAGGAAAAAGCAATAGGGTCACCCAAAATAGCATGCACCCAAGTAAAATCCTCCTGCATAAAAGGTCTAAAATTTTCAAGAAGCCACTTCCAGGTCGACTGAGCCCGATCACAAAACTAAAAAACATGCAATAAATCTTACGCCTATCCACAACTAGGAAAATGGGATTATGAACACCCAGATGCTTGAGCCTATTTCCAACAGGTAACCCTTGGTGTAAAAGGCTCCAAGCAAAAAAACTCTACTTAGATTCAATATAAGTAGCCCAAGCAATCTGAAACCTCTTATTTCATCGAGAGGGAAGCGAGACTAAGTCTCATATCAGAGTGAGCTTATCAACCATTATAACTTGCGGGGTGAGCCATTTGTAACCAAGATGATATTTATATTGCAAAATAGGAACCTCTCTAGGCCAACACCAATCTAACCACCAGGGGTTTTGAAAATTCTTATGTAGTTTGCTCCAAACAGAAAATGAAATACTATCAATAACCACCCCATAAGTGTCTCTATCACCAGGATTTAAATTGTGAATTTAATGAAAACTTTCCTAGGGTATCCAACACCTGGTATGTTAGGAGAAGAAATAAAAAGTGGAAACAATACCATGTTTATAGAACCTCTACGGTATGATCCATTGCACTAGAGCTAGGGGAGAACCCTTCCAAGTGATAACAGAAGACCAACAAATATTCATGGAAGGTAAAGAGGCACCTACTTTATGAAAAATCCTTTTCCAACTAAGCCAGGGTTTGAAGGCCTCTTAGGCTTTCCAAATAATCTGAATGACAAAAGAACCTTTAAATTTAATAGGGACAAGGGCAGTAAGAATGGATTACAATCCCACTCCTTTTCAAATTTTCTTCCCCTGAAGAAAACCAGAAGAAATGCAATACTTGACCAGCACTTTCCAAGATTCATCCCCAATTAAAGATTGAGTGATCCATTTAGCACAAAGGGCAAAACCTTATCGGTGATCATAAAAAAAATCCATGCCTCCAAAGTCCTTGGGTAAACAACAAATTTCCCAGGCTACCTGATGAAAACCTTGCTTGACAGATTCTTTGGCCCACAAGAAGTGTCTTAGAATCTTATCTAGATTTTTATAAGTAAATTTAGATGGAACCCAACAAGATGAATAATAGACATGGGTAGTGGCTAAAACCTTATAACAAATCTAAAATTTTCTTGCCAGAGAAAGTTTCTTACTAGTCCAGTAAGAAAGCTTCTTTTCCACTTTATCAATAACATACTACCACAATTGAGTAGAGGAACCATGAAACACAAAAGGAATTCCAAGAAATTTAAACACCTCACCTAGCTGAATCCAAGTCCATTGGAAATGATGCAACCAACATGGTAGTTGAGATTGAGATTGTCAAAAATAGAAGGTTTATTTCCATTGTATAGAAGAACTAGAGGCTAAACAAAACACCTCTAAGAAACTAATAGCTAAGGAAAGGGATTGCTCATCTTATCAAAGCGTTAAGAAAGAATCATCTGTAAAATGACCATTGACCAACTTATGGTCAGAATTAGGGAGAGCAATACCCTTTATTAATCCTTGATCCATCTTGTGGGACAAAAAATAGCCAAAAGCCTCTATAGCAAGAATGAAAAGAGATGGAGCAAAAGGGCACCCCTGTCTTATAGAGCGACCAAGAGAAACTGACTGATATTGACTATTATTCAAGGTAAGAATGGTTGAAGCATCTTGAAATAACATAAGAACGATGCTCACAAACATTGGCCCAAAACCTAGATCCTGAAGCATGGCAGTTATGAAGTACCACTCCATATTATCATAGGATTTCTAGAAGTCAATCTTAATTAATAAAGCATCTTGTTCAGAATTTCTTACCCACTCCATACCTTCCCAAACAGCAAGAACATTATCAAGAATGTATCTTCCCTTAACAAAGCCAATTTATCCAGGTCTGACAATCAAAGGTAGGAGAGATTTAAGCTTAAGCGCAAGGGATTTAGAAATAATCTTGTAGCTCACATTAAGCAGGGTGATCGACCTCCAATTTGTGATGAGCTCAAGATCTCCAGACTTAGAAATAAATTTAACATTGTCTTTGTTAATAATGGAACCCAGTGAACCACATTGCAGGTCTTCGAGATAAATTTTGTGGAGATCAGAACTAAACATATCCCATAATTATTTATAAAATTCATATGGGAAGCCATCAAGCCCAGGTGCCTTATCATTGGCCATGAGTGATAAGGTATTTTTTAGATCTTCTAAATAAAGGAGTGTCATATAATAGCATTTGCTCAAGAGAAAGCTTATTGGGGACAATAGTAGTACAATCAGCAAGAGCTTACCTTCTAGCATCATCAAGGGGTTGAGAAGCAAAAACACCTTGATAATGTGAAACAAAGGCTTTGGCAATGTTTTGAATATCTGTAAATCTCTACCCATCATCTTAAATGGCTTAAAACTAAGAATACTAATTAGGAGGTCTGAGCCATTGAAAAACATCTTTGGTCACTTTGTCCTCCACTTTGAGACAATACATTTGAGCACATAATTGAGCCTCCTTGGCTTCATACAGATCATCTTTTTTTATCTCTTATCTAATGGAAGAAACTTAGGATTGAGCAACAAAGCTGATAGGAGAGGCTTCAAGCTTGAGACAAGATTTGAATAGCTCACTTTGCAAGGTAGACTTAACCTGTTTTCACCATTTTGCAACTTCAACATCCAGAGTCTATAACACCTTAGTGGTTCATTGAATGGCAAGATTCCACCATTCAATCCTTCTAGAAATACCATCAGGTCTAGGATTAAATTCCAAATGCAATATATATGAGCTTTCATGTTAAAGCTATGCAAAAAAGACACATTTAGGTAAAATTGTGAAGAATGCACTCTAGGTTGAAAGTTTAATATTACCACTAAGAATAAAATAGGTGAATGATCAGACAGTGTAGTACCAGGTAAAGTCAGCATATATGATAAAGAAGGTAAAATATAGGAGAACTAAAAGTTGTCACACTCAAAAATTATGGCTCTATCCAATATTACCAAAAACTTGGTAGAAGCAACCTAAAAATTGGACCAGGTGTACCAAAGAGCCTACGGGAAGGTAGAAGGTGAGAAGCAGAAATTAGGGTCATAAAGTTGAAGCTTCTCTTTCACCTAAACACTACCGCATCGGGACATGACTGACCTTGTCAGAAGCTTTCTCCACCATATTAAAATCTCCATAGAGAACCCAAGTGGCAAATGGAAGATTCATGGTAAGCCATATCCATAACTCACATATGTCAAAAGCGATATTCGAGATATACACATTAACCACCCCAAATGATTTTTCGTATATCTCGAGAAAAATCTAGATATATTCATTGGATGGGTCAACAACCCATGTCACAACATTCTTTTGTAATTGAGGCCCAAGGATAGTGACAGCTCCTCCTTTTCTCAGGAAATGCTTTGTGGCAAAAGAGGTACTTCATGGCCACAAAAAGTCACATGCACACCACATATTGAAATCAAAAATCTTAACTTCTTGCGGACATAAAAAAATTGAGGCTTCATTGCATTCCAGAAACATTTGACATCTCATTTTAGACCAAATATTTTTTGACAGGCTCCGTGAGTCCTCAAACATTTGATGAGAAGAAAATCATTGGGATTTTTCAGGATGCATGATCTCCATGACATCCTCTGCATCACTTCAATTAATTATATTCTTTAATATTTAAGGAGAAGATCAAAGTTGAAATATTTTCAAGTAATACATAGATAATATACAAGCTTTGTTGAAATACTACTACTATGTGGTAATGATGTAATACAAATGGAACCTATTTCAATCCCATATAATCAATTAACCAATATATATATATATATATATATATATATATATATATATATATATATATATATATATATATAAAGTGATTTTATTTATTTTATTTCAAACTAAACAAGCAAGATCACAAAAATCTATGGTTGAAATCCAAAAGTAAACTATAAACTATAAGATCACCAAAATCTATGGTTGAAATAGAAAAGAAATATATAATTTATTGGTGAAAATGTAGGAAACTTTATAGATCTATAAATTTGGTACATAGAAAAATAAGTTCATCTTTTAATTTAATTTTTTCTCCTTTTTGTATAATTTTTTATTTAATTTTAAATTTTAATAGTTTGATAAAATTATGATCTAATATATTGTTTGAGTAAAAATAAATAATTATTAAAAAATATAAAATATATATAATATAAATTATAGTATAATATAAGTAATACTACCACAACATTTAGGTAATCGGTATTTTTTTGTATGAGGAGAAACTGTTTTGCTAGGGTTTGATGAAGAAAAGTTGCTCTACGGGGATGGCAGCAGTTTTTGGAGGAGGTCTGAAGAATTGGAGAAATGTTGTGATGGCATCGAGACCATGACAGAGCGTGAATGCTAGCGATGTTTTTTTATTTAAAAATGATTGGAAGGAACATGATTTCCCATTGCATTCAAGAAATCGCTTGTTAAATAATAATGGATTTTTGGAACGATGTGAAACTAGGCCAGTTCTAGTGGTTCAACCAGACTCAATGGTAGAAGATGTGTATTATTTAACCAAACATGCACTTAATGATAAATTTATGGGCATCCAAAATATTCGTCGCTTTGTGGAGGTTTGTATTAGGAAGACTTGGAACCCTGAAGGTGACATGGAGGTGATGTTGAGTGTGAATAGTTATTTTATGGTGGTTTCTCTTATCTGACGGATTGTAGAAAAGCATTTTAAGGGGATCCCTCTTTCTATAACCAAGTGAGACTCTTTATTAAACCCTGGCATGTGGGTTTCAACTCGTTAGAGGAGCGACCATCATGGGTTCCAATGTGGGTTCAACTTTCGTGGCTTCTATTAGAATTCTAGAGAAATGACATCTTGCATAAGATTACCCTTCTTCTTGGGAATCCAGTTGGACCGTCACAACAAATGATGGATAAAATGTAATATTTGTTACTCGTATCTGTGTTGAAATTAATTTAAATAATCCTATTCTAGATTCGGTTTAAATATAGTTTGGATCGACTACATAGATTTAACAAAATGACTATGAATCTATTTTGTTTCATTATCGAATCTACCATGAATACGACCACCTACAAAGAAAATATCCTAAGCTTATCCTTCCCGTGGTCTCAAATCCTGGGCCTTCTTGGTCTACACAAAATCTAGATAAAATAAAAGCCTTGATAAAGGAAGGGGATCGAGATAAGAAAGGCTTTGTTCTTGTAAAACCCCAAAATAGAGGAAGAAAGACAAAAAGAGACCTTAAGGATAGCCAGTCATATGCTTTGCTCAATTGTTTTGAAATACTAGATCTTGATCAGTGCATGGAGATACCTGAAACATCACTACCTGATGCAGATATAATAGGGCCAAATTAGATGTCTCTTCTTGATGTGGAACCTAAGGAATTATATCTAGGGTGTTTAAATGAAGAATAGAGGGCTTTGGTTTTGAGTATAGGTGATATGGTTGGCTCTAGCCCTAGAAGGGAAACTATTTTGGAAAGTGGCATAAATTTAGTTATGCCCTCTCCTACTCAGGTACTGATGTAGTCATCCTTGGACTGCAAAACTCCTATGGTGTTGGGATTGTAGTAGAAAATAATTAAAAAAGGTGCTTCGAATAAGAATATGAAGGTGGATCAAAAGAAAGACCAAGATAAAATTAAGTTAATGGGGGATACTTTGATGGAGTTAGGCTTGGTGAGAACTTTGGACTCCCATTTTTCTAACATCTATAAATTATTATCCTTTCATGAAATGTAAGGGAGTTGAACAACATCCCCAAATAAAAAGTTATTCATGATTTGGTTCGTGTTCATTCTCCGAATGTGGTGTTTATTTAGAAGACTATATTGACTATTGATAGTATATTAATATTTATTCCAAGTTGTGGAGGAGTCAATTCCAGTGTATTGGTGCATGTGGATATGTTGGTGGCATTGCTTGTTTATGGTATTTGGTTAAGATGTCTCCTCTTACTTGGATTTCTAGAAAATGGTCTATTTCGATGATCGAGCATGATAATGAATCTGGTGAAACCATCCTACTTACAAATGTGTATGCTTCTATTGATTACAATGGTAAAGTGAATTTTTGGGAGCACATTGGATTTGTGAGAAGTCTGGCTCCCCTATACCCATGGATTTTGGCTGGATACTTCAACTCTATCGCTTTTTTGGAGAGGAAGTGTGAAGGGGTTGATCATCTTGAGCCCTTTTCTTCTATATATAGTGTTCATATTTTGGCCCTAAACTTGGTTGACATTAAGCCGAATAATGGGATATTTACCTAGAACAATAGAATATGTGGGGATGATTCCATCTTAGAGATATTGGATAGGTTTCTGATCTCCAGTTTTTGGATTGGTAATAATAGAAGCGCTAGTTCTATAATTTTGGAGGGTAGGGGATTTGATCATTGGCCTATCAAACTCTCTGCTATGGAGTTAGGGCTAAATAAGAATTCTTCCTTTAAGTTTCAATTTATGTTGCTTTGGGATCCTAAGCTTCATGATTTAATGTGAGGCTAGAGAACCAATGGCAAACCTCTTCATGGAACCACTATGTATTTCTTTATGAAGTTACAATTTGTTAAGCATAAATTGAAGAGATGGAATAGACTAAATTTTTGGAACCTTTCCTTGGCTAAGTTGGCAACTCTTAGGAGGGTGGAAGAAGCTTCAAGGAAGATTAGAGATCAAGGACTCACGAAGGATCTTCTCATTGAGGAATCTAAGGCTGTGAAAGATCTTGTTGAATGGGAATTGAGGGAAGAAATGTTTTAGAAACAAAAATCTCAAGTAGATTGTATTCAGGAAGATGATAGAAACACGACCTTCTTTTATAACTCAATTAAGGCTCATCATAATGGTAACCTGATTACCTCTTGTGAATTCTTAGGGTGCTCTACTCTCTTCTTTATGGGATATTTAAGAAGATATTAGGAGTTATTTTTCCTCTCTCTTCAAGGAGGACTCCCTCTCAGATGATGAGGATGAAAAGCTTATTCTAAACTATATTCCCTCGATTGTTTCTAGAGAGATGAATGAGCACTTAATGGGTCCAATTTACCTTGAGGAGTTGTAAAATAATGTATTTAAGATAAAAAAAAAGGAAAGCCTTGGGCTCGGTTGAATTCTCGACTAAGGTTTATCAGGAGTTTTTGGAGTTAATCAAATTTGATCTTCTAGAAGTGGTCCATGAGTCCCAAAAGAACAGATAGATGCTAAGGGACCTAAATTCTACATTTGTGGTGCTTATCCCTCAAAAAGAGGATGTGAATTCCTTGGATATATTCATGTCTATTGCTCTTTGTAATGTTGTGTATAAGATCATCACAAAAATTATTACTAAGAGGATGAAGATATGGTTGAGAAAAATCATCTCTGAGGAGCAAGGTGGGTTTGTTGTTGGCCGAAAAATCATGTATGGGGTTGCTATTGCTACAAAATCTATTCACTAAATGGAAACTTATAAGGAGAAAACTATGTTCATTAAGTTGGACATGGCCAAAGCCTATGACCAAGTTAGATGGTCTTTTGCTTAAAAATTTCTTGCTACTTTTGGCTTTGAGGAGGAATGGATTAGATGGTTTATGAGCTGTGTTTCTTATTCCTCATTCTTTGTTCTTGTTAATAATGAGTTGTTAGATCTATTTGAGGTCTAAAGAGGATTGAGGCAAGGAGATCCTTTATCTCCTTTTTTTTTTATCATTATGGCAGAAGGGTTGGAAAGATTGCTCAAGTCTCAAGCTAGACATGGTATCATTCAAGGGTAGAAGTGGTATAGTAGTTTGCCATCTCTTTCCCACCTTCAATTTTTTGATGATACTACTTTTTTAGGAGTTGCCGCTATCAGGGAATCTGGTAACATTAGACAGTCTCTTGACATATATCTTGGTGCTTTTGGATAGTTTATTAATTAGGACAAGTCTTCTATTTTTTTCTTCAATACCCCTCCTCTTATTCAAGATAGAATTTCTCGTATTCTAAGATTCCAAGTCGATACTCTCCTCTTAATTTATCTTGGTATTCTGATTTCATCTCATCCTCTACATATATCTTCTTGGAAGTCTATGCTTGATAATTTTAGAAGGAAGGTGAATCATTGGACTATCGGATGGCTATCCTCTGTAGGTAGAGTGTTGCTTTTAAAATTTGTTGTTCAATCTTTTACCCATGTTTCATCAAGGATATGGATGCTTAGTCAAGATAGTTTTTGTGGTATGGAAAACTTGATCAATCTAAATGGAGTTTAATTAGGTGGGATTCTATTTGTAGGCTGGTTCAATTAGGAGGCCTTAGGTTGCAATAGACGACTCTTTCTAGGAAGGCTCTGGCTACGAAACTTTATTGGAGATGGTTTACCTTTCAAGATCATATTTGGGCTAAAATATTATGTTGTAAATACTTGAGAGGTATTTATGTGGCTGAGATCCCTAGAGTCAGCTTGTTTGGAAAAGGTTTAGTTATATGGGACACTCTAAAAAGAGGAGCTAATTTAATTAAATAGGATTTGTTCTAGATTTGTAATCGATGATCATATGCTCTTTTTTGGGAGGATTCTTGGGATTGGCATCCTCCTATCTTGACTCAATATCCCAAGTTACGTTCCCTAAGTGTTTGTTTCTTGGAAACAATTTGGTTTGTTGTGCAAGACTTTAAAAAAATCCAATATTTTGGAAATCTAAAGATGTACAAGTGGAAAGATCCATAGGAATGGCCCCAAGGGGGATTGGACAAGTATAGAAATGTTATTGCTCTTATTATTATGGGGATACCCTGTTGTTCATTGAGGGGTAAAGACATTCTGGCTTGGAAACCTAATCCCAAAGGAACCTACTTTGTCGCCTATGGTTGTCAGGTTCTTGATAAGCAAAATTTTGGAAATCTCCCTATCACATGGTGGAAGAAGGTGTGGAATAGATTTTCTTGGCTGAAATGTAACATCTTTCTCTATATGGTAGCTCATAATAAATGCCTCACTTAGGATAACTTAAGGAAGAGGGGATTTCAAGGTCCCTCTTTGTGTGTCCTTTGTGGTAAGAATGAGGATGACTCTTCTCATATGCTCCCTTGCTAAATACATTTGGTACCATTGGTGGAGTGTTTGGAACCATCCTTGTTTTCATGTGCTCTCCTTGGTGGAGTTTTAGAGTATTCTGGGTATACCTCCGGCCAAGGACCCCTTCCTCCAGGTGTCTTGGAATTTGGGCTCTTCTTGCATCATTTGGAATATCTGGGTCAAATGGAACCATCACATCTTTCAAGGTAGTCATTTCGTTGTTCAATTTATCTAGCAAAGGATCCCATGTATGGTTCAGGAAACTATCCATAGCAAATATGATGTGGACCCTCTTTTGGAATCTAGGGAGGAGAAGGTATGGTAGGCCCTTGGTTTCTTTGGAGTTGGTGCTAACTCTTCTATACCTATAAAGGTTCCTCAACTCAACAAGAAGGTTAGGAGAGATGGTAGGTGGAGTCCACCCCTTAGAGGATTTTTAAAAATTAATACTTATGGGTCATCCAGGGGCAATACTGGACATGCTATAATTGGTGGTGTTGGTAGAGATTCTACTAGCATGGTCAATTTTTTATTTTGTATTTATAAAGGTTTTCACTCCAAAAATTTTATGGAAGCTCCTACGATTCTCGAGGCCTTGTAGAGGGGGTTTTCTCTTGGCTAGCACAAGATTATTTGTGAGTCTAAATCTCAAATTTTGGTTAATATTTTAAAAAACAAAAGGGTGGAGGATGTTAATTGGTAGTTGGCCTTTGTGGTTGTTCATATTCTTAAAATAATTGAAGAGTTCAAATTTATATCCTTTGTATTCCAATGGAATGGAATGGGATTGCTGACTACTTGGTCAAAAGGTCTTCTTAGTTGTTGGATCCTTGGATTATCGATAACTGGGAGATTCTCCCATCTAGGGACTCTCAACACCTCTAGGAGTTGATCCACAAGGATGTTCAGACCTAATGTGGTTTGTTCTTGTTGTCTTCTTGGGGTTTCAACCTTCTCTTGTGGTTTTAGCATGTCTTGTTGCTTATTTAAGTCCTAGTTGGGGGCTCAGTTGTACTCTATAATCCAAATTTTCTATCAATAAATTTTTACCCCTTTATTTAAAATAAAAGTATAGTATAATATATTTTTATTTAAAACTTAAAAATTATAATTTAATTTTATAAATTTATTGTTAAATTAAAATTAAAGTGTATATATTCTGGTGGTTTATTTTTTAGAATATTTTTTTGTTTATATATAATTATAATCATTACAAAAACTTTTAACATGTACTAAAAAATTAATGAGTTGTATAAATAATTTTTAACAAAATATTTATTAACAATATGTAATACATGGTAGTTCTTTAAATTGCTACTATATGTAATACATGGTAGTTCTTATAATATTTACTAACTATTTTTAAGTGTAAAATTATATTCATCTAACTATCACTTGAAAATATGCTATGTGTGTGTGAGAGATTATATTCATCTAACTATCATTTGAAAATGTGCTAGTGAATGTTCAATAGGGTTGTGTGTCTTAATTTTCTTTGTCACTAAAAAGTGTGTGTGTGCACGCGCATGTGTGAGATTATATTCATCTAAATATCACTTGAAAATGTGCTAGTGAATGTTCTACAATAAGGTTGTGTGTGTCTTAATTTTCTGTCACTAAAAAGTGTGTGTCTATCACTTGAAAATGTGCTAGTGAATGTTCTACAATAGGGTTATCACTTGAAAATGTGCTAGTGAATGTTCTACAATAGGTTTGTGTGTCTCTTAATTTTCTTTGTCACTAAAATAATTGTGTGTATGTCTTAATTTTCTTTGTCACTAAAAAGTGTGTGTGTCTATCACTTGAAAATGTACTAGTAAATGTTCTACAATAGGATTGTGTCTTAATTTTCTTTGTCACTAAAAATATTGTGTGTAACTTGAAAATGTGCTAGTGAATGTTCTACAATAAGGTTGTGTGTCTTAATTTTCTTTGTCACTAAAAATATTGAGTGTGTCACTTAAAAAATGTGCTAGTGAATGTTCTACAATAGGGTTGTGTATCTTAATTTTCTTGTCACTAAAAAGATTGTGTGTGAGAAGTTTAGTGACGTGTGTGTTAATTTACTTGTGTGTATCTTAAATTTCTTGTGCGTGGGAATTTTCTTTGCCACTAAAAAGAGAATTGTAGGTTAAGATTCTGTGTGTTAATTTTCTTTGTCACTAAAAAATATTTTGTATGCTTTCTAATAAAGAATTGTAGGCTAATATTTTAAAGGTAGAAGACTATGGTAGTTGAATTTTCAAGCATAATATAGATATAGATAGATTTTTCATTATAAATTATAATGATATTATTTTGAGTTTCCACATTATCCAATGCAAATGGTTCAACAATAAATTTTCTTACTAAATATAGATTTTTTTGTCACTAAAAATATTTTGTATTCTTTCTAATAAAGAATTTTAAAGGTAGAATACTATGGTAGTTGATTTTTTTAAGAATAATATATATATATATATATATATATATATATATATTTCTCATTATAAATTATAGTGATGTTATTTTCATTTTTTACATCATCCAATGCAAATGGTTGAACAATCAATTTTCTTATTAGATAATTATTTCTTGAAGCTGGTATTTTGGTTTTTTCATGTTAAAAACCTAAAATATTTTATGTTATAAATCCATTAACAATGTTGCAACCTTTTAGATAAAAATTTGAACAAAACATATCCCATATTCTTTTACATAAAAACTTGCATTAAAGAAGAACGAAACAACAACCATGGAAAATTAGTTGTAGTAAGGCAAAATATGATTATATATATATATATATATATATATATATATATATATATATATATATATATATATATATATATATATATATATATATGTATATGTATATGTATATGTATATGTATATGTATAGATAGAAATATAGATAGACTCAATGACCATAGGATGTAAAAGTTTACTATAATAGTTTTTATATGGGATGGATTTCAAGAATAATAAATACAATAAAATGATGGATTTATTTCCACTACAATAGGTAATAAAAACTCCATGAAAGAGGAAATAAAGAACAAGCATACAAAACTTGGTTGTGGGAAGAGAAAATATTAATTCAACCAACATAATTGTTGTATTAAATATATATATATATATATATATATATATATATATATATATATATATATATATATATATATATATCAACGCAATGGTTATAGGACATTGTCACCAAAATGCATTCCTAATTATAATTGCAAAAGTTAAACTCAAAATCTCTTTAATTAAACTTGATTTAATTTAGCCTTCTTATGTCTCAACCAAACAACGGTGAAAAGGCTTTAATAATATATTTTTTAGAAAAAGATAGATTATATTAATTCATCTACAAGCTAAAAAATGAAATGAGGTGAATCAGGAGTAAAGCATCCATAACTGAATATATATAAGAATAGAAGCTAATATGAACAAAAAGACTATAGTTATATCTTACTACAATACATCAGCATTCATATTTGGGAGATTTTGTTATATGAAGAAATTATGGGTATGTCTTTTGTGATGAAGAACAAAAAGTAATCAAAACGTGAATTTGCTAATCCTTGTTTATTGTCTTCTTCTTAGTTTCTTGGTTGACCTTCTTAAGATCTTGAATCATATGATAAAGTTGATGAAGTTTGTCAATAACATATCGAGGTTCATATAATTGGGAATGAATGCGTCCCACATGTAACAAAAAATCAAAGTTCAAGTTTGCTAAAACTATATTCCATGGAAGAGCATATCTAGTAAACACCTTTTTGCATTTGCACTTCCAAATGTGCTTGAGAAGGATGAGTCTACAAACATCCCAGAGTTTGGGGCACTGATTTAGCTGAGAAAAATCAAGAAGAGAAAGCTTCCAAGATCTAGTGAAAGAGGAAAAAATAAAAGAATAGAAGACATCCCAAAACTATTTAGCCAGACCACAAAACAAAAACAAGTGAATAAGATTTTTTAAAGCATTATGAAAATTTTATTGAGGGGGGATAAACTTTCAGCATTTGGAAGTTTTTGATGCAAAATCTTCCATCCAAGAAGTTGAGTTTTTTTATTCAAAAGGATATTTCCAAATTTGAGTAGCAAGAAACTCCTATTGGACATTGATAAAATTCACTTGCCAATTGACATTGAGCTTAGAGTCTAAAGAAGGGGGACACAATAGATTTTTGTATAACCAACTAGAAGTAATGGAAGAGATTCTATGACCATTAAGCCATCTCCAGTAATTCCAAATATTACGGGTAGTTGTTCCCAACTTCATAAGGACCTCACAAGGGATGGAAGCTACAACTAAGTCATAAGACTCTTTGAACCTAGAGGGAAGGGAGGTATGGAAGCTACAACTAAGCCATAAGACTCTTTGAACCTAGAGGGAAGGGAGCAATAATGGCAGATCTGGTTTCATGTAAGAATTGAGCAGCTACTTCGATAAGATATCTCTAATTCTATTAATTCCTTTCTTCAAAAAAAGCTAGCCCATAAATAGCATTGCATAAAACTAAAGGCTTATCATTATGGAGGATAAGTTTATTCTATCAAAAGCTATTTAATCTTATGCTCAAACCATGTTTCAAGGAATCAAACTTCCAAGCCAATAAATAAGAAATAGATTGTCAAACTTTCCAGTTTTAACTAACTTAAATAGAACCTTATCCTCTCAAGGGTTGTCTTCCCATTTATTAACAATATACTTTGCGTAAAAAAGTTTTTAACAGCTTTAAAAAACATTAAAAAGGAACTGAAGGTATGAAGTGATCACCTTAATTGGTTTATAGATATTTTTAATCGAAACCAATAACAGATACGAAATATTTGTTTGAAAATATAATTTTAGAATAAAATTTTATATTATTAAATTTCAATTAAAGTAATTTTGTTAAAGTATAATTATACACTTATCTCCTCACATTTACAATGTGGTTTTGAATTTTAGATTTATTAAAGGAGAACCAAAACTCAAAACATTTTGTTCCATAAAATATTAAAGTAAAAATTTTAAAAATATAAAAAACACAACCAACAAACTTCCACCAAAGACATTGATAGTGTTTATCAATCAAATAAATAAATAAATAAATAACCAGAGATTATATGCATTTGAAATTTGACAGCCTATAAACCCATATCCATTTTGTTTCTGAGGCGTAGCAATGGGCTTTCCCTAAATCTCAAACGCCGTAGCAGCATTAGCACAAATACTTTGTTTTTAAATTGTCCAAATAATGAAATTGGCAAACGCTTTGAAGCTTTAAAAAAACTCCCTTCATTATGCCCACCCAAAAGAATACCTGGATATACCAACGAATGCTTATCGTTAAAAAAAGTTATAAAAAGGTCAAACGTTTTAATCTCCCCACTTCCTATGATTAATGAAATAAAAGATCCCCTGTGTAAACAGAGAAAACTTACAGATGAAAAAATATTTTTATGATCCTATCCACTCAATCATACACACGTATTACACCGAGGTCTTCATAAAACTATGCAGATTAACGTCACTCCCGCGAAAATAACGAGGATCCTCGGCGTTCTCAAATGAGTTCCTCCTGCATTAATGGCTGGATTATTGTTAAAACCACCTGTTGGAGATATCCCTCCAACCGAGCTCGTTGGAGGAAAACTTGACGACTGCAAATCTACTGAAGGAGACACTGCACTTGGAGCAGGAACGCTTTCTGTCATTGGCAGTACAACAGTGTAAACCATTAAACTGAATCACGCAATCCCTTGCATAAATTAACTATTATTCCTATTTGTATTTCAGAATATGTAACATAGACACAAAGACCCACGTACCTGTAGACGGAGAAGGCGCCAGAGTATCTTCCGCTGCTCACCCATAACAGGCCGAATGGTTTAGGTTAATCTAAATAGATTAGAGTAGTATTTTATATTTATAAAAGATTTTTATAAACACATTTATTTAATAAGATTTGATGTGAAAAGGGATTATATAAAAAAAATTAATAAAATAACATTAAAAAAGGATCACATGATAAAAAATAACCATCTCATCAAAATACAGCTGTAACCTAAGCAATCAATTATAGCTAACCTAAGCTGAGCAATCAATTACAGCTAATCAACACTAAGTTTGATGGACAATAGAACTGTTAAGTTTTCTTTCTAATACTTTTCATAGGAGGGATACCAAAATCTCTTAGTACTACTATTGAATAGAAATCAATCTAAAAGTGGCTAAACCCAATACTTCTCAACATGGGAAGGATGTTGAGTGAAAATCAATCCAAAAATAGCTAAACCCATAATGAACATCAGTTAATAAAATTTTAATTTACATATAATACATAATCTATTTATATTAAATTCTAACTTGACATAATACACGACCTTACGTATTGAATTTCAACAAAAATAAATCTATTTGTTGTTTTGAAGTTTTACCGTTCTGTAGTAATTATAACAGGGATAAGTTAATAAATTACCTTTGCATTTAATAATCGATGGGGTGGTGATGTTGCAGGCGCCCGGCACCGTGAGAGCCCGTATTCGATTGACGGGAATGCCCAGGGGATTTGTAGCAACAAAGAGCTGGCACAGACACTCTGAACTGGGCTCTATCACTGAAGCGAGAGCACTGCAGCATCCTTCTGGTGGAGGTGAGTTTGTGACGTTATTGGTGATATAGCTGACACATGGTGACAAATTCAGTAAGGAACCTGTACACCCCAAAAACGTGGATGGTGATTGAGCTATTGCAGATGCCATCACTGCTAGCATTGTTAATAGAAATATTAACTGCCGCCCGTATTTTTGAAGGAGCGATCTGTTTTTTTCAATCGCCGAAGTCTGCACGGCGCTGCAGCTCAGAGAGCGCAGTGCGCAAGTCGCGCGCGCCGACGGACTTCGCCCGAAATTGGGCGAAGTTCGAACTTCGCGGCTGCGACGGACTTCGCCCGAAATTTGGGCGAAGTTCGCACTTCGGGGAAGCAAACAGACTTCGCCCGAAACTGGGCGAAGTTTGTACTTCGGTCAGCCGACGGACTTGCGCTGGGCGAAGTGCGGACTGCGGCCGACTTCAGACTTCTCTCGCGCACTCGAGCTGCTTCAGACTTGGCCACTCTGGCCTTCGACTTCTTCTTCTTCTGCGGCTGCCGCTGGGTTTGCCTGGCTTGGCAACACCCGTATGAGAGGAGAGAAATGCCGGAACAGAGAACAACAAACTGCAAACCCTAAAGATGCCTAACACAAACAGCAAACTTTATTCATATGAACAACTAGGGTTACAGAAAATTCCTCAACCGAGGAAATAACAACATCTGCAGGCTACGCTGCAGGATAAACAAAACAAGGGAAATGTCGAGTCTGTTGCTCGGACATTAATCAGCTGAGCCACACTGCTCACTGAATCGCTCTGCTTTCTTTCTCTGCTCTATTCTCCGCTCTTCTTTCACGAACTTCTCTCACACCCGCTCTGCTTCTCCTTTTATGCACACCTTTGTCTGTAGACCCGAACCGCCTTTTATAGCCGCGGGGAGAGGAGGATAAGGTTTATCCTCTGACAGCTCCGGATAAGGGTTATCCTCGGACCGACCCTCATCTAGGGTTTCTGACAAACGCCGACTTGGCATTAACTCCTGCGGAGATCGGATCTGTCAGGTGTCAAATCTGTCAGAAGGTAGGTGTGACGTCATGTCACACTTTTGTCGGGATCCCGGACTACGGCAGCGCAGTCCGACTTCGCCCATGTCTGGAGCGCAATCCGGTTTCGCCCAAGGTTCGCAGCGCAGTTGGGCACATGCATGAAATACGGGTTTATTTTTCTAACACCCTCCTTTAAACCTGATTTCACAAGCACTTTGACTCCAAGCTGCTCTCGCAATCTCCTGAAGTCTTCCTCCTTCAAAGGCTTCGTGAAAATATCTGCCAACTGCTCCTTGGATCTGCAAAACTGCAGATGAATTTCTTCGGACTTCACCAACTCTTTGATGAAGTGATAACGAATATCAATGTGCTTCGTCCGGCCATGGAACACGGGATCCTTTGACAGTGCAATGGCCGAATTGTTATCACAAAAAATTGTTGTCGCGCCTTCCGAAGGATTGTACAGTTCACTCAGAACTCTTCGCAGCCATACTGCCTGGCATGCGGATGTCGTGGCGGTGACATATTCTGCTTTGGCTGTGGACAACGCAACAATGGGTTGCTTCTTGGATGCCCATGAGACTGCCCCTGATCCGAGATGGAAAGCATACCCGGAGGTGCTCTTTCGATCATCGATCTGCCAGCCCAGTCACTGTCTATGTAGCCCACTAGCTCCAACTGGTCCCGTCTGGCGTAAAATAGGCCATGGTTTCGCGTCCCACTGACATAGCGCAAGATCCTCTTGCTTGCTTGCCAGTGCGTGTCCTTCGGAGTCTCCATGAAACGGCTGATCAGACTGACTCCGAACATCAGATCTGGCCGAGTTGCAGTCAAGTACATCAGACTGCCAACTAGCCTCTTGAACAAGGTTGGATCTATAGACCTCCCTGTATCCAACTTGCTCAGCTTCAAACCTGTGGCTACAGGTGTGATGGCAGGTTTGTTGTCCTCCATCTTGAAGCGCTTCAGGACATCCTTCACATACTTGCCCTGAGAAATGAAGATGCCATCTGCTGATTGGTCAACTTCAATGCCGAGAAAATATTTCATCAGCCCCATGTCTATCATTTCAAACTCGGACTTCATGGCTATTCTAAACTGCGCAAATAGGCTATTGCTATTGCCAGTAAATATCAGATCGTCTACGTACAGACAGACGATGATGAGCTCACCTATTGCATTTGTCTTCATGTACAGTGAGTGCTCATATGGGCATTTTTGAAACCCATTCTCCTAAAAATAGCCATCAATACGGTTGTACCATGCCCTGGGTGCTTGCTTCAACCCATATAGGGCCTTCTTCAGTTTTAGGACTTTGCCTTCTTGCCCTTGTATTTCATAACCGAGCGGCTGGTCTATGTAGACCTCTTCTTCCAACACTCCGTTGAGGAAGGCAGACTTGACATCCATCTGGTACACGCTCCATCCTTTCTGAGCTGCAAGTGCCAGAATCATTCTGACTATGTCAAGTCGGGCTACAGGTGCATACACCTCATGATAGTCAACTCCTGACTTCTGCTTGTAGCCTTTCGCCACTAATCTGGCCTTATGCCTGTCAACTTCTCCTTGGGCATTAAACTTCGTTTTATATACCCACTTGACCCCAATGGTCTTCTTTCGTGTTGGAAGATCTGTCAGCTGCCATGTCTCATTCTTCTCAATGGCTGCTATCTCCTCATCCATCGCATTCACCCATTTGCGATTCTGACTTGCCTCTTCAAACTCCACTGGATCACATTCAGTAAAGAGAGCAAAATCAGAATAATCTTCATCTAATTGATTACGGGTTACCTCATAGATGTCTTGCAAGCTCCGAGTCTTTGTAGGAGTCCTCAGGTTTTGAATTCTACTTGCAAGTGGAGGTGACCGGGATGATGAGGGTGTGCTATTGCTGGCACCACTATTGCTGCTTGAAGGCACAGGTGGTTGGACACTGTCTTCCTCCAAGTCTACAGATTCAACAGTTTCTGGTTCAGACTGACCAGTCTTTGACTTCCCGTTCTAGACTTCATCCTCCAGGAACTTCACATCTCGGTTGATGACAAGTTTCTTTGTCACAGGATTGTACAGCCTGTATGCCTTTGATGGTTCGTTGTACCCTATGAAGATGCATCTTTCAGCTTTGTCATCCAGCTTCTGCCTTTTCTCATCTGGAACATGTGCATATGCTATGCACCCAAAAACTCGCAAATGAGCCACACTTGGCTTCAACTTGCTCCAGGCTTCCTCTGGAATTTTGTCCCTCACACTCTTGGTGGGACATCGGTTCAACAGATAGACTGCACAACTTACAGCTTCTGCCCAGAACTCATGTGGCAAACTTTTTGCCTTCAGCATGCTCCGTGCCATCTCCATGATTGTTCTATTCTTCCTCTCAGCTACGCCATTCTGCTGCGGCGTGTATCTGGCAGTGAACTGCCTCTGAATTCCATGTTGCTTGCAGAAGTTGTGGAATTCATTGGAGATGTACTCTCCACCTCCATCAGTTCTGAGAGTCTTCACATAATAACCGCTCTGTTTCTCAACCAGAGCCTTGAACTCCTTAAACCTTGCAAATGCCTCTGACTTCAACTTGATTGGATAAATCCAAGTCTTTCGGCTGAAGTCATCAATGAAGGTCAGGAAATACTTATTGCCGGCATATGAGGTGGTCTGCATGGGACCACAGATGTCTGAGTGCACCAGCTCCAAAGGTCGTGATGCTCTCCAAGACTGTCCTATAGGGAATGCGTCCCTATGCTGCTTGTCGACCAGGCAACCTTCACAAACTTGGTTCGGTTGCTCTATAAGGGGTAAACCCTTCACCATCTGCTTCTTGTGCAGCAGATTCAGGCCACTGAAACTCAGGTGACCGAATCTGAGATGCCACAGCCAGGTAGCATCCTTCTCAACTGCACTCAGAGACATCAAAGATTCATTCTGAATCTGCAGCGGAAACATTTTGTTTTTCGTCATGGACATAGTTGCGATTTGTCCATGGACTTTGTCTCTGATGGAACAGACACCATCTTTGAACAGTACAGTGTGCCCCTTCTACACAAGCTGTCCAACACTTAGCAGATTGTGCTTCAACCCAGGCACATAAAAAACATCTTGAATTGTTTTTCTATCACCGTGTCGGGTGCGGATGAGGATCTTTCCTTTCCCCATCACAGGAACTTTGATGTTGTTCCCCATCTTGACTTCGAACTGGACTGTTTCATCCAGTTGTGAGAACATCTCCCTGTTCCCAGTCATATGGTTGTTGCAACCACTGTCAAGATACCAGATGTTTTTCTTGCTCTCCTCTTCAATACTGCAAGTCAGCAGCACATTTCCTCCTACCGCATTTTTGGGTTCCTCCGAATAATGGGCTTGTTGCTGATTCTCGTTCGCCATCTTCTTTCTGCATTGTGTGGCATAATGGCCGAACTTGCTGCAGTAGTAGCATTGGACCTTTGACATGTCCTTCTGCTGAGAGCCACCTTGCTGATTTTTGCCAGTGCCTCTTCCTCCTTGCTGATGAAAGTTGCAACTTGGCTCAGCGTCCTGAGGGTTTGATCTCCCTCCTTGCTTGTTCCTTCTCCCACGCCTGCTTCTGCCTCTTCCTCCTTGAGAACTAGAAGCGTTGTGGTGGGAGTCTTGTCTATCGTTGTCTCGGACTGAGACTTGCGCTTTGAAGGCTTGCTCCAAAGAAGACTGAGTTGAGCGGCTCAGCCTCTGTTCATGGGTCTGCAGGGAACCCATGAGTTCGTCTGTCGAGAGGGTTGTCAAATCCCTCGACTCTTCGATTGCTATCACAACCGAGTCGAACTTGGCAGGTAGACTTCGAGAATCTTCTCCATGATTCTCTGGCTCTGGACATATTCTCCATTCAACCGCATCTGGTTGATAATGTCCATCGTCCGGGTGAAGAAGTCGCTCATCGACTCGGACTCGCTCATCTGCAGGTTCTCAAACTCTCTCCTGAGCATCTGTAGTTTCACCAACTTCACTTTGTCGGTGCCCTGATACGAACTTGCCAGGGTTTCCCAGGCCTGCTTGGCCTTGGTGGCTGATGCAATCCACGGGAAGATGGTCTCCTCAACCGCTTGCATGATGTAGAAGAGGGCCTTCTGGTCCTTCTTCTTGTGCTCTTTCAACAGATCCTTATCTGCTTGAGAGAGGGCGGCCAATCTTCTTGCATCTGCCGGTTACGGGTAGCCGTTCTCGACTAACTCCCATAGCTCCCGAGATCCGAACAGGATCTTCATCCGGATGCTCCGGTAATCGTAGTTCTTACCGTTAAATCATGGGATCTGCAACTGCAGCGAGTTTCTCTCGGAAGCCATGCTTCTATCTCCGTGTCACGGCACTATCAGCTCTGATACCAATTTGAAGGAGCGATTTTTATTTTTTTCAATCGTCGAAGTCTGCACGGCGCTGCAGCTCAGAGAGCGCAGTGCGCAAGTCGCGCGTGCCGACGGACTTCGCCCGAAATTGGGCGAAGTTCGAACTTCGCAGGCAGCGACGGACTTCGCCCGAAATTTGGGCGAAGTTCGCACTTCGCGGAAGCAAACAGACTTCGCTCGAAACTGGGCGAAGTTTGTACTTCGGTCAGCCGACGGACTTGGGCTCGGGCGAAGTGCGGATCGCGGCCGACTTCGGACTTCTCTCGTGCACTCGAGCTGCTTCAGACTTGGCCACTCTGGCCTTCGACTTCTTCTTCTTTCGTGGCTGCCGTTGGGTTTGCCTAGCTTGGCAACACCCGTATGAGAGGAGAGAAACGCCGAAACAGAGAACAACAAACTGCAAACCCTAAAGATGCCTAACACAAACAACAAACTTTATTCATATGAACAACTAGGGTTACAAAAAATTCCTCAACCGAGGAAATAACATCTGCAGGCTACGCTGCAGGATAAACAAAACAGGGGAAATGTCGAGTCTGCTGCTCGGACATTAATCAGCTGAGCCACACTGCTCACTGAATCGCTCTGCTTTCTTTCTCTGCTCTATTCTCCGCTTCTTCTTTCACGAACTTCTCTCACACCCGCTCTGCTTCTCTTTTACGCACTAATTTGTCTGTAGACCCGAACCGCCTTTTATAGCCGCGGGGAGAGGAGGATAAGGTTTATCCTCTGACAGCTTCGGATAAGGGTTATCCTCGGACCGACCCTCATCTAGGGTTTCTGACAAACGCCGACTTGGCATTAACTCCTGCGGAGATCGGATCTGTCAGGTGTCAAATCTGTCAGAAGGTAGGTGTGACGTCATGTCACACTTTTTCGGGATCCCGGACTGCGGCAGCGCAGTCCGACTTCGCCCATGTCTGGAGCGCAATCCGGTTTCGCCCAAGGTTCGCAGCGCAGTTGGGCACAGGCGTGAAATCTGGGTTTATTTTTCTAACAATTTTGTCATGCCCGCCATTGCCACTGCGAGGACGATAAAGAATGCTGATTCTGGAACCAACGATACAGAGAAATTGAACGTAGGAAGATTCAAGAACAGATTTTCTACCGAACAAAGTGGGGAAAGGAGTGATGGGCTTGATAATGATGCGTGTGGTAGAGTAATTTATAATATAGGAAGCAAGGCCAAGGTAGCTAGTTGTAGGTAGCGTTTTGTTCACCGAACATCCAACGATCTAAATTTTAAATATAGAATCTTAGAATCACAAGAAGCTTAGTTAGTTACATGTTGGGCAGCGGATGCCATATTTTTTTTTATGGACCAACGGACGACGACGTCACGAAAAGGTGAACGAGAAGAGTTAAAATACATACTCGTGGCTTTATGGTCTGCTCTAAGGTGAGAGGCAGACTTGAAATTTGACTAGTAAAATGCCGTAGAATATCATAGATATAACTAATCACTTTAAATTATATTTTTTTTCTTTAAAATTAGGTGTTTTTGGTGTGGATAGCATGACCCATATATCTAACCATTAAACGACAACAATTCTATTGGGTAATGGCGTGTTTCAATTTGCTTTGTTGGCCGTCATCTGTCTGCTTCTCAACTTTAGAATATACAAAATTTAATTATAAAATGCAGTCTCTAGTCTTTGATGCATGATTTGATTATATCTAACATTGAACCATAACAATTCTATTTTGGGTAATGGCGTGTTTTAATTTGTTTCGTTGGCCGTGTTCTGTCTGCCTCTCAACATAGCAGACAAAGTTTAATTTTTAACTGCAGTCTCTACTCTTTGTTGCATGATTTAATTAGTAATCTTGAATCTAGTATTTGTTGCACGATTTTATTATAAGCATTGAACCATAATAATTTTATTGTGTACTTAGGGTTTCAAAGGTTAGGGTAGAGGTTTGAGAACAATTTCGTGCAAAAGCAAATATCATCAAAAAGATTAATTTTGTTGGAGGGTTGTTGGAGGATCTTTCAACAATAAAGATCACAGACAAGAATGGGGTTATAGGTACTTTGGTACTAGATTCTTTAAAACAAAGAATCTCATACTGGGATAAGCTATGTGGAACCCAACAATGACTGTCAAAAACAAGCAAGGACAATCATAAATACTATGGGGAAGCAACAAAATATCGATTCTTTGCTTGGAAAGGTGAACAGATGTTTACCACAAGCAAAAGAAATATAAGTATTGGAAATAGCAGAGGACTAGATACGTGAGGATATGGTCTATAAGATGAAACACAACCTACTAGGTAAATTTGTGGGTTTTTAAGACCGTACACTTCCTCCACATGTGGATAAGGAAACAATGGCATATGGAAGGAGAATATGAAATTCTAACTCTCCCAAATGGGTATTTTCTATAGAGTTCACATCAATGGCAAACTGACAAAAAGTATTTGAGGGAGGGTTGTATCATCATGGGCCAACGAGACTATTCCTGAAACCATGGAAGATGAGATTTGATCTGAGGGTGGAAACAACTGCAATACCAATATGGGTAAGATTATGTGGCTTTCCCCTTGATTTTTTGAAAGAGGAGGTACTTGAGGCAATAGGTAATTTACTAGGTCATTATAAAGGTAGATCAAGAGAAATAGTTTTAGGAGGATAGACAATATTTGTTGAGGTTTGTGTAGAAATGGACCTCATTAAACCTCTTCCAATAGAGATAGACCGAAAAATAGAGAATTTTGTCTGGTGCCAACGAAGTGTGCCACGTTCATGGACATTTGGCTAGAATGTGCCCAACAATTAAGGACCATCAATTTGAACAAGAGGGGACAAAAGAAAATATTAACATGGCAGTCAATCTCTTTAGAAAAAGGTAAAGCATAAGGAAGGAAAAGGCCCAACAGACTCTAAGGGCTTCCAAAAAGTAATCAAAAGGCCAAACAGAAAAAATCAGCAAAGTTATCAAAGACAAGGAGAAAAAGTGGTAGGAATAAACAATAAAAATGAGATATTAAAACAAATGGGAAGCTTGAAAATAGAAGAAGATTTTCAAACGTAAGGATTAGAAGAGGATACTCAACAAGTCACACTAGTAGATCAAGGAACAATACTCCAATCTAATGTTAAAGAAGAAACAGGAATAAAACCAGATACAACCTCTCTTATGAAAAAAAAATTTAATCCATGGATACCATAGGAAGGAAAATAGAGCAGGGGATAGTCTTAACTCAATAAATAGATATGAAAACCAGCTTATGAAGAAAACTAGCATAAGTTGAAAAATTGATGTCTCTATATAGGTTTTAATAATAACTTTAATAACAATGTCAAGCATTAATACACTTTGCGTAAAAAAGTTATTAACAGTTTTAAAAAACATTAAAAAGGAACTGAAGCGATGAAGTGATCACCTTAATTGGTTTATAGATATTTTAAATCGAAACCAATAACAATTACGAAATATTTGTTTCAAGATATAATTTAAAATTAAATTTTTATATTATTATATATTAATTAAATTATTTTTTAAATGTATAATCATATATATTTATTTTTCATATACTTATTTATTTTGTGGTTTTGAATTTTAAAACCGAAACACAACACTATCCTATGAAACATTAAATTAAAATTTTAAAAAATATTTTTAAAATAGCTTCAATCACATACCCAACAAACTCCCATCAAAGACATTGATAGTATTTTTCCATCAAATAAACAAGTAAATAACCATGAGATTATACATGCATTTGACATGGCTACGAACTGTAAACCCATATACATTTTGTTTCTGAGGCGTAGCAATGGGCTTTCCCTAAATTTGAAACGCCTTAGCAGCATTAGCACAAATACTTTGCTTTTAAATTGTACAAATAATGAAATTGGCAAACGCTTTGAAGCTTAAAAAAGCTTCATTCATTATGCCCACTCAAAAGAATAACTGGATATACCAACGAATGTTTATCGTAAAAAATAACGTTTTAATCTCCCCACTTCCTATGATTAATAAAATAAAAAATCCCCTGTGTAAGTGGAGAAAACTTACAAATGAAAAAATATTTTTATGATCCTATCCACTCAACCATACACACGTATTACACCGAGGTCTTCATAAAACAATGCAGATTAACGTCACTCCCGCGAAAAGAACAAGGATCCTAGACGTTCTGAAATGAATTCCTGCTGCGTTAATGGCTGGATTATTGTTAAAACCACCTGTTGGAGATATCCCCCCAACCGAACTCGTTGGAGGAAAACTTGACGGCTGCAAATCTGCCGAAGGAGACACTGCACTTGAAGCAGGAACGCTTTCTGTCGTTGGCAATACAACGGTGTAAACCATTAAACTGAATCACGCAATCCCTTGCATAAATTAACTATTATTCCTATTTGTATTTCAGATTATGTAAAATAGACACAAAGACCTACGTACCTGGAGACGGAGAAGGCGCCAAAGTATCTTCCGCTGCTCACGCATAACAACGAACCAAAACAATTATAACTTCTTCCGTCAAGACCGAATGGTTTAGGTTAATCTAAATAGATTAGAGTAGTATTTTATATTTATAAATGATTTTTATAAACACATTTATTTGATAAGATTTGATGTGAAAAAGGCATTATATAAAAAAATTAATAAAATAACATTAAAAATGGATCACATGCTTAACATTATCAGGTAATCCCATCAAAACACAGCGATAACTCAAACAATCAATTACAACTAATCAACACTGCTTTTGATGGACAACAAAACTAACTGTCAAAATATCTTCTCAATACTTTTTAACATGGAAAGAACTCAATATCAAAACCTCTTAATGTTACTATTGAAATCAATCCAAAAATACTCAAAAAAATGAACATCAGTTAATAAAATTTTAATTTATATATCATACATAATCTACTTCTTTTAAATTTTAACTTGACATAATACACGACCTTACCCTATTGAATTTCAACAAAACAATTCCACTTGTTGTTTTGAAAATTTATATATCATACATAATCTACTTCTTTTAAATTCTTACTTTACATAATACACGACCATACCCTATTAAATTTCAACAAAATAATTCTATTTGTTGTTTTGCAGTTTTACCGTTCTGTAGTAATTATAACAGAAATAAGTTAATAAATTACCTTTGCATCGAATAAGCGATGGGGTGGTGATGTTGCAGGCTCCCGGAACGGTGAGAGCCCGTAATCGATTGACGGGAATGCCCAGGGGATTTGTAGCAACAAAGAGCTGGCACAGACACTCTGAACTGGGCTCTATCACTGAAGAGAGAGCACTGCAGCATCCTTCTGGTGGAGGTGAGTTTGTGACGTTATTTGTGATATAGCTGACACATGGTGACAAACTCAGTAAGGAACCTGTACACCCCAAAAACGTGGGTGGTGATTGAGCTATTGCAGATGCCATCACTGCTAGCATTGTTAATAGAAATATTAGCTGCCGCCCGTATTTCGTCACGCCCGCCATTGCCACTGCGAGGACAATAAAGAATGCCGATTCTGTAACCAACGATACAGAGAAATTGAACGTAGGAAGATTCAAGAACAGATTTCCTATCGAACAAAGTGGGGAAAGGAGTGATGGGTTTGAGGATCATGCGTGTGGAAGAGTACTTTATAATATAGGAAGCAAGGCCAAGGTAGCTAGTTGTAGGTAGCGTTTTGTTCACCGAACTTCCAACGATCTGGATTTTTAAACATAAGATCTTAGAATCACAAGAAGCTTAGTTAGTTACATGTTAGGCAGCGGATGCCTTATCGACCAACGGATGACGTTGTCACGAAAAGGTGAAAGAGAAGAGTTAAAATACATACGGGTGGGCTTTATGGTCTGCTCTAAGGCGAGAGGCAGACTTTGAAATTTGACAAGTAAACTGCCGTAGAATATAATTGATATAACTAATCACTTTAATTTTTAATTATTTTTGTCTTTAAAATTAGGTGTTTTGGTGCGGGTAGTATGACCCATATATCTAACCATTAAACGACAACAATTCTATTGGGTAATGGCGTGTTTTAATTTGCTCCGTGGCTGTCCTCTGTCTGCTTCTCAACTTTAGCATATACAAAATTTAATTAATAAATTCAGTCTCTAGTCTTTCTTGCGTGATTTAATTATATCTAACCATTGAACCATAACAATTTTAAGCATTTGTCCCACCTGCATGTTCCGAGTGCGACCTAATTCTAAGCAGACAAACAGATTCGATATTTAGCTTTTTAATTCGTTAATTTTAGGAGTACTCTTTTTAAAGAATGATGGATATTGAAAACACTAATACGTATACAAACGTGAGGTTGATATCTCTATGTTGTTATTTTAAAACATTTTTGTATAAGTAGAAGAAAACGAGGAAAAAATAAACAAACAAGTGAAATAAAATATATTGGACAAATTGTTATATTAAAACATTTTCACGAAAGAGTAAAATAATAATTTAAAATAAAAAAACAACCCACAAACTATTAACTAAAGATATACTATAAAATATATTATCTAAATATAAAATAGAATATTCATCTTTCTTTTATAAATTACAAAAATTATTTGTCAATATTAAGATTGTCAAAGGATGTTATCACAATAAAAACTTTCTTCTCAATAAACATAACTAATTTAAGGCTAAAAAAAAGTTGTTGAGAGGTATTCATATGCTCTAATCCATATGCATTAACTATATTAACTATGTTATGCTTATGCATTTATGGTGGTGAAACTAGTCATGAAGATATTCTATCTTTTCCATTTCAATAGCTATCATACTAGAAGTACTACCAATAAGTACATGGATGTTAGCTATCTATAAAAGAGAGTTAAAAATAAATACCATATAATCACCTCCAAGAAGGGGTTGGGATTACAAACACTCCTTGGACTCTAATTCTAGATAAATTCAATGATAACTAGCCTATAGGGTTTCTAAAGTGGACTAAGTTGATCAAGATGAGATCTATGAAAGAGGGTAATTTTTCAAGAAATATGAATAGTGGGAATGATACAGTTAATTAAAGACTAGATATTTTAAGAAAATGAAATAGTGCTAGAAAGGTGGGGCATATATTCATGATTGTGACAAATGATACAAAAAGGGAGACACGCAATCAATGGACCAAGAGTGGATGAGGTTGGCAACTTAAAATAAAATTACCTCTAACCAAGAACATGGAATTTAGCCTATATTTTTACCTTCTAGATTTAAGTGCCAAAAAGATTCAATCATTCATAGAAAAAGGTACTTGTCATTTATGGTTAAGCCTAGAATCAATAGGAAATGAGCTATGTAGAAGAAGATAGCCTACCTTGAATTTGGAACTCTCAATGTGTTCGTTGCTAAGCAATCTCCAAACATTAAGAATACCATAGGCATAAGTGCACAATTTGATAAGGACCTTATTAAATATTAATTAACAAATGAGATCAAAAGTAAAACATAATTAGGTTATCAATTTAAAGATAGATTTATGTAGACTCCATAAAATGGGTACACATATTGAATGGTACCAAAAAATAGATATGATATCCATTTTCTTCATCATAAGCATGATACCTTTCAATTTTAAATGTAGTAAAAGTGACCTTTTTTTACAAATAACAACACATTTTCATAATATGCTTGTTTTTCCACCCTTCCATGAAAGTTTAAGTACGATTTCTCCCTAAATTGATTAGTTTATAAGAAGAGGTAAGCACCTTCTAATTCAAAAATATTTGATGTTTAATACCTTAGATTCCTATGGCATATTTTTTCACCTACCTTTGAAGGATGCTTGAGATATTCTATGGTGGAAAATGACCTTCCAAGGCTCCCCAATGTAAGGCCCTTGCCACCCCTTCGAATGTTGGTGATTGACTCTATGTTAAAAGATATAGAATCCATATGCCTCCTTTTGGATTTAGGAATAGTGTACAACTTTCACAAAATACCAATCATGTCATTGAATCCATCTCACTTATACCACAAGTATTTGTAGATGACTTGCATCAATTGGAAGTAAGCAAGTTATGAGATGACAACCATGTTGAAAAGTACTACATATCAGATACCATTAGCATATTATTGACAAGGTAAATTTTACAAACAAAAAAGAGGAAATATATTGGTTATGAATCGATCTTTTGAAATCTAACCAACATCCATTACCACTTTTTTTGAGGTAAAATGTTGATCCTAAAGAGTAAATTTAATTATTTAATCATTTTTCCATGAGGGATATTTTTCTAAGAATCAAACACATTACCTCATATAGGAGCAAGAGAATAAAATAATACATTTATTTTATGCTCATGAATAAAATATCCCTATATGTCATAATATAGTTGTATAATATATTAGACAATAGAAATTTCATCCTTTTTGTAAATTAAACATAGACCTCCTATTAAGTAATCTTAAACTAGATAATAGACCTTTAGCATGATTTTTCTTCATTATATAGCTAAGGAATCTATAATTATATGATAGAGAATGGGGATAATGAACACCCTTGTATTATTGAAATTTAAAAATTAAAACTAAAAAGTTTTAGATAATAAACTTTTAACTTGTACTTAGGTTGAGGCATCCTAGAAGTGGAGTACAATGTGACTACAAAGTCTTTCACTGAACCCCATCCATCTAAATATCCATAGGGTAAAATCTAATCTGATTTTACCAAACAATTTTTTGAAATTAATGTTTACTAGAAAAGCATTTTTATTAGAATCGTAAGACAATTGAGAGTCCTCCTAGGCTAATATGAGGTTATCTAGGATATATCTACCTTTCATAAAGAAAATTTGATTATGACTAAAATATTTTTGAGCTACAGGACTAAGCTTAATGATTGAATTATTTGTAATGAATTTGTAAGAAATATCGAGGATGAATCTCTAGCTAAAAATGGTATCATTGTAAATGCTCTTAGGAATAAGCTTAATCAATGTCTAATTTAATTAACTAAGAGACCCCTTGATTAATGTCTCCTTATACATCATATGTAGGTCATGGCCTAGAATAGGTTATTACTTCTTATGAAAACCCACTAGTAGGCCATCCACGTTGGGTTCTTATCCTTTTGCATCTCCCATAGAGCTTGCTTGCATTATTTTATAAATAAAAAAAATATCCAATGGTTTGGTCATATTAGGAATGAGTAGAAGAGGGATGCATTCTTGAACATGATTGTACATAATATCCAAAGTGTTTTTCATGGGGGCTTTAGATATTACCAAAATATCAATCAAATGTATTAGCTATGGTAGAAGATTTAATCATTATAGAACCATAAGAAAGGATCAACTTGGATTTTTCTATGTGTGGACTTTATGTTCAATCTAATTTAGTTTTAACCAAATGTGAGTTCCATTAGCCTTGTACAACTAAAACTTACACAATTCATTTTCTATCTATAACAATTCATGATGAAGGATACGAGAGGAGTCTCATGATATTATGTCTTAGATATGTGATATTTTCCGGAATATTGACTTCTTTAGACTAATGTTTTTAAGCCACCATTTTCCCATACATCTATAATAAATGAATAATTATTTATATCACAAATCCTACCAAAAGACCCACTCATTATATCTAGAAGGTAAATATAAATATAAATATAAAGTAGTTTTTATATCCATGCTACTATAGACTATATGATATGACCCTCATAGAGTATGTTATTTACTCAATATATGTTTATCTAGCCAAAAATAAATTTACCAAAGTATGGAATACAACTCTATCCCCCATTAGAGTTGAACCTTGAACCTCCTATTTAGAGTTCCAAAGTCTTACCACTAGGTCCACTCAAGTAAGAAGGATAGGACTAAATATAATAAATTTATTATGATAAATATACACATTCTCTAGATTATAAGTGGGATATATTGTGTTTCAAAGGTAAATTAGGTAATTTTTTAGCCTAGGAACTCTAAGACAATTGAAACATATTAGGTAAATCATTAGATAGCATAATTCAATAACTAGTAGGTACAACTTAATTTGTAGATAATATTTGAGAAAAAAAAACTTACTCATAGTAATAGTGAATAGGAACACTAAAAGTGTCATGGTTAGGGTCAATTATCCCTAGTAAATATCTTTGTCCCAAGAAGATGTGTTGTAAATACTAAAATTTCTAGAAATCCAAGATACTCAAAAGTACTTTTTGAAGTATTATGTCATTATAGGTGTAGACACCAAATTCTAACCATTCATTATCCACTAAAAATCATTAAATCCTAGCCACCCATCATTAGTTATATATTTATTTATTTATTTATATTCATATATGTACATATATGAATAAATCTAATACATTCATCAAAACTCCATCCTAGTGCACTGTGTGACAGTCTTTACCACTCATTAATCACAATTTGTGTCACTTACCAAGTTGCAATCTCAGCCGCTCATCATGTCTTAATCCTGAACACTCATTGGCATCATCACAATCCTAACATGAATGAAGGTAATCATAAAATATTATTCACTTTTCATGAATAAGGATAAAACAAACTTACATAGAGATATCATTCACACTTTGGCACAAACTCTATCCACCGTTGTCACCATTGTTCACTCGTTGTAGCTTCCATGAACCATATTCGAACTCTATCGAGTATTCTCCACAACCCACAAATGCCTCAAGATATTTCATTAATGTTGCAAGGCTTCCATCAGATGCTTCAGGGTGTTCACCAGATTTGGTAGGGAATCTAGCTAGCCCTTGGACATTGTCAAGCATTCGTGCATTCACAGTTTGAGTTCTCAAAAGCGTAGATCATAGATCAAGTATTTGTTATTATTTAATTTTTACTTTTACTATATTTTATTTATATTCTACAAACTTTTAGTTACAATTAGTAGATTTATCTATTATACTGAAGAGGGCCTCACACAGTGGAGCCCTCACATGTGCTATTGATCCTATTGTACATTTGTTTGTATGCAAGTACAGGAAATACTTTTATTGATAGTTATTGCAGCTTGGATTGGCCCCATTAAAGATATTCGAAGCCCACTCAACCTCTTTTTTGGAGTGAAAAATATGTCACCATACTCATTTGATCGAGGTTTTTATCCCCTTGTATAATCATTGTATCAAAATAAATCATATTGTATGATTCTCATGATTCAGGATATATTGATGTATAAAAGTGGAGATCAAGCTCCCTAATTCAATAATATATGATATTATTCTTTTCATGTGCACACTGCTTGTTTTGATTTTCTATTATTTTTGGTGTTGATATTTTTTCTTTACACATAGAATCAAAGAAGAAAAAATGAATCAACTTTGATCCACTTATGACATGTAAAATTATGAGATCACTAGCTCATCAAAGATTCTTGACAACAAAAAATAGTGAGTTGGAAAAGACAAGAAGACATAACATAAATACTGTAGTAGTAGAATAAGGATCTAATAAATTTGAAGACTATTCAAAATAAGAAGATCCATATTGAAGACTAAAATCTTCAATACCCAGATAATGTAATACTGGGATAGGTACTTGTCAAAGTACCACCTTGGGTACATTGTTAGACTATTAGCAAATTAGCATCTTGGATCAATGTATCACCTTTTCTAGGTGCTTGTCATTGTACCACCTTGGCCACATTGTTAGACTATGATTTTATCTTAGGTTACTTGGGAAATAAGTAATAAATACACAAGTGTCAATGTGCAATGATGTAAATGTACAAGGAGTCCACTTGTACATGAATCATAGGAAATGTTGTTAGGAAGAGCGAGGGCCAAGTAACCCATCTTCTTATATATATGGTTCATAGTGAATATAATGAGATATAGCAAGAGTGTGATCACTACATAGTAGTAAATAGGTACAATGCAGTTTTCATTAGATTTCTAGAGTGTTCATTTCCTCCATTACATTGTAGTGTACTATTTTCATAACTTTCCATTAATAGCATATTTTAATCTTATTGTAAAAATTCATTATCTTACCTTTTTGCATATTTTACATATTGTGACTGATTTCTCCCATATCATTCATTATCAAAAGCTAACAGTCAATATGATCTACAATAAGCTTAGCTTCCATGGTGATGAATCAATCAATAAAGCTTTAATTCTTATTTATCTCCTTATCCAAGATGGAAATCAACACCCAAGAACTCACAAGCCTATCCATTTTCTTCTAAATTCCTTTTACTTTGACTTATGAATTATTAAAGGTATTATTCAACTCCTTGAGCTCTTTTTCTCTCATTTTCAACCTCCTTTTGAGGGCTAGGTAGTCATGGCTTATGAACTTTCTAGATTTCTCCATGAGCTCCATCTTATCCCTAGCTTTAATGTCTCAAAGGTTGATTAGTATGGTGGTTACTGGTCATCTTGCCCCCACATTTTTCCTTCTATATTTGAGACCATTGGGTTTAGGTGGATGAAGTAGAGTGTGTTCAAAGTGGTCCTTTATTTCCCCTTTTGTGGTGATCACTACCATGTTGGCTTCTTTTATTTAGGTGTGATGTGTGGTCTTCTCTTATATATCTCTCAATTGTAGAGATATACCTAGTGTAGGAGAGGGAGTCTACATATTGGCCAGTTGTCATTGCAAATCAAGGGGTATTATAAAAAGCTACAAGAATGGGTAATATGGAAGGATATGAGAGGTAAAAGGAAGGAATAATACTTCCTATACAAAATGGGTTTAAGGTCAGCATGTAACGTAGTAGAAGTGAATGTTATACGAGTGATGATCTAGAGGGTTGGGAGTGGAGGTATCATAGGAATAGAGGTTGTCATTGGGACCATAGGGGAGGTGGTAACTAATGTGGCCATGGTGATATGTACGTGGGTTGACTAGGCAAAAGACATAGGGTACATTAGAGGCGACTAACCTATAGCTAGAGTGAAAAGGTAAGAAGGTAGAGAAAACTCGCTAGTCAATGTAGGCATAATGGATTATGTCTTTGAAGTGTTCCTTTTTTCTTTCATTTAATGGTGGAGGGATTATGTCGCATGCTAACCTTCTCTATCTTCACTATTATGGTGCTTTTCAGGTCACCTATGGTGATGGTACTATAGAGATAAAAATGCCTAAAGAGAATCAAAGGTTGGATATTCTTTGAGTTCTACCAAATATTCTTCTATTTGGAGGACTTTTTTCTTTATTGCATTTTCTCCTCTAGCTGATCAGGGTATCATTCTATCAATTATCTCCTCACTAATTTCATACATGTAATCACTTCCTACATGTAAGTGCTCTTGATCATACTTATCGCTAAATTCTTTATTCTCCTCTATTTGGCCAAAAGTGGACTAGTCTATCCAAACATTTATCAAAATTCCAATCAAGCTTTAATATTTTCTTCCTTCAAAAATAGCTCTTTTAAAAATTTAACTTAGCCACACTAATGCAGAAAATTTAGTCTACCCTACCCTTATTTTGATATAAGGTCTTATAAGACCTTTAATTTGGTGATGGTACTTGTTCTAGGAGTAGCATCAACCATTGCATGCCCATCTAATTTATTAGGTTTATCAGGACCTCTATATATAATTTGAGTTTATGGATAAACTCAGTCATATTTTTTATACTTATCATCTAGGAGGCAAATCCCCCTTTCAGGTCATACTTTCAACAATTTCTCCAAGATAGCAAAGGCTTTTTCTTTAGCAAGATGATTTCACAAAATTCTATAATGGAGCTTGTAGAATATTGTCTTATTCCTTTTGCTCCTTGAGGCTATGTCAATTGAATCCATCTACCTCAAGACCTCCAACACGAGAACCATTTTGACATGTATTTTAGAAATTGATAGAAAGGTTTATTGAAACCATACATTTTGGTCAAAGTGACATCTTTTGTGAAGAACCAACCCCCTTGGTATTTACCTCATAACAATTGAATGTAGATAACTTATAGTCATTCTAGTTTTTGTCTACTTAAGGCAATGATTATAGGGGACACAAATTTTCTATAAAACCATAATAAGAGGAAAATCCTCACAAGTCTTCCATCTAGAAGTAAATTAACCACCCATGATCGTATTCATCCATCAGTGTCATAGGTATTCAAGGCTATGTACCCTAATTTTGGAACAAAATCAAATGGGTAGGGAATGAAAATATGGAGGAACAAGGAAGAAATTTGAGCCATAATGGAAAGGTAAAATCAATGGCTAATATTTTCTCTCCCAATTCTCAATGATATTAATTACTTGGAATATGAGGGGTTTACAAAGCCACCCTAGAAAAAGGTAGTTAAAAAAATTATCATAGATATGAGTCCAAATATAATTTTGTTACAAGAAACTAAAATGCAAGGATAAGACTTACAAAAAATAAATAAGAGGATATGGCAAAAATGAGAGATATTTACTTAATTGACATAGGGGAAATAAGGAGGATTGGCTACTATATGGAATCACCAACTATTCCTAGCGATAGGAGGGTCTCCATGAGAGGGGTATTGATGGTTCGATTACAAAATAAGGAAAATGGAAAAAACTAGACTATAGTTAATTTCTATGGAGCATAGATAGTCAAATTACATAGGGATAAACTTTCAAAGACAACTACTCAAAGGACCAATGGATTGTGGGAGGATACTTCAATGTAAATATTAGAATCGAGGAACAAAAAGGAGGTAGATCCATGTTGGAGGAAAAGGATAGGTTCTTTTCAGCAATAACATGTCAAATGAATCTAATAGATATCCCAACTATGGATAGCTCCATGACCTGGAAAAATAGAAGAAAGGAAGGGGAGATAGGAATTATACCTGCATACCAAGCATCAAGCGAGGATCATGGATAGGATTTCTTTAAACCATTTTGTAGTAAGCCTTAACATAGAAGAAGAAGATAATCATAAAGTTACAATAACTTTATGGTTCGTTTGTTGGTACCTTCACCCGCTGGAGATTTCCCTCCCACAGAACCCGTTGGATGAATCCCCGAGAGGTGCGAACCTGCCGAGGGAGACTCTGCACTTGGAGTTGAAGAAGAATTCCAAGACCCTGTGACTGCTCTCAAACGATTGAAATTTTAACCGGTGTAAAACTCGAAATGAATATAAACTTTTTGTTAGAATGCAAACTTTCCTTCCATTTCGAAAAGGGAACACATCTTCTTCAAGGACGAAAAGAATATATTTTCAAAATAGAAGTAAATGTAATAATTACCTTTGCATGGTGGAGCGATGATGTTGCAGGCGCCAGGCAGGGCCAGAGCCCGCGTATTATTGAGCGGAATGCCCACATGATCGGTGGCAGAAAACAACCGGCAGAGACAAACGGCACTGGTCTTTACCACAGAAGATAGGGCAGTACAGCAACTCTGAGGTGGAGATGAGATTGCGACATCATTCGTAATATAACCGTCACACGGTGACAAACTCGCAAAAGAACTCTCACTACATCTTGAAGACGTAGGGTGTGACTGAGCCACCGTAGCTGCTATCAATGTCACCACACTTACCAGTGATATTAACTCTTGAAAGCGTTCTGCTAATCCTGCCATTGCCAGAGCAAGAATAACAGCCTCCAAAGTAGTAGTAGGAAAATAATAACTGTTTTAAAGTTACGGGGAAATTAGAGAGTAAATGAGTTTTGGAGATGAATTGTGCGATTGAAAACTAGTGCAGAAAGCTGCTTAAAATAGAGAGGAAGGATTTCGAATGCAAAGTGTTAAAGGTAAGCTAGTTAGTCGACGAAAGCGAAAGGTTGACGATTATAGTGTTTTGTTCACTGAATTTCCTACTCTTTACCTGTTTTAAATTTAAAAATAAACCTTCACTTACAACGGCCACCATATTCCGCTTGTTTTGTGCTGGTATTCCTACTCTCTACCTGTTTTAAATTTGAAATCAATCTTCACTTACAACGGCCACCATATTCCGTCTGTTTGGTGCTGGTGTTGTAGCTAAAATGCATGTAGGTGCCCAACGTCGTTAACCATTGGTGATTCTCCGTCTGTATAAAACACGTTGAAAGGAAAATAAGGGAATTGGTAACGGTTCAATCAAGAGGGTATGGTTGTAGGTTGAGGTTGTTATTATAAATCATATGTCCAAGTCTAGAAATATTCCACCACTACTAAATAACCCATCTTTTCAAATCAGAGTGAATACTTATTTGTTCCGTTAAGCTTGAAATGCGCCTTTCATCATAAGAGCCAAGATACCCTTTACTACCACGTCGCCAGTTTAGACATCTGAAAATTTACCATTGTAACATGGGAAATGGCCACAACCCTCTCTCAAACGAATATGTTATTCTCAATAAATTGAGCTGTTATTGGATTTGAGAAAACATGTAGCAAGTTGACTGCGTTAAATTGGACACATTAAGATTTCAATCATAGATATGCTCAAATTTCCAAAATTTAATTTTGGCATACATAAAATTTAAATAAATAATTTTTATTATATAATATTTTAATAATTTTTTTAATTTTATATAAAATTAATTAATTAATAATAATAATATATATAAAATAACATTTAACTAGTATTTTTGGTCATACAATTTGGCAGACCAAAAAAGGAGGGCAGTGGTAATAACTCCACAATAGGTTGCAGAATTAGATCTCATATATCATTTATAATGTTTATTAATCTATTATTTTTACTTAAATAATTGTTTTAACAAATTTAAAAAATATAATTCTTTTTTGGATGAAAATGCCATTATATTAATAAAATAATGTTTAATCATACAAAAAAAGGTGGGTGGGATTAGTACACTAACCACTGTGGTTGTGGTTAGAAGTATACAAGAGTGTCAGAAACAATCCATAAACTGCCAGATAACAACTGCCAAAATAGTGTCAAATATGCATTCAGAAAGAAAGAAGCCGAGAAATCACTACCACCTAGAAGGGGAAGGAAGAGGCACATGACTCATAACGTAGGGTGCATTCCCCTAATGATCCATGAGGGTACGTAAGTACTGCAGCTCCACCTGTACTTTTTCAACTTGTACTTGAATCTGTAACCAACAATCAAAGAATATATCATATTTATCAGCAACAGAGAAGACACGCCCGACATCTTGCTGAGAAAAAACAACTCTAATTCAGGACTTCTATAGATAAAACAGGGTACCAATTCTAAAAATATTACAAACAACACCCAAGTTGCAGGAAAAAGCAATAGGGTCACCCAAAATAGCATGCACCCAAGTAAAATCCTCCTGTGTAAAAGGTCTAAAAATTTCAAGAAGCCACTCCCAGGCTGACTGAGCCTGATCACAAAACTAAAAAACATACAGTAAATCTTCTGCCTATCCACAACCGGGCAAATGGGATTATGAACACCCAGATTCTTGAGCCTATTACCAATAGATAACCCTTGGTGTAAGAGGCTCCAAGAAAAAAAACTCTACTGAAACCTCTTATTCCATCGAGAGGGAAGCGAGACTAAGTCCCATATTAGAGTAAGCTTATCAACCATTGTAACTTGCGGGGTGAGCCATTTGTAACCAAGATGATCTTTATATTGCAAAACAGGAATCTCCCTAGGCCAACACCAATCTGACCACCAAGGTTTTTAAAAATGCTTATGTAGTTTACTCCAAATAGAAAATGGAATACTATCATTAACCACCTCATAAATGTCTCTATCACCAGGATTTAAATTGTGAATTTAATGAAAAATTTCCTAGGGTATCCAACACCTGCTATGTTAGGAGAAGAAATAAAAAATGGAAGCAATACCATGTTTATAGAACCTCTACGCTCTGATCCACTGCACTAGAGCTAGGGGAGAACCCTTACAAGTGATAACAGAAGACCACTAAATATTCATGGAAGGTAAAGAGGCACCTACTTTATGAAAGCTCCATTTCCAACTAAGCCAGGGTTTGAAGGCCTCTTAGGCTTTTCAAATACTCTGAATGATAAAAGAACTTTTAAATTTAATAGGGACAAAGGCAGTAAGAATGGATTGCAATCACACTCCTTTCCAAATTTTCTTCCCCTGAAGAAAACTAGAAGAAATGCAATACTTGACTAGCACTTTCCAATATTCATCCCTAATTAAATATTAGGTTATCCATTTAGCACAAAGGGCAAAACCTTGTCGGTGATAATAAAAAAAACCCATGCCTCCAGAGTCCTTGGGCAAACAACAAATTTCCCAGGCTACCTGATGAAAACCTTGCTTGACAAATTCTTTGGCCCATAAGAAGTCTCTTAGAATCTTATCCAACTTTTATAACAAGATTTAGATGGAACCCAACAAGACGAATAATAGACATGGGTAGTGGCTAAAACCTTAGAAAAAATCTAAAATTTTTCTACCAGAGAAAGTTTCTTACTAGTCCAGTAAGAAAGCTTCTTTTCCACTTTATCAACAACATACTGCCACAATTGAGCAGACGAACCATGAAACACAAAAGGAATTCCAAGAAGTTTAAACACCTCACCTAGCTGAATCCAAGTCCATTGGAAATGATGCAACAACATGGTAGCTGAGATTGATATTGTCAAAAATAGAAGGTTTTTTTCCATTGTATAGAAGAACTAGAGGCTAAACAAAATACCTCTAAGCAACTAGTAGCTAAGGAAAGATATTGCTCATCTTATCGAAGCGTTAAGAAAGAATCATCTGCAAAATGACCATTGACCAAATTACAATCAGAATTGGGGAGAGCAATACGCTTTATTAATCCTTGATCCATCTTGTGGGCCAACAAATAGCCAAAAGCCTCTACAGCAAGAATGAAAAGAGATGGAGCAAAATGGCACCCCTGTCTTATAGAGCGACCAAGAGAAATTTATTGAGATTGACTATTATTCAAGGTAATAATAGTTGAAGCATCTTGAAATAACATAAGAACGATGCTCACAAACACTGGCCCAAAACCTAGATCCCGAAGCATAACAGTTATGAAGTACCACTCCATCTTATCATAGGATTTCTAGAAGTCAATCTTAATTAATAAAGCATCTTTTTCAGAATTTCTTACCCACTCCATACCTTCCCAAATAGCAAGAACATTATCAAGAATGTATCTTCCCTTAACAAATCTAGTTTGTTCAGGTCTGACAATCAAAGGTAGGAGAGATTTAAGCTTAAGCGCAAGGGCTTTAGAAATAATAGTGTAGCTCACATTAAGCAGGGTGATCGACCTCCAATTGGTGATGAGCTCAAGATCTCCAAACTTAGAAATAAATTTAGCATTGCCTTTGTTAATAATGGAACCCAGTGAACCACATTGCAGGGCTTCGAGATAAATTTTGTGGAGATCAGAACTAAACATATCGCATAATTATTTATAGAATTCACATGGGAAGCCATCAAGCCCAGGTGCCTTATCATTGGCCATGAGTGATAAGGTATTTTTTAGATCTTCTAAAAAAATAATAGTGTCATAAAATAACATTTGCTTAGGAGAAAGCTTATTGGGGACAATAGTAGTACAATCAGCAAGAGCTTACCTTCTAGCATCATCAAGGGGTTGAGAAGCAAAAACACCTTGATAATGTGAAACAAGGGCTTTGGCAATGTTCTGAAGATCTGTAAATCTCTACCCATCAACTTAAATTGCTTAAAACTAAGAATACTAAGTAGGAGGTCTGAGCCATTGAAAAACATCTTTGGTCACTTTGTCCTCCACTTTGAGCCAATGCATTTGAGCACGTAATTGAGCCTCCTTGGATTCATACAAATCAGCTTTTTTTATTTCTTATCAAATGGAAGATACTTAGGATTGAGCGACAGAGCTGAAGGGAGAGGCTTCAAGCTTGAGACAGGCTTTGGATAGACTTAACCTGTTTTCACCATTTTGCAACTTCAACATCCAGAGTCCGTAACACCTTAGTGGTTCGCTGAATGGCAACATTCCACCATTCAATCCTTCTAGAAATACCATCAGGTATAGGAATTAAATTCCAAATGCAGCATACATGAGCTTTCATGTTAAAGCTATGCAAAAAGAAACATTTAGGTAAAATTGTGAAGAATGCACTCTAGGTTGAAAGTTTAATATTGCCACTGAGAATAAAATAGGTGAATGATCAGATAGTGTAGTACCAAGTAAAGTCAACATATACGGTAAATAAGGTAAAAATATAGGAGAACTAAAAGTTGTCACACTCAAAAATCATGGTTCTGTCTAATCTTACCAAAACCTTGGTAGAAGCAACCTAAAAATTGGACCAAGTGTACCAAAGAGCCTATGGGAAGGCAGAAGGTGAGAAGTAGAAATTAGGGTCATAAAGGTGAAGCTTCTCTTTCACCTAAACACTACCGCATCGGGACATGACTGACCTTATCAGAAGCTTTCTCCACTATATTAAAATCTCCACAGAGAACCCAAGTGGTAAATGACAGATTCATGGTAAGCCATATCCACAACTCACATCTGTCAAAAGCGATATTTGAGGCATACACATTAACCACCCTAAATTATTTTCCATATATCTCAAGAAAAATCTAGATAGAATAATTGGATGGGTCAACACCCCATGTAACAACATTCTTCTGTAATCGAGGCCCAAGGATAGTGACAGCTCCTCCTTTTCTCGAGGAATGCTTTATGGCAAAAGAGGTACTTCATGGCCACAAAAATTCACATGCACACCGTAGATTGAAATAAAAAATCTTAACTTCTTGCAGACATAAAAAATTGAGGCTTCCATGCATTCGAGAAACATTTGACATCTCATTTTGGACAAAATATTTTCTGACCGGCTCCGTGAGTCCTCAAACATTCCACAAGAAGAAAATCATTGGGATTTTTCAGGATGCATGATCTCCATGAAATCCTCTGCATCACTTCAATTAATTATATTCTTTAATATTTAAGGAGAAGATCAAAGTTCAAATATTTTCAAATAATACATAGATAATATACAAGCTTTGTTGAAATACTACTATGTAGTAATGATGTAATACAAATGGAACCTATTTCAATCCCATATAATCAATTAACCAATATATATATATATATATATATATATATATATATATATATATATATATTAATTAATATTATATGTAAATAAAAATTTAAAAAGTGATTTTTTTTATTTTATTTCAAACTAAACAAGCAAGATCACAAAAATCTATGGTTGAAATCCAAAAGTAAACTATAAACTATAAGATCACCAAAATCTATGGTTGAAATAGAAAATAAATCTATAATTTATTGGTGAATATGTGGGAAACTTAATAGATCTATAAATTTGGTACATAGAAAAATAAGTTCATCTTTTAATTTAATTTTTTCTCCTTTTTGTATAATTTTTTATTTAATTTTAAATTTTAATAGTTTGATAAAATTATGATCTAATATATTGTTTAAGTAAAAATAAATAATTATTAAAAAATTTAAAATATATATAATATAAATTATAGTATAATACATGTAATACTACCACAAAATTCAGGTAATCAGTGTTTTTTTGTATGAGGAGAAACTGTTTTGCTAGGGTTTGATGAAGAAAAGTTGCTCTACGAGGATGGCAGCAGTTTTTGGAGGAGGTCTGAAGAATTGGAGAAATGTTGTGATGGCATCGGGACCATGACAGAGCGTGAATGCTAGCGATGTTTGTTTATTTAAAAATGATTGGAAGTAATATGATTTCTGGGAATCGCTTGTTAAATAATAATGGATGTTTGGAACGATGTGAAACTAGGCCAGTTCTAATGGTTCAACCAGACTCAATGGCGTAAGATGTGGATTATTTAACCAAACATGCACTTAATGATAAATTTATGGGCATCCAAAATATTCTTCCCTTTGTGGAGGTTTGTATTAGGAAGACTTGGAACCCTGAAGGTGACATGGAGGTGATGTTGAGTGTGAATAGTTATTTTATGGTGGTTTCTCTTATCTGACGGATCGTAGAAAAGCATTTTAAGTGGATCCCTATTTCTATAACCAAGTGAGACTCTTTATTAAACCCTGGCATGTGGGTTTCAACTCGTTAGAGGAGCGACCATCACGGGTTCCAATGTGGGTTCAACTTTCGTGGCTCCTATTAGAATTTTGGAGAAATGACATCTTGCATAAGATTACCCTTCTTCATGGGAATCCAGTTGGACCGTCACAACAGATGATGGATAAAAGGTAATATTTTTTACTCGTATCTATGTTGAAAATAATTTAAATAATCCTATCCCAGATTTTGTTGAAATATAGTTTGGATCGACTACATATATTCAAAAAATTGACTATGAAGCTATTCTATTTCATTATCGAATCTACCATGAATACGACCACCTACAAAGAAAATACCCTAATCTTATCCTACCCGTGGTCTCAAATCCTGGGCCCTCTTGGTCTACACAAAATCTAGATAAAAATAAAGCCCTGATAAAGGAAGGGGATCGAGATAAGAAAGACTTTGTTCTCATAAAACCCCAAAATAGAGGAAGAAAAGAAAAAAGAGACCTTAAGGATAGCCAGCCAAATGCTTTGCTCAACCATTTTGAAATACTAGATCTTGATCAGTGCATGGAGATACCTGAAACATCGCTACCTGATGCAGATATAACAGGTCTGAATTAGATGTCTCTTCTTGAGGTGGATCGAAAGAAGATGTCTCTTCTTGAGGTGGATTGAATTAGATGCAGTTATGCCCTCTCCTACTTAGGTACTGATGCAGTCATTATTGAACTGCAAAAATCCTATGGTGTTGGGAATGCAATAGAAAATAATTAAAAAAGGTGCTTTGGATAAGAATATGAAGGTGTATTGAAAGAAAGAACAAGATAAAATTAAGTTAATAGGGGATACTTTGGTGGATTTAGGCTTGGTGAGAACATTGGACTCCCATTTTTCTAACATCTAGAAATGATTATCCTTTCATGAAATGTAAGGGAGTTGAACAACACCCCCAAATAAAAATTTATTCATGATTTGGTTCGTGTTCATTCTCCAAATGTGGTGTTTATTCAGAAGACTAAATTGGCTATTGATAGTATATTAAATATTTATTCCAAGTTGTGGAGTCAATGCCAGTGTATTGGTGCATGTGGATATGTTGGTGGTGTTGCTTGTTTATGGTATTTGGTTAAGATGTCTCCTCTTACTTGGATTTCTAGAAAATGGTCTATTTTGATTATCCGGCATGATAATGAATCTGGTGAAACCATCCTACTTACAAATTTCTATGCTTCTATTGATTACAATGGTAAAGTGAATTTGTGGGAGCACATTGGATTTATGAGAAGTTTGGCTCCCCTATACCCATGCATTTTGGTTGGAGACTTCAACTCTATCACTTGTCTAGAGAAGAAGTGTGATAGGTTTGATCATCTCGAGCCCTTTTCTTCTATCTTTAGTGTTCATATTTTGGCCCTAAACTTGGTTGACATCAAGCCGAATAATGGGATATTTACCTAGAACAATAGAATATGTGGGGATGATTCCATCTCAAAGATATTGGATAGGTTTCTGATCTCCAGTTTTTGGATTGGTAATAATAGGAGTGCTAGTTTTGTGATTCTGGAGGGTAGAGGATTTGATCATTGGCCTATGAAACTCTCTGCTATGAGTTAGGGCTAAATAATAATTCTTCCTTTAAGTTTCAATTTATGTTGCTTTGGGATCCTAAGCTTCATTATTTCATGCGAGGCTAGAGGACCAATGGCAAACCTCTTCATGGAACTACTATGTATTCATTTATGAAGTTATAATTTGTTAAGCATAAATGTCACCAAAATGCATTCCTAATTATAATTGCAAACTTTAAACTCAAAATATCTTTAATTAAACTTGCTTTAATTTAGCCTTCTTATGTCTCAACCAAACAATGGTGAAAAGGCTTTAATAATATTTTTTTTTAGAAAAATCTAGATTATATTAATTCATCCACAAGCTAAAAAATAAAATGAGGTAAATCAGGAGTAAAGCATCCATAACTGAATATATATAATAATAGAAGCTAATATGGACAAAAAGGCTATATCTAAGAATGATGGATATTGAAAACACTAATACGTATACAAACGTGAGGTTGATATCTCTATGTTGTTATTTTAAAACCTTTTTTTCCATCAGTATAAATAGAAGAAAACGAGGAAAAGAAAAACAAAGTGAAATAAAATATAATATATTGGACGGTTGAAATTGTTATATTAAAACATTTTCACGAAAGAGTAAAATAATAATTTAAAATAAAAAAAACAACCCACAAACTATTAACGAAAGATATACTATAAAATATATTATCTACATATAAAATAGAATATTCATCTTTCCTTTATAAATTACAAAAATTATTTGTCAATATTAATATTGGCAGAGGATGTTATCACAATAAAAACTTTCTTCTCAATAAACATAACTAATTTAAGGCTAAAAAACGTTGTTGAGAGGTATTCATATGCTCTAATCTATATGCATTAACTATATTAACTATGTTATGCTTATGCATCTATGGTGGTGAAACTAGTCATGAAGATATTCTATCTTTTCCATTTCCTAGAAGTACTACCAATAAGTACATGGATGTTAGCTATCTATAAAAGAGAGTTAAAAATAAATACGATATAATCACCTCCAAGAAGGGGTTGGGATTACAAACACTCCTTGGACTCTCTAATTCTAGATAAATTCAATGATAACTAGCCTATAGGGTTTCCAAAGTGGACTAATTTGATCAAGATGAGATCTATGAAAGAGGGTAATTTTTCAAGAAATATGAATAGTGGGAATGATACAGTTAATTAAAGACGAGATATTTTAATAAAATGAAATAGTACTAGAAAGGTGGGGCATATATTCATGATTGTGACAAATGATACAAAAAGGGAGACACGCAATCAATGGACCAAGAGTGGATGAGGTTGGCAACTTAAAATGAAATTACCTCTAACCAAGAAAATGGAATTTAGCCTATATTTTTACCTTCTATATTTAAGTGCCAAAAAGATTCAATCATTCATAGAAAAATGTACTTGTCATTTATGGTTAAGCCTAGAATCAATAGGAAATGAGCTATGTAGAATAAGATAGCCTACCTTGAATTTGTAACTCTCAATGTGTTTGTTGCTAAGCAATATCCAAACATTAAGAATACCATAGGCATAAGTGCACAATTTGATAATGACCTTATTAAATATTAATTAACAAATGAGATCAAAAGTAAAACATAATTAGGTTATCAATTTAAAGATAGATTTATCTAGACTCCATAAAATGGGTACACATATTGAATGGTACCAAAAAATAGATTTGATATCCATTTTCTTCATCATAAGCATGATACCTTTCAAGTTTAAATGTAGTAAAAGTGACCTTTTTTAACAAATAACAACACATTTTCATAATATGCTTGTTTTTCCTATGCTTAAGGCATGCCTACAAAAGTCACCCTTCAATGAAATTTTAAGTGCGATTTCTCCCCATATTGATTAGTTTCTAAGAAGAGGTAAGGACCTTCTAATCCAAAAATATTTGATGTTTAATACCTTAGATTCCTATGGCATATTTTTTCACTTACCTTTGAAGGATGCTTGAGATATTCTATGGTGGAAAAGGACCTTCCAAGGCTCCCCCAATGCAAGGCCCTTGCCACCCCTTCAAATGCTAGTGACTGACTCTATGTTAAAATATATAGAATCCATATGCCTCCTTTTGGATTTAGGAATAGTGTACAACTTTCACAAAATACCAATCATGTCATTGAATCCATCTCACTTAGACCACAAGTATTTGTAGATGACATGCATCAATTGGAAGCAAGCAAGTTATGAGATGACAACCATATTGAAAAGTACTACATATCAGATATCATTAGCATCTTATTGAAAAGGTAAATTTTATAAACAAAAAAGAGGAAATATATTGGTTATGAATTGATCTTTTGAAATCTAACCAACATCCATTCCCACTTGTTTTGAGGTAAAATGTTGATCCTAAAGAGTAACTTTAATTATTTAATAATTTTTCCATGAGGGATATTTTTCTAAGAATCAAACACATTACCTCATATAGGAGCAAGAGAACAAAATAACACCTTTATTTTATGCTCATGAATAAAATATCCCTATATGTCATAATATAGTTGTATAATATATTAGACAATAGAAATTTCATCCTTTTTATTTTGAAGAAATAAGAGAGTCATATGCAAAGTGTAAATTAAACATAGACCTCCTATTAAGTAATCTTAAACTAGATAATAGACCTTTAGCATGATTTTTCTTCATTATATAGCCTAAGGAATCTATAATTATATGATAGAGAATGGGGATAATGGACACCCTTGTATTATTGAAATTTAAAAATTAAAACTAAAAACTTTTAGATAATAAAATTTTAACTTGTACTTAGGTTGAGGCATCCTAGAAGTGGAGTGCAATGTGACTACAAAGTCTTTCACTGAACCCTATCCATCTAAATATCCATAGGATAATATCTAATTTGATTTTACCATATAATTTTTTGAAATTAATGTTTACTAGAAGAGCATTTTGATTAGAATCGTAGGACAATTGAGAGTCCTCCTAGGCTAATATGAGGTTATCTAGGATATATCTACCTTTTATAAATATGATTTTATTATGACTAAAATATTTTTGAGCTACAGGCATAAGCTTAATGATTGAATTATTTGTAATGAATTTGTAAGAAATATCAAGGAGGATGAATCTCTAGCTAAAGATGATGTCATTGTAAATTCTCTTAGGCATAAGCTTAATCAATTCCTAATTTAATTAACTAAGATACCCCTTGATTAATGTCTCCTTATACATCATATGTAGGTCATGGCCTAGAATAGGTCATTACTTCTTATGAAAACCCACTAGTAGGCCATCCACATTGGGTTCTTATCCTTTTGCATCTCCCATAGAGCTTGCTTGCATTATTTTATAAATAAAAAATATATACAATGGTTTGGTCATATTAGGAATGAGTAGAAGAGGGATGCATTTTGGAACATGATTGTACATAATACCCAGAGTTTTTTTCATGGGGGCTTTAGATATTAGAAAAATATCAATGAAATGTATTAGCTATGGTAGAAGATTTAATCATTATAGAACCATAAGAAAGGATTAACTTGGATTTTTCTATGTGTGGACTTTATGTTCAATCTAATTTAGTTTTAACCAAATGTGAGTTCCATTAGCCTTGTACAACTAAAACTTACACAATTCATTTTCTATCTATAACAATTCATGATGAAGGATACGAGAGGAGTCTCATGATATTATGTCTTAGATATGTGATCTTTTCTGGAATATTGACTTCTTTAGACTAATGTTGTTAAGCCACCATTTTCCCATACATATATAGTAAATTAATAATTATTTATATCACAAATCCTACCAAAAGACCCACCCATTATATCTAGAAGGTAAAGATAAATATAAATATAAAGTAGTTTTTATATCCATGCTATTATAGATCATATGATATGACCCTCATAGAGGATGTTATTTACTCAATATATGTTTATCCAGCCAAAAATCAATTTACCAAAGTATGGTATACAACTCTATCTCCCATTAGATTTGAACCTTGAACCTCCTATTTAGAGTTCCAAAGTCTTACCACTAGGTCCACTCAAGTAAGAAGGATACGACTAAATATAATAAATTTATTATGATAGATATACACATTCTCTATATTATAAGTGGGATATATTATGTTTCAAAGGTAAATTAGGCAAATTTTTAGCCTAGGAACTCTAAGACAATTGAAACATATTAGGTAAATTATTAGATAGCATAATTCAAGAACTAGTAGGTACAACATAATTTGTAGATAATATTTGAGAAAAAAAAAACTTACTCATAGTAATAGTGAATAGGAACACTAAAAGTGTCATGGTTAGGGTCAATTATCCCTAGTAAATATCTTTGTCCCAAGAAGATGTGTTGCAAATAATAAAATTTCTAGAAATCCAAGATACTCAAAAGTACTTTTTTGAAGTATTATGACATTATAGGTGTAGACACCAAATTCTAACCATTCATTATCCACTAAACATAATTAAATCCTAGCCACCCATCATTAGTTATATATATATATATTTATTTATTTATTTATTAATTTATTTATTTTTATTTATATATGTACATATATGAATAAATCTAATCCATTCATCAAAACTCCATCCTAGTGCACTGTGTGGAAGTATTTACCACTCATTAATCACAATTTGTGTCACTTACCAAGTTGCAATCTCAACCGCTCATCATGTCTTCATCCTGACCGCTCATTGGAATCATCACAATCCTAACATGAATGAAGGTAATCATAAAATATTATTCACTTTTCATGAATAAGGATAAAAAAATTTACATAGACATATCATTCACACTTTGGCACAGACTGTAGCCACCGTTGTCACCATTTTTCACTCATTGTAGCTTTCGTGAACCATATCCGAACTCTATCAAGTATTCTCCACAGCTCGCAAATGCCTCAAGGTATTTCATTAATGTTGCAAGGCTTCCATCAGATGCTTCAGGGTTTTCACCAGATTTGGAAGGGCATCTAGCTAGTCCTTGGACATTGTCAAGCATTCATGCATTCACAGTTTGAGTTCTCAAAAGCGTAGATCATAGATCAGGTATTTTTTATTATTTAATTTTTACTTTTACTATATTTTATTTATATTTTGCAAACTTTTAGTTAGAATTAGTAGATTTATCTATTATACTGAAGAGGGCCTCACACAGTGGAGCCCTCACATGTGCTATTGATCCTCTTGTACGTTTGTTTGTATGCAGGTACAGGAAATACTTTTATTGATAGTTATTGCAGCTTGGATTGGCCTCGTAAAAGATATTCGAAGCCCACTCAACCTCTTGTTTGGAGTGAAAAATATGTTAAGACACCGTACTCATTTGATCAAGGTTTTTATCCCCTTGTACAATCATTGTATCAAAATAAATTATTTTTAAGATTCTCATGATTCAGGATATATTGATGTATAAAAGTGGAGATCAAGCTCCCTAATTTAATAATATATGATATCATTCTTTTCATGTGCACACTGCTTGATTTGATTTTCTATTATTTTTGGTGTTGATATTTTTTCTTTACACATAGAATCAAAGAAGAGAAAATGAATCAACTTTGATCCACTTATGACATGCAAAATTATGAGATCACTAGCTCATCAAAGATGCTTTACAACAAAAAATAGTGGGTTGGAAAATACAAGAAGACATAACATGAATACTATAACATTAGAAGAAGGATCTAATAAATTTGAATACTATTCAAAATAAGAAGATCCATATTGAAGACTAAAGTCTTCAATACCCAAATAATGTAATACTGGGGTAGGTACTTGTCAAAGTACCACCTTGGGTATATTGTTAGACTATTAGCAAATTAGCATCTTGGATCAATTTATCACCTTTTATAGGTGCTTGTCATTGTACCACCTTGGCAACATTGTTAGACTATGATTTTATCTTAGTTTACGTGAGAAATAAGTAATAAATGCACAAGTGTCAATGTGCAATGATGTAAATGTACAAGGAGTCCACTTGTACATGAATCATAGGAAAGGTAGTTAGGAAGAGTGAGGGTCAAGTAACCCATATTCTTATATATAGGGTTCATAGTGAATATAATGAGATATAGCAAGAGTGTGATCACTACATAGTAGCGAATAGGTACAATGTAGTTTTCATTAGATTTGTAGAGTGTTCATTTCCTCAATTACATTGTATTGTACTATTTTCATAACTTTCCATTAATAGTATATTTTAATCGTATTGTAAAATTTTATTATTTTACCTTTTTGTATATTTTACATATTGTGACTGATTTCTCCCATATCATTCATTATAAAAAGCTAACAGTCAATTTTATCTACAATAATCTTAGCTTCCATGGTGATGAATCAATCAATCAAGCTTTAATTCTTATTTATCTCCTTCTCCAAGAGGGAAATCAACACCCATGAACTCACAAGACTATTCATTTTCTTCTAAATCCCTTTTACTTTGACTTGTGAATTATTAAAGGTATTCTTCAACTCCTTGAGCTCCTTTTCTCTCTTTTCAACCTCCTTTTGAGGGCTAGGTAGTCATGGCTTATGAAATTTCTAGATTGCTCCATGAACTCCATATTATCCCTAGATTTAATGTCTCAAAGATTTATTAGTATGGTGGTTACTGGTAATCTTGCCCCCACATTTGTCCTTCTATATTTGAGACCATTGGGTTTAGGTGGATGAAGTAGAGTGTGTTCAAAGTGGTCCTTTATTTCCCCTTTTGTGGGGATCACTACCATGTTGGCTTCTTTTATTTAGGTGTGATGTGTGGTCCTCTCCTATATATCTCTCAATTGTAGAGATATACCTAGTGTAGGATAGGGAGTCTACATACTGGATAGTTGTCCTTGCAAATCAAGGGGCATTAAAAAAGGCTACAAGAATGGGTAATATGGAAGGAGATGAGAGGTAAAAGGAAGGAATAAATACTTCCTATACAAAATGGGTTTAAGGTCAGCATGTAATGTAGTAGAAGTAAATGTTATATGAGTGATGATCTCAAGGGTTGGGAGTGGAGGTATCATAGGAATAGAGGTTGTCATTGGGACCATAGGGGAGGTGGTAACTAATGTGGCCATTGTGATATGTACGTGGGTTGACTAGGTAAAAGACATAGGGAACATTAGAGGCTACTAACCTATAGCTAGAGTGAAAAGGCAAGAAGGTAGAGAAAACTCACTATTCAATGTAGGCATAATGGATTATGTCTTTGAAGTGTTCCTTTTTTATTTTATTTAATGGTGGAGGGCTTATGTCACATGCTAACCTTCTCTCTCTTCATTATTATGGTGCTTGTGAGATCACCTATGGTGATGGCCCTATAGAGATAAAAAATGCCTAGAGAGAATCAAAGGTTGGATATTCTTTGAGTTCTACCAAATATTCTTCTATTTGGAGGACTTTTTTCTTTATTGCATTTTCTCCTCTAGCTGATCAAGGTATCATTCTATCAATTATATCCTCACTACTTTCATGCATGTAATCACTTCCTACATGTAAGTGCTCTTGATCATACTTATCACTAAATTCTTTATCCTCCTCTATTTGGCCAAAAGTGGACTAGTCTATCCAAACATTTATCAAAATTTCCATCGAGCTTTAATATTTTCTTCCTTCCAAAATAGCTCTTTTAAAAATTTAACTAAGCCACACTAATGCAGAAAATTTAGTCTACCCTAACCTTATTTTGATATAAGGTCTCATAAGACCTTTAATTTGGTGATGGTACTTGTTCTAGGAGTAGCATCAACCATTGCATGTTCATCTAATTTATTAGGTTTATTAGGGCCTCTATATATAATTTGAGTTTATGGACAAACTCAGACATATTTTTTATACTTATAATCTAGGAGGCAAATCCTCCTTTCAGGTCATACTTTCAACAATTTCTCCAAGATATCAAAGGTTTTTTCTTTAGCAATATGATTTCACAAAATTCTATAATGGAGCTTGTAGAATCTTGTCTTATTCCTTTTGCTCCTTGAGGCTATGTCAATTGAATCCATATACCTCAAGACCTCCAAGACGAGAACCATTTTGACACGTATTTTAGAAATTTATAGAAAGGTTTATTGAAGCCATACATTTTTGTGAGAGTGACATATTTTGTGAAGAACCAACCCCCTTGGTATTTACCTCAACAATTGAATGTAGATAACTTATAGTCATTCTATTTTTTTTCAACTTAAGGCAATGAATATAGGGGACACAAATTTTGTATAAAACCATAATAAGAGGAAAATCCTCACAAGTCTTCCATCTAGAAGTAAATTAACCACCCATGATTGTATTCATCCATCAGTATCATAGCTAGTCAAGGATATGTACCCTGATTTTGGAACAAAATTAAATGGGTAAGGAATGCAAATATGGAGGAACAAGGAAGAAATTTGAGCCATAATGGAAAGGTAATATCAATGGCTAATATTTTCTCTCCCAATTCTCAATGATATTAATTACTTGGAATATGAGGGGTTTACAAAGCCACCCCATACAAAAGGTAGTCAAAAACATTATCATAGATATGAGTCCAAATATAATTTTGTTACAAGAAACTAAAATGCAAGGATAAGACTTACAAAAAATAAATAAGAGGATATGGCAAAAAGGAGAGATATTTACTTAATTGACATAGGGGAAATAAGGAGGATTGGCTACTATATGGAATCACCAACTATTCCTAGCGATAGGAGGGTCTCCATGAGAGGGGTATTGATGGTTCGATTACAAAATAATAAAAATGGAAAAAATTAGACTATAGTTAATTTCTATGGAGCATAGATAGTCAAATTACATAGGGATCAACTTTCAAAGAGAACTACCTAGAGGACCAATGGATTGTGGGAGGAGACTTCAATGCAAATATTCAAATCGAGGAACAAAAAGGAGGTAGATCCATGTTGGAGGAAAAGGATAGGTTCTTTTCAGCAATAACATGTCAAATGAATCTAATAGATATACCAACTATGGATAGCTCCATGACCTGGAAAAATAGAAGAAAGGAAGGGGAGATAGGAATTATACCTGCATACCAAGCATCAAGCGAGGACCATGGATAGGATTTCTTTAGACCATTTTCTAGTAAGCCTTACCATAGAAGAAGATAATCATAAAGTTGCAAGAACTTTTAAATTTGAGCTATGGTGGCTAAAATATGAGGAATTGGAGGACCACATAAAGGAATGGTGGTATTTAGGGAAACCAATATTTGGGATAGCCCAGTTCAAAATCCACAAATAACTTAAATATGTAAGGACCCAACTAAAGGAGTGAAGTAAACACAAGAAGGAACTCACTAGAATCCAAAAGAATGAAATCAAGGATCAAAAGAAGAAGATTTCTCAGGAGATAAGATAAGGAATTATTAGGAGAGAGGAATATTTAGAGTAATAAGAAGATATCTATTGGAGGTAAAGAGACAAAGTTACATGGTTAAAGGAGGGGGATAAAAACACAACTTTATTTCATAAGAGAATAACAACTAGAAGACAACATAATAGAATTATAGGTCTTACAAATATGATGGGTTAGGTAAAAACCAGTGGAAGTGAAATGAAAATTATAGCAAATCAGTACTTTAATACTATTTTTAGTAGAAATAAAAATTTGAATGCAACATGATAGGCGAAGACACTAGAGGAAATTCCACAATAAGTCAAACCTGAATACAATAAATTATTAATGGAGGAAATTTCTTTGGAAGAAACATCGCAGACCATACAAAAATACAAATAGGAAAAAACCCAAGACCAGATGGGTTCCCCATTAAATTTTATCAAAACATTTGGGAAATTGTGGGCCAAGCAGTGGTGGAGGCACTAGAGGAAATCAAATAAAGTAAGAAAATGTTAAAAGCCTTGAATCATACTTTTATCACTTCAATTCCTAAAGGTCCATCTAGTGAGATAATTAATAATTATAGGCATATTTCACTATGTAATGTAGTATACAAGAAATTAACAAAGTTTATGGTAGAGAGGTTAAAATCATTTTTATCAAATTTGAATTCAACTGAGAAAGGTGGTTTTGTTGAAGGTAGAAAAATTCTAGATGGAATAGTAGTGGACCAAGAGGTGATACATACAATGTCCAAGCAAAAGGACCCATGTATGTTTATTAAATTAGATCTTTCTAAATTCTTAGATAGAGTAGACTGGTTCTTTATGAAAATAATTTTAGAAAAATAGATGTTGCATAGGGGTGGAGAGACTTGGTAAAAGCATGTACACAAACTACATCATTATCAATAATAGTAAATGGAAGTCTCTCTCCCATGTTTAAAATTGTTAGGAATGGAGCCTAATTATGAGGAGGCTAAACAGAGAAAGTTTCTGGATTTACTGCAGGACGGGCAGGGAAAGTTTCCAGATTTACAGTCTGTTAGTCTACCAGAGAAAGTTTTCGAATTTACAACAGGACAGCCAGGGAAAGTTTTTTTTGTTTTTATCCCAAAATTAGATGCTAGGAACTCAATGTTAATCTTGAAATGTATTAAGAAAAGCAGTTTGTTTTTTCTATTTTTTTCTTATATATAGTTGTGAGGAAAAACAGAGATGACTATGACAATGAAAATTACTATGTTGATTCCTTGGAAAAATAGAGAGGAAATTACAGTAGATGTTGGTTGTAGGTTGTAACCCTCTATTGCTTGGATTGAGAAAGGAAGGACTAAAAATTCTCGGTGGATGTAACCCACATTGGGTGAACCACGTTAAAATCGTTGTCTCTTCTTCTGTGTGTGTTTGTCTTATTTTGTTAATTCTGCTATTAAATTTTGAAACACTATAATTGCTTTTCTATATAAATATATTTTATATAGTGATTTACTCTAACAAGTGGTATCAGAGCGGTTGTTTTTTTGGGTGCACTTTATAGAAGGAGAATTTTTGGATCAAGTGGGAGCAATGGCGAAAGAAGGGAGGTTTAGATTTCAAAAATTCAATGGCCAAAATTTTCAATTCTAGAAGATGCAAATGGAGGATTACTTGTACCAGAAGGATCTTTACTTACCTCTTAAGGGGGAAACAGAGATACCTTCATCTATGTCTGATGAGGAGTGGAGTCTCCTTGATAGAAAGGCATTGGGTACTGTGAGGTCGTGCTTGGGAGCCACCGTAGCCTTCAACATCTCTCGATGAAAAGACTACCAAGGGAGTCATGGACAAGTTGGCCAAGATGTATGAGAAACCATCAGCATCAAATAAGGTATTCTTAATGAAAAGGTTATTTAACATGAAAATGAGTGAAGGAGGATCTGTGCATGATCATTTAAATGAATTTAATACTATCACTAATCAATTGCATTCAGTAGGATTGGATTTTTATGATGAGCTTAGGGCCTTATTAATATTATGCTCTCTTTGGAAAAGTTGGAACAGTTTGGTAATGGCGGTAAGTAACTCTGTTTCGAGTTCAAATAAATTAGAATTTGATGATGTGGTTGGTGTGATACTCAATGAGGACATGAGAAGAAAAACCATAGGAGAATCATCTAGCATCGCCTTAACTATTGAGAATAGAGGAAGAGGAAGAGAAAGAGGCAAGAGTTCACATCATGGCAAATCCAAAGGCAAATCCAAATCACGTGGAAAAGGAAAGCTACAGTGTTGGCACTGTGGCAAAAAGGGTCATCTCAAGAAGGACTTTTGGCAAAGAAAGGGTGATGGAAATGAAGGTAATGATAATAATGGTAACACTTCAGAAGCCAATATTACTGGAAAAATTCTACAAGATGCTTTAATCTTATCTCTTGATAGAAATAGTGATTATTGGGTAATTGATAGTGGTGCTTCATTCCATGCTACCTCACATAAGGAATACTTCATAGATTATGTTTCTGGAGATTATGGACAGGTTCTATTGGGAAATGAACAACCATGTAAAATCGTGGGTATTGGAAATATTTTGATTAAATCCCCAAATGGATGTCAATGGGCTCTTAAAGAGGTGAGACACATACCGGATTTAAAGAGAAATCTTATATCGGCAAGTAAGCTTGATGGTGAAGGATACATGGTTGCATTCGGAGAAAATGCTTGGAAAGTTACTAAAGGTTCATTGATAGTAGCTAGAGGTAAATTGGTGGGTACTCTTTATTTACTTACTGATTTTTCTCACTACTCCATGTATTTAGTTTCTACAGGTGAGAGTGCATCTTTGTGGCACCAAAGACTTGGCCATATGAGTGGAAAAGGTATGGAAATTTTACATTCAAGAAAGTTATTGCCTAAGTTAAAAGAGATTGATTTGGAATTCTGTGAGGATTGTGTTTATGGTAAAGCAAAGAGAGTTAGATTTCTCAAGGATGGCAAGGAAAGGAAGAAAGATAAATTGGAGCTTGTGCACTCAGATGTTTGGGGCCCAACTCAGGTAACTTCTCTTGGAGGTTCCTCTTACTATGTATTTTTTATTGATGATGCAACAAGGAAAACATGGATATATTGCATTAAGAATAAAAGTGATGTTTTTAATACCTTTAAGAATTGGAAAGCATTAGTTGAAAATGAAACTGGAAAAAGGTTAAAGTGTCTAAAGTCGAATAATGGTAGAGAATATTGCAGTAGAAAATTTTATGTGTTTTGTTCTAAAAATGGAATTAGAAGAATCAAGGTAGTTCCAAGAACACCTCAAGAAAATGGGGTTGCAGAAATAATGAATAGAACCATCATGGAGCGTGCTAGGAGCATGAGAATACATGCAGGATTACCATTATTTTTATGGGCTCATGCTATTGATACTACAGTATATCTGATTAATAGAGGACCGTCTAGTGCCTTGGATGGAGGAATTCCGAAAGAGCTTTGGACAGGTAAACTAGTAAATTATTCTTTCCTTAAGGTATTTGGATGTGAGGCTTTTATGCATATAAACAAAGAGAACAGAAATAAGTTAGATGCTAAGGCCCAAAAGTGCTATTTTATTGGTTACGGTATTGATGGCTTGGGTTACGGATTATGGGATTGTGATAACCGAAAAGTCATTAGAAGTAGGGATGTCATATTTAATGAAAAAAACTTGTATAAAGATCGATTGTAGGGAAAGAAACAGAAAGAGGAAATTACTGAATACATAGACCTTGATGGACACATAGAAAAGGTAACTCCAAAAGTGGTAGAAGATCAAAATGTACAGTAGCAACAACAAGCACCTCAATCTCCAGAAAGTGTTGTTAGACGATCTAACGAGATAAGTAAAATTCCTCAACGTTTCTCCGATTATGTTTTGTATACTGATGCTGGTGAGCCAGATGTTTTCAGGAAGCATTACAGATGGATACCAGGAATAAGTGGGAGCTTGCAATGAATGAAGTAATGGACTCTTTATTCCACAACCAAACTTGGGATTTTGTTGAGCTACCCAAAGGTAAAAGAGCGTTGACCAATAAATGGGTGTACAGGATTAAAGAGGAGAATGAAGGGCATAAGAGATACAAAGCAAGACTAGTGGTCAAGGGATTCGCTCAGAAAAAAGGTATTGATTTTGATGAGATTTTTTCTCCAATTGTAAAAATGACCTCTATTAGAGCTATTTTGAGTCTTGTAGCTATAGAAAATTTGTTTCGGAGCAATTGGATGTGAAGACAACATTTCTTCATGGTGATTTGGAGGAGGAAATTTATATGCACCAACCAGAAGGCTTTCAGGTGAAAGGTAAAGAGGATTGGGTATGTAAACCGAAAAAGAGCTTGTATGGGTTAAAACAAGCTCCTAGACAGTGGTATTTAAAATTTGATAAGTTCATGGCTAATCAAAGGTTTGAAAGATGTCAAAGTGATCACTGTGTATATTTTAAGCAAACTGGAAATGGTAACTATGTTATTTTGCTATTGTATGTGGATGACATGTTAGTTGCAGGAACAAATATGCAAGATATAAACATGCTCAAGAAGAAGTTGGCTAAATCCTTTACCATGAAGGATTTGGGAGAAGCCAAACAAATCCTTGGTATGAGGATAACAAGAGACAAGGAGAGTCACACTCTAAAATTATCACAAGCAAAATACATTGAAAAAGTTCTTAAGAGATTCAACATGAACAATGCAAAGTCTCTTGCTACTCCATTGGCAAAGCATTTCAAACTCACCAAAGATTTGTGTCCCAAGACACAAAAGGAACAAGAGCATATGGCTAAGGTTCCCTATGCATCAGCGGTTGGAAGCTTGATGTATACAATGGTTTGTACAAGACCAGACATTGCCCATGCAGTGGGAGTAGTGAGTAGATTTATGAGTAATCTGGGAAAAGGACATTGGCAAGCGGTAAAATGGATACTTAGGTACTTGAGAGGAACTTCAAATTATTCTTTGAATTTTGGAGGCTCTAATATATGCTTGAAAGGTTTTGTAGATTCTTATATGGAAGGTGATCTTGATGGTGGAAGGAGCACTACTGGCTACATCTTTACTATAGGAGGAGGAGCGGTTAGTTGGATTTCTAAACTCCAACACGTAGTTGCCCTTTCAACCACTGAAGCTGAATATGTTGTTGCTACAGAAGCAAGCAAAGAGATGGTTTGGTTGCAAAGACTAATGGAAGAACTATGGAAGAAGCAAGAGGATAATAGGTTGTGGAGTGATAGCCATAGTGCTATACACCTTGCAAAGAATTCGGCATTCCATTAAAAAACTAAACACATTAAACTCAGGTATCATTTCATTAGATCAGTAGTGGAAGATGGATCTTTGAAATTAGGTAAGGTTCACACATCACAAAATCCTATTGACATGCTTACAAAAGTGGTGTCAAGAGAAAAGTTGAGCTTTTGCTCAACTTCAGTTGGCCTTAAGAAATAAGAGGCCATGATGAGAATTTTTCAGTCCTTGGTTGCAGTATGGTGCAATGGAATTAGTCTCCAAGTGGGATATTGTTAGGAATGGAGCCTAATTATGATGAGGCTAAACAGAGAAAGTTTATGGATTTATTGTAGGACGGGTAGGGAAAGTTTCCAGATTCACAGTCTGTTAGTCTACCAGAGAAAGTTTTCGAATTTACAACAGGACAACCAGGGAAAGTTTTTTTTGTTTTTATCCCAAAATTAGATGCTGGGAACTCAATGTTAATCTTGAAATATATTAAGAAAAGCAGTTTGTTTTTTCTATTTTTTTCTTATATATAGTTGTGAGGAAAAACAGAGATGACTATGACAATGAAAATTACTATGTTGATTCCTTGGAAAAATAGAGAGGAAATTACAGCAGATGTTGGTTGTAGGTTGTAACCCTCTATTGCTTGGATTGAGAAAGGAAGGACTAAAAATTCTCGGTGGATGTAACCCACATTGGGTGAACCATGTTAAAATTGTTGTCTCTTCTTCTGTGTGTGTTTGTCTTATTTTGTTAATTTTGTCGTTAAAGTTTGAAACACTATAATTGCTTTTCTATATAAATATATTTTATATAGTGATTTACTCTAACAAAAATAGGAAGGGGGTTGAGGCAAGGGGACCCTCTTTACCCTTACCTTTTTATCCTTTATGCAGAGGGTCTAGGGAGACTGTTCAAAAAGGGAGACAAGAGGGGAGGCTAAGGGGTCTAAAAATAAGTTCTCATATTGAGATAAATCACCTCCAATTTGTGGATGATACTACTCTTATTATTCAAGCCAATATCCTAGTAGCAAGAAACATAAAATAATTTTTAGATGGGTATACTCAAGCTATTGGGAAAAAATTTCATGAAATAAAGTCTCAAATAGGTTTTCTCAATACAAAAAATAGGGTGAGATAAAATTATGCAATTGTTGAACTTCATGAAAACTCCTTTACCCATATAGTATTTAGGGGCTCATTTTTCTACAAAGAAAATAAAAAGCAAGGAGTGGAAAGGGTTGATTGATAAACTACAACATAAGTTGAGAAACTAGACACACAAATAGCAAAGATTGGGAGGAAGGCTTACAATTATTAAATTTGTGCTACAAGCCCTCCCAGTTTATAAATTTTCTATACTTCAGGCTCCAAAGATAATTCTAAAAGATATTGATAAACACAAAAGAAATATTTTGTGATCAAGTGCAAGGGGATAAAAAATTAGCACTAGTTGGGTGGGAGAAGATATGTCAACCAAAAAAAACAAGGGGGATTGGGGATAATATCAGCATACCAAAGTAGCAAAGCACTAGCAAGGAAGCTATACTAGAGATGGATTACAACTATTGGGGGCCTATGGAGCAGATTTTTACAAGCCAAATATTACCCAGGAGTGGTTGAGAAAAACATCCCAATACTAAGAGTGGAAGGAGGGGGATATATAGTATGGAGAATAATGGAAGTAGAATAGAAGTTAATAAAGCCATACCTATATTGGCAATTAGAATATGGAAAGGATGCTCTATTTTGGGAGGATTCATGGAATCAATCCCAACCAATTATTTAGACATTCCTAGAGATAAATATTTGAAAAGTAGAGATCCAAAATAGAGGGTGGTGGAAAGCATATTACCATATGAAATCATGGAATCAACATGTGCCAAACTTACTGCAATGGAAACATCCCCAAAAATGGCCAATGAGTGGGACAAGAATTAATCAAAAAACTATGGAGACATCTCCAAAGAAACCCAATTCAGGATGGTTTTAAGAGGGACATACTTGGATGGGGAGGAAGCAAGTTGGGTATTTATAAGGAAAATGAGAGATACAAGATAGCTTGTGGATATGATATTACCCCAACACCAATTCCATGGATATTTGTTTAGCGAAAGTAAGGATGGCCAAAAATTAACATTTCTCATGGATTATTAATCATAGAAAGTGATTAATATTTGATAATTTGAAAAAAAAAAAAAGAGGTTTCAATGAGCCTTCCAAATGTTTTATGTTTGGAAAGGTAGAGGAGACCTTGAATCACCTATTTTTGAGTGTTATTTTATCAAATACATATGGATCAGTTGGTGGAGGTAGATGAGACAGCGTTGGGAAATCTTTGGGAGCCAAGAAAGCTTTTATGAGAAATTGAAACAAAGCAACTTTAAGACTAAAACAATGAAAATGACATGGAATTTGGGACCTAGCTTCATACAGTGGTGATTATGGCTAGAATGAAATGCATGTATATTTATATCAAAGCACGGAACAAGGGAGCAAGTATGGGAGAGGATTATGAGTAAGGTAATGGAAACACTATCTATTAGATTTCAGGAGGAAACAAACATATAAATGGAGGAAGTGACTATTCTAATGAGCTTTGGAATAATTGTAAAATAAAAAAATCTAAGGGTTGGATGCATAGGCAAGATCTCATTAAATAAAATTAAGTGGAGATCACCTCCTTGAGAGTGGGTGAAGGCTAACACAAATGGGGCTTCTACTAAAAACCTTGGAAGAGGTAGTTTTGGCATTATCATACGAAATTGAAAAGGATAACAGGTGTACTAGAGAGCAGAAGGTATAGGGGAGACAAAAAATAATGAAGCAAAAGGATATGTTATCTTGCTAGCATCAATAATAGTTGTAAATATATATATACATAAGCTATAGATAGATACAGACTCTCAAGTATGGTTTGAAATCTTGGATCTGATAAGATCCTTTCAAGTTCTAGTAATTGGGGAGAGAAGGAATGTAGAAGCAGTTCAAAATATTTGGAAAGATTTTCAAGATGTTTTTATTACACATATCAAGTGAGAAGGAAATAGGGTGGAAAATTATTTAGAAAATGGAAAAAAATAACTGGATGAAAGGCAATATGTGGACTCTCATATGGAAAATAAGATAAGCTAGTGTTAAAGAATCCAAGTGATGTGAGAGTTTATACAAGTAGATAGTATAATAGGAAGAGCAGATAGTGATTCTAATGAATATATCACAATTAGGCCACAGAGTAATGGCCAAGAAGAAAATAAATGACAAGTTTTCCTAGTGTGAAGTTGGGTAAGCAAGGTTCTTGGTTGTTTGCCATAGGCTCTTGTGTCTTCATCCTTAGGCTACTGTTGCTCTACTATATGAAATTACTACCAATAGACTCGGAGTGGTCAAGGTGGGTGGTTTTTAAAAATAGAACACACATAGCCATAGATATTTTACTGAGTATATCTAGATTAAGAGAAAATAAGCCTCCACCCCACAGAACAATAGATATATCAAACATGTTCAAGATTCCAAAAATGATTTCAAAACAACATGAAGATAGATGGATGGTCTAAAAAATTCAAATTAATGAGAAAATTTGGAATTCAATTGTGGTAATGTTGATGTGTATGGATAAATACATTATGGTGGCCTCAGGTGTTATTTTCAACAAGCACACCTATATAATATTTTTATGGGTAATTTTTGAACCAAGAGGGATTGGAGGAGGATTTTCTTCTCCCTTGTTTTCTATCTAGCTCATTTTACTTTGTAATACAAATTCTATAAATATAACCTATTTTTCAAATTTTCAATCCAAAATAAATAATTCTATTGGGTAGTGGCATTTTTTAACCTGCTTCATTGGTCGTCCTCTATCTACTTCTTAACTCTTCCATATAAAAAAAATATTTTTAACTGGATTCTCTAGTCTTTGTTGCATGGTTTATTAATCATCTTGAATTCAATCTTTGTTGCATCATTTTATTAATTATCATGAATCTAAATTGTTTACTCCTCATATGGAACAAGTTGTGGTTGCCCCCAACACATTGAATACATCTCGGATGTGAAATAAATGTGTTTCATGTCCCACCTGCATACCTTATAAAATTATGTTCTGAGTGCGACCTAATTTTATCAAAATGTAAGCATACAAACAACTTTGATATTTATATTTTAATTCATTGATTTTAGGAGTACTTTTTTAAAATAATTATGGATATTGAAAATACTAATACATATACAAACATGAGATTGAAATCTCTATGGTTGTTATTTTAAAACCTTTTTGTCCATCAGTATAAGTAGAATAAAACAAGAATATATATTGGATGGTTGAAATTGTTATATTAAAATATTTTTACAAAAGAGTAAAATAATAATTAAAAATAAAAAAACAACCCACAAACTATTAACTAAATATATACTATAAAATATATTATCTAAATATAAAATAGAATATTCATATTTCCTTTATGAAATACAAAAAATATTTGTCAATAGTAAGATTGTCAAAGGATGTTGTCACACAAAAAAAAAATTCTTAATAAACATAACAAATTTAAGGCTAAAACAATTTTTTGAGAGGTATTCATATGCTCTAATATATATGCATTAACTATGTTATGCTCATGCATCTATGGCGGAAAAACAGTCATGAAGACATTCTATCTTCCCCATTTCAATAGCTAGCATACTAGAATTACTATCAATAAGTACATGGATGTTAGCTATCTATAAAAAGATAGCTAAAAATAAATTTGATATAATCACCTTCAAGAAGGGGTTGGGATTACAGACACTCCTTGGAATCTCTAATTCTAGATAAATTCAATTATAACTATCCTATAGGGTTCACAAATTGGACTAATTTAATCAAGATGAGATCTATGAAAGAGGGAAAATTTTCAAGATATTTGAATAGTGTGAACGATATATTTAATCAAAGACTGGATCTTTTGAGAAAATGAAATAGTACTAGAAATATGGGGTATATATTCATGATTGTGACAAATAGTCCAATAAGGGAGACACACAATCAATGGACCAAGAGTGGATGAGTTTGGCAACTTAAAATAAAATTACCTCTAACCAAAAAATGAAATTTAGCCTATATTTTTACCTTTTATATTTAAGTGCCAAAAATATATAATAATTCATAGTAAAAAGCACTTGTCATTTATGGTTAGACCTAGAAGCAAGAGGAAATGAGCTATGCAGAATAAGATAACTTGCCTTGAATTTGTAATTCTCAATATGTTCATTGCTAAGCCATATCCAAACATTGCGAATACCATAGGCATAAATACACAATTTGATAAGGACCTTATTAAAGACTAGTTAACAAATGAGATCAAAATCAAAACATAATTAGTTTGTCAATTTGAAGATATATTTGGCTATCCTCCATCAAACTGGTCCATATATTGAATGGTACTAAAAATTAGATATGATATCCATTTCCTTCATCATAAACATGACACCTTTCAAGTTTAGTTAGAGTAAAAGCAGCCTTTGATTACAAAGAACAACACATTTTCATAATATGCTTGTTTTTCCTATTCTTAAGCCATGCCTAAAAGATTCACTCTTACATAAAATTTTAAGTACAATTTCTCCCTATATTTATTAGTTTTTGAGAAGAGGTAAGGACCTTCTAGTCCAAAAATGTTTGGTTTTGATTCCTATGACATATGTTGTCACTTACCTTTGAAGGATGCTTTAGATATTCTATGGTGTAAAAGGATCTTCCAAGGCTCCCCCATGCAAGGCCCTTTCCACCCCTTCGTATGCTAGTGACTCAGTCTATGTTAAAATATATAAAATCCATATGCCTCCTTTTGGATTTAGAAATAGTGCACAACTTTCACAAAATACCAATCATGCCATTGGATCCATCCCACTTAGACCATAAGTAATTATAGATTACTTGCATCAATTGGAAGTAAGCAAGTTATGAGATGACAACCATATTGAAAAGTACTACACATCAGATACCATTAACATATTATTGACACGGTAAATTTTATCAACTAAAAAGAGGAAATATATTGACCATAAATCAATTTTTTTAAATTTAACCAACTTCCATTCCCACTTGTTCTGAGGTGAAATGTTCATCCCAAAGAGTAAATTTAATTATTTGATAATTTTCCCATGAGGGATATTTTTCTAAGAATCAAACACATTACCTCATATAGGAGCAAGAGAACAAAATAATACCTTTATTTTATGCTCATGAATTAAATATCCCTATATGTCATAATAGAGTTTTATAATATATTAGACAATAGAAACATCATCCTTTTTATTTTTAAGGAACAAGAGAGAGTCATATGCAAAGTGTAAATTAAGCATAGACCTCCTATAAAGTAATATCAAACTAGATAATACACCTTTAGCATGAGGTTTCTTCATTAGATAGCCTAAGAAATCTATAATTATATGATAAAGAAGGAGGATCATGAACACCCTTGTCTTATTGAAAGTTAAAAATAAAAATATTTTTATAATAAACTTTTAACTTGTACTTAGGTTAAGGCATCCTAGAAATGGAGTGCAATGTGATTACAAAGTCTTTCACTGAACCCCATCCATCTATATATCCATAAGATAAAATCTTTATTGATTTTATCATAGGATTTGTTGAAATTAATTTTCACCAAAAGAGCATCTTGATTAGAATATTAGGCCAATTGGGAGTCCTCCTAGGCTAATATGACGTTATCCAGAATATATCTACCTTTCATAAATCCAGTTTGGTTATGACTAAAATATTTTTGAGCTACAAGTCTAAGCTTAATGATTGAAGTATTTGTAATGATTTTATATGAAATATCAAGGAGGATGATTCTCTAGCCTAATACGGTGATATTTTTAATGCTCTTAGGCATAAGTTTAATCAATGCCTAGTTAATAAATTTTCTAAGAGACCCCTTGTTTAATGTCTCCTTATACATCATATTTAGGTCATAGCCTAGAATAGGTCATTACTTCTAATGTAAACCCATTGGTAGGCCATCCACATTGGGTTATTATCCTTTTAAATCTCCCATAGAGCTTGCTTGCATTCTTTTATAAGAAAAAAAATCCAATGGTTTGGTCATATTAGGAATGAGTAGAAGAGGTATGCATTCTTGAACATGATTGTACATAATACCGAGATTTTTCTAATACCGAGAAATTAGAAAAATGTCAATGAAAGGTATTAGCTATGGTAAAAAATTTAACCATTATAAAACCATAAGAAAGGATCAACTTGGGTTTTTTGTATTTGTGGACTTTATGTTCAAGCTAATTTAGTTTTGACAAAATGTGAGTTCCGTTAGCCTTGTACAACTAAAATTTACACAATTCAGTTTATGTCTATAACAATTCATGATGAAGGATACGAGATGAGTCTCATGATATTATGTCTTAGATATGTGACATTTTCTTGAAGCTTGAATTCTTTAGACTTATGTTTTTAAGCCACCATTTTCCCATACATCTATAAGAAATGAATAATTCTTTATATCACAACTCCTACCAAAAGGCCCACCCATTATATCTACAAGGTAAAGATAAAGTAGTTTTTTATATCCATGATACTATAGACCATATGAGATGACCCTCATAGAGGATGTTATTTACCCAATATATGTATATCCAATCAAACATTAGTTTACCAAAGTATGGTATACAACTCTATCCCGTATTATATTTGAACCTTGAACTTCCTATTTAGAGTTCCAAAGTCTTACCATTAGGCCCACTCAAGTAAGAAGGATAAGACTAAATATAATAAATTCATTTCGATAGTTATACACATTCTCTAGATTATAAGTGGGATACATTGAATTTCAAAGGTAAATTAAGCAATTTTTTAGCCTAGGAACTCTAAGATAAATGAAACATATTCGACAAATAAATAGATAGCATAATTCAAGAAATGGTAGGTACAACTTACTCTGTAGATAATATTTGATAAAAAAACATATAGTAATAGTGAATAATAACACTAAAAGTGTCATGGTTATGGCCAATTATCCCTAGCAAATGTCTTTTTCCCAAGACAATGTGTTGCAAATAATAAAAATTCTAGAAACCCAAGATACTCAAAAGTACTTTTTGAAGTATTATGTCATTATAGGTGTAGAAACCAAATTCTAGCCACTCATTATCCACTAAACATCATTAAATCCTAGCCATCCATCATTACTTTATATATATATATATATATATATATATATATATATATATATATATATATATATATATATATATATATTTATTTATTTATTTATTTATTTATTTATTTATTTATTTATTTATTTATTTATTTATTTATTTATTTATTCATATATATATGTATATATATGAATAAATATGGTACATTCATTAAAAATCCATCCTAGTGCACCGTGTGGCAGTATTTACCACTCATTAATCACAATTTATGCCACTTACCATGTTGCAATCTTAGCCACTCATCATGTCTTAATCCTAGTCACTAATTGTTGCATCACAACCCTAACATGAATGAAGGTAATCATAAAATTTTATTCACTTTTCATGAATAAGGGTCAAATTTTTTTGCATAGAGATATCATTCATACTTTGGCATAAACCCTAGTCATCGTTGTCATCATTGTTCACTCATTGCAGCTTCCCTGAACTAGATTCAAACTTTGTCAAGCATTCCCCACAACCCATAGATGTCTCAAGGCATTTCACAAATGTTGCAAGGCATCCATTAGATGCTTCAGGATGTTCACCATATTTGGGAGGTCATCCACCTAGTCCATGAATGTTGTCGAGCATTCGTGCATTCACAGTTCAAGTTCTCGAAAGTGTAGATCATAGATCTGCTATTTTAACAAGGCATTTGTTGTTGTTATTTTATTTTTATTTTTCCTATATTCTATTCATATTTTGCAAAATTTTAGTTAGGATTAGTAGATGTATCTATTATAATAAAGAGAGCCTCACATAGTGGAGCCCTCACATGTGTGACTGATCCTCTTGTATGTTTGTTTTTATGCAGGTATAGGAAATAATTTTATTAACAACTATTGCAGCTTGGATTGGCCCCGCAAAATATATTCGAAGCCCACTCAACCTCTTGTTTGGATAAAAAAATATATTAAGACACCATATTCATTTGCTCAAGGTTTTTATCCCCTTGTGTAATTATTATATCAAAATAGGTAATATTTTGTGATTCTCGTGATTCAAGATATATTAATGTATAAAAGTGGATATCAATCTCCCTAATTCAATAATATATGATATCATTATTTTCATGTGCATCCTTTTGAGTGTGATTCCCAAAACCTGAAATATGAGACCTTTGGTGCTTTGTAACATTCCTCTTCTTTCTCTTCATTTGTGTCAAATAACAAATTGGCATTCATCTCTATTGTCTTTGAAATACATGTTTCCTTCTCAATGAAAATGTCTTGAACTTTTGAGTCATGTGATGGATCAAAATTCTCAAGTATATAACATCTCAATTCTTTTATATTCTCCTTAATCTCTTGTAGTTGCTCATGGATATCATTGAAGTCTTCTTTTAGATCAACTGAGACATCTATCTTTCTTACAATATTCTCTTGTTTAACTTCTTTTGTTTGGAGTGAGTGTTCTTCTTCTACTTCTTTTATCCCATAGAAAAATCCTTCTTCATCTTCACTGTCACTAAGATCATTATAATCTTCTATAGCAAACAAAATCTCATGATTTCTTTTACCATGCATGTTTCCTTGATGTGTCATCTCATCTTCACTATCACTGAAGCCATTGCAATATCCGGATCTGTGATCTCTTTGACCACACACAAAGCACTGTTCTCTTTCACCTTCTATTCCTAGGAATAGATGTTCTTCCTTTTCATAATATGACATGTCTCTATTGTTGTGATCTGAGCTATCACTTGCTTCTTCAATGTAGAATGTTTTATTTATCTTACGAAAACTTTTCTTCTTATCATACTTGCTTTGCTTGTACCTATCATCTTTGTCATGCTTATGCTTTCCATCTTCTTTTCTTCTGTGACCCTATTTTTCATCATCATTATTTTCTTCATGTGAACACTTGTTTGCATAGTGACCACAATCACCACACTTGTAGCGTTTGAATTTCTTCATATCCCTATAATTTCTTAAGTAATTTTTCCTTTTGATGAAGTTAGCTTCCTCATCATTATTTGAATCTCTATTTGTCTCTAAAAATTTTATTTTCTTTTTCTCTAAAGCCTTCAATGCAATTTATTTTATTGGAACCTGATGCTTACTTATCCTCATGTCATAATTTGTGAGATTTCCTTGTAGTTCTTCCATTTTTAGCTTGTCGATATCCATTGTTTCTTCTATTACTGAAACCTTTGCAACATACTTCATGGGAAGTGATCTCAAAACATTTTTAGTAAAATCTGATTCTTTCATCTCAAATCCTAGACATCTCATGGTGTTACCAATCTCATCAATTCAAAGTAAAAACTTTACAATATCTTTAGAATCTTCCATTTTCAATTCCTCGAATCTTTTTCTATGAGTTTGTAGTTTTGCCAACTTTACCTTGGAATATCCTTCATAGCCTTTCTGCAACATGGTCCACTTTTCATTAGTTGAATTACATACCATGATTTTTGTAAACATTTTCTCACGTAGTCCACTCAGAATGCAATTCATTGACTTTGGATTGATCTCAACCAATTTCTTGATAGTCTCATATGTCTCGAGTTCACCTTCAACCTTATACTCTTTTGCAACCATCTTCCATACCTCATATCCTTGTGATATCAAGTAGTTCTTCATTCTCATGCTCCAGAAAGCATAATTGTTATCATCAAATAGTGGAGCCTTACTTGTAGATGATCCATTCTATGAAGCCATATGTGTTCTTATAGAATTTCCCCTCAATTTTTTAGCCTTTCAAAAGGAACCCACTCTAATATCAATTGAATAACACAAGATTATACTGATAGGGGGGAGTGAACATTATAGCGCCCACTTTTTACTTTATTTCCAAACCAATATCAATTAGTGTCCTTAATTGCAATAACAAAATATAGCAATATGCATTAATGACATAGATAGAAATAGTATGCAAGTGCACAAATCACCACACACAATTGAGACACAAGATTTAACGTGGTTCCCCCAATGTGGGGTAGTCCACAAGATAATCTCGTTATAATATTTCACAAATAAGTAGGGATACTTATCCCAATACAAATGATTAATTTGATCTGCTAAAAGCTAGGCTATCTTGATCTGCTTAGGTGGGCTCCACTGATCTGCTTAGCTAAGCTATCCACTAATCTGCTCAGCTAGGCTATCCATTGATCAGCTCAACTAAGCAATCCACTAATATGCTCAATTAGGTTATCCACTAATCTACTCATCTATGCAATCCATTGATCTGCTTAGCTAGGCAATCCTGATCTGCTCCAGTGGGCTCTTCACTGATCTTCTCATCTAGGAAACTGGTGTTGGTATATTTTTTTGTTTTTGTTCTATCTATTTCACTACTCATAAATCTACCTCAATGCCTTCTCACAAGGCTCAAACAATCCTACTCAAATGCTATCCCAAATATGTACTCAAGGCCTTCACAAAAGTCTTAAACAATCCTGCTCAAATGATGTCCCAAATATGTCCACAAATCTGTCCCAAAAGCCTTCTCAAAGGCTCACTCAATCATGCACAAAAGCTGCCTCAAATCTATAAATAATTTTTTTCCAAAAAGCCTTCTCAAAGGCTCACTCAATCATGCACAAAAGCTGCCTCAAATATGTCCAAAAATTCTATCCCAAAAGCCTTCTCAAAGTCTTAATCAATCATGCTCAAGTAGCACTCAAATCTCATCCACAAATCAACAAAGGCAAGGCTCAATTATGAACTCAACAATGAATGGCAATGTACTCTTCAATGGATGACAACAATGATCCACAATGATCTCAACAATGTATGACAAATACTCTCTCAAATGAATGATAACAATGCTCAACAATGTATGACAAATACTCTCTCAAATGGATGATAACAATGCTCAACAATGAACTCTCAAATATATGGCAAATGAGCTCTCTAATGAAAACCTCTCCAAGCAATAACAATGATGACTTTAACCAACCGAGGACAATCTCCACAAGTGATAGAAATATATTTTCAATAATATATTCCTCATGCAATGTCGATAAGCTCTCAAGAAACAAGCAAAACTCCCTCAAGCAAAGAACTCTCAAATAGCCAATAATGATCTCCTCAAATGAAAGACAAATGTGTCCACAAGTGACTAGAAAATGATCTCCTTGATGGTCTCAAATAGTTGCAATGTACTCAACAAGTAACCAATAATAATCTCCTCAATCAATGACAAAAACCTCCTCAATAATGGCAATACTCTCAATGAACTCCACTAAAGCAATAATGAACTCAAGCATCAATTTTATCTACAAAATTGATTTTCTAATCCATCCACTTCTTCTTAATATCCAAGGCACATAATCAAGCAATTTGTATTTAAATTCAAACCCTAACTCATGTCCATATCTTCTAACTCAAGGTAGCAATTTAACTAGGTCTCAAGTTCCTAGTTTAATTTCATAATTAAATCATGCACTAGAACATATAACAAGTTCAACACTTTCCAACCTTATGACTCCCTAATTTTTATTAATGCATACAGCAAACACCTATGCTTTTTTTTTTAATTACACACCTTATAACTCCACATACATCAATCACAAATATTTAACTTCAAACCTTATAACTCCCTAAGCACATACATCAATCATTTATTTTTACTAAATACCTTATAACTCCCTAGTTATAATAGAAATGATTTTCAATGCACCAAAACTTTGGCAATATCAAATATTACCATGTGCTAGAGATAAATACCTTTTTATGAAATTTGTAGCCTTCACAACTTTTGAAATCAATAATACCTTTGCCAAAATTAATGTGCCTTCACCATCTTCGAAATCGTTAATGCCTTGCAAAAAACAATGCGCCTTCACACCTTTGTAGGAGTCAAACTTTGTTCCTGTCACTTAGCACTGTGAAGCGCTTACCACATGGGTGTCAGCCCACATTGGGATTTAATCCCAAACATCCAGATTTTCCTACGCTCAAATATGAAAACTCAAATTTCCTTCCTTAGCAAAACACTTTGCCCCTAACGGGATTCGAACAACAAACCTTCCTTGTGTAAAGTTCGTACACTACCAACTGTGCTATAGGCTTCTATGTGATGTCACTTTCCCACGTTGTCTCCTTGACCTTGCTCTCAAACAAAAATTATTTTTCTTTATTTCTTCGTTGCTCCCCTTTCGATGATTCTCACTCATGCGCAATATTCCCAATCTCTTATAAACAAAGGTTTTACCTTTTATTTATATGCACCTCCATTCCTTCGAATGACATCTGCAGATTTTATTAATCTCCCCAACCATTGCATGTCGTCGAATAATTAAATTCAACTTTAGACCTTAGAATTATTAAATAATAATTTAATAATTCACCTCTTAACTTTGAATTGGGATATCTCCTTTATTATTTTGAATTTTTCCATGAAACTTTTTGCACCCAGGTTTTATTTGAAAAATATTTTTATCCATCATTATTTGGAGAAGTCTTAGCAAAGTGGTTTTAATGAAAAAACCTTTCCAATAGTTTTAATAAAAACCCTTTCCATTGGTTTAAATACAAATCTTTACCATTGGTTTTAATAAAAACCCTTGCCATTGGTTTTAATAAAAACCCTTGCCATTGGTTTTAATAAAAATCTTTACCATTGGTTTTAATAAAAACCATTAATATAATATTTAAAAATTAAATATTATATGTCTCTTGTGCCACAAAACCTTGTATACATCCATGCTCTCCAAAATATCATAAATGATTATTTATGAAGTTCTTTTACCACCAAAACTCAATGTGATCCATGTGACATAAATGACAACACAAAATAACTCAAATTGCCAACAATCTTCCCCTTTGTCATTGATGGCAACACCTCTAATGCAAATCACCACAATCACTGAAAAAACCATCTCTAAGAATCAAAGGTTCTCCCCCTAACTCAATACTCTCTATGGAGTCTACTCCCCCTATCTCAATTCCCTCTTTAGAGGCTACTCCCCCTAACTCAATGTTCTCCCCTTTGACATCAATGGAAAAAGGGACACCTATGGGGCTAAAAGATATGACTCTTAATATTAGCCCCCTCACCACCTTCTATCTTGATGTGATTAATTTTGGGGTGGGAGTACATTTAATCCCATCTTACATTGCTCCTTTCCTTTTTCAACTTCCTTCCACATATTTCGGATATCCTTTTCTTGATGAGTTACTTGATCTTCTTGTCTTGAACCTGTTTGGAATTGAGTCCTACACCATTTTGCAATATGTCCAAAATTATTACAATTAAAACACTTGATATTGTAGCCTTTGTATGGTGCCCATATCCTAAATTCTTTCTTGAAATAATTTCCATATTCATTCCTTTCCTAAACCCTATATTGTGAAGTTATGTTTTTATAATCATTATGACCATGGATTTTGAATTGTGTAGCTCTAAAACCAAAACCATGTTGCTCATTTTCTTTGCACTGAGAAGCTCTATGACCAATCCTATTGCATAAGAAGCAATATCCTTGAAAACCATACCTTCTTCCTTTGAATTTCCTTCTAGCAAAATCAAACTTCTTTGATCCATAGACCCTACAATGTATAGCCCTATGTCCAAATCCATTACAAGAAAAACAATGTCCTTGAAAAGCCCTTTGTTCATGTCTTGTTTCCTCATATCTTTCTTGACCATTATCCTTGTGATGATTTTTGACTTGTGCATTGTATCCTTGAACCTTCTTTGTAGTATATAACTCCTCTTCCTTAATTTATTCCTTGCTTTCCTTTTCAAAAATGTATTTTCCTCTTGATTCGCCTATCTCAAAACAAGATCCAAACTGGATGTTTGGGCCATAGGAACTTTGGAACTTTATTCATAAATCTTAGGTGCTTCCTTGCTTTCATATTTTAGAACTTCCTTTACTTTTGAGTGTGATTCCCAAAACCTGAAATATGAGACCTTTGGTGCTTTGGAACCTTCATCTTCTTTCTCTTCATTTGTGTCAAATAGCAAATTGGCATCCATCTCTATTGTATCTGAAATACATGTTTCCTTCTTAGTGAAAATATCTTGACCTTTTGAGTCATGTGATGGATCAAACTTCTCAAGTATAGAACATCTCAATTATTTTATATTCTCCTTAACCACTTGTAGTTGCTCATGGATATCATTGAAGTGTTCTTTTAGATTGTATCGCTCCAAATTTTTCGCATCCCTACCTTCAGGCTATTGGATCCGCGCCTGGAAGGAGGATGGGAAAAGGATGGTGCGGTACCTCGGACGAGAGGACTTCACGAAGGTCCCGCCTCTCAAGGGAGGTGTATTTTGGTGATTTTTCGACGGATGGTGGGTTCACCAGGAAACATTTGGCGGCAGTTTCCACACCTAGGTTTTGGGAATGAGTTTTGATGAGTTCGTTTTATTTTTAAACATTTATCCTAGGTTTGGCCGAATGATTCTAACTTAAACTACATGAAAATACAATTTAAATGAATACAACAAATAGAAAAGAAAGCAAAAATAGAGAATTTGCAGGAGGCCAATGAAGATTACCTGATCCGGAAGTCTGATGAAGTTTCTGATTACTTGTAGCGATCTGGATCGTCCGCAATTCAACGAGAATCGCCTTCAATTTGATAAAATCGTCTAAACTGACAGGATCGTCTGCAATCTGACGAATTCGTCAGACGAATTCATCAGAGACCTGCAAAACAGCAAACAGATGTGAAATACAAGAAATTCTATTTTGTAAACAGGGGCAAACTATATGAAAAAGTAATATGAGTATTGAACAATATACAAGAACAAAAGTAAATGCAAATCATTGTGTTTAGATAGCATAATATGATCTTAATATGCAAACTAGACAAAATGGGTGAACTCCATATGCAATATAGTATAAAAACTGAATAGACAATCTAATTTATAGCATGAAATGACAGAGAAAAGAGAAAGAAAAGCAAACTCCAGGCACTGATTGCCTCGATGTGTGCTGTAGTCGAAATCATCTCGCATCAGAACGAGATCGTCCCGAATTTTATGAGATCGCCTCCGATCTTGACAGGTTCGTCGGCTGCGATAGGTGCTGGCTTCGGCTGAAAACCAGTGGTGTACCTGCAATAAAATTAATATAGGACTAGTGCAAGAGCAAATTTGAAGTTTTTTGGTGCATAGGGAGTTGATTTACATAAAAATTCAGCCAGGGGTTGGGGAAGGAAAAGTTTTAGAGTTAAATAGGCATAGGATAGTTATTGGGAGGTTGGAGATCATCCCAATTTGGGAGATCTCCAACGGGGGAAGGGTCCCAACTGCGTAGACACGCTTCTTTCCGGATTGGAGACCCGTTGGAACGGATTCCAACTTTGCAAATTCAGTTTTGCGATAAAATCGTCTGGACATTCTAGTCTAGACGAAATCATCAAATTTGGGGCGATATCGTCAAACGATCAAAACAACTGCTAAAAATGGCACGAAAAAAGAGGAAACGGGTTTCTCGACAATTAACGGGTAGTTTGGGAGGTTAAATTTGAACTTAAATTTATTTACTAAGGTGAATGTAATTATTCCAATTTTACTGCGCCAATTTTAGGGTGCTACATTTTGCCCCCTCTTTAGCAAATTTTTCGAAGAAAATGCGTTAAAGATGAGTTCTTCTCGATCTACGAGAAAGCAAAAAATTATTCCCATTTTTAGGCGACGATTCTTGGTCGAATCGTACGACAACTTACTATGGTGCCCCCTCCGTGTTTTTACCCAAATCGAACGTTTGAGGTAAAAACGCGAAAAAGCAAAAATTATTTGTGAATTATTTTGAATAAAATTAAGAAAAATAGGGTAAAACCCTAATTCATTGTTACTGTTCATTTTATCGTTTTTAGAGCTCTGGAGCAAAAATGGTAGAGATAGTGCACAGATCTACAGAGGTCCGCCGCGGTCTACAGGTAGGGGTTTAAACTTAGTTTAGATTGATTTAATTTGAATTTACATGCTTTGTAAATAAATTTTAGGATGAATTTCGAGCATCGCGGCCGTTTTTGGCCATCGACGTCGTCCGAACGAAATCGTCCCTAGTTCGACGAAATCGTCTCAAGTTCGTCAATTTCGCCCAAGGGCGAAATCAACGAAAAAGGGACGATTTCGTCAAATTAGAGACGATTTCGACACGCGAAATCGGAGACAATTTTGCTCAAATTTCGGACGATATCGGCCAATAGTGGGCGATATCATCAATTGCAAAAATTTGATCTTTAAGTTGCATTATTGATTGCTGAAATTGTTATTAATGATTGTTTGTTGTTTTTATTGTTTATGCTTGCAGAGAGGATTACTAAAGAGCAGAGAGTGGAAATATGGCGGGCTGAGAGACGACTTGGCCGCTCTCACCCAGGCAGAGTGGGATCTGCTGGCACAAGTCGGCTTGCAGCATGTGGCAGAGATGTCGTAGGTTTCTACTGACATGGGGCTACTGACGGCCCTAGCAGAGAGATGGTACCCGAGCTCTTCATGCTTCCGGTTACCGATAGGGGAGATGACTCCCACACTAGAGGATGTATGGAGGATTCTTAGAATCCCTATACAAGGGAGGATGATCACACCTGCGGCCAATCAGGGCCACGCGATGGGACGACTCTGTGGTGACCCGAGCTTCACCCTGGAAAAGGGCAGAGTGAACATCGAGGCACTGTGCCAGATGCCTGGGGCATCTACACTGACACGAGTTTTGGCTAGGGTGGTTGGTGGACTTCTGTTGTGCCACCAGAGCGGATGCAGGGTACCATGGATGCTGGCAAATGTGATCTGTGACATGCACGACCATGGCTACAGATTTTCTTGGGGCATCTTTGTTCTATGCCGGCTGTACAGGATCCTTTATGGGGTCATGTACAAGGGCGGGCGATGTCTGGTCATGACATCGCTCCTACAGGTTTGGTGCTTGGGAGCACATTCTCCGTGCGGAGGCGGGTATGGCTTCCACTGACAGGGGTTGATGGGGAGAGGCCCCGAATCTTCTATCGGTGGCTCCGGAGAGGGGCACGACGACGGATCGACCCGTCGGTGTCCCGGAGACTACTGGATGACTTGGTCCCAGACCAGATCACCTGGAGGCCATGGAGGCAGCATCCAGGGTGGGCAAAGGACACACAGGAGCTGGCTCACATCAGACAAGTCTGCTGGCTACAGATGGAGAGGGGAGATGTGGAGCTCCACCGCTATGACCAAGTTTTGTGATAGTTCGATCTACAGCAGGGGATCCCATCTCTCAGGGATTATGAGTTTTCCTAAACTATCTGGGATAACACCATAGTTAGCGGGGCTCCAGATATGCAACGATTCTGGAGTCAGGACGCGGACGATGCCCCCATTAATCCAGTGGATGGGGACAACGCAGGGGTAGCCGATGGCTACGATGCCTGGTACATAGGCATCCGCCCTCCTCGGATGACGAGGGCTCAGGGACCGATCCATGCAGTCGTGCGTCGGATAGGGAGGTGGCGCCAGGCGACGGTAGAGGTAGCTTGGGGTCACGACAGAGGAGAGTAGATGAGGCCACACACACAAGAGAGGCCACGACAGAGGGAGAGGGAGAGGAGGGAGGCGAGACCCCCATCTCCACAGAGGCCACCATTGCCCGATAAGGGCAAGGGCATGGACATAGGCGAGAGTAGCAAGATGGCTACTCTCCGGGTAGAGAGAGATCATCTGTGGGCTCAGGTGCAGACGTTATAGGATGCAGCTGCACAGCACTAGGCTGAGGTGTCACAGTTGCGAGACGAGAATGCACGTCTCAGGGCACGAGGCATAGTGGTGAGCACTCAGGAGCTGCTGCGGTTAGTTTCTCAGACCGCATTCTATCAAGCGCTATACTACCAGGCGATGCCAGAGGGCCAGAGGATATAGGTGCCACCTGCCATAGCAGATCCTATCAGGACAGGGTCAACGAGGAGCTCATCCCGGTCGACGATGAGGACTCGTAGTACCACACATACTGCGATGGGACCACCTCGTCCTCCGCATGGTGGGGGAGGAGATGAGGTCGAGATCTCTAGAGGCTCTCGAGGCTATAGGGCGGGATATTGCTACTGATATTGTATTATACTTGTATTGATAGAGGATTGAGTATGCCGAGGTACAGATTGTGGCATACCAATCCAGTTTTGATGATGTATATATTCTGTCGATATATATAGATGAGATATTTTTGATCATATGACTTGTCTTATGTGATGCTTATGATGCTTTTTATGTTTGATTGATTGATTGAGTTGATTGATGTAATGATTTTATTGATGATTAATGTAATTATGTCGTTTTGGAAAATATTATAACTTGGATTTCATGCTATAAATATTTTAAATGAAATAATCTGATGTAACAAATTGATTGGTTGTAATGAAATGTGATAAAAATAAAAAGAGATTTCTAACAATAATTTCAAAGGACATTGTCGCTATTATAGACCATTTCATGGAGTCGTTGCTCACTCGGTCGTCAAGCTAGTCCCAGGATAGAAATATTGTTAAAAGAAAAGAGTGCTTAAGAGACTGTCTTGTGATGATGCAAATGATGATGATGATGATGGTTTGTTTTCAAATTTCCATGAAAATATTATGCATGAAATATTGTGAAATGATTTTTGCTAGGCATAAATTCTTAAGTGTGATAAAATTTGTTGAATAATTCCTTAAGAATTATACCATCATTGCAAAATGCAAAGGTGACATAATGATATGAAATAATAAAAATGTGTTTGCTTTTGAAAAAGCAAAATTGGTGTAAAATGAAGTCATATGTTTTGTATGATTTTTGATAAATTGGGAAAAAAATTGTTACAATGGTTTGCACTAGGCATAGAATATATAGGTATAGACTTATACCATCATCGTGAAGATCAAAGAAAGGATAGTTTTATTGCATGATTAATTTTTGATGAACAGAAAATATGATAATGAGGACTTGCGCTAAGCATAAAATTCCAATTTTGGTTTTGAAACTATACCATTGTTGCGAAAGTCGATAAGATATATATGATATGTTTTGATTGAAATTTTTGATTTTTTCTATTATATAGTTGTCTTTGTGGTAAATAATTGTACTTGGTTTATTCCAAAAAAGTTTACAAAAATAATATTTCAAAGTATTTTGAAGACAAAAAGTTAGATTTATAAGGAATCCCATGTGCATAAGTGAATTCATTGCCAATCTTGATTTATCATAATGATAGACAAAATCTCTCAAATACAAATGTGTGTGCAATTGCATTGTTCATTTACTAGTTTTGAGCAAGATACTATGATACAAGTGATTTGAAGAAACCAAATAAGTGTTCATTAACCATGATGTAGATGCATATAACCATCAAGGCTACTATGTAGATCGGATTATCAAGAGCTAGCTAATCCATAAGCAGACATAGGTCTGTACAAAAGAAGGTCGCTAATGTGACAGACATATCACCACGCTAGGAGTTACCCAAGGCCAAGCAGGTTGGGCACAAACCACCTGTTATGGGGCTTACCTCACAGTTTTCGAATAATTGAGAATTCCAGGGATTCAAGCTCATTCACCCTTCTTTTCTTTTCAAATGGTAGGGAAAGGGATTTTATTGCTTTTCTTACTTTCTTTTGAACTTTGCTTATTTTTCTTTTTGTATTTCTTTTGCTTGATAATGCTTGGAACATTGCTGACATAACATTTTTCTTTTCTCTTTTTCTTGAATTTTTCTTTTCTTTTTCTTTTTCTAGGGATACTTGCTCAGATTAGCTGTAGAGCAAGGGATTTTTATTCTAGGGAGGGGTGAGCTTGTCCTTTTGCCAATTCTCAAAGATTCTAGACTATGTGCATGATAGGATAGCAGGGGAAACTTTTCACTCCGGAAATCAGTTCTACTATGTAGCAAAACATGGAAATTACAAATATAATCATTTTATTGTGAAAAGATGTGCTTGGTTTAAGTAAATACCAAGATCAATTCTCTATGCTCAGACTTTATTTAATTAAATTTTGTGAACTTTGATATAAGAGAGATTAGTAATCATGCCAGATAAAATTAAGATATTTATTGTGTGAGTGTGCAAGTGAGGGATGCCAAATAAATGCTAGTTTTATCCAAAATAAGTTGAAACATATAATTGCAATAATTGTAAGAAAATAATGATTTTGAGAAAGTTTTGAGAATGTTGACTCTCTCTTTCTTCTGTATATTGTTTTGGTTTCGAAAGAGTCAAGCATATAGCTGTTTTTGGATTTTTATGTTGATTTTTGTTTTGGAGCAAAAGGAACTTTACAAGTGCTTTAAATAAATGCAATAAAAAAAAATTGAATATTTTTGAAGATTTTATGAATGTTTTTGAGGTTTTTGAATAAATTGAAAGAAATACACGATAATGATTTTGAACAAATATATACATGGATGAAATAATCAAATTTATGCATAATAACATTTGAGATGTAAAATATTCATGGGTTCTTTAAGTTCTTTACCATCTAAGGTAGATAATTTATATGCTCCTGATTCAAATTTTGCAGTAATAATGTATGGTCCAAGCCAGTTGGGCTCAAATTTACCTTTAAGTTCTTTGGTTGCATTTGTATTTTTTTTTTGAAGATCTTGAGGATTTTGATTTTTTTGTATTTTGATTTTAATTTATGAATTGAAATTGGTGGTATATACAAGATTATCTATATACACTATACAAGGTTTATTTGAGTATAGCATGTCTAAGGTTGCTTCAAAATCAAAGGAGGTTTTGAAGGATAATCTGGTTGAAGTGAAGGTAAGAATAGAAGGTGATGAATAAAAGGTAGTGATAACAAAAGCTTTGTTATAATGTAGAATAGTGTAGCAAAATATTTGACTTTTATATGTGGAAAATTAATCATGTTACAAAGTAAAATGTAAGAAGGATAAGAAGGTTCTTGATTCTTATCACTATATTCCAAATCTTGATAAGATGGAGGGAGTATATATAAAATATATGCATGGGTGTTATTTGGTAAACAAGGATGATCATATATGGATGAAGAAAAGTGATGGATAAAAAATAATTGTGACAATAGAGAGTGTATAGAACTTGATGTTTCAATCGTTAAATATTCTTCAAATGGTTTTGGGTCACCATGTATGGTAACAATTTTATTTGCAATTTCAAACTTCAAACATTGATGAAGAGTGGAAGGGACAACCCTCATCGTATGAATCCAAGGACTTTGGAGAAGTAGTTTGTAAGGTGAAGGACAATATCCTACATAGAATAAAGTATCCAGGATCTTGGATCCAATATTAAGGGGAAGAATTATAGTACCTTGACGATCTTGAATTTCATTGTTAAAAGATTTTATAAGAACATTTGATTTATTAATATCTTCTTCCTTTAATTTGAGTTTTTGGAATAATTGATAAGTGCATAAATTAAGAGAGGAGTCATTATCTAGCATGATAATTTTAACAGGTGTTTCTTTACTAGATCCGATAATGTAAAGATAGAAGTCTTCTTGTGGAGTAGAGGAAGGAATATCCTCATCATAGAATGAAATATGGTTAACCTCAAGAGGGTTTACACCATCAATTATGTTCTTAGAGAAAATATGATGAGGAACAAATTGTTGGCTAGGTATTTTGAACAAAATTTCCTTGTGATAAATTTGTAATATTTCTAAAAGGGATATATTTGCTTGAGGATTAATCACTTGTTGTTGGTTATCAAAGGGGATTTCAGATTGAAATTTTTATTCTAAAGATGAGCTTTCTATGCTTACATTCCATTTTGGATCATTCTCTAAAGTCAAAGATAGTTTTGAAGGTTTGTCAAATGAGGAATCCATCTCTTGAATATCATATTGAGTTGATTGAACTTGAGGTTGCTCATTTGTAGTTTTTGTCACAATATTAGTAATATCATCATGATTGAACACATTAACATGCAATATTTGATTGGTTTCTTGTTGTTGATAATTGAATAGGGGTTCTTGGGAGATCTCCATGTCTTGATTGATTATTGGTATTTGTTGTGTAGGATTTTGATTGTTTACTGGAGGTTTATCATCAGTTGTAGATTGTAATTCCTTTATACTAAAAATATCCTTATCAATCAAATCTTGAATTGCACATCTTAAATATTTACAATTTTGTGTCATATGTCCATCTACTCTATGATATTCACAATGTAGCTCAGGTTTAAACCAATCTGTTGTGGTATCAGGTTGTCTTATGGGAGGAAGTTCAATAATATTTGTGTCAAGTAAATACTTGAGAATTATATCCATTGGTTGATTAAGCCTAGTAAATTTACGTGATGAAGGTTTTTGAGAGGTTTTTGATAAATGCCTTAGGAATTTCATCATAAAAGGACCTAATGGTTTCTCACCTCTACTTTCTTTATTATGGGTAGAATGATGACAGGAAGATTGTGAAGCATGAGGTGAGTGCATGGTAGAATTGGAAGAATAAGTATTTTCTTGTTGAAATGGATGCGTTGTATTGAAAGAAGAGTTTTGAAAAGGTGGCGGAGGATTATATGTGGATTGATAGACATAATATGGATATATGGGAGAATAGATAATATCATTATGAAGAGGATTGGCAAAGGGATTGTTTTGTTGGGGTAAGGATGAAAAATGAGAGAAGTGTGATGGAGGTGGTGTTGAATAGGGATAAGGTTGATCATAATCAACAAATGTATTTAACTGAATTCTTCCAACATTACTGATGGACTCATATTGATTTGAGTAAAAACTCATGGTTTCTTTAGTACTTCTAAAAGTAATATTTAGCATCTACTAATTAGGATTGAATATAAAACATACAAACTTGAAATGATGATTTTATTTTTGTTTTTCTTGTATATATATATTTTTTTGTTTTTGTTTTCAAAAGGTTATGATGCATTCACGTCGGGTTCACCAAAATGTATCGCTCCAAATTTTTCGCATCCCTACCTTCAGGCTATTGGATCCGCGCCCGGAAGGAGGATGGGAAAATGATGGTGTGGTACCTCGGACGAGAGGAATTCATGAAGGTCCCGCCTCTCAAGGGAGGTGTATTTTGGTGATTTTTCGATGGATGGTGGGTTCACCAGGAAACATTTGGCGGCAGTTTCCATGCCTAGGTTTTGGGAATGAGTTTTGATGAGTTCGTTTTATTTTTAAACATTCATCCTAGGTTTGGCCGAATGATTCTAACTTAAACTACATGAAAATGCAATTTAAATGAATACAGCAAACAGAAAAGAAAGCAGAAACAAAAAATTTGTAGGAGGCCAATGAAGATTACCTGATCCGAAAGTCTGATGAAGTTTCTAATTACTTGTAGCAGTCTGGATCATCTGCAATTCAATAGAATCGCCTTCAATTTGATAAAATTGTCTAAACTTATAGGATCGTCTGCAATCTGACGAATTCGTCAGACGAATTCATCAGAGACCTGCAAAACAGCAAACAGATGCGAAATACAAGAAATTCTATTTTGTAAACAGGGGCAAACTATATGAAAAAGTAATATGAGTATTGAACAATATACAAGAACAAAAGTAAATGCAAATCACCGTGTTTAGATAGCAGAATATGATCTTAATATGCAAACTAGACAAAATGGGTGAACTCCAGATGCAATATAGTATAAAAACTGAATAGACAATCTAATTTATAGCATGAAATGACAGAGAAAAGAGAAAGAAAAGCAAACTCCAGGCACTGATTGCCTCGATGTGTGCTGCAGTCGAAATCGTCTCGCATCAGAACGAGATCATCCCGAATTTGATGAGATCGCCTCCGATCTTGACAGGTTCATCGGCTGCGATAGGTGCTGGCTTCGGCTGAAAACCAGTGGTGTACCTGCAATAAAATTAATATAGGACTAGTGCAAGAGCAAATTTGAAGTGTTTTAGCGCATAGGGAGTTGATTTACATAAAAATTCAGCCAGGGGTTGGGGAAGGAAAAGTTTTAGAGTTAAATAGGCATAAGATAGTTGTTGGGAGGTTGGAGATCATCCCAATTTGGGAGATCTCCAATGGGGGAAGGGTCCCAACGGCGCAGACACGCTTCTGCCCAGATTGGAGACCCGTTGGAATGGATTCCAACTATGCAAATTCATTTTTGCGATAAAATCTTCTGGACGTTCTAGTCCAGACGAAATCATCAAATCTGAGGCGATATCGTCTGATCGGAGACGATATCGTCAAACGGTCAAAACAACTGCTAAAAATGGCACAAAAAAAGAGGAAACGGGTTTCTCGGCGGTTAACGGGCGGTTTGGGAGGTTAAATTTGAATTTAAATTTATTTACTAAGGTGAATGTAATTATTCCAATTTTACTGTGCCAATTTTAGGGTGCTACATAGATCAAATGAGACATCTGTCTTTCTTACAATATTCTCTTGTTTAAATTCTTCTGTTTGGAGTGAGTGTTATTATTCTACTTATTTTATCCCATAGAAAAACCCTTCTTCATCTTCACTATCACTAAGATCATTATAATCTTCTATAGCAAAAAAACTCTCATGATTTATTTGACCATGCCTATTTCCTTGATGTGTCATCTCATATTCACTATCACTAAAGCCATTGTATTATCTTGATTTGTGATATCTTTGACCACACACAAAGCACTTTTATATTTCACCTTCCATTCCTAGGAATATATGTTCTTCCTTTTCATCATATGACTTGTCTCTATCACTTTGATCTGAGCTATCACTTGCTTCTTCAATGTAGAACGTTTTCTTTTTCTTACAAAAACTTTTCTTCTTCTCATACTTGCTTTGCTTGTACCTTTCATCTTTGTCATGCTTATGCTTTCCATATTCTTTTCTTCTATGAACCTATTTTTCATCATCACTATTTTCTTCATGTGAACACTTTTTTGCATAGTGACCACAATCACCACACTTGTAGCATTTGGATTTCTTCATATCCATATAATTTCTTAAGTCCTTTTTCCTTCTTATGAAGTTAGCTTCCTCATAATTATCTGAATCTCTATCTATCTCTGAAACTTTCCCTTTATTTTTCTCTGAAGCCTTGAATGCAATTTATTTTACTGTAACCTGATGCTTACTTATCATCATCTCATAAGTTGTGAGAGTTCCTTGTAGTTCTTCCATTGTTAGCTTGTCGATATCCATTGTTTATTCTATTGCTGAAACCTTTGCATCATACTTCATGGGAAGTGATCTCAAAACCTTTTGAGTAACATATGATTCTTTCATCTCAAATCCTAGACCTCTCATGGTGTTAGCAATATCATCAACTTGAAGTAAAAACTTTACAATATCTTCAGAATCTTTCATTTTCAATTCCTCGAATATTTTTCTATGAGTTTGTAGTTTTGCCAACTCTACTTGGAATATCCTTCATAGGTATTCTGCAACTTGGTCCACATTTCATTAGCTGATTTACATACCATGACTTTTGCAAAATTTGTCTAACATAGTCCACTCATAATGCAATTCATTGCCTTTGCATTGATCTCAACCAATTTCCTGATAGTCTTATTTGTCTCGAGTTCACCTTTAGCCTTATACTCTTTTGCAACCATATGCCATACCTCATATCCTTGTGATATCAAGTAATTCTTCATTCTTATTCTCCAAAAAGCATAATTGTTAATGTCAAATAGTGGATCCTTACTCGTAGATGATCCATTCTATTAAGCCATCTATGTTCTTGTAGAATTTGCCCTCAATTTGTTAGCCTTTCATAAGGAACCTGCTCTGATACCAATTGAAGAACATAAGCTTATACTGAGAGGGGGGGTGAATAGTATAGCACCCACATTTTACTTTCTTTCTAAACCAATATCAATTAGTGTCCTTAATTGTAATAACAAAATATAGTAGTGTGCATTAATGACATAGATAGAAATAGAAAGCAAGTGCACAAATCACCACACACAATTGAGACACAATATTTAACCTGGTTCCCCCAATGTGGAGTAGTCCACAAGATAATCTCATTATAATATTTTATAAATAAATAGGGATCCTTATCCCAATACAAGTGATTACTTTGATCTGCTCAAATCTAGGCTATCCTGATCTACTCAAGTGGGCTCCACTGATCTGCTCAGCTAGGCTATCCACTAATTTGCTCAGCTAGGAATTCCACTGATCTGCTCTAATAGGCTATACACTAATATGCTTAGCTAGGCAATCCACTGATCTGCTCAGCTAGGTAATCATGATCTGCTCAAGTGGGCTCTTTACTGATCTATTTAGCTAGGCAACTGGTGTTGGTATATTTTTTTTTTTTTGTTCTATCTCTTTCACTGCTCATAAATCTGCCTCAATGCCTTCCCACAAGGCTCAAATAATCCTACTCAAATACTATCCCAAATCTATACTCAAGGCCTTCAAAAAAGGCTCAAACAATCCTGCCCAAATGATGTCCCAAATATGTCCACAAATCTGTCCCAAAAGCCTTCTCAAAGGCTCACTCAATCATGCACAAAAGCTGCCTCAAATATATCCAGAAATTCTATCCCAAAAGCCTTCTCAAAGGCTCACTCAATCATGCACAAAAGTTGCCTCAAATATGTCCAAAAATTATGTCCCAAAATCCTTCTCAAAGGCTCAATCAATCATGCTCAAGTAGCACTCAAATATCATCCACAAATCAACGAAGGCAAGGCTCAATGATGAACTCAACAATGAATGGCAATGTACTCTTCAATGGATGACAAAAATTATCCACAATGATCTCAAAAATGTATGACAAATACTCTCTCAAATGAATGATAACAATGCTCAACAATGTATGACAAATACTCTCTCAAATAGATGATAACAATGCTCAACAATGAACTCTCAAATATATGGCAAATGAGCTCTCTAATGAAAACCTCTCCAAGAAATAATAATGAGGACTTTAACCAACCAAGGAAAATCTCCACAAGTGATATAAATAGGTTCTAAATAATATATTACTCATGCATTGTGGATAAGATCTTAAGAAACAAGCACAACTCCCTCAAGCAAAGAGCTCTCAAATAGCCAACAATGATCTCCTTAAATGGAATAAAAATGTATCCACAAGTGACTATCAAATGATCTCCTCAATGGTCTCAAATAGTTGCAATGTACTCAACAAGTAACCAACAATAATCTCCTCAAGCAATGGCAAAAACCTCCTCAATAATGGCAATACTCTCAATGAACTCCACTAAAGTAATAATGAACTCAAGCATAAATTTTATCCACAAATTTGATTTTCTAATCCATCCACTTCTTCTTAATAGCCAAGGCACATAATAAAGCAATTTGTCTTCAACTTCAAACCCTAACTCATGTGCATGTCTTCTAACTCAAGGTAGCAATTTAACTAGTTCTCAAGTTCCTAGTTCAATTTCATAATTAAATCATGCACTAGAACATATAACAAGTTCAACACTTTCCAACCTTATGACTCCCTAATTTTTATTAATACATATAGCAAACACCTATGCTTTTATTTTTAATTCCACACCTTATAACTCCACATACATCAATCACAAATATTTAACTTCAAACCTTATAACTCCCTAAGCACATACAACAATCATTTATTTTTACTAAATACCTTATAACTCCCTAGTTATAATAGAAATTATTTTCAATGTACCAAAACTTTTGCAATATCAAATATTACCATGCGCTAGAGATAAATACCTTTTTATGAAATTCTTAGCCTTCACAACTTTCAAAATTAATAATGCCTTTGCAAAAATTAATGTGCCTTCACCATCTTAAAAATTGTTAATGCCTTACAAAAAACAATGTGCCCTCACACCTATGCGGGAGTCAAACTTTGTTCCTCTCACTTAGTGTTGTGAAGTGCTTACCACGTGGGCATCACCCCACATTGGGATTTAATCCCAAACACCCAAATTTGTTTGCGCTTAAATCTGAAAACTCAAATTACCTTCCTTAGCAAAACACTTTACCCCTTGTGGGATTCGAACAACGAGCATTCCTTGTGCAAAGTTTGTGTGCTACCAACTGCGCTATAGACTCCTGCGTGATGTTACTTTCCCACGTTGTCTCCTTGACCTTGCTATCAAACTAAAATCATTTTTCTTTATTTCTTCGCTGCTCCCCTTCCGACGATTCTCACTCATGTGCAATATTCCCAATCACTTATAAACAAAGGTTTTACCTTTTATTTATATGCACCTCCATGCCTTCGAATGACGTCAATGGATTCTATTAATCTCCCCAACCATTACACATAGGCGAGTAATTAAATTCAAATTTAGACCTTATAATTATTAAATAAGAATTTAATAATTCACCTCTTAACTTTGAATTGGGATATCTCCTTCATTCTTTTGAATTTTGCCATGAAACTTTTTGCACCTAGGTTTTATTTGAAAAACCTTTTCATCCATCATTATTTGGAGAAGTCTTAGCATAGTGGTTTTAATGAAAAACCCTTTCCAATGGTTTTAATAAAAACCCTTTCCATTGGTTTAAATAAAAACCTTTACCATTGGTTTTAATAAAAACCCTTGTCATTGGTTTTAATAAAAACCTTTACCATTGGTTTTAATAAAAACCATTAATATAATATTTAAAAATTAAATATTATGTCTCTTATGCCACAAAACCCTGTATACATCCATGCTCTCCAAAATATCATAAATTATTATTTATGAAGTGCTTTTCCCACCAAAACTCAATGTGATCCATGTGACATCAATGATCCATGTGACATAAATGACAACACAAAATAACTCAAATTGCCAACATTATGGGATGTTTTGAAGGATGACATTCTAGAGGTGGTATAAGAGGCTATAAAGGCAAAAGAAATAAAATATATATACATAGAACTTATTCCAAATGTGCAAGAAGTAGATAACATTATTGGATATAGACCCATTTCTTTATGTAATATTATACTAAAAATCATCTCAAAGATCATGGCAGAAAGGCTCAAACCACTGCTACATAATATTATTTCCCCCAAAAAAGGGGGATTTTTAAAAGGGCATCAGATAGTGGATGAGATAGTGTTAGCCTAGGAAGCAATTCACTCTATGGAAGATCAAAATTTTCTTCTATGTTCATTTGATTAGACTTGTCTAAAGCATATGATAGGTTGGATTGGCATTTTCTTATCCAAGTAATGGAAAATTTTGGATTCTCTCAAGAGTGGACAAAGTGGACCAAAGGTTGTATGTCTTCAGTCTCTTATTTAGTTTCTCAATGGTTGTCCCACATAGTTATTCCCAACTTTTAGAGGCATCAGACAAGGAGACTCTCTCTCTCTCTTCATACATATTAATCATTTTTGCAGAATGTTTAGGGAGGAAATTTTCTAAGAATCAAGATTATCATATGCTAAAATGAGTCACAATAGCTAAAGGAGTAGACCTATCTCTCATTTACAATTTGTTGATGATTTCACCATTTTGGGAAAGGCAACAATTAAAGAAGTAGCTTCAATAAATAAAATCATTAACTACTTTATTAGAGCTTCAGGGAAAACAATTAATAAAGATAAATCAAAAGTATTTATTTTTCATTGTTCACCTAGAAAAGAGATTTTGATATTGGATAGATTAGGATTCAAAAAACCTCTCTTCTAATAAAATATTTGGGTGTTCTAGTGAATCTTGGCAGCCAAAATAAAGAGCAGTGGATTTGGTTATTGGATAAAGTGAAGCACATAATAGGTAGTTGGACCAACAAATGGCTCTCCTATAGAGGATGGATAACTCTTATTAAATCCGTTCTTCAGTCTATCCCAATCTATGTTTTAGTAGTGTTGAACATCCCTATGTTTTAGTAGTGTTGGACAAAATTAGTCACAAATTTATTTGGGAAGGATAAAAAATGGAGAAGATGGTACTAGTAAGGTGGGAGACTCTATGCCTTCCTACTCATGAAGGGGGTCTAGGTCTTCAATTGACAGTTAGGAATAACGAAAATTTGGCAGCAAATTTATAATGGAGGTTAATTAGAAACCCTAGTGCCTTGTGGGCCAAAACTTTGAGAGCCAAATATGCAAAAAACAAATATCCCTCTGATATAATTTGACACCAAATACCTTCTATAGAGTCCCAAATTTTAAAATACTAAAAAGTGGAGAGGAGTTGATAAAGAATAAGCTTTTTTGGATAGTACAAAATAGTCAAAAGGTATACTTTTAGATAGACTCATGGTATGGACACCTTCCACTATCAATTCAAAATCCATAATTGAGGTCTATAATGGAGAAAATGTATAGGATTAATTAGATAAAAGTTTCCAAATTCTATAAAATTCAAACAAGAAATGCAGAGGTGGGAAGATGTTGGATCCCAATGGAAGATTGTCCAATACAACTCAATGAAGCTCAAAAAAATGATATACACAGACTCCTCCAAATTAAATCACCTTCATGATCACAATCTGAAGACTGTATTGGTTGGAATAGCTCAGAGCATGGTGTGTACACTGTAGCTCAAGGTTATTTAGCCTTATTCCACATTAATCCCCATCTAAACTAGGATCTATTCAAACATTTATGGGATCAAGAGTTATGTCCAAAAGTTAGGTTTTTCATTTGATTGCTTCTTTATAGAAGGGTACTCATAGGGGATCAGCATATGAAGAAAGAATTTAATGGACCCTTTCAATGTGTAATTTGTTGGGATAACACTAAAACACTAAATCATTTATTCATAGAAGACCCTAAAGCCTCAAAATTGTGGAAGATGTTGGCTTCCCTTCTTAATTTAATATGGTATAATAAATAATCCATAGAACATAGATGGAGATATTGGAGAAATCAAGGAAAATACTGGTATGTGAACCAAGTAGTTTGGACAAGAATGACTATTCTTCCTTGGAACATTTGGAAGGAGTAGAAAAAAATATTTCAAAAAAAGAGTAGGACATCCACTATGTCTAGCTCAAGACCATAGAAAATCTAACAGAGTCTATCCAACAATTATTAACTCATCCATAAATTAAAATCAACTATGGGAACAAATGATGGCTTTATTAAAGATCAGCCCTGGATTAGCCCAACATAGAAGGAAGAAAGTGATCACTCAAATGATGGATAAAAAAGAGCAATGGCAACCTACGCCAAATAATATTAGAAAAATCAATACGAATGAAGCATAAATAGGAAATCCTGGTAGAGCTATTATAAGAAGGATAAGTATGTTAGAGGATGGTACTCCAATTTTTACTTTTGCCAAAAATTTAGGAATTATGTCCAATAAATTGGTAGAAAGATAGGATATTTTGATAGGTTTATAAGAGTCAATAAATTTAGAATGGAGAAGGGTGATAATAGAATTAGACTCTCAAATTATGATCAATTACCTAAATTCAACTTCAAGGTCTAAGAAGGTAGACTGGAAAATTCAAAGGATCATAGATAAGATTAGATTAATAGCATCTAGTTTTCAAGAGGTTGTTTTCAATAATGTACCTAAAGAACATAATAAAGTGACAAATACTATGGTAAATTTGGCTCTTGACAAAGGAGATATTTGGTGCTATGGTTTACCTCTTAGGTGGTGGCTAGACCAAACTAGGATTGATCTTCTCCTTGTTTAGTCTCTTGATGGTAATGTCAAAATATATGGTTAACTTGTTAGGTAATTTCTTGGGCAGTTCTTGTGCAGTTCTTCAATCTATTATTGTGTAATTCTTTAGGTAATTTTTGTGTAGTTCTTCAGTCTTGTACAGTTCTTTAGGTAGTTCTTGTACATTTCTTCAGACAATGTTTGTACAATTCTTCACGCAGTTCTTGTGCAAACCTTAGTGCAGTTTTTACATAACTTTTAGTGTATTTTGTTCTTCTATGATCTTCTTTGTTCTTGTGCAATTACTCAATTCTAGCCATGATAGAGGATGTTAAAGGGTCTTGCTCCAATAGTCATAAGCTCCAATGGTAGGATAGTTGATTTTTTTGGAGGCGGACTAGTTTAAAATTGTAGTTTTATTTGGACTGCTACTTGGCTAGTAGCCAAAAGGCTATATTATATGAGTTTTGTAATGTACTCATGAGTTTATCTTAATATATTCTTTTTTTAACATATATATATATATTCACTATAAAACCATTTTCTATGCAAAAACAATGAAATAAATAGCCATTAGAGTGATCAATAGTAGGACATAAATATAAAATAAGTATTTGTGCATAATTTAATGCTTGAGTCTGTTATATTTTGATGTTATATATTTAAGGAAATGTAACCACAAGAAATAAAATAAGCATGCAATATTAAATATATGATAATGACAATATACTAAGCAGGAAAAACTCATAATAAACTTCTACAATAACTCATAAAACTAACATTAATGAAATCTCACAAAAATAATATGTTCATACAAAATGTGGAGATCTCAAAAAATTCATGCTTTATACAAGTTCTACGTTGTGTCTAACTTGTATTCTACTCTCCTATCTATTCTCTACTATCCTCTATGTTCCTCTCTCTCTTATCTATCAAAGGCCTATATAATGAGATATTTCCCTTGGCCTTTAACCTACCTATGACTCTTCATCTTCCTATCCTATGACTCATGTGCACATGAACTACATGCACATTTACATTATCAAGTACTTTGCACATTCTAACAACACTTGTGCATTTATTGCATTGCATAAAGTAAATACTAATCAAACTTCTAATATAGATATGTACCTAAGGTGGGACATTGACATGTACCAAATAATGTGATATATTCCAATAGAGTCTACTTTAAATGATTGAAATATTCAAAGTTATTTCAATCATTTCATCACAATATTTATATTTTTTATGAATATGAAGAAGTAGTTCCAAACCTATTTGTCTTAACGACTCCAATGCATATCCAATATCCTAATTTTTATGTTGAATGAAAGCTTTAGGTATTAATTCTTTTTTTATTTACAAGGAAGTTGAAATGTGTACCAAATTTCCCATGTTTGGATGGGTTTATGTAAGTAGATAGGTGTATTTAACAATGAAAGAAGGGATCTTATCATCAAGATATTTTTCATTTTTATTCTTTGTCTTTTTCAACTAGGTAGTTGTATTAGGTATATTTTACTCCTATTTGTATAAGTTTATATTATTTTCTCATTAGGATGTTCATACACATGATACAATCAATGATTTTGACCTTAGAAGTTTAGTAGGCTAAAGAAAAATATCCCAAAAGCTATGGTCAAATGGATGTATTTGAATAATAGGTATGTGCATGTTTGATCTTTAAAGACTTTAAATCTATACTATAATAATAAATTAAGTCATGTTGGTGAGCTAGTAAATGAATATATTCAAAGTGTTATGGTAATATGAAGTAAATAGATTGGTCAAATTGAAGTCATAGGGAATTAACATGAATTGGAGGAAAATAAAATATATTGGTAAAACCAAAAAAAATAAGAAGGATGTTCTTTATATTATATCATGACAAAAAGTCTATGAAATCATGATAGGCAGTGCAACAATTTTATTTGGTGATCAAATATAAGAAGGGAACATGCAACATAGTAGTAGATTGTTTTATTCATCCAACAATAGCTCAAGCATTTATAGTTGCGACCACTTTCTATATTGGATTCTAAAGTTGATCGGCACTATATGTTCTTGATCTTGAATTTGGAAAGGTTTATCATCATCTTGTATGCCCCTCCTTGAATCTAAGTCCCTTTCAAGATTTTTACATGAAGGATGGACTATTGTATAAGTTGGATAAACTTTGCATGCCATAAGAGCATAGGGTTTCTCTCCTCAAAAAATCCCATTTGACACTCTATGGAGGACATTTTGGAAAACAAAAGAAACTTCACCATCTATATTGGTTTTTTACTAGCCTCACATGCAAAGGGATGTGTTGTGGTTTTTGAGATAGTGTAACATTTGTTGTCATTCCAAATCAGCAAATAGGAAATTAGGCCTAAGTGTTCCTTGGCTCATTCCTTCTCATCCATGGAAAATCATATCAATGGACTTAATAAGTGGTTTCTAGATAAGATTTTAATAACATCATTGTGTGTTTGTGTGTGTTTGTGATTATGTACAGTTTAAAAAAATGACTAATTTTATCCCATGCAAAAAGACTAGCATTAAAAAATAAATAAAAAATATGCATGAGTGTGGCCTACCAACAAGGATGCCACTTGCATTATGGGTGATGTGACTTGGGTTCAGTCCACACAATAAATGTATATAAGAAGTATTAAATAAATAAATAATGGATTTCCCACTCTATTTAATGACTTTAGTTTTACAACTAAATGTTCATATCGTTTTCTAGCATATATATATTTTGAAGGGAGAAAAATGTGTAGGGTTGTGGTCTTTTTATGACTTTGAACATAAAAAACCATGGTAAAAAAAAATCATTTGTTTTTATTGAGGGTATTTAGAACTTTTGTGTAGTCAAATTAATGAGTATTAAGCTTATTTTTCATATAATATTATATATAAATATATATACAAATATTAATAATGTTATAGTAAAAATAAAATGTTTAAATTTTTTAATTTTTTTAATAGGATCTTAAAACTAGATATAATGGAGGGAAAGAGAAAATAGTGGAAGGATATAACTTATATTATCTCTCATTTTTCTAAATTTTGGATCTTGATAGGAGGATATTTCAACACCATCCTCTCTCTGGATGAGAAAATAGGAGGAAATAGAAATTTAGATAGAAGCACTGACCTCATGATTGAATATATTGCAAACCTTCATATTGTGGACATCCATAAAAATAATGGCCTTATAACTTGGTCTAACAAAATTTAATTTTTAGCTTGTATCATGGAGAGATTGGATAGGTTCCTTCTCTTTGACTATTTCTTAATCCATGGTCACATTCCTAAAGTGAAGACTCTTAACAATCCTAGTTCAGATCACTGGCCAGTCATGGTGGAAATTTGGAAAACCAATGTGAGTTTCTCTCCTTTTTAATTTTAGTTAATGTGGCTAAGAGACGGTTCCTTTATACCTCAAGTGCAACAAATATGGAAGTAATATATGGGACTAAGATGTTCTGTTTTCCCAAAAGGTTGCAATATATTAAATATAAAATCAAGACTTGGAACTGGAAGGAGTTTGGGGATGTTCAAAAAAAAAACATGAAGTTATTGCTCAACTTAAAAATTTTAATAAGAAAATATGTTTATATGGCCTCATAGAGAGTATAAGCATAGATGAAATTAGACTTACAACTCAGTTAGAGGAATGGGGAAAAAGAGAAGAAATCTTATGGAAGAAAAAATCTAGAATTCAATGGCTTAATGAAGGTGATCAAAACACAAATTTCTTCTACAAATATCTTCTAGCTCAAAGATCTCACAACTTTATTTCTTCCCTAAATTCATATTCTGGAGATGTTGTCTACACTTGGGATGGCATGAACTCTATTTTTGTGAATTACTTTTCCAATATTTTTACTACTACTCCTCTTGACTTGGATTCTCAACAAAATTTTCTTCAAGTGATCCCTTCTCTTATCAATTCTAAGGAGAACTCTATTTTGACTACTCATGTTTCTATTAATGAGCTTCAACAAGTGATTTTTAAAATACAAAAATGGAAAAACCCCAAGTTCTCATGGTTTTCCTATTGAGTTCTACCAAGAGTTTTGGGATATCCTTCATTCTAATTTATTAGAGGTGGTGTAAGAAGCCAGGAAAGCCAAAGAAATTTTGAAGGTTATCAATAAAACTTATATCACTCTTATCCCAAAAGTTGAAGAGGCTTATCATATATCAGCTTTTAGACCTATTACTTTATGTAGGGTTATGCATAAGGGGTTGGACCTAAAATGTACTTGTAAAAAATGGTGAATCTATTTCGAAACTCTAGCGAACCTTGACCAACTTCATGTAGGAGGACATGGCAAACTACCTTATTTTAAAAATAAATAAATAAAACATTGGCGAATTTAAAATTTCTATCTAGAGTAGGTGTAAAATGAGATTCGACCATTGGTCAGTGTAAAAAATGGTCCAACCTCAAACCAGGTGTAGAAAATGGTCCAATCTCAGAATATGGTATTGGTTGTGGAGCTTGATTCTATCTCTAATTTGGAGGTCTTGTTTTGAGTCGTACTCTGACCCACTCTACAAAGGGGTATGTAGGGGGGAAACGCCACCTACTATGCTACCAGGGTATCCAGGGGTTTGGGGGTAGTTCCCCCGAAGACAAAAATATATGTATCTTTTTCCTTTGTAAAAAAAGGTTTTATAGTTTACCCGAATGCAAAATAGGGTCTAGATATCATTCTAGTGCAGAATAGGGTCTGGTAGTCCATTTGAAAGTAGAATAGGGTCTAAAAATTGCCCTAGTGCAGAATAGGGTTCAAAAATCATCCTAGTGTAGAACATGGTCTAAACATTGGCTTGGTGCAGAACAAGGTCCAATCTGGTGCAAAAAAGGGTCTATAAATTGGCCTAATGCATAATAGGGTTCAAAAATTGGCCTGGTGTAAAATAGGATCTGAATATCGACCTCATGCATAATAGGGTTTGAACTAGTGCAAAACAAGATATGAATATCATCCTAGTGTAGAACAAGGTCTGTCCTTGTGCATAACAAGGTTCAGCCTAGTGCATAATAGGGTTTAGAAATTGGTTTGGTGCAGATGGCTCAGTAGTCTGTTTCGTATGTAAATCAAGATTCGAATATTGATATAGTACATAATAGGGTCCGATAGTCTATCCAAAAGCATAATAAGGTCTAGAAATTGGCCTAATGTAGAAAAGGGTTTGGATATTGGCTTGGTGCAGAAAAGGATCCGAATATCATCCTTGTGTAGAAAAGGGTTTGGATATCATCCTGGTGTAGAACAAGGTCTTGTCTGGTGCATAACAAGATCTGGTCTACCACAAAAATGGGTCCAATATGGTGTAAAATAGGGTCTGGTCTTGTCTGGTTCTGAACAAGATCTGGTCTGGTGTAGAACAGGGTCCAGTCATATCTAGTGCTGAACAAGATCTGGTCTAGTCCTGAAATGGGTCTAGTCTAGTACAGAAATGGGTCTGGTCTGGTGCAAAACTAGGTCAGGATATCCATATAGTGTAGAACAAGGTCTGAAAATGAAAAATTATCACTGGGGTGTAATTTATACATAGTGGTATACTTGGTGAATTAGGCGGGATAATTTTAGAAATTTTAAATTTTTATGGCAAAAAGGGTCCTCTATTTAAGTGGGATTGCTGGAAAAATTTTAAAAAATCCATAATACTATTATCAACGCACGACAAACCAACACCTAAAAAAATAAAAAAATTTGGGTGAAAGGGCCAACATCCGGGTCCCCCAAAATAGCAAATTTGAATTTTTAAAAATGCAAATATTAGCCCAATTGGCAAATATTCGTCGTTGTGCATAACTATGGCTTTATGTAATGTTCTCAAAATCATTACTAAGATCATGGCAGAAAGGTTGAAGCCTCTTTTACATAATATTATTTCCCCTGAACAAGGAGGTTAAGTGGAAGGGCGTCAAATAGTGTATGAGATATTTCTTGTTTAGGAAGCCATCCATTCTATGGAAATGTAAAAATCTCCTTCTATGTTCATTAGTTTAGACTTATCAAAAGCTTATGACAGAGTGGATTGGCTTACATAATATTATTTCCCCTGAACAAGGAGGTTAAGTGGAAGGGCGCCAAATAGTGTATGAGATATTTCTTGTTTAGGAAGCCATCCATTCTATGGAAATGTAAAAATCTCCTTCTATGTTCATTAGTTTAGACTTATCAAAAGCTTATGACAGAGTGGATTGGCACTTCCTTATCAAATTTTTGAGGTAATTTGGTTTATCAAGATTGAATGGACTGGATTATGGATTGTATCTCTTTAGTATCCTACTCAGTTCTTACCAATGGTAGGCCTTCACAACTATTCCCTGCTTCTAGAGGTATTAGACAAGGTGACCCCCTCTCCCCTTATTTATTCATCATTCTTGTTGAATGCTTGGGTAGGAATATAACCAAAAATAGAGATAAGAAAACCCTTGATGGAGTTACCATTGCTCATGGAGCTAGGCTTATCTCTCATCTTCAATTTTTTGATGACTCTACTTTGTTAGGTAAAGCTACGATTAAGGAAGCTCCTAAAATTAATCAATAATTAGTTGTTTTTCTAAGGATACAGGGTATTTGATCACTGAAGACAATTCTAAAGTCATTTTATTTAACTCCTCTACCAGAAAAGAATCCATGGTCTTGGATAAATTAATATATAAGAATACCTCCCTTCTTATCACTTATTTAGGCTTCTCTATCAATACTCAAAGACAGACAAATAAAGACTAGAATTGGTTGTTGGACAAAGTTAAGAAAAAAATTGGAAATTTGACCAATAGGTGGCTTTCTTTTGGAGGTAGAATTGCCTTCGTAAAAATTTTCCTTCAATCTATACTTATTTATGTTTCTACCATGTTAAATATCCCAAACACTATTCTTCAAGGATTAGATCAAATGAATCATTGGTTCCTATGGAGTGGTACTAAGGAGAACAGAAAATGGGACTTGGTAAAATGGGATACTTTATGTCTTCTTAAGAATGAAGGGGGGTTAGGATTCTGGTCTGCTTTAATAAAAACAAATCTTTAGCTACTAAATTGTATTGGAGGATTTTACATAACCACAATGCTCTTTAGGCCAATAATATTTGTGTTAAACATGTTGAGAACAAAAGTCCTGAAGAACTTGTTCGCTATCAATTGCCTACCAAAGGTTCTCTCATTTTTGCGGTTCTTAAGACTGGTGAGGGTTTGATTAAGAGAAAATTATTTTGGACCATTCATAATGGTCAACAGGCCAATTTTTAGACAAATTCTTGGGATGGTCACTAGCCTTTGATAACTCAGGTTATTGATTGATGGTCTTGGATGGAGGAGTTTCACCAAGCTAATTGGATAAAGGTGGCTAATCATTTTTGATACCATACTAGTAATTCATAGGTTTTTAGATATTTGATCCTTATTGAGGATTGTCCTATTCAAAATATGGAGATTCAAAGACAAGACATCCAATGCATCCTACATATGAGATCTCTCTCGATCCCATGATAAAGATTGTTTTGGATTGAACAACACCACTAAGGCTGAGTATTCAATTGCTCAAGGTTATTTGGCCTTATGCTATAATAATCTCAACCAAGTTGTGCGTTCAAAATATCTAACTTAAAGTGAGGTTCTTTACTTAGCTTTTATTTCATCGTAGGGTTCTAACTGGTGAGCAACTTATGAAACGTGGTTTTCATGGCCCTTTTAGATGAAAAATGTGTAGAGAGAATGTGGAAACTCTTAGCCATATTTTTATTGAGTGTACCTTAGCCTCTAAGCTATGGATGAGAATGGCCATCTTACTTGGCTTATAGTGGTCCAATTTTTCTACTTTTGAACAACTTTGGAGGGATTGGCCTAAACTGGAGGGTGTTGATCTTTTCATTAGGCAGTTAGTTTGGATGGGTTCTACCATTCTACCTTAGAATATCTGGAATGAAAGGAACAACCAAATTTTCAATCAATAAAACAAGGATATTCACTATATCTGACAAAATACCATTGTCATCTTAGTTGAATCAGTCCAACAACTCCTTAATCACCCCTAAAAATCCCACCAAATATGGGATCAAGTGATGTAAAGATTGAATATTAAATCTTCTAAGGGCAACCAAATTAAAGGGAATGTAAGTAATTGCAATATGGAAAGAACAAGGAATTGGCAACCTCCTCCTAAGAATTATGGAAAATTCAATATCGATGGAGCCTCTAGGGGGAACCCTGGAAAAGCTAGTGTAGGAGGAATTTGTAGACTTTCATATGGCTCCTAGGTTTTCACTTATGCTGAGAACTGGGGTATATTTTCCAATAACCTTGTTGAGGGGTATGGTATCCTCAGAAGCCTTCAAGAGGCTACTAAGGTTGGATGGGAAAAGGTTTTGATTGAATCTGACTCCTAACTCATGATTAATATTCTGAAGAATCCTTCTAATAATCATAAGGTTGATTGGAGAATAAAAATAATTGTTGAGAAGATTCAATTAATCCATATGGGCTTTTTGAAAGTGGATTACAATCATGTGGTCAAATAATAGAATAGGAGTATTGATTCTTTAGCTAATTGGGCATTGGATAAATGTGATCTTACTTGGTACGACCACCCTCCCAGATGGTGGGCTTCCCAAATAAGGGAAGCTCTACTTTTTATACTTTCATTGGATGGCTATAGTACTAGAGGTACCTAGTTCCTTTTTGCTTTGTTTATACTTGTCTTTGGTTCGGTCAGGATTTTTTAGTTCCCTATATAAGACTTATCTTTCTTATGTTTCGTCTATTGAATCTTGCCTTAAAAGTATTTTGGCCTAAAAATGTCATAGTTGTGTTTTGTTTTTTTTTCCTTTTTTTTTAGTTTTTCGAGGGGTGTGTGTGTTTTTTTGTATTGTTTTGTTTTTGTGTTGTTTTTGTGTTTTTTTTGTGTGTTTTTGTTGTTTTTCATGTTTTTGTTTTTTGTGTTTTGTGTTTTTGGTTTTTTTAAGTGTTTGTGTGTTGTTTTGTTGTTTTTATGGTTTTCTTGTGTTTTGTGTTTTGTTGTTATTTTTTATTTTATATTATTTTATTTTTATTTATTTTTGAGTTTTTTGTTGTATTTATGCTTTTATGATGATTTTGTTTGTTTTGTGGTTTTTCTTTTTATTTTTTTGTTTGTTTGTTATTTTGTCTTTGTTTTTTGATGTTGTGTTTTTTTTGTGTTTGTTTGTTATTATTTTTGTTGATTTAGGCATACTCATTGAGTGTGCCGAAGGGGGCAGGCCAAGTGTGAGCCCTAGGAATTCTTGGTGGAATAGATACCTCTACCTCCTTGGGACTTACCCAAAAGTGGCATCCCATTTGGGATTTTTTCGAAAAACAAAAACAAAACTAGATATAATGGTTCTTAAAACTAGTGATTATCAAATATGAGACCATTGAGCATGATATAATGGTTATTAAAACTAGAGGGTTAATATGTAAGTTTTATGGATATTGACCAAGTTTTTTTGGGATTCAAAATTGGATCAAATAGAAGTGACGTTTGAATTCAAATTACTCCATGACATTTCTTCCAAAAGTTTTTTTTTATTATTTTTAATAGTTTAGAAATAAGGGATAAAATAATGTATGGAGGCCCATGGTTTAGGGGAAAATATGTATTATACACTACACCAAAAAATATCTTTAATGATGCTTATAAACAACCCTTAAATACATTTAAAGGATGATATTCAACCACCGTCTATGAGGGCATCATAAAAGTCAATGACATACAACAATGGCTAAAAACCACCTCAAATAACCACCCTCTTAGGATCTACAAGGTTGGTTAAAAACCACCCTCTTAGGAATACGAGGGCGGTTTTGAACCACCATATTATGACTAATAGGGTGGTAGCCACCGTCTATGAGGGAATCATAAAATTCAATGACATACAATGATGACTAAAAACCACCTCAAACAACTGCCCTCTTAGTGTCTATGAGGGTGGTTAAAAACCATCCTCTTAGTACTACGAGGGCGATTGTGAATCACCATATTAGGACTATGAGGGTGGTTGATAACCACCCTCTTAGGGTTAAGACCTCTTAGGTCAGCCTAAGAGGGCAGTTATAAACCGCCCTCTTAGATCCTAAGAGGGAGGTTGTAAAATACCCTCTTAGGTCACCCTAAGATGGTGATTTATAACCACCATATTAGGGTGACCTAAGAGGGTGGTTTTAAACTACCCTCTTAGGGCTAAAGGGTGGTTTAAAACCACCCTCTTATGGTCCCACCCTAAAAAAAATATAAAGGAGATGATCCATGTTGGAGGGACTAGAAGTTAGGCCAAACAGTTAGGCTCATGAACAAATTGTAGTGATAATGGGTATTTTAATTGTCCTTACCTATAGCCTGGTCGTTGAAATTAGTGTTTATGTTCACTATTGTGTACTCACTCGAACAATACAAAAGTTATAGGTAGTGTTGTAGACTATTGTGTACTTACTTGGTAAATCACAATTTAGTAATTATTATATACAAATTTTGGTGAATCTACTATTTTTATCCATATCTTATGTAAAAAATGACAAATATCTCTTGAAAATTGAATAAAAAATTCAAACATTCTATGAAAAATTAACCAATTGGCAAAAAATAACGCCAAAAATAGATACTGAGTAGAAGTCCAATAACTAGTAAATTTGCAATGGTTATCATATATTTTTGCCCTATAACTATTTTTGACTATAATTCCATGGAAATGGGAGTAGTTGAGTGGAGTGGAGGAATATTTTTAGCAATGACTGAGAAAATATTCAAATCAAACCAAACTGGTTTAGTTCATATTTGAGTAGGTCCACCCTAACATGGTAACTATGGTACAAATAATTAGCAATACCTAACCAAACATATATATCCATGGGTTTTATAGGCATATTGATCAAGGTAAGATAAGGGAATGACTACTTGTTTACGATGGTAGATTATTTTAGTAAAACGTGTGTGGAGGGCATCAAATATTTATAATTGAAAGCACAAATTATAACTTAAAGCACACAACCAGCTCATTAAGTCACAATAGAAATGCAAATCTAGATATTAATTGCATCAAAAGAATTTATCATTTTTGTTTGAGATCTAGTATGGTTGTATTTAAGGGAATATGCGCTTCAAGCACAAGGTAAGAAGTATGGTATCTTTGAGATATTGCACTTTATATGAACAAATGAGTTCAAGTTAGATTTTCTTGCATATTCCCATGCACTCAGTTGACAATATGGATAATCTAAGGTTGCTTGAGCCATCCATGTTGGATGAAGAGAATGGTACCCAAAAATTTTTACCATCAATTCAGGGCTTAGCCCTAATTTGCAAGAGAAGATGGCTAAGTATCCAGTACCATAGAGAAATATAAATCCAACTCAAATAGAAGAGCATAAGTACTTAATATTTACTTTAAGTGGCAACAACTGAGCATGACAAGATGATATCATTCAATAATTAAAGGAAACAAATACTCTCACCTCGTTAGAAATCAATTCTTGCAAGGACCAAACCCCCTCCCATTAGGGAGATGATCTAATAAGGTTCAATTAAGGAATATAAATACAATGATGTGTTTTATATGTTACCACTTGACCATACTCTCCTTAACGCCCAACTGAGCAAACAGATGCACATATTTGTGACAATCAAGTCAAATTGGTCAATTAAAAGGAGGAGTAAATTGAAGTATTTGAAATAGATCACAATTAGTGCCACTTGTCATTTGCAGTCGATATCATCACTTTTTAAAATTATTATTTGTGTCATAATGGTCACTTGCAACATAATGAACAATAATATCAAAATAGAGACAAACAAGAAGCTAAAAAATAGGTATCCAAAACATATCACTTTTAAGAGTCCTAGGCATTTCATTTACCACACCCTGACCTATTGTTCAAATAAGTGATCTCGATAGAACCAATGGATTAGCTTTAAAGGGGGTTCAGTAACAACTTATTGAGTGTGTAAAATAAATGAAAGTAGACATGGGATACCATTGTAGATGTAGTGAATACAATCCCAAGGAAGCAGTAATAATTCTATAATAAAGCCTAAATAAATCATGATCAAGTTGTTTCCACATTTTTCAAAAGGAATTGCATTCATCACAAGAGCTTCCAATATAATTTTTTTTGTAAATCTTATCGTTGCCTAATTTTCTTCTAATTATGTGTGAGAAAATAATCACAAATAAACATGTTAAATTATAACAAAAGGACTTGTAGATACTCCAAGGCTAAATCTAACCACCCCCAATTGTTACATTGATGTGTGTTTTGTCACTTTCATTTGTAGTTTAAATTTGTATCACTTACAATATTAATTTTGGATTTGTCTAATGTTAATTATGATATGCACGGAAAAAAAAAACTCCAATGAAAATTTGCATTTTCTTCTATTTTCATATTTGGCCAAGTACCTTGGACTATTGTTTGATTTATCTGCATCAATTAGTGTTATCATAAACTCCTTTTATGCAAAAGGAAGATCCCCAGTAGCGTATAAACTCTTTTTACCATCATAAGTAGGTAGTATCTTATCCAAAAGGGTCACTCTGTAAATGGAACATAGACATTAGTTCTTAAAAAGTTCAAAATACAACACATGCAACATACTATCTTGTTCCAGGATAGAAGCAGCCTGACGAACATTAGTTTCTCAAGCTTTTGATTCCCATGATCCATAACAATAGTACCAGATAATGTATTCCTAAATAAGTAGTAAGCAACTATTGTTCATGTTACCTCAAAGTATATTGACCAGCATATAACGCAACATTATAAATAAAAAAACACATTACTACAATTGGGAAAAATATAAAGGATACGATCCATGTTGGAGAGACTAGAAGTTAATCCAAATAGTAATTTACAATTATACAACAAAAAAGAAAATAATAACAAGTCCACAGATAAGTTTATCAAAAACATAAAAGATAAAAAGACACACTTATAGGGTTTGTCCAATCCATCTAACATAGAACATGATAATTTCTTCTTATGCCAATGTAAAAAGATGTCAAAGTTCTTCAATCCTAAAAACAAATATCTTAAAATTCTGAAATTATTTGTAAAATTAAATTATTCTCGCTTCTCATCATTCCATAACCTTATTTGTAGCAATCCATGCCACAAGACATCCCTATAAAATACTCTCCAAGACTAATACCTTGTAGTAAGGACATAATGTATTAAGAATGAAATAGATATTAAGTTCCACATAAAATGCAAGAATATGCAATCGAAAGATCATGAAAATTAGTATAATATATCAATACTAGGTAGGATTTCCTTATAATATAACCATATTTTCCTTATAGTTATGAAGACACTCAGTCTCAAATTCTTCATTAATGTTAGTCTCTTTTAGGTGCCAATTCTAGAATTACAGATAGTAGTACCAATCTTTTATCATCACCACTAATAACAGCACAATTGACATTGAATCCAACACCGATCCTAAATTATAAATTACAAAAGTAAATATTAGGGTCTTTTAAATGTTTTCTTATATAAAAGTAAGATTCATAAACTGATGTCAACAAAAAATTACAAATAGTTCATCTTTCAACACATAAAAGGATATATTGTAATAAGCTCTATCATTGAAATTCATTAAACAACAAACAATATTTACATTGGAGAACTACCTGAGTGCTATATACTCTAAGTTTCACCAGTTGACTAACATCTATCAGATAGAACATAAACTATCAGAGAGCTAAATAAAATTATAGAATTTTTGGGGGGCATGTTTAATTTAGTCAGCCATTTGTTGCAAGTCATAAATGAAAGAAGAAATAATAATTTTTTGAATATGGATTTTGAAACAATGATAGCCCTGGGTGTTACATTCTTTGGTTAAATTTATGCCCAAAATATATTCCCTCAAATAGAACTAAGAATTCTCAACTTCATATCCAAAATTTCTTCCTAGGACAAATAGGCACATTTTTAAAACATTCTCATCATTGTTGTGTGAAAATACTACCATTATTTTATGATCTAAAACTTCTTTCAATAGCATTTTAAACCAAAATTGCATGAATGAGTTCATCTCTAGCACCATATTGTCACAACCTATATTAGAAAAAGTTCCATCATCCTCAAGCAACATAAGAGAACACAAGGGCTATGAATGAGTCACTCATAAAGATAGATGTCAACAACTAAAATACGTAACATAAAATAGAGTAGAAATTATTTTATACATAAATAGAATATAAACCCTTTTGAAAAGGTAAGAAAAAAACACTAATAAACAACTACATAAACCAAAATCAACTACAAAAACACTCAGTTCAATGCAAGCTTAAATGGACAACCTGAGCCCTCCATATAACGTGCAGATGTCTAAACACCCCTACCCGCCCCAACCATTAGAGATGAGGTGAGAGGGTATCCTAAGACTTTTGTCAGATACATAAATATCCATCTATATAAATCATGTACTGCTACTAATTAAGAACTAGGACTAAGAGTCAAACATGAAATATCAATTTTATAATGATCACACACACAACACAATAAACCTTCATTTCAATACATTACAACATGCATGCATGATTAGACTCTTAATTCTATGACCTAGCAGCACTTGTATTCTCTCTCTCTTTTATTTTTACCAAATTGTCTTGTATTTGATTGGCCAACCTCATGCTAATGATACCTACTCGCCTCACTCCTAGCTTGGCTGCCCATTAATTATCTACTAGAATTTTCTAAAAATAGAACAAAAAATGTCTAACAACACTCTTTAATTATTTCCATTAATTATAACTACTTTTAAAGTACAGTAATTAGGCTTCCAAACATGTACCCTCACATTCTTCACAGACATATTGAATGTTGTCATCGTATGCATTTTCATCTTGTGTAGCTTTAGGTCCAACAAAATGTTTTCTCCAAAGACACTGACATATTTTGCCTCATGTGCTTCAATGTCTTTGTTCCTTCTTCGATGTGATGTGATAACCACATACCATTTGGTATCAATTGGATCATTTACATAAAAGACTTTTTTGTCTTGTGATGCTAGGATAAATGGATCATATTGTAGTCTATCATAACCAAGTAATATGTTCATGTTGACTAGTGTGAAGCCAATTTCATCCTTTCTATATCCATTCCCCATATCAAGAATATTTACCCAGTCATATTTCAATAGGGGGTATCAAAACTGATAGTAATCCAACAATATTATTTCCCTAATAACACCATAATATGTGATTGTTTGAAGCATTGGGTTTGTATCTTTTGCGCTTGCTCTGCATAAAGTAGTAGCATCAACACACACATGATTGTTTTGAGTTGTTATTTTGTCTTCTTTGTCTTTGATATAAAATCTATAATCGTTGATCAAATAGCCTAAATTTTTGGTTGCAACTTTTCTCGGACCACATACCAACCATTTTATTGTGTTGAAGTCATCATTATGTTGCATTTCATCTCCATGAAACTGAAACAAAGCAAAATAGTTTAAATATGATTGTGGAATATTACATGATGTTTGGTACATGACAATCACTATAAATATCAAAGATCATATTAAAGAGAGTAGAAAATAATGATCTCATAGCCAAATTATAAATGTATGATTATGAATTTTTTGCAACACCCATTCATCTCTCGCTACAGGGGGGTTGGATTCCTTGATACTCTTCAGGTGCTTCCTGATTTGGCCCAAATTCTGTCAATCTTAGTTGGTTCTAATTAATATTTTGCTATACATAACAGCAAAAAATAAACATCTACTTACTCTACCCAAGGTGGAACTTTGTCCATGTTAAATAGAATGCATCATTGGGATTGCTTGTAAGAAGTTTCATCTAAATCAAAGTCTTCACCACTAAACAAAGGCCTCCCTTCAATTATATTTTCTTCATCCTCGTCACTCCATACCTCATTGTGACCAAGGTTATTGCCAATTGCTTTTGTAACTCTCATGTAGTCCACACAGAATGAAATGGATTCCTCAAAAATATAATGTTTGGTAATACAACCTTTGGGTCTAGCTCGATTCTTTACATACCCCTTAAAAATATTCATAGTTCTATGAAAGGAAACAAACAATTTGTATTAGATGAGACACTAAAAAACTAGAAAAATAGTAATTTATAAAGCTGATGAATGAATACAAACCTTTAGAAAGGATACATCCATCAATATTATACAGGTCCACATAGATGTACCTCCTGCACCAAGTGAACACTCAAGTGCATCATGATATCAAAAAAATAAGGGGGAAGTACTTTTCAAGCAAACATAATGTCTCCACGACCTCTACCAATAATTTTTCTATTTTTAACACTCAAGTGCATCATAATATCCATGTAGAACATGCACAACCGACAAATGGTTTGTTGCACTGGATTTCAAGCAAATGTCATAGTGCTATCAAAAGAAAATATTGCATGAGAAGATGGTATTCATGTGATTTCAAGCCCTGGATCTTAATTTCTTTAATAGAGACATGTTTTCTAAGATTTGAACTATATCAATATAGTACTTTCATATTGTATAGTGTATGACAAAACCTTTTTTTCTCAACCTTTAATAGATTTTAGGGTGTTGGTGGAAGATACCTCTTGTTGCCACAATGTGTTCCTGATACCCATATTTTTTAAATCCTCATGAGATTGTTTCCATCCTTTGACTTTTCATCAATACCTACTAGTTTTTTGAATAGGCTTTCGCAAACATTTTTCTCCACATGCATAACATCCAAGTTGTGATGAACTAGAAGATGTTGTTCATAGGTAGTAACATCAAACAAAAATCACTTGATATTGAGATATATAACAATAGATACAGAAAGAAATTTGCATGTCATACCTCCCAATATGGTAGATTGAAGAATATAGATTTCTTCGTCCATCATGCTACAAGAAAAATCATGCTATCCTCATCCATATTGCATTTCCTTTTATTTTAGTTGCTCTTTCCCCTATTTGGTGGGATTCCCTATATTATTTTTAGTAATTATATCCCATTTAAATATAGGGTGGTTTATCAAGCTCTTGTTTACCATTGAAATATACCCTATGACAAAGAAACTAATGTTCTAGAGGAAGCAATATTTTGTGGCCCATGTAAGACATTTTTCGATTGCATTTAAGATATTCTGCACAAGTGTTCTCCCTACATAATGGACATGCTACCTTTACCTTTGTCATATATCCTGACAAGTTTCCATAAGCAGTAAATTCATGGATGGTCCACGTCATTATTGCTCTCATATTGAACGTAGTATTGAAAAATGCATCATACGTTTCTGCTTCTTTGGTCCATAGTTCATGCAAGTCATCAACTAATGACTATAGATAAACATCAATATCATTGCTTGGTTGCTTGGGGCCAGGTATTAACAAGATGAGCATTGAATGCTTTCTCTTCATCCACATCAATGATGGGAGGTTGTAAGTGACCAATAAAATAGGCCAACAACTGTAAGCAGTACTAAATTTATCAAAATGATTGAACCTACCAGTTGCCATTGCAAGTCGTACACTATGTGGATCCTTGGAGAAATATTTCCACCTAACATATCTAGTTTTCCACACTGGGTATTCAACTAGATTATGCATATTTCCATCTAAAATATTGTGCTGGGAATGCCATATCATATTCTCTGCAACCTTTTTAGAGATATAGGAAGAAAGTAACTCACTTTAGCCACATCTAACAATGTTGAAAGTCGAAATAAACATAACAAAACTAATTATATAATAAAATCCCTTACCTATACATTATTTTCAACCTATATATAATGGGAAAATACCGCAAGACCTTTGTAGGAATATTAATGTATACCTTTTGTAAATGAAGGACAACATTCCATCAAGATGCACCATAGGTTGGGCAAGCTTACTTCTTTTTATGATCTTTCCAATATAAATATAGTCATTGATGCATTCATGTATCATTACATAATCTTATCTCAATTGCCTCATAATTTTCTTTGTTGCATATGTGGACTCCAGAATTGTATTGTCGAATGGGAGCATATCTTTCAACAACTACAATAAAAGCTTTTGTCCGACTAGTCATGTTTTGCTTTGAGATTATACAATTTATCGATCATCGATAGCTTTGTGTACTTTGTACAACATGGGTATAATGGTCTTATGGCATACTTGAGAAAGCTATGATATTCATCAACAAGAAATACTCCATAAGATGATTTGAAATCAACATTATTATCTAGCATTTCTAATCCATTCTCTGGGTAATTGACATTGAATAATTTGTATGCATCACTGACCATTCCAATAATGTCATCTTGTACATCTTCGGTAATTGGACCATCATAAGTGGTAGAGCATGTGTTCCATGTATATTTATCAAAACTATAGGGTTCTTATCCACGCAAAATAAAATTAGTATATGTCTTGTCAATTCTGTGATAAACTAGGTTGTCACAAACCTTTGAAAAGCCAAGAGTTTCCATATTTGAGCACTTTTGACATGGACATCTAGTTATTTCAGGGTCCATTGAATTATTTTTTGTGAAATATAGGAATTGGTGAACCCCACAATAATAGTCCTTGCTATTTCTACAAACAAACCCCCCAAAACAATAAGAAAGTATAGTTATACAGGTAGATTGCATCAAAAGCACAACTTTTCTTTGTTAATGGAGATAACATAGTTGACATACCTAGCTGATCCTAGCCAAGATTTATACATGATACTTGATGGACAAAAATATTGACCCAATTGACCTAGCTAGAGTTGGTGCTCAAAGACAATAATCTTGTTTCCCAAACACAACCTGCACAAGATAAGTAGAGTTTCTTGTGCAGCTTATTACTACAGAGTACACTCCAAGAAAAGTTTTCCACCTTTACTAAAGTTGATGATGTAATATAAAATTTTAATATTATTTAAAGGAGCAAGATTCAAATAATTTTGCAGTCACTTTGTGCATGGGATCCAAACAAGAGGCCAACCATAGTTGAAGTACTCAAGCATCCAATGAGTCTCAAAACACATGTAATTGTAATATTAAAGAAAATAATGGTATAATTGTGTTGAAGGTGGTGTACATGTTACTCTACTAATGCTAAATATCAAATGCAAAAAAAATTATAAGGATGCTACTTTGAAGCCAGCTACAATTCCTACAACAAATAAATGATAATAGTAAAGTTGATGAAGTGTTTAATGGAATCAAAGATACAAATTTTAGCGGTCTTGCTTTAGGTAGGATGTCCTTTAAAGAGATCTATGTTGTTGATACAAATTTATGCATACAAATAATGATAATAAGCATGATAGAGATAATTAATATAGTATGTAAAATGGGTCTTGAATAATAATGCTTTGAAGTTGATATATTACTAATCAAGGCCCTTGTTTTGTCATAAATAAGATTTATTTTTTGTAGTTGATATATTAATTGTATAAATTGTATATATTACTTGTATATCCAAAGAGGATTACCAAACATGCATAAGCCTCAAAAAACTAAATTAGTACCTTATTATTAAAAAGTCATTTCCAACAATGGTATATACCCAACCTTGATCATATTCAAATATCAGGTGTTTATATGTTTTTTTTTGTTTTTTTTTTTTGAATTTACATGGTGGAATCGGTAGCCGCCACGAATCTTGGCAGGCTGTCCAACTTTTATGGCCACAACAGTATTCTGCGTTGTCCACCCCAGAAGCCGCCACACAGATCTTCGTGTAGTCCACCCCTATAACCACCATGCCACAATCATTTTAAACATTTTACGCCACTGAAAGAACCAAGGACATGCGTTCAGTTCGATGAGGCCCAAGATTTGAACCTTGGATCTCCGCCCCCTTATGGGGTTTGGATGAACCAATTGGTCTACACCTCTGACCTAGGTGTTTATATGTTAACCTCCACTTTATCTACATTTTGCAAAATTGCCTCAACACTTGTTATCACCAACCAACCTCACAACATATTAAATAACAATATTTGTAAATGAAATTCCATCTAAAAAGTAGAGTGGATGATGAAAATAGTCAAAGATATATATATATATATATATATATATATATATATATATATATATATATATATATATATTTGAAATTAATTTCTTAAACTAATCCTGGAACAAAGGCTTATAATTAAGAAAAGAATCCCATACATATTTATCTAATGGACAACATTCGGTAGTAATCAAAGCCCTTGTTTTATCAAATTTAGTATGAGAAAAAATGATAATGAACTGAATGCACTCAGACAAACATAGGAAGTGATAAACACCTTGAAAAATATTATTATTTACTTTACAATATGATTTCCTCGAGTGTTGTCATAATATTCTCTTTGCTCATCCTTTGCCAGCTTTTTCACCTATGCTAGACTGTGGAAATGAGGTTGTGTTAAGTCTCCAATCCTTTAGAATTTGATCAAATGACCTTATGAAATATTCATGCAAACAAATAGCAGAGAAATGATTGTGAAAAAGTACTATTTCTTGAGAAATGATTGTGAAAATGTACTATTTCTTGTCAAGGTAGCTTTAAAAAATTCACCATGCACCATCAAATACATAAGCCCCATATGTTGATAATTTGAGTTATTTTATGTTGTCATTGATGTCACATGGATCACATTGAGTTTTGGTGGCCAAATGACATTTTGGAAAGCATGGATAAATACAAGGTTTTTGTGAAAACCAAGGTAGGCAAAATAAAAGGTTTTATTTAAAAATATGGATGGCATATTTGAACTAGGTTTTTCTTAAAACCCAAGTTGGTCTTTTGTTTCATCAAAAAAGGTGCCCCGATGATGGAGATATTTAATTTTTAATATTTAGTTTAAATTTTAATTATTTAAAATTTAAATTTAAATTTAAAATTACATATGCAAGATTTTCGTCGATGTCATCGAAAATAATAAGGAGGCTATATAAAGGGGATACCTAAGGTTCATAAACTAATCCTTGCTCGTGGTTAATAATCGTTAGCTAAGCATCTGAATTGAGCTCGTGCAAAAATATTTTACAAAGTAGAAGCAACGAATAAACAAAGGTTGGTAGAAGTCCAAATTCATCATGGGCACAGTGGCGCATTGGCAGTTGGCTTTTGGCTAAGGTGTGTGGCAGCACAAACATCAAGGTTTCAAATCCCCTTGACTACATTCGGAAGGCATTGGAAGAAAAGCGCTCGAAGCACTTTTAATTTACGAAAAGGGAGGAAATTTTTTAAGGCACGTTGTGCCTTTCCCTTTTGAATGAGCGGCTAGCTCGTGTGGCAACCTTAGCCACGGCTAAGGCACTCGCGGTGTGGGCAAGTCGGGGGTTTGAATCCCCTTGAGGAGGTAAATATGTTTTTGCTCTAATTAATTTTTGTTAAGCCTTAAATTGGAGTTATAAGGTGGTTAGGAATAATTAAATTTTTTAATTAAACTTTGTTTTTATAAGGGATGTGATTATTATTTCAAAGGTGGATGAGTTGATTTAATTTTATGTTCATGAAATTGAGAATTAAGTTTTAGTAGAAATAAGGAGTTGTTATAAAATAATTTCTAAGAGGTTTATTAATTATTATTTTTGATAAGGGTTTTTATTAAAAGGACTTTGGTGGATGTGTTTATTAAGTTGGAGTAAAAAGGTGTAAATTGAGTTATGCTTTATCTTGTGATTATTATTTGAATTCCACTAACCCTTATTGAGATTGGAAAGGAAAGTTGTGTTTAGTGTGGCAGATTTTATGGACAACTTCTTGGCATCAAAAAGGTATGGGCACATTATCCTATTGATTTTTTATGGTGGTTGATTTTTGAAATATCATTGGAGTGAAAAGGATTGATTGTGGTTTCCTTTTCAAAAGTGGTTGGTTGAATGCTTCAAGGTTTTCTGGTTTGAGAGTTGTGTTTAAACCTTGTTTTATAGCATAGCTGTTGAATCCCATTGGTTATGTAAAGAACTTGAAAACAACATGAGTATCATTTATATGTGAGGTTTGTGGTTGAGCATTGTTGGAAATATTTGAGTTGGTTGATACATACTTGGACTAGGATTTTGTGAGAAAGAGTGTCCCTTGTGGTGATTGGTTGAGTTGAGTTGATTGAGACTAGTCAAGTGGTTGTGTGAGGTGATTTTTCAAGTCCCATGAAATAAACTATTATATAATTCTTATTTGAGTTGAGATTGAGCTTAGAACATATTGAGTATCTAACAATTCTCTTTATCCTTCTATGAGTTGACATGAGTTGATATTGATTTGAGTTGAGTTGAGTTGAAATCATAGTGGATCATTGTTGTCATCCATTGTAGAGTGCATTGCCATTCATTGTTGAGTTCATCATTGAGTCTTGCCTTCATAGATTTGTGGATAAGATTTGATTACTACTTGAGCATGATTGATTGAGCCTTTGAGAAGGCCTTTGGGATAGATTTATAGACATATTTGTGGCAGTTTGTGTATGATTGATTGAGCCTTTGAGAATGCCTTTGGGATAGATTTTTGGACAGATTTGTGGCAGTTCGTGTATGATTGATTGAGCCTTTGAGAAGGCTTTATGGAAAATTTTTGGTACAACTTTGTAGACAGTTTTAGACAGATTTGGGATAGATTTTGGACAAGTTCTTAGTGAGCTTGTTGGAGCATATTTGAGCAAGTTCTTGGTGAGCTTGCTAGAGCAGATTTGGACAAGTTCTTAGTGAGCTTGTTGGAGAATATTTGAGCAAATTCTTTGTGAGCTTGCTAGAGCAGATTTGGACAAATTCTTAGTGACCTTGTTGGAGCAGATTAGCAAGTTCTTTGTGAGCTTATTGAGCAGATTTGGAAAAGTTTTGTGTGAGATTTTTGAGCAGTTTTGGACAAATTCTGTGTGAGCTTGTTATGTAGATGTGGACAATTTTTGTGTGAGCTTGTTATTGCCTAGATTTGAGAAGATCAAAGAAATTTGGACAAGTTTTGTGTGAGCTTGTTGAGCATTTTTGGACAAGTTTTGTGTGCATTTATTATGCATATTTGGACAAGTTATGTGTGAGCTTGTTATTGCCTAGCTTTGAGGAAATCAAATAAATCATTGTATTGGATAAGGATCCTTATTTCTATGTGAAATATTATAAGGATATTATCTTATGGAGTACCCCACATTGGTGGAACCATATTAAATCTTGTGTCTCAATTTTGTGTGGTGACTTGTGCTCTTGCTTTACTATTTCTATCTAAGTTATTAATGCACACTGCTATATTTGGTTATTGTAATTAAGGACTTTAATTGATATTGATTTGGAAAGAAAGTAAAAAGTGATCTTATATTGTTCACCCCTCTCCCCTATCAGTATAAGCTTGTGTTCTTCACCATCTAGGGTAAAGAATGCTCTGAAAAATAAATGATAAATCAAATTTGCAAAAATAATTTAATTCTCAAGAGATGAAATTGGTTATGTTGGAAAGTACTTTTGCAAGGCATCGTGATCCATGGACTTCCAGACGATAGCTAGAAGCAAGGGTATGTAAAATATCTTGTAATTATTTTAAATCTATATAAATCATAGACCTAGAACTTAAACTAACAAAATGAATTTTACAAATAATTGAGATATAAGAGTTATATTGGTATACCTAGAACATAAACTAACAAGTTGCTTCCCCTTCACCACAACTCATCAAAATTGATAATAAATATTTTAAACATCCTAAAAATATATTACAATGTACAAAATCATGGAAAGTATTGTAGTTTGTTTTTCAAGACTCCATAACATGTTATACTTAAAGAAATATTATTTATAGCTTATTTTCATAAATAATATTTATTTTTTGTAGTTTATATATTACTTTTATATCCAAAGAGGATTATCAAACATGAATATGCCTCAAAAAAATAAATTGGTACCTTATTATTAAAAATTCATTTCCAAAAATGGTGTATACCCAACCTTGATCATATTCAAATATTAGGTGTCTATATGTTAAACCTCAACTTTATCCACATTTTACAAAACTACCTCAACACTTCTTATCACCAACCAACCTCGCTACATATTAAATAACAATATTTGTAAATGAAATTTCATCCAAGAAGTGGAGTGGATGATGAAAATAATCAAAGACATATATATATATATATAAAGTGTTGCACCCTCTCTAGACCTTACTATGAGACGCACCAAGTTTATTCCAAAGAGTACTTGGCAATCTCAGAAATTGGTCACTAATTTTCATGATTGCAAAGAATTGGTCAACCAAGTGCATGAATGCATGGTTGAGTCGAAGGAAGAAGATGAAAAGGGTGATTTTGGATGTCGCATGGATGTGGTTGAGGAGTCCATGAAAAGTTTATCTGAATAAATTGTAAATGTAGAGGTTGTGATTTTAAGAACCCCATACCATAGGTTGTCTCTATTGTAACCCATGCACCCTACCAAACTATAATTTTAACTTTGAATGTTGGTTTGGTTAGTAACACACATTTTTTGGGTTATTTGCTTATAAACCTCAACTTTGTTTAGCATATGATACGTGATTATTCTTCATCATCCTATATGGTTGCCACTAATAAAGATAATTTGGAAGACATGAATTATTTTTGTCTCTACATGACCAAAATATTTATATGAGAATATGAAATAAAAACATCAATGTCATATCTAAAATTTTGTGTTAAAATTTTCTCTAATTATAGAGCATTGCAATACCTAGCAATTGGAATGACAATATATTGTTTTATAGACCTTGATAAGGTTTTCATGTGATAAACATTTTACATTGATAAGGATCTGATTAAGCATCCATGATAGTTGTAGTACATGTTTCCATATCAGCAAAGAAATTGGTGTTGTGTTTCTAGTTGATAGGTAAGCGCCTTTTACTAAAAAAAATGGTAAAAGTGTAATGATATAAAAAAGTGAATTTTTAGTGATATTGTTTGTATCTTTAGAGGATACTTCCCTTCGTATGAGATTTTTCATGCTTCAAAAAGACATATTTTTTGAGATAGTGAATTTTATATCTCCTTATTCAAAGGGATTAAAACACAAAATCATAAAAAATATAAAATGAATAGTTTAACAATGTATTGTTCTTTTGTGAGTTTGTTGGAGAAGGTTTTGAAGGTAATTGCAGTGAAGATAACATCAACCATTCACCCTTTTGACTCATTGTTTTATTATGAAGGACAAATCCACTTTGACTTGAATATGTGTTCCTATTGGCCCTTCTAGTTACTGGGGTGTTGAGCCACCAACAAAGCAAATATTGAACCCTTCAACAATCTTCATTAAGCCATAGATGCCTCAATTGTAACTAATTTTCTATTTGTAATATAATTGTTAATGATATTGTTTGGCTGGTACTAAAATGTAATACCTTCTATCAACACCAGTGTGCTCTGCCATCAAATGATTATTTCTTTACAGTCTTGGGTTGTGGCCAAGTGTAGAGTGAATCTTCTATTGTTGTTTTCAAAAATACATCAGAGATGAATTCCATTATCCATATTTATAGACCATATCATATTATGATAGAATTATTAGTTCTCCTATTGAAATTCCTTCATTTAGCAACCTACAAAAAAAACAAAATCATTACATGATTTGAACTTGCACCATTTTGTTTCCAATCATAGTGCATATTGCCATGCCACAATAGGGATTGAGGTAGAAATGGAATATTTATTCTTTAGGCTTTCCCTCTAAATCAAATGCTAAAAAAGAGCACTTGCTTTAGAAAACAAGCATCATGAGGATTCAAACCCAATTTTTTGTCAACACAATGCCTTAAAGGTCACTCTCCTAGTCACAATTCCACTTGTCTTGACCATATGAGGGTGTTCCCTTCTCCATTAAGAAGGGAATACACACTTTTGGTTAGGAGGGCACTAATCCAAATGAAAAATTCAACCATATGCAAAAATTTGAATTTAAATTTTGCATGCAAAATATCTTGAACCATTGAACCTTTTTTATCTCCACTTCTATGCTTTGAAAGGATCTACCTTGATGATCTATAGAGTTTGAGTAAAGTAGGTCATATATTCTCCAATGCTTTCAAAAAGGCAAATAGAAAGAAGCATATTAAAAATTATTTTGGACCATTCATAATGGTCAACAGGCCAATTTTTAGACAAATTCTTGGGATGGTCACTAGCCTTTGATAACTCAGGTTATTGATTGATGGTCTTGGATGGAGGAGTTTCACCAAGCTAATTGGATAAAGGTGGCTAATAATTTTTGATACCATACTGGTAATTCATAGGTTTTTAGATATTTGATCCTTATTGAGGATTGTCCTATTCAAAATATGGAGATTCAAAGACAAGACATCCAATGCATCCTACATATGAGATCTCTCTTGGTCCCATGATAAAGATTGTTTCGGATTGAACAACACCACTAAGGCTGAGTATTCAATTGCTCAAGGTTATTTGGCCTTATGCTATAATAATCTCAACCAAGTTGTGCATTCAAAATATCTAACTTAAGGTGATGTTCTTTACTTAGCTTTTATTTCATCGTAGGGTTCTAACTGGTGAGCAACTTATGAAACGTGGTTTTCATGGACCTTTTAGATGCAAAATGTGTAGAGAGAATGTGGAAACTCTTAGCCATATTTTTATTTAGTGTACCTTAGCCTCTAAGCTATGGAGGAGAATGGTCATCTTACTTGGCTTATAGTGGTCCAATTTTTCTACTTTTGAACAACTTTGGAGGGATTGGCCTAAACTGGAGGGTGTTGATCTTTTCATTAGGCAGTTAGTTTGGATGGGTTCTACCATTCTACCTTAGAATATCTGGAATGAAAGGAACAACCAAATTTTCAATCAATAAAACAAGGATATTCACTATATCTGACAAAATACCATTGTCATCTTAGTTGAATCAGTCCAACAACTCCTTAATCACCCCTAAAAATCCCACCAAATATGGGATCAAGTGATGTAAAGATTGAATATTAAATCTTCTAAGGGCAACCAAATTAAAGGGAATGTAAGTAATTGCAATATGGAAAGAACAAGGAATTGGCAACCTCCTCCTAAGAATTATGGAAAATTCAATATCGATGGAGCCTCTAGGGGGAACCCTAGAAAAGCTAGTGTAGGAGGAATTTGTAGACTTTCAGATGGCTCCTAGGTTTTCACTTATGCTGAGAACTTGGGTATATTTTCCAATAACCTTGTTGAGGGGTATGGTATCCTCATAAGCCTTCAAGAGGCTACTAAGGTTGGATAGGAAAAGGTTTTGATTGAATCTAACTCCTAACTCATGATTAATATTCTGAAGAATCCTTCTAATAATCATAAGGTTGATTGGAGAATAAAAATAATTGCTAAGAAGATTCAATTAATCCATATGGGCTTTTTGAAAGTGGATTAAAATCATGTGGTCAAAAAATAGAATAGGAGTATTGATTCTTTAGCTAATTGGGCATTGGATAAATGTGATCTTACTTGGTACGACCACCCTCCCAGATGGTGGGCTTCCCAAATAAGGGAAGCTCTACTTTTTATACTTTCTTTGGATGGCTATAGTACTAGAGGTACCTAGTTCCTTTTTGCTTTGTTTATACTTGTCTTTGGTTCGGTCAGGATTTTTTAGTTCCCTATATAAGACTTATCTTTCTTATGTTTCCTCTATTGAATCTTGCCTTAAAAGTATTTTGGCCTAAAAATGTCATAGTTGTGTTTTGTTTTTTTTTTCCTTTCTTTTTAGTTTTTCGAGGGGTGTGTGTGTTTTTTTGTATTGTTTTGTTTTTGTGTTGTTTTTGTGTTGTTTTTGTGTTTTTTTTGTGTTTTTTTGTTGTTTTTCATGTTTTCGTTTTTTGTGTTTTGTGTTTTTGGTTTTTTTCAATGTTTGTGTGTTGTTTTGTTGTTTTTATGGTTTCCTTGTGTTTTGTGTTTTGTGTTTTGTGTTTTGTGTTTTGTGTTTTGTGTTTTGTTGTTATTTTTTATTTTTTATTATTTTATTTTTATTTATTTTTGAGTTTTTTGTTGTATTTATGCTTTTATGATGATTTTGTTTGTTTTGTGGTTTTTCTTTTTATTTTTTTGTTTGTTTGTTATTTTGTCTTTGTTTTTTGATGTTGTGTTTTTTTTGTGTTTGTTTGTTATTATTTTTGTTGATTTAGGCATACTCATTGAGTGTACCGAAGGGGGCAGGCCAAGTGTGAGCCCTGGGAGTTCTTGGTGGAATAAATACCTCTACCTCCTTGGGACTTACCCAAAAGTGGCATCCCATTTGGGGTTTTTTCCAAAAACAAAAACAAAACTAGATATAATGGTTCTTAAAACTAGTGATTGTCAAATATGAGACCATTGAGCATGATATAATGGTTATTAAAACTAGAGGGTTAATATGTAAGTTTTATGGATATTGACCAAGTTTTTTTGGGATTCAAAATTGGATCAAATAGAAGTGACGTTTGAATTCAAATTACTCCATGACATTTCTTCCAAAAAAAAAAATTTATTATTTTTAATAGTTTAGAAATAAGGGATAAAATAATGTATGGAGGCCCATGGTTTAGGGGAAAATATGTATTATACACTACACCAAAAAATAGCTTTAATGATGCTTATAAACAACCCTTAAATACATTTAAAGGATGATATTCAACCACCGTCTATGAGGGCATCGTAAAAGTCAATGACATACAACAATGGCTAAAAACCACCTCAAATAACCACCCTCTTAGGATCTACAAGGTTGGTTAAAAACCACCCTATTAGGAATACGAGGGTGGTTTTGAACCACCATATTATGACTAATAGGGTGGTAGCCACCGTCTATGAGGGAATCATAAAAGTCAATGACATACAATGATGGCTAAAAACCACCTCAAACAACTACCCTCTTAGTGTCTATGAGGGTGGTTAAAAACCATCCTCTTAGTACTACGAGGGCGATTGTGAATCACCATATTAGGACTATGAGGGTGGTTGATAACCACCCTCCTAGGGTTAAGACCTCTTAGGTCAGCCTAAGAGGCGCATTATAAACCGCCCTCTTAGATCCTAAGAGGGAGGTTGTAAACCACCCTCTTAGGTCACCCTAAGATGGTGATTTATAACCACCATATTAGGGTGACCTAAGAGGGTGGTTACTAAACACCCTCTTAGGGTTAAGACCTTTTAGACCTTTGAGGGTGGTTTAAAACCACCCTCTTATGGTCCCACCCTAAAAAAAATATAAAGGAGACGATCCATGTTGGAGGGACTAGAAGTTAGGCCAAACAGTTAGGCTCATGAAAAAATTGTAGTGATAATGGGTATTTTAATTGTCCTTACCTATAGCTTGGTTGTTGAAATTAGCATTGATGTTCACTATTGTGTACTTACTCGAACAATAGAAAAGTTATAGGTAGTGTTGTAGACTGTTGTGTACTTACTCGAGAAATCACAATTTAGTAATTATTATATACAAAATTTGGTGAATCTACTATTTTTATCCATATATTATGTAAAAAAATGGTAAATATCTCTTGAAAATTTTGTTCATTGGTGAATAAAAAATTCAATTTTTTTATGAAAAATTAGCCAATTGGCAAAAAATAACCCCAAAAATAGATACCGAGTAGAAGTCCAATAACTAGTAAATTTGCAATGGTTGTCAGATATTTTTGCACTGTAACTATCTTTGACTATAAGTCCATGGAAATGGAAGCAGTTGAGTGTAGTGGAGGAATATTTTTAGCAATGACTGAGAAAAGGTTCAGACCAAACCAAACTGGTTTAGTTCATATTTGAGTAGGTTCACCCAAACTTGGTAACTATGGTACAAATAATTAGCAGTACCTAACCAGACATAGATCTCCATGGGTTTTATAGGCAATTTGATAAAGGTAAGACAAGGGAATAACTACTTGTTTGTGATGGTGGATTATTTTAGTAAAACGTGTGTGGAGGGCATCAGATATTTATAATTGAAAGCACAAATTATAACTGAAAGCACACAACCAGCTCATGAAGTCACAATAGAAATGTAAATCTAGATATGAATGGCATCAAAAGATGTTATTTTTTGGTTTGAGATCTAGTATGGTTGTATTTAAGGGAAGATGTGCTTCAAGCACAAGGTAAGAAGTATGGTATCTTTGAGATATTGCACTTTATAAGAACAAATGAGTTCAAGTTAGATTTTCTTGCATATGCGCATGCACTCAGTTATCAATATGGAGAATCTAAGGTTGCTTGAGCCATCCATGTTGGATGAAGAGGATGGTACCCAACAAATTTTACCATCAATTCAGGGCTTAGCCCTAATTTTCAAGAGAATATGGTTAAGTATCCAGTACCATAGAGAAAGATAAATCCAACTCAAAGAGAAGAGCATAAGTACTTAATATTTACTTTAAGTGGCAGCAATTGAGCATGGCAAGATGATATCAGTTAATAAATAAAGGAAAAAATCCTCTCACCTGGTCAGAAATCAATTCTTGCAGGGACCAAACCCCCTCCCATTAGGGAGATGATCTAAGAAGGATCAATTAAGGAAGACAAATACAATGATGCCTTCTATATGTTGCCACTTGACCATACTCTCCTTAATGCCCAACTGAGCAACCAGATGCACAGATCTGTGATAGTCAAGTCAAATTGGCCAATTGAAAGGAGGAATAAATTGCAGGAAGTATTTGAAACTGATCATAATTAGTGCCACTTGTCATTTGCAATTGATATCATCACTTTGTAAAATCATGATTTGTGTCATAATGGTCACTTGCAACATAATGAACAATAATGTCAAAGTAGAGATAAACAAGAAGCTAAAAAGTAGGGATCCAAAACAAATCACTTTTAAGAGTCCTAGCCATTTCATTTGCCACACCCTGACCTATTGTTCAAAGAAGTGATCTCTATAGAACCAATGGATTAGCCTTAAAGGGGGTTTGGTAACAACATATTGAGTGTGTAAAATAAATGAAAGTAGAGGTGGGATACCATTGTAGATGCAGTAAATACAGTCCCAAGGAAGCAGTAATAATTCTATAATAAAGCCTAGATAAATCATGATCAAGTTGTTTCCATAGTTTTCAAAAGGAATTGCCTTCATCACAAGAGCTTCCAATATAAATTTATTTGTAAATCTTATCGATGCCTGATTTTCTTCTAATTATGTGTGAGGAAATAATCACAAATAAACATGTTAAATGACAACAAAAGGACTTGTAGATGCTCCAAGACTGAATCTAACCACCACCCAGTAGTTACATTGATGTGTGTTTTGTCACTTTCATTTGTAGTTTAAAGTTGTATCACTTACAATATTAATTTTGGATTTATCTAACGTTAATTATGATATGCATGAAAAAAAACTCTAATGAAAATTTGCATTTTCTTCCATTTTCATATTTGGCCAAGTACCTTGGACCGTTGTTTGATTTCTCTGCATCAATTAGCGTTATCATAAACTCCTTTGATGCAAAAGGTAGAGCCCCAATAATGTACAAACTCTTTCGACCATCATAAGTAGGTAGTCTCTTACCCAAAAGGGTCTCTCTATAAATGGAACATAGACATTAGTTCTTCAAAAATTTAGAAAACAACACATGCAACATACTATCCTATTCCAGGATAGAAGCAACCTGACGAACATCAGTTTCTCAAGCCTTTGATTCCCATGAGCCACAATAGTAGTACCAGATCCTGCAGTCCTAAATAAGTAGTAAGCAACCATTGTTCATGTTACCTCAAAGTATATTGACCAGTAGATAACACAACATTATAAATAAAACAACACATGCCTACAATTGGAAAAAATATAAAGGAGACGATCCATGTTGGAGGGACTAGAAGTTAGGCCAAACAATAATGTAATTTACAATTATACCACAAATGAGAACATAATAACAAGTCCACAGGCAAGTTTATCAAAAACATAAAAGATAAAAAAGATACACTTACAGGGTTTGTTCAATCCATCTAACATAGAACATGATAATTTCTTCTTATGCAAATGCAAAAACATGTCAAAGTTCTTCAAGCCTAAAAACAAATATCTTAAAATTCTAAAATTCTTTGTAAAATTAAATTCTTCTTGCTTCTCATCATTCCATCACCTTGTATGTAGCAATAAATAAATTTCCATGCCACAAGGCATCCCTATAAAATACTCTCCAGGACTAATACCTTGTAGTGAGGACATAATGTATTAAGAATGAAATAAATATGAAGTTCCAAACAAAATGCAAGAATATGCAACCGAATGATCATGACAATTAGTATCATATATCAAGACTAGGTAGGATTTCCTCACAATCTAACCATATTTTCCTTACAGTGATCAAGACACTCAGTCTCAAATTCTTCATCAATGTTAAAGTCCCTTTTAGGTGTCAGTTCTAGAATTACAGATAGTAGTGCCAGTATTTTATCATCACCACTAATAACACCACACTTGACATTGAAGCCAACACCGATCCTAAATTACAAATTACAGAAGTAAATATTAGGGTCTTTTAAATATTTTCTTATATAGAAGTAAGATTCATCAACTGTTGTCAACAAAAAATTACAAATAGTTCATATTTCTAAACATAAAAGGATATATTGTAATAAGCTCTGTCATTGAAAGTCAGTAAACAACAAATAATATTTACATTGGAGAACTACCTCAGTGCTATATACTCTAAGTTTCACCAGTTGACTGACATCTGTCAGATAGAACATAAACTATCAGAGAGCTAAATCAAAATATAGAATTTTTTTTGGGGGCATGTTTAATTTAGTCAGCCATTTGTTGCAAGTCAAAAATGAATGAAGAAATAATAATTTTTTGAGATATGGATTTTGAAACAATGATAGCCCTGGGTGTTCCATTCTTTGGTTAAATTTATGCCCAAAATATCTTCCCTCAAATAGAACTAAGCATTCTCAACTTCATATCCAAAATTTCTTCCTAGGACAAATAGGCACATTTGTAAAACATTCTCATCATTGTTGTGTGAAAATACTACCATTGTTTTATAATCTAAAACTTCTTTCAACAGCATTTTAAACCAAAATTGCATGAATGAGTTCAGCTCTAGCACCATCTTGTCACAACCTCTATTAGAAAAAGTTCCATCATCTTCAAGCAACATAAGAGAACACAAGGGCTATGAATGAGTCACTCATAAAGACAAATGTCAACAACTAAAAGAGGTAACATCAAATATAGAGTAGAAGTGATTTTATCCATAAATAGAATATAAACCCTTTTGAAAAGGGAAGAACAAAACACTAATAAACAACTACATAAACCAAAATCAACTACAAAAACACTCAGTTCAATGCAAGCTTAAATGGACAACCTGAGCCCTCCATATAATGGGCAGATGTCTAAACACCCCTACCCACCCCAACCATCAGAGATGAGGTGAGAGGGTATCCTAAGACTTTCATCAGATACATAAATATCCATCTATACAAATCAAGTATTGCTGCTAATTAAGGACTAGGACTAAGAGTCAAACATGAAACATCAATTTCATAATGAACACACACTCAACACAATAAACCTTCATTTCAACACATTACAACATGCATGCATGATTAGACTCTTAATCCTATGCCCTAGAAGCACTTGTATTCTCTCTCTCTTTTTTTTTACCAAATTACCTTCTTGTATCTGATTGGCCAACCTCATGCTCAGGATACCTACTCGCCTCACTCCTAGCTTGGATGCCCATTAATTATCTACTAGCATTTTCTAAAAATAGAACAAAAAATGTCTAACAACACTCATTAATTATTTCCATTAATTATAACTACTTTTGAAGTATAGTAATTAGGCTTCCAACCATGTACCCTCACATTCTTCATGGACATATTGAATGTTGTCATCATTTGCATTTTCATCTTGTGCAGTTTTAGGTCCAACAAAATCTGTTGCTCCAAAGACACTGACATATTCTACCTCGTATGCTTCAATGTCTTTGATCCTTCTTGGAGGTGATGTGAGAACCACATACCAGATGGTATCAAGTGGATCATTTACATAAAAGACTTGTCTAGCTTGCAATACTAGGATAAATGGATCATCTTGTAGTCTATCATAACCAAGTAATCTGTTCATGTTGACTAGTGTGAAGCCCATTTCATCCTTTCTACATCCATTCCTCATATCAAGAACATTTACCCAATCACATTTGAATAGGGGGTATCAAAACCGATAGTAATCCAACAAGATTATTTCCCTAATAACACCATAATATGTGATTGTTTGAAGCACTGGGTTTGTGTCTTTTGTGCTTGCTCTGCACAAAGTAGTAGCATCGACACACACATCATTGTTTTGAGTTGTTCTTTGGTCTTCTTTGTCTTTGATATGAAATCTATAACCATTGATCAAATAGCTTGAATGTTTGGTTGCAACTTTCCTCGGACCACGTGCCAACCATTTTATTGTGTTGGAGTCATCATTATGTTGCATTTCATCTCCATGAAACTAAAACAAAGCAGAATAGTTTAAAGATGATTGTAGAACATTACATGATGTTCAGTACATGACAATCAGTATAAATATCGAAGATCATATTCAAGAGAGCAGACAATAACCTGATCTCGTAGCCAAGTGATGAATGTCTGATTATGGATTTTTTGCAACACCCCTTCATCTCTCGCTGCATGGGGGTTGGATTCCTTGATACTCTTCAAGTGCTTCCTGATTTGGCCCAAAGTTTTTCAAGCTTAGTTGGATCTAATTAATATTCTACCATATATAACAACAAAAAATAAACATCTACTTACTCTACCCAAGGCTGAACTTCATCCATGTTAAAGAGAACGCATCGATGGGCTTGCTCATAAGAAGTTTCATCTAAATCAAAGTCTTCACCACTAGACAAAGGCCTCCCATCGATTATAGTTTCTTTGTCCTCATCACTCCATACCTCATTGCGACCAAGGTGATCGCCAATTGCTTTTGTACCTCTCATGTAGTCCGCACAGAATGAAATAGATTCCTCGACAAGATAATGTTCGACAATACAACCTTTGGGCCTAGCTCGATTCTTTACATACCCCTTAAAAATATTCATAGTTCTAAGAAAGGAAACAAACAATTTGGATTAGATGAGACACTACAAAAATTAGAAAAATGGTGGTTTATGAAATTGATGAATGCATACAAACCTCTCGAAAGGGTACATCCATCGATATTGTACAGGTCCACATAGATGTACCTCCCACACCAAGTGAATAGTCAAGTGCACCATGATATCAAAAAAATGAAGGGGGAAGTACTTTTCAAGCAAACATAATGTCTCCATGACCTCTACCGATAATTTCTCTATTTTTATGGGATCCACCACTTTAGCGCATATATCCCTGTAGAACATGCACAACCGACAAATGGTTTGTCGCACTGGCTTATCAAGCAAATATCATAGTGCTACCGGAAGAAGTTGTTGCATGAGAACATGGTAGTCATGTGATTTCAAGCCCTAGATCTTAAGTTCTTTCATAGAGACACATTTTCTAATATTCAAACTATATCCATCCGGTACTTTCATATTGTATAGTGTACGACAAAACCTTTCTTTCTCAACCTTTGATAGATTGTAGGGTGCTGGTGGAAGATATGTCTTGTTTCCATCCATTACTAGCCACAATGTGTTCCTGATACCCATATTTTTTAAATCCTCATGGGATTTTTTCCATCCTTTGACTTTTCATCGATACCTAGCAGTGTTTTGAATAGGCTTTCGCAAATATTTTTCTCCACATGCATCACATCCAAGTTGTGACGAACTAGAAGATGTTGTTCATAGATAGCAACATCAAACAAAAATTACTCGACATTGAGAGACATAACAATAGATACAGAAATAAAGTTGCATGTCATACCTCCCAATACGATAGATTGAAGAATATAGATTTCTTCTTCCATCCTGCTACAAGAACAAACACGCTATCCTCATCCATGTTGCATTTCCTTTTATTTGAGTTGCTCTTTCCCCAATTTGGTGGGATTCCCTATACTATTTTTAGTATTTCCATCCCATTTAAAGGTTTGGGTGGTTTATCGAGCTCTTTTTTACCATTGAAATATACCCTCTGATGATGAAATGGATGATCTAGAGGAAGGAATCTCCTGTGGCCCATGTAAGCCATCTTTCTACTGCATTTAAGATATTCTGCACAGGTGTTCTCCCTACATATTGGACATGCTACCTTTCCCTTTGTCATACATCCTGATAGGTTTCCATAAGCAGGAAATTCATGGATGGTCCACATCATTATTGCTCTCATATTGAACGTAGTATTGAAAAATGCATCATACATTTCTGCTCCTTTAGTCCATAGTTCATGCAAGTCATCAACCAATGACTGTAGATAAACATCAATATCATTGCCTGGTTGCTTGGGGCTAGGTATTAACAAGGTGAGCATTGAATGTTTCCTCTTCATCCACATCCATGGTGGGAGGTTGTAAGTGACCAACACAATGGGCCAACAACTGTAAGCAGTACTAAAGTCAGCAAAAGGGTTGAACCCATCAGTTGCCATTGCAAGTCATACACTACGTGGATCCTTGGAGAAATATTTCCACCTAACATCTATAGTTTTCCACATCGGGGAGTCAACTAGATGTTGCATATTACCATCTAAACTCTTGTGCTGGGAATGCCACCTCATATTCTCTGTAACCTTTGTAGAGCTACAGGAAGAAAGCAACTCACTTTAGCCACATCTAACAATGTTGAAAGTCAAAACAAACACAACAAAGCTAATGATATAATAAAATCCCTTACCTATACATTCTCTTCAACCTTGGTATAATGGGGAAATACCTCAACACCTTCGCAGGAACATTAATGCATACCTTTTGTGAATGAGGGTCAACTTTCCATCGAGATGCACCACATGTTGGGCAAGCTTACTTCTTTTTATGATCTTTCCAATATAAAATATAGTCATTGATGCATGCATGTATCATTACATAATCTAATCCCAATGGCCTCATCATTTTCTTCATTGCATATGTGGACTCTAGAATTGTATTGTCGATTGGGAGCATATCTTTCAACAACTCCAGTAAGTCACCAAAGCTTTTGTTCGACCAGCCATGTTTTGCTTTGAGATTATACAATTTAGCGATCATCGATAGCTTTGTGTACTTTGTACAACCTGGGTATAATGGTCTTTTGGCATCTTTGAGCAAGCTACGATATTCATCAACAGGAAATTCTCCATAAGATGATTGGAACTCAACATCATTATCTAGCAGTTCTAGTCCACTCTCTGGGCAATTGACATTGAACAATTCGTATGCATCATTGACCATTCCAATGATGTCATCTTGTACATCTTCGGTAATTGGACCCTCATCAGTGGTAGAGCATGTGTTCGATGTATATTTATCAAAACTAGAGGGTTCTTCTCCATGCAAAACAAACTTGGTATATGTCTTGTCAATCCCATGATAAATTAGGTGGTCACAAACCTTTGAAAAACCAAGAGTTTCCATATTTGAGCACTTTCAACATGGACATCTAGTTCTTTCAGGGTCCATTGAATTATTTCTTATGAAATCTAGGAATTGGTGAACCCCACGATAATAGTCCTCGCTATTTCTACAAACAAACCCCCCCAAAAAATAAGAAAGTATAGTTATACAGGTAGATCGCATCGAAAGCACAACTTTTCTTTGTTAATGGAGATAACATAGCTGACATACCTAGCTGATCCTAGCCAAGATTTGTCCATGATACTTGATGGACAAAAAATATTGACCCAATTGACCTGGCTAGAGTTGGTGCTCTGAGTCTTGAGGATGATCCAACTATTAAAAGTAAAGATAATAATCTTGCTACCCAAGCACAACCTGCACAAGGTAAGTGGAGTTTCTTGTGCAGCTTATTACTACACAGTACACTCCAGGGAAAGCTTTCCACCTTTACTAAAGTTGATGATGTAATAGAAATATTTAATATGATTTAAAGGAGCAAGATTCAAATAATTTTGCAGTCACTTTGTGCATGGGATCCAAACAAGAGGCCAACCATAGCTGAAGCACTCAAGCATCCAATGAGTCTCAAAACACATGTAATTGTAATATTAAAGAAAATAATGGTATAATTGTGTTGAAGGTGGTGTACATGTTACTCTGCTAATGCTAAATAGCAAATGCAAGAAAATGATAAGGATGCTACTTTGAAGCTAGCTACAATTCCTACTACAGATAAATGATGATAGTAAAGTTGATGAAGTGTTTAATGGATTCAAAGATACAAATTTTGTTGCAGTCTGGCTTTAGTTAGGATGTCCTTTAAAGAGCTCTATGTTGTTGATACAACTTTATGCATGCAAATAATGATAATAAGCATGACAGAGATAATTGTTATAGTATGCAAAACTGGTCTTGAATAATAATGCTTTGAAGTTGATATATTACTAATCAAAGCCCCTGTTTTGTCATAAATAAGATTTATTTTTTGTAGTTGATATATTACTTGTATAAATTGTATATATTACTTGTATATCCAAAGAGGATTACCAAACATGCATAAGCCTCAAAAAAATAAATTGGTACCTTATTATTAAAAAGTCATTTCCAACAATGGTGTATACCCAACCTTGATCATATTCAAATATAGGTGAGGTGGAAAGCCAAATCTGGTCCAATATCCCACAAATTGACCAAGACAGATTTCGTGTCACCCCATGACTCATTTCTTAGACCAAGGATGTTCTCACAAGTTTAGAGAGGTGATACAATTGGTCAACCTCGACCTAGGTGTCTATATGTTAAACCTCAACTTTATCCATATTTTACAAAACTGCCTCAACACTTCTTATCACCAACCAACCTCACAACATATTAAATAACAATATTTGTAAATGAAATTGCATCTAAAAAGTAGAGTGGATGATGAAAATAATCAAAGATATATATATATATATATATATATATATATATATATATATATATATATATATATATATATATCTTTGAAATTAATTGCTTAAACTAATCCTGGAACAAAGGCTTCTAATTAAGAAAAGAATCCCATACAAATTTATCTAATGGACAACATTCGGTAGTAATCAAAGCCCTTGTTTTATCAGATTTAGTAGGAGAAAAAATGAGAATGAACTGAATGCACTCAGACAAACATAGGAAGTGATAAACACCTTGAAAATTATTATTATTTACTTTGCAATGTGACTTCCTCGGGTGTTGTCATAATATTCTCTCTTTGCTCATCCTTTGCCAGTCTTTTCACCTATGCTAGACTATGGAAATGAGGCTATGTGTTAAGCCTCCAATCCTTTAGGATTTGATCAAATGACCTTTTGAAATATTCATGCAAACAAATAGCAGAGGATTGATTGTGAAAAAGTACTATTTCTTGTCACACTAGGGTAAGGTAGCCTTAAAAAATTCACCATGCACCATCATATACATAAGCCCCATCTATTGATAATTTGAGTTATTTTATGTTGTCATTGATGTCACATGGATCACATTGAGTTTTTGTGGCCAAATGACAATTTGGAAAGCATGGATAAATACAAGGTTTTTGTGAAAACCAAGGTAGGCAAAATAAAAGGTTTTATTTAAAAATATGGATGGCATATTTGAACTAGGTTTTTCTTAAAACCCAAGTTGGTCTTTTGTTTCATCAAAAAAGGTGCCCCGATGATGGAGATATTTAATTTTTAATATTTAGTTTAAATTTTAATTATTTAAAATTTAAATTTAAATTTAAAATTACATATGCAAGATTTTCGCTGATGTCATCGAAAATAATAAGGAGGCTATATAAAGGGGATACCTAAGGTTCATAAACTAATCCTTGCTCGTGGTTAATAATCGTTAGCTAAGCATCTGAATTGAGCTCGTGCAAAAATATTTTACAAAGTAGAAACAACGAATAAACAAAGGTTGGTAGAAGTCCAAATTCATCATGGGCAGAGTGGCGCATTGGCAGTTGGCTTTTGGCTAAGGTGTGTGGCAGCACAAACATCAAGGTTTCAAATCCCCTTGACTACATTCGGAAGGCATTAGAAGAAAAGCGCTCGAAGGACTTTTAATTTACGAAAAGGGAGGAAATTTTTTAAGGCACGTTGTGCCTTTCCCTTTCGAACGAGCGGCTAGATCGTGTGGCAACCTTAGCAGCGGCTAAGGCGCTCGCGGTGTGGGCAAGTCGGGGGTTTGAATCCCCTTGAAGAGGTAAATATGTTTTTGCTCTAATTAATTTTTGTTAAGCCTTAAGTTGGAGTTATAAGGTGGTTAGGAATAATTAAATTTTTTAATTAAACTTTGTTTTTATAAGGGATGTGATTATTATTTCAAAGGTGGATGAGTTGTTGATTTAATTTGATGTTCATGAAATTGAGAATTAAGTTTTAGTAGAAATAAGGAGTTGTTATAAAATAATTTCTAAGAGGTTTATTAATTATTATTTTTGATAAGGGTTTTTATTAAAAGGACTTTGGTGGATGTGTTTATTAAGTTGGAGTAAAAAGGTGTAAATTGAGTTATGCTTTATCTTGTGATTATTATTTGAAGTCCACTAACCCTTATTGAGATTGGAAAGGAAAGTTGTGTTTAGTGTGGCAGATTTTATGGACAACTTCTTGGCATCAAAAATGTATGGGCACATTATCCTATTGATTTTTTATGGTGGTTGATTTTTGAAATATCATTGGAGTGAAAAGGATTGATTGTGGTTTCCTTTTCAAAAGTGGTTGGTTGAATGCTTCAAGGTTTTCTGGTTTGAGAGTTGTGTTTAAACCTTGTTTTATAGCATAGCTGTTGAATCCCATTGGTTATGTAAAGAACTTGATAACAACATGAGTATAATTTATATGTGAGGTTTGTGGTTGAGCATTGTTGGAAATATTTGAGTTGGTTGATACATACTTGGACTAGGATTTTGTGAGAAAGAGTGTCCCTTGTGGTGATTGGTTGAGTTGAGTTGATTGAGCCTAGTCAAGTGGTTGTGTGAGGTGATTGTTCAAGTCCCATGAAATAAACTATTATATAATTCTTATTTGAGTTGAGATTGAGCTTAGAACATATTGAGTATCTAACAATTCTCTTTATCCTTCTATGAGTTGACTTGAGTTGATATTGATTTGAGTTGAGTTGAGTTGAAATCATAGTGGATCATTGTTGTCATCCATTGTAGAGTGCATTGCCATTCATTGTTGAGTTCATCATTGAGTCTTGCCTCCATATATTTGTGGATAAGATTTGATTACTACTTGAGCATGATTGATTGAGCCTTTGAGAAGGCCTTTGGGATAGATTTATAGACATATTTGTGGCAGTTTGTGTATGATTGATTGAGCCTTTGAGAATGCCTTTGGGATAGATTTTTGGACAGATTTGTGGCAGTTCGTGTATGATTGATTGAGCCTTTGAGAAGGCTTTATGGAAAATTTTTGGTACAACTTTGTGGACAGTTTTAGACAGATTTGGGATAGATTTTGGACAAGTTCTTAGTGAGATTGTTGGAGCATATTTGAGCAAGTTCTTGGTGAGCTTGCTAGAGCGATTACAATTTTGAGCAAGTTCTTGGTGAGCTTGCTAGAGCAGATTTGGACAAGTTCTTAGTGAGCTTGTTGGAGAATATTTGAGCAAATTCTTTGTGAGCTTGCTAGAGCAGATTTGGACAAATTCTTAGTGACCTTGTTGGAGTAGATTAGCAAGTTCTTTGTGATCTTATTGAGCAGATTTGGAAAAGTTTTGTGTGAGCTTTTTGAGTAGTTTTGGACAAGTTCTGTGTGAGCTTGTTATATAGATGTGGACAATTTTTGTGTGAGCTTGTTATTGCCTAGATTTGAGTAGATCAAAGAAATTTGGACAAGTTTTGTGTGAGCTTGTTGAGCATTTTTGGACAATTTTTGTGTGTGTTTATTATGCATATTTGGACAAGTTATGTGTGAGCTTGTTATTGCCTAGCTTTGAGCAAATCAAAGAAATCATTGTATTGGATAAGGATCCTTATTTCTATGTGAAATATTATAAGGATATTATCTTATGGAGTACCCCACATTGGTGGAACCATGTTAAATCTTGTGTCTCAATTTTGTGTGGTGACTTGTGCTCTTGCTTTACTACTTATATCTAAGTTATTAATGCACACTGCTATATTTGGTTATTGTAATTAAGGACTTTAATTGATATTGATTTGGAAAGAAAGTAAAAAGTGATCTTATATTGTTCACCCCTCTCCCCTATCAGTATAAGCTTGTGTTCTTCACCATCTAGGGTAAAGAATGCTCTGAAAAATAAATGATAAATCAAATTTGCAAAAATAATTTAATTCTCAAGAGATGAAATTGGTTATGTTGGAAAGTAATTTTGCAAGGCATCTTGATCCATGGACTTCCAGACGATAGCTAGAAGCAAGGGTATGTAAAATAACTTGTAATTATTTTAAATCTATATAAATCATAGACCTAGAACTTAAACTAACAAAATGAATTTTACAAATAATTGAGATATAAGAGTTATATTGGTATACCTAGAACATAAACTAACAAGTTGCTTCCCCTTCACCACAACTCATCAAAATTGATAATAAATCTTTTAAACATCCTAAAAATATATTACAATGTACAAAATCATGGAAAGTATTGTAGTTTGTTTTTCAAGACTCCATAACATGTTATACTTAAATAAATATTATTTATAGCTTATTGTCATAAATAATATTTATTTTTTGTAGTTGATATATTACTTGTATATCCAAAGAGGATTACCAAACATGCATAAGCCTCAAAAAAATAAATTGGTACCTTATTATTAAAAATTCATTTCCAAAAATGGTGTATACCCAACCTTGATCATATTCAAATATTAGGTGTCTATATGTTAAACCTCAACTTTATCCACATTTTACAAAACTACCTCAACACTTCTTATCACCAACCAACCTCGCTACATATTAAATAAAAATATTTGTAAATGAAAATTCATCCAAGAAGTGGAGTGGATGATGAAAATAATCAAAGACTATATATATATATATATATATATATATATATATATATATATATATATATATATATATAAAGTGTTGCACCCTCTCTAGACCTTACTATGAGACGCACCAAGTTTATTCCAAAGAGTACTTGGCAATCTCAGAAATTGGTCACTAATTTTCATGATTGCAAAGAATTGGTCAACCAAGTGCATGAATGCATGGTTGAGTCGAAGGAAAAAGATGAAAAGGGTGATTTTGGATGTCGCATGGATGTGGTTGAGGATTCCATGAAAAGTTTATCTGAATAAATTGTAAATGTAGAGGTTGTGATTTTAAAAACCCCATACCATAGGTTGTCTCTATTGTAACCCATGCACCCTACCAAACTATAATTTTAACTTTGAATGTTGGTTTGGTTAGTAACACACATTTTTTGGGTTATTTGCTTATAAACCTCAACTTTGTTTAGCATATGATATGCGATTATTCTTCATCATCCTATATGGTAGCCATTAATAAAGATAATTTGGAAGACATGAATTATTTTTGTCTCTACATGACCAAAATATTTATATGAGACTATAAAATAAAAACATCAATGTCATATCTAAAATTTTGTGTTAAAATTTTCTCTAATTATAGAGCATTGCAATACCTAGCAATTGGAATGACAATATATTGTTTTATAGACCTTGATAAGGTTTTCATGTGATAAACATTTTACATTGATAAGGATTTGATTAAGCATCCATGATAGTTGTAGTACATGTTTCCATATCAGCAAAGAAATTGGTGTTGTGTTTCTAGTTGATAGGTAAGCGCCTTTTACTAAAAAAAATGGTAAAAGTGTAATGATATAAAAAAGTGAATTTTTAGTGATATTGTTTGTATCTTTAGAGGATACTTCCCTTCGTATGAGATTTTTCATGCTTCAAAAAGACCTATTTTTTGATATAGTGAATTTTATATCTCCTTATTCAAAGGGATTAAAACACAAAATCATAAAAAATATAAAATGAATAGTTGAACAATGTATTGTTCTTTTGTGAGTTTGTTGGAGAAAGTTTTGAAGGTAATTGCAGTGAAGATAACATCAACCGTTCACCCTTTTGACTCATTGTTTTATTATGAAGGACAAATCCAATTTGACTTGAATATGTGTTCCCATTGGCCCTTCTAGTTACTGGGGTGTTGAGCCACCAACAAAGCAAATATTGAACCCTTCAACAAGCTTCATTAAGCCGTAGATGCCTCAATTGTAACTAATTTTCTATTTGTAATATAATTGTTAATGATATTGTTTGGCTAGTACTAAAATGTAATACCTTCTATCAACACCAGTGTGCTCTGCCATCAAATGATTATTTCTTTACAGTCTTGGGTTGTGGCCAAGTGTAGAGTGAATCTTCTATTGTTGTTTTCAAAAATACATCAGAGATGAATTCCACTATCCATATTTATAGACCATATCATATTATGGCAGAATTATTAGTTCTCCTATTGAAATTCCTTCATTTAGCAACCTACAACAAAACAAAATCATTACAAGATTTGAACTTGCACCCTTTTGTTTCCAATCATAGTGCATACTGCCATGCCACAATAGGGATTGAGGTAGAAATGGAATATTTATTCTTTAGGATTTCCCTCTAAATCAAATGCTAAAAAAGAGCACTTGCTTTAGAAAACAAGCATCATGAGGATTCAAACCCAATTTTCATCAACACAATGCCTTAAAGGTCACTCTCCTAGTCACAATTCCACTTGTCTTGACCATATGAGGGTGTTCCCTTCTCCATTAAGAAGGGAATACACACTTTTGGTTAGGAGGGCACTAAGCCAAATAAAAAATTCAACCATATGCAAAAATTTGAATTTAAATTTTGCACGCAAAATATCTTGAACCATTGAACTTTTTTTATCTCCACTTCTATGCTTTGAAAGGATCTACCTTGATGATCTATAGAGTTTGAGTAAAGTAGGCCATATATTCTCCAATGCTTTCAAAAAGGCAAATAGAAAGAAGCATATTAAAAATTATTTCTACCTCTTAAAGAAAAATAGCTCATGAGACTTCGAGGAATAAATTATCCTATAGTTTGCAAGAAAAATTGGAGGCTCCAAAAGACACTTCTACATGATTGAGCAGGGTAGCTCCATACCTACTCTGATACAATGTTAGAATTCACAATATTTTCTAGAAAAACAACATAAGCAATATATCTCAAATATTTTATAGAAATTATAAAAGGATGAAAGAAATGAAAAGAGATTGATATTTGGGGGCATCCATAGGCACCATAAATAATCAATGTATTATGCATATATAAGATTCACAACATGTTGATAATAAAGTGTAAAATGGTAGGTAGGCCCTTCTGTTGGTGAAATAAGGGACTAGTGATAAGCTTCTAAAGCTGGAAGGTTTCAAATCCTCCCCTCCTAGGGGGGTGGATAAGAAACTCTCTTTCTAATTTTTCGATGAAAATATATTCTTGGAATGTTCGAGGGCTCAATAGCTCCTATAATTGAAGGTTGCTTGCATCGTTTCGAAGGGATTACTCTCCAGATATCTTGTGTATTAAATATTCCAAGTTGTATGTGGCTTTTGAGTCCGTTTATCAACTGGTTTGGAAGGAATCTGGTTTTATGGTAAGTGAGTCGGTTGGTTCCTCTAAGGGTCTTCTCTCATTCTGGAATTTATCATGTCTTGATAGTCATATTATTTCTTCTTCCAGCATGATTATTAAAATTTTATTTTGGTGTAATATTACTAATAGGATATGGGTCCTCTCCAATGTTTATGCCCCTAATTCGTATATTGATAGACGTAAATTTTGGCAGCTACTTCTTGATATGTGAAGCACCTTTCAAAATGAATACTGGGTGGTAGTTGGTGATTTCAACTCTCCTATGTATCCTTCTAAGGAAAAGGGGGTCAATCTAGTAGATGATAGAAGTCTCCTTGATTTCTCTAATTTTGTTTTCTCCGTTGAGCTTCAGGATTTGGATTTTAAGGGAGAAAAATTTACTTGGAGTAATCGACGTTCTAGTGATAGTCTGATTTTGAGCAGACTGGATAGAATTTTTGTTTCTTCCCATAGGTTGAATCTATTTGGTGATGCTTCCTTGTAGGCCTTGCCCAGGATTGGCTCTGACCATAATCCCCTCTGGTTGGAAGTTCTTAATGGCTTTTCGTTCCTTCCTCGCTCGTTTTGATTTGAATTTATGTGGTCCTTGCATCCTAACTTCAAATCCTTCTTGAAAGATTGGTGGTAGGAGGAGATCGAGGGGATTGGTGTGTTTCAGTTAACTAATAAAATAATAAGGCTTAGGAATTACCTAAAACTATGGAACAAATTCTTGTTTGGGAATTTATTTAGAGATAAGGAAATAATGAAAGCACATCTGAAATACATCGAGGTTATTATGGAGGTTTAGGGGTGTCCAGAGGATTTTTTGGAGGAAATATCCTTGTTGGTAGACTATCACAATAGAAGATCGCAAAAATAAATGTTCTAGAAACAAAAATCCAGGGATTTGTGACTTAAAGAAGGAGATCGAAATTCTCATTTTTTTAATGCCTCCACTATGTAAATAAGAGGGTGTAATAGAACTAGAGAAATTGTGAAAAGTGGTGGTGGTGTTGCCTCGGGTGTTTTTGAGGTTCGTGAGGAAACAGTTGATATTTTTATTAATTTACTTTGTTCGGTGCCCAACCGTGACCTCTCTATGGAAAATGAGATGCTAGATGCTATTCCTTTGATAGTTTCTATTGATTGGAACAGGAGGCTTATGGCCCCCTTTTCTTATGAGAGATATTCGATGCTCTATGTTTATTCTGAAGGTTGTGAATTCGACTTTCTTAGCCCTCATTCCTAAAAAAGACTTGGCCTCTTCTTTTAATGATTTTAGACCGATTAGTTTATGTAATACTATTTACAAGATTTTTTCTAAATCTATTGCTAATAGACTCAAGTCACTTCTTTGGACGTTGAATGACTCGTCACAGAGTGCCTTTGTCTTAGGCAGGCAAATTCTTGATGGTGTTATTGTGATTCATGAATTGATGCACTCTATGTATAAGAGTGGGAGGGTGGGGTTTTTCCTTAAGTTGGATGTTAATAAAGCTTATGATCGTGTCTCATGGGCTTTCTTGGTTAGAGTCTTAAGGAAGTTTGGTTTTTGCGAGGATTGGATCAACCTTGTTAAGGCATGCATATCATCTGCCTGGTTTTTGGTTCTTGTTAATGGGTCTCCAGATGGTTTCTTTTACTCTTGTCATGGTCTGAGATAGGGGGATCCGCTATCTCCTTTCATTTTTATTATCATGGAGGAGGCTTTGGGAAGATCATTTTCTAGGTGTCGCAATGAGTTGGGAATGTGACCAGTGGTTCCTTGCAACCCGATCTCTCATCAAAAATTTATAGATGATACTCTCCTGTCTTGTATGCCATCGGTGGTTATTGCAAGGGAAGTGAAAGACATATTGGACTATTATGAGAAGGCAGCTGGGCAGTAAATTATATTTTTAAAGAGTAGTTTGTTCTTCATTAACACTTCGGAGGTGCGGTAGAGAAAAATTACTAATATTTTGAATTGTCGAATAACCTCTCTCCCCTCCTTGTATCTAGGCTTACCTCTTTTTATCGGGAGGGTTAAGACTGAGATGTGGTCCCCTATAGTTGAGAAGATTTAGTGTAAACTTTTTACTTGGAAGAGGGGTCTTTTGAGCCAAGATGGTAAGGTGGTGTTGGTCCAAAGCACTCTACAGAGTATACCAATCTATTTCATGTCTCTATTTCATGTTCCCAGGAAAGTGGTTTCTAAGATTGATAGAATTTGTAAAGCCTTTTTATGGGCAGGTTCGGAGCTCAAAGGTAGGTTTCATCTTGTCTCATGGGAGCAACTCTGTAGGAGGAATAATGTAGGAGGTCTTAATTTGAAATGTGTGAGTAGAATGAACAAGGCTCTTTTTGCTAAGCTCGGTTGGAAGGTTACCTCCAATGGTGGTATGTTATGGTGTAGTATTATAAAGGTAAAATATAACTTCAAATCCTTTATCTCTGACTATTTGCCTTCTAGGAATAGTTTTGTGAAATCGAGGGACATTATCAATCAGAATTATACATGGATCATTGGGAATATTAGCTTATTTAATTTTTGGGATGATGTATGGGTAATATACTGGCCTCTAAATTAAGATGCTCGATTTAGGGATCTCATTTATGGGTCTAGGGCCATTGGTATGGAGAAAGTTATTGATTTCACTAAGGTTCGTGGGAATAGAATTGTGTGGTCGAACCCTCCAAGGTTAGTGAGGAACATTCAAGATTTTTAGTTGTGGTCTCTCCTTATGTAGGAGCTTCGTCTTCAGGTTATCCATCAAGCTAACGTGGAGGACCATCTGATATGGAAGGAGGAGAGTGCAGGTACCTACTCTATGAAGTCTGCCTATGGTCGTATTAGCAAATATGGTGAAGGTTTCTTCCCTCATCATGCAATTTGGTTTAAGCACCTAACTCCTAGAGTAAACATGATTTTCTAGCCATCAGTTCAAAATAAGATTCTCACTATTGAGAACCTTCAAAAAAGGGGCTGGAATTTAGTAAACAAATGTTATATGTGTAAAAATTCTTAGGAATCGATGTCGCATTTGCTTCTCAATTGTAACGTATTTAAGAAAAATGTAATGTCTATTCTTGGGCGGTTAGGTGTGAATTGGGTTTTTTCTAATTCTATGTTAGATTATGCTCTTTAGTGGGATCCTCCCTTATTTTTGCCTAGGCTAAGATACTTCTAGATATTTTTGCTTCCACATGTCATGTGGGATTTTGGAAGGCAAGGAACACTTGGGTTTTCAGGGACAAAGAATTTTCTCCTCATATTATGAGTTCCCGTGTCTTGGGTAAGACTATGGAGAATGTGGTGAGTGCGTGTTTAGTGATGGACCTTCCTGGAGATTCTTCTCCCAATGAAATTTTTATTGAGCAAATTTTAGATTTTGGTCACATGGATTGACCTCCTCCTGCTCCCAATCCTATGAGCTCAGTTCGATTATCCGCTTCTCCCATGGACTGGGTTAAATTGAATTTCAACGGGGCCTCTAAAGGTAATCATGTATTAGCTAGTGCAAGGGGGTCATTTGTGACAATAAATGTGTAGACACCAAATTCCAGCCATTAATCCTCCATCCTAACCATCCCACCACCCACTTGTCCACCATTCCACCATGTTTGCCAATTGTTTGGCCCAATTCGACCTTTCCTGCCATTATTTGGCCCACATCCACCTTTCCCTCCACTTCCTAACCCAATTGGGCTTATTTTAATCTTATTTTATATTATTTTATATTTAATATAATATTTTATATTATATTATAATATATTTATTATAAAATATGTATTTATAAACTCAATTAACCACAATCGTCCGATCTAATCTAATCTCCACCGTCCATATTCATTAATCCATGCCACACTTAAAGTACAATATCAGCCCTAGGATGTGATTTAATCTTAGCCACATGATCTAAAGTGTTGAGCTAAAACCCTAAGAAATCCTAAGGTTGGATTATAAATAAAGGCATGTGCAAATACCCAAACCTTGGAACCCTGGAATACCTTGGAAGATATTCGCACATAGAGAGATCAGTGAAAGAAGCCCCTGTGAAGCATAAGGTTATAGAGCCCTGAAGATCCAAAACCCTAGCTTGTCATAGGACTTCACCATTCCAGCCACCTTCGCATCCATTCCCCATTGCCACTTTTGCATATTTAGCCCTCACCTGCAGGCGCACTCCAGAGCCTATGAAGCTCACTGTAGAGCTTGCCAAGCACTCACCAGAGCCTGCCATATCCCACAAGTGCACATAAGATCTTGTGAAGCCCACACCAAATCCTACCAAGTGCACATCCAATCTTGGCAAGTGTGTGCTTGAGCTTATAGTAATCATCAAAGCATGAACTAGAGTCTGCTACATCAAGTCATATACCATTAGATCTACAACAACGAAGCAATGAATCATCACAATCAAGGTAAATCTAAATTTTTGTTATAATTTTTTGTTATTGCATCTTACATATCCAGCTTACATAGATCTAGGGTTTTAGTTTTTATTTTTGAGGGTTCACACTGTGGAACCCTCCTTTTGTTTACTAACAACTTTATTGTTTGTTGTGTGTGTAGGATTGGATAGCATCAACCAAGAGAGAGCATTGGAAGACTATTGCAGTCAGAGTGGCCCAAATACACGGATAAGTGAATCCCACTCATTTTTTTGGGAGTGAAGCATGCTAAAGACACTTTTTCTATTATAGTTAGGGTTTCGGAGAACCCTAGAAATATGTATTCATTGTATCACAACATTTCTATCAAGGAAGAATTAAAAGTACAAAGGAGTTTTTTAGCTCCCCCCGTTATTTAATAATAATATTTCTTGTGCAATTACTCTTGTCTTATCAGATTTGTTTACTTTATGCTATTATTTAGTGTTGTGCTTTTAGCTCTACAAATGGTGATCACGGTGGGACCCCACTAGGGTTTCATTATTTAAATTGATTTACCTTGCTAACTTGATTTTATTTATGTTTGTTGCAAGGATTTTCAAAAGCATAGAAGTCATTGATCTCACCACTAGGGTTTATAGGCACCCATATGTGCCTAAACAGGCACTCGTCTATGCTTACATAGACACCCTACTATGACTGGAAGACACCCTATTGCGCCTGGTGTTGACTAAAGGCGTTCGTCTACGTTTTCTTGCACAAAATATCCTCACAATTTTGGTTATATCTCACTCATTCGGGGTTGGATTGGGCTGAAAGTTTGAGGGTAGGTTCCTGACACACCATAACACATCTCCAAAAAACTTTAGGTCAATATAAGTAGCAGAGATCTCATAATGACTTCACCAAAATGTAGGATTTCCTGGTAAGCCCTACATCCATTCAACTTAAATTTATGTGTTATTTATTTATTTATTTACTTATTTGGTTTTCTATGTGTAATTTCCATTTTTGGGCTAAAAATTAACCACATTAAATAAATCTAGAAAAACAATCATCATAAGTTGCATTTTCAAGTTACATCTTGCATGTTAAAACATTTAGTTTTAGGTTTCTTGTTTAATGGTGTGACTGTTTGCATCCTTGTTTGCATTGAAATCAAAAATATCATACCTAGTTACATTCTTAGGGTTAAAATATGCTTACTTTATTTGTTTAATCTGGAATAATGTGAACATATAAAAAGCAGTCCCACTCTAGGGTGGCACCTTTAGCGGGGAGTGGACAAACCCTCCGATGCTCTTTTGGTATCATTTGTAGGCAGGGGTTTTAAGTGGTGTACTTCACTTCTATTGATGAAATTTGTATCTTTATGTTAGCTTCTAGTTTAAACTTAGGAATATTGTTGCTTTTAATATTGCTTGGAACACAATAAACAACAAGAAATATAAAATTAACATCACACACTGCACGTTGCACTTTTAAACAGTAATAGTTGGATTTCATCACCAACTATTGCTTGAGGTTTGGTGATGGTGGCATTCATATCCATCCACCAAATATCTACCCCTAGACACCTTAGGACATACCCCCGAGAAAACTTGTTGGAGGTCATTACCAACAAGAATCTCGTTGCCCCAACCAGCCTTAGTTTTTACCTTTATTTTACATTAAACAAAGATTAAGTAATCATCAAAACACATGAAACTATCACTTAAAAGGAATCTCACATTAATAAAGAAAAATAACAAAACCTGAGGTAAGCCACATGGTTCAAACTTACTACTGTTTGTTTACTTTATTTTAGTAATTTAAATTATGCACAAGTGTTAAGTTTTGTGTTTACTTTGGCATATCTTTAGTAGTTTTGATTTTCATTAGATCAGAACAATTTAATGGAAAATAAAACAAACCCACTTGCTACTTCAGTAGCCAACCCTTCCAATTCTATCCAACCTAGCTTGCCTAGACAATCCTTAGCCATTTCATCATTAAAATGGCTTACCCTTAGCCATCTCATCATTAACATGGTTCAACCTTAGCCATTTCATCATTAACATGGCTTAACCTTAGCCATTTCATCATCAACATGGCTTACCCTTAGCCATTTCATCATTAATATGGCTTAACCTTAGCCATTTCATCATTAACAGGGCTTAAATTTAGCCATTGCATCATTAACATGGCTTAACCTTGGTTATTTTATCATTCACATGGCTCAACCTTAGCCATTTCATCATTAACATGGCTTAACCTTAGCCATTTCATCATTAACATGGCTTAACCTTAGCCATCTCATCATTAGCATGGCTCAACCTTAGCCATTTTATCATTAACATAGCTCAAACTTAGCCATCTCATCATTAACATGGCTTAACCAATAGCCATTTCATAATTAATATGGCTTAATATTAGTCATTTCATCATTAACATGGCTTAACCATTAGCCATTTCATCGTTAATATGGCTTAACCTTAGCCTTTTCATCATTAACATGGCTTAACCTTAGCCATATCATCGTTAACATGGTCCAACCTTAGTCATTTCATCATTAACATGGCTTAACCTTAACCATTTCATCATTAACATGGCTCAACCTTAGCCATATCATAATTAACATGAATTAACCTTAGCCATTTCATCATTAATATGGCTTAACCAATAGTCAATTCATCATTAATATGGCTTAACCTTAGCCATTTCATCACTAACATGGCTCAACCTTAGCCATTTCATCACTAACATGGCTCAACCTTAGCCATTTCATCACTAACATGGCTCAACCTTAGCCATCTTCATCACTAACATGGCTCAATCCTTAGCCATTTTATCATTAACAGATATGGGTAAGGTTGGCTATAAAAGGTAACTTTCTCCTTGCCTACACGAAGCCCATTGGTAGGAAAACTTCCCAGGTTGCTAAATCAAGGGCGACTTATTTGGGTTTATCTCTGCTAAAATATTCTAGTTATAGGAAAGCAATTTTGGAACGTGATTTGTTGAACGTGGTTAGAATTCTTAACGGCTCCTGCCATGCCAATTAGAGGGTGGCCAATTTAATTGATGAGGTAGTCGAATTATCTTGCGCTCTTGAGGAAATTCAAATTAGGCACATTTTTAAAGAAGGTAACTCGACTACGGATTTAATGGTGAACATGGGGTAAATCTTCAGAGATTTACAATCTAGTAGAGATATTTCCCTCTTGAGATCATCAACCATGTCTGCAATGATTTTTATTAATTGGTGGTTGGTGGTTGGTGCTATTGCACTGGTATTGATGGGGGTGGCAGTAATTACGACAGTAGGAGGGTAGCTAGTCTTCTTCATCGGGGCACCGCGGCCATGCCTTTTTTTCAAATTTCAAACTCTAAACTCTTCTTGTATTTTCACCTTGGTTGTCAAGGAATGTCCCTAAAGCTTCTTTAGCTTTTATTGGAAGGAGCTCGTTTCTCAAGGCCCTCCTCATGTTGTATTTTTGTTGTGTGGACTTTGGTATGCAAAATGGCCTCGGGGTGTCCCTTTTGTGTCGTTATCAATGAACAGTATATTTTTGTGGTCTCCTTTGCATTTATGTTGTCAGATATACCCATATTTTGGAGTGCCTTGGGTGTTATTTCCAATGAATAGTGGGCCTTGGTGGCTTCTATTCTGTTTATGTCGTTAGAAGGGCCCAATTAAAGAAAAAATTTGGTAGATTCCTCCCTCCTTTCTAAGGTGGTCGACGTGGATGATGTGGTGGAGGTCCTTCCTAGATCTGCTACCAAAGATAAACCAATTGTTGATATGTACTCTCAAGGTAAATCCACCGTGAAGAATAGTGCAATTCTCCATAGTCTTTGCTTTATGGAGATCAAACAACATGCATTTTGGAGTTAAATGAAGATGGATTTAGACTATGTTGAGGAGGCTACCCAGATGTCTGGATAAATCATTCATGAGTTTGATTCTTTGATGTAAAACATCCTCGGTTCTCTCTTTGGTCAGTTCATTGTTTTTTTTGGAGTTTCTGAGATCCTCCTCTCTATTTGTTTTTGTTACTGCTCTGGTTCTTTCTATTTCTGTTAGTTTACACTATGTAAAAGGTTGTGGGGTCCATTTCAAAACCCTCTTTTATCTTAATATTACCAAAAAAAAAATAAAGTGAGGGAGGGGAGGGGAGTATTTATATGAATACCAAATTTTCTAATATTATAATTAATAGTACAAAATAAAATAATTGAGTGAATATTTTATTTATGAGCACTAAATGTTAAAAATTATTACCATCATAGTCAATGTGATTGTAAGTTGAGTGGTTGCAACCACTCAACACAGGGTCCATAAGTCCACTAGTGGTTGAAATTAGTTGCTATTAGTTATGGTTTGTTATGCTATACTAGGGAAGGCAATTATGTATAAATATATTCAAAACAATAATGTAAATCATTGAAACATTCCCATTAGTGGTATTAGAGCAAGAGGTCAAAGGAAGAGGTAACTCTCATTTTGATCCATTAGGACTTAATTCAAGAATGATAAAATATTTCCCTTGATTTGAAATAGAGGGGATCCAAAGCACTCCAGAAGAGAAACCTCCATGGGCCAAAGATATTACCTATATTGATTCTTCATTTTTTATTCCAACATTCGAAACAAAGGTAGGCTAGTGGTATAGGTTTAAGCACATCATCAAACTTGCCATCACAACATTAAAATGATAGGCACATTTTGTGTCATCCTCAACTATTCTATTTTTCAACAAAAGGTAGTTGCTAATATAACATGTCCACATAGAACAACCCCAAATTTAGAAGTAAATCATCTAAGGTAAAATACATTCTCATGATAGGATGGAAATATTTGACTCTCCCATCCATTTCCAAAAGCATCTTCTTTCTCTATGATAAATCTACTTGCACTCTTGGAAGCATGATACCTCACCAAGGAAGTTGTGTCAAACACATTGAATTCCTAGAGGAGGTTCTATTAGATCTCACCTTTGTGAGAAGTTGCACAAGACAATACAAGGTTTTCATGATTGATGTATATAGTAGAGCATCCTATAGAATTGGGGTAAATATAGTCTGATTGTATTTCATCAAGAGGGACTTATCAAAATTTCCAAGTAAAATTTGTCCACTTGGAGCACGTACATGGTGTCAACATGGATGCTCTTGATAAACCTAAGATCCTACACATGCTTTGACTATAATTTTTTAATGAAATATTATAAAGTGTCAGGTGTCATAACATGGTGCTAACACATTGTCAAATTAGAAGTTGTTCTCCTTATTGTTGCACACTCTAGTCTGCATACAAGACAAATATTAGTTGGGCATCAATTTTCCACATTAGGCCTTGTAAATATTTTTCCCAAATAAAGGTGTTCAGGATTTTATGATGAGGTCGTGTCACTATTGGCTCAAATTCGGTGCCTGATATCATTTCTTAGGTGTGCAACTTATTTAAAGGGACTTCTCTAGCCAGTGTAGCTCATATTTCCTTTTGACTCCTCCATGGCACAAGCATCTAATATTTCTTACCATATGGGCAATCAAAATAGCTATTGGAGAACTCAATCATTGATATCATAAGAGCCATATCCTAATTTTACCTCTGATATATTACCATGCAAGATCAAGGTATAGCTTAAGGCTTTTAATTACAGGGATGTGCTGGAATCTCCTACTTAGGGTTCATTTCGAATGTATTAAATTATAATTTGAAACTACTATATTTAATACAAAAATTTACTGAGCACCACAAGTTTTGTCGTGCCATTACGTTCACCAAATTAGCTCCAATTCCACAAATGCTTCCATGACAACCGTAAAATATGTCATATGCTTAATTCAATAATAAAACAAAATAGGTGGAACAAAATTATGTCATGTCACTGAAAGCCATAAAGATAAAAAAAAAAAACATCAAAACAAATAAGATAAAAATAAATTCACAGCAAACACTCTGGCAATGTAAATAAAAATTCCTAGTTAATTGCATTATAATTTGAATGGGGAAGCACCAAACTGAGAAACGTTCAATAAATTTGATCTGTAAACATCTGCACTTGTGATTTTAAAGAAGTGAGAACAGAGTGAAATATTTCTAGGGTTCTATTTGGCTCATCTAAGGCTACCAGGTTCTATGTATGGTACACAAAAATTTCTCTCAAAACAATTTCGTCAAATGGAAAACTCTACTCCCTCAAATGCCCCCATGAAGCATTTAATTTTTCATCTAGGGTTTAAATTTTACAAATCTCATGCGTAAACACAACATTACAAACTAAATAATTTCAAACCCTAATCACAAAAATACATAAAATAATTCAAAATTCAGTGAACCTAACCTCATCTCTTCCAATATTAAATTCATCTTCTTGCCCTGTTATGTACCTTTAGCTTCTACTTAAGACCTCATCTCTCACTATTTTGGGTAAATTAATAGAATTTTTAGAGATATTTTTGGGTAAACCCCAGCCAAAAAATGAACAACATGAATTAAAGCTCAGGAGCTCTAGTATGATAGATGAGATGAGGCTTGGTTTGAGTGGTGTGGAGGTTGTAGTAGCTAAGGCATGATGTGGAGGTTGTGTATGTGGTGTGGAGGTTGTGCGCGTAGTGTGGAGGTTGTAGTAGCTAAGGCATGGTGTGGAGATTGTAGTAGATAAGGTACAGTGTAGAGGTTGTAGTAGCTAAGGCAAATGGATTATCTATTTGTGAAGCTTCGAAGAAACAATAATTTCACTACACGGGGGTTTAAGCCCACCTATTAAAAAAACCTAAACCACCTCTAATAAGGTGGTTATAAACTGCTCTCTTATCCCTAAGATAGCGGTTTATAACCGTCATCTTAGTCCTAAGAGGGTAGTTTATAGCCGCCCTTTTAGGGTGACCCTAAGATAGCAGTTATCCTAAGAGACCACCCTATTAGAATCTATTAGGGTGGTTTTTTACTGTCATAAAAAATCACCTTATTTATTTGTCGTTAAAGACCTTTTTTAGTGTAGTGATATTTAATACCTTGGAGTGAAAAACATTCTATGGACACACAAAAAAAAAAAAAGGCTTTCAATATGGATTAGGCTTTTTAGACTTCCTTTTCAACTCATCAATAAGGAGGTTTTAAAGAATATTGGTAATACTCTAGGTGAATTCATCCAGGAGGAACCAAATACTAAGGAGAGAAGGCATGTTGTATACACTTGAATATGTGTTGGCATGGATATTTCTAAACTTTTACTGCAATCGATTAGGATTAAATTTTAATCAAGAGTATGGGATGAACAAGTGGATTATGAAATTATTGTATTTCAATGTCGCAAATGTCATGGAACTAGGCACATGGCAAGAGACTACAGAGTGAAAATGGAGGAAGAGATGGAATTTTTTGGGCATGAGGGTCTTCAATTTGAAACAAGTTGATCATATCATAGGAGAAGCTAGGTCAAATCAAGGATTTTCCACTCCTAAGAAAGTGGCTAAAAAAATCCCTCTACATTGTCAAATAGAAAAGGTCATTACAATTCACTCGAGTCAACCATTAGAAGAAAAAATGATATGGGGTATGAGGAAATACAATGTGCAAGTTCAAATATAGAAGGGGCTAAAGGTACAAAGGAGGAGGGGAAAGCAAATTTTAAAACAAATAAATATGGGGAAATGAATTTTAAAGCAAATGAGGTGAAGGAGGTCAAGATTAATCTAAGTAAATCATCTCTATTATCCTCAAGTAGCATAAAGGCTTATCCTTCTAGTAAAAATGAAATTAGTATGGAGTGTATTACTTATGCTTTAGGATTTCAAGAGTAGTATAGTAAATAAAATATTATGGAGTATATCCAAGAAAATTCAGGTTTCTAGTAAGAAAGTGATGACTATGGAGGATCATCTATGCAGTTTAGAGTTTTTAGGGCAACATAAAGAAGAAAATTCTTATGAGGTTATTCCTTGCACTTTTGACTCTTTACGACAACATACATCTTTAGAAGATAAGTATAATTTTGAACAATATAAAAAATAGAAGAGATTGATGAAGATGAGAGTGTTGGCGGGAATGGAAGAAGGAGATGAAGGTCATCAAATCAGGAACAAAGAGAAAAATAAACTCAAAAGGATATTGATTTGGGAAACCAAATAAAAAATATTGTAAGTGTTAACAAGAACTAGGGCTAAGACCACTAATAAAAATAAAAGGTGTTGATGATGAAAATGATATAATGGAATATTAGGGGTATGAATAAAACCTTTTAAAAAGAGTTATTAAGAAAAAAATAATTGATTGAATAAAAGGGTTTTAAAAATGTCCTGAAGCCTTTTAATAGAAAGATAAAATATTTAAAACATCTGCATAGGGAATCACACTCAAAAAATAGGGAATTACCTTAGCATATCCAGCACCAAAAAATAGGAATCAGATAAAAGAGAAGTATAACTAGGAGAAACAATAGACCCATCCATATGATCCTCATTTGAGCCTACCTCACCTTAGATTTTTCATCATAGAAGAGAGCAGATCACAATCCATGAGGGAGTCTTCTTTTGCAATGTCACCGCTAACATTATCAAGACTAGGACCCAAGGTAGAAATAACTAGGGTTTCATATTGGGCTTTCTCCTTGTTAAAATGGGCCTTATACAGTGTCATCTCTTTATATTGGGTCTTCCCCTTGCATTCCTTGCCAATCTGGGTCTTCATATGGGCCTTCTCATTATCTTGGTATATTTATTTTTTGATCAAAGGTTATATTTCCTCATAGTCCTCCTGAGAAATTCGGACCCTCTTCTTAAAGGGATGAGCCACCCCCTAGGAAGTCACTTTGCTAGTTGAATTAATGATACTTAAAGTTGCTTCAGTGGAACATGATCATTCTTTGCATTGTCTTAACTCAACTAGGAGGGTCAAGGGGCACTGAGCATAGAGTGTTAGCTTAATTTCATACTTTATAGATTGCATTCTACTACCAAAATATGAAATAATCTCAATAGAAGATAGAATTTCTAAGTCAAGGTTGACATCTATGCACATTCTTGGATAAACCATTTGAGACTTGATTTTAGTTGTAGGATCGAAGGCTACAATATCTTCGATAGTCCTAGTGATACCATGAAGAACATCCTCATGCCAAAACTAAATTGGTAATATAGGAATCTTGACCCAAATCATAGTAGAGTTGATGCTCTACATATCAGGGTCAAAATTGGGACTATCTTTGAAGAAAGAGACTTCATCTATCAAAGAACCAAGGACCACCCAAAAGTATTCACCTTGAATCTTCAACATTGTTTAGCTTTATGAAGAAAAATATCTATGAAGGGCTACAAGTTTCATATGCCCACAAGGCTTCCATTTAGTGAAAGCCCACTTTTTGATAAAATCAATGTTGAGGTGAGAACCCATAAAATTATTTATGAGAGAAAAATAATCCTCAGAAACTACCAATGAAGTAATCTTAGAAGGTATTCTTAGTTTACCTTGGATGGGAAGTAGATCAAAGGAGATACCTCCAGGAGGGGCTAAATGGGAACAAACTTTATCGATAAAATATAGATGAAGGGGAGGATCAAGAGGACTCATCCCAAATCCCTCATGATGTGATGCAACAACCAATCTCTCAATAGACCCAAGGCCATCCAACCCTAGCGGTTGACCATCAACATCGTTAGGTTTAAATCCCCTGGCACAACCCTTGTAGGAGATCCCATCTAGACCAGATCTATCAATCAGAAGCTCAGGGGTTTTACTAACTCCAACCTTAGTGATTGACCATCAGTGATGCAAATTTTGTTGGTGAGAATAGGAGGGTCAGGAGGACCCACCCCAATACCCTTGTGAGGTGATGTGGCAACAAAACCCTCAACATATCCAGAGCCATCCAACCCTGGTTGTTGACCATCAATGTTGTTAGGTCCAAATCAACTAGAATAGCCCTCATAGGATATTCCACTTGGACAAGATTCGTCAATCAAAAACTCAGGGGTTTCAACCATCGAAGGGATTGGAGGAGTAGACTCAGGGGTCGAGATATTGTATTCGGATAACATTTTCTATGATTTCTCCTGCCAATCCCTCCACAAGGATGATTGGTATCAAGCTACAAGAAGCACCTCTGTTGCCCAAGAATCTACATATTCCTCGCCCACATGGAGCACCATACTTTCTTCCTCTCCCACTTGAGAGCATGGTTTTTCCTCGAGCTATCATTCAGTTATTAAGGAATTAATAGGTTGTTATAGCCCCGAGTTTATTTTAATACAAGAAATAAAATTAAGAAGTGAAGAATGTAAGGATGATTTTAGGAAGATTTGGAAGACAAATGATTGTTTAGTAGTTTCTTCTATAAAAAATTCAGGTGGTATTGCAATAATATGGGACAAATGTAAATTATATGGACAACTACTAGAAGCAAAAAGTAATTGGGTTGCTATATTATTTTGTAAGAAAGAGGAAAACACCAAATTTGGGGTTATAAATGTATATGCTCCAACTATAGTTACTCCTTGTGAAAGATGTTGGAAGGACCTTAGCATATTATTGTCAAATACAATAATGATTCATTGTGTTCTAAGGAATCTTGGGGTGATTTTAATACTATTCTATCTCCTTTGAAAAATAAGGGTGGCATTCTCCTAGTATTCTCTTGGGGTGATTTTAATATTGTTCATCATCTATTACTAGAGGTAATCTCCTAGCAGTGTGAGCATATTTATACAGAAGGAAACTGGGTAGCAGATAAATTAGCGAATTATGGTGATGATCTTTGTCCTGATGAAATTTAAATTTTAGAAGACAACTAATTGAGTGAGATTTTGTTTCTTAATAAAAATGATGTCAAAGAGCTGATTGTGGAAACATAGCACTTCGAAAAAGTTGAAGAATATATTTAAGAGAAAAAGAAAGAAAAAACTGTGATAAACTTTGAAGAAGTTGAAGAATATATTCAATAGAAAAAGAAATGAGAAAACTGTGATAAACAAATATGTTGTAGCAAATGCAATATTTTAGTATTTTGATAGGAGTGGCCTCCAATAGAAGTCACATATAACCTATTAAAAATGGTCAAAATTATATATATAATATTTTTATTTAAATTATTTTTATAATTAATTATAATTTTTTTTTTTTTTTGTGGTCGGGTTCAAGTTCCTTATATACTTTAGAGAGGTCAAATATTGTATAGATATGTTTTTAAAAGTAGGGTTAAGAAAGGATTTCTCTTTTTGTTTACATTAACTTAGTCACATTGAGCTATATAATTTATTCGGAATACATTTTTTTAGAGAGATCAAAGATTTCATTCCTTTTATTTTTATTTATTTATTTATTTATTTATAAGATTATGAAAGGGCATTTTATGTTTACCATCACCTTAGTCACATTGAACTATGTAGTTTATTTGGTGTGATCAAAATTTAAATTTTGATAAATAAATTATATCATCTATATATCCCAACCATAAAACCAAAAACTAGTTAACATATATGTTAAACAATATTTATGACCACTAGAATATTTTATTATAAAAAGTTAGAAAATATTTAATTTTTTTTAGTATATAACTGTACTTAGAGGGGTAAAAATTTATTATATCAAATAAACCTTACAAGTGAGAACAAACAACCATCCAAAAAACAGCCAGCAAAAACTTCAACCAGACATATCCTCAACAAGTAAATTATGTATGAAGATGCTGAGAACAGTCAAAAAGGAGGTGATCCCAACCCTTAATAGACCGATTCTCTTGAAACTGAGAAATCCATTTGACCAAACAATCCGCAACCCTATTCTATTCCCTAGGAATGTGAAGAAAATAGATAAACTCCAAATTACAACAGATTTGAAGAATATGTGGAACAACCAAGATCAACCTCAAGTGAACATTATCAAGATGGTGAGTCTTTAACAAATTAATAATTTGTGGGTCAGACTCGGATTATCCTCGGCCAACCCATAGCCAACCCTTGTTCCAAAGCATAACAATTAGCAAGAGCCTCCATATAATTATTAGAGTGTATATAGCATGAAAAAATGAAACAAGCATTCCCAGCACTATCTCTCCCAACTCCTCCAATACCAGCATGCCCAAGATTACCCCCGAAAAAACCCATCCATATTGAACTTCAAGATCAGGGGTGTTCAAGTTTAACTGTACTTATATAATGGGTATAAATAGTTTTAAATTGATAAAAACAATTGTTTAAAAAGGTCAACGGTAAGTAAAAAACATTAACACAGTTCCTAGAGCGAATTCTTTTTCTTGTACTTTTTATTCAATGTCTTTGTGTAAAGCCATCGATTTCTTAATTTCATAACTAATCTGATTAGCCTAAATCGAGTCCATAGTTTCTATTTTGCGTGGGATAAATTTTCTATTGGAAATTCATATAATTCCCTAACGAGATAAGAAGTGATGTACGCAGAGTTTACGTGGACCAGTTTTAAAAGGTTTTCTGTCTTCGTTCAACTGTCTGGTATTGGTACTGAATGCGGACAAATGTTTAGTAAGCTCTTGCACGACGATGAGAAGAGAGGTGGCAGCAAGAATAAAAACTATTTCAAATCGTAGCCTGCGGGAATAAAATTTGTTACAAATCATATTCTACTTTATTGTCGCTGGTTTGCATGGAAGGGTACCTGCAAACACTGTGAAGACCATGCGCTCGACATCTCATAAATTCGAATGTTACGGAAATAGGAAAATACAAATGTCAGTAACAGCCATTTTATTTCGCATGGTCGAGTGAAAAAGTTTGTGCAGATTTGTCATAACTTCGGGAAATCCTCTTAATTGATGGAGGAGACGAGTAATACTGAGATCGGTCCGGGGCGGCAAGCACTGGTTCAGAGTTTCCATTTTTGGGTTTGACTGGTGGAGTGGGTTTTTGCTGGGTTGTGTGAAATTGGTAGCCTGGAAGTATCAATTGTGATTTGTTGATTAAATCTGACATTTGAGCCGGTGAGGCTTATAAGTTACGGCTTGCAGTAGAGAAAAAAAACGAAGAATACGCATGCTCTCTACCACAGCCTGATCATGATCATGCAACCCGTTTTTACCATCATCGTCTTCTCTTGCCTACAAATCTGCGTGTCTTACATTTTACTTCATGCACATCAATGAACGTTCCCTCTTTATAGAAAATGCAATGTCCTAATATTCTCCCTATAATGAGACACGGTGAAATGCTAATTCCACTCCCAAGGTTTTTCGATTAGAGGTAATGCATTAGAGTCGAGAGATAAAATTTTACCGAGTCTCCTTAGAAGGCTAGATTAGTGGCGAGCGTGGTGATAGTGTTATCTTCTTGAAACTGCAAGGTCAGTTAATACAAGTTGAAGCAGAGTGCATAGGCGTGCGATCGATCGTATAACGAGCAGCATATTGAATTATGAAATGTGTATTGCATTTGAATCCTCGGGTCACGAATTGGGGTGTGTAGGTAGAGACGCCATATATTAATCCCCATTGTGAACATCAAGTTCATGTTCATGTGCAAGTCCAGGCTTATTCAACATGTCAAAGCTAATATTCGATCGTTCCAACCCCGAGTGTAACAAAATTTCAACATAAATCCAGTTGTCTCAGGTTGTCTGTACCTTTCTTCCCTTCCAAACAATCTGGATTCTGCATACTAAAAAATAATTTCTCTTAAGGGACTTCAAAATCTGAGCGTAGGTCTTATGGTTTTGGAAGAAAAAAAATCCACTGACCATTTCACCCGACAGTGCAATCTTAAAGGAAACTCCAGAGATTTATTAGGATCTGAGAGTATCACTTGAACTGCGTGACTTAGGCTTATATTTTTATCTCTGATAAAGAGTGACAATTATTAAAGTCTTATAACTAGATCAATAAAAAGAACAAATATTTTAGTGAAACAAAACTTCATCAAATATGCCACACAAAATCATTAAAGCATTGAAGCCCTCTATCTAGTTAATATAGGATTATTAACACACACATTACATTAAAAACAACAAATATTTAAGTAAAATAAATCTCCATCAAATTTGTCACAACAAACAACTTGTATAAGAAAGAGTAAATTTCATCATATATACCCTATGAAAAAACTTGTATAAGAAGAAGAATATCATAAAGAAAGAAGAATGTCACAAGGAACTCTTTGAGCGGAACAAAATTCCATTGAAAATGTCACATGATTCTTCTTATACAAGTTGTTCCAACAACCTCCTCTCACACATACATGTGCAAACTCTTAATATGTGTTTGGAATCCCACTTAAGTAAGACCAAGGGCTTGTACCTCTAAGCCTACCATCTCTTTGGCAAAGAGTTTGGCAAGTGTTGGGGCTCATAAACCAGTCAAGTCCCATAGTCGAATCAAGATAGGATTATTAACACATGCACACACTACACTGAAGAGAACTAGTATTTAAGTGGAATAAAATCCCATCATAGGAAAATACCATAGGAAACAACTTGTATAAGAAGAAGAATGTTGCAAAGGACCGGTTAGAAAGCAAGAGGGTCAGTTATGCCACACACACATGTTGTGATTCAATGTTAATAGAGGTGAGAATCCCATATAAGCGATACAGAGGGCTTTTATCTCTAAACCTGCTACCTCATTGACAAATAGTTTGGCAAGTAGTAGGGCTTCTAAAACTTTCAAGTTCCATAACAAGATCAATATTGATTTATTAACACATACTGCACTAAGAAGAAGAACTAATTAAGCAAAACAAAATTATGACAAAGACCTTAGCAATTGGTAGGTCTCATAAACCACTAAGTCCCACAACCAAATATTGAATATGGGACTATTAATAGATGCACACACCATAACATAACCGGATAAATGTGGGATTATTAACACATGCACATAATGCACTAAGAAAAATTGGTATTTAAGTAGAATGAATTTTCATCATAAGAAAATACCACAATAAAAACTTGTATAAGAAGAAGAGTATCACATTGAACAAGTTACAAAGCAAGAGGGTCAACCATATTTTTTTTTTCTTAGTTTTAAATCATTTGACAATATCATCTTTACAAATTATGTCAATATCTTTTTAAATATGGATTTACTTATATAATATTTTTCAACTCTAAATTTATTTTTATGTACAAATCATAATGTGTTGCTTTAGTTTTTGTGATAGGGTGATAGAACCAAATTTAGCTACAAGTTAATATTTTTAGATTAGTTTTATTATTATCATCATCTACCATCATTAGTAACAATGAATAAGAGGGTATATTAGATATATACCACATGAAGTAGATAAACATTCTATAAGCATAAAATGAATATAAATATCTCAAAAATATTATGTTTTAATATTCTTTTATGTGTGTTGTGAATGTAGTAGAAATTTGTAACCATGAATGGGTGTTGATAAACTCATTGCATGGAATATATTAAATTATTCAATAAAAAAATCACATAACATAAATGGTCAATGTCATAGATGTCAAAAAAAATATAGATAAACAAAAATTCTTAACTCTTACCATCAAAAATGTGTTGGCCAATAACAACTTGGTCAAGATCCAAACATTCTATTATATCCCATTCTATTATATACATTTCAAGTGTTGTTCCATTTTTATTAAACATGTGCTCAAATTTTAAAAAATATTATAGACCACTTTTTGAAGTGTTTAGATAAAGGTAATGCAAACTCTTTATATTTGTATAGGTGCAAGTTGTAACCCAGTATACTCGTTAGCTTTTGGAGCCTTAAACATAAAGGAAATGCATTCACAAGTATAGAAATAAACATGCAATGATACAACTATGATAATAGCAAAAAACCATGCATGAAAATATGATAGAAAACTTGATACAATGCTCTAGAAATGCTCATATAGAAAGCTCACGAAAATTACAATGCTCCTCTCATGGAGTTTGCAACTCCTCCATGATAGCAAAATGGAGCTACATTGTGCCTACTACTACTCTCACCTATGCACTACTTCAACTCTCTCACAATCACTCACAATGAGGCCTTTATATAGAAATATAGGTTACTTGCCTCTCACTCAACCCTAAGACTCATGTACATGTGGACTACATGCACATTTACATCATTGCACATTCTAACACTTGTGCATTTATTCTATTACACTAATAAAGCAATAACTCCTAATATAATCCTAAACTAAATATGCACCCATGAGGGTACATTAGAAAATAACCAAATGATGTAATAGCCATATTTTCCAACACCCCCCTGTATTACATTATTTGGTTTGAAGACATTAGTCTTCAATATGGATCTTTGACTCTTGAGTAGTCTTCATCTTGATGTGGTTCCTTGTTGCTATTTTTAGTTTACCTTGCATTGTATTCCTCCTTGATCTGATGCCTCCTCTTCTTCTTCTTCTTCTTTCTTGTCGTTGGTTCCAGTTATTGAACTTTCATATGTGGTTGCACTATCACCTGATTCCGACAATAAAATTTTCCTTTTGCCTTTGTCTTTTTTGCTACTATCCTTGCTGAGTATAGAAACTTTTGAACAAACATCATGATAAAATTTTGTGTTAGTAGAACTTGAAGTATTAGTACTACATGATGCTTGAAATATTTTCTCTAGGAATGATTCATCTATCTTTGTTTTTACTTTGAGTAGCTCAATCAGTTCTTTTTGCTTTGCAACCACTTCTTTGTGAATTTGAAGTGAGAGTAATGCCATGTAAAGAATGCTCCCAAATACTAAGGGTACTGGAATATCTTTCTTTTCATTCTCAATTGCTTCAGTAAGTCTAGCATGAAGGTAAAATTCCATAGTAGTGAAATCTTCTTTTAGTACCTCATTATAGATCAATCTTGAACCAAGATCTAAGTTCTTGGTTTTATTCAGAATATTCTTGATTCCTGATTTAATAACATTAATCTTTTCCCTTCTAATGGTGTTGTTCATGCTATTGTTTATTTCATTCTTTGAGGTTGACATCTTTATTTTCCCCCTTTTTGTTTGGGTCTTGTAGTATTAACCTTTGTAGTAGTCTTCCTTATAACTCCCTAGTAATGAGATATGCTATAAATATGATTCACCTCTATCACTTGCAATCAATTACTTGTAGAAAGCTATTAGAAATGCAATCTTCAATAATATGGATTCAAAACTTGATGCAATGATAGGTTCTAAACTTCTAGAAATTCAATTTGAAGTAGGATTCCTTATATCTCCCTAATTAGAAGTTTTAGAAATATTAAATTGTTTGTAAACTAAATTTTGTTTACTACTCCTTATATCTCCCTATGTTAAGAGTTTGCAACTATTCTTTAGAAGCAATGGAAATGATATAAATGCTTCTAGTTTTACTCTACGTCTTCTATATAACCAATATTCTGTTCTAGAGATCTTTTTAACACCTTATTGCTCCTATTAATTTCTCTAGAATGTTTAATAAAACTTGATATCAAACTTGCAATATAATGATGAATGTTTCTCACCTTCTTACTTCTGATTTGCAAGTTGTTTGTATGCGGTTTGCAAGGGCTGATTTCCTTGTTTCTCTTCACCTTGCTTGTCAACGTTTTCCTCCTTGTAGAAGGATTGTTTTCCTTTTCTCTCTTCAACCGAATGTTGGTTGGATACGTGCTCTACTCTTCACACTTCAACTTGGCTGATATGTGCACTATTTTAGGCTTGAACTCTCTTTAAAAATGATCTTCTACTAGTACATAGTCATCTATCACTTGTTGGTTTCTACGTATCCTTAAAACAACCTTTCACCTCTTCAATATCTTCGATACAACCTTGGGCTCTCCTCATTTGTTTACATACATAGGAGCCTTCTTTACTTGGTGTAATCTGAGATGGGAGTGCCAAATGGCACTTATCCTCTTCACCTTCTTGAAAACATTTATACTTGCACCTCCTTGTAGCGCTTATGACATGTGGTGCTTGTCCTTTGAAAATGTTTGTTCAACTCCTCCTTTCAATGCCTGTGACAAGTGGTGCTCGTCTTCTTACTCCTTGGTGGTTGATGGTTGTTATAGATGCTCTTACCTTCTACTTCCATGTTGGGTGCTCATGTATGGAGAGTAATCAACCTATTTTGTCTTATTTACCTTTGTTGAGTGCTCCTTTGTCTTATCTTGGCTTGGAGGAGTGTTACCTTATGATGTTGGGTACTCCTTTGTATTATCCTTGCTTGGAAGATGTTAGACTATAATTTTGGATGCTCCAAACTCCTTTTGCAATGTGGCACTCTTCTCCTTGAGTGCTTAGAACAACTCCTCTACGTGGCCAATGATTCCTATCTTCCTTTGAATTTTCTAGCACTCTCCAACGCTCTATTCCTACGAATTCTCTTACTGTAAATACTTTCTCTTTGGTAGAATGTTTGTGCTATCTTCAATGGTACTCTTGGATGTGGAAGACCTATTGTTTTTAGCTTGCTTCAATGATGATGATGCCTCCTTTTTTGGTGCAATATGACCTTAATCTTCACCCTTGTATTTCCACTTGTTTTGTCTCTTTTTGCAGGTCCATTTTCATGCTTTATATGGGCAGCAATTTTGATGGCTATGACACTTCTTTGGGTGTCTTTTGATACCTTAGATAATCTAGAATTTTAACCTCTTGAATGCACCTTCTATTGCTTTTTGAAGGCTCTTTTCGTAAGGTTTTGTAGAGTGCCCTTTTGTGGAGTTCTTAACACTTCCTTTTCCTTTGTAAAACCTACCCTTTTTGCTGCACTCATGGAGTCCTTTGGATGACTCACAAATGTATACTATGACTGCCCCCTTGTGCTTGAAAATCTATCCTTTACCTTGCTTAGAATGTGGGCTTCAATGGGTTGTATTGGCTCTTTGTTTTTGTTGTCCAAGAGTGTCTTCAAAACATATTTTGCTCTTCTCCAAATCTACTTATAAACCTCTTGGAAATATAGACTTAGACTGCACTTTTACACTTGGAATTACTTCTTCCTTTTGAACTATTTTCTTGCTATAATATGTTGATTTTCTTCTCCAATTTTGGAGGTAATATCACTCCTTTTGGTGGCTATTCCTTGCCACTAAATTCTGCCTTTAATTCCTTCAACCGAGCTCTAAAAAATCTACCTTCTACTCTTTGTTTTGGCTGTTATGGTTACCTTTAATCCTTGGCAATACCTTCCTTTTCTTGGCTATTCTTTACTTATAAATCCAAGCTTTTCAATGTAAAACTTTGCACTCTATCTTATGCAAGTATGTAGTCTCCTTTTGATTAGATATTTTTCTTGAAATATACCTAACTTCTATTTTTTTCTATGTGTAGGTTTGCTCCTTGTAAACTATAACTTCTGCACTATTTTGAAGACTTGGAATGAAAACTATTCTATGCAACTCTTTGATCCTTTGAAAAAATGGTGCTTGATAAACCTTAATATAAAACCAAATATGAAAGCTCAACTAATGAAATTTTTGCACCTTATTGTTGCATACCTTTTTCTCTCGTAGATGATGGAGATAGTGGTGATTCAAGTCACCTCAATGGCTACCTTTTGTGGATGATTTTGCAGCTCTTCTATGCTGTCCAAAAATAGCTCTTTGCTCACCTTTCTGCAGCTTCAATACCTTATCAACTTGCTGCTCTAAACTCTGATTTGGTGGCTTCAAAACTTCTTCAGAATGTGCTTCTAGAATCTGATTTTTAGCAGTCACTAATGCTGCCCATAATTTCTGAAATTTTTAGCACTAAGCAATCTTCACTATTGCTTTTAATTTCTTTGATTTGCTACCTTTTTTGTTGTCCATGAACTCTGTATTTTGTAGCTCTGAGTGTTGTTAATATGCTGCCATTTTCTTTGTCTTCAAATCTAAAACTTTTCCAGATTGTAAGGTAGTCAATACCATCACTGAAATGCTATCCTTGAATCCCAAAAATTTGGTAGGATTCTCCCCAAATCGCAGCTGAGATGTTGCTCAAGAACCTCCTTCAATGATGGCCCCCAAATCTCATAGATTTGGTGGTTCTTCTATCTCTTTTCACTTGCCAAATTTTGACTTCAAAGTAGATCTCCTCCTCAAACAATCTATCAATCTTGAGATCTATTCAATACTACCTTTTTTATTTGATAATATTCTTGCCAAAATTTCTCCTTTGGGCTTGTCATCGGATGGCGATGATTGTCCCAATTCCTTAGTTTCTTCTTTGGTAGTAATTTCTTCAATGAGTCCTTCTATGAACTCCTTCAATGAGGCTCACCAAGCCTTCTTCTTGAGACCTCTCCAAGGTTCTCAATCTTGCAGCTTCTAAATATTCAATGAGACCTTCCTTGGCCTCTTCAATCTTCAACTATGGAAATGAGATCTTCTTCTAGGATCTCTTGAATCTATTGCTACTAAAATCTGCAATAGAACATTTTGTTAGTTCTTTTCAATGCTCAATCTTCCACAATGGAAGTTCTTCAATAGGGTCTTCAATGGACCTCTTCTTCAATAGAGTCTTCAATGGATCTCTTCTTCAATAGGGCCTTCAATGGACCTCTTCTTCAATCAAAAGTTTTCAGTCTTCAATGGAGATCACCAATCTCCAATATTTTTCTAGGACTCTTCTCCTTGAGTCTCTTCGATCTTCAATGGGGTCTTCTTTCTAGGACCTCCTTCCTAGATTTACAATCTTCAATGTGGCTTCCTTGGCCACTCAATCTCTCCTCGATCTATCAACTAGGAGTCTTCAATCTGCAAATATTTCAATGGGACCTTTCTCCTTAGGCCTCCAAATCTTCAATCCTCATTTTTCTGCAACAAAGAATCAATCCCTACACGAGGAAAGTAACTTTGAATTTCAGGCAACGAAGATGAAGTTCTTCTCTATCTGTTGTAGGAAGCTTCCCACCTTCTGAGAGTTAATTTTTTGCAACAAGAAAAACTTAGATGATAGTAACCAAATGGTTCTCCTAAAAACTTCTTTTCTCTCTTGTAATAAAATATTAGAGATAATAAAAATTTCTATGACTCTATGAGAAATAAACTTCACTAGTTGGATTGCCAATCTAGTGGAACAATGTTGAGTTCTAGTCTTCACAAGCGTTACAACTCTTGTGGAAAAACTCTAGCTAAATCTATCATGTGGCTTTCTCTATTTTCTATTCTTCTACCTAGAGCTACTTCTATCAAAAAATCTATTGTGATGGTATTTGCATGCAACGATGCACTATGGCTGATTCAGTTTGCAAATACTCAACAATAGTACTTGTGGCTTTCCTTTGATCCACCATGGCTCTGATACCATTGTTAGCTTTTGGAGCCTTAAACATAAAGGAAATGCATTCACAAGTATAGAAATAAACATGCAATGATACAACTATGATAATAGCAAAAAACCATGCATGAAAATATGATAGAAAACTTGATACAAAGCTCTAGAAATGCTCATATAGAAAGCTCACAAAAATTACAATGCTCCTCTCATGGAGTTTGCAACTCCTCCATGATAGAAAAATGGAGCTACATTGTGCCTACTACTACTCACACCTTTGCACTACTTCAACTCTCTCACAATCACTCACAATGAGACCTTTATATAGAAAGATAGGTTACTTGCCTCTCACTCAACCCTAAGACTCATGTACATGTGGACTACATGCACATTTACATCATTGCACATTCTAACACTTGTGCATTTATTCTATTACACTAATAAAGCAATAACTCCTAATATAATCCTAAACTAAATATGCACCCATGAGGGTACATTAGGAAATAACCAAATGATGTAATAGCCATATTTTCCAACATATACTACATGAGTAGCATGTAATTAGATATATCCAAATATACATTTTATAGAATACAATTTTTTGTTGTTGTAAATACAAACAACCCTAAAATATGGTTATAGTGAGAATTTTTATATACAATGGTTGGCCAACTGGCTCAACATACCAATTGCTATTTGACCTCTTACAAAGAAGATAAGATATCTAGTGAGTGAGGTTATAGGTAGAGATCCATATTACATCCCGTATATGGTCTTAATACTCTTGTTGACCATTATGAACCACTACTCTACAAGAAGATGTATATTTTTAATTTACAATCATGTGTAATTCATTTGTCAAATACCTAAATAAATCTTGAATCACATAAAAAATACATCATTCACAAGATGTAATCTCAAGTAATCCACAAATGAAAATGATTACTTCTAAATGCAATGCCAACCTCTTTGAGGCCATTTATTATTTGACCAAAGGAAAATCAAAATACATCATTCACAAGATGTAATCTCAAGGAATCCACAAACGAAAATTATTATTTCTAATTGCAATGCCAACCTCTTTGAGGTCATTTATTATTTTATCAAAGGAAAATTTGACGTGCCATCACTAACATTGTACACCATATGGATATTCTACAATACATTCTTAGGTGGATATCATGATGCACATGTTTATTTGTGCTAGCTTCTAGCTCATGATATTTTCATCAAACACAAGGTATTCCAAATTTGTGAGCTTATATAATAAAGATAGTGATTCCCATTGAGGAAGGAAAAGTCAAATAAAATACCTTTTGCTTGTAGTGGTTGTCGATAGTACTAAATTTAAAGTTACAAATTTGTTCAACCACTAATAAGGATGTTGTTGATGTATTTTACATTGATAAGAACGAACATATAACATATGATATAATGCATTTTGACATGAACATAATACATCTATTCTTTGAGTCAAAAACATCAATTGTTGATCATTATAAACATATCCTAGGAAAATAAACACCATATCATTGATATTTACCCAATTAGAATACAAAGAGAAGTCCATAATTATTTGATGTAGTCAATGCTTATTACATGATGTTAAAAATGAAGATAAAAATCAATTATTGTAAGGTAAAATAGATTATATCTAATAATTCGATCTCAATATTTGTTCTTCTATGGAGCATATGATCCATATTTGAGTCCTGAGCCATGAGTGGTGGATCTGTTTGTTTGAGTGACAAAATCTCTAAGATTTTGATTGGCAAAACCTTATGGTTTTGGCCCATCCTTCAAGAATAGGAGAGATAGAGACTTCAAAAAGGGGCTCTTGAAACCCTATTTTTGAGAGGTTGAAGGATCAAGTTGCATGAATGGAGCTCCAATGGTCCTAGTTTTAAAATTTTGTAAGGTGAGGATTTGGGAGGTAGTTTTAGATAATTTTTTTAGGTTCAAATTTTTTTGCATTAGCCTCATGATTTGTTCTTCTGTGTTGTAAAGGAGCCCATGACCCAAATCTAAGCCCTTGGGACACGAGTAGAGAATATTTTCATAGATCATGAATGTTATGGCCTAGATTGGTTTCCTTTGGCATGGATGATGTTGATGTTGCTTCCATGAATAAGTCAATGACATAGATCTGACCCTTAGGGCTACGAGTGGTGGATTGCTATGGGATCAAAATCACATATAATTTTTATTGATAAAATAAAACTTAAATAGGCATTTGAAATGCCCAAATTACAAGATCCGCCAAATCATAAAAAATAACAAGAAGTTGTTTAAGTGCCTACTAAATGTTGTCAACATTTTGAAATGTCGATAAATAATAACAAAATTAATAAACTAAAATCCTATGCCTATATTGATCACTATCATCCCTCTCCACCATAGAAGCATTGGGCTCCAATGCTTTTACAAGAAGGTGGTAGAGAATTTCAAGTGCCAAAAATACATTCCGCAAAGTTTGATAAAGAAGAGAAGAGAAAGAGATGTTGCTCGATAGAATATACAATAGCCCTAAAGGGATCACCATAACTTTGACAAAGGGAGTAGCAAAAATAAATAAAAAATGCTCGAAAAGGGTCTAGTAAGAAGCCCCAATGAAATCACCACAATTGCTACAAAAGAAGTGTAAAAAGCAAACAATGCTCATAAAGTCTTTGTACGTATGTTCTTCAATCTTCTCAATAAAAAGTTGTTGGCTCCTCACACAAAGCATGCTAAACTTTGAAGCATACATCCAAAACCATCAATCATATGCCAAATTGAGCATGATTGATACCAAGTAGTCTAATCCACCCACAATTGATCCAAAGCTCAAAAACCATCCTAAACTATCGTCAATGGAGGAAGAGTTGCAAGAAATAAAGGAAAAAAACATAAACATTGCAATCCAAGACAAGGCATAGAATAGAATGTCAAGTACCACCAAGCATGCACTCCTTATTACAATCCATGAGGTTTAAAAAATCCAAATTAGAGGAGTAACAAGATAATTCAACTCACAATCCGATAGATCGTCTTATAAAAGTCACAAGTTGAAGTAGACTTAAATACTAAAAAGCATATAAAACTTTTATTATGCACCTAGCTTTGTAAAAAATAATTAATTAATATTAAAGTGCAAAATATAATTAATTAAGTAATTGAAGTAATGTGGTTTTAATTGCAAAATTAAAATCGAAGGCCGTTTTTTTAAAAGCAAACACTGAAAAATGGTCACCATCTAGCCAAAGCTCAATAGTGCATGGCCTACCCTATGATCCGTGAAAACCACAAATCACTTAAAGATCATTCATGAATCATGCGCTACCAACCGTGCATCTTCCACGGGTGAATGGCCAGCCATAGGGGGTTTGTCAATTTCAAAATTGGCCAAAATGCTATTTTAATTAACAGAGAAGCCACCCGTCCCACTAATGTGGGACTAAAAGCACACTGTAAGGAAAAAACTAACCACCATCTAAGTCCTCCAAACAAAACGAAGACCTCTTAATGAAGGTCAAAGAAATTAACAACTTGCCACGTAACACGCGGATATTCGTAGAGAGCGGATAATAGTTAAGTACTGGTTGTTTCTTCATCGGCCAAAAATGCATGTTAAATAGACAAAATGTTGTGACCCCATGCATGTGAGATAATTGACAGGTCGTATATTGAAAATAGCTCTTGGGCGTGACGCCCAAGACCGAGCGGGATCACGTGTCATCTGTGTATGTGAAACACACATGTAAATAATTTGATCTACAATCTGTTTGGTTGAGAGAGGACCACCGACATAAATTCAACCCCAGGCGTGCCACGAGGTGTGACTACAGTGGGTCAAAACTTGGCCGTCAAATGCCTATCAGTACTGGCAAGGAGAGGAAACGTAGACAAAACAGGCAAACAATCCCCTGTCATCACTGAGCATGGACTTCTCAAAAACACATTGCGATCCCAATGACGATACAGCAAACGCACAGACCCTCATGGGTAGATCTTCGCACATGGCACCCAAAATGCCTGGCACAAGGCTTATGACCATGAAAAGAATAGCACGCAGGTGTGAGTTAAAACAGGGTGTGACTGTCGTATTGCAGAGCCGAAAGTAAACGTGGTGACAATAAGATAATTTTTAAAATGTTGGGATATAGAGGCCAGCGGTGTATGGAGATAGGGACCAGTGGTCAAGTGGAAGAAAGTCGTCTCCATGTAGGAATACACACAATGGATAGCGAAGGATGTAGGTCTCAGCCTAAAGAAGAGGAGGTAGGGACCAAAACTGGGAGCAAACAGGTGGAAACCATAATGTCTTAAAATAGGAAACCGAACCGGAATCCAAAAGGAAAATAGGGAGAGGGATGAATGCGGAAGAAAATGGGAGAGGAAGGGGGATTTCCACGAAGGAAATCCCCCTCACCGGTCAGGGTCCAAGAAGGCTTTGATACTATTGATGCGAGATCAAAGTTCTATAAAATAAAACTTAAATAAACATTTAAAATGTTCAAATTATAGGATTCACCAAATAATAACAAGAAGTAGTTTAAGATGAGTGCCTACTAAAAGTTGCCAATATTTGGAAATCCCCTCACCGGTCATGAGCCAGGAAGGCTTTGATACTATTGATGTGGGATCAAAATTTTATAAAATAAAACTTAAATAAACATTTAAAATGTTCCAATTATAGGATTCACCAAATAATAACAATTTGTTGTTTAAGATGAGTGCCTACTAAAAGTTGCCGATATTTGGAAATGCCGGCAAAACAAAATTAATAAACTGAAAACCTATGCTAATATTGATCCCTATTATGGATTCTTTTGTCCGAGCAAAAACATTTCTAAGATCTTTGTTGGCAAAGCCTTGTGGTTTTGGCCCGTCCTTCAAGAAAAGGAGAGATGGAGCCTTTGGAAAGGGGTTTCAAAAATTTTATTTTTGAGAGGTTGAGGGATCTAGTTATATGAATGGAGCTTCAATTGTACTAGTTTTGAGAAGTTGCAAGATGAAGGTTTTGGTGACAGTTTCAGACAATTTTTTTAGCTTTAGTTTTTGTTCTGTCAACCTCAAGATCTATTATTTTGCATCATGAAGGTGCTTGTGACCCAGATCTGAGTCTTTTGGGTGTGAGCAAAGAATCTATTCACAAATCATGAATGTTGTGCTCTAGATCTAGTTCCTTTTGGCATGGACAATATTACTTCTATGAAGAGGTTTGTGACCTAGATCTAAGTCTTGGGACCATGAGTGGATCCTTTTGTCTAAGTGACATGTCTAAGATTTTGGTTGGCAAAGTGTTATGGGACTAGCCCATCCTTCAAGAATAAGGGATACAAAGCCTTTAAAAAAGGGTTTTAAAAATCCTATTTTTGAGAGGTTGAGGGATCAAGTAACAAGATTGGAGTTCTAGTGGTCCTAGTTTTGAGAAGTTATAGGACAAAAATTTTGGTGACAATTTTAAACAGGTTTTTTACCATCAATTTTTTGTTGTGTTGATCTTAAGATTTGTTGTTTTGCAGTGAGAGGAGAGAAACATTCTTGTTTAAAGTTAAAAAAAAAAACTTTGTTTGTTTGGTTGCTTTTGTGAAGAAGCTTGTGACCTAGAACTAAGCCCTAGGGCTACAAGTGGTGGATTGTTTTTTTGAGCTTCAATTTTTGTTCATTTGCAAAGAGAATAAACAGGCCAGGTGAAAGAAACGTGGGCTTTAGGAGAAAGTTTTATTTTATGAAATTATGATACCTTTTAAGGGTAATTAATATCAAAAAATGAAAACCTTCTAATTGTTTGTATAACTTCAAAATTGTCAAATTTGACCTTCCTCATTACAAATATCTATGCCCCAAATGTGAATAGAGAAAGAAATGTGTTATAGAAGGAATTAGAGTGGATGGGGTAGTGGATAAGATGTCTAATATGGATAGTGGCAAGAGACTTCAACACCCCTTTTGATTCCTAGAGAGAAGAAATATGGATTCCAAGATTTCTTGGAGAGCATGGAGGATTTTACCATTTTTTTGTTAAAATATAATATATGATGTTGATTTAAGAGGTAATTCTTTTACATTGATGAATAGGAGAATAGGGGATAAACTAATACAAGTGAGATTCGATAGAGTACTACTCTCTATGGAAATGGTTTGAGGGTAACTATGAGCACTAATTAGCATCTCCATCTAGGACAACATTGAATCATAATATGTTGTTATTTAGCTAGTTAAGGGAAATATGAAAATGTAGAAGCCCTTTCAAATTTGAATAAACACTACACCAAAAAAGGCTTTTAAGGGCAGTTCAAAATGGTGGTTATTTATGGTGGTAAAAAATTGCCTTAATAGATTCTAAGAGGGCGGTTTAAAACCACTTGGATTTTAAGGGTGGCTAAAATACGATTGTTGTTTATAGCGGTAAAAAACCGCATTAATAGACCTAAGAGGGTGGTTTAAAACCGCCCTTAAAACACTACACCAAAAAACAATATGGTGGTTTTAAACCGACCTCTCCCTCACGCGAAAAACCATATATTTTAGTTTTTTAAGTGTGATTTTTAAGAGCGGTTTTCGTTCCTTTAAAAATCACTCTTAAAAAACTAAAATATAGAGAAAAGGAGAGGGGGAATAATAGATGGGCATGGGGAGAGAAAAGGAGAGGGGATGACGGATGGTTGTGGGAGAGGAAAAAGGAGAGGGGGATTGTGTTAACCTAGGTCTGGCATTGACATCACTTACTTTCTTCTTTGTTTTTATCATATGTCTGCAAAATTATGGGTATGGAAATTATCATGAGAAATGGTTTTATGTTATTTTAAGGTCGAGAGGAGTTAAATGCTTTCACATGCTTGTAGGCCTCGCATTCTGCTGTTGCTAGGGTTGCAGTGTTTTGCTTGTGGAATTCAGTTTGACATCATCACTTGAAGCTACAATGACAGAGATGGAAATTTGGAAGTATTGGGTTTTGAATTTTACACTGTTACTACTTTTTATGCTAGTTTTGGACTGAAGAGGATATCTTGCAATTCAAAACTTTCGAGTGACTGGTCTACAATTGCTCTAAAGGTGGGTTATTTTATTCATATTTCAAGTCATGAAGAAAAGTTTAAAATGAAATTAATGAAAAACAATTGGTTTCAGAAAACATCATTCTTTCATATGCCAATGACCCTATTTAAGATTCTTCATGTGGGCTTTGTTGTTAGGCATGCAGTACTTGCATCATCTGTTCCTGGATTCAACATCTTTGTTTCTTGGGTGGAGAGCTCAGTCTGTACATTGCTTACATTTGTTTTCCAGCACTGATTCACCTTAAAGCTTCTAAATTTTCCAAAAAAAAAACCATTGATATGGCCATTTTAGTTTTTGGAATCCTTTTTAATGTTTATGGCACATATTGAAGATGTCCTCAAGTCTTCAACTAGATTAATCGATATGTGTTCCAAAGGAGTTCAATTTTGTACAAATACATGCTATTAGTCACATGTTAATATTCATAGGGTCAACTTACAAAAACTCATTTTTCATTTATATTTTAGTTAATGGGGAGATTGTGTTAGCTTGGGTCTGGCATTGACATCACTTACTTTCTTCTTTGTTTTTATCAGATGTTTGCAAAATTATGGCTATGGCAATTATCATGAGGAATGATTTTATGTCATTTTAAGGTTGGGAGGAGTTAAATGCTTTCACAAGCTTGCAGGCCTCACATTCTACTATTGTTGGGGTTGTAGTGTTTTGCTTAAGGAATTCAATTTGACATCATCACTTGAAGATACAATGACAGAGATGGAAATTTGGAAGTAATGGGTTTTGAATTTTACACTATTACTACTTTTTATGTTGTATTTGGACCGAAGAGGATATCTTGCAATTCAAAACTTTCGAGTGACTGGTCTACAATTGCTCTAAAGGTGGGTTATTTTATTCATATTTCAAGTCATGAAGAAAAGTTTAAAATGAAATTAATGAAAAACAACTGGTTTCAGAAAACATCATTCTTTCATATGCCAATGACCTTGTTTAAGATTCTTCATGTGGGCTTTGTTGTTAGGCATGCAGTACTTGCATCATCTATTCCTAGATTCAGCATCTTTGTTTCTTGGGTGGAGAGCTCAGTTTGTACATTGCTTACATTTGTTTTCCAACACTGATTCACCTTAAAGCTTTTAAAATTTCTCTAAATTTTCCAAAAAAAAATAAACCATTGATATGGCCATTTTAGTTTTTGGAATCCTTTTTACTATTTATGGCACATATTGAAGATGTCCTGAAGTCTTTATTAATTGATCTGTGTTCCAAAGCAGTTCAGTTTTGTACAAATACATGCTATTAGTCACATGTTAATATTCATAGGGTCAACTTACAAAAACTCATTTTTCATTTATATTTTAGTTAATGGGGAGATTGTGTTAGCCTGGGTCTAGCATTGACATCACTTACTTTCTTCTTTGTTTTTATTAAATGTCTGTAAAATTATGGCTATGGCAATTATCATGAGGAATGATTTTATGTCATTTTAAGGTCGGGAGGAGTTAAATTCTTTCACAGGCTTGTAGGCCTCACATTTTGTTGTTGTTGGGGTTGTAGTGTTTTGCTTAAGGAATTCAATTTGACATCATCACTTGAAGCTACAATGACAGAGATGAAAATTTGGAAGTAATGGGTTTTGAATTTTACATTGTTACTACTTTTTATGTTGTATTTGGACTGAAGAGGATATCTTGCAATTCAAAACTTTAAGAGTGATTGGTCTACAATTACTCTAAAGGTGGGCTATTTTATTCATATTTCAAGTCATGAAGAAAAATTTAAAATGAAATTAATGAAAAACTGGTTTCAGAAAACATCATTCTTACATATGCCAATGACCATGTTTAAGATTCTTCATGTGGGCTTTGTTGTTAGGCATGCAGTACTTGCATCATCTATTCCTAGATTCAACATCTTTGTTTCTTGGGTGGAGAGCTCAGTCTATGCATTTTCGTACATTGCTTACATTTGTTTTCCAGCACTAATTCACCTTAAAGCTTTTAAAATTTCTTTAAATTTTTCAAAAAAAATAAACCATTGATATGGCCATTTTAGTTTTTGGAATCTTTTTTACTGTTTATGGCACATATTGAACATGTCCTAAAGTCTTTATTAATCGATCTGTGTTCCAAAGCAGTTCAGTTTTGTACAAATACATGCTATTAGTCACATGTTAATATTCATAGGGTCAACTTACAAAAACTCATTTTTCATTTATATTTTAGTTAATGGGGAGATTGTGTTAGCCTAGGTCTGGCATTGACATCACTTACTTTCTTCTTTGTTTTTATCATATGTCTATAAAATTATGGCTATGGCAATTATCATGAGGAATGATTTTATGTCATTTTAAGGTCGGGAGGAGTTAAATGCTTTCACAGGCTTGCAGGCCTCACATTTTGCTATTGTTGGGGTTGCAGTGTTTTGCTTAAGGAATTCAATTTAACATCATCACTTGAAGCTACAATGACAGAGATGAAAATTTGGAAGTAATGGGTTTTGAATTTTACACTGTTACTACTTTTTATGTTGTATTTAGATCGAAGAGGATATCTTGCAATTCAAAACTTTTGAGTGACTGGTCTACAATTTCTCTAAAGATGGGCTATTTTATTCATATTTCAAGTCATGAAAAAAAGTTTTAAAATGAAATTAATGAAAAACAACTAGTTTTATAAAACATCATTCTTACATATGCCAATGACCCTATTTAAGATTCTTCATGTGGGCTTTGTTGTTAGGCATGCAGTACTTGCATCATCTATTCCTAGATTCAACATCTTTGTTTCTTGGGTGGAGAGCTCAATTTGTACATTGCTTACATTTGTTTTCCAACACTGATTCACCTTAAAGCTTTTAAAATTTCTCTAAATTTTCCAAAAAAAAAAAACATTGATATGGACATTTTAGTTTTTGGAAACCTTTTTACTATTAATGGCACATATTGAAGATGTTCATAAAGATTCAAACATATTTGTTCTTGGGAGAATATAATGTTTCCAATTTACCTAAGCTTTTAAAATTTCTTTAAATTTTCCAAAAACAAAAACCATTGATATGGCCATTTTAGTTTTTGGAATCCTTTTTACTATTTATGGCACATATTGAAGATGTCCTAAAGTCTTTATTAATCGATTTGTGTTCCAAAGCAGTTCAATTTTGTACAAATACATGCTATTAGTCACATGTTAATATTCATAGGGTCAACTTACAAAACTCAAATTTCATTTATATTTTAGTTAATGGGGAGATTGTGTTAGCTTGGGTCTGGAATTGACATCACTTACTTTCTTCTTTGTTTTTATTAGATGTCTGCAAAATTATGGCTATGGCAATTATCATGAGGAATGATTTTATGTCATTTTAAGGTCAGGAGGAGTTAAATGCTTTCACAAGCTTGTAAGCCTCACATTCTATTACTATTGGGGTTGCAGTGTTTTGCTTAAGGAATTCAATTTGACATCATCACTTGAAGCTACAATGACAAAGATGGAAATTTGGAAGTAATGGGTTTACTATTACTACTTTTTATGTTGTATTTGGACCAAAGAGGATATCTTGCAATTCAAAATTTTCAAGTGATTGGTCTACAATTGCTCTAAAGATGGGCTATTTTATTCATATTTCAAGTCATGAAGAAAAGTTTAAAATGAAATTAATGAAAACAATTGGTTTCATAAAACATCATTCTTACATATGCCAATGACCCTATTTAAGATTCTTCATGTGGGCTTTGTTGTTAGGCATGCAATACTTACCAAACTCATTTTTCATTTATATTTTAGTTAATGGGGAGATTGTGTTAGCCTGGGTCTAGGATTGACATCACTTACTTTCTTCTTTGTTTTTATTAGATTTCTGTAAAATTATGGCTATGGCAATTATCATGAGGAATGATTTTATGTCATTTTAAGGTCGGGAGGAGTTAAATGCTTTCACAAGCTTGTAGGCCTCACATTCTGTTGCTACTGGGCTTGTAGTGTTTTGCTTAAGGAATTCAATTTGACATCATCACTTGAAGCTACAATGACAAAGATGGAAATTTGGAAGTAATGGGTTTTGAATTTTACACTGTTACTACTTTTTATGTTGTATTTGGATCAAAGAGGATATCTTGCAATTCAAAACTTTTGAGTGACTGGTCTACAATTGCTCTAAAGGTGGGCTATTTTATTCATATTTCAAGTCATGAAGAAAAGTTTAAAATGAAATTAATGAAAAACAACTAGTTTTAGAAAACATCATTCTTTCATATGCCAATGACCCTGTTTAAGATTCTTCATGTGGGCTTTGTTGTTAGACATACAGTACTTGCATCATCTATTCCTAGATTCAACATCTTTGTTTCTTGGGTGGAGAGCTCAATTTGTACATTGCTTACATTTGTTTTCCAGCACTGATTCACCTTAAAGCTTTTAAAATTTCTCTAAATTTTCCAAAATAAAAAATAAACCATTGATATGGCCATTTTAGTTTTTGGAATCCTTTTTACTATTTATGGCACATATTGAACATGTCCTAAAGTCTTTATTAATCGATCTGTATTCCCAAGCAGTTCAATTTTGTACAAATACATGCTATAAGTCACATGTTAATATTCATAGCGTCAACTTAGAAAAACTCAATTTTCATTTATATTTTAGTTAATGGGGAGATTGTGTTAACCTGGGTCTAGCATTGACATCACTTACTTTCTTCTTTGTTTTTATCAGATGTTTGCAAAATTATGGCTATGGAAATTATCATGAGGAATGATTTTATGTCATTTTAAGGTCGGGAGGAGTTAAATGCTTTCACAGGCTTGTAGGCCTCACATTTTGTTGTTGTTGGGGTTGTAGTGTTTTGCTAAAGGAATTCAATTTGACATCATCACTTGAAGCTACAATGATAGAGATGGAAATTTGGAAGTAATGGGTTTTGAATTTTACACTATTACTACTTTTTATGTTGTATTTGGACCGAAGAGGATATCTTGCAATTCAAAACTTTTGAGTGATTGGTCTACAATTGCTCTAAAGGTGGGCTATTTTATTCATATTTCAAGTCATGAAGAAAATTTTAAAATGAAATTAATGAAAAACAACTGGTTTTAGAAAACATCATTCTTTCATATGCCAATGACCTTGTTTAAGATTCTTCATGTGGGCTTTGTTGTTAGGCATGCAATACTTGCATCATCTATTCTTGGATTCAGCATCTTTGTTTCTTGGGTGGAGAGCTCAATCTGTGCATTGCTTACATTTGTTTTCCAACACTAATTCACCTTAAAGATTTTAAAATTTCTCTAAATTTTCCAAAAAAATAAACCATTGATATGGCCATTTTAGTTTTTGGAATCCTTTTTATTGTTTATGGCACATATTGAACATGTCCTGAAGTCTTTATTAATCGATCTGTATTCCCAAGCAGTTCAGTTTTGTACAAATACATGCTATAAGTCACATGTTAATATTCATAGGGTCAACTTAGAAAAACTCATTTTTCATTTATATTTTAGTTAATGGGGAGATTGTGTTAACCTGGGTCTGGCATTGACATCACTTACTTTCTTCTTTATTTTTATCAGATGTCTACAAAATTATGGCTATGGCAATTATCATGAGGAATGATTTTATGTCATTTTAAGGTCGGGAGGAGTTAAATGCTTTCACAGGCTTGCAGGCCTTGCATTCTTTGTTGCTGGGGTTGCAGTGTTTTGCTTGTGGAATTCAGTTTGACATCATCACTTGAAGCTACAATGACAGAGATGGAAATTTGTAAGTATTGGGTTTTGAATTTTACACGGTTACTTATTATTTGATTTTGGACTGAAGAGGATATCTTGCAATTCAAAACTTTCGAGTGACTGGTCTACAATTGCTCTAAAGTTGTGCTATTTTATTCATATTTCAAGTCATGAAGAAAAGTTTAAAATGAAATTAATGAAAAACAACTAGTTTCAAAAAACATTATTCTTACATATGCCAATGACCCTGTTAATGACCCTGTTTAAGATTCTTCATGTGGGCTTTGTTGTTAGGCATTGAGTACTTGCATCATTTATTCCTAGATTCAGCATCTTTGTTTCTTGGGTGGAGAGCTCGGTTTGTACATTGCTTACATTTTGTTGTTAGTCATTGAGTACTTGCATCATCTATTCCTAGATTTAGCATATTTGTTTCTTGGGTGGAGAGCTCAGTTTGTACATTGCTTACATTTGTTTTCCAACATTGATTCACCTTAAACCTTTTAAAATTTCTCTAAATTTTCCAAAAAAGAGAAACCATTGATATGGCCATTTTAGTTTTTGGAATCATTTTTATTGTTTATGGCACATATTGAAGATGTCCTGAAGTCTTTATTAATCGATTTGTGTTCCAAAGCAGTTCAATTTTGTACAAATATATGCTATTAGTCACATGTTAATATTCATAGGGTCAACTTACAAAAACTCATACTATTCATTTTTCATTTATATTTTAGTTAATGGGGAGATTGTGTTAGCCTGGGTTTGGCATTGACATCACTTACTTTCTTCTTTGTTTTTATCAGATGTCTACAAAATTATGGCTATGGCAATTATCATGAGGAATGATTTTATGTCATTTTAAGGTCGGGAGGAGTTAAATGCTTTCACAAGCTTGCGGACCTCAGGCCTCGCATTTTGTTGTTGCTGGGGTGGGGTGTAGTGTTTTGCTTAAGGAATTCAATTTGACATCATCACTTGAAGCTACAATGACAAAGATGGAAATTTGGAAGTAATGGGTTTTGAATTTTACACTATTACTATTTTTTATGTTGTATTTGGATCGAAGAGGATATCTTGCAATTCAAAACTTTTGAATTTCTTCTGGTCTAAAATTGCTCTAAAGGTGGGCTATTTTATTCATATTTCAAGTCATGAAGAAAATTTTAAAATGAAATTAATGAAAAACAATTGGTTTTAAAAAACATCATTCTTTCATATGCCAATGACCCTGTTTAATATTCTTCATGTGGGCTTTGTTGTTAGGCATGCAGTACTTGCATCATCTATTCCTGGATTCAACATCTTTGTTTCTTGGGTGGAGAGCTTAGTCTGTACATTGCTTACATTTGTTTTCCAACACTGATTCACCTTAAAGCTTTTAAAATTTCTCTAAATTTTCCAAAAAAAATAAACCATTGATATGGCCATTTTAGTTTTTGGAATCCTTTTTACTGTTTATGGCATGTATTGAACATGTCCTGAAGTCTTTATTAGTCGATCTGTGTTCCAAAGCAGTTCAGTTTTGTACAAATACATGCTATAAGTCACATGTTAATATTCATAGGGTCAACTTAGAAAAACTCATTTTTCATTTATATTTTAGTTAATGGGGAGATTGTGTTAACTTGGGTCTGGCATTGACATCACTTACTTTCTTCTTTGTTTTTATTAGATGTTCAAAATTATGGCTATGGCAATTATCATGAGGAATGATTTTATGTCATTTTAAGATCGAGAGGAGTTAAATGCTTTCACAAGCTTGCAGGCCTTGCATTCTGTTGCTAGGGTTGCAGTGTTTTGCTTGTGGAATTCAATTTGACATCATCACTTGAAGCTACAATGACAGAGATGGAAATTTGTAAGTATTGGGTTTTGAATTTTACACTATTACTACTTTTTATGTTGGTTTTGGACTGAAGAGGATATCTTGCAATTCAAAACTTTCGAGTGACTGGTCTACAATTGCTCTAAAGGTGGGCTATTTTATTCATATTTCAAGTCATGAAGAAAATTTTAAAATGAAATTAATGAAAAACAACTAGTTTCAGAAAACATCATTCTTTCATATGCCAATGACCCTATTTAAGATTCTTCATGTGGGCTTTTTTGTTAGGCATGCACTACTTGCATCATCTGTTCCTAGATTCAGCATCTTTGTTTCTTGGGTGGAGAGCTTAGTCTATACATTGCTTACATTTGTTTTCCAGCATTGATTCACCTTAAAGCTTTTAAAATTTCTCTAAATTTTCCAAAAAAAAACCATTGATATGGCCATTTTAGTTTTTGAAATCTTTTTACTATTTATGGCATGTATTGAAGATGTTTTGGAGTCTTTATTAATCGATATGTGTTCCAAAGCAGTTTAGTTTTGTACAAATACATGTTATTAGTCACATGTTAATATTCATAGGGTGAACTTATAGAAAATCATTTTTCATTTCTATTGTAGTTAATAGGGAGATTGTGCTAGCTTGGGTCTGGCATTAACATCACTTGCTTTCTTCTTTGTTTTTATCAAATGTCTACAAAATGATGGCTATGGCAACTATCATGAAGAATGATTTTGTCATTTTAAGGTCGGGAGGAGTTAAATTATTTCATAGGCTTGCAAGCCTGGCATTCTGGTAAACTTACAAAAATTCATTTTTCATTTATATTTTAGTTAATAAGGAATCATGTTAGCTTGGGTCTGGCATTGACATCACTTACGTTATTCTTTGTTTTTATCAAATGTCTACTACAAATTATGGCTATGCAATTATCATGAGGAATGATTTTTATGTCATTTTAAGTTCGAGAGTTAAATGCTTTCATAGGTTTGCAAGCCTCGTATTCTGTTATTGTTGGCGTTGGAGTGTTTTGCTTAAGGAATTCCATTTGACATCATCACTTAAAGCTACAACGATAGAGATGAAAATTTGGAAGTAATGGGTTTTGAATTTTACACTATTACTACTTTTTATGTTATATTTGGATCGAAAAGAATATCTTGCAATTAATGAAAAACAACTAGTTTCAAAAAACATCATTCTTTCATATGACAATGATCTTGTTTAAGATTGTTCATGTGGGTTTTGTTGTTAGGCATGCATGCAGTACTTGCATCATCTATTTCTGGATTCAGCATCTTTGTTTCTTGGGTAACAATGATTCACCTTAAATATTTTAAAATTTCTCTAAATTTTTCAAAAAAAAATAAACCATTGATATGACCATTTTAGTTTTTGGAATCTTTTTTATTGTTTATGGCACATATTGAACATGTCCTAAAGTCTTTATTAATCAATTTGTATTTTCAAAGTCTTTATTAATCGATCTGTATTCCCAAGCAGTTTAGTTTTGTACAAATATATGCTATAAGTCACATGTTAATATTCATAGTGTCAACTTAGAAAAACTCATTTTTCATATATATTTTAGTTAATGCGAAGATAGTGTTAACCTTGGACTAACATTGAAATCAATTATTTATTTATTTTTAATCATATTTATGCAAAATTATGGCTATGGAAATTATCATTAGAATGATTTTATGTCATTTTAAGGTCAGGAGGAATTAAATGATTTCACAGGCTTACAAGCCTTGCATTCTGTTGTTGGGTTGTAGTGGTTTGCTTATGGAATTTAGTTTGACATCATCACTTGAAGCTACAATGATAGAGATGGAAATTTGTAAGTATTGGGTTTTAAATTTTACACAATTACTATTTTTATGCTAGTTTTGGACTGAAGATGATATCTTGCAATTCAAAACTTTCGAGTGACTGGTCTACAATTGCTCTAAAGGTGGGCTATTTTATTCATATTTCAAGTTCATGGAAAAAAGTTTAAAATTAAATTAATTAAAAACTAGTTTCAAAAAACATCATTCTTTCATATGCCAATGACCCTGTTTAAGATTCTTAATGCGGGTTTTGTTGTTAGCCATGCACTACTTACATTATCTATTCCTAGATTTAGCATCTTTGTTTCTTGGGTGCAAACCTCAGTCTGCACATTGCTTACATTTGTTTTCCAGCACTGGTTCACCTTAAAGCTTTTAAAAATTTTGAACTATTTATGGCACTTATTGAAGATGTTCTGAAGTCTTTATTAATTGATCTGTGTTCCAAAGCAGTTTAGTTTTGTACAAATACATGCTATTAGTCACATGTTAATATTCATCGAGTCTTACATCTGCCTCCTCGAGGACCAAGATTGCAGCACGGAGAATAAGCCCGGTGATCTCCAACGTAGCAGCTTCACCCCTCGAAACCTGGCAGCGTATGTGACTTTCTTTGAATTGTGCAATCTAAATTTTATCACCTCTGTGCAGGGAATACATAGTTTCCATAATCCAAATAGCTTTTGTCTCTGTGCCACCCTCGAAGATGGAAACATCAATCTTCTCAAGGCAGAATTTCAGGTTTGGATGACAATGACTCCCCCTATCAGGCAGTGCACAATTAATCTTCGCACTCTTACCGACATCCGGGTTAATTTTGATCATTCGCATTGCCAAAAAGCCTCATCTTCGTGTCAATCCCAGAGTAATCAGGTGTTGGCTCGGGGTTTTCTGTTTTAATCGGTCTTTGTCCTAGTTTTTCCTGTGTGCTCGTCGGCTTCCCCTGTGGTTCCCCCTGGTCTTTTTCTGCTTAGTACTGGTTTTAGTACTGGTTCCAGTTTTGTCTTCGCGGCATTTCTTTTGTCTGCTTAGCTTTTAAATCTTTTTTTTGAACTGTTTTCGCTGTTCTTTGTACAAGGTTTAGTGACCCTTTCAAAACCCTTTCTACAAATTAAAAAAAATCATAGAGTCAACTTACAAAAACTCATTTTTCATTTATATTTTAGTTAGTGGGGAGTTTGTGTTAGTTTGGGTGTGGCATTGACATCATTTACTTTCTTTTTTGTTTTTATAAAATATTTGCAAAATTATGGCTATGTCAATTATCATGAGGAATGATTTTATGTCATTTTAAGGTCGGCGGGAGTTAAATGCTTTCAAAGGTTTGCAGGCCTTCCGTTGTTGTGGGGTTGTAGTGTTTTGCTTAAATAATTTCATTTGACATCATCACTTGAGGCTACAATGACAGAGATGAAAATTTTGAAGTAATGGGTTTTGAATATTACACTGTTACTACTTTTTATGCTATATTTGGATCAAAGATGATATCTTGCAATTCAAAAATTTCGAGTGATTGGTTTACAATTGCTCTAAAGGTGGAATATTTTATTTATATTTTAAGTTATGAATTTTTTTTTTAAAATGAAATTAATGAAAAACAACTAGTTTCAAAAAAACAGCATTATTTCATATGTCAATGACCATGTTTAAGATTCTTCATATGGGCTTTGTTGTTAGGAATTCGTTACTTGCATCATCTGTTCCTGGATTCAACATCTTTGTTTCTTGGGTGGAGAGATCAGTTTGTGCATTTTCTTACATTGCCTACATTTGTTTTCAAGCATTGATTCACTTTAAAGCTTTTAAAATTTCTCTAATTTTATAAATAAAAAAAACATAAACCATGATATGGCCATTTTAGTTTTTTGAATCCTTTTTACTGTTTATGGCATATATTGAACATGTCCTAAGGTCTTTATTAATCCATATGTATTACCAAGTAATTCAGTTTTGTACAAATAAATGCTATAAGTCACATGTTAATATTCATAGCATCAACTTATAAAAACTCATTTTTCATTTATATTTTAGTTAATGTGAGATAGTGTTAGCCTGGATCTAGCATTGACATCACTTACTTTCTTCTTTGTTTTTTATCATATGTATGTAAAATTATGGCTATGGCAATTTATCATGAGGAATGATTTTATGTCATTTTAAGGTCAGGAGGAGTTAAATGCTTTCACAGGCTTGCAAGCCTCACATTTTGCTATTGGGGTTGCAATTTTTTGCTTATGGAATTCAGTTTGACATCATCACTTGAAGCTACAATGACAAAGATGGAAATTTGTAAGTATTAGTTTTTGAAATTTACATGGTTACTACTTTTTGTGCTGGTTTTGGACTAAAGAGGATATATTGCAATTCAAAACTTTTGAGTGACTGGTTTATAGTTGCTCTAAATGTGGGCTATTTTATTCATATTTCAAGTCACGATGAAAAGTTTTAAATGAAATTAATGAAAAACAATTGGTTTTAGAAAACCTCATTCTTACATATGTCAATGACCCTGTGTAATATTCTTCATGTGGGCTTTGTTGTTAGGCATGCAATACTTGCATCATTTGTTCCTTGATTCAGCATATTTGTTTCTTCAGTGGAGAGTTGAATCTGTACATTGCTTATATTTGTTTTTCAACACTAGTTCACATTAAAGCTTTTAAAATTTCTTTAAATTTTCCAAAAAAAACCATTGATATGGCCATTTTAGTTTTTGGAATCCTTTTTATTGTTTATGGCACGTATTGAAGATGTCCTAAAGTCTTTATTAATCAATCTGTGTTCCAAATCAGTTCAATTTTGTATAAATACATGCTATTAGTCAAATGATAATATTCATAGGATCAACTTACAAAAACTCATTTTTCATTTATATTTTACTTATTAGGGAGATTGTGTTAGCCTCGGTCTGGCATTGACATCACTTAATTTCTTTTTTGTTTTTATGAAATATCTGTAATATTATGGCTATGGCAATTATCATGAGGAATTATTTTATGTCATTTTAAGGTCGAGAGGAGTTAAATGCTTTCACAGGATTCTAGGCCTCACATTCTGCTGCTACTAGGGTTGTAGTGTTTTGCTTAAGGAATTCAGTTTGACATCATCACTTGAAGCTACAATGATAGAGATGGAAATTTGAAAGTAATGGGTTTTGAATTTTACACTGTTACTACTTTTTATGTTGTATTTGTATTGAAGAGGATATTTTGCAATCGAGTGATTAGTCTACAATTGCTCTAAAAGTGGGCTAATTTATTCATATTTCAAGTCATGAAGAAAAGTTTAAAATGAAATTAATGAAAAACAACTGGTTATAGAAAACATCATTATTTCATATGCCAATGACCCTGTTTAATATTCTTCATGTGGGATTTGTTGTTAGACATGCAGTACTCACTCATTTGTTACTAGATTTAGCATATTTGTTTCTTGGATGGAGAGCTCAGTTTGTACATTGCTTACATTTGTTTTCCAATACTGATTCACCTTAAAACTTTTAAAATTTCTTAAAAAATTTCCAAATCCAATCCAAATAAGTTAGAATGGAAACTTCATCTATACGCAGCTGCACTTAAACAACCAAAACACTTCATTTTTCCTCTGTATTTGTAAACCACCATTTTATTAAAATACAATCATGAGTCGTAAGAAAAATTAAATTTGGATTAGTCACCTGTTTATCTACAAAATTTATGTAATAATAAACAATTATTCATGATAAATTACTAAGATTCTCATGTAATAATAAAACTAGTTTTTCATGTGTTATATATATATATATATATATATATATATATATAATAAGAGGGTGGTTTAAAACCGCATTCTTAGGTTTTTATATATTTTTTTAAATAATAATAAGAGAGAAGTTTGAAACAATCCTCTTAGGTTTTTATATATATTTTTAAAAAGTAATAATAAGAGGGTGGTTTTCTTGGGTTTTATTAGGGCAGTTTAAAACCGCCCTCTTAACCTAAGAGGGTGGTTTTAAACCACCCTCATAGTGATAAACTAAGGTGATTTTTTAGATGGTTTTTAACTACCCTAATAGACCCTAAGAGGATGATTTTTTGAGGCAGTTTTTAACCGTCAACATAGGAAGTAAACTTTTTGTGATACCATCATAGACAACGATTGAATAACCTCTCTTAAACACCCTTTTTGGTGTAGTGATATATGGCTTCAACATCAATATATTTATGTAGAAGTGGAATCATGGTGGAGGCTTTTGATCCAAGGCTCTAAGATGTTTATTTTGGTAGGGAAACTCAAACTTGTGAAGAAATAAGTGAAGATATAGAATAAGCAAGTCTTTGGAAATATCTTTAGACAAAATAAAAGCCTTGGGTAATAACTACATTTATTGGAGGTGAAAGTGAGGACGAATGGAATGGACCAACCCCTATATAATAAAGATAAGAAAATCTAGGTAAAGCTTCACAATGTTTTTGCTCTAGAGGAAACTTATTGGAGGTAGAAATAAAGGAAAAAATAGCTCATGGAAGGATACAAAAACACAAAATTCTTTCATGTCTCAATGATAAAACATAAAATTATTGGAAGGATTTCTAAAATCCTAAGGGAGGGTGGTGAAATAGTCAAAGGTTAAGAAAGGATCAAGAAAGCGGTAATTGACTTCTTTAGTTTGTTGTTATCAAAGGAAAGGGATGAAGACCAGGAAGATATGGAAGAAATTCTTCAGTATATACAAATAATAATTTCAAGAGGAATAAATGAAGAGTTGGTGAGAGATGTTGAAGAGGAGGTGAAGGAAGCAATCTTCTCCTTGGGGAAGGACAAATATCTAGGCCATACTGGTTTCCAGGTAGGTTCCTTTCAAGTCTTTCGGAATATAGTAAATGAGGATTTAATAGAAGCAATATGAGAGTCTTAACATTTAGAAAAAGTTCTAAGAAAATTTAACAACACCTTTTTAATGCTTATCCTGAAGAAACAAGGGTAGAAGGGATTTAAGGACTATAGGTTGATAAGTTCTATGTAACATAGAATATAAGATCATTGCTAAAGTAATAGCATTAAGGTTGAAAAAATTCATCCCGAAGATTATAGTAGACCAATAGGGGGTTTTATGAAGGGAAGGAAAATATTAGATGATATCATATCTCTCCATGAAACAGTGCACTCAGTAGTGCAAAGTAGAAGGGAAGGAATTTTGTTGAAGCTAGATATGAATAAATCTTATGATAGGGTCTTATGGAGCTTACTAAACAAAGTTCTTGCTAATTTTGGATTTAGTAGAAGATGGAGAAGATGTGTGAAAAATTGCTATGGTGGACCAAGGTTCCCAATTAACATAAATGATTCCCTAGTAGGTTTCTTTGAGAATAGCAAGATTTTAAGACAAGGAGACCCACTTTTTCCTTACCTCTTTATTATCATGGTAGAAGCCCTTGGGAGATGTATAGATGCAACCCACATGATAGGATCATTAAATGGTTTGAAACCTTGTATCTATGAGAGGTATCGATCACCAAAAATTTTTGGATGATACAATCCTGCTTGGGAAACCTTTGGTGGCTGAAGCCAAGGAGTTAAAATGGATCCCAAATTTATATAGCAGAGCTTCTTAATAGATGATCAACTCTGAAAATAACAAGGTGTTATTCATCCACTCTAGAGAAACAACAAAGAAGGATAGTAGAGGTAATAGGTTTTAATATATCAGGTCTTCCATCCAATTATATGGGAATACCTCTATTTACAAGTGTGTGTAAGGGCCAGGTATGGGATATGTTGATAAATAAGATTCAATGTAAGCTAAAAATTTGGAAAGAAAATTTACTAAGTTATAAAGGAAAACTTTAACTACTAAAGAGTACCCTTTAAGCTATGTTGATCTATCTCCTATTTGTGTTTAAAATACAAGTAAAAATTGTAAATTATGTTGAGTGTATACAAAATAAATTTGTGTGGTCAGGTGTAGAGGATAAGAGTAGAATATCCTTTATGGCATAGGAGAAACTTTGTAGACCTAAATCTAAATGAGGTTTGGGATTAAAAAGGGTTAGAGATGTGAATAAGATCTTAGTTGCTAAAGTAGTATGGGGGCTAATGAAGGAAGGTCATTCTTTATGAGCGTACTTAGATAGCTAAGAATATATGAGATTTTTAACCATTTTAAATCCCTATAAAGTCTCATCTCTATAGAACAATTTTTGGAGTTTTTTGGTAATATGAATGATAAATTCAAGTCCAAGATCAAGCTTGGTGATAACAAATTTTTGGAGGTTGCAACAAAAGGAATAATGGACATGAATACTAAGGAAGGTAAAAATAAAATTCATGATATTTATTACACTCTTGATCTTAAGCATAATTTGTTGAGTGTTGGGTAACTTTGTGAAAATAATTATAGAGTATTTTTTTATGATAAGCAATGTATCATATATGATAAGAACTATGGAAATAAATTTATCACTATTGTTCCCATATCAAGTAATCAAATGTTCCTTTGAGGTTTTTAGGTAATTCTAGCATCTTTTCAAATGTCATTATTTAATATAAGCAATGGTTGTGGCATTTGAGGTATGACCACTTAAACTTTCAAATATTGAAGTTGTTGAATTCTCAAGAGTTGGTTTTTGGTTTGTCCAAATTTAAAGATCACAAAGAATTTTATGAAGGTCATATCAAAGGTAAGTATGCTAGAGAAATGTTTATAAGAGGAAAAGTGTGGAGGGCCTAACATCCTCTCCAATTAGTTCATTCTAATATTTGTAAGTCATCTTAGTTTATTGCTTTTATTTATTATTTCTCAACGAAGTGTTTGGTATACTTTTTAAAGAGTAATGATGAGGCTTTGGATGTTTTCAAGAGGTTTAAATCATTTGTAGAAAATTAAAGTGGATATAGAATTAAAATTTTAAGGACTAACCATGGTAGTGAGTATTATTCAAGGTATTTTATAGAATTTTGTGATAATAAAAGGATCAAGAGGCATCTTACAACTACCTACACACCTCAATAAAATGGGATGGTTGAAAGAAAGAACCAAACCATGTTTGATATAGAAAGAAGTATGATTCAAACCAAAGGGTTGAGCCATTATTTTTGGGTTGCACTATACCAAAAAAGTCTTTTAAGGGCAGCTAAAATATGGTGGTAAAAAACTGCTCTAATAGAAACTGCCCTCTAAGGGTGGGTCTAAGAGGGCGGTTTCAAACCGCCCTCTTAGAATCTCACATAAAAAAATTAAATATAAATAGAAAGGACACAGGAAAAACCCTTGTTTTCTATTCTCATAAATCTTTGTTCATCTTTGTCTTCATTTTCGTCATCTACATGTGGTTGCAAACTTTGTACCCAATATTGAAGAAAGCACTACTATCAAAGGTAAATCCAGCTACTCGTATTTGCTCGTGTAGTTGTGGTTGAAGTTGTAGAATTCTCTTTTGATCGAAGGAACAAGTGTATCAGGTGTTTCAATTTTCTTCGTTTTAGTGCTTTATTTTATTTTTTCAATTTTTCTTTAAAAACAAAAATTTGGATTTCAAGCTACAGCTAGGGTTTCATGAAATATATATAATGTATTTATAACATGGTTATGGAGGTTTGTATTTATTTATTTATTTATAATCCTAGTTCACAGTTGGGTGGAGGTTATTTTTTCAGACTAGTCCACAACTTACGAAAGGGATCTGTGCATATATATTTAGTAATTCAAACCAAAGTATTCTGTTAGTTACCATGGTAAAATATTTTGCAGGTTTCTCAATCAGATTTGAAGGTCTTATTTGAGACACTATGTGGTGGGGTGGGTCATTTGCATTATTATTTTCAATATGATTATGTTTTATTTTTGTTGGGTTAGATCCCAAAAAGGTTTGTAGAGAACTTATAAAATTATCTTCATCTTAAATTCAGGTTTCTCTCTTCCCTTGTATGTTGGTTTCCATAAAGTTATGGTTTTGACAGCTTGTTCTCTACCTAAATTTGGTATATAGTAGGTAAGTAGGTCTGCAATATTCTTATGATAGTTGGGCAATAGCAATGTTTTCTTTGTGGTTTCATAGACTAGGTGAGGCTTTTAGTAACTAACCTTAGGAAGTAAGTCATCTACCCCAGCACCTGCATGCATCTCTTTAAGAGGTTGCTTACTTTCTCCCATGGATTTCATAGGTCACAACAACCTCATTGCCTATTTGATTCAGTGGCTTTGTGCTTTGTGAATAGTATTTCCATGCATCAACATTACACCCCATGAAAAAAATTCAATTTGAGATGTGTCTCATTCAACATCACTCTCTGTGTTTTCTAGTGAAGGTCCAACATAGAGCAGATCTTGAAAAGTTGGTATATTTCTCAGGTTTCTTGTTGCATTGTGTGTGCACATAATTTTTCCAATTTAACCAAGAAAACAAGATCACACTCATAATAAAATTTATCCTATGAGCATAAGCTTCTACATATATTTTCTCAGATCTCTCTCATTTCCAATCCCCTTGGAAAAGTGACTAAACATTATTGTGATGAATGGGGCATGCTTTCAGAATAGACCAAATTCCAATCTTCACATGCATCTGAAATTGTTAACTACGGATCATTCTAGAGAAATCTGAAACTACCCTCTCATCTACCTCTCAACCTTCTCACAGAGGATAGTCCAGTAACTGTGCATCTATGCTTGATTTATTTCATATGTAACGAGCATGCTATTTCCATAGTAATACCATAATCCTAATTGTTATATCAAACAAATTTTCATATGGCATTGAAATATACATATTATCACCCAAAATAAATATAAAGACCATGTATCAAATGGCATGAGCTCTCATGGTTAAAAACATGGGCTTCTGATGTGGAGATCTAGGTGTAAATCTTGCCAAGCAATATATACTTAATTGCCAATTGTAATACCACTACATGGTTTGTTGAAATACCATGGTAATGCAATCATCATGAAATTTCCAATTCAAAAAAATATATTCAAAAAATAAATAAAAACACAAGGACAAGTATCATATCATACATAAGATAATAGCAGTGCATTGCAAGGGGAGGGTGATATAAGTAACTAGGCTTCAATTAGCACAAGAAATATATTGCAATGTTAATACCAATAGTTTATTGAAAATTCAAAGCCACAGTTTACAAATAGTTTTAACAGGGAAAAAATAAAAACATGGTTTATTTTCAACTCTTGAAATTTATTGTGCTAAGGCAAAAATAACGAATTCTAGTAGCTTGGACAGAAATAGGACCTTCAATTTTTTTTTCAAACTAACCAAAGTCAAAGGAATCACATTCATAAGAAAAAATATCACAAAGAAAATAATCCCTTCTAGATTTAAGCCACTAGATGTCCACTATGTGATAATCCCTATGTCAAAAGCTTACAGTTGGATGTGGTCTTCAAAAATCTGGTGTACATATTCTCTGTAAGATTTTTGGATGTACTCTTTGACTGTAGGTTTATTTTTCAATTATAGATGTTATTATTTTTGCTTTTGAAAAGATTATTAGAATATATATTTAGTTGACATTTAGGGTGGCATTTTACATGTATGCCTCCTGTTTTCCAAGAGAAAAATTATATTAATGTCCAAGAGTGATAAAGTAAGTCAATTAGACTTGAAAGGACATTCACTTACAGTAAGCATGAAAAAGTCAAAAATAAAGCTATCCTTTGTGTTTATAGAGGAAAAATAATTGTAGAAACCATGGGAATTACCAAATAATGAATGCTCTTAGATGCAAATAGAGGATCACCACTGCATTTGTGTCTAAAATCATCTTGTCTCTGGTAATTTTGTATATCTTTATTCAGTAACAGTTGGACATTAGTCAAATTAGGGACCTTGAAAAAAATATTGTTGCTTGAAGAGTGTTTCGATACAGAGGCCAAAACAAATAAACTATAGGTGCAAGTATAGGAAGATACTCTAAAACCAAAGTTTCCATCAAAAAGTAATTGAAATGCATAAAATTCAACAGGTTAGTGATGGTTGGGAAAATTTAGCTTCAGGTTGAAAGAATTCTGGTACAACTTGGGACATTTCTCTCACCAATAGGCTTAGTATAATGTAGACACATGGGGAGTGGGGAGGGGAAGATTCCCCTCTTCCAATTAATCTTTCTCAAGCAAACATGCAACCTCCAAGGATAAATGATAACGAAACCAGAAAAGGAAGGATGAGATCATAAAATCATAGAGATTTGATTTTGTACCTCTTTTTAGCCCCATGTGATCAATTTTGATCACATTGAACATTAGATGTAACACAAAATTTTCATGAATGTCTTATCAGCTTGGGCACATAGTCTACACTGTTTTAATTTCTATATGGTGTAAATACTAGGCTTTGTAAGATAAAGTACTAATAATTACAATAATAACAACACTTTATTAAATGATTCTAAAAATTTATCCTCCCAATCACGTTTTTGATTGAACATACCATGTTACTAATACTAGTGTATAGTTTGTATGTAAATATTGAAAATGGATAAACAACATTTTGATTTCATTCATAAATTCCACTAATGCTTCTTCCTTGAAGACCAAACTCCTTTTCTCGATAAACATGTATCCATGGCCACAAAAAGCAAGTCTTAGCCTCCCCTCCATCATGTTCACCTCCTTTCCATGTAATACCTCTCTTGGAATACATGCTTTTACTTTTGATCCAATGGCCTTGATGTTGTGAATGCCACTTTTCCCTTCACTTTCATCTACAGCTTCAGTTTGACCTTTGAATCTGGAATTTTCCAAGGGTGTTAGCGGAGGAGAGATACCAAACTGTATGGGTGTAGACACACCCCTAGATATGTTGGGTCCACTAGAGGTTACCTCACCACACCCTTTCTCATCTGATATTCAAATAAAGTCAAGGTAACCTTGATTAGAACACTAGCTACCTCCACTCTCATCTTCATGTTCCATAGAATTCTCTCCAATTCGTATGTGGGAACACACTTTAGATGACACATTTGATGTTTGTTTCAATGACTCAATCAGATAAGGTAAGTATTATATAAAATACCAATTCCCAATAAACTAATTATGTTATTTTATTTTATTTTTGGAAAATAGTATCTCCTAACATACCCTTCCCATGCCCAAAATACTTTTATTTGATGAATGAGAAATAGATCAATTTAAAAAGGCTACCATATTGGATAATTTTGATGCAAGTGGAATTTACAATTTCTCCATATTGGACTTGATTGTATCACTGATTTTCTGCCACTGTTCATAGGATTTGTTGAATTGAAAACCAGGTGGTTCCTAGAAAGGACAAGCATCTATCGACACGCAAATCACACCCACAAATGTACCATCATCATCATAAAATGGGGTGTTGTACATTACAGCTGAAAAGAGCTCGCCTGATTTCTTTTTAAGGGGAAACTGACCCTTCCAACTTTCCCCCATTGTAACTCGATTTACAATATCATTTGCCAGATCAAAATCATTCTCATCCATAAGAAGTTAAAAGCATTCTACCCAAGTGCTTCTTATGTTGAATATTTGTAAAGCAATTCAGCAAAGTGATTCATGCAAATAGTGCATTCCAAGTATATGAGTACTATTTTCAAATTATGTAGTTCAAGAAAATAAATATCAACCACAAAATTGGAACTTCTACAAAAGAACAAGGACTTGTTTCTAGATAAAAGTTATCGCCAAAAAATCAAAATCAAGAAAATTCACATGACTAGAATTAATAATAATTTATCAATATATCTCTTTTGGGATATCACACTATAGTAAAACTAACATCCATTACTACCAAATATCCCCAGTACATTGTAAAGCTTTAGACCTTCCAAGCATGGTCCTCTAATACAATACAACGAGGATATAAAATATCCAATTATATCAAAAACAACTCAAACGAACATTTCAAATTTCTATCAAGTTATTAAATTATCAACAGAAGGAAAATCATGCTCGTTCAATGGTTGTTCTCTTGATAAATTGATTTTTGAGTAAACTTGTTAATGAGGATCCTCTATATTATTTTTCCATTACCTTATCTTCCCTTCCATCTGTTCCTTTTATTTTTTTCATGCCATCGCACTATCTTCTTACATTCTCTATGCTATTTGTCAAAATTTGATAAAACATTAAACACAATGAATATCAATCCCAAGCAAACTTCCCACTGCTTTAGATGCTCATCTTGACACAAGTTAGTTTTTATAAAATCTTCATATCTTCCACTTATAAATAAAATAAGAGCATTACTGCCAATATCACACTTCTTATTTAACAAAATATCAGTTCTTCAAAAGGAGAATGATGATGAGACTTTATCAGCATGATCAGTAGCAAAAGATCACTTCTTTGAGAATATAAAATGATGAATCAACTTTGATTTTTTACATAAAGTTATTTTCTTTTTTAAAGGAACGAGTTAACATATTGTGTTTGATAACAAGGATTTATTGTCCCATAAGTTATTTGGTCTCTTTAACATTAAAAACTTTTATTTTTAAGTTATGAAGTTGCATGCTTGCAATTGAATTTGAAGTAAAATCCTGCAACTATAATTAATTTTTAAGAATCTATTTTCAATATTTTGCATCCTCCAACATGTGCCCATTGTTGTTGAGTAGGGGGTTTGTTAAGGACTACTACAAGAGGTGACCTGGGTTCAAAATTCATTGGGATTGCTCCTTCTATTAAAGCATTCCTTGTTTTTTGTAGGGCTCAACAGTGATTTAGACAGGTGAATTGATAGATTGATAATTTTTGAGTGTGGCACTCAACTTTAAGAAGATTTCTGCATTTTGATGGTGTGCCCTTAATTTATAAAAAAACAAAAATAAAGTGAAAGTAGTTTTTAATGTCCATAAAGTTAATAGAACAATTTTATTTATTTAATATACAAAATTACCCAAAAAATTTAATATACAACCTTACTAGGAGTAAAACCTTAGACCTCCTATTTAAAAATAAATAAAATTATCAAGTCTAAAAATTAAGTGTCCAATAGAAAATAAAATGTGTAAGAAGACCTTATTAAAACACACAAAACATTATTCCTAATAACATGGATAATTATGTGTGTATAGCTTTGGCAATCGGATTCTTAATGAAAATAAAGCCCCAAAGATCATTAGCAGGCAAGATGTTTGAAGAACAAATCCTTATATTATTGTAGCATAATAACTGGTATCATGTCATTGGAATTGTAGAGGGAGTTATCAAATACCATGCTTAGGTTTTCATAAGGTGTTAATTGTGAGTCTTTGTGGATAACGGTTTTAAGCTTGATGTTGCGAGACAACATTCATGTCCCGTGTGATGATAGGATTTCAAAGACAAAAACAAAAATTTGATTTGTTAAATCTTTTGTGCACTTCAAGAAAATCATAGAGCAGTCGATTTAGGATTTGGGAGCATTGAGGACTAAAAAATGGCATAAGAAAATAGGGTGTCAAAATCGTACCGATAAGTTATTTCTCCCATAAGCTAGAGTATGTGAATCGCTTGCCCCATGGATTGAAGAATGTTGATGTAATGCCTACTCGTCAATTCATTAGAAAATATATTCTCTGAGGACATCTACCTCTATATATAAAAGGGCCTAATATGGTGGTTTAAAACCGTTGTCTTAGGCTTAAACTGCCCTCTTAAGCCCCTAAGAGAGTGGTTTTTTAAGGCATTTTTTAACTGTAGTTGTATGACATGAAATTTTTACGATACCCTCATAGATGATGATTGAATAACCACCCTTAAAGTTATTTAAGAGTAGTTAAAACCACCCTTAAAGACCCTATTTGGTAACTACAATATATATTCTTAATAGGAGTCCCACAATCACTCTTGACGAGATGACTCCTTATGAATAATGGTATGAGAAGAAACCTAATATTAATAATGTTTAAGTATCTGGTTATTTAACTAATGTTCATGGTGTTGATGAAAAAAGGAAGAAGATTGATCTAAAAACTAAGCTTTGCATTTTTTGGTGGATATTGTGAAAATAACAAAGCTCATAGGCTTTACAATCCAAGGATTAATAAAGTGATGGTTTCTAGAGAGATAATTTTTGATGAAGAGAGTATATGGTCATCAAAGAGTCCAATATGGTAATACCATCAATGGTGGTAATAGTAGTGTTGGTGGTGAACAAATCACTAGTGTTCCTACTCCTCCATTGAGTCCTCCAAGTAGTCCTTCAAGTAGTTCTTCAAACAAGCCTAAAGAGATTTCATAAATTTCTTCAATTTATTCATCACACATTATTGATATTATGAAGACTAAGAAGGGAAATAGAACTCTTTAAGATCACTCATAAATTCAAATACTTGATAGAAATTTTGAAAGAACACTTACAAGAGGTCAATCTCAAGAAGTTGATCAAGTTATTTTAAGATTTGAAAGGTTGGACATATATGGAGATGATGAAGAAGATCCTAAAGGTGAATCGGTCAATTATGATTTGATGTTTCAAGATGAATTTGAACCTTCTTGTTTTGAAGATGCTTGTACTAATGATGCGTGGGTGCAAGTAATGTAAGAAGAGACCAATTCCATTCAAAAGAATGATACTTGGGAGCTTGTGAAACTTCCCAATGGTAAGAAATGTGTGGGTTCCAAATGGGTCTACAAGACCAAGTATAAAAATGATGACAATACCAAAAGAAATAAGGCTAGACTTGTTACTAAAGGATTTACACAAAGGTATGTAATTCATTATGATGAAATGTTTGCACCTATAGCAAGGCAAGAAATAGTTAGAATGGTTATTGCTTTGGTATCCCAAAGGAGATGGAGTGTGCATCACTTAGATGTGAAAAATGTCTTCTTAAATAGGTACTTAAAGGAGGAATTATATGTAAAATAGCCACAAGGTTTTGAGGATAAAATGAAATAAGATGATGTATACAAGTTAAAGGAGGTAATATATGGCCTCAAGCGAGCACCAAGATCTTGATATGCTCAAACATATGGATAATTACATCAAAGTGAATTTAAAAGGGTCAAGAGTGAGCCTACCCTCAACTCTAACAAAGAAGATAATGATATTCTTCTTGTATGTTTCTATATAGATAATCTAATTTATATGGATAGTATCTTAACAATTAAAGATGGATTCAGAAATGCTATGATGAATAAGTTTGAAATGAAATATTTGAGGTTGAATCATTACTTTCTTGGAATGAAGGTCCATCAATGTGAAGATTAAATTTCTATTTTCCAAATAAAGTATTCTAAAGATATGTTGAATAAGTTTTGTATGGACAAATGTAAACCAGTTCCACTATAATTGCTCATGAAGTAGTGTTGTGTAAGGATAGTGTAAATGAGAAAGTAATGTTGGACATTTTGAGTCCCTAAGATAAAAGTTGTCGTTGATGTCAAAAGGACCTATGTAAGTAAGAACTATGATTTTGCTCCACACATAGCTTCATGAGAAGCAAAGGTTTTGATCAAAGGTTCTAGAAGGGGTGCATGGCATTTGGTTCCAAAAGGAGCTTCAAGGGAAGCTTAGCAAAAGGTTTTTATGAAAACCAAGAAAGGAAAGGAAAGTTTTTTTTTAAACTAATGGATGGCAGATTTGAAATGGGTTTTTCTTAAAACCCAAGTTGGCTTTTCGTTTCATTGAAAAATGTGCCCCGATGATGGAGAAATTTAATTTTAAAGGTTTAGTTTAAATTTTAATTTATTTAAAATTTTAATTTTAATTTTAAAATTAAATAAAAGGTTTTCTCTCCTTTCTTATTGGTGATGTCGACGTCATGAGGGCAATGTTAAAAGGGCTGATGTATTCGCATTGAAGGATGTTTTATATAAATAAGCCAAAGTTTTCCATTTAATAAACCTAAGTCGTGTCACATGATTTTTGAAAATCCAAAGTATTTTTGCATCTGAATAATGTGCAGTGAATTTCGTGGAGTGTGGCGTGGGCAGCCAAGTCGTGTATGATCAAATTTTTGGTGCCTTGTGAGGAAAGTACACACAGTTTAAGGAAAAGAGTGCCCAAGGCACTCACGTGAGCAATCTTAGATCATGCGGCTTAGCTATTGCTTGGCAGCACGATAGGTAGAGGTTCAAAACACCAAGGCCCTTCGAGGGCTCCTTTGAGGTATGCGCTCCAACTCCGATATTTGCGGGGGTAAATATTTTAATTAAAATATTTGCTTGCTAAGGTTTGATTATGATTTTTGTGGGAGATATAAGGTTGAGCAAGCTTTAATATTTTGCTAAGGTTTGATTATAATTTTTGTGGGAGATATAAGGTTGAGCAAGCTTTAATATTTTAATAAGGTTTGATATTTGATTAATGTGAGATATTGCCTAAGAAAGCTTTGTGATTATTTTTGAGTGCAAAAGTGTTGAAAGGAAGGATATAAAATATTTGATTTATTTTATGGTATAAGTGGTTTTTGGAGTGACAAGGTTATGCAATGTTTTGATTTATTTTATTTTATGGTACAAGTGGTTTTAGGAGTGATAAGGAAGTTGTGCATTAATTCTTAAGAAGGTTTTCTAATTAAAAGCCTTGGTGAATATTATTATGAAGTGGAGTAATGTTTATTATTTTGTGATCTTCTAACCCTTGTGAAGATTGGCAAAAGAATATTGTGATTGTGGCAGATTTCCAAAGAGGCTTCTTCATCTTCATTAAAGGTATGGGCACATTTTCCTATTGATTTATTATGGTGGTTGATTTCTAAAAATATCTTTGGAGTGAAAAGTATTGATTGTGGTTTCCTTTTCAAAAGTGATTGGTTTAATGCTTCAAGGTTTTATGGATTGAGATTTGTGATTAAACCTTGTTTTATAAGCATTGTTGTTGGAGCAAACTGGTTATGCAAAGAACTTGAACTTGAGTTAGAAAAGAACATGAGTATCATTGTTATGTGAGATTTATTGTTGAGCATTGTTGGAAACATTTTGAGTTTATTGATACATGGTTGGACTAGGGTTTGTGAGAAAGGGTTGTTCATTGAGGTGATTGGTTAAGTTGAGTTGATTGAGCCTAGTCAAGTGGATGCATGTGGTTGCTCAAGTTCCATAAGACAGACTATTATATATTCTTGATTTGAGTTGAGATTGAGATTTGAGAATAGAACATATAGAGTCTCTAACAATTCTCTTTATGCTTCTATGAGATTGATTTGAGTTGATATTGGGATTTGAGTATAGAACATATAGAGTCTCTAACAATTCTCTTTATGCTTCTATGAGATTGATTTGAGTTGAGATTGGGATTTGAGTATAGGAAATATTGAGTCTCTAACAATTCTCTTTATGCTTATGAGATTGAGTTGAGATATTAATTGAGCATTACGTATAGAACATATTGAGTCTCTAACGATTCTCTTTATGATTCTATGATATTGGCCAAGTATTGTGTGAGCTTGTTAAGCAGATTTGAGATAAGTCTTTCAGAAGGCTTGTGGAATGATTTTGAGTAAGATTTTGTGGAATTTTGCTATGCAAATTTGAGCAAGTCCTAGAGAGGACTTATTGAGCAGATTTGGACAGGTTATGTGTGGACTTGTTGATCATATTTGAGCAGGTTCTGTGTGGACCTATTGAGCAAATTTGGATAGGTTCTATGTGGACCTGTTGAGCATATTTGAACAGGTTTTGTATGGACCTATTGAGCAAATTTAAGCAAGTTCTGTGTGGACCTGTTGAGAATATTTGGACAAGTTCTAAGTGAGCTTGTTGAGAAAATTTGGACAAGTTCTGAGTGAGCTTGTTGAGTAGATTTGAGAAGGTTCTTAGTGAACCTATTGAGACAGAGTTTTGGAGGTGACAGAGTATAGAGGACAAAGTCTCAATGGATAGAGATCCAGCAAACTGGATAATTGAAGACAAATCTGAGTGATGAGTCTTCAAGTGGAGAGATATCCACCAGTTAGTGCAGTAAAGAGACAGAGTCTTCTAGAAGATCACTAGCCAGAGCATAAGGGGAAATAGTTCTCCTATGGAAGAGATCCATGAACTTGAGATTAGGGGATCAACATCTCCTTTGTACAGAGGTCCATAAACATTGTGATTGGGAAGGATTCCTAAAGAGATTGATTGAGAAAAATTTAGTAAAATATTTTCTATGTGGAGTAACCCACATTGGGTGAACCACATAAATTGTGGTGTCTCTATTGTGTATGGTGTTTTGTGCATTGCTTTAATTAATGCTATTGATACTACTAGCTATACACTACATAATATTAAATTGAAATAAAAGTAAAAAGGGGTCTTACACTGTTCACCCCCCCCCCTCTCAGTATAAGGTTGTGTTCTTCAAGTAAATGTGACAAGTTATAGGAATATTATGGGAAGTTTAATGTATCTCACTAACTTTATACCTAACATTGCTTATGTCATTTCTTTTATTTAGAGGTACATGAATGAGCTATCTCAAAATTATTTGAAGGTGGCTAAGAGAATATTGAGGCATGTGAAAGGTACTCTTGATTTTGGTATTCATTATTATGCAACTAGAATATGAAGCTTGTTTGTTTTAGTGATTTTGATTGGGGTGATAGCTTGGATGATTGAAAGCCTACTTCTATAATTATTTTTCTCTTGGTTTTAGACTAATCACATAGAGCTCAAGAAGTAAGGAAGGTATTAGAGGAGATTTGTGAGAAGCAATATCATCCTAAAGTTATTTTTATGATAATGTAGGTACAATTCAATTGAAAAATAATATCATCCATTATATCAAGTCTAAACACTTTGATTTGAAGTATGATCTTATTAGGGATATGGTACAAAATAAAAAAAATAGTTGAAGTACTATAGAATTCAAGAGCAACTTGTTTAGGTGTTCATAAAAGTAGTAGTCAAAGCTCAATTCGTAAAACTTAGAGACAATCTTGTGAGACCTCTAGATAAGGATTCATAGTTTCTAGGATCATCACTTTTGATTTTAATGTTTAATAATAATATTTTTTAAAAGGTGGCCATCATTATAATGTAAACACCTTTTCAGAATAAACCTTACTAGTCACCTTTTAACAAATATTATTATTAAACATTATAATCAAAAGTGGTGATCCTATGAAATATGAATTCCTATAACCTCTCAACATCAATGGGGAGAATAGTGGAAATATGGTGTTACGCAAAACCTGTAGCTATGGAAAAATTATGCAAACTCTCAACTGAGCTTGTAATTGCAACTGTGTAGATTCTTAATTGAGATTATAAATATATTTGTGTAGATTCCCAACTTAACTTGTAACTATAGCTATGTAGATTCTCAGCTGAGCTTGTAACTACAACTGTGTAGATTATCAATTGAGCTTATAACTGTAGTTATGCATATTACCAGTTGGGTTTATGACTATAATTGTGCATTTTTCTAAATGTGCTTGTAACTATAGAGAAGAATAAGTTTGTTGATGTATATGTTGTGTCTATAAAAAAATAGAATGCTCTTGCTATGTAAATTTTCTAAGATGTAAAATAATTCTATAAAAATCTACTTGAAAATGTTTATGTTTTTCTAAGTAAAAGGGTTGTAGTTTTCACAAGAATGTAGAGAATATGGGGAGGTTGTAACCTTCATGATCAGGAATTTATTTTGATACCCTTGGTGAAGTTTTTGAACACTATATTTATGAATTAAAAATGGAGAATTCATAATTTGTAATACAAACAACTAATAGTAATAAGAAGCAACCTATCATCTAAGAGCCAATGGGTCATGCAAACATAAATGAGAAGTCCTAGCTACCTCATGTCACATCATCCTAAATCCCAAACTAGGGAATCTTAAAAACACTTAATCATATTTATAATGCCAATAAAAAATCCTTGATAGAAAATAACAAAGAAAAATAAAAATTTTTAGCCTTGCAATAGGAAGTAAACCAATTTTCTACACAAATTAATGAAAACTACCCTAATGATAGATATAAAGAGTTGGGAAAATAATCTGATACAAAAATATATATAAAAATCCAAAGAAGAGAAGAAACATACAATCTTCAATAGCTTTTGGTGTAAAGTGGGTAGAACTAAAAAAGTTATTCAATAAAAATAGGAAAAATATTCATATAAGAGAAAACAAGCTACTTGGAAAAAACTTAATGGAACCTAAGTTGATTAAAATAATAAACTCACACTTTCTAACTAATCCTAAATCATGTTAGTTTCATGGAAAGTTAGAGGCTTAGGCAACAAAGCTAGATAAACTATTGTTAAGATATTAATAAAAATTCTCAGACCTATAATGGTCTTATTATAGGAAATAAAGGTATCTATAGATGAAGCTTAAATTATTTTAAAAATTGGAGAAAATAGCTAGCATTTAGTAGTTACAACCTAAGGGCAGTTTGGAGGGATCATTACACTATGGAATCCCTAGTTTTTCATATGCAAGTTCCTTTAGGCACAAATGGTTGCATGTCCAAGGCTTTATTGAAGATTCAAACAAGAATATTATGACCACAACTTTCTACGTTTCCACTTCCCTACCTAGTAAGCTTTAACTTTGGCAAGATATGAAAGAATATAGACAATCAAGGGGTATTTTCTATGGATTATTAGGGGATATTTTAACATTATTATGTATTTAGGAGAAAAAATATGGAATTCATTCCTTGGACCAGACCAATAACACTATGAAAACTTTGTGAATAAAAATGACCTATTTGATCCTTCTTTTTCCAATTGGATCTTCCTATGGAATAATTATAAGACTGATCAATACCACATCGCTAGGAAACTTGACAAGTTCTTATTGAGTGATAGTTGGGAGGGGACCATCATATTTCTTTACAGGCCCTTATTCTTGATGGGTTTGGCTTGGCTTAGATCATTAGTCTCTTTGCTTTGAATTTCTACTTCTTCATCATCCTTGTTGAAGGGTTTGAAAAATACCTAAGGATCCTAAATATAAAAAGGTTGTTATAATTTTATAAGATATCAAATATATTGGAACCTCTCTCTCATTTATAATTATATATGACACAACTCTTGTAAGAGTGTCCTCTATAACAAAAGATTCAATTATCTATGAGGATTTGGATACTTATCTTTCAACCTTTGGATATATGCTTAATAACATAAAATCATTTGTTGTTTCCATACAAATCATAGAGTTTAGCTTCATATCACTAGCATGCTTGGGTTTCCAATTCCCTAACCTTCATTTAAATACATGAAAACTCTTATTTGATCAAAGTGTTCAAGGGCACATTACTAGGGAGAGTTGATTGATAAAATGAAGAGTAAGATCCTATTGTGAATTCTTAGATTTTTAATCCCTAGCTAGCAAATTTACTTTTATCAAATATGCCCTCCAAGAATTCTCTGTCTATCGATTTGCAATGCTCGTTGCACTAAAATCTATTCTAAAGGCTTTATAAAAGTCAAAAATAAATTATTTGCTCAGGTTCTCTTAAAGGATAGAAGTGGTATTTGATTATTTGAGAAATTCTAAAGATAGGGTGGCTTAGGCTTGTAAAATTCTTGTCTTGATAATGTCATACTCTTGGTAAAATTTATTAGAGATGAACATCCAACCTGAATTCTCTATGTGATAGAATTTAATACAAAAGTATATGGGCCAATGTGTATCCATTAATCTTCCTTGCCTTCCTATCCATGGAAAAGGATCTTCCATTTGAAAATGCATCAGATTGGGATATGAGCTCATCAAGTGGGTCTCTTCTAAATTTGTTAAGAAGGATGTTTAGTTCATTTTTTGGGAATAAGTTTGATTACAATGTCCCCTAATCATTCAACAATTCCCACACTTACAACCTTTAAGAGAGAGGTTTTGTTCTTGGATTTAGGTTGGAAAAATATAAAAGAATTATATATATATATATATATATATATATATATATATATATATATATATATATATATGTGGAAATAGAATAATTCTTAATAGAGTTGGAAAAGGATTTCAAAATGGCTTGATTTGAAAGAGGGAAAATAAATTCTCTACACAATCATAAAAAATCAAACTAATTTCTCAAGAACAAGGAGAAGATATAATAGCCTGTGAAAGAAAGATCTTAAAAGTTTATTCAATTAATGTAGGCCACGAGAAGATTTTAGGAGACCAGTTGGCATAATACAAAAAAGAGTTTTTGGTTGAAGATATAGAATCCAAAATATTGACCAAAGACTAGCATTTTTTTATGGCTAGCCAAACATGACAAGTTTTTAACACATGAGAATATATAGAAAATAAACTATATGGTCCATCATAATGTGTATTTTGTAGATAAGATTCATAAGACAAGAACCAACATCCATTCAAATACCCTTTTGTCAAAATATTATGCCATTTTTAGGAGGTTGTGTATAATAGACAAAAAAAAAAAAAAAAAATAATAATATGGACAATTTCTTCCAATTCCATAAGCTACCAACAACAAAGAATAAAGGACTTCATTTTCACATAATTGAACACGTCATTTTTTCCATAATCAAACGAGGAATAAAATATGGGCCAATATTAAATAAACGAGTAAATCACTTTCAAGCTTTTTAAAACTAAAATAAAAGTGAGGAATAAGGATGTCAAAACTTTTGATTTAATTTAATACTATCAAATTATAAAGAAATTCTAAAGGCAAGCCAAATAATGAGGACTGATGAAAGTAAATGTTAGATGTCGTTAGTGGGACATCTAAAGTAAAATACTAAACCAATTATTATAGTTCATTTTTTATAAAATATTCAAGAAAAATATCCTAATAATAACTATATAACCATAAAATTATATTAAAAAAATAAAAAATAAAAATATAAAACATGTTAAAAGAATCTCTTAAATATCATAATAACAACTATATAAAAATTATAACCATAAAATTTAACATACAAAGAAAATATGCTTCAACTTGCTTACTTGAAGCAGTTATCATAATAACATTGTATTTTTTTGTCCGCGAGGTTAGGTGGATTGGTAAGACGTTGGGCATTTATCACGAGACCTAGGGTTAGGTGTATTTTTTTGTTTGCTAGAGTGTGCCCGCGAGCTTTAATGACGGCGGTATCAACCCCGAACCATCGACGTCTCCCTCACTCCGAGACGTGTTTACCCAGGCGAGATAAGGGTTATCATAATAACATTGTATTTTTTTGTCCGCGAGGTTAGGTGGATTGGTAAGACGTTGGGCATTTATCACGAGACCTAGGGTTAGGTGTATTTTTTTGTTTGCTAGAGTGTGCCCGCGAGCTTTAATGACGGCGGTATCAACCCCGAGCCATCGACGTCTCCCTCACTCCGAGACGTGTTTACCCAGGCGAGATAAGGGTTATAGTGGTGGTAGCTCCTGACACTACAACTGAAAGTAATATAATTTAACCCACTGACCAATTGTTTAAAAAAGAAAACCAATTACCAATTCACTATGTATAAAAAAAACATTGCCTGGTTGTTATCAATATACTATCGTGCTTTCTTTCGTATAATGTGCCTTTTTTTCTATCATATGGGAACCAAGGCTACAATTTTCATTAATAAATTTGCATAAATTGTTAAGGTCAAGTGGAATGGGTAACAATTTCGAGGAGTAAGGTATCAATTAGTTTAGTTTCCCAATGCAAATAGATAATGGGGACAAATATTACTTTGGGGAGCCACACATGTATAAATATGAGTTGGGGACAACAGGGATTGAAGTTAACTAGGTGAAAGCCCTGCTAGCTATGATCGCCCATTGCGGAAAAAACGTGCGTTTTATGTTTCAATTTTGCATCCATCTTTAGAAGATTTGGACCGTGCAACAAAAACCCCTTACTCGTATTTCAAAATTATTCCTTACGGTTGGTAAATGCCTACTGTAGCAATAAATAAATAAACAAATATTATTATTATTTTTTGACTAATGTAAGAAATGTTTAGGATGAAAAAATAGGGTTGAGGAGTTTCTTTCAGTTATCTCTAAACCATTTATCTAAAGTTGAAGTTGAAAGTTATGTTTAGCAATAGAAAATTTAACACAAAGTCATCACAAAGTCACCACACAATCATCACCCTCACACACTCGTCCAATCCCAAAAAAAGACCTTTCGAAAAAGAGTCAAAGCCCAATTTGCTTTGTGCCCACTCGACATAGCAATATGCATTTTGAAATAATGGCCTTAATTAGAAACTAATTTTTATTTAATTTGTAAGGGATATTATAGTGGTAATATCCCTTACAAATCAAAACCTCTCATAAAAATTTCTATAAATTCAATTTCAAATTTTTAATTTAAAAAAAAATTATATTAAGAATTAACAAAATACATATAAAGAAAATATTACAATACAAAGTTGAACTTAACAATAAAACCTTATCGGAGAGGCGATGTTCTAGGGTTTCTGGAGCGAAGGAAAATCCAGGGCATCAGGTGGGTTGCCGTAGTGTTTTTCTGGTTACTGTGGATCTGTAGGCAAGTCTGCTGCCCCAGGAGGGTCCAATGGGGACTCCTCCGGATCCTCTCACCGGGAGAAAGAGCTCCTTCGCAGACTTGCTAAAAGAAAATTCTCCGTCTTCTAATGGCGAAGCTCAGAGAAATGCTCTTCATAAGCTCTTCAAGAACGCTGGAGAGAGATCAACAGGACAACGGGTCAATGGATGCCTTCCGCAGTCCGAATCAAGACCCAAGATTGTCATTGAGCCAAAGATGGTCGAAGACACAATCTTTTACAGAGCCAACCACGATCTGATCTGTAAATTCATGGGTATTCGCCCTACCCTGAATTTCTTGCATACCTGGGTCGAGCAAAACCGGGAGCCTCATGGTGAGTACTCCTTATGGTTTATTAGCAATGGGTATTTCATTGTTAGTTTTTCTTCTCTGGCCGATAGAAACAGGGCTTTTGAATCAGAAAAGAGGAACCACGGTCCGGCAGGGTTATTTGTTCAACCCTGGAGAGTGGGTTTCGATCCTCGTATTGAACCCACGGCTGTCCCGATTTGGATCCGGTTGTATGCTCTTCCAATGGAGTTTTGGGGTGAGCAGGTTTTGGAAATGATCGGTAACTCCCTTGGTAGACATTTGGGCGTCTCCAAAGACACCATAGAAGGAAACACAACTATTTTTGCAAGAATTTGTGTGGAAATGGATATTAGCCAACCTCTACCAGCAGAGGTGGAACTTGAACTGGCGGGAATATCTTGGATCCAACAACTAGATTATGAGGCTCCGCCCTTCAGATGTATATTTTGCCACAAACATGGGCATTTGGCCCGATTTTGTCCAAATATTTTGAACACAAAAATGGAGGCCCCGCTTGGAATGCCAAATCGTCCCATGGAGGGTAAGTCAACTCTTACCAAAGAACCAACCAATACTCCTCAGGGTAAAGATGTTCGGAAAGATGGCTTTGAACAGCCCAAAAGAAGGAGAAAGCAAAAGAAAAATGGTAAGGAGCAATCACAACTCAAGCCAACCAATAGGTATGAAATTTTTAAGACACTAGTGGACCAAGAGGATCAAGTCATGGAAGGAGTGGATGGGAATATTGAAGACAATAACATTCACGCTCATGCTTCTCCTTCATCTCCCACCGTCATAGAACAGGTAATTGAGTACACTGAGTTACCACAGTCAGAGAATGCAGGGGCATTGACAGTGCACTCCCAAGCGCAACCAATAATCAAGGACGTCAGCATGGGAATAGCCAAAAAGAACAGAGAAAGGCCAGCCCTAGGGATAACTCAGGTGGAAAAGAGATAAAAAAATAGCAACTCTCAAGGAGTGGGTAGAAAATCAAATAAGGACCTGCTAGCAGTTCAAGGAGACAAACTGATCACTGGAGGATCGGTGAGGACAATTGATTCTTACTGCTCTCAAGGTTTTCAATGATTATACAATCATGGAATATTAGGGGTTTAAACAGTAGAACCCATCAATCTGCTGTTCAAAGACTCTTAGGAAAATGCAAAACAGATTTTTTGCTTCTCCAAGAGACCAAAATGTCGTTAGATCTTATGTGTAAAACAGTTAACAAAATTTGGAGGGGCGCTGGTCATATGGATGTGGCTGCCCAAGGTGCCTCAGGGGGGATTGTCACTCTTTGGAACTCTCTGGAATGGACTGCAATAGAACATATAGCCTGGAGGGGTGTTCTCACATCTCATTTTAGGAATAATGTCACAGTTGAACATGTTTTAATCACAAATTTTTATGGGGCTCAAAACCTTGATGGCCAGAGGCTTCAATGGAAAGTTGTGCATAACATGAGGACCTCAAGGGAAGATTTAGACTGGATTATTGCTGGGGATTTTAATGCTAAATTATCTTCTAGAGATCAGGAAGGAGGAACCCCAATTTTGGACCCAGGGGATCGACTTCTGATTGCCCAAGTCCAGGCTTTTCACTTAGTGGATATTAAAGGCCCTGGAACCAACTTTACTTGGACTAACAAGAGGAGGGAGCCACATAGCAAGAAGGTAAAGCTAGACCATTTTCTGGTTTCAGAGGAGGCATTCGTAAAATGGAATACAAAATTCTAGATTTTGGAGGGCCCGGTTTCAGATCACTTTCCCATTTTGTTGGAGGGAGGGATTACGACAGGGCAGCATCACAAACCTTTTAAATTTGAAAATTTTTGGTTACAAAAAGAGGATCTTCGAAAGAAAATTCCACAGTGGTGGGAAGAAGGTCGTCTACCTTTTGGGACAGCAATGTTTAGATTCCACAAACAACTTCATTATGTCAAAGTTCAACTGAAACAATGGAGGCAAGCTAACAAGACAGACTTCCAGCTCCAAAGAGCTCCTTTGGTGGCCAGATGGGATGAGGTTCAAAAACACTTTAGGGAAGGAACAATTACAGAGCAGCTCAAAGCCGAGGATGATGCCTTGCGTAAAGCGGTTGAGGACATTGATAACCAAGAGGAGACCTACTGGAAACAGAGAGCAAGAACCACTTGGTTATTGGAAGGTGATAGAAATACCAAATTTTTCCATCGGTCAACCTGTGCTAGGAGACAGATGAATAACATGGAAGCTCTTCAAGATGAGAATGGACACTCCTTTGATACTCTTCCTGGTATGCATTCCCATTCAATGGATTATTTTTCTAAACTTTTTAAGGAAAGTATGGAGCAAGATGTAGAGGCTCAAAACGAAGTTATTGATGTCATACCCTCTGTTATCTCTGAAGAAGAAAATCAGACCCTTCTTAAACCCATCGATAGAGAAGAACTGAAGAACGTGGTCTTTGGAATGAGCACCGGCAAAACTCCAGGACCAGATGGCTTTCCAATTGAGTTTTTTCAGGCCTTTTGGGATACTTTGGATGAGGATGTTTTGGCTGTCATAGAGGAGTCCAGAGGTAATAAAAGAATGCTTAAGGCATTAAATCATACCTTCATCACTTTAATTCCAAAAGGGGAGGAGGGGGTTCATATTTCAGATTATAGACCTATTGCCTTATGCAATGTGATTTATAAAATAATCACAAAGGTAATGGCTGAACGGCTAAAACCTCTTTTACATAACATTATCTCCTCAGAGCAAGGGGGTTTTGTAGAGGGTAGGCAGATCTTGGATGGGGTGGTTCTTGCTCAGGAGGCAATCCATACAATGCAAAAATCTGGTAATAAAGGAATGTTCATTAAATTAGATATGTCAAAGGCTTATGATAGGGTGGAGTGGAGTTTCTTGTCAAAGATGATGGCAGCCTTTGGTTTTTCTCAGGACTAGATAGATTGGGTCATGAGTTGTGTATCTACGCCGTCTTATTCAGTGTTAATCAAGGGTCTTCCCTCGCAACCTTTTGGAGCCACTCGAGGTCTTCGTCAAGGGGATCCTTGCTCTCCCTATCTTTTCCTCATTTTGGCTGAAGGATTAGGTAGACTTTTCTTGAGGAGAAGACATCAAGGTTTGCTAACAGGTATCAAGGTGGGTGAGGAATTTTTGACTCACTTACAGTTTGTGGATGATACGGGATTGGTTGGAGTGGCCAGCTTCAGGGAAGCAAGAGTGATCAGAGATACTCTTAATGTCTACCTTAGGGCTTCAAACCAAGTCATCAATGATAAAAAATCCAAAGTGGTCTTTCTCAATCTTGATCAAAGGCTCCAGGACAGAGTTCTAGAGATCTTGGGATTCACTAGGACTTCTCTTCTAGTGGTTTACTTGGGGGTTCCTTTGCATTTCAAAAAACTAAAAATAGATATCTGGAAGGATCTTTTGGATGGTATCAAAGATAGAATGAATCATTGGTCTCACAAATGGTTAAGCTATGGGGGTAGATTAACTTTTTTACGATCAGTCATTCAGGCCATGCCAATTTACAAATTCTCTATCCTGGCTGCCCCACATACTATATGGAAAGAGCTGGACAATATGGCTAGAAGATTTTTATGGGAAGGAGTAAAAGGAGAGAGGAAATGGGCCTTAGTTGGTTGGGATAAAGTAACCTAGCCCAAGGTAAAAGGAGGGTCTGGGACCGAGAAGATCCAAGTTCAATAATAAAGCTTTGGCTGGAAAGTCAGTATCGGAGGTGGATTTCCCAACCAACCTCCTTATTCAGTAGAATCCTAACTAGTAAATATTTGGGTCATGTTAACCCCAATGAGGTGGGCCGTTTCCCTTTGGATGGCCCTGGATCCCTAGTGTGGCAGGCCCTCAAGATAGGATCTCAGGTAGTTAAAGATCGATTGTTTTGGAAAGTGGGGAGAGGGGAGAAGGCACGTTTCTGGACAGACTCATGGGATCAATACCCACCCATCATTGTTGAATTTCCTGAATTGCAACCAATAAAAACTGCCATAGAAACCAAGGGATGGGTCCACATTGATAGTTATTTCATCACTAGTCAGCTGGGGGAGTATAAGTTTAAGAAGTTTAAGAAGTTGGAGGAGTGGCCAATTTCAATCCCTCCGGAGTTGGCACCCATCATGACTAAAATCTTGTCGAAAATATTTCTCATAGGTAGAGACGAGGAGGATGAATTAGCTTGGGGCTATGGGAGCCTTGGTGTCTATACAATGAAGGACGGATATGAGAAGATCCTCCCAGAGCCTCCCCCCCATTCATTCTCGGTTGAGGATTGGAGAAAGATTTGGCACTCCAAGGGTTGGCCGAAAGTAAACTTTTTTGCCTGGCAGTTTATGCACAACGGAATTCTCTCTTTTGACAATCTCAGATGTAGAGGAATCATCGGTCCATCTCAATGTGTTTTATGCTACAAGAACGAGGAAACAGACTGATCACCCGATGTTTGAGTGCCCTTTCACGCGTCGGATTTGGAAGCGTTGGCTTTCTTGCTATAAAATTCAAGTTAATGGTGACTTGAATCGGACTAATATCTGGAAAACATGGAAGAGTGGTAGATTTAAATCTAAAGCTCTTCGAATTGGTTGGGAGCTTGGATTAAACTTCATTTGGTGGCAAGTGTGGTTGGAGAGAAATGCTAGAATTTTTAGAGAAATTTTTTCCTCGTTAGATGGAGTTTGGCAAATCATCTGGAGCAAAGTCATAGAAACTGTAGCTGTCTATGCTATAGAGGAAACTCAGGGTTGTTACTGGGCCAATGGAAGAGGGAGTTGAAGAGCAAGAGGGACAGGACAGAGCTAGTTGGAAACCACCACCAGAAGGCTGGATTAAAATTAATACTGATGGAGCTGCAAAGGGCAATCCGGGTAGCGCCGAAATTGGAGTGGTTTGCCGAAATCATGATGGATCAGTGCTCTATTGGGAACTGCAAGGCTTGGGAAGAGCCACAAACAATGAAGCAGAAGCCATAGCTATCAAATCCGCTTCTATTTGGGCAGTGAAACAGGGCCACAGGAGGATCATTATTGAATCAGATTCTCAAATAATGGTTGGAGCTCTTGATTGCATGAGGAACTTTGCTTTGAAAGCATGGAGGTTGAGGATTCTTGTCACTCAAATTAAGGAATTATGGAAGGAATTAGATGATGTGATTCCAGCTTATGTGAGACGAGATTTAAACAACGCGGCCGACTTCCTGGCTAAGATGGGTGCTGAGAAGGAGGCAGGGGTTCAGCTTCACAGTGACATGGCTATTGAGGATGAGGTGATCAGGCAGGGTCTGGAAAGGTCCTTGAACAAATGATCAAAGAAAAAGCAAAGGGAGGGAAGTTGTCATGATTTCATGACTTGTTGCGCCGTCGCGGTCTCTGGAGGAAAGTTGTCATGATATCGCGACATGTTGCGCCGTCGCGGCCTCTGGAGGAAAGTTGTCGCGATATCGCGACATGTTGCGCCGTCATGGCCGTTGGAGGAAAGTTGTCATGATATCGCGACATGTTGCGTCATCGCGACCATTGGAGGAAAGTTGTCGCGATATCGCGACATGTTGCATCGACGCGGTCGCTGGAGGAAAGTTGTCGCGATATCGCGACATGTTGCGCCGTCATGATCGTTGGTGGAAAGTTGTCGCGATATCGTGACATGTTGCGTCGTCGCGGTTGCTAGAGGAAAGTTGTCACGATATCGTGACATGTTGCGTCGTTGGAAAGTTGTCACGATTTCGTGACATGTTGCGCCGTCGCGGTCGCTGGTGGAAAGTTGTCGCGATATCGTGACATGTTGCGCCATCGTGGTCACTGGTGGAAAGTTGTCGCATGGTGGAAAGTTGTCGTGATATCGTGACATGTTGCATCGTCGCGGTCGTTGGAGGAAAGTTGTCGTGATATCGTGACATGTTGCGCCGTCGCGGCCGCTGGAGGAAAGTTGTCGCGATATCGCGACATGTTGCGTCGTCGTGGCCGCTGGAGGAAAGTTGTCACGATTTCGTGACATGTTGCGCCGTCGCGGTCGCTGGAGGAAAGTTGTCGCGATATCGCGACATGTTGCGCCGTCGCGGTCACTGGAGGAAAGTTGTCGCGATATCGCGACATGTTGCTTTTTCACGGCCAACGGAGAAAAGGTGTCGCGATTTCGTGACATGTTGCTTTTTCGCGGCCAAGAGAGAAAAGGTGTCGCGATATCGCGACATGTTGCTTTTTCATGGCCAAAGGAGAAAAGGTGTCGCGATATCGCGACATGTCGCATTTTCGTGACAAGTTGCATCATCTGTCCATGCCGATCCCCTGCTAGCTAGTTATTGATTCAGGAGATTTGGCTCCATTGCAAATCTTCTTCTTCTGTTGTAAGCTTGTGTTCTCTATGAATTCGGCTGGGAAGAGTCTCTTCCCATATTGTAATTGATCTTTGTTTTAATACAAGTTTTTTCAAATTTTTCAAAAAAAAACAATAAAACCTTATCATTCAATTAAAAACAACAATAATAAAATCTTATTATTCAATAGAAAAACAAAAATAATAATAGATATTGTAGGACAATTTTTTTATGGATAGGGAATCGGTAACTTCCCTTCGTTGTAGTAATTTTTAGCCCAAGTACTAAAGAAATTTTTCAACAAAGAATAAATAAAATGGGTTATGAAATGCATCTATACATTCTCTTTCTCAATCCTCGTTAACGGTAATCCATCTCAATTGTTTAAAGCTTCTAGAGGCATTTGACAAGGGGATCCACTTTCACCTTTTTTTATCATCATTTTCGTATAGGGCTTGGGAAGACTCATACAAAAGAGGAGAGGAGAGAACCCCATTGAAGGGGTGAGGATAACCAGAAACATAAAGCTTACTCACCTCTAGTTTGTAGATGACATATGAATGTGTTGCAAGTGTGAACAGGACTTAGCTTAAAACAAGCTTAGAAAAAACTAGTTTTTCTAAGCCCAGTGTGAACACACTCACCTTTTGTCGGCTAATCTTGCTTGGATGGTCGGCATGATATTCCTTCTCCCTTTCCTTCATTTTCTCCTTATCCCTCCACTCAGCTTCCTCCTTTCTTGCCGTCCATTTTCCCTTATCACTCCACTCCCTTCCTCTCCCCACACTCGCTTCCACCTCCCACTCCACCTCCTACTCCTTCGTTCTCTCTAAACTCCCCGATCTTCCTCCACCTTCCCTTCCCTACTTTAGCGCCTGTTCTAAGCCTATATAAGGTTTAAGATTAATGTATGTTTTTAGCTGGTTAATTGAATATATTTTCGGCTTTAATTATTCGTGTCATTTGTTTTACCTTTGGCCTAACTAATCTAAGGTTAATTGAAACTTAGACTTACACTGGTATCAGAGCGAGGGGGCACGGATCCCGAGGGCCGAGGTAAGGCACGAAATTCAAAGGCATGGATCTCGAGGAGCAACTGTCGCACAGATCCCGAGGATAAACTGTCGCACGGATCCCGAGGAGTGCATGGATCTCGAGGAGTGACGCGCGATGCGAGTCGACGTGGCGACGTAGCCGACGATAGGCAGACGTGGTGGCGGAGCTGGTAGCACGTGGATCGAGGCTGACCAAGAGCTGACTGGACGCTGACGTGGCGGTGGAGCTGACAGCACGTGGATCGAGGCTGACGTGGAGGCGTGCTGACGTGGACGTGTGTTGACGTGGCGGCTGACGTGGTCGAAGGCTCCGGTGTGTGCCACGTGGCGGCGTTTGATTGGTCGTCAGACGGGCAAAAGGATTGGTGGATCGATTGCTCGAAGGCAATCGACCTAAGTCGGTTTGCAGGCTTTGATAAAGCCTTAAAATTTCTTTGCCCGCTGCATGTGGGACTAAAAAAATTTTTTTTTTTTTAAAGTATTTCCCCGCCGTTATAAGAGGAACCTCCTTCCTCTTCTATCTCGTCCGACTAGCGTGGCCTAGCGGCGAAAGTCCCCGCCTTGCAGAGCAGAGACCCGGGGTCGAATCCCGTCGGGGTAAAATTTTTTATTTTTTTTGTCTTCGCGATTTAAGGAAGGTTAATACTGTTTTTTGTTTCCTTGCTTCCATCCGTAGCCGCGTGGTGCAGTGGCTAAGTCTATCGGGTAGACAGTAGAGGTTACTGGTTCAAATCCCAGCGGGGGTTTCTAAAAAAAAAGGTTAATTTTTTTAATTAATTTTTTTATTATTTGTTTTTTTTAAAAGGTTTTTTAAAAAATTATAATTTCTATATGTGTTTTTTTAATTATTTTTTTTTTTTAAATATCCATTTCATTTTAAAAAATAATAATTAAAAATATATATAGGAAATTGTTAATTTTTTTTTAAAGTCTTTATTAAAACAAATTTTTTTTTTTAAATTAAAAAAAAAAATTAAAAGGGTGCAAAGTTTTTTTTGATATAAAAAGTTTATTTTTGGCATCATACTAAGTTGTAACCCAGTTCATACGGTGTAATTCTGGGTAGATGATCCGGTCAACCGGATGCTATAATGCATTACTCTCTCTTTTGAGAAGAGAGACTCCTGATTCCTTTGACGGGAGAGTCCAGCGGTATGGACTTCATACAATGTTTTGCCAATTAGAGAATCAAGTGATTGCTCATCTGAGGAAACCAGATTCTGGCTACGAGGCAGATTCTGAAGATAATATCTTCGGGCAAAGGATAGTTGAATCCGAGACGGTTGAAATAGTACCTGAAGGACAGTCAAGTGACAGTTATACACCTGCAGTGCCTGAAGTAGAAACAAGTGAGAGCTATACACCACGCTCTCCTGATTCAGAACCAGAAGAAGAAGAAGAAGAAGAAGAAGAGGAAGCAGAACCAGTGGAGGTGAAACCTGCAATTGAAGAACGAAATGTTCTTAAAAGAAGTTATGAACCAGCAGCAACACCTAAAGTCATTATAATTAGTGACGAAGCAGAAAATTTCACCTTTCCAGTTTTGGGTGATCCTCGAGAAGAAGACCGCCAAATCAATGAGCATATTAAGAAAGCTAGATTTGATTTAAATCAGTAAATCAGAGATCTATTTTGTACTTCTTTGTACTACTTGTTTGAAGTTGCAATAAAAGTTTGCTTTCTAATATGGCTTCCAATACTAGTCTACCAATCCCTGAGTTCAATGGTGGTGATTACGAGTATTGGTCAATTAAAATGAAAACTCTTTTGATAGGCAAAGGTCTTTGGGATGTGATTGAAGAGGGATATACTCAACCTACTGCTGCTGAATGGGCAGCTTTGAATGTGGTCGATAAAAGGGCTAGAAAGGAAGCACAAAAGAATAATTCTTTCGCCCTTTATCATATCCAAGCTGCCCTTGATAGAAGTATTTTCCCTAGAATAGCTTCTTTTATAACTGCTGAATCTGCTTGGAATGCTTTAAAAGAAAGTTATAGGGGTAGTGACCAAGTCAAACAAGTTAAACTACAAACCTTGAAACGAGAGTTTGAGACTCTTAAAATGCAAGAGAGTGAAAAGGTTGGTGATTACCGCGTGCGTGTGAAAGCCGTAGTAGATAAGATGGTCACTTTAGGAGAAGATGTAAAGCCTGAAGTTATAGTGAAGAAAGTGTTGAGGACACTTCTTCCTAAGTGGAATTTAGTAGCCATCATTATAGAAGAATCCAAAGACCTAACTTCTCTATCTTTTGAATCCCTAATTGGCTCACTTCTCTCACATGAAGAGAGGTTACAACAAACTCCTTCCACAAGTTACGGAGGAGATGATAAAGCCTTTGCTTCACAAGAAGGCAGAGGTAGAGGCCGTGGCAGAGGACAAAATCGAGGTAGAGGCAGAAATAATCAGAGAGGTGGAACTCCTAACAGAGGAGGAAATCAGAACAGAGGAGGATTCTCAAACAGAGGTGAACAACAGAATAGAGGAGGACAACAAAATAGAGGAAAACAATCAGGCAGAGGCAAAGGAGGAGATAAGTCAAAACAATCTTGCTACAACTATGGCAAACTTGGCCATTATGCTCATGACTGTTGGACAAAGACTTCACAAGGAACTAGTAGCAGCCAGAGCAGTCGGTTTGGAAATTTTGGAGAAGAGGAAGAGGCCACAAATCTCTTTCTCTCTTATGGTCAAGCAGATCAGAACATGAATGATACATGGATCTTGGACACTGGGTGTTCAAACCATATGAGTGGCAAAGAGGGGCTCTTTGCTACTCTAAACTCCTCATACAAATCCAGCATCAAATTGGGAGATGATAAATCATTGGCAGTTGAAGGCATTGGAGCAATGGCAGTTCCAACTAAAGAAGGCGTCAAACATGTAAGTGATATCTATTACACACCCCATCTTCAACACAATCTTTTAAGTGTTGGTCAAATGTTAGAAAAGAACTACAAGTTGCTTTTTGATGAGGGTAAATGCACTATTTTTGATAAAAATAATAGTAATAGAATCATTACACAAGTGCCAATGTCAAAGAATAGATTGTTTCCTTTAAAGTTTGGCCAGCCAGGGGGAGATAAGTTAGCAAATGTTGCTATTTCCAATCCAAGTGTCCTATGGCACTTGAGATATGGTCATTTGAATTCAGCTAGTTTGAAAATGCTAACTTCCCAAGCGATGGTAACCGGACTTCCTAAAGTTCAGGATAGTAAGGAAGTCTGTGAAGGGTGTGCTCTTGGGAAGCATGCCCGATCAAAATTTCCTCATGGACAAGCATGGCGGGCCAGCTATCCACTCCAGCTAGTGCATACAGACATCTGTGGTCCGATGCAGACCAAGAGTCTTGGTAACAACTCTTACTTCCTACTCTTCATTGATGATTTTACTAGAATGTGCTTGGATATATTTTTTGAAATATAAGGATGAAGCATTTGAATGCTTTGTCGATTTCAAAACAAGAGTTGAAAGTGAGAGTAGATATTTTGTAAAATGTCTTAGATCAGATAGAGGAGGAGAATACTCCTCTAATGAGTTCTTGAATTTCTGTAAGCAACATGGCATTAAGAGGCAGTTCACGACTGCCTACACTCCACAATAGAATGGTGTCGCAGAGAGGAAGAATCGCACCATTGTGGAGATGGCAAGGTCTATGCTTCAGACGAAGCATTTGACTAATTCATATTGGGCAGATGCAGCCAGGACCAGCGTACATATCTTGAACAGAAGTCCTACTTCAAGTTTGGAAGGACAGACACCTTACCAAGCTTGGTATGGTAAAAAGCCAAATGTTAAGTATTTTAGAGTGTTTGGCTCACTGGCATATTCTCACATTCCTGATGAGCTTAGAAAGAAGCTCGATCCAAAGAGTCAGGCATGCATCTTTGTAGGATATTGTGAGAATACAAAAGCTTACAGACTCTACAATCCCAGGACAAGAAAGTTTGTGCTTTCCAGGGATGTGATTTTTGATGAAGGGGGAGAATGGGGTAAGCCTCAGATTTTTAGTGATGATGAATCTAGTGATGTAGGTTCTCAGTAGGTGCAACAGCAGACACCACAAAAAAGTAAGCAGTCTCCTCCCAGAGATCCAGGTTCATCTTCTGATTCAACTTCTTCACCAAGTCCTTCTCCGTAGAGATCAGTAAGTTCCTCACCAATGGACATCGATTCTCCATCCAGAGGTAAGAGAACTCTACAGAATCATCCATCATATCAGATGTTGGATAAGAATTTTTCAAAAAGATACACTAGGAGTCAAGCTAGTGAAATGAATTCTGTTCTACAAAGATTAGAAAATATGCACTTGTATGGTGATGATGTTTCCCAGCAGGAACCTAGGGGAGATTTAGTTAACTATGCTTTGTTAACTAATGCACAACTTGAACCTTCTAGTTATGAGAAGGCTTGTACTCAAAAGATTTGGCAAGATGCCATGAAAGAGGAGATCACCTCTATAAAAAACAATGACACTTGGGAGCTGGTGAAGCTTCCTAAAGGAAAGAAACGTGTTGGATGTAAGTGGGTCTACAAGACCAAGTTTAATGCTGATGGTAGCATTGAGAGGCACAAGGCGAGATTAGTTGCAAAGGGATTTACTCATAAATATGGAATTGATTATGAAGAGACTTTTGCTCCTGTAGCCAGACAGGAGACTATCATAACAGTTCTTGCCTTAGCTGCACACAAGGGATGGACAGTCCAACACATGGATGTAAAGAGTGCATTTCTAAATGGTTACTTGACAGAAGAAGTGTATGTTGAGCAACCACAGGGATTTGAAGAGAAAGACAAGGAACATCTTGTTTACAAACTGAAGAAGGCTCTTTATGGCCTCAAGCAGGCACCGAGAGCTTGGTACTCATGCATTGATGGGTACTTTAAAGATTATGGGTTCATCAGAAGCAAAAATGAACCCACGCTCTACTACCTGAATCAAGGAAATGACATCCTCATAGTTTGTTTGTATGTGGATGATCTCATTTTTATGGGTAGTAATGAAAAAGTTAACATGGAGTTCAAGCACTCCATGATGCAGGAATTTGAGATGAAGGATCTTGGCTTGATGAAATACTTTCTTGGAATGGAAGTACATCAAACAGATTCAGGGATCTTCATCTGTCAACTTAAGTATGCTCGAGATATGATTCACAAGTTTGCTATGGAGCAATGCAAATCAGTTGCAACTCCAATTGGACATGGGATCCAATTAAGCAAGGATGATGGAGCACCGAAAGTTGATGTGACCACTTTCAGAAGCATTGTTGGGAGTTTGATGTTTCTCGCCAACACCAGACTAGACATTCAGTATGTTGTATCTCTTGTTTCTAGATTTATGTCTAATCCATCTGAGTTGCATTTGCAGGCAGCTAAAAGGATTTTGAGATATGTGAAGGGTACATTGGATTTTGGAATCCAGTACTACAAATGTGATACTATCAAGCTTGAAGGCTTTAGTGATAGTGATTGGGGCAGCAATATTGATGATAGAAAATCCACATCGGGTAACTATTTTAGTCTTGGTTCAGGCCTAATAACTTGGAGTTCCAAGAAGCAGACAGTAGTAGCACTATCTTCAATAGAAGCTGAGTATATAGCGGTGACTCATGCTAGTACTCAAGCTCTATGGCTTCGAAAGGTATTAGAAGAGATTGGAGAGCAGCAAAGTGGTCCAACTCGAATATTCTATGACAACATCAGTGCCATTCAGTTGGCATACAATCCTGTCCACCATAGTAGATCCAAGCATTTTGATATGAAGTACCACTTCATCCGAGATATGGTGGAAACTGATATTGTTGAGCTTCACTATTGCCACACTTTGGAGAACGTCGCTGACATCTTCACCAAGGCGCTGGCTAAAGCTCAATTTGTAAAGCTGAGAGACTGTATAGTCAGTTCTCTCAACTTTAAGGGGGAGAATGTTGCAAGTGTGAACAGGACTTAGCTTAAAACAGGCTTAGAAAAAACTAGTTTTTCTAAGCCCAGTGTGAACACACTCACCTTTTGTCGGCTAATCTTGCTTGGATGGTCGGCATGATATTCCTTCTCCCTTTCCTTCATTTTCTCCTTATCCCTCCACTCAGCTTCCTCCTTTCTTGCCGTCCATTTTCCCTTATCACTCCACTCCCTTCCTCTCCCCACACTCGCTGCCACCTCCCACTCCACCTCCTACTCCTCCGTTCTCTCTAAACTCCCCGATCTTCCTCCACCTTCCCTTCCCTACTTTAGCGCCTGTTCTAAGCCTATATAAGGTTTAAGATTAATGTATGTTTTTAGCTGGTTAATTGAATATATTTTTGGCTTAATTATTCGTGTCATTTGTTTTACCTTTGGCCTAACTAATCTAAGGTTAATTGAAACTTAGACTTACAGAATGTGGGGGGAAGCATCAATAAGAGAAGCAACCAATATCAGAGAAGTGTTGGATTGCTACATAGTAGCTATTAGAAAACTACTAAATGAAGCAAAATTAAAAGTAGTTTTTATTAATGTGAAAAAAATATTAAATGAATATATTACCCACATCCTCATATTCTCAGAGGCATCAATGCCTTTAGAATATTTGGGTACCCCCTACCAGAGAAGGGCCTTAAAAATAAATATTGGAAATCAATAAGAGATAGAATCCACTCAAAACTTTTGCATTGGACCTACAAGTAGCTAAGTTTTGGAGGAAGAGTAACATTATTGAAAATAGTTTTACAAGCAATTCTAGAGTACAAATTCTCCATTTTGATAGCCCCAAAGAGCATCCTAAAATATTTTAACAAGTTGATGAGACACTTTCTTTATTTTGGAGTGCAGGGTAATCACACAAAGGCACTAGTCAGTTGGGACAAGGTTTGTAAGCCAAATGATGTTGGAAGTCTTAGAATTAGAGCAGCAACAACAAACAACCAAGCTCTAATGACCAAGTTGTATTGAAGATGGCTAACTCATTAAGAACAACTTTCGAGCCAAGTATAGAAAGCTAAATACTATCTCTCACAAAATACAGAAGATCTTCCTCATCTTCCAATAACAAGAGAGGGATCAAAGACCTAGAAAGCTATAAAGAAAGGGGCATCACTTATCAAAGAAGGGCTATACTGGAAAGTGGGGGATGACAAGATTGCTAGACTATGGGAAGATTCTTGGGAACATTTTCCCCCATAATTTATCAGTACCCCCACTTAATAGGCCTCAAAGAAAACTTTCAAAGGAAAGGGTGGTATCTCATAGGCCATTATTTTAAACCACCAGATCAATTGCAAGCCAATCTTGGTTAGTGGTAAGTCCTAGAGGAGGGACTACCAAAAGAATGGACTAAGGAGAAAAGAGAACTGAAAGAAATGTTGGATGAAAGAAAGTGGTCAAGGAGGAATAGACCTGATCAACTAGGTTGAGGGCATAGCCAATTAGGAATTAACATTGTCAAAGAAGGTTACATAAAGCTTATCCACAACACTCAAATTGGTCCATAGCCTCCCTAGATGAAATTATGGCAACCCAAAGGATGGCCAAAGATAATCTACTTTTGTGGTTGGTTGCACATAAGAGTATTATGACTCAGAATAATTTGAGATGTGGATTTGTTGGACCCAACTAGTGTGTAATGTGTCACCAAAAGGAGGAAACAATGGGCCACCTCATTTTTGTGTGTCCCTATGCCCAAATAGTATGGAGTTTGTGGTACAACATATTCTCCTAACTAGAAAGATCTATTTCCACTAAGAATAACTTTTGGGACTATTGGAAAACCAATAAATTCAAATCAAAAACCTTAAAGATAACTTGGAATTTGGGTTTGAGTTTCATCTACTAACAACTTTGATTGAAACATAACAACAAAATTTTTAGAAAAAAATTTAAACCAAAGAAAAGAATTTGAGGAACTCTAATTACTAAAAATAATAGTTGTAGCCAACTCTCGTGTGTAACCAAAAAAAAAAAAAAACCATTATTACCCGCCCTTAAAAGAATTACAACATTTTACTACCTTTACCTTAATAACTTTAAAACCTTGAAATAATTTAAATGCACTCTTTACACCTCGGTGAGTGTGACATTTATGATGGATAATATCATTAACTGCTTATTAAATAAGATTGACACCATTTTAAATTGCCAACTGTTCCTTTCAAACAGGCAGTGGATTTGTGGATAAGATGGAGAAGGGGTTTAAAAGATTTTGAAAGTAAAACCTACAAATTTGTGTATTTTACACATCTAATGATGTTAGACATAGTTGAAGAGCATCCCATGTGCTTTTGCACTCTTTGTTGAGTATTTTAGTTTTGGTGGTGGTAGGTAGAGAGGTTCAGCTTCACAGTCTTTTCTTTTTCTTCTCGTATACAGTGAGAAAATTTGGGCTGTCTTCGTTGGTCTATTTAACAGTTGAAACTTTTCCTTTTCCATCTCACAAAATCAAAACATGTGAGACAGTTCCTTTAAAAATGTACCATGTGGAGACGGCCCACTTGAGTTTAATTTTCTATGCGTAAGGTTGAAGGGATGGGCCCTTGAATTGGCAATTCCAACTCAACTACTTTCACAAAAGCGTCCGTCGCGGACATCGTTTCTGAAACTGGACCGCAAATTATTGTTTTAGTACGCAGTGCAAATGTGGTCTGGCCCGAAGCACAAGCACAGGCGAGTTTTGAATCCGACGGCTATTCGTAGATGATTTATACTGAGAAAGTAGTGCAGACTGACACTCCCAACCCGGGCTTTAAAAACTGCTTACATTTGACCCATCCAACGTACGATATGTTCCCCAAGTGGCGTGGCAAACTCGACATCAGTCGATGACCATAATGAAGTGGCTTTTTTTTAAAGCCGCGGACATGTGGGAGACCTTGATGCTTTGTGCCTCGTGACGCTTGTACGGGGATAGCTACGTTATAAATCTGCGAGAGCTCAGTACTAGTTTAAATTCTCAAACCTATAATTGTCTTACTATAGGAAATAAAGTTATCTATAAATGAAGCTTACATTATTTTAAAAATTGGAGAAACTAATTAGCATTTAATAGTTGTAACAAAAGTAGTTTAGAGGGATCCTTATACTATGGAATCTTTAGTTTTTTTTAATATGCAAGTTGCTTTAGGCACAAAAGGTTGCTTATCCAAGGCTTTATTGAAGATCTGAACAAGAAAGATTATGATCATAACTTTCTATGTTCTACCTCCTTGATCTGAACAAGAAGATTATGATCATAACTTTCTATGTTCTACCTCCTTACCTAGTAAGCTTCAGTTTTGGCAAGACGGGAAAGAATATAGACAATCAAGGGGCATTAATTTTCTATGGATTATTAGGAATATTTTAATATTATTATGTATTTAGAAGAAAAAGATGGAATTTGTTCCTTGGACGAGGCCAGTAACATTATGAAAATCTTCGTGAATAGAAATGACCTATTTGATCCTTCTTTTTCCAATTGGATCTTCCTATGAAAAAATGATAAGATTGGTCAAATATCGCATTTGTGAGAAAGTTGAAAAGTTCTTATTGAGTGATAGTTGGGAGGGGACCAGGATATTTATTTACATGCCCTTATCCTTATGGGGCTGGCTTGGCTCAAATCATTAGTCTATTTGCTTTGTATTTCTACCTCTTCATCATTCTTGTTGGAGGGTTTGAAAAATACCTAAGGTTCATAAAAATAAAAAGGTTATTATAAGTATTTAAGATTTCAGATAGTTTGGAATCTCTCATTCCTTTATAATTTATAGATGACACAACTCTTGTAAGAGTATCCTCTATAATCGAAGATTCAATTATTCTTGAGGGTTTGGATACTTATCTTTGAGTCTTTGGATAGATGCTTAATAACATAAAATCATTTATTTCTTTTCATATAAATCATTGAGTTTAGCTTCATATCACTAGTATGCTTGAGTTTCCAATTTCCTAACATTTCTTTAAAAATTTGAAAATTCTTATTTCATCAAAGTGTTCAAGGACACATGACTAGAGAGAGTTGATTGATAAAATGAAGAGTAAGATCATATTTTAGATTCTTAGGTTTTTTATCCCTAGCTGGCAAAATTACTCTTGTCAATTATGCCCTCCAAGTATTTCTTGTCTATCGATTTGCAATGCTTGTTGCACCAAAATCTATTCTAAACGATCTTGATAGACGTAAAAAATAATTTATTTGTTCAGGTTCCCTACATTTGATTATTTGAGAAATTCTAAAGATAGGGTAGCTTAGGCTTGTGAAGCTCTTGTCTCGATAATGTTGCATTTTTGGCAAAATATATTAGAGATGGATATCCAACCTAAATTCTCTATGGGATAGAATTTTAATACATAAGTATATGGGTCAATGTGTATATATTAATATTCCTTGTCTTCCTATTCATGGAAAGTGATCTTCCATTCGAAAATGCATCCAATTGGGATGTGAGCTCATTAAGTGGGTCTCTTCTAGATTCATTAAGAAGGATGCTTAGTTGATTTTTGGGAAGATGTTTGGTTACAATGTCCCCTAATCATTGAACAATTCCTACACTCACAAACTTTAAGAGAGGTTCTTAGATTTAGGTTGGAAAAATATAAAAACCCAAATATATATAAGAAAATATAATAATTCTTATTACAATTGGAAAAATATTTCAAAATGACCTCTATGAGATTTGAAAGAGGAAAAATAAATTCTCTAAACAATCATAAAAAGTAGACTAGTTTCTCAAGACCAAGGAGAAGATATAATAGTTTGGGAAAGAAAGGCTTCAAGAGTTTATTCAATTAATGTAGGTTACAAGAATATTTTAGGAGACCGTTTGGCATAACACAAAAAAAAGGTTTTGGTAGAAGATATAGAATCCAAAAGGTTGACCAAAGGCTAGCATTTTTGAGTGGTTAGCCAAACATGACAAGTTTTTAACACATGAGAATATATAGAAAAGAAACTATATGGTTCATCATAGTGTGTATTTTGTAAATAAGATTCATAAGACAAGGACCATCATCTATTTGAATACCTTTTTGTCAAAATATTATGTCATTTTTGGCGGGTTGTGTATTGTAGACAACAAATATAAAACAATATAGAGGATTTCTTCCAACTCCAAAAGCTACCAACAACGAAGCATAAAGGAATTCATTTTATTTATGAAATTGAACACGTTTTTCTTTTGTGGGAGTTGTTGAAAATAAATAAAATGATCTTTTAAAATGCTTATTTTTTCCCTCATAAAGTGAAAGATCTGGTTGAAAAAAATAGAAAGATCTTTTAAGATGCTCATTGTTTTCTTCATCAAATGTAAAATAAAATATGGTACAATATTAAAAAAATAGGAATGTCAGGCAGTTACCCTAGTGGCTAAATATGATGGTTGTTTCTTAAGTGATCTTGTGTTCAAACCCCTTGAGGGTGGTTGTTGATGTAATTTGTAAACGTTCTCCTAAAAAAAAATGAAGAATATATTTTTGAAGCACTTTCAAACTCAAATAAAAATGAAAAATAAAAATTTCAAAACTTTAATTTTTTATTTATTTATTTAATAACATCAAATTATAAAGAAGTTCTAGGAATAAAACCACTATAAGGATTGATAAAGTAAAGGTTAGTGGGACGTCTATGGGAAACACTAGGCCAACTACTATGGTTAGTTTTTGGAAGGATGTTAAATGAAAAAGGATATTAAATATCATAGCAAAAACTATATAGAAGTTATAACCATAATATTCAGCATATCATGATATTATGGTCTCTGCTTCAACTTGCCTACTTGAAGCAGTCTATAAAAACATTGCATTTCAGCTTGCCTAGTTGTTAGAGATATGTTATCGTGCTTTCTTTCGTATAATGTGCCTTTTGTTTCTCGTATGGAACCAAGGCTACAAATTTCATTAATAAATTTGCATACGTTTCAAAGGTCAAGTGGAATGGGTAACAATTTTGAGGAAAGTGAGGTATTAATTAGTTTAGTTTCCCAATGCAAATAGATAATGGGAACAAATCTTAGTTGGGGAGCCACACATGTATAAATATTAGTCGGGGACAATAAATATTAAAGATGGTGAAAAGTTTTCTTGCAATCTTTACACCTCGCTGCGTGTGACGTTTATGATGGATAATATTATTAACTACCTATTAAATATTGACACCATTTTAAATTGCCCAATGTCCCTTTCAAAGAGGCAGTGGCTCTCTGATAAGATGGAGAAGGGATTATCCTGTCCATAAGATGGAAAAGGTTGTCTTCAAAAGTCAGTGGATTGGTAGGATTTTGAGCATTTATTAAAAAGAAATTTAGGTTTAAACTTTGGGTAGTAGTTTGACTTGAAACCGCTGAGTGCGTGCCAGTTTTACGATGATAGGTTTTCTTCATTCCGCACCATATTTACCAAGGAAAAACAAAAGTTATAGAGACAGCTTCTTAGTCAAAGAGTATCTATATACTTTAGCAAAGATAACACGTATTAAATTTTTTTAATTAGAATACTCATCAGTTTGGTCGGCATTCAGTCAAGATATTCTACTATTTTACCTTAAACAGTTTAAACCTGAGTCGCCAGAATTTACCAATCCAGTATTTTAGTGGTGGCAGTAGTAATGAAACTTATATTATAAAAATGTACCATGTGGAGACGGCCCAGTAATCAAAAACATGTGGAGACGGCCCAGTAATCAAAAACATGTGGAGACGGCCCACCTGCTTAATTTTCTATACGAAAGGTTGAAGAGATGGGCCCTTGAATTGGCAATTCCAACTCAACTACTTTCACAAAAACGTCCATCGCGGACATCGTTTCTGAAATTGGGCCGCATATTATTGTCACGGTACCAACTGCAAATGTGGCCTTGTCTGGAGCACAAGCACAGGCGAGTTTCGAATCCGACGGCTGTTCATAGATGCTTTAAACTGAGCAAGTAGTGCGGACTGACACTCCGAACCCGGGCTTTAAAAGCTGCTTACATTTGATCCATCCAATGTACGCTATGTTCCCCAAGTGGCGTGGCAAACCCGACGTCAGTCGATGACCATAATGAAGCGGCGTTTTTTTAAAGCCGCGGACATGTGGCAGACCTTGGATGCTTTGTGCCTCGTGACGCTTGTACGGGGATAGCTACGTTATAAATCTGCGAGAGCTCAGTACTAGGTTCCTCACACTCGAAGAAAGGAAGAGAAGAAATGGGTGTTTGGGGTTTGCTTTGTCTGGCATTGTGCCTACACTTGCAGGGTAAGTTTGCGACTACGGGGAATCAAAGCCTTTCCAATGGCAATGGGCTAGAGATGAATTATTATCGGGACTCTTGTCCCCAGGCAGAGGAGATTATAGAGCAGCAGGTCCGTCTGCTGTACAAGCGACACAAGAACACTGCCTTCTCCTGGCTCAGAAACATCTTCCACGACTGCTTCGTCGAGGTATACATGATAAGTATCTTCTGTTCAAAATAAAATCCAATTAGATTTTACCCTGAAATTTTTGCATTAATTGTATTACAGTTGTGCGATGCATCGCTTCTGTTGGACTCGACAAGGAAGAGCGTGTCGGAGAAGGAGACGGATAGGAGCTTCGGCCTGCGCAACTTCAGGTAATTGGATACGATAAAAGAGGCGGTGGAGAGGGAGTGCCCAGGAGTGGTGTCGTGCGCTGATATTCTGGTACTCTCCGCCAAAGACGGCATTGTTTCGTTGGGAGGTCCCTTCATTCCTCTCAAGACGGGGAGAAGGGACGGACGTAAGAGCCGCGCCAATGTCGTCGAAACTTATCTTCCCGACCACAATGACTCCATCTCCAGTGTGCTCTCTCGCTTCAAAGCCATTGGCATCGACACCCCCGGCGTGGTCGCATTGCTGGGTAAATAAGCTCGCCTGAGCCTCTTTTGTCATTCACATGCTTACGATATGTGTTTTCATTCATGAGGACTTATTGTGGTACTGTGTGGGTGGGTTATTGGCTTATTGTAATGCAGGGGCTCACAGCGTGGGGAGGACGCATTGCGTGAAGCTCGTACACAGGCTCTACCCAGAAGTGGACCCGACATTGGATCCGGGACACGTAGAGCACATGAAAAAGAAGTGCCCGGATCCCATTCCCAACCCGAAGGCAGTGCAGTACGTTCGGAACGACCGCGGCACGCCCATGAAACTTGACAACAACTACTACCGCAATTTGATTGACAACAAAGGCCTTCTCATCGTGGATCAACAGCTCTACGCGGATCCGCGAACTAGGCCTTTTGTGAAGAAGATGGCCAAGAGTCAGGACTATTTCTTTAACAAGTTTGCCAAGGCCATCACCATCCTCTCCCAGAACAATCCTCTCACTGGCACTCGTGGAGAAATCCGCCGGCAGTGCTTCAGGGCTAATAAACTTCACGTGAACCAGAGATAGAGATTGGCGAGGTCCATGTGCCCCGTAGGCCTCCGCAGCCTGGCGTAGCCTATAATTGCATCCTACTTACGATAGATAATGTCTCAAAGGATCTTTATCCATTTGATAGAAATCTTAAGAAGAAACCTCCAAAAATGTCTAACCCCAATGTCCGGGAAAAAAATGTTTACCTATTCCAGACATAATGTTTACCTATTGCAGAAAAAAATGTTTACCTATTCCAGACATAATGTTTACCTATTGCAGACACTTCACAGGTTGTTTGAAATGTGCTACTAGCCAATGTCAAACCCTTGACAGGTTGTCTAATTCAATGCGAAAGGAATCCTGTTGTTACTGTCTAATTTAATGTAATTCAATGAACAATAGTGGTGTTATCTCACACACCTTTCATATTTCATATTTTAAAATATTGTTTTTAAATTGATTTATTAAGAAATAATCAAAGATACTTAGATAGTATTTAATATTTTTCATTATCAACAATAAGAAGAAAAATGTTTGTATTTCATTTCTAAAATGAACAACTCCCAAGTAAATGAACAACAAAATAATAATAATTATATTAAAATGTTTGATTATCAAAGAAAAAAACAAAGATATAACTATAAAAAATCTTTCATATATAAAAAACATGTATTTTAAATTTGATTATAAAAATATAAAGGTAAAAATATAAAATATATTTTTATATATAAAAAATGTATATTTTAAATTGATTTAGATAATTAAATCAAGGACAAAAAGCTAAACATAAAAAATTAGTGATAAATGAACAAAGATTATTGAGCCAAAAATAAATTTTAAAGAAGCAATCTGTGGAGGACCACCTCAAACCGGAGGGGAACACAATCAACAATTGCTAAGGAAACCATTGAGGATGTTAAAGGTCGATTCAAGAAAAATGGAGATGGGTTGCATGAAAGCAACTAATGGTCCCTAGTAATGAAGTTGGAAATAACAAATGTTTAGAAAGTAAGAGATGTGATAGAGATGAAAGGCCTAATTTGTTGATTCATGGGTGAAGAACACAAGCTTATACTGAGAGGGGGGGTGAACAGTATAAGACCTCTTTTTACTTTTTCCTTTATATTACAAAATAGTAAAGCAATATACCCACAACAATATCAAAACAATGCACAATATCATCCACAAAGTGACACCAATTTTTACGTGGTTCACCCAGAATGGTTGGGCTACGTCCACAAAACTTTTCTCTAAAAGTTATCTCAAAGTTCTTTGGGAATCCTTCCCAATTACAATGTTTATGAGCCTCGGCCCAAAGGAGATACCTTCCCCAAAAAAGAATTTATGAGCCTCTGCTCAAAGGAGATACCTTCCCCGAATCTGAATTTATGAGCCTCTGCTCAAAGGAGATACCTTCCCCTCTACTCTGGAAATTATCCCTCAAAATATCAACTGTCTCTACCTCTTGCCGGCACGTGGAACTCCTTTCGATCGAAGACCTCTTGTCCTCAATGCTTAGCCTAAGAGACCTCTACCTTCTATGATCACGTCCACAGCGAGCTCGACAACCTGTACCAAACATAGTCGGTCGGTCTAGCACAAGTCTTCCTCTGTCTGTCAGATCTGTCCAACACTTGAACAGATCAATCCTCTGCACACAAGCCTTCTCAAAGACTTGCCAAATCTGTCCTCAGGTTCTTCTCAAAGAACCAATGCACCTCTGTCCTCAAGCAGCAGCACTCCGCATTCGTCTTTGCCCTTTGTGCTCTCTACGCCCTCTGCATCTCTTTGCGCAATCACAGCCGCACTTGATCGAACTTCAACCTTTGCACCTCTGCGCAATCACAGCGGCACCGTCTTCGCACACTCTGCTTCCTTTGCGATCTTTCACACTTAGAATGATTCGACGAAATGCACTCTGCACACTACGATCGAATTTCGCACTCTGCTCTCGATGATCGAACTTCTTGCTCTGCGCACTATCTGCGAACGTCGCACTACAACACATCCAATCACACTTCAACTCTCCAAACAGCCCTCCTTTTATAACAAAATTTTCATGATGAAAACTTTAATCTTAGTCGGCTGTTACAACAAAAACAAACCCTAATCTACGTCGACTGCAAGCCCTAATCTTCGTCGGCTAAAATTTGACTTTGTCGGCTTCACTGCCTCTGTAACTCTTCTGTAGCTTCTGCCGTGAAACTACAACATGTCGCGATATCGTGACACCTTTGCAACCGTACACTTTCTTTTGGCTTTTGTCATGATATCGCGACACTTCAGCCTTTGTCGACTTCAACTAAGCTCTTGTCGCGATATCGTGACACTTCTGTCTTTGTCAACATCAACTTTGCTTTTGTCATGATATCGTGACACTTCTCCCTTCATCGACCTCCTTTACTATTTTGTCGAAATCGTGATCATACTTCTCCCAAAGAAGACACTTTCGCTTCCTTGCACTCTTCTTCGTCACTAAAAATCATGACTTTCACCTTTGACCTCTTCCTCCTTGAATTTGTCATAAAATCATGACTTCTTCTTCCATGCTCTTTCTTTTGCTTCAATCACAAAATCATGACACTTTCTCCTACCAACTTAAATCGTGACACTTTTCTCATCCGTAAGCTTTCTCTTCAACCATGTCACGAAATCATGACTTTCTTAGCTTCGTAACTCTTTCTTTGCAACATGTCACGAAATCATGACAGTTCTCACTTCGAACTCTTCCCTTTGCTGCATGTCACAAAATCATGACAGTTCTCACTTCGAACATTTCCAGCATGTCGCGAAATCGTGACACTTTATCATCTTCCACTTTCTCTCTTCTGAACTTGTCTGAAATCACCCAAATCATGACAATTCACACTACGGACTCTCTCTTCTGCATTATGTCATGAAATCGTGACACTTTTTCTTTCGGACTCTCTCTCCTGCAACATGTCACGAAATCGTGACACTTTTTCGTCCGTTCAACCTTCCTTGCAATATGTCATGAAATCATGACATTTTTGACTCCGAACATTCTCTCTCCTCTTTGAGTCGCGAAACTGTGACATGTCGCGATATCGCGACACTTTTCTAAAATGCTTTCTCTCTCCTGCTTAAGTCGTGAAAATGCGACATGTCGCGATATCGCGACACTTTTCTAACTTGCTTTCTTTCGAACCTAACTGTCATGCCGTAACCTTCATCAAAACAAATTATTTTACATCAAATCAAATTCCTTCAAAAGCTTCTTGACATCAATGACAACTTATACACTTGAGCAAAGGCAATGTACCCAAAGTACCCAAAATTGCCAACAATCTCCCCCTTTGTCATTGATGGCAAACCTTTACTGAAAACACGTCTCAAGAGCCAAAACTGAAACCAACTGTGCTAACAACTGAGAAACTGTGCCCACAACCGAGAATCTTCCTTTGAAGTTTTGCTCCCCCTGACTTGAAGCTTTCCTCTTCACTTGAAGCTCTCCCCCTTACTCATATCTCTCCCCCTTTGTCATCAATGGCAAAGGGTCACCTTTGGGGCTCGGGACTAAGAATGAGCCTCTTAGCTTAGTCCCTCCCCCACCTCCCGATGAGGTGATTAATTCTGGGGTGGGAGTAAAACTCCCATTAGGCACCGATCATCATCAGTGTCTATAACTTCCTTGTCGGGCCTTCTCTTGAACTCTTTGTCCATATTCCTGTTCTTGTTCTTGTTCTCATCCCTGTTCTTGTCCATGCCTTGATCCTTGGACCTGATCATGCCACTGTTCCTGTTCCTGTACCTTGGAAGTTCAGCTCTACACTGTCTAGTTGTGTGACCTTCATTGTTGCACTTATAACACGTAACAATGTTGTTTCTCTGAGGCATACCTGTTCTTTGAATCCGCTCGTTACGACTAACCACTGTTCTCTGTTATTAGCCTTGCAATAGACTGCCTTGTGCCCAAACTGTTGACAAGAGTAGCAATACCCTTGAAAGAAACTAGCACTTCTGAAATTGTCATTTACCTTCTTCACTTGAGCCATGCAATGTGAAGCCATGTGACCAAACCTGTGACACGCAAAACATCTGCCTTGAAATTTTCCTTTATTTGACCTCTTGGGTCCTGAAAACTTCTTCTTCTCATTCTGAATTCTATTTTCTATTTCTGCGCATCTATCATTCAAGGACTCATGATCTGAAATACTTTCCTCATCAGAACTCTCTTCCTTTTGGAGTCTCTTACTAGACTCTCCAACTTGTTCCTTGTGTGGCTTAACAAAACCAAGGCCTGTTTTATCTGTTGTCTTTCTTTGACCTTTGATGAGTGACTTAACCTTTTTGGAGCTATCTTGAAACCTGTAAAGCTTATCCTTGTACTCTTTAGTTTCCTCTTTCAAAGAAGCCATTTTCTGTTCTAACTCACTATACTCAAGAACCTTAGACTCTAACTCATCCTTGAGTTCTTGCGTCTTAGCTATAGAGAAATCAAGATTTTCTATAAGATCATCTCTCTCCATACAACATTCATCTAACTTATCCTTGAGTCTAGCATTCTTCTTTCTTTCCTTTTTCAAAGCACTAAGAGCACTAATAAGTTCACTTTCAAGATCCTTTATTTGTTTGCTTTCGAAATCATCAAAGCCTTTTTCAGATTTCTTATCACTAGAGGTGCTACCTTTTTCAAAAACCATACATGCATCTTCCTTATAGTTTTCTGAAGCATCCTCATACATACTAGAAACCAAATCATTATTTGTACAATCATCCTCAAGGTGACCAAAATTTCCACATCTAAGACATTTCATGATAATGAATCTATGTTTCGGTTCTTCCTCTTTTTCTGATATGAACAACATCTCATTTTCATTATCACTTGAAGAACTTTCACTATCACTACTAGAACACTTACTTGCTTTGTCTAGGTAGAAACTCTTCTTGTGCTTGTGAGAATACCTCTTTCCTTGATTGTTGTGCTCATCTTTGTTCTTCTTGTGATGCTTGTGCTTTTTAGAATCCTTGCTCTTAGAATCCTGTTTATCTTCATCACTTTCATTCTTGGGAACAGTACAGTCAGTAGCATAATGACCAAACTTTCCACAATTGAAACATCTTATATTTTTCATGCTTTTGTGCTTTCTAGAGAACTTGCCTTTCTTGCTGTAATATGCCTCTTCATCACTAGAAGACTCATCACTCTCTTGAAGTTGTTTACCCTTGGATTTCTTGGTAGCCTTGAAAGCTGCCTCTTTCTTGACATCAACCTTCACTTGAGTTCTCAACTCAAATGTTGCAAGTATACTATGGAGCTCATCCTTTTTCAACTTATCCAAATCTTTAGCTTCCTCAATAGCAGAAATATTTTCACTAAATCTATTAGGAAGAGATCTTAAAATCTTATCACAAACATCATTTTCAGCAAGCTCAAGACCTAAGTCTTTCATGGAGTTAACAACCTCATCCATACGAAGCATGTAGTCACTAATATTTTCATCATCATTCATCTTGAGTTGTTCAAACATACCTTTGAAGTGTCTCAACTTGGCCTTTTCGACATTTGTATCACCTGTATGAACCACCTGCAACTGTTTCCACATTTCACTAGTTGTCTTGCAGTGAATCACTTTGGTGAGATCTGCTTTCTGTAAGCCTTTCAAGATTGCATTCATTGCTTTTGAATTGCTGTGATGTAGGAGCCTTTCTTCTTTAGTATTTGGACCATGTACAGGAATAGTGTACTCATCTTCAATTACTTCCCATACCTCATTACCAAGTGCCATTAGATGAACCTTCATCCTTGCACTCCAAAGACCAAAATCTGACCCATCAAGAATAGGTGTTGCATTGCCACTTGAATAATCCATTGTGTTCTTTACTAGCTTTTCCTTCAAGTTGTTAAACTTTTCGAAGGCACCCGCTCCGATACCAATTGAAGAACACAAGCTTATACTGAGAGGGGGGTGAACAGTATAAGACCTCTTTTTACTTTTTCCTTTATATTACAAAATAGTAAAGCAATATACCCACAGCAATATCAAAACAATGCACAATATCATCCACAAAGTGACACCAATTTTTACGTGGTTCACCCAGAATGGTTGGGCTACGTCCACAAAACTTTTCTCTAAAAGTTATCTCAAAGTTCTTTGGGAATCCTTCCCAATTACAATGTTTATGAGCCTCGGCCCAAAGGAGATACCTTCCCCCAAACAAGAATTTATGAGCCTCTGCTCAAAGGAGATACCTTCCCCCAATCTAGAGTTGCCTCTCTCAAAGGAGATACCTTCCCCTCTACTCCAGAAATGATCCATGAGAAGATCAACTGTCTCTACCTCTTGCCAGCACATGGAACTCCTTTCCATCGAAGACCTCCTATCCTCAATGCTTAGCCTAAGAGACCTCTTCCTTCTATGATCACGTCCACAGTAGCTCAACACTTTACCAAACATATCATTCGTCTAGCACAAGTCTTCCTCTTATCTTCATAAATCAATCCTCTACACACAAGCCTTCTCAAAGACTTGCCAAATCTGTCCTTAGGTTCTTCTCAAAGAACCAATGCACCTCTATCCTCAAGCAGTAGCACTCCGCATTCATCTTTGCCCTTTGTGCTCTCTACGCCCTTCTCTCTTTGCGCAATCACAGCCGCACTTGATCGAACTTCAACCTTTGCACCTCTGCGCAATCACAGCGACATCATCTTCGCACACTCTACTTCCTTTGCAATCTTTCACACTTAGAATGATTCGACGAAATGCACTCTGCACACTACGATCGAATTTTCACTCTGCTCTCGATGATCGAACTTCTTGCTCTATGCACTATCTACGAACGTCGCACTACAACACATTCATCACACTTCAACTCTCCAAACAGCCCTCCTTTTATAACAAAATTTTCATGATGAAAACTTTAATCTTAGTCGGTTGTTATACCAAAAACAAACCCTAATCTACGTCGGTTGCAAGCCCTAATCTTCGTCGGCTAAAATTTAACTTTGTCGGCTTCACTGCCTCTGTAACTCTTCTGTAGCTTCTACCGTGAAACTACAACATGTCACGATATCATGACACCTTTGCAACCGTACACTTTCTTTTGGCTTTTGTCACGATATCGTGACACTTCAGCCTTTGACGACTTCAACTAAGCTCTTGTCGCGATATCGTGACACTTTTGTCTTTGTCAACATCAACTTTGCTTTTGTCGCGATATCGTAACACTTCTCCCTTCGTCGACCTCCTTTTGCTTTTGTCATGAAATCATGACACTTCTCCTATAGAAGACCTGCTTTCAATTTCTATCATGAAATCGTGACACTTTCGCTTCCTTGCACTCTTCTCTGCTTGCACTAGCAAAACATGAACATGTCACAAAATCGTGACACTTTTGCCTTTACTTTACTCCTCCTTGTAATTTGTCAAATCGTATCACTTCTTCTTCCATGCTCTTACAACTTTCAAATCATGAACTTTCTCCAACCTATCCCATCTCAATCTATCACGAAATCATGACACTTTCTCATCCTAAGCTTTCTCTTCAACCTTGTCATGAAATCATGACACTTTCTACATCCATACTCTTCTTTTCAACATGTCGTAAAATCATGACATTTTTTCACTTTCGAAACTCTTCCTTTGCTGCATGTCACAAAATCGTGACAGTTCTCACTTCGAACATTTTCTATAGCATGTCACGAAATCGTGACACTTTGTCTTCCACTTTCTTCTCTTCAGAACTTGTCGTGAAATCATGACAATTCACACTACGGACTCTCTTCTGCATTATGTCATGAAATCATGACACTTTTTCTTTCGGACTCTCTCTCCTGCAACATGTCGCGAAATCGTGACACTTTTTCATCCGTACAACCTTCCTTGCAATATGTCACGAAATCATGACATTTCTGACTCCGAACATTCTCTCTCCTCTTTGAGTCGCGAAACTGCGACATGTCGCGATATCGTGACACTTTTCTAAAATGCTTTCTCTCTCCTGCTTAAGTCGCGAAAATGCGACATGTCGCGATATCGCGACACTTTTCTAACTTACTTTCTTTCGAACCTATCATGTCGTAACCTTCATCAAAACAAATTATTTTACATCAAATCAAATTCCTTCAAAATCTTCTTGACATCAATGACAACTTATACACTTGAGCAAAGGCAATGTACCCAAAGTACCCAAAATTGCCAACAATCTCCCCCTTTGTCATTGATGGCAAACCTTTACTGAAAACACGTCTCAAGAGCCAAAACTGAAACCAATTGTGCTAACAACTGAGAAACTGTGCCCACAACTGAGAATCTTCCTTTGAAGTTTTGCTCCCCCTGACTTGAAGCTTTCCTCTTCACTTGAAGCTCTCCCCCTTACTCATATCTCTCCCCCTTTGTCATCAATGGCAAAGGGTCACCTTTGGGGCTCGGGACTAAGAATGAGCCTCTTAGCTTAGTCCCTCCCCCACCTCCTGATGAGGTGATTAATTCTAGGGTGGGAGTAAAACTCCCATTAGGCACTGATCATCATCAGCGTCTATAACTTCCTTGCCGGGCCTTCTCTTGAACTCTTTGTCCATATTCCTATTCTTGTTCCTGTCACTGTTCTTGTTCTTGTTATCATTCCTGTTCTTGTCCATGCCTTGATCCTTGGACCTGATCATACCACTGTTCTTGTTCCTATACCTTGGAATTTTAGCTCTACACTTGTCTAGCTATGTGACCTTCATTGTTGCACTTATAACAAGTGACGATGTTATTTCTTTTAGGCATACCTGTTCTTTGAATCCACCTGTTCTGACTAACCCTGTTCCTGTTATTAGCCTTGCAATAAATTGCCTTGTGCCCAAACTGTTGACAAGAGTAGCAATACCCTTGAAAGAAACTAGCACTTCTGAAATTGTCATTTACCTTCTTCACTTGAGCCATGCAATGTGAAGCCATGTGACCAAACCTGTGACACGCAAAACATCTGCCTTGAAATTTTCCTTTATTTGACCTCTTGGGTCCTGAAAACTTCTTCTTCTCATTCTGAATTCTGTTTTCTATTTCTGCGCATCTATCATTCAAGGACTCATGATCTGAAATACTTTCCTCATCAGAACTCTCTTCCTTTTGGAGTCTCTTACTAGACTCTCCAACTTGTTCCTTGTGTGGCTTAACAAAACCAAGGCCTGTTTTATCTGTTGTCTTTCTTTGACCTTTGATGAGTGACTTAACCTTTTTGGAGCTATCTTGAAACCTGTAAAGCTTATCCTTGTACTCTTTAGTTTCCTCTTTCAAAGAAGCCATTTTTTGTTCTAACTCACTATACTCAAGAACCTTAGACTCTAACTCATCCTTGAGTTCTTGCGTCTTAGCTATAGAGAAATCAAGATTTTCTATAAGATCATCTCTCTCCATACAACATTCATCTAACTTATCCTTGAGTCTAGCATTCTTCTTTCTTTCCTTTTTCAAAGCACTAAGAGCACTAATAAGTTCACTTTCAAGATCCTTTATTTGTTTGCTTTCTGAATCATCAAAGCCTTTTTTAGATTTCTTATCACTAGAGGTGCTACCTTTTTCAAAAACCATACATGCATCTTCCTTATAGTTTTCTGAAGCATCCTCATACATACTAGAAACCAAATCATTATTTGTACAATCATCCTCAAGGTGACCAAAATTTCCACATCTAAGACATTTCATGATAATGAATCTATGTTTCGGTTCTTCCTCTTTTTCGATATGAACAACATCTCATTTTCATTATCACTTGAAGAACTTTCACTATCACTACTAGAACACTTACTTGCTTTGTCTAGGTAGAAACTCTTCTTGTGCTTGTGAGAATACCTCTTTCCTTGATTGTTGTGCTCATCTTTGTTCTTTCTGTGATGCTTGTGCTTTTTAGAATCCTTGCTCTTAGAATCCTGTTTATCTTCATCACTTTCATTCTTGAGAATAGTACAGTCAGTAGCATAATGACCAAACTTTCCACAATTGAAACATCTTATATTTTTCACGCTTTTGTGCTTTCTAGAGAACTTGCCTTTCTTGCTGTAATATGCCTCTTCATCACTAGAAGACTCATCACTCTCTTGAAGTTGTTTACCCTTGGATTTCTTGGTAGCCTTGAAATCTGCCTCTTTCTTGACATCAACCTTCACTTGAGTTCTCAACTCAAATGCTGCAAGTATACTATGGAGCTCATCCTTTTTCAACTTATCCAAATCTTTAGCTTCCTCAATAGCAGAAATATTTTCACTAAATCTATTAGGAAGAGATCTTAAAATCTTATCACAAACATCATTTTCAGCAAGCTCAAGACCTAAGTCTTTCATGGAGTTAACAACCTCATCCATACGAAGCATGTAGTCACTAATATTTTCATCATCATTCATCTTGAGTTGTTCAAACATACCTTTGAAGTGTCTCAACTTGGCCTTTCCGACATTTGTATCACCTGTATGAACCACCTGCAACTGTTTCCACATTTCACTAGTTGTCTTGCGGTGAATCACTTTGGTGAGATCTACTTTCTATAAGCCTTTCAAGATTGCATTCATTGCTTTTGAATTGTTGTGATGTAGAAGCCTTTCTTCTTTAGTATTTGGACCATGTACGGGAATAGTGTACTCATCTTCAATTACTTCCCATACCTCATTACCAAGTGCCATTAGATGAACCTTCATCCTTGCACTCCAAAGACCAAAATCTGACCCATCAAGAATAGGTGTTGCATTGCCACTTGAATAATCCATTGTGTTCTTTACTAGCTTTTCCTTCAAGCTGTTAAACTTTTCGAAGGCACCCGCTCTGATACCAATTGAAGAACACAAGCTTATACTGAGAGGGGGGGTGAACAGTATAAGACCTCTTTTTACTTTTTCCTTTATATTACAAAATAGTAAAGCAATATACCCACAGCAATATCAAAACAATGCACAATATCATCCACAAAGTGACACCAATTTTTACGTGGTTCACCCAGAATGGCTGGGCTACGTCCACAAAACTTTTCTCTAAAAGTTATCTCAAAGTTCTTTGGGAATCCTTCCCAATTACAATGTTTATGAGCCTCGGCCCAAAGGAGATACCTTCCCCAAAAGAATTTATACCCCAAAGGATATACCTTCCCCCAATCTAAATTTATGAGCCTCTGCTCAAAGGAGATACCTTCCCCTCTACTCTGGAAATGATCCCTCAGAAGATCAACTGTCTCTACCTCTTGCCAGCACATGGAACTCCTTTCCATCGAAGACCTCCTATCCTCAATGCTTAGCCTAAGAGACCTCTGCCTTCTATGATCACGTCCACAGTAGCTCAACAACCTGTACCAAACACAGTCAGTCGGTCTAGCACAAGTCTTCCTCTATCTATCAGATCTATCCAACACTTGAACAGATCAATCCTCTGCACACAAGCCTTCTCAAAGACTTGCCAAATCTGTCCTCAGGTTCTTCTCAAAGAACCAATGCACCTCTATCCTCAAGTAGTAGCACTCCGCATTCATCTTTGCCCTTTGTGCTCTCTATGCCCTCTGCTCTCTTTGCGCAATCACAGCCGCACTTGATCGAACTTCAACCTTTGCACCTCTGCGCAATCACAGTAGCACCGTCTTCGCACACTCTACTTCCTTTGCGATCTTTCACACTTAGAATGATTCGACGAAATGCACTCTGCACACTACGATCGAATTTTGCACTCTGCTCTCGACGATCGAACTTCTTGCTCTGCGCACTATCTACGAACGTCGCACTACAACACACATCCAATCACACCTTCAACTCTCCAAACAGCCCTCCTTTTATAATAGAATTTTCATGATGAAAACTTTAATCTTAGTCGGTTGTTATAACAAAAACAAACCCTAATCTACGTCGGCTACAAGCCCTAATCTTCGTCGGCTAAAATTTGACTTTGTCGGCTTCACTTGCCTCTGTAACTCTTCTGTAGCTTCTGTCGTGAAACTACAACATGTCGCGATATCGCGACACCTTTGCAACCGTACACTTTCTTTTGGCTTTTGTCATGATATCATGACACTTCAGCCTTTGATGACTTCAACTAAGCTCTTGTCGCGATATCATGACACTTTTGTCTTTGTCAGCATCAACTTTGCTTTTGTCGCGATATCGTGACACTTCTCCCTATAGACCCTTTTTTGTCATGAAATCATGACACTTTTGCTTCCTTGCACTCTTCTCTGCTTGCACTAAAATGACATGTCACAAAATCGTGACACTTCCCCTTCAAAACATGTCACATCTTTCGCCTTTGAGCTCCTCCTTCTGAATTTGTCGTGAAATCGTGAAGCTTCTTCTTCCATGCTCTTTCATTTTGCTTCTTCATGAAATCGTGACTCTTCTCCGGTGGAAGAGCACCTTTCTATTGTCATGAAATCATGACACTTTCTGCAACCGTACATTGTCATCTCAATCTGTCACAAAATCATGACACTTTCTACATCCGTAAGCTTTCTCTTCAACCTGTCACGAAATCGTGACACTTTCACATCCATACATCTTCTTTGCAACCTGTCGCAAAATCATGACATTTCTCACTTCGAAACCTTTCCTTTGCATGTCATGAAATCATGACGTTCTCACTTCGAAACTTCTAGCATGTCACGAAATCATGACACTATCTTCGTGTCCACTTTCTCTTCAGAACTTGTCATGAAATCATGACAATTCTCAAAATACACTTCTCTGGACTCTCTCTTCTGCATTATGTCACGAAATCGTGACACTTTTTCTTTCGGACTCTCTCTCCTGCAACATGTCACGAAATCGTGACACTTTTTCGTCCGTTCAACCTTCCTTGCAATATGTCACGAAATCGTGACATTTCTGACTCCGAACATTCTCTCTCCTCTTTGAGTCGCGAAACCGTGACATGTCGCGATATCGCGACACTTTTCTAAATTGCTTTCTCTCTCCTGCTTAAGTCGCGAAAATGCGACATGTCGCGATATCGCGACATTTTTCTAACTTACTTTCTTTCGAACCTATCATGTCATAACCTTCATCAAAACAAATTATTTTACATCAAATCAAATTCCTTCAAAAGCTTCTTGACATCAATGACAACTTATACACTTGAGCAAAGGCAATGTACCCAAAGTACCCAAAATTGCCAACAATCTCCCCCTTTGTCATTGATGGCAAACCTTTACTGAAAACACGTCTCAAGAGCCAAAACTGAAACCAACTGTGCTAACAAGCGAGAAACTGTGCCCACAACCGAGAATCTTCCTTTGAAGTTTTGCTCCCCATGACTTGAAGCTTTCCTCTTCACTTGAAGCTCTCCCCCTTACTCATATCTCTCCCCCTTTGTCATCAATGGCAAAGGGTCACCTTTGGGGCTCGGGACTAAGAATGAGCCTCTTAGCTTAGTCCCTCCCCCACCTCCTGATGAGGTGATTAATTCTGGGGTGGGAGTAAAACTCCCATTAGGCACTGATCATCATCAGCGTCTATAACTTCCTTGTCGGGCCTTCTCTTGAACTCTTTGTCCATATTCCTATTCTTGTTCCTGTCACTGTTCTTGTTCTTGTTATCATTCCTGTTCTTGTCCATGCCTTGATCCTTGGACCTGATCATGCCACTGTTCCTGTTCCTGTACCTTGGAATTTCAGCTCTACACTGTCTAGCTATGTGACCTTCATTGTTGCACTTATAACAAGTAACAATGTTATTTCTTTTAGGCATACCTGTTCTTTGAATCCACCTGTTCGACTAACCAACTGTTCCTGTTATTAGCCTTGCAATAGATTGCCTTGTGCCCAAACTATTGACAAGAGTAGCAATACCCTTGAAAGAAACTAGCACTTCTGAAATTGTCATTTACCTTCTTCACTTGAGCCATGCAATGTGAAGCCATGTGACCAAACCTGTGACACGCAAAACATCTGCCTTGAAATTTTCCTTTATTTGACCTCTTGGGTCTCGAAAACTTCTTCTTCTCATTCTGAATTCTGTTTTCTATTTTTGCGCATCTATCATTCAAGGACTCATGATCTGAAATACTTTCCTCATTAGAACTCTCTTCCTTTTGGAGTCTCTTACTAGACTCTCCAACTTGTTCCTTGTGTGGCTTAACAAAACCAAGGCCTATTTTATCTGTTGTCTTTCTTTGACCTTTGATGAGTGACTTAACCTTTTTGGAGCTATCTTGAAACCTGTAAAGCTTATCCTTGTACTCTTTAGTTTCCTCTTTCAAAGAAGCCATTTTCTGTTCTAACTCACTATACTCAAGAACCTTAGACTCTAACTCATCCTTGAGTTCTTGTGTCTTAGCTATAGAGAAATCAAGATTTTCTATAAGATCATCTCTCTCCATACAACATTCATCTAACTTATCCTTGAGTCTAGCATTCTTCTTTCTTTCCTTTTTCAAAGCACTAAGAGCACTAATAAGTTCACTTTCAAGATCCTTTATTTGTTTGCTTTCTGAATCATCAAAGCCTTTTTCAGATTTCTTATCACTAGAGGTGCTACCTTTTTCAAAAACCATACATGCATCTTCCTTATAGTTTTCTGAAGCATCCTCATACATACTAGAAACCAAATCATTATTTGTACAATCATCCTCAAGGTGACCAAAATTTCCACATCTAAGACATTTCATGATAATGAATCTATGTTTCGGTTCTTCCTCTTTTTCGATATGAACAACATCTCATTTTCATTATCACTTGAAGAACTTTCACTATCACTACTAGAACACTTACTTGCTTTGTCTAGGTAGAAACTCTTCTTGTGCTTGTGAGAATACCTCTTTCCTTGATTGTTGTGCTCATCTTTGTTCTTCCTGTGATGCTTGTGCTTTTCAGAATCCTTGCTCTTAGAATCCTGTTTATCTTCATCACTTTCATTCTTGGGAACAGTACAGTCAGTAGCATAATGACCAAACTTTCCACAATTGAAACATCTTATATTTTTCATGCTTTTGTGCTTTCTAGAGAACTTGCCTTTCTTGTTGTAATATGCCTCTTCATCACTAGAAGACTCATCACTCTCTTGAAGCTGTTTACCCTTGGATTTCTTGGTAGCCTTGAAAGTTGCCTCTTTCTTGACATCAACCTTCACTTGAGTTCTCAACTCAAATGCTTGCAAGTATACTATGGAGCTCATCCTTTTTCAACTTATCCAAATCTTTAGCTTCCTCAATAGCAGAAATATTTTCACTAAATCTATTAGGAAGAGATCTTAAAATCTTATCACAAACATCATTTTCAGCAAGCTCAAGACCTAAGTCTTTCATGGAGTTAACAACCTCATCCATACGAAGCATGTAGTCACTAATATTTTCATCATCATTCATCTTGAGTTGTTCAAACATACCTTTGAAGTGTCTCAACTTGGCCTTTCCGACATTTGTATCACCTGTATGAACCACCTGCAACTGTTTCCACATTTCACTAGCTGTCTTGCGGTGAATCACTTTGGTGAGATCTGCTTTCTGTAAGCCTTTCAGAGATTGCATTCATTGCTTTTGAATTGCTGTGATGTAGGAGCCTTTCTTCTTTAGTATTTGGACCATGTACGGGAATAGTGTACTCATCTTCAATTACTTCCCATACCTCATTACCAAGTGCCATTAGATGAACCTTCATCCTTGCACTCCAAAGACCAAAATCTGACCCATCAAGAATAGGTGCTGCATTGCCACTTGAATAATCCATTGTGTTCTTTACTAGCTTTTCCTTCAAGATGTTAAACTTTTCGAAGGCACCCGCTCTGATACCAATTGAAGAACACAAGCTTATACTGAGAGGGGGGTGAACAGTATAAGACCTCTTTTTACTTTTTCCTTTATATTACAAAATAGTAAAGCAATATACCCACAGCAATATCAAAACAATGCACAATATCATCCACAAAGTGACACCAATTTTTACGTGGTTCACCCAGAATGGTTGGGCTACGTCCACAAAACTTTTCTCTAAAAGTTATCTCAAAGTTCTTTGGGAATCCTTCCCAATTACAATGTTTATGAGCCTCGGCCCAAAGGAGATACCTTCCCCCAAATTTCCCCCTGCTCAAAGGAGATACCTTCCCCTCTACTCTAGAAATGATCCCTCAGAAGATCAACTGTCTCTACCTCTTGCCGACACGTGGAACTCCTTTCCACCGAAGACCTCCTGTCCTCAATGCTTAGCCTAAGAGACCTCTGCCTTCTATGATCACGTCCACAGCTCAACATACCAAACATGGTCGGTGTCTAGCACAAGTCTTCCTCTTTTTCCAACTGAACAATCAATCCTCTCACAAGCCTTCTCAAAGACTTGCCAAATCTATCCTCAGGTTCTTCTCAAAGAACCAATGCACCTCTGTCCTCGAGCAGCAGCACTCTGCATTCGTCTTTGCCCTTGTGCTCTCTATGCCCTCTGCTCTCTTTGTGCAATCATAGCCGCACTTGATCGAACTTCAACCTTTGCACCTCTACGCAATCACAGCGGCATCGTCTTCGCACACTCTGCTTCCTTTGCGATCTTTCACACTTAGAATGATTCGACGAAATGCACTCTGCACACTACGATCAAATTTTGCACTCTGCTCTCGACGATCGAACTTCTTGCTCTGCGCACTATCTACGAACGTCGCACTACAACACATTCATCACACCTTCAACTCTCCAAACAGCCCTCCTTTTATAACAAAATTTTCATGATGAAAACTTTAATCTTAGTCGGTTGTTATAACAAAAACAAACCCTAATCTTCGTCGGTTGCAAGCCCTAATCTTCGTTGGCTAAAATTTGACTTTGTCGGCTTCACTGCCTCTGTAACTCTTCTGTAGCTTCTGCCACGAAACTACAACATGTCACGATATCGTGACACCTTTGCAACCGTACACTTTCTTTTGGCTTTTGTCGTGATATCGTGACACTTTAGCCTTTGTCGACTTCAACTAAGCTCTTGTCGCGATATCATGACACTTTTCTTTTCATCAACTTTGCTTTTGTCGCGATATCGTGACACTTCTCCCTTCGTCGACCTCCTTTCTACTTTTGTCGCAAAATCATGACACTTCTCCTATAGAACCTCTTTCTTTCATGAAATCGTGACACTTTCGCTTCCTTGCACTCTTCTCTGCTTGCACTAGCAAAACATGAACATGTCACGAAATCGTGACACTTTCGTCCTTGTGCTTTCTTACCCGAAAATGGAACATGTCACGAAATCGTGACGCTTTCGCCTTTGAGCTCTTCCTCCTTGAATTTGTCGTAAAATCATGACGCTTCTTCTTCCATGCTCTTTCATTTTGCTTCTGTCATGAAATCGTGACTCTTCTCCGTTGAAGACCTACTTCTATTTCTTCATGAAATCGTGACACTTTCTCCAACCGTATCTCCATCTCAATCTGTCATGAAATCGTGACACTTTTGCATCCGTAAGCTTTCTCTTCAACCTGTCGCGAAATCGTGACACTTTCAGCTTCCATACGCCTTCTCTTCAACATGTCACGAAATCATGACATTTCTTACTTTGAAACCTTTCCTTTGCTGCATGTCACAAAATCGCATGATTCTCACTTGGAACATTTTCTCGTAGCATGTCGTGAAATCGTGACACTTTCTTGCTTCCACTTTGTCTTCGACATGTCGCGAAATCGTGACACTTTTCACCTTACTTTTATTTTCTTCTCATGAACATGTCGTGAAATCGTGACAAATTTACACTACGGACTCTCTCTCCTGCATTATGTCACGAAATCGTGACACTTTTTCTTTCGGACTCTCTCTCCTACAACATGTCGTGAAATCGTGACACTTTTTCGTCCGTTCAACCTTCCTTGCAATATGTCACGAAATCGTGACATTTTTGACTCCGAACATTCTCTCTCCTCTTTGAGTCGTGAAACTGCGACATGTCGCGATATCGCGACACTTTTCTAAAATGCTTTCTCTCTCTTGCTTAAGTCGCGAAAATGTGACATGTCGCGATATCGCGACACTTTTCCAACTTACTTTCTTTTGAACTTGTCATGCCGTAACCTTCATCAAAACAAATTATTTGACATCAAATCAAATTCCTTCAAAAGCTTCTTGACATCAATGACAACTTATACACTTGAGCAAAGGCAATGTACCCAAAGTACCCAAAATTGCCAACAATGGGATTTTGACCGACTCGTGCTACCTTCAAGAAATGGGCTGCCAAAAACTGGAGCACTAAAGGTAAGTTCCAAAATTTTACTTACTCTAATGGCTACTTCCTTATTTATTTTGTTAATGAAGAAGATAGGGAGAACATTTTTCAAGGGGAACCATCATTTTTTTGTAGGGCAAGGCTCTTCATGAATCTCTGGCATACCAAGTTCAAAGCTGAGGAAGAAATGCCATCAATTGCCCCTGTATGGGTTCATTTATTTGGTCTTTCTATTGAATACTAGCATCCAAATATATTTGCAACAATTGGAAATTCTTTAGGAGTTTACATGATGACTTATCATAGCACCCAACACTTAGAGCATATGATTTATGCAAGGATTTATGTTTTGATTGATTTTGACAAACCACTTCTAGAGAAGATTACTTTACAATATGGAGAAGAAATATGGGAGCAAGTAGTATATTATGAAAATATTTCATTTAGATGCAAAATTTATCATGAATATGGCCATCTAGCCAAGAATTGTCCACATAAGGTCCCTAACAAAGATAAAGAGGATGGGGAATTAGCAAGGTTTCAAATCCCTAAACAAAAAATTACAAAGAAAAAAATATCAACAAAATAGAAAATAGTAATTTCACCTAACACCTTTGAAATTCCTTCCACATATGAGCAAGCAGATGATGAGGATGGTCAAATGGAAGCAGTTATTATGGAAACACATTTTGATAAAGAGAGGGAACATGAAGGATTGCATGATGAGAAATCACTAAAAGAGCTTGCCTTGATACTGAGAAATAACAATAAAGGAAAAAAATTACAATGTAGAAAACCAAACCAAGTGTAAAACAACTGGGTAAATTCAAACTACCAACAAAATGGATCCTCAAAAAAACCATACAAATTCCAATAGTAGTGTCGTGGCTCCAAGTAACCAGCCTATAGTCCCAAATGGAATGAAGCAATATGAATAAAAGGATAAGGATTCCATAATCCTAAGGTTTATAGACAGTCTCTTTATGGTAATGTTGGAAGCTTTGGCTATTTTGCTAAGTAATTTATGATATTTTTGGTAATTTGTTAAGCTTTGGTTTATTTTTAGTGTTACCAATTTTTGTTTGATTTATCGTTATCCCCTTTGGCTTAGTTTTTGTTGTTTTTGTTTTTATTTTTATTTTTTTTCGTTTGTGGTGTTTTTTATTCTTTTTGTTGTTTCTATTTTGGATTTGTTTTGTTTTGTTTTGTGGTTTTTTTGTGTTCGTGTTCTGTGGTTTTTTATTTCCTTTTGTTATTTTTGTTTTGGCAGTGTTTTGTTATGCTGTGCTTGTGGTTTTTTCTTTGTGTTTCATGTTTTGGTGTTTTTTAATCGTTTTATTTTATTTTTTGTGTGTTTTTTTATTGTGTTTTTCTATGTTGTTTGTGTGTTTGTTTTGTGTGGTTCATGTTTTTTTTTTTTTTGTGTGTGTTTGGTTGTGTTTTTTCTTGTTGACACACTCAAGGAGTATGTTTTTTTGTTTTAGCTTTTTTTATGTTTGTGTTTGTGTTCTTGTTTTGTATTATTTTAGGCATTCTCCTTGTGTGTGTCAAAGGTGGTAGGCCAGGACCCAGGTGTTGTAGGTGAGTTGGAGTGGAGAGGGCAATCCTCCAAGGGAGGTCCCAGGTTCAAATATCCACCCTACCAAAAAGCTGAATTGGGTATCCAAAAATCCAATTGATAATGTTGGTGCGGGTAGGGTCGGGTGCAAATACCGGGTGACTTTGACGGTGTAGATCCCCTTGTTCGTGGTCTCTTAGACTAAGGCGACCCCGCAAGGGGTTTTTCGCTTAAAAAAAAAGGTGGTAGGCCAAGTGTGAGCCTTGGGCATTTTTGGCGGAAGATATACCCCTACCTCCTTGGGTCTTACCCAAAAGTAGCATCTCTTCTTTGATGTTTTCCACAAGTACAAAAAGTAGTGGTAAATATCCTCCCAACTATATAAAATAATAATTTTTGTACTCCATGTTTAATAAAGATGCTCACAAGTGAAGTAGAAGAACACAAACAAGACATAAAAAAATTAGAGTAGATATTAGACAAAAGTTGTATATATATAAAATTATAGTGTCAGTGGTATCAAGTAGAGTTACCACATAGAAAAATTAGAGCAGATATTAAACAAAAGTTGTACATACATAAAATAACAGTGTCAGTGATATCAAGTAGAGTTCCCACATAGAAAATAATTATTACTTTAGTCGTTGATCTCATCAAGTTGAAGGAAATAAATAAATACCAAATGATCCATCCAATCATGAAAACAATATAGTTCATGGTTCAAACGTGTAAGAATCAAATTCTATTGTAGTAAAGCCATAAGATCTTAGAGAAATCATGTGAAAGAAGTTGAGGCACCCACCCTATTATGGTCCACCCCTTACTTTTTCTCCATAGTTATCTTTGAGCTATTGATAAACTCCTAGAGGAAGCATGTGAAAGAAGTTGAGGCACCCACCCTATTATGGTCCACCCTTACTTTTCTCCATCACTTTCTTTAAACCATTGATAAACTCCTAGAGGAAGCATGTGAAATAAGTTGAGGAACCCACCCTATTATGGTCCTCCGTTACTTTTTCTCCATTTTTTCCATCACTCTTTTTGAATCATTGAGAAGAAATTTCAAGGAGAAAAGGTACTTCATTTTTTTAACATTTTAGATATAGAAAATAAACTTGAAAACAATTTAACATGAAATCATTGAGACCTCTTGTCCAAGTTGTATTTTAATCATAAAATAAATATAAAATTAATGTAACCTTCAAAATGGGGTGGTTGAAAGAAATAACCAAACTATGGTTAAGATAGCAAGAAGTATGATTCAAACCAAAGGGTTGAGAAAGTCTTTTTGGGTTGATGTAGTTGCTACAAAAATATACATTCTTAATAAGAGTTCCACAAGTACTCTTAACAAGATGACTCCTTATGAAGCATTGTATGAGAAGAAACCTAATGTTAAAAATATTAAATTTTTTGGTTGTTTAACCTATTTTCATGTTGTTGATGGGAAAAGGAAGAAGCTTGATCCAAAAAATAAGCTTTGAATTTTTATTGGATATTGTGAAAGGAACAAAGCTTATAGACTTTAGAATCCAAAGAATAATAAAGTGATGGTTTTTAGAGATGTGATTTTTAATGAAGGGGGAGTATATGACCATCAAAGAGGTCAAGTTGGTACGACCATGAATGGTGGTAATGGTAGTGATGGTGGTGAACAACCCACTAGTGTTCCTACTCCTCCATTGAGCCCTCTAAGTAATCCTTCAAGTATTTCTTCAAATAATCATAAAGAGAAGAAATTTCATCACTCTCTTTGAACCATTGATAAGAAATTCCAATATGAAGAGGTACTTCAAATTTTAACATTTTGGATATATAAAATAATATTGAAAATAATGTAACATGAAATCATTGAGACCTCATGTCCAAGTTATATTTTAATCATAAAATAATTGTAAAATTAATGTAATCTTCAAAATAACCTAATTATAAAAAGCACAATCCCCATATACCTAAGTCATATTTTAATCATAAATAAAAAATGAAATAAATTCAATTAATTTTTCTATAAATTAATGTTATTGTTTCTAAAAACTAGTGGGAAGATTAAAAATGAAGTTGAGTATATTTAAAGATGTATAAACTTATAAAAACTATTAAAATAAATAATATATAAAATATTGAATGAAACAATGTTTAATAATAATATGATAAAATTTTATAAAATAATCATATCTAAATAATTTTTATTTTAAAACAAATACTTTAAAACATCCACATGATAACATTTCAAGGTCAATTTTAACCTAAAACATATTTGCAATGAATGGTTTAAAAATATATAAAAATTACATTAATTAGTATCACTCAAGGTTTACAATCTAATAGATGTTTGAGGTGAGTTCAATGAATCCAAATGATTAAAAATATAAAGTCTCATGTTCAAATATTGTCAAATATAGTTTATTAAACATGTTCAAATCTTGTCAAATATGGTTTATAAAAACTTAATTAATCCATTTATATAAAGTAAATGTTGATTTTATTTTGGTTCGATATTATATTTCTTCTATAACCTTAAAATAGATACATCCTAGTTGGGATGTATACGATAAGTTTTAATTTATTTTTAGAATAAAATAATGTGAAAAGGAAATTAAACCCATTGACAATTCCATCAAGGAATTTTTCTAGAACTCATGGCTTTAAACAATTATAACTTGCAAAATCTATTTATATATTTTCGTAGTTGAACACTTGATCAGTGCACAATACTTAATCATTACATAAAATTGAACACTTAATCATTGCATAGACATTTACAATTTATTTTAGAGGAAATAATTTTAAGTGTTGTTTGTTGGATGTTCAACACTTTATCCAAAACTTGAACACTTAATATAAGGATGTTCAAATGTGAATATAATATCATTGTTTCTATGAAATAATACATTGAGTAAGATAAATCAAATAAAGTGAGTCCACGAACCCACTTGGTTTTATGTTCTTCACCATAAAGTGAAAGGTCAAACCCACTTAGATACATAGTCTTCCATGTTACTCTAAATATTCTATGCTTTTAGTTTTAAGTGTTTGGAGAGTGTGTAATAAGAGGAAAAAGAAGATGAGGGACATAATTAAGTTGAAAAGGGTGTAGGCAAAAGAAGTAGAAGCAACAAAGTATTTATAATGCTACTAATATTGTTTCAAATTATAATATTATAGCCTCCTTATTAATCACGTGATTGACATCCCAACATGTTCCCATACCATGAATGGTTAAATATTTGATGAAACATGTAAAAAAAATTAAAATTTTATGAAATGGTTGGACTAAAAAATTTGAGATTGAACCCATGACCATGTGGTTAACAATCATGCACTCTATCAGATAAGCTAAGGATCTCATATTCAACATAATGTCCTATAGCATGTGCATGATCAAGATGAGGATGCAATAGAAGATAAAGTTATCACTTTTATTCCTTCTCTACCCTATAGTGGTGTCTCTTTATATATATTATTGTTGGCATTGGTGTTGAACTTTTGGTAAATAAAATATGCTTGTTCTTCTTGGTCTCCTTGTTTTATAGTGGAATAATGTCTACGAAGTAGGCAATGAGATATAATTCAATACCTCTTGGTCCTCTACTAGAATTGACATGCTTAGAGTGGTAATGAACATTGATAGCAGCCTCAAAACTAAACATCATCCCTATAGAATGTGAGTGATGGAGATGGGTGTATCTGCACTTTCTTCTTCCCATACTAATTCTTCATATTCTCTACCTTTTCTTCCAGTCCTCCACCTCCTACTTCTTTGGCTTCTTAGAATTGCAATTATATATTCCATCTTCCCCCTCATACACACACACACACAATTCAAGACCAAAAGGATGCTAATTTTATTCATTGATCCTCAAAATAATATGAACATGAATGAGGGACTATACATTCACATTTCCCCTTTAAAACATAAAATTATACTACTACCCAACATGTGGTAGGGACGTTACGACAAACATCCATGCATGCACATAGATGATTATAGGTGGTTAATATTGTGGTATTTTGATGAAGTCAATCTATCTTAGATTGATTTACATTATGGAGCCCTATGATTATGGAAAAAATGATAACAACCTTGAACTAGCTCATGGTGTCGAGTTATGACAGAGTGGCACTATATATTTGGATACCAACGATGACTAATTTATGAAGAAAGGAAGACATGAATGCACTGTAAGGGATAAAAATTATCATAAAGGATGTGATACCAAGATAATGTTGATTGTTGTACACTTAAGGTATTAACATCAAGGTTGATTTGTAGGCACTCAATGAGGGATTAATCAAAGTGGACATAAATACAAGGATGCATATTGCTAGAAATCATGGAGGTAATACCTTAGGCATTTGGCATAACATGTATAAAACTATAAATGAGACACTATGGTTGAATACATTAAGCATAATACAAACATGATATAATGCATACATGGGGAGGTTGTAACATTCATGATCAAGGATTTATTTTGATACCCTTGGTAAAGTTTTAAAACACTATATCGATGAATTAAAAATGGAGAATTCATAATTTGTAATGCAAACAACTAATAATAATGAGAAACAACCCATCATCTAAGATCCAATGGATCATGCAAATGTAAATGAGAAGTCCTAGTTACCTCATGTCATCTCCTCCTAAACCCCAAACTAGGGAAGCTCAAAAATACTTAATCCTATTTATAATACCAATAAAAAATCCTTGATAGAAAATAACAAAGAAATATCAAAATTTTCAGCCTTACAATAGGAAGAAGACCAAGTTTATACACAAATTAATGAAGTCTACCCTAAATATAGATAGAAAGAGTTGGAAAAACTAACTGATACAAAAAATTTACAAAAATCAAAAGAAGACAAGAAACAAACAAATCTTCAATGGCTTTTGGTGTAAAGTAGGTAGAATTAAAAAAGTTGATTTGATAAAAATAAGAAATAAATTCATATAAGAGAAAAACAAGCTACTTGCAAAAAAATTAATGGAATCTAAGTTGATTAAAAGAATAGACTTACACTTTCCAACTAATCCTAAATCATGTTAGTTTCCTGGAATGTTAGAGGCATAGGCAACAAAGCTAGATAAACTATTGTTAAGAGATTAATTAAAATTCACAAACCTCTAATGCTCTTACTATAGGAAATAAAGGTATCTATAGATGAATCTTAAATTATTTTAAAAATTGGAGAAAATAGCTAGCATTTAGTAGTTGCAACAAAAGGATAGTTTGGAGGGATTATTATACTATGGATTCCCTAGTTTTTCATATGCAAGTTGCTTTTAGGTATTAAAGGTTGCTTGTCCAAGGCTTTATTGAAGATTTGAACAAGAATATTATAACCACAACTTTCTATGTTCTCACTTCCTTACCTAGTAAGCTTCAACTTTGAAAATATGTGAAAGAATATAGACAATCAAGGGGAATTAATTTTCTATGGATTATTCTAAGATATTTTAACATAATTCTATATTTAGAAGAAAAAAATATGGAATTCGTTCCTTGGACCAAGTTAGTAACACTATGAAAAAACTTGTGAATAGAAATGACCTATTTGATCCTTCTCCTTCTAATTAGATCTTCCTATGCAATAATTATAAGATTGGTCAATACCAAATTTCTAAGAAACTTGACAAGTTCTTATTGAGTGATAGTTGAGAGGGGACAACAATATTTCTTTACAGACCCTTGTCCTTGATGGAGTTGGCTTGGCTCAGATCGTTAGTCTATTTGCTTTAAATTTCTACCTCTTCATCATCCTTGTTGAAGGGTTTGAAAAATACCTAAGGATCCTAAAAATAAAAAGACTTATAAATTTTTAAGATTTCATATAGATTAGAACCTCTCACTCATTTATAATTCATAGATGACACAACTCTTATAAGAGTATCCTCTATAACAGAAGATTCAATTATTCATGAGAGTTTGAATATTTATCTTTCAATGTTTGGATAAATGCTTAATAACTTAAAATGATTTGTTTTTTCCATACAAATCATTGAGTTTAGCTTATTATCACTAGTATGCTTGTGTTTCCAATTCCTTAACCTTCCTTTAAATATTTGGGAATTATTATTTCATCAAAGTGTTCAAGGACACATTACTAGAGAGAGTTGATTGATAAAATGAATATTAAGATCCTATTTTGGATTCTTAGGTTTTTTATCCCTAGCTAGAAAATTACTCTTGTCAAATATGCTCTCCAAAAATTTCCTATTTATCGATTTGAAATGTTTGTTGCACCAAAATATATTCTAAAGGATCTTGATAGAAGTCAATAATAATCTATATGTTCAGGTTCCCTTGAAGGGAAGGAGTGACATTTGATTATTTGATAAATTCTAAAGATAGGGTGGCTTAAGCTTGTGAAATTCTTGTCTCGATAATGTCACACTCTTGGCAAAATCTATTAGATATGGACATCCAAATTGAATTCTCTATGGGATAGAATTTTAATATTTAAGTATATGGGCCAGTGTGTATCTATTAATATTCCCTGTCTTTCTATCCATGGAAAAGGAAATTTCATTTGAAAATACATCCAATTGGGATGTGAGCTCATTAAGTGGGTCTCTTCTAGATTCGTTAAGAATGACGCTCAATTGATTTTTGGAAAGATGTTTGGTTACAATGTACCCCAATCACTCAACAATTCCCACACTTACAACCTTCAAGAGAGAGGTTCTTGGATTTAGGTTGAAAAATATAAAAGAATTTCATATATATATAAGGAAATATAATAGTTTGTATTAGAGTTGAAAAATGATTTTAGAATGAACTCTATGAGATTTGAAAGATGAAAAATAAATTCTCTAAACAATCATAAAAAGTAAACTGGTTTCTCAAGACCAAGGAGAATATATAATATCTTGGGAAAGAAAGACCTCAAAAGTTATTGGCTACAAGAAGATTTTAGGATACCGGTTGGTATAGTATGGAAAAGAGTTTTTTGTGGAAGATATAGAATCCAAAAGGTTGGCCAAAGACTAGCATTTTTTTGTGGCTAGTCAAACATGACAAGTTTTTAACACATGAGAATATATAGAAAAGAAACTATATGATCCATCATAATGTGTATTTTGTAAATAAGATTCATAAGACAAAGACCATCATCCATTCAAATACCCTTTTGTCAAAATATTATGCCAATTTTTGACAGGTTGTATATAGTAAACAACAAATATAAAACAATATGGAGGATTTCTTCCAACTCCAAGAGTTACCAACAACAAAGCCTAAAGGACTTCCTTTTATTCATAAAATTGAACACATTTTTCTTTAGTAGGAGATCTGATTAGAGAAATAAAAAGATCTTTTAAGATATTCAGTTTTTTTCTTCATCAAATGTAAAATAAAATATAATCCAATATTAAAAAAAATAAGAAAGATGTTTTTGAAACACTTTCTAACTTAAATAAAAATAGAAAATAAAGATCTCAAAACTTTTGATTTTTTTTTTTTAATTAATAACATTATAATGAAATTCTAGAGGAAAGCCAAGTCAAATAATTAAAACCACCCTTAAAATTGATAAAGTAAATGTTAGTGGAAATTCTAGGAGAAACACTAAGCCAACAACTATGATTAATTTTTGTAAAGATGTTCAATAAAAAAGATCTCTTAATAGAATGTCCAAGAGAAACACTAGGCCAACTAGTATGGTTAGTTTTTGTAAGGATGTTCAATGAAAAAGGATCTCTTACATATCATAGCAACTTATAACCATAAGATTCAGCATATCAAGATATTATGGACTCTCCTCACCTTGCCTACTTAAGCAGTCTATAAAAACATTGCATTTCAACTTGCCTAGTTGTTAGAGACATACTATCGTGCTTTCTTTCGTATAATGTGCCCTTTTTTTTCTCGTAAGGCTACAATTTTTTTTTTGATATATATAGAAGCAATGGACCAAGGCTACAATTTTCATAGAGTGTAAAGGTCAAGTGGAATAGGTAACAATTTTAAGAAAAGTGAGCTATTAATTAGTTTAGTTTCCCAATGCAAATAGATAATGGGGACAAAGCATAGTTGGGGAGCCACACATGTATAAATTAGTTGGGACAATAAATATCAAAGTTAGTGAAAAGTTAGCCAGCACCCATTGCGGGAAAAACGTGCGTTCTTTATTTAAATGCAATCTTTACACCTCACTGCGTGTGACTTTTACGATGGATAGTATTATTAACTGCCTATTAAATAAGATTGACAACATTTTAAATTGCCAACTGTCCCTTTCAAAGAGGCAGTGGGTAAGATTGACACCATTTTAAATTGCCAACTATCCCTTTCAAAGAGGCAGTGGCTCTTGGAGAAGAGTTTAAAAGATTTTGAAAGTGAAACCCTACATGTTTATGTCTTCTACACATCATAACATAATTGAAGAGCATCTATGTGCTTTAGCAAAGGAATTGCTGACATTTTAAATTTTATTTTTTGTTATTAGATTTGGGTATCAAAATTTTTTAATTAAAATAATTGTTATTAGGTTGGTGAATATTTAGTTGAGTTAAGATATTTTAATACTTTTACCCCAAACAAGCTTGTTTTTAAAGTTTAAATCTAAAATAGAGAAGGGGTTTAAAATATTTTGAAAGTAAAACCTTACAAGTTTGTGTCTTTTACACATCTAATGATGTTAGACATGGTTGAAGAGCATCTATATGCTTTCCCAAAGGATTTGGTAACTAGGGTTATGCATAAGGGGTCAGCCCCAAAATGTATTTATAAAAATTTTGCAAATCAGTTTCAAAATCAAGGTGAATAGTGTCCAAACACATGTAGAAGGTTCACTATTATTATGGGTAATGTTGGAAATTTAAACTTAAAATGATCACACTATTATAAAATTGGGGCGAATAGACTCCAAAAAGTATTTACACCTAGAAATTTTTGGCTAATGGGCCTTGGTCAAGGGTCCCAAATATTAGCCAATTCCAAATTTTAAAAATCCTAATTTTAGCCAATTTGGCGAATATTAGCCGCTATGCATAACCCTGTTGGTAACATTTTTTTCTTTTATGTTTTATTATTAGATTTGGGTATTAAAAAATCTTAATTAAAGTAGTTGTCTTCAGGTTGGTGGTGGGCATTTAGAAGAGTCAAGATTTTTTTTTAATGAAAAAAATATATATATTAAATTAAGATAAAAACCTTTACAATAAAAAAAGTGGGTGAGTTAACACACCCCATGGGGAATCAAACTAACCTTCACTGACAAGGATTATAAAATAAAACCACCAATAAAACACAAGTTTACCAATCATGATCATTGATGATCATTACATCAAATAAAGTATATCATATGGAGTAAAGTGCCTTGGCATATTGTCCAACATAAATTGCTAGTGATTATGGGATGAGAATCCACCCTTCTGCATCGTGATTAAACCCTTCAGATCCTGCGTCGCTCCAACCAGAAATTGGCCTAGGTAAAACTCGTTGAATATCATCCCACCCTCCACCTGATGGGACAAACAAGCAATGTCAATATTAGGTTGCTTCCTGAGTGGTGACGGCTAAGACTAGTGTCTGTCTGCAAGAGCAATTCTTGCATATGATGGAGGCCAACAGTGAAAGCGGGATAAAAAATACTCTTGAGAAGAGTGCTCTAGGGGGATCTGATTGATTGTACATAGAGCATTGGCCTAGTGCACCAGAAGAACTTGCAGATGATCCAAATCCATAACAACTTTGTTTTCTTGAGTACATATTTGTAGCCACATGTCATTAAAAACTTCTAATTTATCATCATGAGTAAATGTAACAAACGGTGTATATTGTTTAAAAACAATTTTGTTATGGGCTTTCCAAATATGAAAGAGCAGGTTAATATTGAAAACCTGCCATACTTCAAAAATGAGGAGAGACAAAGTAAAAGAGTCCCCAAGAAGAGCTTGGGGCCAAGAAACTCTTGTAGTTGTAAATGGGAAAAAAAGGAAAGAACCCATTCCCAAGCTTGCTTAGATCTTTTGCAATTCCAAAAGAGGTGAGTACAAGACTCGGGTACACCACAAAAAAGATATTTAGGATCAAGAATTCCAAGGTGCTTCAAATGTTCCCCTAAGGGAAGACCTTGACACAACAAGCTCCACACAAAAAAGATTGCTTGGGCTCAACATAAGTAGCCCAAACATTCTAAAATCTAGAATTTCATCTAGTCCTTGTAGAAAATAAGTCCCAACGCTGATTGAGCTTAGGCACCAGAGGAAGATGAGGAGATAATCATTTATACCCCAAACGAGCCTTATAATTAAGCAAAGGAGTGTCAACATGCCATCTCCAGTCTAACCACCAAGGACATTGTGAGTGCACACCAATCTTGTGCAACATATAAAAAGGGGTGAGAGCAATAACAACATCATACGTATCTTTATCTACACCATTTAGCCTGAATGTGCATTTGAACTCATTCAATGGGATCCAATCCCTGGTATGGCGAGAAAAAAAATCAACTATTGTAAAAATACCCTTTTTGAAAAACCGTTGAGTATGAATCCATTGCACCCGAGTTAAGGGAGAACCTTTATGAAGAAACATGGGGGACCACCAAATATTCATAGAATTGATGGATAAGCCTTTACGGAAGTCATATCATCTCCAAAAAATCTAAGGAGTGATCTATTGCTAGGCTTTCCATATACTTTTAATAACAAAGAAGCCAAAAATCTTAACAAAAACAATAGCAACAATGACAGAGGAAAAAACCAACCCTCTCCATGCTCTACGGTTTAAGGGAAGACCAGAGGAAATGAAATGTTGAACCAGAACTTTCCAAGCTTCAGCTCCCCTCAGATCCCTGACCACCCACTTAGCACACAGAGCAATACCTTACTGTCTACAATCCAATAGACCCATTTTGTCAGATTCTCTGGGAAGACAACGAATATCCCAGACAACTCTATGAAATCCCTTTGTTTTAGAAGATTTATTCCAAAGAAAATATCGAAGGAGTTTCTCAAGATTCTTATAGCAAGCCTATGAAGGAACCTAGCAAGAGGAATAGTATACATGAGTGGCAGCTAAAACTTTAGAGCAAATCTGAAATTTACCTACTAATGATAACTTCTTAGTAAGCCATAAATCAAGTTTCTTTTCAACTCTTTGAAGCACATAATTCCAAATATGAGCAGGGGATCCTTGAAATGCAAAAGGAATACCAAAAAACTTAAAAACTTCTCCAAGAGGGATCCAATTCCAATGATACCCTTGAATCCAAGGCAACATAGGCAAGGGAGATCATCTAAAGAAGGAGGTTTTCCTCCATTGTATGCTAGAATCAGAGGCTGTGCAAAAGGTGTTCAGACAAAATAGAGCATTCGAAACAGATTGCTCCTCTTCCCTTATAGTAAGAAATGAGTCATCAACAAAGTGACCATTAATAAGTTGTCTCTGATCATTCGGAAGAGCAATTCCTTAAATAAGACCTGCATAATCTTGACTAGCTAAAAGATAGCCGAAGGCTTCAACATCAACCACATATAAAGAGGGAGCAATAGAACACCCTTGTCGAACAAACCTAAAAATACCAATTGCTTCAGACTATGAATTGTTTAAATTGAGAATAGTCGAATCATTTTCGAATAGCATAGCAATAGTCTGAATGAAAACTGGCTCGAATCCTAAAGCTTTGAGCATAGTAAGAATGAATCTCCATTCAATGCAGTCATAAGCTTTCATTTTAATAAAAAACATATTCTGGTTTGACATTCGGGCCCATTCCATGCCCTCCCATACATTCAAAACATTGTCGAGGATGTACCTTCTTTGAATAAAGTCAGTTTGCTTTGATTTGAATTTCAAAGGAAGAAGAGGCCTAAGACGAAGAGCCAAATCTTTGACAATGATCTTGTAACTAACATTCAACAAGAACTGAGTCAAGATATTTTACTACCTTTGCCTTAAACAAACTTGCTTTTAAAGTTTAAACCTAAGATGGAGAAGGGGTTTAAAAGATTTTGAAAGTGAAACCCTGCAAGTTTGTGTCTTTCACACATCTAATGATATTAGACATAGTTGAAGAGCATCTATGTGCTTTCCCAAAGGAATCCGTAACATTTTTTTTTTGGTAATTATAATAATAGATTAATTGTGGGTTTTTATAAAGGATCCCAAAACCTTATGTACAAAATTAGCCTTGCTAAAAGATATTTCATGCCGGATGGCTGGGTAAATAGAGCAGTTCGTAAAAAAGACAGGGAAATACAAAATTCCCGAGGGCCCTAGAAGACGCGGACAGTCCTGGAAATCTTGATCTTGAAATACATTAAAACAGAATAATAGCCGAAGACAATATATCAACAAACTTTGGGAGAAGACCTATGATACAAATTCTTCATCATGAGGGAATATCTGCCTTGGCCAAACTGTCCACCTCGGTTGGGAAACGAGAATGCCAAACAACCGGGCACGTGGTCATCAGTCCTTTGTTGGCCAAGTGATCCGCCACCCGGTTACCTTCTCTGTAGATGTGCCCCGCCTCCCACTTGGCGCGCCGAGAGAGGAGCATCCTAGCCTCGAGGATGATATTCAGGACCCACCACGACGGGTCTTTGGAGCCACGAAGGTAGTTGATAATGTTTAGAGAATCGCCTTCAATAATTAAAGGCCTAGGATCATTCGATATGACCTGTAACCCTTTCAACACACCATGGGCTTCGGCAAAATGATTGGTCTAAGGGCCCAGATTTTCACAGTAGGCCAAGATCAACTTCCCATTATGGTCCCTGACAAGCCCCCCAAAGCCAGCGGGCCCCGGGTTGCCTTTAGCAGCCCCGTCAAAATTAACTTTGATCCACCCCAAAGGAGGTTTGGTCCAAGTGACCTCCCTGCGGCCATTCACTGAGTCAACTCTGGAAGAGGAGCCAAGGTCCGATCTTTTGAAAATAATTGCCTCCTAAGGATTGTGAGGGCGAGAGCTGGGAATAGTTTTTGAATTCTCGACGACAAAGGATAAGGCCCATTGGGCAACAGAGGGAGCCATTCTAGGGATCTTGTCGAAGACTCTAGCATTATGCTCTAGCCAAATTTGCCAGATGGAATGGTGAAAGGCAGCCTCACAAAGGAATCGGAGCTTAGAATTCTTAAAGGGCTTGGGCCATTGGAGGAAGGCGTCTTTAAGGGAGCGAGGGGAGCACCAGAGTACTTGGAAGGAAGACAACACACGGCTTAGGACCGAATGGGAAAAGGGGCAATGCAAAAATAAGTGATCGGATGTTTCACGATCGACTAAGCAAAGATAGCACCTGTTGGGAATTGCAAGGCCTCTCTTGTGGAGATTGTCTATGGTAAGGGCTTTGTTATAAAAGGCAATCCAAGCAAAGTAATTTATCTTAGGAATAATCCCTTTCCTCCAAATTGCTTTCCATTGGGGGTCCACAGCAGCCTCACACGATAGAAGATCATAAGTGGACTTAACAGAAAATCGCCCATCTTGCGTGTTGCTCCAAATAATTCTGTCATCTCTTATGACCGAAGGAATTAACACCGATTGGAGGACACTGTACAAGAAATTCACCTCATTATCAAACCCATCCATCGTCGAAAGTTTCCACCGAGGGGGAAGGGAACTCCGGTCAATGCAATCCGAAACCTTGAGATGACTGTTTGGATCAATCTGGGCCCTCAAGCCAGCCAAGTTATGATTTACAGCGAGAGCTTCATCTGTAGCCCACCTATCTCTCCAAAAAAGGATCGTGGATCCATCCCCCAAGATCCAATGAGCACCCCTGTTAATCACCGAACGACCCTGAAGCACCGTCTTCCAGAAAGCCAAAGCTTCATGAGGAGACTCAGCTTCCAGGAGAGAATTTTCCCCAAGATGCTCTCTTTTAACTATATTGACCCATTCCGCCGGTGCATTAATAAGAATTCTCCAAGCATGTTTGGCAATTAAGGCAGTGTTCATGAGCTTGGATCTTCTCAATCCCATGCCCCCTTGGTCGTTTCGAAGGCAAACCTTATCCCATGCCACGAGAGGAACTCTGGATTTTTCTTCGCTGCTGGACCAGAGAAAATTTCTTTGAATTTGCTCGATTTTGGAATGGATAAACACAGGAAGCATGAAAACAGACATGAAATAGGTGGGAATTCCTTGAAGACAGGCTTTAGTGAGGGTTGCCTTCCCAGCTTGAGATAGCAATTTGCCTTTCCAAGTGCTGAGTTTCTTATGAAGTCGTTCCAAAATCGAATTCTAGATGTTCCCACCGCCTCACCCATTGCAAACTAGCGGCAACCCCAAATAAGTTGTAGGCAGGGAATCAATAGTGCATTCGAGGATTCTGGCAATGCGAATTTGCCTACGTAGAGGGGTATTAACAAAATAAATTTTGCTCTTCAAATAATTAACTTTTTGGCCAGAAGCCTTCTCATACCGAGATAGAATGCGCTTGATAGATTTGGCCTGAGTGACAGACACTCCAGTGGATATGAGCGTGTCATCCACAAACTGTTGGTGAGTGACAGGATCGACTCTGGAAGTAGGCAGAATGCCAAAAATCTTGCTTCGACGAAGGGCTTCATTCAAATACCAGCTAAGGACCTCTGCCAAAAGAATGAATGAAATAGGAGACAGAGGATCACCTTGTCTGAGGCCACGAGCACTCTGGAAGAATCCAGCGGGGGACCCGTTGATCAACACAGAAAAGGACGGAGTGGAAATGCAACTGTTCACAAGGTCAATCCAGTGATGATGGAAGCCCAACTTGCAAAGGACAGCATAGAGGAACCTCCTGTCCACTCTGTCAAAAGCTTTATTCATGTCTAGTTTAAGGAAAAGCACAACATTCTTGGAACATTGGGCAGTATGGAGGGTTTTGTGAATAGTAATGATGCCGTCAAGGATGTTTCTACCCTTAACGGTGCTCCCCTGAGCTGAACCTACCAAAGAGGGGAGGAGGGAACTCAGACGATTGGCAATGGTCTTGGTAAGAATCTTGTAGAAAACAATGCATAGGCTTATGGGACGATAGTCAAAAAAACTTTTGCAGGCAAGCGATTTAGGAATGAGAGCTAGGAAGGTAGAGTTGAGCTTCGGATGGATGGATCTTGATGCTTGGATTTCTAAGATAGCCTCGCAGACATCAGGTCCCACAACATCCCACATAACTTGAAAGAATCGGGGGAACCCATCAGGCCCGGGGGCCTTATCTGGTTGCATGGAAAAAAGAGCATCCTTAATCTCGAAATGGGAAAAAGGTTCCAGGAGTTTAATACTTGCCTCATGGGGGACTTTGGTAGGGAAATTAGCAAGCAAGGATTTTTGAACTTGGAGGACGTTATCAGGAGGAGCACCTAGCAAATCCTGGAAGAAATCGACTGCTTCGCTTCGAATTTCCTCAATCTCCCTGGTAGTGTGCCCATCCTTACATAGCACCTGTCTGATCTTGTTGGCCCCCCTGTGTCTCATGGTAGACGCATGGAAAAACTTTGAATTTGAATAACCGCTCTTCAGCCAGAGATCCTTGGACTTCTGACACCAAAACGTTTCCTCACTGGCAAGAATGGAATGATAGTCCACCAGGAGGCTCCGTTCCTCCTCTTTGAGGCCTTCAGAATACCCTTCGACCTCCATATTTTCCTCTAAACTCTTGAAGCACTCAGAGATGGACCTTTTAGACTCAAAAATGTTGCCAAAAACCTCCTTATTCCACACCTTTAAGTTCTTTTTAATCATCTTAAGTTTTAGGGCCAGTCTTTTGGACGTTGAACCAACCACCGTCACCTGCCACCATTTCGAAACCAACTATTTGAAATCCTTGTGGGAAATCCACATGGACTCAAATCTGAAAGGGATCTTAAACCTAGGCCCGCCAGTGGCCTCTAACAGAATGGTATTATGATCTGACATGATTCTTGGAAAAGCTGAGAGAGTTGCAGCATCGAGGAAGGGAATAGCTTCATGGGAAATGAGGAACCGGTCGAGCTTGACCTGGATGAGATTGCTCCCAATCCTCCTGTTGCTCCAAGTGAAGGACGCCCCCTTAAGTTCGATGTCTAGCAGATTATTGGACGAAACAAAATCTTTGAAATCCTCCATGCTACGACTGACTAGCTCAGCGCCTCCCTTCTTTTCAGAGGGATGAAGAGGGCAATTGAAATCCCCTCCCACAACCCACGGGAAGTCACTAAAACTTTTCCTCATCAGAGAGATGGTTTTCCACAACTCAGCTCGCTTCGAAGCAAAGTTCGAGGCGTAAACATTGGTCAAAATCCATGAAAAATTATCAACCTTGGAGTGAAACAGGACATTGATAGTCCTGTTGGAAGCCGATAGAAGACTACCCTCGACCTTGTCAGAGTCCCACAACACCATGAGACCGCCTGCAGAACCTATTGCGAGGTTGGAAAGGAATTTGGCCTTGGCCCAAATGGCCCTGGCAACCTTGACAGAGGCAGAGGCATCAGACTTAGTCTCCTACAAAATGAGGATGGATGGGTTAGACTTCTTTCGGAGATCGGCCACCACCCTACGTTTGGTCGCTCCGTTAAGACCTCTCACATTCCATGAGAGGATTTTCATCTAGATATTTTAAAGACTTTCTTGCCTCCCTTTCCCTGCTGGATGGGAGGTTTTGGGACAGGCGAATCACCCACTAGGGAGTCAGAATCTTCTTGAAAAAGCAACCGTTGGGATCCATTTGCAATGTCTGCTGCCGTTTCCTTATCCCTTCTTTCTTTGTTAGGAGGTCGCCCTTGTTTTCTTTCACAGCCGAAATCCACCCCTTGCTTTCGGCTTCTAGTGTTTCACGGATTAATGTTGCCATGCTATTCGTCCCTCTTGCCCAGCAGATCTTCTAGTAGGGACTCGGGAAGTTTCTGGTTTTGACAAGTAGGGGAATCAGCCTGAGCAGACATACGGGAAGGAGACTGATCCTTTTCCACTTGAGGTTCTGGTTGGGAACTTGCATTACACAGAACGACGTCCGACTCAGGGAGAACCCCAGAAGGATCTGGAGACTCAGGCACTGTCGCTACAGGGTGTTTCGATTGTTTTCCTTCTTGCTCCGGGGGGTTGCCAGAAGCCCCACCCTTCATCCCCGACTTTTGAAGAGGACAATTTGACTGAAGATGCCCCTGGGAACTACACCGGGGGCAAAATGCCGGTCTATTTTTGTAGTTAATGACTTGCTTATGAAGAACAGAGCCTCTAGACCGAAGAGTGATGGAGGATGGAAGGTTCGCCTCCAAATCCGCCAGGACACAGAAGCGAGCTTGGACAAATCTGGTTCGGGCCCGAGTGGGAGGGTCAATGGTGACCAACTCACCAATGGAACAGGCGATACCCCGGATAACATTTTCATGCCAGCAGAAAAGGGGAAGGTTCGGAAGCCTAACCCATATTGGGGCAATATTAATACTCTGGGTTTCGGGGCTAAAATCCATCCCCCACTTCTTGAGAAAGATACTCTTGCGTCCCAGAAACCAAGGGCCTCCAGCCAAAATTTTACAGTAATCCTCCGCATTATTCAGCCTAATTACGAAAAAAACCCGGGATAGGGCAGCCAGCTCCATATGACCCGAGGTCCGCCATTTTCTTGCCGCCCACCTGCGGATGGTCTCCATATCGGGACGCCCTCCAATAAACTTCTCGATTAGGGTAAATTTTTCAAATTCGACAAAACTTGATAGGATTTCCTCCGGGATGTCCAGTTCATCCTCGGACGGAAAGAGGTCCTTAGTGAAAATACCATTTGGGGTTTCAGAAGCCGCTGCCTCTGCATACGATTTCTGTTGGCAGTCTCCCTTTGTCAGGCGGATCCTTCCCGCGTCCGCCTCCATCTTCGGGTAACTCCGTCGAGCCTCTATTCTCTGACTGCCCTCCCTCCGCCTTGCTGCGGCCCTCCAACTTGCCGGTGCCCAGGTTCACAGTGCTGGCGCTCCCGCTCCCGTGCCCTCCCGCCGCTACCTTCCCACTCATCGCTGCCAAAATAATGAATTTTTTTCTTTTATTTTTTACTATTAGATTTAAGTATTAAAAAATCTTAATTAAAATAGTCGTCATTAAATTGGTGGTGGGCATTCAGCCGAGTCAATATATTTTACTACCTTTACCTAAATAAGCTTACTTTTAAAGTTTAAACTTCAATCTCATTTACAATCCAGAATTTTAGTTTTAGTGGCGGCAAGAATTTTAGTTTTAGTGGTGGCACGTAGTAGAGAGGTTCAGGTTCACAGTCTTGGAACTTGTCCTTTAAAAATGTACCATGTGGAGACGGCCCACATGGGCTTAATTTTCTATGCATAAGGTTGTTGAAGGGATGGGCCCTTGAATTGGCAATTCCAACTCAAGTACTTTGACAAAAACGTCCATCGCGGACATCGTTTCTGAAATTGGGCCGCAAATTATTGTCACGGTACCAACTGCAAATCTGGTCTGGTCTGAAAAACAAGCACAGGCGAGTTTCGAATCCGACGGGTGTTCATAGATGCTTTATACTGAAGCAAGTAGTGCGGACTGACACTCCGAACCCGGGCGAATCCGACGGCTGTTCATGGATGCTTTATACTGAGAAAGTAGTGCGGACTGACACTCCGAACCCGGGCTTTAAAAACTGCTTACATTTGATTCATCCAATGTACGCTATGTTCCCCAAGTAGCGTGGCAAACCCGGTGTCAGTCTATGACCATAATGAAGTGGCTTTTTTAAAGCCGCGGACGTGTGGGAGACCTTGATGCTTTGTTCCTCGTGACGCTTGTACGGGGATAGCTACATTATAAATCTGCGAGAGCTCAGTACGTAGTTCTTCACAGTCGAAGAAAGGAAGAGAAGAAATGGGTGTTTGGGGTTTGTTTTGTCTGGCACTATGCCTACACTTGCAGGGTAAGTTTGCGACTGCGGGGAATCAAAGCCTTTCCAATGGCAGTGGGCTAGAGATGAATTATTATCGGGACTCTTGTCCCCAGGCAGAGGAAATTATAGAGCAGCAGGTCCGTCTGCTGTACAAGCGACACAAGAACACTGCCTTCTCCTGGCTCAGGAACATCTTCCACGACTGCTTCGTCAAGGTATACACAATAAGTACCTTCTGCTTAAAATAAAATCCAATTAGATTTTACCCTGATAATTTTGCACTAATTGTATTACAGTCGTGCGATGCGTCGCTTCTGTTGGACTCGACAAGGAAGAGCGTGTCGGAGAAGGAGACGGATAGGAGCTTCGGCCTGCGCAACTTCAGGTATTTGGATACGATAAAAGAGGCGGTGGAGAGGGAGTGCCCGGGAGTGGTGTCGTGCGCTGATATTCTCGTACTCTCCGCCAGAGACGGCATTGTTTCGTTGGGAGGTCCCTTCATTCCTCTCAAGACGGGGAGAAGGGACGGACGTAAGAGCCGCGCCAATGTCGTCGAAACTTATCTTCCCGACCACAATGACTCCATCTCCAGTGTGCTCTCTCGCTTCAAAGCCATTGGCATCGACACCCCCGGCGTGGTCGCATTGCTGGGTAAATAAGCTCGCCTGAGCCTCTTTTGTCATTCACATGCTTACGATATGTGTTTTCATTCATGAGGACTTATTGTGGTACTGTGTGGGTGGGTTATTGGCTTATTGTAATGCAGGGGCTCACAGTGTGGGGAGGACGCATTGCGTGAAGCTCGTACACAGGCTCTACCCAGAAGTGGACCCGACATTGGATCCGGGGCACGTAGAGCACATGAAAAAGAAGTGCCCAGATCCCATTCCCAACCCGAAGGCGGTGCAGTACGTTCGGAACGACCGCGGCACGCCTATGAAACTTGACAACAACTACTACCGTAATTTGATGGACAACAAAGGCCTTCTCATCGTGGATCAACAGCTCTACGCGGATCCGCGAACTAGGCCTTATGTGAAGAAGATGGCCAAGAATCAGGACTATTTCTTTAGGAAGTTTGCCAAGGCCATCACCATCCTCTCACAGAACAATCCTCTCACCGGTACTCGTGGAGAAATTCGCCGGCAGTGCTTCAGGGCAAATAAACTTCACCTGAGCCAGAGATAGAGATTGGCGAGGTCCATGTGTCCCGTAGGCCTCGGCAGTCTGGCGTAGCCTATAATTGCATCCTACTTACGATAGATAATGTCTCAAAGGATATTTATCCATTTGATAGAAATCTCAAGAAGAAACCTCCAAAAATGTCTAACCTATTCCAGACATATGTTTACCTATTCCAGACACTTCACAGGTTGTTTGAAATGTGCTACTAGCCAATGTCAGACTCTTGACAGGTTGTCTAATTCAATGTTGAAGAAATCCTGTTGTTACTGTCTAATTTAATGTAATTCAATAAACAATAGTGGTATCTCACACCTTTCATATTTTAAAATATTGCTTTTAAATTGATTTATTAAGAAATAATCAAAGATACTTGGATAGTATTTAATATTTTTCATTATCAACAATAAAGAAGAAAAATGTTTGTATTTCATTTCTAACAAAAATAACTCAACAAAATAATAGCAACTGTATTAAAATGTTTGATTATCAAAGAACAAAACAAAGATAAAAATATAAAACATATTTTTCATATATAAAAAACATGTATTTTAAATTGATTATAAAAAACAAAGATAAAAATATAAAACATTTTTTTATATATAAAAATATATCTTTTAAATTGATTTAGGTAATAATTAAATCAAGGGTAAAAAGCCAAACATAAAAAATTAGTGATAAATGAACAAAGATGCATGCATTGAACCAAAAATGAATTTTAAAGAAGCAATATGTGGAGGACCACCTCAAATAGGAGGGAAACACAATCAACGATTGCTAAGGAAACCATTGAGGATGCCAAAGGTTGATTCAAGGATTCAAGGAAAACAGAGATGGGTTGCATGAAAGCAACTAATGGATCCCTAGTAGTGAAGTTGGAAATAATGGATGTCCAAGAAGGAATAGATGTGATAGAGAGGAAAGGCCTAATTTGTCGATTCATGGGATTTCGACTGACTCTTGCTACCTTCAAGCAATGAGTTACCAAAAACTGGAGCACTAAAGGTAAGTTCCAAAATTCTACTTACCCTAATGGCTACTTTCTTATTTGTTTTGTTAATGAAGAATATAGGGAGAAAATTTTCAAGGGGGCCATGGTTTTTTGGTAGGACATGGCTCTTCATGAAGCCCTGACATACCAAGTTCAAAGCTGAGGAAGAAATGCCATCAATTACCCCTATTTGGGTCCATTTATTTGGTCTTCCGATAAAATACTGACATCCAAAGATATTCGCAACAATTGGAAATTCTTTATGAATTTACATGATGACTTCTGATAGCACCCAACACTTCGAGCATATGATTCATGCAAGAATTTGTGTTTTGATTAATTTTGACAAACCACTTCCAGAGAAGATTAATTTACAATATGGGGAAGAAATATGGGAGCAAGTAGTAGATTATGAAAATATTTCATTTAGATGTAAAATTTGTCATGAATATGGCCATCTAGCCAAGGATTGTCCACATAAGATCCTTAAAAAAATAAAGAGGATAGGGACTTGAAAGGGTTTCAAATACCTAAACAAAAATCACAAAGAAAAAATAACAACAAAAGAGAAAACAATAATTTCACCTAACACCTTTGAAATTCTCTCCACGGATGAGCAAGCAGATGATGAGGATGGTCAAATGGAAATAGTTATTATGGAAACATAGTTTGATGAAGAGAGGGAATAGGAAGGATTGCATGATGAGAAATCACTAAAAGAGCTTGCCTTGATGCTGAGAAATAATAATAAGGAAAAAAAGTACAACATAGAAAACCAACCCAAGTGCAAAACAAAAGGGTAAATTCAAACTACCAACAAAATGGATCCTCAAAAATACCATACAAATTATAATAGTAGTGTCGTGGCTCCAAGTAACCAGCCTATAGTCCCAATTGGAATGAAGCAATATATGAATAAAAGGATAAGGATGCCATAATCCTAAGGTTTATAGTCAATCTCTTTATGATAATGTTGGAAGCTTTGGCTATTTTGCTAAGCATTTTTTGATATTTTTGGTAATTTGTTAAGCTTTGGTTTATTTTTAGTGTTACCATTTTTTGTTTGATTTGTCATTAGCTCCTTTGACTTAGTTTTTGTTTTTTTTTCGTTTGTGGTGTTTTTATTCTTTTTGTTGTTTCTGTTTTGGATTTGTTTTGTTTTGTTGTTTTTGTTTTGGTAGTATTTTGTTATGTTGTGTTTGTGGTTTTTCTGTGTGTTTCATGTTTTGGTTTTTTTTTTTGTCATTTTATTTACTTTATTTTTTATATGTTTTTTATTGTGTTTTGCTATGTTGTTTGTGTGTTTGTTCTGTGTGGTTCATGCTTTTTTTTCCATGCGTGTGTTTGGTTGTGCTTTTTCTTGTCGACATACTCAAGGAGTATGCTTTTTTTGTTTTAGCTTTTGTGTGTGTTTGTGTTCTTGTTTTGTATTATTTTAGGTATACTCCTTACGTGTGTCAAAGATGGTAGACCAGGTGTTAGCCTTAGATGTTTTTTGTGAAAGAGATACCCCTACCTCCTTGGGTATTACCCAAAAGTGGTATCCCTTCTGGGATGTTTTCCACAAAAAAAAACTAGTGGTAAATATCCTTCCAATTATAAAAAATAATAATTTTTGTACTCCATATTTGAAAAAGATGCTCACAAGTTAAGTGGAAGAGAATAAACAAAGCATAAAAAAATTAGAGTAGATATTAGAAAAAAATTGTACATACATAAAAGAACAGTGTCAGCGGTATCAAGTAGAGTTCCCATAGAGAAAAATTAGAGCATATATTAGACAAAAGTTATACATACATAAAAGAATAGTGTTAGTAGTATCAAGTAGAGTTCCCACATAGAAAATAATTATTACTTTAATTGTTGATCTCATCAAGTTGAAGGAGAAAAATAAATACCAAATTATCCATCCAATCATGAAAACAATATGGTTCATGGTTCAAATGTGTAAGAATAAAATTCTATTGTGGTAAAAGCCATAAGCTCTTAGAGGAAGCATGTGAAAGAATTTGAGGCACCCACCCTATTATGGTCCACCCTTACTTTTTCTCCATCACTCTCTTTAAACCATTGATAAACTCCTAGAGGAAGCATGTCAAAGAAGTTGAGGCACCCACCCTATTATGGTCCACCCTTATTTTTTATCCATAACTTCCTTTGAACCGTTGATAAACTCCTAGAAGAAGCATGTAAAAGAAGTTGAGGCACCCACCCTATTATGGTCCACCCTTACTTTTTCTCTAATTTTTTCCATCACTCTCTTTGAACCATTGAGAAGAAATTCCAAGGAGAAAAGGTACTTCATTTTTTTAGATATATAAAATAAATTTGAAAACAATTTAACATGAAATCATTGAGACCTCCTGTCCAAGTTGTATTTTAATCATAAAATAAATATAAAATTAATGTAACATTCAAAATGGGGTGGTTGAAAGAAAGAACCAAACAATGGTTGAGATAACAAGAAGTATGATTCAAACCAAAGGGTCTAGCAATTCTTTTTGGGTTGATGTAGTTGCTATAAAAATATACATTCTTAATAAGAGTCCCACAAGTACTCTTGACAAGATGAATCCTTATGAAGCATTGTATGAGAAGAAATCTAATGTTAAAATATTAAAGTTTTTGGTTGTTTAACCTATATTCATGTTGTTGATGAGAAAAGGAAGAAGCTTGATCCAATAACTAAGCTTTGAATTTTTGTTGGATATTGTGAAAGGAACAAAGCTTATAGGCTTTAAAATCCAAGGACTAATAAAGTGATGGTTTTTAGAGATGTGATTTTTGATGAACGGGGAGTATATGGCCATCAAAGAGGCCAGGTTGGTAAGACCATGAATGGTGGTAATGGTAGTGTTGGTGGTGAAAAACCCACTAGTGTTCCTACTCCTCCATTGAGCCCTCCAAGCAGTCCTTCAAGTAGTTCTTCAAATATTCATAAAGACAAGAAATTTCATCACTCTCTTTGAACCATTGAAAAGAAATTCCAATACAAAGAGGTACTTCAGATTTTAACATTTTGGATATATAAAATAATTTAATGTTCTTGGTGCATTGATGCTCAACTGGATTGCATGCAATATGAATTGTGCTCTGATTGTCACACCAAAGAGTAATAGGTTTGTCATGGGAAAAACTAAATTATCTTAGAACCTGACGAAGCCAAAGAGCTTCCTGACTTGCTAAAACTTTTGCCCTGTATTCTACCTTTGTAGATGATAAGGCCACTGCTTTTTTTTTTTTGCATAACCAAGCAATTGGCGAAGAACCAAGATAAAATATATAGCCAGAAGTTGAACATATGTCTTCTACTGAACCTACTCAATATGAATCCGTATAGCCAATGATATCCATGGAGGATTCTTTTTGATGCTTACTAGTGATTAAAATGAGGTTAATGTGATAATCTGGATATTAAGCCAACAACATATGAGATATATGGATGAGTATGAGTAAGGTATAACAAACTCCCTACAAGCTGATAGTATGAAGTTGCATCATATAGAGAGGATGTGTAGGAAGTACTTAGATTGACTCTAGACTGAAAATATGTATGATAAGGTTCGTAATCTGTCATTTTAAACCTTTGAAGAAGATCTAGAGTGTATTTTTGTTGACACAATGAAATTCCTACATCTGTTTGATTTATTTGGATCCCAAGAAATTAATGAGCTAGACCGAGATTAGCCATATCAATTTTTTCAAAGAGGGAGGCTTTTATAGTTTGAATGTGAGCAAAGTCACTACCAGTGAATAGTAGATCATCAACATATAGAACAAGTATGGTGATTTTTCCTTCATCTCTCCAAATGTAGACTGTGTTATCAGAATCACAATGAGAAAAACCTGCGAAAATAAGGAAGGAGTCCATTTTTTCATACCAATCTCTAGGAGCTTGTTTGAGGCCATAGAGAGACTTCTTTAGCCTACAAACAAGAGAGGATTCTTGAGTGAAAACGGTAGTTTGTTTCATGAATATGTCTTCCTTTAAGTCCCCATATAAGAAAGCACTTTTTACATCCATTTGAAAGACAAACCACTTTTGGAAAGCAGCCAGAGCAAGAACCAGTCTAAAAGAATCCATTTTTGCAACTGGTGCAAAGGTTTCAACATAATCAATTCCTTCAATTTGAGAGAAACCTTTGGCTACTAGGCGAGCTTTGTGTTTGTCAATTTCTCCATTAGGCCCATATTTTGTTCTGTAAATCCATTTACAACGAACTAATTTCATTTCTTTAGGTAAGGGAACTAAATCCCAAGTTTCATTTTTTATTAAGGAAGAGAATTCATTTTCCATGGCATCATACCATTATTTAATACCATTTGCTTCTTTGAAAGATTGAGGATCAGAGGAAATAGTCTGATAGACAATACTAGTGCTAATGGAGTTGGTTAATTTGGATGATGGAAGATTTTTGATGTAAGGAGTAGCTTCTTTAACAATGGTGCGGGCCCATTTTGGCATAGTGGAAGGAGTAGAAGGAGTGGAAAGACTTCGAGTTGGAGTTATATGTTCCTCATCTTGACCATCAATCTCTAAATTAATCTCTAAAGTTGGTTCTTCATTATATTGAGGTTCTACTATAGGAGAAGACTCAATAGAGGAAGAGGATGGTTGAGGATATTTTTGAGGGAATGTTTCATCAAATTGGCCATTCCTTTGAAGAAAGACCTCATGAGTTGTGGGATCAAGGAGCATGTATGCTTTCATTTCCTCACAATAACCAACAAAGATGAGCTTTTTGCTTTTCTTATCTAGAGCCTTCCTTTTCTTCTTTGGGATGTGCACCCAAGCAGTACACCCAAAAATCTTGAAGAAGGAGACATCTGATTTTGAGCCAGTCCATGCTTCTTCAGGAGTTAAATGGTCAAGAGCTTTATGAGGTTTACGGTTTTGAATTAGTTTACACAGTTAATATCTTCTACCCAAAAAACTTTTGGAAGATCTCTTGAATGGAGCATACAATTTGCCATTTCCTTTAATGTTTGTTTTTCCTCTCTGCAATGCCATTTTACTATGGATTATGGGAGACAGAATGCTGATGAATGATGCCATGACTTGATATAAATATTAAGAACTCATTACTATAGTATTCCTCCCATTATCTGTGCAAATTTACTCGATGTTGCAAGAGGTCTAATTTTCAAGTAAGGCTTTGAAGATTTTAAATTGGGATAGAACATCACTTTTGTATTTTGGGAAGTAGACCCAAGTTCTTCTAGAAAAGTAATAAATGAAGGTTAGAGCATATTTTTTTCCTTTGAAAGAAGTCTCTGCGAAAAACATTAAGTCACTATGGATTAACTCTAGAGGGGATGAGGCTTTTAGAGAACCACTTGGGTGGAAAGGATCTTGATGTTGCTTTCCAAGAGCACATCCAAGAAATACTCCATCAATAGAAGATACTTGAGGTAAACATGTTACCATTTCATGGGTGTTTAATTCCTTTAGGTAGTTATAACTGAGATGACCAAACCTTTCATGCCAAATTTTACTTTCAAGGTCTCCATGAGCCACAAAATAGGAGGCTCCTTATGGATTTTTGAATCCTTTTAAGTGAAATAGATGAGTGTTGTGCTCAATATCTTCTTTGGATATAAGAGAGTGGGGGTCTTGAAATTCTCTTATCTCAACTCCTGTTGGAGATAAGAGAACAATTTTCCCCTTATAGAAGTACAAATCTGATAGACAGAGAGGAGATTTGTTGCAATGTTTGGAACATAGAGAACATTATTGATAGAGCCACCATCAATAGATATGTCACCCTTTCCTTTGACTGGGATAAAGGAAGAGTCACCAAATTCTATGCTACATGTTGAACTTGAGGATATAGAAGAGAATGACTCATCTGAAGCAGTCATGTGATGAGTTACTCCAGAATCTAGGACCCAGTAATTAGATGAAGTATTGGTGGTATTCCCTTGAAAATTTAGGGCTTTTCCTATCTGATTTTTATTATCTATATTTTGATCCTTCATAGCTGCCTCTAGTTGTTGTAATATTTTCCAACATTTTTTTGTAGAATGACCATTCTTTTTGCAGTGAGTACAAGTTATGGGATTCCTTTATTTATTTTTGAATTTTTCTTTAGTAGAGGTGGAGGTTACTAAGGATTTTGATAAATAGGAAGAGATACCATATTTTGCAAGTTTTGTTTCTTAGTCTATCACAAAATTCTTCTAAGGAGGGCATTTTAAAAGTTGCACTAAGAGCATCTTTTGTAGATAGAAAGGTGGTTGCAAATATTTGAAATACACCATTTAGTTTAGAAATAATTAGATAAATGCATTATTCTTTAGTTTTATTCTTCCCATTGCCTTTGTATTGAGTGAGGACTTCTTTTAATTTGGTGATAAAGTCAACAATATTGTTGAAGTCTTTAGGAGATAATGTTGTTAATTCTGCTTCTAGCTGCATTGATCTTATTTGATCTACTTTCCCAAACAAGTTCTTTAGTTTCTCCCAACTTTCATAAGGAGTTTTACAATCTGTAATGTGAAACCATAAGCTTTCATTTACATTAGAGCTTATAATACCCATTGTTTCATACATCTTCCCTTTATGAATAAATTTTTCATATTATTTTTCAAACTCGGGTTGCTTTTCTTCTAATAGGTGTGTGAGCCCTTTTTGAGAAATGAGATTTAATATTTTGGGTTTCCATGTATGGTAGTTATGAGGAGTGAGAGGATCAATTGTATTCATTGAATTCATTTTTCCAAAGAAAATTGAAGTGAACCCAAACTTCCCCCCTTTAACTTTAATTTAGAGAATGCAATGGATATTAGTGAACATAAGCCTTTAAGAAACACCAAATATCTCAAAATACCCGCCCTAACGAGAGGGAAACTATAAGTAATTTTGAGGAGATTTGATATTAATCTTAGGCTAATGAGAACAAATATGCCAGGCCTATATATATTTTCTCCTCAAATACCCGCCCTTACGAGAGGGAAACTATAAGTATTGAGTAGATTTGATACTTGGAACATAGGCTTTTAATCAGCCAGACTCCTATATTGGTTATCTTAATAACCCGCCCTTACGTGAGGGAAACTATAAGTTATTTAGAATTTTCAATATAGGTGCATAGTTGATTTAATATATTTGCTCTTTAGAAATTTTTAAGAAAGGAATAATGAATTGAGAATAAAATAGATTAGCAAGGGTTAATTAAAGAGATATCCTCACTTAAATTCCTTTATCAATTGTTTTTATATAAATTAAGAAACTCTTTGTATAAAATTAATCAAAATAAGTTCATTAATATAGAGACCTATTGCAAGAAAGGAAATAATGAAATCATATAATTAATGATATATCCTCACTTTCATCCACTAAAAAAATCTCTATATAATATTAAAGAACTTTGGAAAGAAAATTAATTAGAACAAAGTAAGTTTTTTAATATAGAGATTTGCTTTAACAAGGAATTAAAGAAAGAATAAAATATTTTTATTTAAGATATTTAATGTATTAAGGAATTTAATTTGAAATTAATTATCCTCACTTATATTTCATTACCAAGATTTATAAACAAATGACTTATAACAAAGGTAATGAGGCAAAAATAAAAGAGGTAAAAATTGACGCAATAACAACCCCCCTCGATGCTATGATAGGTGCAAAAAGGCACCTATAAAACCCCCAAAAAATTATATTATAGATATTACAAATGTCCTTTATATATTTGGGCCAAGAAGAGGCCGAAAAGAAAAGGATGGAAAATTTTGAAGGCTACAAATTTAAACAGAGATCAGATGTATATTTTTATCTTAAAAAACTTAGCAGATCTCATCTAAAATTTAATTGATGTCAGATAGAGGACAAGAGGAAACAAAGAAATGTTGATGCTACATTTTTCAATGAACAAGCGATGCCAATGGGCAGTGAGGAAAGAGATTTGAAAGGCTATGATTCACTACACTGAGAGTTGAGTGGGGTAGAAATATAAAATATTATAACGATACCTAAAGGGTTGGCGTCCATGATAAGCTAGATTGGAGCTTTGAAAAATGTGAACTTCTAAAGGTTTGAATCTTATCACTACACTTGAAAGGTTAATAAAGGAAGTGAACTTTATAAAAAAATAAATAATTGAATACCACCACTTATTGTGATTGTGATACGTAGGGAAGGTGTCTGAAGTAGTAGAGAAGGCGATGAGACCCGAAATATGAGAAGAAGGCAATGATGCCACACACACAGAGATATTCCTTAAAAATAGAAGACATTAGGCATCAAAAAAACCTAACACAAAACATAGAACGAATTCTACTAAATATACATCTATGGTGCACTTGTAGATATCCTCAAAGGACAAAAGACGATAGGCACCACTAAAAAATCATTAGTGTAATGCTTAAACAAAGAAACACTATTAAAAACAAGAGAATGATATTATTCAAACATTATTAAGATGATTTTATAACAAAAAAATTGAAGTTCTTCATGAGCGCCGATAAAAATGAAAGAAGTTTGAGTTGAATGAAGATTTGAAAATCACAAGATCTTCGAACGATTGATATTTAATTAGGAAAATGCCCGGTTTATGATACGTAGTTTCTATTCACGCCAATATAAGCGGTGGCCAAAAGCCATGTTTCTAAAAAAATAATGGACTTTGGTATACTCAAACTTAGACCAAAATTCCATTCTATTTTGACACGAGGAGCACTACTTCCTCTAATTAAATATATCACGAAGCTATAACGAAATCCAAACTTCAATTAAAAAAAATTATATTTCCCACCAAAATATTAATGCCTATGAATCTTTAGTCTCCACTTTTGAGTGATACACAGTGATGGCTAAATGGATCCGAAGCGAGCTGCATTTGAGATGGAGAAATTTGTTTTTTAAAACATAGGCATACAAGGAGGACACATAAAATTGTAGAAAAAATGAGGAGAGTATTTGCATAAAAAGGTAAAAAAATATTTATCTAGATATTAGCATAAGCAAATTCCTCAAAAAAAATTGTAGATATAAAAAACAATCTACAATAGATATAAAACCTCTTTATTTAAAAACATAAAAAATAAAAGATAAGAGAGTAAGAACCATTTCGAGAGGCTGCCTTCAAGAGAGAATGCCTAGCAGAATCTATCCTACTCTGATACCATGTTAAAATTTCCCAAGAGTAGAACTACAAAGCATTACAAGATTTGAAGAAAAAAATAGAACTGATTGATTATTTCATGGATCAACTTTGTATAAATAATAAATTTGATCATTGAGATTCATTGGATTACAATTCATCAAATCTGATGTAGACTATAACTGAGAGTTCACATGACTCATGAAGGAGTGAAAACTCAAGTAAGTCTATCCTAGTAGAACTTATGAGAATAATTACTTATTCTAACAAAATAATCATATCTAAATAATTTTTATTTTAAAACAAATATTTTAAAATATCCACATGATAATATTTCATGGTCAATTTTAACCTAAAATATATTTGCAATAAATTATTAAAAATATATATAAAAATTACATTGATTAGTATCGCTCAAGGTTTACAATCTAATAGATGTTTGAGGTGAGTTCAATGAATCCAAATGATTAAAAATCTAAAGTCTTATGTTCAAATATTGTCAAATATAATTTATTAAACATGTTCAAATCTTGCCAAACATGGTTTATTAAAACTTAATTAATCCATTTAGAAAAAGTAAATTTTGATTTTATTTTGGTTTGGTATTATCTTTCTTCTATAACCTTAAAATAGATACATCCTAGTTGGGATATATACAATAAGTTTTAATTTAATTTTAGAATAAAATAATGTGAAAAGGAAATTAAACCCACTGACAATTCCATCTAGGAATTTGCTAGAACTCATGGCTTTAAACAATTATAACTTGTAAAATTTATTTAAATCTTTTTGTAGTTGAACACTTAATCAGTGCACAACACTTAATCATTACATAAAAATTGAACACTTAATCATTACATACGCATTTACAATTTATTTTAGAGGAAATAATTTGAAGTGTTGTTTTTTGGGAATATCTTATAACAACCAAATTTAACCCCTTATATATAATGTCATTGTTTCTATGAAATAAGAGATTGAATAAGATAAATCCATTTAAGTGAGTTTGCGAACCCACTTGGTTTTACATTATTCACCATAAAGTGAAAGGTCAAGCCCACATAGATACATAGGCTTCCATGTTACTCTAAATATTCTATGCTTTTAGTTTTAAGTGTTTGGAGAGTTTGTGTAACAAGAGGAAAAAGAAGATGAGGGACATAATTAAGTAGAAAAGTGTGTAGGCAAAATAATTAGAAGCAACAAAGTATTTATAATGATAATAATCTTATTTCAAATTCTAATATCATCACCTCCTTATTAATCACATGATTGACATCACAACATGTTCCCATACTATGTGTAGACACAAAAATAACACCGATCCGATTATACTACCAAGGAATTGACTAAATTGATGCACAAAGCCCTTAGAGTAGCCCTCAGAGGTCAAGCAGTGGTTCTAACCACTCCCAAAGTAGATTTGGAAGGTTCCCAGGTCTGTTGGGGACTTTGTGAGACCTAGTTCCTATTTCTCCCACCCTGGGACGAATAGCAGTTCCTATTCGTCCCACCTTCGGAGGAATAGCAGTTCCTATTCGTCCCACCCTGGTACAAATAGCATTTCCTGTTTGTCCCACCCCGGGGTGAATAGCAGCATTCATCCCAGGAGGAGTGAATAGCAGGTTTAACTGGCAAAAGTCAAATCTGGAAAAGTGGCCACCAAAAAATACCACTTGCCCTGCTCTTCAAAGCATGCATGTCATAACCTAGGGGATGCCTATGACAACCCTCATAAATGAAGTTATTTTGGTGAGATTCTCTTCCCCCTCCTGTGCATGCCACCCTAATGGACAAGTGGCCCCTTTGGCCTTGCATGCCCTTGCATGCTCTTTGCACATTTGACCTCCTAGGTATATAAATTGGATGAAATTCTCACCCAAAAAGGAGGGACAAGTTTGCTAGGATTTGTAATGAAGTGCTACTGAATTATTACCTCACCCTTATTGTTCCATTTTCATCCATAATTTCTCCTTAGCAAGAGAGGTTATTGGGTGGCATAAGAAGGCGTAATCTGACCCAAAAACTGAATCTATAGTTCGAATACCCACACAAAATTTACCTAAAACACTTCCCCTATAGTTTTTCATCAATCCTCATTGGATTAGTGTGACAATTTAGGAGATATTGGTGGGGGTCCCACCCTCGAACGCCCCCTAATCCATGACAATCAAATTCGTCCCACCCCCATACGAATAGAAATTCATGCACTTTTTTCTAACTATTTTAAATTAGCTATTTTATACATGTCTATAATATGTTTCAGTTCAAATTTCATAGCTTTTGGATATGTATCGACTAAGATATAGTCATTTTACGATTTTGTATACATGCGGATCCCACTTTTGCTTGCAAGAGGATTTGGATAGGATATATGGAATTTAACCATATGGGTCCTCTCCAAATATCATTTTATGCTTACTCACCAAATTTTACCAGTTTTTGACATGTCTAGGTAGGAAAAATGCTCATTTGCCTTTTGCAGGTTCACCACAGGTGGCGGGATATAACATAGCAATCGAGCGCAATTATTTTATAAAACTAGGTGATATCATACAAAAACCATATCCTTTACATATCTCTTGAGTTTCATCTCATTTGGAATCCATTTGCTATATACACCCTACATGCGCCCGTTCAGGCTATGGGGATTGCATGTTTTAATACCATACACATATGCTCTTGAATCTATTTTGCTTTACTATGTGCATAATCTAGTGCCAAAATTTATTAGGAAACATCATAGGATGATGATCATATTTTTGTAAGTAGTAGCGATATTTTGCCTGCCCACTTCGAGTGTGGGCATGCAGAAGAACAGTGGATGTGCACCATGTTCTTTGAGAGATTGATATCTCTTGGCACTCCTTGTTGTAACATATTGTATCAAGATAATTTAAAACCTCAAGAGAGGCATTTTAATCTGATTTGAAGTTACTCAATAAGGAGAATGCCCCATTTGCTTTATTTCTTGTTACACATTGCCTCTTGCTTGCATGCTCTGGTTTATGCTTTCATAGGACTTATAATGCACTTACATTATGTTGCTTTGGTTAAGGTGCACAAATTTTCCATTTTTATAGTGGTGATAATAGTGGGACCTAGTCCCCATTTTTCTAGGTGAACTTCTAACTTGATTTTAACCTTTCTCTGATTGTAGGTTCTAGTCGCTCCAGACCCAGGCGAACTCAAGATTGCTATTCATGCCACCCTGGGACGGATGCAAATCCGTCCGTCCCTGGGATGAATGCAAGTATGCAATTCATCCCACCCTGGAATTAATAGAAAATATTAGGTTTTATGATCTAGATTTTAGAACCAATAGACAATGGCAGAGAAGAGGTAGGGTCTAAACCATTTCTTTTTTGTTTCTCATTTGCATAACTTTGTTTTTTGTTGGTTTTCGCTTTATGTGCTTAAGTGGGAAAGTTAAACTATCACATTTCCTTTTCTAAAAATACAAAAACATAAAAACATACATAAATTAGAAAATATTAAATAGTATTGCATATTCCTTGGCTTGCTTGCATGTTGCTTACCCATCGACGAGCTTTCATTTAGGGTTGTTTTCCTAGCTTAGTGTAGTGACTTCCATATTTCATATTTAAGTCTTATGAAAGTAAAACATTGCTTTAAAGCTTGCATTTAGTGAATGAAATAATTTGAGTGCTCTCTTACTTTTACTTTATTCAAATATTAAAAGGAATCACACACACCATGATCCACTTAAACGCTAACGAGTTGGACTTCATCCCCAACCGTTGGTAGAGTGCAAGTGACAGTGGGTTTCATCTCCATCCACTTGGCTCAAATCCCACAAACCTGATCCATCTTGCCAAGGCTGGTTCCAAGATCCATCATAGCCCATGGGTTATAGCATGCATCACCCTTCGGGGAGGTGTATCATAGATTGAGGATGAATTGGGTGTGGAACTGGTAGGACCTGTGCTCTCTAGCTGTGTGTGGACTTCATTACCACACATTATAGGTGGGATAATGTGACCTAGATTTCATCACCAGGTTGTCGAGCTACGAGTATATAGGTGAAAGCCATTAAACTCAAGAATACCATCCAAAAATTATCAAACACGTGATACAAGGTCTCTTTACAACAAATATGAAATAGCACTAAAACTAGTTTTACTATACACATCTAATACATTAACAGGATAAAAATCTATCTGATTGTGTGTTTTCCATTCTAGTGTATTGTTTCATAAAAATTGTAAAGAATATAAGCATTAGGTATTTGGTAGAATATCATTGCAATGGTTTTCACCTGAAGCTACGAAGAGTGTACATGGAGGCACAAGTCGCCTCCATTATAGCCCTCGAGATTTGGTTATACCACATTGGAGAGCTGACACTCATCCTAGTTCACGGACCTATAGAAAAACTAGGACAAAGCAAGGTCTCTAAGAGACCCCCAGGAAGAATACCCCCATGTTCCAAGAGCCAACTCAAGGAGAATGCTCCCATTATATGGACACGTCAAATGCTCGTTTTGACGATGACTGGCTAGTGCACAAAAGGGCACATGGAGATAGGGTAGTGCCACGCATTCGCATGCCTGTTAGAGTATAAGTGCCCACTCGAGGGCTATATCCCCACAACAAACATTGGATAGGGCATGATGATCACATCTTACTTCCATGTCACCCAATTAAGACTAGGGAGCCCAAATATCATGATGAGCATTAGGCTCATCCTGTAGAGCAGGCTAATTCAGCCCTACCTTTCCTCATTCACGAGGGAAGGTACAAGGAAGTCCATGATATTCCTCAAGAGCAATTAACTATGTAGGGGCGTTGCACCTCCACACTTGCTGAGTATAGGGAACACCTGCCTCGATCAGAGCCACAGGTGAATTCAACCAAACTTGATAGAGGGAAGCACATTATATAAGTCTTATATCATCATGACCGACAGAGAGATCGAGGGGAACCATCTAGGCCACCTAGACCCTAAACAACAAAAAAACTTAAACAAGTGGTTGCCAAGTATGCGAAACACCAAGTTGAATTTAAACAACTTTGACATGAAAAGGAGCAGCTAGACCACCTGCATCATCTCAAAGAAGAACGTATTCAACATCAAACCAATGAGCTATTCGAAAAGACCCTACATGAGTGAGTTCCAACCCTGAGCACTCATAGGGTAGAGACCTATCAGAGGCAACATCCCCCATTCTAGGAAAGGTTTCCTAGACCTTATAGAGGATTGCCTCCTAGACCTCCTAGGTCTAATCAGGGTTTGACTCCTAGGACTGATGCAGGTCACCCTCTGCAAGCGATCACACAAGTTTATAGACCAGCTCCAGAGATGCCTTACGAGGCATGTGATGGGTACGATCTGGAAGAATATTGCATGGAAACACCATATCAAGGTAGGGGGGTTTTCTTGTAGTTGCCCCATAACAGGCCTCACGTTCCTCACCAACCACTGCAAGAACAGGATAAATAAGAGGAGATCAAGTCCTCTGATGCTTATAAGGCACTGTTAGATCATCTTGAGTCAATCGAGAACAAAATATTTGGGCCCCAAAAGCCCATGTAATGCCAGATCTATAGTCACCTTGTGCATCTATCGGTCCCTACACCTCCCTAATTCAAACAATTTAAGATGCCTTAGTTGGCCACATTTAAGGGGGAAGAGGATGCGCAGGAGCATGTCACCCATTTCCTGAGCCAATGTTTTGGTATCCAGGATAATGATGCCTTACTTCTAAGGACTTTTGTGACCACCCTCGTGGGCCCTGCCTTTGATTGGTTCACACAACTCCCGAAGCACAACATTCATAACTTAGATTAGCTCGTGGACGTATTCCTAGAATGTTTTACCTTCAATACCAAGAGGAAGGCGACACTTGCTGACTTAGCTGGTCTCAAGTAGTATGACGATGAGTCAATCAATAATTATGGAAACAGATGGAGGACTATGCTTTCTGTAGCACCCTAAAATTGGCACAGTAAACCTTAGCAAATAATTAAAATTACTTTAGTAATAATTCAAATTCAAATTTTAACCCCGAACCACCTGTTAAACCGCTTTCCTCATTTTTTGTGCCATTTTTAGAGTTTGTTTTGTCCGTTGGACGATATCGTCGTCGATCAGACGATATCGCCTCAGATCGGACGAATTCGTCTGGAGCAGAACGTCCAGACGATCTCGTCCCAAAACTAATTTTTCAAAATTAGCTTCTGTTCCAACAACTTCTCTAACTCGGGCAGAGACGCGTCTGCACCGTTAGAGTCTCCCCCATTGGAGATCTTCCAGATTAGGATGATCTCCAACCTCCTAACCTCCCTCCTAAGCCTATTTAAACCTTAGGACCCCCCTTGACATTCCCCTGGCTGAATTTTCCTGTAATTTGATCTTTGCGTGCATTATAATACCCTGGATTATCATTTGCATTTGTGCTTTTCAAATTTTCTTGCAGGAACTCTGTTATTCTTCAGCCGGAGCAAGCTCAGATCATCGCAGATGATCTTGTACAATCTCGGATGATCACGCCCCAATTCGAGATGATTTCGACTACAGTCTACATTAGGGGCAATCAGTGCCTAGAGTTTGCGCTTTTCCTATACCTTTCTGCTATTTTATTCTGCATCTAGTTAGTTTTATTATTATTTTCTCTTATCCTGCATCTTGGAGTTCACCCATGTAGCTTAAGTACATAATAAAATCATGATTAGCTATTAAAGCATGATAATTTATTTGCTTTTCTATTTGGGATTATCTTATTAACATCATTTTGTCATTTCACATCATTTTCCTTTATCAACATAGCTGCATTTTCTATATTCTGTGTCCATTTCTCTGATTGCAGGTCTCTGACGAATTCGTCAGATCTCAGACGATCCTGTCAGATCGGAGATGATCCTGTCAAATTCAAGACGATCTTGACTGCTTCAAAAATCAGAACCTCCATCAGACATCCGGATCAGGTATGGATTTCTTCACTTAATTTATTCTCTGTGTTTTTTGCTTAAATCTGTTTTCTATCTTCATTTAAATCTGCATTTCATATAGAACAACTTAGATTCATTTGGCCAAACCTAGGATTTGAATGATTAAATGCAAAATTGAACACATCAAACACATTCCCAACCTAGGCGTGGAGACTGCCACTAAACGTTTCCTGGTGAACCCCACCATCCATCGAAAAATCACCTTAATACCCCTCCCCCGAGAGGCGGGACCTTCAAAGGGCCTCTCAGTCCGAGGTACCGTCCCATCCTTCTCGCATCCCCCTTCCGGGCATGGATCCTTTAGCCTGAAGGTAAGGGTGCGGAAAATTTGGAACGATACATTTTGGTGAACCCGACGTGAAACTAAAACCTTTTGAAAACAAACAAAACAAAAAAAAACAAAAAACATAGATGCATTTAAAATCATTAGAAAACTACTAAGTTGCATATCATGTTTAGATGGTAGCTCCTAAGAAAAGACTAGCAGTTACTATAAATGTTGAAAATCAATTAATAGCCATAGAGGTTGATTCTTTGTTTAGAACATCTCAAACATACAGAGTCCCACCTTTGTGGGACGAACTTAATAGGAGACTAGGTATCATTTCATCTAGGTCAACTGAACTTAGGCAAATCAAGAGGTTTGTCCTAGATAGAATCCTGGATCCCGATCAACTCATTTTTTATCATGAACTTCAGAGAGCTTGCCATAGGTGGTTAGCTTATAGGAGAGCTCTTGTGTCTTCAGAATTGTTCACCTTCGAGGAATACCTCGAGAACGCAGCTGTTATACACCAATTCCTAGGTCGTGTAGAAGATCAAGAGGTCATTCTTACGGATAGGGAAAGGTGGAGGAGAGTTCCTAGAGCTGTGTTATATCGAGAGTATTGCCACGAACTTTATTTCTACCAACCAGAGTCTGAGACAGATAATATCACTATAGCACTTTTTGTCAAATTCTTGAAAGAAAATTTTCAATTTGAAGAAGAACATTTCATGACTCCTGAAGAACTTGAGCCCGTTAATGATATTTATAAATTGTTTATAGAAAACTAGATCATTGCTTTCATTATTATTTCTTGCATTTAGTGTGTTGTTTGTTATCTTTATAATATTGTTACAAAAAAAAAAAAAAAAGGAAAAACCAAAAACATAACAAAACCAAAACATTTTATTTTAAATACTATAGTAGGTATATAATTAAAATATATACCTCTTAAGCTTGTTGCATATATATATATATATATATATATATATATATATATATATTTGCTGAAATCTAAACTTAAGCACAATGACTAGACTTAGGAATGGTAAACAAACTGAAGAAGAAGAAGAAGAAGATTGGTTAGGAAAGAAAACAAAAAAATCAAATACCCTTCCCGAGGATCCAATTACAGAAGGAGAAACTCTAGAACAGCCATAAGATGAGCTGGTTGTAGATGAACAAGAAGAAAATCTTAAAGAGGAAGGATCCTCATCCCCTAGAATGGCTCCAGATGGAACTATTGCTTTTGATAACTTAGATCATTTCTGGAAATTTTTCAATAATAACATTGGTGCTCTTAATATGGCGGTTCGTATTGATAGAGGACAAATTAGTGACACTCAAGCAGCCATGGAAGATATGTTTAACATACACACTAATCCCTTGTCCTTTGTTGATCAAGAAAGTGATAAAGTTGGACCATCCAATAGAGATATGGTCACTATGATTCAGAACATGCAAAAACAACAGGTTACCCAACCCCCTAAGGAACTTGTTATTGAGCCTAAAATCATTCCCACACAAAAGAGACCTTCATTCACTGCTTTATTTTGCCAAACTATTGATCAATATGCTTCAAATCGACAAAAACCTAAAATGAAGCCAAACACCAATTTTCAACAATCGAGGATACAACATAATACAACTTCAAAACTTCTTCATAACACCCTTCCTACCAACAATTTACACAATAGCAATATAGCATCTAATCTTCATGTCCCTCCATCATATGCTCACAAATCCCATCTTAATACCCTACCGAACCAATATGGTGGGCAAACCAGTGATCTGGAAGCCATGGTGAAACAGCTTGCTTCCCGCATGGACCAGATAGATCCCTACCGTCCCTCGTACAATTATCGAGAGATGTGTAGTCAGCCTTTGGATCCCATAGTTGTAGCACAACCATACCCTAAACACTTTCCCATGCCCGTCCTGCCTATATATAAAGGAACTGAAGATCCCATAGAGCATCTTCGTATGTTTAGGATAGCATGTCATGATATATCACATGATGACTTGCTATTACTAAAAATGTTCCCGAAAAGTTTAGGAGGAATGGCATTAGAGTGGTATTATCAACTACCCACTCATTCTTTGAGAAATTTTGAAGAAACAACTGAATCTTTTGTCCATCAATTTAGTGCCTACATCGAAAGGCATGTAACCATTAAAGATTTATACAACTTAAAACAAGACAAAGATGAATGTTTTGCTGATTTCTTAGCTAGATGGAGGCAGTTGACAAGAAAACTGCACTTTGTGCTACCTTATAGGGAAATGTTGGACATTTTTATTAATAATTTACAAGAACAAATATCTTATGAGTTATCAATTGCTACCTTAACCACCTTCGATCAAGCTATAGACTTAGCTCGAAGGGTGGAAGATGCTCTCATTAGAAGAGGTCAGCTCAAAAAGAAAGATGATGAGAAAACATCCAGAAATCAGTACAAAAACAAACAAGTTGTAGGTGACGGAGTCACTGATAGTAGAAACCTTGCTAATGTTAATACTACGAAAACAACGGAGAAGTTTATATTAAAACCTCCTGATAAACCACCCCGAGAATTTACAAGATTGAATCAACCTTTATCAACCATTCTTCCTCAATTACTAGCACGAGGCTTGATTCAATTACCAACTATCCAGGAACCTGATCCAACTATACCCAGATACGGAGCTGATTTACATTGTGATTTTCATAGAGGACCTGGACATGCTACAAACTCTTGCAAAATATTAAAACATAAAATACAAGACTTGATTGATAATAATGAAATGGAGGTGCAAGCCTTCCAACCTAAACAAAATGCTTCTAATAACGCTCAAAAGAACATTCCCCAAAATCAGAATCAGAATGCCAATCAATCATTGGACATATTTCAACATCCTTTACCACAGCATGGCAAAGAGGTGGCTAATCAAATCGAACATCATAATGTTCCCCCTCCTACCCGATATGTAGGGACTATTAGCGGACAATTACCTATTCAAGATCCTCAAATATTTGGCACAACTTTATCCATGGTCACGACCAGGCCCCTACATAATACTCAAACACCGGATCCTAGTGATGTAGAATCGGATACTGAAAGTGAAGTAGACATCACCTCAAATCAATCGAATAGTTCTGAAAATGAATCAGATCCTATTCAACCTATCACAGATGCTATGGTTCTAGAAGAACCATTTCCTAGAAGAGTTACTACTCGACCCTCTTCTAATCAGTTCCTTCCTAATGAACAAGCCATAAACGCTCAACCAAGACCAGTTCAGCGTCTTCAATATAACATTGTAGGTACCATCGGAGTCGTTACCAGACAACAGGCTCAAAACTCTCAACAGGATCAAACTCAGAATGATGGATCAGCTCCATTTGTTTTGAAAAATCCCAATAAAGGGAATCATATGTCTAATGTTCAACCTAAGCCTCCTTACAATATTAATGAACAATTATCCAATACTACGACCAAAATTTCCCTTTTGGACTTGTTAAGATCTTCTCCTACCCATAGGGATGAGTTAATGCTTACATTAAGCCAAATGATGGTACCTCAAAATATTCAACCTGAAGCCATGTCCAATACTATTATCACTCGAGAAGTCGATTGTATTGACTTTCGAGATAAAGATATCCCACAACATAGTTTACATAAGGATAACCCCTTATATATTACTGCCCTAATTGGAGATGTAGCTATTAAACGAGTCTTGATTGATAATGGTTCATCTTTAAACATATGCACTTTTGACTTCTACCAATGATTTGGGTTTAGAAGTGACGAGATGAAAAGAACGGATATGATTATCAAAGCCTTCAATGACGAGACACAAGAAACGTGTGGAGTCATTACTATACCCTTGCAAGTTGGTCCTAGAACCCTAGATACGATCGTGTTTATTGTACATTGCCCTGCATCGTACAATATACTTTTGGGTCACCCTTGGATCAATGCGATGCGAGCGGTTCCCTCTACTCTACATTAGTGTGTTAAATTTGAATTTAAAAATCAGTTGGTCACTATTCATGGTGATCCTAGACCCTTTGATATGTGTGCTTTGGCAGAACCCGTTGGAGTGCAATTTTGCCCTGCCCTGTCATCCACACATCCTAGTTCTTATCATCCATCCAAACGTGTGAAACACACACCCATAACATCATCTACCCCATCAACTACACCTATACATTTAACTCAACCATCTTCTAAACAAACCACACTAGAACCCCAAAAAGATCTTAAATCCACAACCAATCCTTCATGTTCCATCCCTATAATTTCAAAACCTATAGACCCATTTATTAACACCTCCACATCATCTACATCTATCATACCCTCCACATCTAAAGATATAGGGAATGATCCTTCTACATCTTATGCTCTTTCTGATGAACTCTTACCTGATTTATCTAAAATTCTTATATCAGAAAAAACAAATGCTTCTATGCAAGATTCCATTATCTTAAGTAATTTGCCACCATCTCCTCATACTTTGGGCCTCCCACAACCTATGGGAAGTACTTATCAAGTCGGGAGTTGTGCTTTTGTTTATAAAGGATATGATTGGGGAAGAATACCCCGAAATATCAAGACGCATTGTGATGGATATGCTCGATGCTATTTTGCTAATGAATATATTAAAGCTAAACCCATAATGCTTAAAATGGGCTATAAAGGGAAAGGCTTGGGACCTTTCCAAGATGGTATGAAAGAACCCTTTGAGGTAGAGCCATGGCCCGCCCGATGTGGTGTGGGCCTATTTCCTAGTAAGGGTCAACCCTTCCCTTTTGAAGATGATGATCAACTCATATGTTATCAAGATTATTTGGATAGGCGTGATGATTTGCCTCTAAAAAATCAGCCATTTACATGTAATATGCTATCCATAGCTTACCCTGAATTGATTGCTGAATCCGATGATGAGTTGGAAGGAGATATTTTCCATGATGTCTCCGTTGAAGAGTTGTTACACAATGATTTTTATTTTGATGGTTCTATACCTACTATAGCCCAACTTGAGGCCACGACTCCTCAAGATGAATTATCCAAGTTAACCTTAAAAGAATTACAAGAATTGGGCGTTTCACCTGCCCCACCTAATTTTGAAAGAGATCTACACATGGAAGTAGAAAACGTCATTAAGGTTAACATTGGAACTGAGGATAATCCTCACATAATCAGTATTGGATCAGAATTAAGTCAAGAAAAACAAGAGCAATACATTGCATTCCTTAAAGAATATGAAGATGTTTTCGCTTGGACATATGAAGATATGCCAGGTTTAGACCCTTCTGTAGTCATGCATCACCTAGTAGTCCATCCGGATGCTAAACCTGTTAAACAAAAACTTAGAAAAATGCATCCCAAAGTGGCCTTGCTAGTCAAAGGAGAGTTAGAAAAACTCCTGAAAGTCATTTTTATACAAGCTATTGATTATGCTGAATGGATCTCGAATGTAGTTCCAGTCACCAAGAAAGAAGCCACCAAAGTTAGGGTTTGCACCGATTTTAGAGACATTAATGTTGCATGCCCTAAAGATGATTTTCCTCTTCCCAACATGGATCAGATCATTGACTTTACTACCAGAAGTGGAATGATGTCCCTAATGGATGGATTTTCCAGTTATAATCAGATCAGGATAGCTCCTGAAGATCAGGCTAAAACAACCTTTATTACCCCCTGGGGTACCTTTTGTTGGAAAGTGATGCCATTTGGCTTAAAGAATGCAGGTGCAACCTATCAACGAGCTATGACTTATATTTTTCATGACATGATGCATGATATCCTACATGATTATGTAGATGATATTATAGCTCGCTCTATTAATGAAGATGATCATTTAGATGATTTGAGAAAAGTATTTGATCGGTTAAGAGAATATCTTATTCGATTAAATCCAGCTAAATGCATATTCGGAGTCAAGTCCGGTAAACTATTAGGGGTTTTAGTTTCTTTACGTGGTATCGAAATTGACCCTCTCAAGATTGCGGCTATCACTGATATGCCCGCACCTACCAATATATCTGAGTTACGAAGTTTACAAGGTAAGCTTCAAGCCATCCGTCGCTTCATCGATAAGTCGGCGGACAAAACCAGTCCCTTTCTTAAGCTCCTTAAGAAGGATGTCCCTTTTAATTGGGACGACGAATGTAAGGAAGCTTTTGAACTTCTCAAACAATATCTCCTTAATCCACCTGTGCTTTCACCGCCTAGATCTGATCGTCCTTTTATCTTGTACATTTTTGCTTCTGATTCTGCCTTAGGAGCTATGTTAGCTCAACTTGATGATGAGAAGAAAGAACGTGCTAATTATTACATTAGCAGAACCCTCATCAGTTATGAAACTCGTTATACCATACTAGAGAAGTTATGTCTAGCAGTCGTATTTTCTACACAGAAACTATGACATTATATGCTCAGTCAAAAAACGTATGTCATTGCCAAATATGATCCCTTGCGGTATCTCATGAGTCGACCTTATTTATCGGGTCGAACAACAAAGTGGGTTCTTGCTCTAAGCGAGTTTGAACTCACGTTCATAGGACAGAAGTCTGTTAAGGGTCAAATCATAGCAGATCAATTAGCTGCTGCACCCTTAGAGTCTACCCATCCCCTCATCATTGAGTTTCCTGATGAATGCCTTCAATTAGAGGTAGACCATGTTGAACAATGGTCCTTATACTTTGATGGAGCCCGATGCATGAGTGGGGCTGGTGCGGGTATTATTTTAATATCTCCACAAAAACACATTATACCTTTGTCCTTCAAATTAACATTTGCTTGCACCAATAATACTGTCGAATATGAAGCTCTAATCCTTGGATTACGAGCTGCCTTGGCACTAAAAATTAAACATCTGCTAGTTTTTGGTGATTCTCAACTTATTATAAACCAAATTAATGAAGTTTATCAGACCAGAGATGATAAATTACGCCCATATAAAGCATATGTTTTACAATTAATATCTCTATTTGATCAAGTTACCTTGGAAGCTATTCCTCGAACTAGCAACCGTGCGACTGACGCTATGGCCACAGCTGCCTCTCTTCTACCCTTGGAGTTAGATGACGAATATGCCACCATCATTATTCGTCGACTCCAGGAACCCGCTTCAAATAAGTCATGCTTAGAACCTTTGGATGTGTTTCTAATCAATGAAACTACTCCTGAACCTTGGTATACGGATATATTTAATTTTCTTTACAATGGGACTTTCCCTTCCAGTTCTAATAGGAACCAACGTCGGTTATTACGTAGACGAGCAAGTCGATTTGTAATAATTGGCAATACTTTATATAGGAGATCTTTTGAAGGTATCCTATTGAGATGTTTGAATCTAGAAGAATCTAAATCAGCTTTGAGTGAAGCCCACGATGGATCTTGTGGAGGACACTTCAGTGGTAGTGTCATTGCTAAAAAGCTCCTTAGGATAGGCTACTTTTGGCCTACCATGGAAAATGATGCACATGATTATGTGCGCCATTGCGACAAGTGCCAGAAACATGCTGACCTTGTCCATGCCCCTGCACAAGAACTGCAGGCTATTTCATCTCCTTGGCCCTTTTCAAAATGGGGCTTAGACATTATTGGCAAAATTAATCCTGTGTCATCTGATGGACACAAATTCATCATAACTGCCACTGAGTATTTTACGAAGTGGGTTGAAGCTATGCCTTTAGCTTCCTGCACTGGAACACAAGTCTCTAAATTTATTTTTAATCAAATCATTTGTAGGTTCGAAATTCTTGCAAATCTCATCTCAGACAATGGAACTTGTTTCAAAAATAAAGATGTTAAGAAATTATGCCAAAAATATAAGATTCAACATCGTTGGTCCACTCCCTATTACCCTCGGGATAATGGCCAAGCAGAAGCATCTAATAAAACCTTAATTAAAATTCTTAAAATATTGGTCAATAAATCTGGCCGCGACTGGCACATTCAATTATATCCAACTTTGTGGGCATATCGCACTAGCGTTCGTACTCCCACAGGTACTTCACCTTTTGTCTTGGTTTATGGCACTGAAGCTATTTTTCCCTTTGAATTAGAAGTTCCTTCTTTGGCTCTACTACTTCAAGATACCGAAGTAGGAGATGAATATCGAGCTGGTAGACTTAGTCAGCTGGAACTCCTAGATGAAAAGTGCATCAATGCTTTGGAGCATCTTCGTGCCTACCAAAACAAGCTTAAAAGATCATATGCTAAGAAAGTTCGTCATCGATCCTTTGAGGTCGGCGACCTTGTTTTAAAAGAAAATCAAAAAAATACTAATGCAACTAAAGACCTTAAAGGTAAATTTGAACCCAACTGGCTTGGACCATATATTATCACTGCTAAATTTGAATCGGGAGCATACAAATTAGCTACCTTAGATGGTAAATATTTAAAAGAACCTATGAATATTATGCATCTTAAGCGATATTATGCATAATTTTGGTAATTTCGTCATTGTATATATTGTACATCTTGTCTCATTTTAGTAAATTCATATAAAAATTTCAAAAAAACAATCACATTGTATTTCTTTCAATTCATCAATTAAGATCAAAATAAAAAAAAAACATCAAAATTATCAAAATATTCAAAAAACATCTTTTATTTCATACCTCTCAAATTGTGAAGTATTGCAGTTCTATTTTCAATTATTTTGGATAAATTAGCATTTATTTGGAATCCCGCACTTTCACACTCACAAAAATAAATATCTTGATTTTATTTGGTATGATTATTAATCTCTCTTATATCAAAGTCCACAAAATTCAATTAAATAAAGTTTGAGCACAGAGAATTGATCTTGTTATTTACTTAAACCAAGCATATCCTTTCACAATAAAATGATTATATTTGTAATGTCCATGCTATGCTACATTGTAGAAGTGGTTTCTTGAGCGAAAAGTTTCCCCTGCTATCCTATCATGCACATGGTCTAGAATCTTTGAGAATTGACAAAAGGACAAGCTCACCCCTACCCAGAATAAAAATCCCTTGCTCTACAGCTAATCCGAGCAAGTATCCCTAGCATAGGAAGAAAAAGAAAATTTCAAGAAAAAGAGAAAAAGAAAAAGGTTATGTGAATCATCACAACAATATTTCAGCATTATCTCAAATATCAAGCAAAAATACAAAATGTACAAAAAAAAGCAAAAGAAAAGCAAAAGAAAAAGCAATAAAATCCCTTTCCCTACCCATTGAAAAGAAAAGAAGGGTTGATGAGCTTGAATCCCTGGAATTCTCAATTATTCGAAAACTGTGAGGTAAGCCCCATAACAGGTGGTTTGTGCCCAACCCGCTTGGCCTTGGGTAACTCCTAGCGTGGTGATATGTCTGTCACATTAGCGACCTTCTTTTGTATAGACCTATGTCCGCTTATGGATTAGCTAGCTCTTGATAACCTGACTTACATAGTAGTTTGGTACGGTTATATGCATCTAAATCATGGTTAATGAACACTTATTTGGTTAATTCAAATCACTTGTATCAAGTTATCTTGCTCAAAACTGGTAAATGAACAATACAATCGCACACACATTTGTATTTGAGAGATTTTGTATCATTATGATAAATCAAGATCGGTAATGAACTCACATTTGCACATGAGGATTCCTTATAAATCTACATTTCTCTTTGAGATAATTTAAAATATTTTTGTAACTCTTTTTGGAGTAATTTTATCCTTTTATTTCAGAATTTTTTGTTTTGTATCAAAGCAATTACATACATCTTCTCACAAAATCTCAAAAATAATTTCAAACAAAAAGTTTTCATCTTATTATTTTTTTGTTTATCAAAAATAAAAAATGCATCTTGCAATAAAACCAACAATCTATTTTCTTCTTTGGATTTCGCGATGATGGTATAAGTCTATATCTATAATTCTATGCCTAGCGCAAACCATCGTTCTAATTTTCTTTCCCATTTATTTTAAAACAAAAATTCATCAAAACATGTGACTTAAATCATTATGTTACACAATTATGCTTTACAAACAAACAAACACTTATTCTATTTCATGTCATTATGTCCAACTTCAATTTTGCAATGATGGTATAATTCCTAGGGAATTATTCAAAAATTTTATCACACTTAGGAATTTATGCCTAGCAAAAATCATTTTCTAATATGTTTCATGCATAATATTTTCATGGAAATCTGAAAACAAATCACCATCATCATCATCATTTGCATCATCACAACAAAGTCTTAAGACAAGTCTCTTAAGCACTCTTTTACTTTTAGCAATATTTCTATACCGGGATTAGCTTGACGACCGAGTGAGCGGCGACTCCATGAAATGGTCTATAATAGCGACAATGTCCTTTGAAATTATTGTTAAAAGTCCCCTTTTATTTTTTATCAAATCACACCACAAACAACCAATTTGTTTACATCAGATTATTTCATTTAAATTTTAAAAAGCATGACATTCAAACCATAATATTTCCAAATGACATAATTACATGAATCATTAAATCAATCACATCAAAACATTAAAGCATCATACAAACACATAAGACAAGTCATATGATCAAAAATATCTCATCTATATATATATATCAACAATATATACATCATCTCAAAACTGGATCGGTATGCCACAATCTGTACCTCGGCATACTCAATCCCCTATCACAAATAATAAACACTATGTATCAATCTGTATAGTGCAGTCTATAGCAGCTAGCCTCGAGAACCTCTCGAGCTCTCAGCCTCATCTCCTCCCCCGCCCTGAGGTGGATGAGGTGGCCCCATCGTAGTCCATGTGGTGCTATGAGTCCTGGACTCTGATCGTGATGATGTCCTCGATGACCTCATCATGACAGGCTCCACAATGTGGGCCGATAGCGGTAACCTCTGCCCCTCTGGCACCATATGGTGGTATAGCGTCTGATAGAATGTGATCTGGGCAATAGCCCATGCTAAGTCCCGAGTGCTCGCCCCTCCGCTCCATGCTCTGAGGCATGCGACCTCATCTCTGAGCTGTGTGGCCTCCTCTCGGTGTCGTGCAGCCTCATCCTGCAAGGACTGCACCTAAGCCTGGAGACGAACAGTATCCGCCTAGAGAGTAGCCATCTCGCTACTCTCTCCTACCTCGACACCCTTGCCCTTATCGGGCGATGGTGGCCTCTCTATGGAGAAGGGGGTCTCTCCTCCCTCCTCTCCCACTACCGTGGCCTCTACCGAGCCTGTGGCCTCCTCTGCTCTCTCCCTCCGTGACCCTGTGCCGCCTCAATGGCCGCCTGGCGCCGCCTCCCCATCCGACGCACAACTGCATGAATCGGACCCTAAGCCCTCGTCATCCGAGGAGGGCGGATGCCTGCGTACCAGGCATCATAGCCGTCAGCAACCCTTGCATCATCCCCATCCACTGGCTGAATGGGGGCATCGTCCGCATCCTCACTCTAGAAGCACTGCATATCTGGAGCCCCACTGACTGTAGTGTTATCCCGAACGGTCCGGGAAAACTCGTAGTCTCTAAGAGATGGGATCCCCTGCTGTAGACCGAACTGCCTCAAAACTCGGTCATAGCGGTGGAGCTCCACCTCTCCCCTCTCCATCCTTAGCCAACAGGTTCGCCTAACGTGAGCCAGCTCCTGTCCATCCTCGGCCCACCCTGGATGATCTCTCCAAGGCCTCCAGGTGATCTGGTCGGAGACAAGGTCATCAAGTAGTCTTCGGGACATTGGTAGATCTATCCGCCGCTGTGACCCTCTCCGGAGCCACCAGTAGAAAACTCGGGGCCTCTCCCCATCAATCCCTATCGGTGGGAGCCCTACCGGCCTCCGCACCGTGATGTGCTCCCAAGCACCAAACCTGTAGTAGTGATGTCATGACCAGACATCGGCCGCCCTTGTATACGACCCCATGCAGGATCCTATACAATCGGCATAGTACAAAGCTCCCCCAAGCAAACCTGTACCCATGGTCTCTCATGTCGTAGACCACATCTATTAGTAGCCATGGTACTCTGCATCCACTCTGATGGCATAGCAGCAGACCACCTACCACCCCAGCCAAAACTCTGTGTCAGTCTAGATGCCCCAGGCATCTGGCGTAGCGACTCGATGTTCACTCCGCCCTTCTCCAGGGCGAAGCTCGGATCTTCGCACAGTCGCATCATCGCGTGGCCCTGATTGGCCGTGGGAGTTATTAGCCATCCTTGTATGGGGATCCTCAAAATCCTCCATACATCCTCCAGTGTGGGAGTCATCTCCCTTGTCGGTAACCAAAAACAAGAAGAACCCGGATACCACCTCTCTGCTAGGGCTGTCAATAGCCCCATATCTGTAGAAACCTGTGGCATATCCGCCACATGCTGCAAGCCGACTTGAGCCAACTGATCTCGCTCTGCCTGAGATAGAGTGGCCAAGTCATCCCTCAGCCCACTGTATTTCCATTCTCTGCTCTTTAGTAATCCTCTCTGCAACATAAACAACAAAACAATAAAAATCATTAATAAAACAGTGATTAAAAATGCAAGTAAAACAAGTTCAATTTCATACAAATGATGATATCGTCCACTATTGGACGATATCATCCAATTTGAGCAAATTCGTCTCCGATTTCACAAGAGGGAATCATCCCTTATTGAACGAAATCATCCCCATATCGCCGATTTCGCCCTTGGACGAAATCGGCGATATCGAGACGATTTCGACGAAATTGAGACGATTTCGTCCCGACGACGTCGACGGCCCAAAAATGGCCGCGATACTCAAAAATCATTCAAAATTAATCTAAAAAGCATGAAATTCAAAATTAAAGCATTCTAAACTAAGTTTGGACCCTTACCCGTAGCCCGCATCGGACCTCTGTCGATCTATGCGCTGTCTCGACCATCTTGTCTGTAGAGCTCTAGAAATCAGGAAAATGAACAGTAAAAATGAATTAGGGTTTTTCCCTATTTTTTAATTTTATTCAAAAAACACTTAACAACATTTTAATTTTGCTTTTCCGCGTTTTTACCTCAAACGTTCGATTTGGGTAAAAACACGGAGGGGGCACCATAGTAAGCTGTCGTACGATTCGACCTAGAATCGTCGCCTAAAAATGGGAATAATTTTTGCTTTCTCGTAGATCGAGAAGAACTCATCTTTAACGCATTTTCTTCGAAAAATTCGCTAAAGAGGGGGCAAAATGTAGCACCCTAAAATTGGCGCAGTAAACCTTAGCAAATAATTAAAATTACTTTAGTAATAATTCAAATTCAAATTTTAACCCCGAACCGCCTGTTAAACCGCTTTCCTCATTTTCCATGCCATTTTTAGAGTTTGTTTTGTCCGTTGGACGATATCGTCGCCGATCAGACGATATCGCCTCAGATCGGACGAATTCGTCTGGAGAAGAACGTCCAGACGATCTCGTCCCAAAACTAATTTTTCAAAATTAGCTTCTGTTCCAACAACTTCTCTAACTCGGGTAGAGACGCGTCTGCACCGTTAGAGTCTCCCCCATTGGAGATCTTCCAAATTAGGATGATCTCCAACCTCCTAACCTCCCTCCTAAGCCTATTTAAACCTTAGGACCCCCCTTGACATTCCCCTGGCTGAATTTTCCTGTAATTTGATCTTTGCGTGCATTATAATACCCTGGATTATCATCTGCATTTGTGCTTTTCGAATTTTCTTATAGGAACTCTGTTATTCTTCAGCCGAAGCAAGCTCAGATCGTCGCAGATGATCTTGTACAATCTCGGATGATCACGCCCCAATTCGAGATGATTTCGACTATAGTCTACATTGGGGGCAATCAGTGCCCAAAGTTTGTGCTTTTCCTATACCTTCTCGCTATTTTATTCTCGCATCTAGTTAGCTTTATTATTATTTTCTCTTATCCTGCATCTTGGAGTTCACCCATGTAGCTTAAGTACATAATAAAATCATGATTAGCTATTAAAGCATGATAATTTATTTGCTTTTCTATTTGGGATTATCTTATTAACATCATTTTGTCATTTCACATCATTTTCCTTTATCAGCATAGCTGCATTTTTTGTATTCTGTGTCCATTTCTCTGATTGCAGGTCTCTGATGAATTCGTCTGACGAATTCGTCAGATCTCAGACGATCCTGTCAGATCGGAGATGATCCTGTCAAATTCAAGACGATCTTGACTGCTTCAAAAATCAGAACCTCCATCAGACATCCGGATTAGGTATGGATTTCTTCACTTAATTTATTCTCTATGTTTTCTGCTTAAATCTATTTTTTGTCTTCATTTAAATCTGCATTTCATATAGAACAACTTAGATTCATTTGGCCAAACCTAGGATTTGAATGATTAAAGGTAAAATTGAACACATCAAACACATTCCCAACCTAGGCGTGGAGACTGCCACTAAACGTTTCCTGGTGAACCCCACCATCCATCAAAAAATCACCTTAATACCCCTCCCCCGAGAGGCGGGACCTTCAAAGGGCCTCTCAGTCCGAGGTACCGTCCCATCCTTCTCGCATCCCCCTTCCGGGCGTGGATCCTTTAGCCTGAAGGTAAGGGTGCAGAAAATTTGGAACGATACACTTTCAAAGGTTCTTTATCTACTCCCTGCATTGGAGTTGACCCAGATGTTTACTAAGAGTTGCCTAAGACCCATCTCCTTGCTATTGGAACTCCAATAATATGTGACTCTTGAGGATACCCTGCCACAGACCAAGACCATCAAAGAAATCAATATCCAATAGGGCAAGATTGCAAAACCTCATAAGGAGTGGACTAATACCACTAAGACTAATGCAGCACAACTGAAACCCATCATGATCAATCAGGTTGCCATTACTATCCCAAGGTCGACACAAAAACAATAGCCTCAAAAGGTAGAATATCAAGCCGCACCCCCTGGGAACTATGAAAAGTAAAATCAAAGACAAAGGCAAAATCAACAACATCACCCTAAGTGGCAGTATACACCCATAATAGAATCCATGAATTCCTTGTTTGACTTGAAGAACACAAGATTATACTGAGAGGGGGGGTGAACAGTATAAGACCTCTTTTTACTTTTTCCTTTATACTTCAAAATTATGTAGTTTATAGATAGCAGTATCAATAGCCGTAATCAAAGCAATGCACAAAATGCCATCCACAATAGAGACACAAAAATTTACGTGGTTCACCCAAAGTGGGCTACTCCACGGATAAAATCTTTCACTAAATTTTATCAAATCAAATTCTGGGAATACCTTTCCCGATTACAATGTTTATGGGCACCAACCCAAAGGAGACACAAATCCCCTAGCTCTGCTCTGACTGGTGATCCTCTAGAAGACCTCTACCTCCGCTGCCCTTAGAAAATGGAACTCTATCCATAGAAGACACCTATCCTCCCTGCTCTGGTTGGAGACCTTTTCCCTCAACTCTATCACCTCTAAAGCTAGTCCTCAAATTTGCACTAAATACAATCCTTCAGTTTAGCACAAATGTCCTCATTCTTTTTCTCTGATCTGCACCAAACACAGTCCTTCGGTCTGGCACAAATGTCCTTGAATCTGCACCAATATCTGTCCTCAACTAGTCCTCAAATTTGGTTCACAAAAGTGGTTCACAAGCTTTCACTAAAGCTTTCTTGATCTTCACCCAAGTCTTCACCAAGACTTGTCTCAGATCTGTTTTGCAAGTTCTTACTAGAACCTGCACAAACTGCTTCACAAGCTCAAGAAAAACTTGCTCAAATCTATGCAACAGTCCCTCTCAATGAATTTTCCAAAACCATCAAAGCCTACACACTATCATCGAACGTCACAAAAATGATGCACCCCACAACTTTGTGCTTTTCTGCTCTCTATGCGCAAACACAGTAGTACCATCTTTGCGTACTCTGATTCCTTGTGATCTCTCTCACTTTAGATGTTTTTACAAAATGCACTCTGTACACTACTATCAAATTTTGCACTTTGCTCTCAGCGATTGGACTTCTCCCCTGCACTCTATCTATGAATGTCGCACTTCAAACACACACTCAAAATTGATATCTTAACTCGTCGAACAACCCTCCTTTTATACTAATACTTTCAAGATCAAAGCCTTGATCTTAGTCGGTTGCACAGCCCTAAAATATGTTGGCTGCAAACCCTAATCTTCATCAGCCCAAATTTAACTTTGTCAGCCTCATTGCCTCTGCAACTCTTTTGTAGCTTTTGTCACAAAACTACATGTCATGATATCGCGACACTTTTGCAACCATACACTGTCTTTTGGATTTTGTCATGATATCATGATATTTTAGCCTTTGACAACTTCATCTAAGCTCTTGTTGCGATATCGTGACACCTTTGTCTTTGTCAACATCAACTTTGCTTTTGTCACGAAATCGTGATACTTCTGCCTCTGTAGACTTCGACTTCACTTCTGTCGTGAAATCACGACACTTCTGTCTTCGTAGTTCACAACTTGGTTTCTGTCGTGAAATTGTGACACTTCTCCTGTTGAAGACCTGCTTTGTGTTTCTATCATGAAATCACGACACTTTCTCCAATCGAACACTTCCATCTCAATCTGTCACGAAATCATGACACTTTCTCTTCCTTACACTCTTATCTGCTTACACTAGCGAAAACGAAACATGTCGTGAAATCGTGACACTTTTGCTGCCTTGTGTTTTTCTCTACCTTATGCCCACGAAACTGGAACATGTCACGAAATCGTGACGCTTTCGCCTTCAAGCTCTTCCTTCTTGAATTCATCAGGAAATCATGATGCTTCTTTTGTTAAAGACTTGCTTACTGTCTTTGTCATGAAATCATGACACTTTTTGCATCCATAAGCTTTCTCTTCAACCTGTCACAAAATCATGACACTTTTTGCATCCGTACGACTTCTTTTTAGCCTGTCGTGAAATCACGACGCTTTCAGCTTCCATACGTCTTCTTTGCAACCTATCATGAAATCATGACAGTTCTCATTTCAAACTCTTCCCTTTTCTACATGTCACGAAATCACGACAGTTCTCACTTGGAACATTTTCACCTACAGCATGTCGCAAAATCGTGACATTTTATCTTGCTTCCACTTTGTCTTCTGACTTGTCACGAAATCACGACACTTTTTCTCCTTAGTGCTTTTCTTTTCTTCGGGTCGCCAAAACCCGACATGTCACGATATCGTGACACTTTTTCTCCCAGATTCTCTCTCCTGCATTATGTTGTGAAATCGTGACACATTTTCTCCCGGACTCTCTCTCCTGCATTATGTCACGAAATCGCGACACTTTTTCATCCGTTCAACCTACTTTGCAATATGTCACGAAATCATGACATTTCTGACTCGAACATTCTCTCTCTTCTTTGAGTCGCGAAACTGTGACATGTCGTGATATCACGAAACTTTTCTAGAAAGCTTTCTCTCGCCTACTTAAGTCGCGAAAATGTGACATGTCGCGATATCGTGACATTTTTCTAACTTACTTGCTTTCGAACTTGTCATGCCGAAACCTTCATCAAAAAAAATTCTTTTACATAAAATCAAATTCCTTTAAAAGCTTCTTGACATCAATGACAACTTATACACTTGAGAAAAGGCAATATACCCAAGGTACCCAAAATTGCCAACAATCTCCCCCTTTGTCATTGATGGCAAACCTTTACTGAAAACACGTCCTAGGAGCCAAAACTGAAACCAAATGTGCTAACAACTGAGAAACTACATTTGAGGTTTTGCTCGCCCTGACTTGAAGCTTTCCTGTTCACTTGAAGCTCTCCCCCTTACTCATATTTCTCCCCCTTTGTCATCAATGGCAAAGGGTCACCTTTGGGGCTCAGGACTAAGAATGAGCCTCTTAGCTTAGTCCCTCCCCCACCTCCTGATGAGGTGATTAATTCTGGGGTGGGAGTAAAACTCCCATTAGGCACTGATCATCATCAACGTCTATATAATTTCCTTGTCGGACCTTCTCTTGAACTCTTTGCCCGTATTCCTGTTCTTGTTCTTGTTCTCATCCCTATTTTTGTTCATGCCTTGATCCTTGGACCTGTTTATACCACTGTTCCTATTTTTGTACCTTGAAAATTCAGCTCTACACTGTCTAGCTGTGTGACCTTCATTGTTGCACTTATAACAAGTAACAATGTTATTTCTTTTAGGCATACCTGTTCTTTGAATCTTCCAGTTCTACCTAAACCTGTTTTGATCAAACCTGTTCCTGTTATTTACCTCGCAATAGACTGCTTTGTGCCCAAACTGTTGACAAGAGTAGCAATACCATCGAAAGAAACTAGCACTTCTAAAATTGCCATTCACCTTCTTCACTTGATCCATGCAATGTGCAGCCATGTGACCAAACCTGTAACACGCAAAACATCTACCATGAAATTTACCTTTATTTGACCTCTTAGGTCCTGAAAACTTCTTCTTTTCATTCTGAATTTTGTTTTCCATTTCTACGCATCTATCATCCAAGGACTCATAATCTGAAATACTTTCCTCATCAGAACTCTCTTCCTTTTGGAGTCTCTTACTAGACTCTCCAGCTTGTTCCTTGACAAAACCAAGGCCTGTTTTATCCGTTGTCTTTATTTGACCTTTGATGAGTGACTTAACCTTTTTGGAGCTATCTTGAAACCTGTAAAGCTTATCCTTGTACTCTTTAGTTTCCTCTTTCAAAGAAGCCATTTTCTGTTCTAACTCACTATACTCAAGAACCTTAGACTCTAACTCATCCTTAAGTTATTGTGTCTTAGCCATAGAGACGTCGAGACTTTCTATAAGATCATCTCTCTCCATACAATATTCATCTAACTTATCTTTTAGTCTAGCATTCTTCTTTCTTTCCTTTTTCAGAACACTAAGAGCGTTAGTAAGTTCACTTTCTAGATCCTTTATTTGTTTGCTTTCTGAATCATCAAACCCTTTTTCAGATTTCCTATCACTAGAGGTGCTACATTTTTCAAAAACCATACATGCATCTTCCTTATGGTTTTCTAAAGCATCCTCATACATACTCGAAACCAAATAATTATTTGTGCAATCATCCTCAAGGTGACCAAAATTTCCACATCTAAGACATTTCATGATAATGAATCTATGCTTTGATTCTTCCTCTTTTTTTGATATGAACAACATCTCATTTTTAGTATCACTTGAAGAACTTTCACTATCACTACTAGAACACTTACTTGCTTTGTCTAGGTATAAACTCTTCTTGTGCTTGTGAGAATACCTCTTTCCTTGATTGCTGTGCTCATCTTTGATTTTCCTATGATGCTTGTGCTTTTCAGAATCCTTGCTTTTAGAATCCTGTATATCTTCATCACTTTCATTCTTGGGAACAAGACAGTTAGTAGCATAATGACCAAACTTTCCATAATTGAAACATCTTATATTTTTCATGCTTTTGTGCTTTCTAGAGAACTTGCCTTTCTTGTTGTAATATGCCTCTTCATCACTAGAAGACTCATCACTCTCTTGAAGTTGTTTACCCTTGGATTTCTTGGTAGCCTTGAAAGCTGCCTCTTTCTTGACATCAACCTTCACTTGAGTTATCAACTCAAATGCTGCAAGTATACTATGGAGCTCATCATTTTTCCACTTATCCAAATATTTAGCTTCCTCAATAGCAGAAATATTTTCACTAAATCTATTAGGAAGAGATCTTAAAATCTTATCACAAACATCATTTTCAGCAAGCTCAAGACCTAAGTCTTTCATGGAGTTAACAACCTCATCCATACGAAGCATGTAGTCACTAATATTTTCATCCTCATTCATCTTGAGTTGTTCAAACATACCTTTGAAGTGTCTCAACTTAGCCTTTCGAACATTTACATCACCTATGTGAACCACCTGCAACTGTTTCCACATTTCACTAGCTGTCTTGCAGTGAATCACCTTGGTAAGATCTGCCTTCTATAAACCTTTCAGGATTGCATTCATTGCTTTTGAATTGCTGTGATGTAGGAGCCTATCTTCTTTAGTATAAGGACCATGTTCAGGAATGGTGTACCCATCTTCAATCACTTCCCAAACCTCATTCCCAAGTGCCATTAGATGAACATTCATCCTTGCACTCCAAAGACCAAAATATGATCGATCAATAATAGGTGCTGCATTACCACTTGAATAATCCATTGTGTTCTTTACTGGCTTTTCCTTCAAGTTGTTAAACTTTTTGAAGGCACCCGATCTGATACCAATTGAAGAACACAAGCTTATACTGAGAGGGGGGGTGAACAGTATAAGACCTTTTTTTAATTTTTCCTTTATACTTCAAAATTATGAAGTGTATAAATAGAAGTATCGATAGCCGTAATCAAAGCAATGCACAAAATACCATACACAATAGAGACACAACAATTTACGTGGTTCACCCAAAGTGGGCTACTCCACGGATAAAATATTTCACTAAATTTTATCAAATCAAATTTTGGGAATACCTTTCCCGATTACAATGTTTATGGGCACCAACCCAAAGGAGACACAAATCCCCTAGCTCTGCTCTGACTAGTGATCCTCTAGAAGACCTCTACCTTCGTTGCCCTTAGCAAATAGAACTCTATCCATAGAAGACATCTGTCCTCCCTACTCTGGCTGGAGACCTCTACCCTCAACTCTATCACCTCCAAAGATAGTCCTCGAATTTGCACTAAACATAGTCCTTCGGTTTAGCACAAATGTCCTCGTTCTCTTTCTCTGATCTACACCAAATACAGTCCTTCGATCTAGCACAAATGTCCTCGAATTTGTACCAATATCTGTCCTCAACTGGTTCTCAAATCTGGTTCACAAAAGTGGTTCACAATATTTCACTAAAGCTTGCTTGATCTTCACCCAAGTCTTCACCAAGACTTGTCTTAGATCTGTTTTGCAAGTTCTTACTAGAACCTGCCCAAACTGTTTCACAAGCTCAAGAAAAAATTGCTCAAATTTGTGCAACAACAGTCCCTCTCAATGAATTTTCCAAAACCATCAAAGCCTGCGCACTATCACCAAACATCACAAAAATGATGCACCCCACAACTTTGGGCTTTTCTACTCTCTGTGCGCAAACACAGCAGTACTATCTTTACATACTCTAATTCCTTGCGATCTCTCTCACTTTAGACATTTTGACAAAATGCACTTTGTACACTACTATCGAATTTTGCACTTTGCTCTCAACGATCGAACTTCTCCCCCACACTCTATCTGTGAATGTCACACTTCAAACGCACACTCAAAATCGATACCTTAACTCTTCGAACAACCCTCCTTTTATAATAATACTTTCAAGATCAAAACCTTGATCTTAGTCGACTGCACAACCCTAAACTATGTCGGCTACAAACCCTAATATTCGTCGGCCCAAATTTAACTTTGTCGGCCTCACTGCCTTTGCAACTCTTTTGTAGCTTCTGTCGTGAAACTACAACATGTCATGATATCGTGACACTTTTGCAACCGTACACTATCTTTTGGCTTTTGTCATGATATCGCGACATTTTAGCCTTTGACAACTTCATCTAAGCTCTTGTCGCGCTATCGCGACACTTTTGTCTTTGTCAGCATCAACTTTGCTTTTGTCACAAAATCGTGACACTTCTACCTCTGCAGACTCCGACTTCACTCCTGTCACGAAATCATGACACTTCTGTCTTCATAGTTCACAACTTGGTTTCTAGCGTGAAATTGCGACACTTCTCCTGTTGAAGACCTACTTTGTGTTTCTATCGTGAAATCGTGACACTTTCTCCAACCGAACACTGCCATATCAATCTATCACAAAATCATGACACTTTCTCTTCCTTGCACTCTTGTCTGCTTGCACTAGCAAAAACGGAACATGTCATGAAATCATGACACTTTCGTTGCCTTGTGTTTTTCTTTGCCTTATGCCCGTGAAATTGGAACATGTCACAAAATCGTGACGCTTTCACCTTCGAGCTCTTCCTTCTTGAATTCATTGCAAAATCATGACGCTTCTTCTGTTGAAGACTTGCTTACTATCTCTATCGTGAAATCGTGACACTTTCTGCATCCATAAGCTTTCTCTTCAACCTGTCACGAAATCGTGACACTTTCTGCATCCGTACGAATTCTTTTCAGCCTATCGCGAAATCGTGACGCTTTCAACTTTCGTACGTCTTCTTTGCAACCTGTCGCAAAATCATGACAGTTCTCATTTCAGACTCTTCCCTTTGTTGCATGTCACGAAATCGTGATAGTTCTCACTTGGAACATTTTCACCTGCAACATGTCACGAAATCGTGACATTTTATCTTGCTTCCACTTTGTCTTCTGACTTGTCGCGAAATCGTGACACTTTTTCTCCTTAGTGCTTTTCTTTTCTTCGGGTCACGAAAACCCGACATGTCGCGATATCGTGACACTTTTTCTCCTGGACTCTCTCTCCTGCATTATGTCACGAAATCGTGACACATTTTCTCCCGGACTCTCTCTCCTGCATTATGTCATGAAATCGTGACACTTTTTCATCTATTCAACCTACTTTGCAATATGTCACGAAATCGTGATATTTCTAACTCGAACATTCTCTCTCTTCTTTGAGTCATGAAACTGCGACATGTCGCGATATCGCAAAAATTTTCTAGAAAGCTTTCTCTCGCCTGCTTAAGTCGTGAAAATGCGACATGTCGCGATATCATGACATTTTTCTAACTTACTTGCTTTCGAACTTGTCATGCCGAAACCTTCATCAAAACAAATTCTTTTACATCAAATAAAATTCTTTTAAAGATTCTTGACATCAATGACAACTTATACACTTGAGCAAAGGCAATATACCCAAGGTACCCAAAATTGCCAACATGACTGCCTCTATGCGGCCATTTTGGTCCACCTACTTGGGAGCAGACTTGTATATCCTAGCACACCAAAGACTAAAGGATACCAAGAAGACTTGTATTGCAAGTACCATCGATAAAAGGGTCATGACATCTCCGGATGTTACAAGTTCAAGAACTTGGTGCAGGACCTAATCGATAGCAAAGCTCTCACGGTGGACAACCCCATGGTACCAAAAAACCAATATATGGAGGTCCACAAAGACCCATTGCCTGCCCATGGGGAGCAGGCTAAGCCCACACAACAATTAAACGAGGTCCATTAGGCCTATCCCAAGCAAGGATTTATGGGTATGGTGAGCATCATGACACAGAACAAGAGATACCCAAGTCTAGTCCTAGTCCCTATAGCTCCAAGTGATGTTCTGTCAACTTAACTAGCTGCACCACCTTTAGTATAGACTCCCTTGCCTAGACCTGTGGCCATGATTCGAACCAAACTCACTCAGAGTTTGAGGACCACATTGGCTAGGATCTCCATCTATGAACTAATCTAGCAATCACAGCCTCACAAGGAGGCCCTGATGGATATTCTAAAAGCCATTGAGCTACAACCCCAGGAAGCAAATTATTTCAACAACTTCATGGGGCATGTACATGTAGCACCCTAAAATTGGCGTAGTAAAACTTAGCAATAATCAAAATTACCTTAGTAATAATTCAAATTCAAATTTCAACCCTAAAACCGCTCCCAAATAGCCTTTTTACCCATTTCCTTATTTTCTATACCATTTTTAGGATTTGTTGTGACCGTTGGATGATATCGTCACCGATCAAACGATATCGCCTCAGATTGGACGATTTCGTCTGGACTAGGACGTCCAGACGATCTTGTCCCAAAACTAATTTTTCATAATTAGCTTCTATTTCAACAGCTTCTCTAACTCGGGCAAAGACGCGTCTGCATCGTTAGAGACCTCCCCCGTTGGAGATCTTCCAAATTAGGATGATCTCCAACCTCCTAACTTCCTCGCTAAGTCTATTTAAACCTTAGGACCCCCCCTTGACTTTCCCCTGGCTGGATTTTCTGTAACTTGACCTTTACACACATTAGAACACCCTGGATTACCATCTGCGCTTGTCCTATCCAAATTTTTTTGCAGGAACTTTGTTATTCTTTAGCCGAAGCAAGCTCAGATCGTCGCAGACGATCCTGTCCAATTCGAGATGATTTCATACCAATCCAAGATGATTTCGACTGCAGTCAACATTGGGGGCATTCAGAGCCCAGAGTTTGTATTTTCTCCACTCTTTTCTGCTGCATTATTCTGCATTTAGTTAATTCTATGGTTATTCCTTATTACTTTGCATTTTGGAGTTCACCCATATAGTTTTAATGCATGATAAAATCATAATTTATCATTAAATCATTGAAATACACTCATATTTTGTTTATAATTATCCGTCTAATATTATTGTTGTCATTCTGCATCATTGCCCTCTGTTTGTATTGCTGCATTTTTTGTATTTTGTATCTGCTTCTCTGATTGCAGGTCTCTGACAAATTCGTCTGACGAATCCGTCAGATCTCAAACGATCCCGTCAGATCGGAGATGATCCTGTCAAATTCTAGACGATCCTGACTACTTCAAAAATAAGAACCTCCATCAGACATCTGGATCAGGTATGTCTCTTTAATCTAGCTTATTCTCTCTGTTTTCTATTCAAACCTATTTTTTATATTCATTTAATTTGCATTCTCATATAGAATAACTTAGATTCATTTGGCCAAACCTAGGACTTGGATGTTTAAAGGTAAAATTGAACACATTAAACTCATTCCCAACCTAGGCGTGGAAAATGCCACTAAATGTTTCCTGGTGAACCCCACCATCCGTCAAAAAATCACCTTAATACCCCTCCCTCGAGAGGCGAGACCTTCAAAGGGCCTCTCAGTCCGAGGTATTGTCCCATCATTTTCCCATCCTCCTTTCGGGCGCGGATCCTTTAGCCTAAAGGTAAGGATGCAAAAAATTTGGAGCGATACATTTTGGTGAACCCGACGTGAAACTAAAACCTTTTGAAAACAAAAAAAAAAAATATATATATATAGATGCATTTAAAATCATTAGAAAAATACTAAGTTGCATATCATGTCTAGATGGTAGCTCCTAAGAAAATATTAGTAGTTACTATAAACGTTGAAAACCAATTAGCAGCCATAGAAGTTAATTCTATGCTTAGTGTGCCTAAAACAGATAGAAACCAACTTTTGTGGAAAGAACTTGATAGGAGGCTAGGTATCATTTCATCTAGATCAACCGAACTTAGACAAATCAAGAGGTTTGCCCTAGATAGGATCCTGGATCCTCATCAACTCATTGTTTATCATGAACTTCAGAGAGCCTGCCATAGGTGGTTAGCTTATAGGAGAGCTCTTGTGTCTTCAAAATTGTTCACCTTCGAGGAATACCTCAAGAAGGCAGTTGTGGTACGCCAATTTCTAGTTCATATAGAAGTCCAAGAAACTGATCTTATGATTAGAAAAATATGGAATAGAATTCCTAGAGCTATGTTGTATCATGAATATTGTCATGAGAATTATTATTATCAACCAGAATCTGAAATACACGGTATTGCTATAGCACATTTCATTAAATTCTTGAAAGAAAATTTTCAATTTGAAGAAGAACACTTCATGACTCCTGAAGAACTTGAGCCCATTAATGATATTTATAAATTGTTTATAGAAAACTAGATCATTGCTTTCATCATTATTATTTCTTGCATTTAGTGTGTTGTTTGTTATCTTTATAATATTGTTACAAAAACAAGAAAAACCAAAACATAACAAAAACCAAAAACATTTTATTTCAAATACTATAGTAGGTATATAATTAAAATATATACCTCTTAAGCTTGTTGCACATATATATATATATATATATATATATATATATATATATATATATATATATATATATATACAAGTATATATATATTTGCTGAAATCTAAATTTAAGCACAATGCCTAAACTTAGGAATGGTAAACAAACTGAACAAGAAGAAGAAGATTGGTTAGAAGACAAAACAAAAAACCCAAATGTCCTTCCTGAGGAATCAATTTCGAAGGAGAAACTCTAGAATAGCCAGAAGATGACCTCGGGTCAAGAAAATGAACAACAAGAAAATCTTAAAGAGGAAGGATCCTCATCCCCTAGAATAGCTCCAGATGGAACTATTGCTTTTGATAACTTAAATCATTTTTGGAAATTTTTCAATAATAACATTGGGGCTCTTAATATGGCAGTTCGTATTGATAAAGGGCAAATTAGTGACACTCAAGCAGCCATGGAACATATGTTTGACATACACACTAATCCCTTGTCTTTCATTGATCAAGAAAGTGATAAAGCTGGACCATCCAATAGAGATATGGTCACTATGATTCAGAACATGCCAAAACAATAGGTTACCCAACCCCCTAAGGAACCTTTTATTGAGCCTAAAATCATTCCCACAAAAAAGAAACCTTCCTTCACTGCCTTACTTCGCCAAACTATTGATCAATATGCTTCAAGTAGAAAAAAACCTAAAATGAAGCCAAACATCAACTTTCAACAATCGGGCATACAACATAATACAACTTCAAAATTTCTTCATAACACCCTTCCTACCAACAATTTATACAATAGCAATATAGCATCTAATCTCCATGTCCCTCCATCATATGCTCACAAATCCCATATTAATGCCCTACCAAACCAATATGGTGGGCAAACTAGTAATCTGGAAGCCATGGTGAAATAGTTAGCTTCGCGCATGGACCAGATAGATCCCTACCGTACCTCATACAATTATTGAGAGATATGTAGTCAACCTCTGGATCCCATAATCGTAGCACAACCATACCCTAAACACTTCCCCATGCCCGTCCTGCCTATATATAAAGGAACTGAAGATCCTATAGAGCATCTTCGCATGTTTAGGATAGCATGTCATGATATATCACATGATGACTTGCTATTACTAAAAATGTTCCCAAAAATCTTAGGAGGAATGGCATTAGAGTGGTACTATCAATTGCCCACTCATTCTTTAAGAAATTTTGAAGAAACAGCTGAATCGTTTGTCCATCAATTTAGTGCCTACATCGAGAGGCATGTCACCATTAAAGATTTATACAACTTAAAACAAGACAAAGATGAATGTTTTGCTAATTTCTTAGCTATATGGAGGCAGTTGATAGGAAAGCTACACTTTATGCTACCTTATAGGGAAATGTTGGACATTTTTATTAATAATTTGCAAGAACAAATATCTTATGAACTATCAACTGCTACCTTAACTACCTTCGATCATGCTATAGACTTAGCTCGAAGAGTAGAAGATTCCTTCATTAGGAGAGGCTAGCTTAGGAAGAAAGATGATGAGAAAACATCTAGAAATCAGTATAAAAACAAACAAGTTGTAGGTGACGGAGTCACTGATAGTAGAAATGTTGCTAATATCAATACAACGAAGACAACAGAAAAATTTATATTAAAACCTCCTGATAAACCTCCTCGAGAGTTTACTAGATTGAATCAACCTTTATCAACCATTCTTCCTCAATTATTAGCACGAGGCTTGATTCAATTACCAACTATCCGGGAACCTGATCCAACTATACCCAGATACAGAGCTGATTTACATTGTGATTTTCATAGAGGACCTGGACATGCTACAAATTATTGCAAAATATTGAAACATAAAATACAAGATTTGATTGATAATAAAGAAATGGAGGTGCAAGCCTTCCAACCTAAACAAAATGCTCCTAATAATGCTCAAAAGACCATTCCCAAAAATCAAAATCAAAATGTTAATCAATCATTGGATATATTTCAACATCCTTTACTAAAACATGGTAAAGAAGTGGCCAATCAAATCGAAAATCATAATGTTCCCCCTCCTACCTGATATGTAGGGACGATTAGCGGACAATTATCTGTTCAGGATCCTTAAATATTTGGCACAACCTTATCCATGGTCATGACTAGGCCCCTACATAATATTCAAACTCCCGTTCCTAGTGATGTAGAATTAGATACTGAAAGTGAAATAGACATCACCTCAAACCAATCGAATAGTTCTAAAAATGAATCAGATCCTATTCAACCCATCATAGATGCTATGGTTCTAGGAGAACCATTTCCTAGAAGAGTTACTACTCGACCCTCTTTTAATTAGTTCCTTCCTAATGAACAAGCCATAAACGCTCAACCAAGACCAGTTTAGCGTCTTCAATATAACATTGTAGGTACCATTGGAGCCATTACCAGACAACAGGCTCAAAAATTTCAACAAGATCAAACTTAGAATGATGGATCAGCTCCATTTATTTTGAAAAATCCCAATAAAGGGAATCATATGTCTAATGTTGAACCAAAACCTCCTTACAATATTAATGAAAAATTATCCAATACTACAGCCAGAATTTCCCTTTTGGACTTGTTAAGATCTTCTCCTACCCATAGGGATGAGTTGATCCTTACATTAAGCCAAATGATGGTATCTCAAAATATTCAACCCGAAGCCATGTCCAATACTATCATCACTCGAGAAGTTGATTGTATTGACTTTCGGGATAAAGATATCCCACAATATAGTTTACATAAGGATAACCCCTTATATATTACTGCTCTAATTGGAGATGTAGCTATTAAAAGAGTCTTGATTGATAATGGTTCATCTCTAAACATTTGCACTTTTGACTTCTACCAATGATTTGGCTTTAGAAGTGATGAAATGAAGAAAACTAACATGATTATCAAAGCTTTCAATGACGAGACACAAGAAACGTGTGGAGTCATTACCTTACCCTTGCAAGTTGGTCCTAGAACCCTAGATACAACCGTGTTTATTGTACATTGCCCAACATCGTAAAATATACTTTTGGGTCGCCCTTGGATCAATGCGATGCGAGCGTTTCCTTCCACTTTACATCAGTGTGTTAAATTTGAATTTAAAAATCAGTTGGTCACTATCCATGGTGACCCTAGACCCTTTGATATGTGTGCTTTGGCAAAACCTGTTGGAGTGCAATTTTGCCCTGCTCTGTCATCCACACATCCTAATTCTTATTTTTCATCTAAATATGTGAAAAACACACACATAACATCATCTACTCCATCAACTACACCTATACATTTAACTAAACCATCTTATGAAAAAACCACACTAAAACCTCAAAAATATCTTCAATCCACAACCAATCCTTCATGTTCTATCCCTATAATTTCAAAACCTATAGACCCATTTATTGACACCTCCACATTATCAACATCTATCATACCTTCCACATCTAAAGATATAGGGAATGATCCTTCTACATCTTATGTTCTTTCTGATGAACTTTTATCAGATTTATCCACAATCTTAATATCAGAAAAAAAAATTCTTTTATGCAAGATTCAATTCTTTTAAATAACTTGTTGACATCTCCTCGTACTTTGGGCCTCCCACAACCTATGGGAAGTACTTACTAAATTGGGAGTTGTGCTTTTATTTATAAAGGATATGATTGGGGAAGAATACCCAGGAATATCAAAACTCATCATGAGGGATATGCCCGATGTTATTTTGCTAATGAATATATTAAAGCTAAACCCATCATGCTTAAAATGGGCTATAAAGGGAAAGGCTTGGGACATTTCCAAAATGGTATGAAAGAACCTATTGAGGTAGAGCCATGGCCTGCCCGATGTGGTGTGGGCCTATTTCCTAGTAAGGGTCAACCCTTCCCTTTTGAAGATGATGATCAACTCATATGTTATCAAGATTATCTAGATAAACAAGATTCTTTGTATCCCAAGAATAATTCTTCTACCTACAATATGCTATCCATAGCTTACCCTGAATTGAATGCTGAATTCGATGAGGAGTTGGAAGGAGATATTTTCCATGATATCTTTGTTCAAGAGTTGTTACACAATGGTTTTTATTTTGATGGTTCTATACCAACTATAGCCCAACTTGAGGCCACCACTCATCAAGATGAATTATCCAACCTAACCTTAAAAGAATTACAAGAATTGGGCATTTCACCCGCCCAGCCTAATTTTGAAAGAGATCTACACATGGAAGTAGAAAACGTCATTAAAGTTAACATTGGAATTGAGGATAATCCTCACATAATCAATATTGGATCAGCATTAAGTCAAGAAAAACAAGTTGAATACATTGTATTCCTTAAAGAATATGAAGATGTCTTCGCTTGGACATATGAATATATGCCAGGTCTGGACCCTTTTGTAGTCATGCATCATATAGTAGTCCATTCGGATGCTAAACCTATTAAACAAAAACTTAGAAAAATGCATCCCAAAGTGGCCCTGCTAGTCAAAGGGGAGTTAGAAAAACTCCTAAATGTTATTTTCATACAAGCTATTGATTATGCTAAATGGATCTCGAATGTAGTTCCAGTCACCAAGAAAGAAGCTACCAAAGTTAGGGTTTGCACGGACTTTAGAGATATTAACACTGCATGCCCTAAAGATGATTTTTCTCTTCCAAACATGGATCAAATCATTGATTTTACTGCTGGGAGTGGGATGATGTCCCTCATGGATGGATTCTCTGGCTATAATCAGATCAGGATAGCTCCTGAAGATCAGTCTAAAATAGCCTTAATTACCCCTTGGGGTACCTTTTGTTGGACAGTGATGCCATTTGGTTTAAAGAATGCAGGCGCAACCTATCAACGAGCTATGACTTATATCTTTCATGATATGATGCATGATATCCTACATGATTACGTAGATGATATTATAGCTCACTCTATTAAAGAAGATGATCATTTAGATGATTTGAGAAAAGTATTTAATCGGTTAAGATAATACCTTATTCGATTAAATCCAGTGAAATACATATTCGGAGTTAAGTCCGATAAACTATTAGGGGTTTTAGTTTCTTTACGTGGTATCGAAATCGACCCTCTCAAGATTGCAGCTATCACTAATATGCTCGCACCTACCAATATATCTGAGTTATGAAGTTTACAAGGTAAGCTTCCAGCCATCCGTCGCTTCATTGATAAGCTGGCGGACAAAACCACTCCCTTTCTTAAGCTCCTTAAGAAGGATGTCACTTTTAACTGGGACGACGAATGTATAGAAGCTTTTGAACTTCTCAAACAATACCTCCTTAACCCACCTATGCTTTCACCACCTAGACCTGATTGCCCATTTCTCCTGTATATTTCAGCTTTAGATTTTGCTTTAGGAGCTATGTTAGCTCAGCTTGATGATGAGAAGAAAGAACGTGGTAATTATTACATTAGCCAAACTTTAATTAGTTATGAAACTCGTTATACCTCATTAGAAAAACTATGTCTAGCAATCGTATTTTCTACGCAAAAATTATGCCATTATGCTTAGTCAAAAAACATATGTCATTGCTAAATATGATCCCTTGTGGTATCTTATGAGTTGACCTTATTTATCGGGTCGCACAACCAAGTGGGTTATTGCTCTAAGCGAGTTTGAACTCACATTCATAGGACAAAAGTCTGTTAAGGGTCAAATCATAGCAGATCAGTTAGTTGCTGCACCCTTAGATCCTACCCATCCCCTCATCATTGAGTTTCCTGATGAATGCCTTCAATTAGAGGTAGACCATATTGAAAAATGGTCCTTATACTTTGATGGAGCCCGATGCATGAGTGGGGCTGGTGCGGGTATTATTTTAATATCCCCGCAAAAACACATCATACCTTTGTCTTTTAAATTAACATTTGCTTGCACCAATAATACTGTCAAATATGAGGCTCTAATCCTTGGATTACGAGCTGCCTTGGCATTAAAAATCAAACATATGCTAGTTTTTGGTGATTCTCAACTTGTCATAAATCAAATTAATGAAGTTTATCAGACCAGAGATGATAAATTACGTCCATATAAAGCATATGTTTTGCAATTTTTATCCTTATTTGATAAATTTACTTTGGAAGCTATTTTGTGCACTAGCAACCATGCAACTGATGCTATGGCTGCAGCTACATCTCTTCTACCCTTGGAGTTAGATGATGAATATGCCACCATCATTATTTGTTGACTCCAGGAACTCGCTTCAAATAAGTCATATTTAGAACCTTTGGATATGTTTCTAATCAATGAAACTACTCCTGACCCTTGGTATACAGATATAGTTGATTTTCTTCAAAATGGGACTTTCCCTACCAATTCTAATAGAAACCAAAGTCGGTTATTACGTAGACGAGCAAGTCGATTTGTAATAATTGGCAATACTTTATATAGGAGATCTTTTGAAGGTATCCTATTGAGATGTTTGAATCTAGAAGAATCCAAATTAGCTTTAAGTGAAGTTCACAATGGATCTTGTGGAGGACACTTCAGTGGTAGTGTCATTGCTAAAAATCTCCTTAGGATAGGCTACTTTTGGCCTACAATGGAAAAGGATGCACATGATTATGTGCGCCATTGCAAAAAGTGCCAAAAACATGCTGACCTTGTGCATGCACCTACACAAGAGCTACAGGCTATTTCATCTCCTTGGCCCTTTTCAAAATGGGGCTTAGACATTATTGGCAAAATTAATCATGTGTCATCTGATGGACACAATTTCATCATTACTGCCACTGAGTATTTCATGAAGTGGGTTGAAGCTATGCCTTTAGCTTCCTGCACTGGAACACAAGTCTCTAAATTTATTTTTAATCAAATCATTTGTAGGTTCGAAATTCTTGCAAATCTCATCTCAAACAATGGAACTTGTTTCAAAAATAAATATGTCAAGAAATTATGTCAAAAATATAAGATTCAACATTGCTGGTCCACTCCCTATTATCCTTAGGGTAATGGCCAAGCAAAAGCATCTAACAAAACCTTAATCAAAATTCTCAAAATATTGGTCAATAAATCTGGCCGTGATTGGCACATTCAATTATATCCATCTTTGTGGGCCTATCGAACTAGTGTTCAAACTCCCAGTGGAACTTCACCTTTTGTCTTGGTTTATGGCACTGAAGCCGTTTTTCATTTTGAATTAGAAGTTACTTCTTTGGCTCTACTACTTCAAGATATCGAAGTAGGAGATGAATATCGAGCTGGCAGACTCAGTCAGCTGGAACTTCTAGATGAAAAGCACATCAATGCTTTGGAGCATCTTCGTGCTTACCAAAACAAGCTTAAAAGATCATATGCCAAGAAAGTTTGTCATCGATCCTTTGAGGTCAGCGACCTTGTTTTAAAAGAAAATAAAAAAAATACTAATGCAATTAAAGACCTTAAAGGTAAATTTGAGCCCAACTGGCTTGGACCATATATTATTACTGCTAAATTTGAATCAAAAGCATACAAATTAGCTACCTTAGATGGTAAAGATTTAAAATAACCTATGAATATTATGCATCTTAAGCGATATTACGCATAAAATTTGGTCATTTCATCATTTGTACATATTTTGCATGTTGTCTCATTTAAATATATATATATATATATATATATATATATATATATATATATATATATATAACTGTTTAAACAAAAACAAATGAAAAAATAAAAAGTCAAAACAGCAATATTACTGACTCTTTTGAAACCCAAAAAAAAAATAAAGAAGCAAGAGAGAGTCAAAATTATCAAACTCTTCACAAATATTTGTTGTATATATTTCTTATTCAAGCATTGCAGTTATATTTTCAAGTTATTTTGGATAAATTAGCATTTATTTGGAATCCCCCACTATCACAAACACAAAAATAAATATCTTGATTTTATCTGGCATGATTACTAATCTCTCTTTTATCAAAGTCCACAAAATTCAATTAAATAAAGTTTGAGCACAGATAATTGATCTTGTTATTTACTTAAACCAAGCATATCCTTTCACAATAAAATGATTATATTTGTAATGTCCATGCTATGCTACATAGTAGAAGTGGTTTCTTGAGCGAAAAGTTTCCCCTGCTATCCTATCATTCACATGGTCTAGAATTTTTGAGAATTGGCAAAAGGACAAGTTCACCCCTACCCGGAATAAAAATCCCTTGCTCTACAGCTAATCCGAGCAAGTATCCCTAGTATAGGAAGAAAATAAAAGTTCAAGAAAAATAGAAAAAAAAAACAAGTTATTTCAGCATTATCTCAAATATCAAGCCAAAATACAAAAATACAAAAAAAAAAAAAAAAGAGAGAAAAAGAAAAGCAAAAGCAAAGAAAAAGAAACAAACAAAAGCAAAAGCAATAAAATCCCTTTCCCTAACCATTGAAAAGAAAATAAGGGTTGATGAGCTTGAATCCCTGGAATTCTCAATTATTCAAAAACTGTGAGGTAAGCCCCATAACAGGTGGTTTGTGCCCAACCCGCTTGGCATTGGGTAATCCCTTGCGTGGTGATATGTCTATCACATTAGCGACCCTCTTTTGTACAGACCTATTTCTGCTTATGGATTAGCTAGCTCTTGATAACCCGACCTACATAGTAGTATGGTATGGTTATATGCATCTAAATCATGGTTAACGAACACTTATTTGGTTAATTCAAATCACTTCTATCATAGTATCTTGCTCAAACCTGGTAAATGAACAATGCAATTGCACACACATTTGTATTTGAGAGATTCTGTGTATCATTATGATAAATCAAGATTGGAAATGAACTCACATACGCACATGGGATTCCTTATCAATCTAACTTTTGTCTTTAAGATACTTTGACATATTTCTGCAAATTGTTTGGAATAAATTCATTTTTCTCTTTAAAGAACAGTTGTTTAGTATAAAGACAACTATATGCATTATCAAAAATCAAAATCATTTTCAACACATGCAATCAAGTTACATTTATATATAACTTTTGACTTTCATGACAATGGTATAGTTCCAAAACCAAAATTGAAATTTTATGCCTAGTGCAAGTTCTCATCTCCATATTTTATGACTATTTCAAAAATTAAAAATCAACCATGCAACTGTTATATTATTTTCTTCTTTGGATTTCGTGATGATGGTATAAGTATATACCTAAATATTCTATGCCTAGCGCAAACCATTGTACCAATTTTATTTTCCATTTATTCAAAATCATAAAAACATATGACTTAAATCATTATGTTACACAATTATGCTTTAAAACAAAACAAACACTTACTCTATTTTCATGTCATTATGTCAAAACTTCAATTTTGCAATGATGGTATAATTCCTAGGGAATTATCCAAAAAATTTATCACACTTAGGAATTTATGCCTAGCAAAAGTCCTCTTAAAATATTTCATGCATAATATTTTCATGGAAATCTGAAAACAAATCATAATCATCATCATCATCATTTGCATTATCACACCAAAGTCTTAAGACAATCTCTTAAGCACTCTTTTACTTTTAACAATATTTCTATACTGGGATTAGCTTGACGACCGAGTGAGCGACGACTCTATGAAATGATCTATAATAGAGACAATGTCCTTTGAAATTATTGTTAGAAGTCCCTTTTCTTTTTTATCAAATCACATCATAAACAACCAATTTGTTTACATCAGATTATTTCATTTAAATTTAAAAAAGCATGACATTCAAACCATAATATTTCCAAATGACATAATTATATGAATCATCAAATCAATCACACCACAACAATAAAGCATCATACAAACACATAAGACAAGTCATATGATCAAAAATATCATATATATATATATATCTCAACAATATATGTACATCATATCAAAACTGGATTGGTATGCCATAATCTACATCTTGGCATACTCAATCCTCTCAAATCATATAATCAGTCTGTACAGTGCAGTAGCCTAGCCTTGAGAACCCCTCAAGCTCTCAGCCTCATCTCCTCCCCAGCCCTGAGGTGGACGAGGTGGCCCCATCGCAGTATGTGTAGTACTGCGAGTCCTAGTCATCGATCGAGATGAAGTCCTCGATAACCCAACCCTGATCAAATTCACAATGCCGGCTGGCAGCTATACCCTCTGGCCCTTTGACACCATCTAGAAGTAGATACCCTGATAGAACGCGGTCTAAGCAATCGACCACACCAGCTCTTGAGCGCTCGCTCCTCAACTCCGTGCTTTGAGGCGTGCAACCTCATATTTGAGCTGTGTAGCTTTCGCTCGGTGGCGTGCAGCCTCATCCTGTAAATTCTGCACCTGTGCCTGGAGATGGATAGTCTTCGCCTAGAGAATAGCCATCTCACTACTCTCTCCTATGTCCACACCCTTGCCCTTATCGGGCGATGGTGGTCTCTCTCTCCATGGAGAAGGGGGTCTCTCCTCCCTCCTCTCTCGCTACCATGGTCTCTATTGAGCCTGTGGTCTCCTCTGCTCTCTCCCTTCGTGACCCTTTGCTACCTCAATGTTTGCCTGACATCGCCTCCCCATCCGATGCACAACTACGTGAATCGGACCCTAAGCCCTCGTCATCCGAGGAGGGTGGATGCCTGCGTACCAGGCATCATAGCCATCAGCTACCCCTGCATCATCCCCATCCACTAGTTGAATGGGGGCATCATCTACGTCCTGACTCTAGAAGTGCTGCATATCTAGAGCCCCGCTAGCTGTAGTGTTATCATGAACGGTCTGGGAAAACCCATAGTCTCTGAGAGATGGGATCCCCTGCTATAGACTGAACTGTATCAAAACTTGATTGTAGCGATGGAGCTCCACCTCTCCTCTCTCCATCCTCAGCCAGTAGACTCGCCTAACACAAGCCAGCTCATATCCATCCTTGTCCCACCCTGGATGATCTCTCTAAGGCCTCCAGGTGATCTGGTCGGAGACAAGGTCATCAAGTAGTCTCCGGGACATTGGCAAATCTATTCGCTGTTGTGACCCTCTTCGGAGCCACCAGTAGAAAGCTCGGGGCTTCTCCCCATCAATCCCTATCAGTGGGAGCCCTACCGGACTTCGCACTATGATGTGCTCCCAACACCAAACCTACAGTAGTGATGTCATAACCAGACATCGGCCGCCCTTGTATACGACCCCATGCAGGATCCTATACAATCGACATAGTATATAAATCCCCCAAGAAAACCTGTATTCGTGGTCTCTCATGTCACAAACCACATTTGTCAGTAGCCATGGTACTCTGCATACACTCTGATGGCATAGCAGCAGACCACCTACAACCCTAGCCAAAACTTGTGTCAGTCCAGATGCCCCAAGCATCTGGCATAGCGACTCAATGTTCACTCTACCCTTCTCCAGGGCGAAGCTCAGATCTCCACACAGTCACATCATCGTGTGGCCTTGATTGGCCGTGAGAGTTATCAATTGTCCTTGTATGGGGATCCTCAAAATCCTCCATACATCCTCTAGTGTGGGAGTCATCTCCCCTATTGGTAATCGAAAACAGGAAGAACCAAGATACCACCTCTCTGCTAGGGCTGTCAATAGCCCCATGTCTGTAGACACCTGTGGCATCTCTGCCACATGTTGCAATTCGAATTGTGCCAATTGATCTCGCTCTGCCTGAGATAGAGCGGCCAAGTCATCCCTCAGCCCGTCGTATTTCCATTCTCTACTCTTTAGTAATCCTCTCTACAACATAAACAATAAAACAATAAAAATCATTAATAAAACAATGATTAAAAATGCAAGTAAAGTAAGTTCAATTTCATCAATGATGATATCGTCCGCTATTGGACGATATCGTCCCAAATTTGAGCAATTTCGTCTTTGATTTTGCAACTGAAATTGTCCCTTTTTTGACGAAATCATTCCTATTTTTGTCGATTTCACCCTTAGACGAAATCGGCGATATCGAGACGATTTTGACGAAATCGAGACAATTTTGTCCCGACGACGTCGACGGCCCAAAAACAGCCGTGATGCTCAAAAATCATCAAAATTTAATCTACAAAGCATAGAAAATCAAATTTCCAGCATTCTAAACTAATTTTAGACCCTTACCCGTAGCCCGCACTGGACCTCTGTCGATCTATGCGCTGTCTCGACCATCTTGTCTGCAGAGCTCTAGAAAACAGTAAAAATGAACAATAACAATGAATTAGGGTTTTTCCCTATTTTTCTTAATTTTATTCAAAAACAATTAAAAACATTTTAATTTTGCTTTTTCGTGTTTTTACCTCAAACATTCGATTTGGGTAAAAACACGGAGGGGGCATCATAGTAAGCTGTCGTACGATTCGACCAAGAATCATCGCCTAAAAATGAGAATAATTTTTGCTTTCTCGTAGATCGAGAAGAACTCATCTTTAACGCATTTTCCTCAAAAAATTCGCTAAAGAGGGGGCAAAATGTAGCACCCTAAAATTGGCGTAGTAAAACTTAGCAATAATAAAAATTACCTTAGTAATAATTCAAATTCAAATTCAACCCCCAAAACCGCTTCCAAATTGTCGTTTAACCCGTTTTCTCGTTTCTTGTGCCATTTTTAGGATTTTTGTGACCGTTGGACGATATCGTCATCGATCAGATGATATCGCCTCAGATCAGACGATTTTTTCTGGACTAAGACGTCCAGAAGATCTTGTCCCAAAACTAATTTTTAATAATTAGCTTATGTTTCAACAACTTCTCTAACTCGGGCAGAGATGTTTCTGCACCGTTAGAGACCTCCCCCATTGGATATCTTCCAAATTAGGATGATCTCCAACCTCCCAACTTCCCCTAAGTCTATTTAAACCTTAGGACCCCCCCTTGACTTTCCCCTGGCTGGATTTTCTATAACTTGACCTTTACATGCATTAGAACACCCTAGATTACCATCTGCACTTGTCCTATCCAAATTTTGTTGTAGGAACTTTGTTATTCTTCAACCGGAGCAAGCTCAGATCGTCATAGACGATCCTGTCCAATTCGAGATGATTTTGTATAAACCTGAGATGATTTCGACTGTAGTCAACATTGGGGGCAATCAGTGCCCAGAGTTTGCATTTTCTCCACTCTTTTCTACTACATTATTCTGCATTTAGTTAATTCTATGGTTATTCCTTATTACTCTGCATTTTGGAGTTCACCCATATAGTTTTAATACATGATAAAATCATAATTTGTCATTAAATCATTGAAATACACTCATATTTTGTTTATAATTATCCGTCTAATATTATTGTTGTCATTTTGCATCACTGCCCTCTGTTTGTATTATTGCATTTTCTGTATTTTGTATATGCTTCTCTGATTATAGGTCTTTGACGAATTCGTCTAATGAATTCGTTAGATCTCAGACGATCCTATCAGATCGGAGACGATCCTATCAAATTCTAGATGATCCTAACTGCTTCAAAAATCAGAACCTCCATCAGACATCTGGATCAGGTATGTCTCTTTAATCTAGCTTATTCTCTCTATTTTCTATTCAAACCTATTTTTTGTATTTATTTAATTTGCATTCTCATATAGAATAACTTAGATTCATCTGGCAAAACCTAGGACTTGGATGTTTAAAGATAAAATTGAACACATTAAACTCATTCCCAACCTAGGCGTGGAAATTTCCACTAAACATTTCCTGGTGAACCCCACCATCCGTCGAAAAATCACCTTAATACCCCTCCCCCAAGAGGCGAGACCTTCAAAGGGCCTCTCAGTCCGAGGTATTGTCCCATCCTTTTCCCATCCTCATTTCGGGTGCGGATCCTTTAGCCTAAAGGTAAGGATGCAAAAAATTTGGAGTGATACAAGTACACCAATGCACTGAGCCGGTCATTACATTCAGGGAAGATGAATTAAGGCCTGTTCCCACTGACATAGTGGACCCACCTCTGCACATCATCGCATGTGTGAATGGGACTCCATTTAAGAGAGTTTTGATAGACACTGGTTCATCCAGTAATATCATTACCACAATGGCATTAAAGCATCTTAAACTACCAGCATCGCACATTGTTGCATCCACATACACCCTCCGAGCATTCAATGATGCTATATGCTCGATGGTTGGCACAATTATCCTGCCCATTCAAGTTGGGAAAAAGATAATTCTGACGTTGTGTCACATATTAGAGGGCGAGATGGCGTACAACATCCTGTTGGGCAGACCCTGGATTAGGAACATGAAGTGTGTCCCTTCAATCATGCACCAGTGCCTAAAATACACGTATGAAGGATAGGTTCACGTCATCTCGGTGGACCTAGAACCCTTCAAATATTGCAACCTAGTGCAGTAGTTTCCCGAATCGACCCTACCATCACCTCATCTAGACTTTCAGTTGAATAAGTCCCATTTGGGTCCGATTCTAGCATCATCCCCCCATAGATCTATCTTCATCATAGTCAATCCCATATTCATCGTCAGCTCCTTCATAGGCACCACCGTCATCCATGACCCCTTTGCCGAAGGACACAGGGAAAAGACTCATTGAAGAAATCCCCCCAATAGTTTCCACCATCTCCTCTAAAGAGATACCTAGCATGATGGAGGAGGAGTCACCCGATGAACCCGACATGGAATGGGCTCAAGAGGCACTCCCATTTCCCCCTTCACCATGGTCGTCAATCATAGTTGAGATGGCTAACATAGGTCTAGGGGAGTACATAGTCCAGAATGTCATGGCTACACCCGTAGTTGAGTCAGTACAGGACATGGGCAGACCTCTCCTTCCTAGGGGCACCATCGTGCCTTTAGGCCTCCCTCCTAATCAGAAAAATTTCATATATGGGGGCCTTGATTATGGCATAGAGCCCTATCAATAGGAAGAGGAGGATGAGGAACCTTTCGGGGAATAGATCGATTATTTGTCTAACCCGGACTTCACACTGAAGTATTTTGACCTATGCAATTGGCATGGTTATGGGTTAGGCCGATATGAGCAAGGCATGCATGCCCCTTTTCAACCACAATATCAGATGTCATATGACAAGTCAGGATTAGGGCATAACAACCCCTTGCCCCTAGATGTCCTCTTGGATGGCCTTGATCGCCTATGCATAGGTCAGAGAGATGAGTTGGCTCGAGACCCGTACGCCAACCCGCATACCATCTATTCATTGGGGGACTATTTCTCGATATCGAATGGGAACCCTATGGTCCTTAGCAATATTCTCCCACATTTTGAGAGAGGTGAGAGCTCGCAAGCATGTCCTCACATTTGTGATGATGGCCCCTCCTATGAATGGACCTCAGACGATGAGTCCGATTATGAGGTGGTACCCTATGATCCCTTTGAGTTAGACAATGATCATTCATAGGTTGTCCCCATTAATGACCAGCAAGAGGACATCATGTGTATGTTCCCCATATATGACCCTATTTGGTAGCACCTCCTACCTCCTGAAGAGCTGGTCCACCCTCAAGAAGTTAGACCACCTGGTGAGGGCTCAATCCATTTGCTCGAACTACTCGATCCTCGCGTGCCAATGGCACCACAAGATGAGAGTGAAGAAGTCCTCATCCATGATGATGATTATGAGGAGTGAGCATATATGGGACCTCATCAGCCTAATCACCCAATTCCCATGGGTAGAGGTGAGGGATTCATATATGATAGTGATGATGAAGATGAGACGGAGAGGGCCTATCTTGGTCCTCCTTATTTGCGTCATCATCATGAGCCCATCGACATAGATGAGGTGTATCATCAGCTGCACGTTAGCCCACACTTAAGGGCAAGACCAGTCAATCGAGATTGGATTTATCATGCGGTCTTTCCTGACCCACCGACATATATGGAGCTCCTTGAGCCCAATGATCCCATCCTACAGTCTATTCCTAGACAGGATCCGATGATCCCTATTCCCCCACCACCACACTTGGGGGTAGGAAGTGATACTGATGAGAAGTATTTCACCCATGGTCCTGGAGAGCAAATCCATTCCATCAACATGATCTCCATTGATTTGACCACACCACTCCACAATCCAGTCGATCCTTCCAAGCCGTTGCATCTAGACCTAGATGCTATCGACTGGGATCACGCTGATTCACCCCCATCACCTTTGAGTACTGGCCATGCGGTGAGATGTTCCATTTCACCCTAGGGTCTACTCAGGATGTCTTTCATGCTGAAGTAGAACCTGATGTTCCTATTGATGATCTTAACTCAGCAGATGACATCCACCTGATCCCGACCCCACATCAGTTGGAGGATGGATCGCATATGTCAGTCGAGCCAATGATTGATCGAGACATAGGCTCAGATCCAGATAGTCCATAGTTTATCAAGCTAGGGGAAGGCTTATCCCTTGAAGAGCAAGTCATGTACACTCAGATTCTTACGGAGAGAAAGTAGGCTTTTGCATGGTCATATAAGGATATGTCGGGACTAGACCCAAATCTGGTCATGCATAATTTAACACTCAACCCAAAAGTCAAGCCGATAAAGCAAAAACTATGAAAAATGCATCCAACAGTAGCCTTGATGGTGAAATATGAGATACAAAAGCTCTTGGATGCCCAATTCATTATCCCCATAGATTATCCGCCATGGTTGTCCAACATGGTTCCCATCAAGAAGCCTGATGGGAGGATTCACATATGCACAGACTTCAGAGATCTAAACAAGGTGAGTCCTAAGGATGATTTCCCTTTGCCTAGCATTGATGCACTGGTAGATGCCATAATAGGCCATGAAATGCTTTCCCTCATGGATGGTTTCTCTAGGTACAATCAGATCCGTATCAACCCAGAAGACCAGATCAAGATGACATTCACAACACCTTGGGGGACATTTTGTTATAGGGTCATGCCCTTTGGCCTCAAGAACGTTGGTGCCACCTATCAATGGGCCATGACATACATCTTCCATGATTACATGCACAAGATTCTAGAAGATTACATGGATGACTTATTGGCTAAGTCTCTATTACGTCATGAGCATCCCGATGTCTTACGCAAAGTCCTCGATCGCCTCATTGAGCACAATGTCAGGCTGAACCCCAAGAAGTGCGTCTTCGACGTCACATCTGGAAAACTCTTGGGTTTTATAGTCTCCAAGCGAGGCATCGAGGTGGACCCTAACAAAGTCAAGGCTATCCTTGAAATGCCTCCCCCGACTACCGTCAAGCAAGTGCGGAGCCTGCAAGGCAAAATCGTATCTATCAAGCGCTTCATAGCATAGTTGTCGGATAAATGTCGGCCAATGAATAGACTATTGCATAAGGGAGTCACATTCCACTGGGATGATGAGTGCCAAGAAGCCTTTGATGAAATAAAGCAATACCTAGTTTCACCACCAGTCTTGGCACCCCCTCGACCAGGAGTACCATTCTACTTGTACATCTCAACCACTGAGATCGCACTGGGAGCCATGCTAGCCCAGAAGAACGAGTTTTTCAAAGAGCAGGCTACTTACTATCTTAGCCGCACCCTAGTCAGTTACGAAGTTTGATACGCATATGTCGAGAAGTTGTGCTTAGCAGTGGTTTTTACCACTAGGAAGCTACGCCATTACATGCTAGGGCATACCATGTATGTTGTGTCGAAAGAGAATCCATTGCGATACATGATGAGTCACACTTATCATAGTAGTCACATGGTGAAATGGATCATGTTGTTGATGGAGTTCGACCTAGAATTCATCGAAAAAAAATCTATCAAAGGTCAGGTCATCATCGATCAGCTTGCAGAGGCTCCTCTTGAGGATGATCAACCTCTTAGCATGGAGTTGCCCGATGATGGGGTCTTCCATATCTCAGAATCGCCAAATTCTGATGAGCCTGAGATCCAGGCCGATATGACCCTATTCTTCGATGGCTCCAAGTGCGAGCAAGGGGGTGGCATGGGAGTCATGTTATTTATGCCACAAGGGGCTCCATTGCCTCTATCATTTAAACTCGATTTCCCATGCACTAACAACAATGCAGAATATGAAGCCTTGCTCATAGGTCTTCAAGCAGCCGTCGCCATGAAAATAAAAAAGCTTAACATTTTTGGTGACTCCCTGCTAATTATTAACTAGGTCAAAGGGATTTTTTAGTGTAAATGTCTAGTGCTACAAGCTTATAAAGCCCTTGTGGATAGATTCTTGGAAAATTTTGAGTGGTACGATATCGAGGCAATCCCTCGATCATCGAATCATTTTGCAGATACTATGGCCTCCTTAGGGTCACTTATCCCATAGAACCCTTTAGATGACATAACCACCATTCATGTTAAAATGCTATCACAACCCATGATGAAGCGTGAGAGCTCTGAGGCCATGCCAAGCATCCACATGATTCAAATTGAACCATCTCATGATAGGTTCTCACAAATTCATGATCACCTGAATCATGTCGATTGGGGGTCCTTATTCCCCCAAACCCCTTTTGATAGCAGCACCATGCTATTTTTACAAGTTCTCCCACAATCAACATTCGCTAGGGATGAACCTTTAAAGGGACAGGTCGTTCATGCCATCGAAGCTTCTACACAGCAAGACTGGTATACTCCCATTCGAGACTACCTCAAGCTTGGTAGCCTCCCACCTAGATTATCGCATGCCGCCAAAAGGACACTCAAGCAGAAAGTGGCAAAGCATGTCTTGTTAGGAGACATTTTGTATCATCGGAGCTACGAAGGAATTCTCCTTCATTGCTTAGAATAGCAAGAAGCTACTTGGGCCATTGCCCAAGCACACGATGGTACATGTGGTGGCCACTTTAGTGGCATGGCCATCACAAAGTGCATTCTTCGCATGGGCTATTATTGGCCATCCTTAGAGCGATATTGTTGTGCATATGTTAGGAAGTGCATGAAGTGTCAACACCATGCTAATTTGACACATGTACCTTCCTAGGCCTTGCAACCGATTCAATCGATTTGGCCATTTTCATAGTGGGGACTCGATTTGATCGGGAAGATCTCCCTCGCATCCTCGGGCCATCACACGTTTATCATCATGACAACCGAGTACTTCACCAAGTGGGTGGAAGTAGTTCCCCTTACCTCGATGATAGGACCCCACATAGTGGAGTTCATAACAAATCATATCATTTGTCATTTTGGTATTCCATCCAAAATCATTTTGGATAATGGAACGTCATTCAAAAACAAAGTTGTGCATGCTTTAATGAATAAGTACAATATCAAACATAGCTTTTTGACACCATATTATCCATAAGAAAATGGGCAAGCAGAGGCCTCAAACAAGACATTAATTGCCATCCTTAAAAATATAGTCAATGATAATCATAAGGATTGGCACACGCAAATCCCTCTTGCCCTATGGGCTTACCGCACTAGTATTCGGATGCCCACTGGGGCAACCCCGTTCTCACTAGTGTATGGTGCAGAGGTAGTCATACCTCTAGAGCTAGAGATCCCCTCACTATGCATATCCATGCAAGAGTTCATTGATGATGATACCGCACAACAGGCTCGACTAGACCAACTTACGTTGCTTGATGAGCGATGCGTTCATGCCCTGGAGCATTTACGCATTTATCAAGAGTGACTAAAGAGAGCCTACAATACGAAAGTCCATCTCAGGGACTTTCAGATTGGTGACCTCATCCTGAAAGAGAACCAACAAAATTCTAATTTGCCATCCCACTTAAGGGACAAGTTTGTGGCAAACTGGTTAGGTCCTTTTGTCATCACTAGTCAAATAGGACCCGAAACATATCGACTGGCCTCTCTTGAAGGATTCGAAGACCCTGAGCCCTTGAACATCATTCACTTGAGGCTTTTCCATGCTTAGAGCACCATAGTACCCCAAAATGCTCCAAGGGTGCCTACCAACCCGCTTGGTCAACCTAAAATGCTCCTAGGCGGTCTAGAACCATCTAGGTCACCCCAAAATGCTCCAAGGGTGCCTACAACCCGCTTGGTCAACCTAAAATGCTCCAAGGGTGCCTACAACCCACTTGGTCAACCTAAAATGCTCCTAGGTGGTCTAGAACCATCTAGGTCACCCCAAAATGCTCCAAGGGTGCCTACAACCCGCTTGGTCAACCTAAAATGCTCCTAGGTGGTCTAGAACCATCTAGGTCAACCAAAAAGCCCCAAAGGCATCCATAAGCCCTTTGGTCCCCCCAAATGCCCCAATGGCCCCCAATAAGCCCATTGGTCACATGTACATACATATATATCAATAAAAAAATACAAAAACATTTCATTGTATTGCATATCAAAAATCATCAAAATATCAAAAATACAAAAACATTGCATCACATTGCATTTCAAAAATCATCAAAACATAAAAATACAAAAACCTTTTTTAAAAATCATCAAAATATCAAAAATACAAAAAATTGCATCTCATCACATTGCATCCCATTGCATTTCTATCATCGCTTGCATTTAGGCATCCTCATCATTAGCACTTTACATTTTAGAGTTGCTCATACATGTCTAGCACCATGATGGTACACTACTTATCGCTCAAAATCAATGTTGTGAAAGTAATCATAGTTCAATGTTTCAATTATCATTTTCACCCACATTTTCCACATTCCATATTTGTGTCCACCTCTTCACCTAATCATTTGTTTTAGAATGTCATTAGGGGTTTTGGTCACTCAACCATTTCTAGCTTCTCTTCAGGTTTGGTAGAAAGCTATCTTGATTTTTAGGAGGTAGAGTCTTGCTTAGATTATGCCTTGTGTACATCAAATCCCAAACACATTTAATCATTAACAATCCAAGTTTTGCACAAAGACAGATGAAATCCATGAAGTGGTCTAGGTTACCTTAAGTGAAAAGGTCATCCTGCTCATCCCCCTATGCGAATGGTTCAAGAATGCTGAGAGTTGGAAAAAGGACAAGCATCTTCCCTACCCAATTCCCCAAAATAAATAGTGGTTTTCACCACTATTAGAAATCCCACATTCTCAAAAAGTTGCAAACATCAAAAATTGCAAAATTCAAAGTACAAACTCCAAAGTTCAACATCAAAACCCTCAAAGTGCACACATCAAAAAGCACAAGAAACAGTGATCCCCATCACTCAAAATTCAAATCCCTTGCTCAAGAGAAAAAGAAAAACTCAAAATAAATAGTGATTATTGTCACTAACAAGAGAAAAATAAACAGTGATTTTTATCACTATATATGAGAGCAAGTATCCCAATAATTGAAGAAAAGAAGGGAGTCGAACTTGAATCCCTGGAACTCTCGACATTTGGAAAACCATAAGGTGATCCTCATTACAGGTTTGGTGGATAGCCTACTTGTCAATGGTGGTATCCTTACGCATGATGATATGTCTATCACATTAGCTTTGGCGTGTGTGCAGACCAATGTTTGCATGTGGATGAGCTAGCTTTGGTAACCTAGATTGCCTAGTGGTCTAGTCATACTTAGTACAAAACCTAGGATGGTGGCATTCATAGGGTGATCCTCAGTACAAGTTTGGTTGAGAGCCTACTTGGCACTGGCGGTATCCTTATGCATCTCACAAGAATGAACTCACTTGCACACACAGGGATATGAAGTACCTTGGTCATCCTAGCAGATTCATACCTTGTCAAAAAGTCTTGCATAGTCAGTATACAACCTTTGATCACACCAGCTAGAGTGTTTGAGTCTCATAAAAACCTCACCTACATTCTTTAAAATAGGTCATTTCATATACTCCATTTCACTACATCGCAATAATGGTTCCACATTTCCATTACAAAAGCAAAAAAAAAAAGAAACAAAAAAGAGCGTTAATGTGTTTTGTACAATCTATAGAGCTAACATAGTGTGTCAAATCATTAACCACATTCATTTTATCAACCAATCATCTCACTGTGCATCCATGCATATAGATAGCATCAAATCTAAGCAAATACACATGCATACATGATATATATCTATCACCATTTCATTGCATCCATATGCATACATCCTAAGCATCTAACATATCATCATAAATCCATACATACATTGCATTCATACAATAAAACAATAAATGAAACACATGATGACCACAATAAAATCTCATATATATATGGGGTAAAAATATGTACATCATAGTTTCCAAAATGCCCGTAGGCTACAAATAAAGTGGGTCCTCCGACCTCACCAATACCAAAAATCCCTACCCATGTCGGCCACCATGATCACGCAAGATCGGTGCTATGACTAGTGCTACCCCCTACAGTGCGCATCCACTGAGATCTCTCCGATCGGTTGTTGCCCACCCTGGCCTCCTATCGGCTCCCCCTAGCCCCCTCAATCCTCCACCTAGATGAAGTAGACTACTCCATCTCACTCCATCGAGTCCGATGTGAGGTACTACCCTCATCAAACTCTAGCAGCTACCCTCCAAGCTAGATCACCTCCCTCTCTAGCTCACTCCTATAGAGCTAAGCCCGAGCCTCCTATGCCTGGTACATATCCACCACCCATAGCACCTGAGCCCACAATGACCCCACCTCAACCTCCAACTCCTACACTCATACCCATAGAGTCCTAACCTCTATTGGGTCACCCTATACCTATGCCTGTGCCCGTAGGAGATCCCTCTCCTACCTAACCATGGCCAACTCTATCTATAGCTCGACATATCGATCCACTAGTGCATCCTACTACTCAAGCAACCCTTGATCATCCACATCCTCATCTCCATCATCACCCTGATCATCCATGATCAGGAGGTCCACCTACTCATCCATATAATAAGGTGACTCCACCTGATCCTCCTCAGGTGCATCCTGAGGCATATCCTCTACTTCCACTGCATCACCCCCAAGGGCCTCCTCACCTCGCCATCATCGCATCACCCACCATGTATCATACTCGGTTATCATCCCGATGTCATCCACATCTAGAATCACCATAGCTGGGTCTACCACCTCATCTATCTCCACCACTATAGGCCAAGTCAGAGCCCTCTCATCCCCATGGTACCTATAGATCATGGGCACCCTAGGCAGCCCCTAGCATACCCTAAACTATCATGTCACCCACTCATATGGGAAGAACTCCTTCTATATGCCATACCTCCCTATCAACCACCTACCTCACCTACTCCTACGTAGCCACTCCCCAGCCTCAGGCCACGTCAGGTAGTCTCTGTAAGGCCGCCATCTCACATCCCCTACTGATAGCCCTACAAAATCCTTGGCGTAGTGACCTACATCACCCACCCAATGCCTACTCTACCCAACCTCCTATGCTCTCTGCCAGAGGATAGCATACCCTATCTCTTGATCTACCAACTGACCCTAGGTCATCCACGGTAGTCCCTATGGCCGCTCCACAGCTATGTGCTCCCATGCCCAACATTGTAATAGATAGTTGCACCCTATCCCCTTCTACCTTTGATAATGGATCTCATACAACTCATCATAGAGTTATGCTAGTAGTGTCATCCCCCATGCCATCACCAATGGGTCCTCCTTAGTGCTTGCCACCAAGGCAAACACTAGCTCCAATAGGTTCCATGGGAACCTCACTCTTGAGGAGTCAGGTAGAAGCATATTGGAGATGAGGGTCATGAGTAATGCATGCCTCACCTTCAATACCTTCTCCCCATACCAATACCCAACTAGTATCCCTCCCTTCATACAATCATCCTCCACATCCTTCACTCGACCACCAAAATATCGAGTCAACACTACACCTCTCAGGTCATGGTGTGTAGTCCTGATGGGTCGCCCCTCTATCAAAATCCTCAAAATCCGATAGACATCCTCTAAAGTCACCATCATCTCCCCTATCAAGAGGTGAAAGGTATTGGTACGAGGGTCCCATAGATTAATCAAAGCAGTCAAGTAGGCACGGTCACCTATCATAGGCTCCAACCATGTCACTTGCTTAAGGCCCAAGGCATCCAACCACTCCCAATCCACCTCGCTCAAGGCACCCCTGGTGGTCTCAAAAAGCTTTGGTTTATGATACCGACCCCTCACCACCTAAAAAAAAAACAAAAACAATGATAAGTAAGCATTCCCATGCTTCACAAACGACCTTTCAAAGGCCTCAAAAGCACTAAAAACAACAAAAAGCAACTTACAATTGCACACAAAAACACAAAATAAACATTTTATATGGTCTAGATCATTTTAGTGGGTTTAAATTATCCATTTACTTAATGAGATATACCAAGCAAAAACAAATAAAACAAAAAACAAAATTAAAAACAACAATAAGCACGATCGAGGAGTCACTACATACCCGCGTCGCACCGGCTCCTCTGTTGGATGCTCTGGTTTGCTAGATCATGGTGTCTTGGATCGAGTTTGATAGTGCTTCACTACACAAAATCACTCTCCTCCTCCTCACCACTCGAATCGCCAAGGAAAAATCACAATAATGACCCCAAACCAAGATTTTCGGGGCTATATAGGCTATTTTGGGTTGTACTCATCCCAGGGTGGGATGAGCACATTATTTTGTGATCGTCCCACCCTGGGATGAATACAAAATTTGCATTCACCCCACCCTAGGATGAATACAACTCAAAATTTTCAAAACAACCAAAAATAACTCCAAACGGGCTCCAAAAATAGCATAAAACTGCCTAAACTTGGTCGATTTCATGCCCAAGATTAATGGCATAATAAACCACCATTGAGGTCATCGAGAGACTCTAATTCACTCCCTAAGAAGGCTAGTATAGCCAGACCACTCCATGAGAATGAGGTTTTTCTATCTCTCTCACTCCAAAAGGCGCCAAAAATGGTTTAAAACCCACCAAAAATAAGTCAAATTTGATGGAATTCATTCGAGCTCAAGATAGAACTCAAAAGTGCCATAGAGGTACCAGAGAATTACTCCTTTAGTCCCTAAGAAAGCCTTGATGGTTGGACCACTCCATGGGAATGAAGTTTTTGACTCTCCCTCCTCCATGCAACATCCATCGGATCGACAATATCCTTCCAAAATTGCCATAATCTTCATGAGTACACCTGAAGGCAACCCAACAAAAGTCATCTAGGTCAAGCGACTCATCGCTTTTCTCGCTAGGTCATTCCCTCATCGACTCATCGCTTGAGGGGGTAGTCATACTCATAATCATAATCAACAAACACACACTCAATTAGGCAAAGGGCGTTCGTTCAACGAATCATTGACAAAGATAATCTTGCTCCTGCTTGGGGCAGTAAACAAGCAAAAATATCAATTAAGAACACAATAGAGCAGACGGTCCTGCCTGTTTGGTATACCTCAAAAGTTACCAAAATACTTGGTATTCTCTAAACGCCTAAGGGTTATAAGTCTTTCGAGCATACCCGAAAGCTGAAGAGATACCAAGACCAATTTCTTTACTGAGTCAGAAGCAAAGATTCAAGAACGCATGCTCTTTCCATGATTGGGGCATTCAAAGTTGGTTAGGTTACTGAATAACCTTAATCATTGAGCGCTTTGGTCATCTATTTTTGCTCAGCGTTGTGCTGCACACAACGCTTCTCAAAAAGGGGCATCTGTAGACACCAAAACAGTGCCAATCCGATTATGCTACCAAGGCATTGACTAAATTGACACACAAAGCCCTTAGGGCAGCCCTCAGAGGTCAAGCAGTGGTTCTAACCACTCCCAAAGTAGTTTTGGAAGGTTCCTAGGTCAGTTGGGGACTTTTTGAGGCCCAGTTCCTATTCGTCCCACCCTAGGACGAATAGCAGTTTTATTCATCCCACCCTAGAGCGAATAGCAGCATTCATCCCGGGGTGGAGCGAATAGCAGGTTTGACTGGAAAAAAGTCAAATCTGGACAAGTGGCCACCAAAAAATGCCACTTGCCCTACTCTTCGAAGCATGCATGTCATAACCTAGGGCATGCCTATGACAACCCTCATCAATGAGGCCATTTTGGGGAGATTCTCTTCCCCCTCCTGTGCATGCCACCCTGGTGGACAAGTGGCCTCTTGGGCCTTGCATGCCCTTGCATGCTCTTTGCACATTTGACCTCCTAGGTCTATAAATTGGATGACATTCTCATCCAAAAAGGAGAGATAGGTTTTCTAGGATTTGCAACGAAGTGCTACCGAGTTATTACCTCACCCTTATTGCTCCTTTTTCATCCATAATTTCTCCTTAGCGAGAGAGGTTATCGGGTGGCATAAGAAGGCGCAATCTGACCCAAAAACTGAATCCATAGTTTGAATAACCACACCAAATTTACCTAAAACACTTCCCCTATAGTTTTGCATCAATCCTCATTGGATTGGTGTGAAAATTTAGGAGATATTGGTGGGCGTCCCACCCCCGGGCGCCCCCCAATCTGTGATAGTCGAATTCGTCCCACCCCCGAATGAATAGAAATTCATGCACTATTTTTTGACTATTTTCAATTAGCTATTTTCTATATGTCTATATGATGTTGCATTTCAAATTTCATAGCTTTCTGACATGTATTGACTGAGATATAGTCGTTTTACGATTTTGTATGCATGCGGGTCCCACTTTTGCTTGTAGGAGGATTTGGATAGAATATTTGGAATCTGATCATATGGGTTCTCTTCAAACATCATTTTATGCTTACTCACCAAATTTTGTAGGTTTTTGACATGTCTAGGTAGGAGAAACGCTCGTTTGCCTTTTGCAGGTTCACCACGGGCGGCGGGATCTAACGCAATGATCGACACAATTATTTTACAAAACTAGGTGATATCATCCCAAAACCATCTCCTTTACATCTCTCTTGAGTTTTGTCTCATTTGGAATCCATTTGCTATATACACCCCACATGCGCCCGTTCAGGCTGTGGGGATTGCATGTTTTAATACCATACACATATGCTCTTGACTCTCTTTTGCTTTCCTGTGCATAGAATCAGGTGCCGAAATGTAGTAGGAAACATCGGAGGATGAGGATCACATTGACGTAAGCGATGGTGACATTTGGCCCGCCCACTTCGAGTGTGGGCATGCGGAAGAACAGTGGATGTGCACCACGTTCTTTGAGAGATTGATATCTCTTGGCACCCCTTTGTTGTAACATATTGTATCAAGCTAATTTAAGTCCTCAAGGGTAGGCATTGTAATCTGATTTGAAGTTACTCAATAAGGAGAACGCCCCATTTGCTTTATTTCTTGTTATACTTTGCCTTTTTGCTTGCATGCTTTGGTTTACGCTTTCATAGGACTTATAACGCACTTACATTCTGTTGCTTCGGTTAAGGTGCACCATTTTTCCATTGCTACACTATGAATGGTTAAATATTTGATGAAACATGTAAAAACATTTTAAAATTTTATGAAATGTTTGGACTAGAAAATTTGAGATTGAACCCATGACCATGTGGTTAACAATCATGCACTCTATCAGATAAGCTAAGGATATCATATTCAACATCATGTCCTATAGCATGTGCATGATCAAAATTAGGATGCAATAGAAGATAAAGTTATCACTTTTCTTCCTTCTCTACCCCATAGTGGTGTCTCTTTATATATATTGTTTTTGGCATTGGTGTTGAAATTATAGTAAATAAAATATGCTTGTTCTTCTTGGTCTCCTTGTTTTATAGTGGAATTATGTCTACAAAGTAGGCAATGAGATATAATTCAATACCTCTTGGTCCTATAGTATAATTGACATGCTTAGAGTGTTAATGAACATTGATAGCAACCCCAAAACTAAACATCATCCCTATAGAATGCGAGGGATGGAGATGGGTGTATTTGTAGTTTCTTCTTCCCATACTAATTATTCATATCCTCTACCACTTCTTCCACTCCTCCACCTCATACTTTTTTGGCTTCTCAAAATTGTAGTTATATAGTCCCTCTTCTCCCTCATATGCACACACACACACAATTCAAGACCAAAAGGATGCTAATTTTATTCATTGATCCTAAAAAGAATATGAACATGAATGAGGGACTATACATTCACGTTACCCCAGGGTTATACATAGTGGCGAATATTTGCCAATTGGGTGAATATAAGGATTTTCAAAATTGAAAATTGGCGAATATGAGGACCCTCGACATTGGCCCATTCGCTTAAAATTTTTAGGACCAATGTTTTTCTTAAGGTCAATTCACCACAATATATATCCAAACATAGGCATATTTGTACTCGTTGGAAAGCTCTTTTCGAGCCTGATCTAATGGTGGTGTTTTATGAAGTTATAAGGTGATTTAATAGGTCAAAAGTTATCCCAAATATGACCTTACTTTTTAGGGCTTCAAATACCCCAAATTTTGGTGTGAAGATGATTGATTTGATTTGCTTTGGATTCGCCATGATTCACCTTGATTTTGATTAGGATTCACCATTTTTTTACAAGTACATTTTGAGTCCAACCTCTTATGCATAACCCTGCGTTATCCCTTTAAAATACAAAATAATACTACTACCCAACATGTGGTAGGGACGTTACGACAAACATCCATGCATGCACATAAATGATTATAAGTGGTTAATATTGTAGCATTTTGATGAAGTCAATCTATCCTGGGTTGATTTACATTATGGAGCCCTATGATTATGGAAAAAATGATAACACCCTTGAACTAGCTCATGGTGTTGAGTTATGACAGAGTGGCACTATAGATTTGGACACCAATGATAAGACTAATTTATGAAGAAATGAAGATATAAATGCGTTTTAAGGGATCAAAATTATCATAAAGGATGTGATACCAAGACAATGTTGATTGTTATACACTTAAGGTATTAACATCAAGTTTGATTGGTAGGCACTCAATGAGGGATTAATCAAAGTAGACATAGATACAAGGATGCGTATTTCTAGAACTCATGGAGCTAATACCTTAGGCATTTGGTATAACATGTATAAAACTATAAATGAGACACTATGGTTGAATACATTAAGCATAATACAAACATGATAGAATGCATACATTCAAAAATAAATATAAGTAGATATCCATTAAAGTAATAACTCTTATATTACAAGACAATATTACATTGAATTTTTATGGAGATAAAGATATGCCCTTAGGCATAAGCTAGATTCATTAGGACTTGAGAGGATATGAGTAAAATACCTATGTAGAGATGTGAAGGCATTTGACATATTCTTAAGGAGGAATGTGATGTAATACAAATATCCATGTTGAGATTTATTATCGTTAGTCATATATTTGGCATACATGTGTAGCTATAGATCTCATAGGTGATATGTGAATCAATTCTAACTACTCAATATATACTTATATTTCTTCCCTCTTCCCACCTTATGTTATCTCTAGAACAATCATTTATACAAGAGGATATAAAAAATAGTAAGTGATAATGTTGAAATATGGAATGGTTCATCTTCAAACTATAACTAACAATTGAAAGAATAATAAAACAGTTCATGTTCCAACTCTAACCAATGGTTATGATAATTTGATGTTATCCCCTAATCTATTAGATCAAGGTGGCAGTAAGGAGATGGTTATAGAAAGTTTGATACCATCTCTATAAATATTGATAAGTGGTAGTTTTTGATAGGATTTGAATAGATGAGATGTATTATACATGAATGATATTACAATATATAGGCATAAGCCTATAAGAAAAACATGACTCTAGTTTACGATCTATTCAGAATAGACATGACTCTAGTTCACAATTTGTTTAGAACTCGCCATCCAAGCCGATGAAATCCACTTACAATCGGTCTTGACTACTCTCATACTCAGCATGGATTTTCCTACTTTCATCGGGTAAAAGAATGCAAACGTGGGCTCCAGAGATACATAGAATGCAAGTTGATGGCCATCTTGGCCCATATGCAACATCTCATTCTCCTTATCAGCAAAATTAGACTTTCGATGTAGGACTACAAAGGTACAAAATAGATCTTCCCACTCTCTTTAAACACTCAACAATATAACCTGCATCAAAGAAAAAAAAATAGATAAAAATTCATGACCCCAAGCATTGAAGCTTCAGGGAAAGCCATGAAAACCTCTATTTATCCAAATGGCTTTCTGGTTTTTGATCCACAAATGTGGAGAGCATACTCGAGCCATGGAGAATGAAAAAAATTGAGGAAGGAAAAAAATGAGGGGGGGATTTCCATGAGGGAAATGCCCTCTCAAGGGTTGACACAGGCAAGAGAGCGAACCTAATTTGATACCAAATGATAGGATTTGAACAGATGAGATATATTATATATGAATGAGATTACAATATATAGGCATAATCCTATAAGAAAAACATGACAAATGTCAAAGAGAATAACAAGTATCAAACTAAAGAAGGCATAGTGCACATTAATTCTAATAGATGATAGCTCCTTTAGATAGATGATCCAAGCTATCTTTTATGTGTATTCCTATAGGTATTGATGACTTCTTTATATAGGTATTCTTATGTTATCTTCTATGTATATACCTTGCAAGATGATAACCTGTAGACATAGACTTATTGAGTGACAATTTTACCCTATTACAAAATCACACTCACTGTTAGGATTTTGTTAGCCAAAAAAACCCTCTCTTGCAAAGAAATTAAAATTTATCCAAGGTTCCTTTTACTTAAAGTGTGCTTGTGAAAATGTGTGAAAATAAGTGCTTAGAATACCTTAGTGATTTGCAAGTAATTGTTAAAAAGGGGCCTATATTTAAAGTTGCCATTTTTTTTTATAAATTGAAGGGCTTTATTTACCTTATGTGCAGAAATAAATGATGAATGAGTGATTGAACTTGATCCTAATTCAATTTATCTTTGATTTTTCAAAATGGTTTACCCATGAATCCCTGTTAGTAGATTCCTTTTATCTTAAATTAAAATGTTTTTTTAGCAAGTGCTGTGGAAAACCACTTCATTTTATCTTTACCTTAATGTGAGATTGGAGTCAATACTTACTATTAGTAGATTCCTTTTATCTTAAATTAAAATGTTGTTGTTAGGAAGTGCTATGGAAAACCACTTCTTTTTATCTTTACCTTAATGTGATATTGGAGTCAGTAGATCCCTCTCGTGAATGCAAATTGATTTTTATATTGGCCTACCTAATACTATGGACTTCCCCTCAACTACTCACCACGTATCACTGCTTTTTATAAGACCTTTTCTTGTTTTATTTACCATACAATCATTGGACACTCACGCGTGCTAGTCTTTTTATCCATGAACCTTTTGATGAGAGATGCTTTACATGCACCTGCATTTGTCACTATATCTGATTATTATACACCATATTCAATTAATCTCTTTTAAGAGTAGGTTTGGAAATAGTTCTCAAGATATCTTCCACAACAATGGGGGGATACCAAAATAAAAGATCCAGAATTATTGAATAAATGCTTCATTCAATTATAGATTAGATGATTTTATCGTCCTTTCCACCATAAATAAATTGTTGAGTAGGTCAACATATTATTCTCTATGAAGAGGCTCCTTCCAATATGGAAATGTAATTTGTATCATTTCAAATGGAGGAGGCACTTGCCATACCACCCACAATATTCATGAGGGCAGACATTGTTGTCTGAGACAAGGAAAATTAAGTTTTAGGATGGAGGAAAGTGAGGAGATGAGAAAAAATTCCCTTGGCCAAAATAAAATCATGGAATCTCTCATAGCATTGCTTGAGAAGGCCTAACGTGTTGAGGACCTCCATCTTCACATTGTTTGGGGAAGGTGACACAAGAAGCTTCAAAAGTTGAGGCAACACCTTATACCCTGTGTAAACTAGAATAATTTATTTGGCATTTTCTTCTAGTGTTCGAATTGCTATAATCTGTCACATATGAGCTGCCCAAATTTGATGCTCCACAAAACCTATTATTTCTAGAAAATAAACCAAGCAAGCTAAAATACCTACACTAATGATTTCATCATTAAGAAGCTTGTTTGTGATTTGTCTTAGACCTTCCAGCTGTGTTTTAGGATTTTCAATTAAATGCCATCCACAATCTGTTGCATAACATTATTATTGCTTTGGCAAATTGAATATCTCATGGTGAAAGCCTTGTAATAGTGACAATTTTCTCATTATGGCTCCTTCGCAAATATCCCAATGATGTTGTAAAACAAGACATCGATATTCCTCCCATGCCTTTAAACTTCATCCGAATAATTGACAACATCTCCATAGCTGATATATTAGAGCATAAATGCTGCCATGAGAGTAGATGCATGTTGCTCATCAAGATGCTATCCTCACAAATTGTTTGTCAGCGTTTTTGACCTATTTATAAACCAAAATTTGATTGGCCCTTCTTTTCGCTCGCCTGGCTACATGAAGCAAGAAAATAAAACAAAAAAGAACTTTAAGATATGGTATAAACTTACATGAATATTAGCCATATGAATATAAAGCTACACATAGGTAACTAGGGTATAACATGAAATAAAACCACCTTGTTTAATTTCAATTAAAGCTTCTTTTCATTTTTTAATTTTTTTTTAAATTAATTTTTATTTTATTTTTTTATATATACATATATATGTTTTATTTTTTTATTTTATTATTATTATTATTATTATTATTTCACTTTAAAGTTTGAATCGATCAAAATTAAATGTTTGGACTATTTTAATTCAAAAGAACAAGAAGAAAACATTAAACAAAAAAATTTAAAACTCAAATGACAATCCTAACCTAAAGCACTCAAAATAACATTTGAAAAGCAATTAAAAACAAACCATTAACTAACATTCCAACCTCGGAATTCAAACGTCAAAATTCATGGACATGGCCTTATCAAAATTATCACTCACAAAAACTAAATATTCCCAAAAATTCAAAATTTAAGGTGGGTCTCCAAATTTGGGGTAAGTTGTGCAATGGCCACAATAAAATTTCATGTGCTTTGGTGGCTCTCTTGCATAGGTATTTTTATTACAGGTGGATTCTCTAGTAGACACTGGTTAAGACGTTGAAATGGGTGTCTTTGGACACCCAAAAATCCTAGCTTTGTGAGCCCTCTATTTTTTTAGAATTCTGCTCTTCAAACTTTTATGATATGGCCGCTTTGAGATCACATCTTGCTACCTATAACGGTATCTTTAGGACACTTTTATTTTGTCTTATTAATGTTGTATTTGAAGGATAAATATAGTGCCAATGTAATGTAATACTTTGCAATAGATTAGAGTTAGAAACTAAATTTTACACCAAGTTTAAATGTCTCCTATTGAATTTGTCCTAGCTTCTTAGATATGGTGGTTCTCTACTCTAATCTCTAAGAACAAGATGTAATGTATTTATTGTTAGAGTTAGAGCATATTACATCATTTGGGTCATGTAAATGTACCACCTTAGGTACATAGTTAGAGTAGGAGATTACTTTAGGGGGAAGTTAGCTAGTTACTTCAAGCAATGTAATAAATGCACAAGTGGCAATGTGCAAGTTGTAATGTGCAAGGTGTCCCTTGTACAGCTAGGTAGAGTGTTGGCCAAGGAATCCATCTTCCTATATAAAGGGCCTCATAGTGGTAGATTAGATATCAATTCAAGTTCTTATCTAGTGCAGTGTAGTAGATAGTGGTGCTCCCATATGGAGTACCATGTAGCTCTTTAGCTCATAGTAATGGAGTGTCCATTTCCTCCATACTACATTGTAATTTCATCATTTCTATTTATAGCATATTTCAATCATATTGCAGACTCACTTTCTTTCATATTTATTGCATCATGTTAGGACTTGTGTTAGATTTCTTCCATTGCATATATCCTCAAAAGCTAATAGTGGTATCAAAGCCATGGTGAATTGAGATAGGAGGGCCTACATCCATCATAGTTCCTCTTTGGACTTTTGGAAATCAGACTCACTAGAGTGCACCACCACTTGCAAAAGTCATCATAAGAGAAGTCTAGTAGGTCAAGAGGAATAGGGAGAGTTACTATTACTACTGATTGGCCTACATATTCACAAACCAGATCTACCATTGTGCACCGTTGCATGCAGAAGTTACCATTAGGAATCTATAGATAGAAATAGCCTCAGTAGTCAACAAGATTAGAAAAGTGAGGACTAAAATAAATCTTAGTTGTAAAAATTTTGAGATTACATTTGGCTAGAGTCTTTCCACAAAGTTGTAGAAAAACTCGTGAAGACTAGGACTCAACATTCATACCACTAGATTGAAAAATCAACTAGTGAAGATTATTATCTCTAAATTTATAAGTTCTTCCATTCTAGTTTCTAACAGCTTTTGTAAGAAAAGGAGATTCAGCAAAAATTTGGGAAGCTTCCTACAAGAGAGTTAGGAAGAATATCTTCAAGAATCATTCCAGCACTTGCAACAATGAGGAGAAGATTGAAGATTTCAAAGACCTCGAAGAAAGGTCTCATTACAAGAGTTGCAATCTTGCAAATTGCAGAAGTAAAGAAAAGGCCACAATAGCCTTATAGCAGACTCAAGGAAGAAGAGACTCCAGAAGTTGAGTCAGAGAAGGAGATAGGAGATTGGTGATCTCCATTCAAGATTGATACCTATAGAGTGCAAAAGAAGAAAAGGCCAGAGAAGCCTAGAAGCAGAAGAAGGCCATAGAAGCCTTAATTCTGAAGAAAACTTCAAATAAGAATTCCTGATTTAGAAGATAAATTCCTATTTCAGAAGAACACTCCAAAGAAGAGTTCCTAAAGAATTCTCGATTCAGAAGATAAATTCTTGATTCAGAAGAAAACTCCAGAAAGGAGTTCTTGAAGAAGACTCCTGAGAAGAGTCCAAGAAATAGGAGATTGGTGATCTTCTTTACTAATTAGATACTTCTTTCAAGAGAAGCTGAAGAGATCCTAAGTAGATCTCATTGAAGAACTTCCATTCCTAGAAGAAAGAGAAGGACTAGGAGAGTCTTGTACAAATCTAGAAGCAGTAGAATCAGAGATCCTAGAAGAAGATCTCATCACCAACACTTCTAGAAGAAGAAGGTTGAAGAAAAGGTATCAGTTGGAAGACCAGATAAGTTGCAAGATAGAAGACCTTGGAGAGGTCTCAAGGAAGAAAATAAGAAGGCTTGGAGAGCCTTGTTGTAGAGTTCGTAGAAGCATCATCAAAAGAGTTCCTAGGAGAACTCATTGGAGAAATCCACTACCAAGGAGAAGTTCTTGATAGTGAAGGACTTGGGATAATTATCACCATCCGACAACAAGCCCAAGAGAAGAAGAATTTGGCAAGGAGTGCCAAATCCAGAAGAAGAATCTAGTGAAGACCTCAAGACATTCAAAATCTTGAGAAGAAGAAGATTATGTTTGAAGTCAAGATTCAACAAGAAGCTTGAAGGAAGATTCAGACAGAAGAAGCCTACCAAATCTGGGAGATTTGGAGATTTCCTCTCACAGCATGGAGGTATAGTTCAGAGAAAGGAGTTCTCTGAATCTATAGTAGAAAAGAAAAGATCACTAGAAGGATCAAGCCACCAAATCCAAGGCTCAAGATAGAAAGTTCAAGGCTATAGTTTGGTGAAGCAGGAAGTTGTTCTGGATAGCCAAAAAGAAGCTGCGAATTCAACCATTGCAAGGCAGCAACTTGGTGAATCAAAAACACCAAGATCTACATCTAATTAGAAGACATCAAAGAGGTAAGCAACTAGGGTGCAATTAGTTGAACTTCAAATTAGGGTTCATTATCAAATTCTATTAAGCACCATATCTGGATTAAAAGTTGCAGAAATATAGATTGCATTATAGTATTCAAGTGCAAAAAGAAAATATTATTTTTAAGGGATATTTGCACATTAAATAGGAGTTGGATATTTTTGAAAGAAATAAAATTATCATCTACCTATTTGCTATCTAGAAAGCAAAAATACTATATCCTACAATATTGATTGTAGTGAAAAATTGCAGAATATTCATTAAGGGTAAATTACAGATTACTCTTAAAAGTTGTAGAGATTATTAAGTGCATCTAAAATTATTTTGAGAGTTCATTTACTAGAGCAATAAGGTGAGATTATTGTTACCATTAAAAGTGCATTGGCACTATACTAGTTGATCTCTAACTAGTTACTCTCAAAGGATTACTGTGTATCTTGATCTAAGGGCACAAAATCAACATATTATCAAGGTGTCTAGAAACACCATTTAATGCATATAATATACAACATTTAGTGGCCAAAAGAAAGCCACCATTAAAATTAGCCAAGGAGCTAAGAATCGAGACTTGGAGAGTCTCAGATTTAAAAGTGCACTTAGGGTTTCATTAAAAGAATAAGTGCAAAAATTTCTACTTCAAAAGGGTGCAAATTATTAGCTTGGTTTTACTCTTACTAAATTGACCAAGCAAAAGGAATTACTAAAATAAAAGGAGCATCTCATAAAAAGACATTCGACCCATTATATTGGTGCAAAATCTATCTAATACAAGCACCATTCTTGTCCATTCAAGAAGGACAAAAGGTCTTAGAATACAATGACCATCATTCGAGCAGGTATAAGGGCAAGTTTCAAGAAAGAAAAGAAAGCCATCAAGGAGTACATATTGCTCAAGGTCTGAGGTGTCAAAAGACACCATTGCTCCACATCAAAGCATCCAAAAGTAAGCATTCACCTACAATATCAAAGCCCACATAAGGCCATTAATCAATATGCATCTACATGGATGAAAATGACAATAGAGAGGTCCATACTAAAGGGTGCTCATCTACATAAAAAAAAATGCGTCTATCAACATGGGACAAATCTATTACCAAGAAGGCTATCTACACTACAAAGGAGCACACAAAAAGCATAGAGAATAAGGGCAAAGGTGCTACATATGAAAAGAACACCCACCAAAGGAAGTACCAAGATCAACTACTAAGCCACCATTTAGAGCTCCATATAATCAAGGAGCATCACAACTAGTACCATCCAAATTCCTCATAAAATCACCTATGAAGAAAATAGGTTGCTTGTTGTCCAAGAAATGAAGCAAGCCAAGGAACAAGCATACGAAAGGGCAAGAGGAATTATAAGAGTCTTTCTTGAGCGTTATAGTAGAGGTCTACATGCAAAGACCTTGAGTGCCACTTGGCACAAACATTCTAAGGTGCCATCCCGATTCTTAACGCTCAAGAAACTTCAAGCACCTAAGCAAGAGGAGTTACAAAGAATATTAAGGAGGTTACGTACGTTATCCTAGCATGAGCATTGGAAGAATTCCAATTCGTAACTCCCATTCACCACTTGTCCAAAAGGAGGAATATTCCATTCTATTTAAAGTGCCCAACTTGGAGAAAGCAGTAGAGAGCGAAGTCAAGGCAAAGTCGAGCATTGAAGAGAGCAAAGTCAAGGCAAAGCCGAGCATTGAAGAGAGTGAAGTCAAGGCAAAGTCATGCATTGAAGGCCGAGTTCATAGAAATAGTAGGAGTCAATATCATGGTAAAATTATACCATAGCATCGATGTTATAGCGACAGGAGGAAAAGAGCATTGAATTCTCCTAGTCAAAGCGGTCAAGCATCCAAGTAGTGCAGTCAAAGAAATCAATCATCGTCCAAGGTAAAGAAGAAGGCTACGCCCATACGTTGGAGATAACGGTTAAAATTGCACTTAAGAGTGTTGCCATCTACGTCTAAGAACCAAGCACCAGATACGTAGAGGTTTGGGGCATCACAAAGGTAAGACTACATCTTATTCCAATTTGCTTTCATTAATAGGGAGATATAAGGTATAATATAAGGTTGAAATATTAAGTGAAATCAACCACATTTGAAAGCAATATCAAAAAAGGAATAGATATATATATATATATAAAAAAAAAAAAAAATATAAAAAAAATTTAGAAGATATATAGCCTAATATTTGCAATCTAAAGCATAGGAGAAATAAGGATTCCTACCTGGATAGATTAATTATCTAACATTGCAAATATCATTATTTTCTAAAATTCCATATTAGGGAGTTATAAGGAATACTACATCAAAGTAGGTAATTGGAATTTAGAAACATTAATATCAAATTATTAAAGGCTATAAAAGGAGGTTCTATTAAGGAAAATAAAGAGTTGGAAACTAATTGCTATACTTGTCTCAAAATTACATTAAAGGGATAAAATAATTCCAACAAATAGAACCTCATTAAAATAGAAAGTGCTTAAGTTCAATAGGAGAAATAAGGTGTAAAAGAAGTTGATATTTGCTATTTACAAAACTTTACAAAATCAACTCTAGATTGAACTACTATTCTCAAAAGCACTTTATCTATCATTCAACATATCTAAAATTACTAGGGAGACATAAGGCATTCTACAAAACTTGATAATAATAGCATTCATTCAAAATTTATCAAGTACTCAATCCACTTGGGAATCATAAGGTGCCTACAAATCCTACAAGGATTCTACTAAGTCAAATATCTTAACTGGGGAGATATAAGGAAGCCTACAAAACCTAAGCACTAAAAGGTTCTATCAAATAAAATCTCATAACTAGGGAGTCATAAGATAGACTACTTCAAAGATTCAATTTAGAGTATTCAAAGGTCTACTATCAAATCCATATTTACAATTCTAAGGATTGACAAGCAACACTATCTCAAAAACTATCAAGAAGGAATATGGATGAAATAATAAGAAATGTCTTTATCAATAAAGAATTATTTCATGAAATGGAATTATATTCTCAAAACTTGATAGATACCCTTGAGGGATATGAGAATCTATCAACTAGCGATAAGGAAATATTCTCCTTATTTCTTAAAGAAGAAAAAGAGGGTAGCTTTGAAGCATTAATTGGTTATCTTCATGAAAACCTCTTCAAGGCATGGTGGAATTCACAAAAGATAGTTGTATTCACATCCGAGGAGTGTTTGATGATTTACCTATCATTAATTGTGTTTGTACTCACTCAACACATGAAGCAAGCTAGCAATACTAATCAATATTATTATGATGATAGACTAACTCCTCATGAAACATAAATTCCACTAGTATCGATGTAGAATTGTAGGAGAAGAAGAGGAAAAGGAATAAAAGACACGCTAAAAGAGATCTTAGCAAAGAAGACATGAATATCAAAGAAATCATAAATACTAAAAAAACATCATCTAGAGCTCTCTTTACATCATATGAATGCACTAACTACTTGCTTTATCTATAGTAAGAAATGAAGGGAAATACAAGTTCCAGTTTTGACTCCAATAAAGAAGAAGAAGAACCAATGAAAGAAGGCATACAATGCAATGTGAATTAAAGAGGACCTAATCAAGCTAAAGAAAATCTAAATGAAGATCCATATTGAATATTGAAATCTTCAATACCCAAATAATGTAATATAGGGGTGTTAGAGTTAGAGTATATTACATCATTTGGGTCATGTAAATGTACCACCTTAGGTACATAGTTAGAGTAGGAGATTACTTTAGGGGTAAATTTAGCTATTTACTTCAAACAATGTAATAAATGCACAAGTGGCAATGTGAAAGTTTTAATTTGCAAGGTGTCCTTTGTACATCTAGGTAGAGTGTTGGCCAAGGAATCCATCTTCCTATATAAAGGGCCTCATAGTGGTAGATTAGATATCAAGTCAAGTTCTTATCTAGTGCATTGTAGTAGATGGTGGTGCTCCCATATGGAGTACCATGTAGCTCTTTAGCTCATAGTAATGGAGTGTCCATTTCCTCCATACTACATTGTAATTTCATCATTTCTATTTATAGCATATTTTAGTCATATTGTAGACTCACTTTATTTCATATTTATTGCATCCTGTTAGGACCTGTGTTAGATTTATTCCATTGCATATATCCTCAAAAGCTAACATTTGTTGTCCTTGTGCTTAGACAACACTAACCTCTAACTTGGATAATCTTAACACCAATGAATCCAAGATTTTAACAATGCAACTAATATGCTAATAGAGATTTTAATTCTGCACTAATGTTCACTTTTAAAAAACTTTAGTGAACTTGAATAATAACTATAGTGCAATAATAATCTCCCTTATAACTCCTGTAAATGAACCCCTCAATAGTAACTCGAAATATGCACTAATTTTTACTATAATCTAAAAGTACTTAGTGCATCTAAAGAACAACTAGTATAGTGCAATATTAATCTCACCTTATTACTCCTTAAAATATGCACTTAGTAATTGCTCCTTGTAGAGAACTATAATCTCTTAATGTAGTCTTATTTTGCTATAACTAGATAATAGGAAGATGATATTTTATTTCTATCAAAATATATCCAAATCCTATTTAATGTGTAGATAACAATTATAAAATAAACTTCCTTTTGCACTCCTTTTTAAGGCTATAATGCAACCTTATATTTTTACAACTTCTGAATAATTAAAATGGTGCTTAATGGAACTAGATAATAACCCAAATTAAAGTTCAACTAATGAACCTATTTTCACCCAATTTTATTATCTTAATGATCTTTGTAGATGAAGGATTGCTAGGTGACTAGATTTACCTTATTGATGCCTTTAACTGAATGAACCTATAACTATTCTTGGTTGTCCTAAATAGCTCCTTAACTCACAAATTTATAGCTTAGTAACTCCTCTATATTGCTACCCTTTAATATGCAGTAGATGGCTTTTATTAGCCTTCAATATGAACTCTATAACTCATGAAGTTTTGCAGCTAGTAATGTTGTCTTAATTGCTACCTTGAAATGTTGTTCTTAAAACTCATAAATTTGGTACGAAGTTCCTCCAAATCACGACTGATTTTTCCTTCAAGGACCCTTTTAGTATTTTTTTGTATATTCAACAAACCCCTATCTCCGGATGACCCTTATAGCCTCCAAAGGTAATCTTCAAACCTTTCTAATTTGGTGGTAATGTATGGATCTTTTCTCCTTGTTTAATTTTGACTTTTATCCTAATATCCTTCTCAAGAATTTAAATGTCTTAAGGTCTTTAGTATTCTCCTTCAGAATTTGGTACTCCTTGCCAAATTTATCTCCTTTTGGGCTTGTTGTCGTATGGTGATAATTATCCCAAAATTTTCTCTGTCGGTAACTCCTCCTTGTTGGTAGATTTCTTCAATGAGAACTCCTAGGAACTCCTTTAATGGCCTTATTAAAATTCTAAAAATAAGGTTCTCCAATCCTTCTCCTTGTTTCTCCTTGAGACATTTCCAAGGTATTCTATCCAATAGCTTCTCTAGTCTTTCAAATGAGATATTTCCTTCAACCTTCTACTAAGGAAATATTGGTAATGAGATCTTCTTCTCAGATCTCTGAAAATTACTACTGTTGTAATCAGGTACAAGACCTTGCTAGTCCTTCTTCTCTTCTAAGAATGGAAGTTATTCTATGAGACCTTTAGTGTGTCTCTTCAAATTTTTTTGAAATAAGTCTTAAATCTACAAGGGAGATCTCCAGTATCCTACTTCTCATAGACTCTGCTCTAGAGTCTTCTTCTAGATCTGCAACAAGGCTACTATGGCCTTTTCTTCTTCTACACTCTTGTAGGTCTGCAATATCTAATAATGAGGCCTCTCCTTAGGTCTCTAAAATCTTCAGTATTCTACTTGTTATTGCAAGTGCTATAATTATTCTTATGAAGATACTCTTCCTAACTCTATGTAGGAAGCTTTCCAACTTTTTTGAATTTCCTTTTCCTGCAACAAAATTTTAGAAACTAAAATCATGGAAACTATAAAATCTAGAGATGATGATTCTTCACTAGTTGATTTTTCAATCTAGTGGGATGAATGTTGAGTCTTAGTATTCACAATTTGTACTGTAACTCTATGGTAAGACTCTAGCCAAAAGCAATCTCAAAAACTTTGTAAATGAGATTTCTAGATTTCTCTCAGTCTCACTTGTGGCTCTCCCTATTTCCTATGTAATCTACCATGTGCTTTGATACCACTGTTAGATTTTTATGGGAGGTAGTACAACCACAATATGAAGGATAACTAATTTGAGATAACTATAAAAATAATGGCATCATAATATGCAGGAAAATAAAGAGATGAACATCTACAAATAACTCAAAAATATACCATTAATGGGAATGATGAAAATAGTGCAATGTTATATAATGGACATGAACACTCCATAGAATTATATGAAAGAACTACATTGTGCCATACTACACACTATATCTACTACATATTGTATACTTACTATATCACACTCCCTCTCTCTTCACTACTACACCTATGAGGCCTTTATATAGAAATATATATTGCTTGGCCTTTACTCTACCTAGGACTCATTTACATGTGGACTACATGCACATTTACAACTTGCACATTGATATTTGTGAATTTATTATAATACTTTGATGACTGCCAAATTGACATATATTTTATGCAAATATTATTTGTTTTCTATCTGCAAAATTATGAAAGTAAATGTGTTTTAATGATTATTTTGACCTTATTTATGTGATTTATCAGCAAATTTGATAAATGAGGTTAAAATGATAAATGATCATATTTTACACAAATTGTGTGAAGTTTTTGTATGTTTTTTGCAGGTAATATTACAGCAAAATACAGGTCATTTATTGAAGAAAGGATGAACCAATATCATGAAAATATATTGGAGACACATGGATGTGCACTATGGAAGGGTGCTACGAAATGACGCTACGGAAGGGTATTATGGAAACTTGGAAAAATCTATGGAAAGACCTATTACACATAATAAAAATGCCACATCAGCTATGGCTTTGTGAAACACCACGTGGGCAGCTAAAACATAAAATATTTTGAATTCCACATAGGCGTTTGGAAGAATCAAACTTGGGTGACTCATCATTTATTTGGGGCATGAGTTTGTTATGAGATTTTCTATAACAATACGTGAATATTTATAATAAATGCATCCTTCCCTAAAATAAAGGATCAAAGCTGTAGAAAAATTTTAAATCAAGGGTTGTATTGTTACGTAGCTATCCCACAAAGTCAAAGTTAGTATTATGTTATAATTAGTTGCCACTTGGACCAAATAGAATATTTATTGAGTCCAAGTATTTTAGGAGATGTGTTAATTTAGATTATACTTGTTAGAATAAATTTTTTGTGTGATCAAGTCCAAACCATATGGGAGAAATACAGGGAGTTATGCTCGAAATTGTCTGGGTGATAATATATATTTTTATACAAGGCCTTTGAAAAGGCCTAGTTGGATGGCGAGCGAATGAAGAAATATCTGTAATTTGTGATTATTATTATTATTATTATTATTTGTGGAAAACATCCCAAAAGGGATGCCACTTTCGGGTAAGACCCAAGGAGGCAGGGGTATCCATTCCGCCAAAAATGCCCAGGACTCGGACCTGGCCTACCACCTTTGACATACTCAAGGAGCAAACAAACACACAAAACCAAATTAAAAAAAGTAAATAACAACAAAAATAATAAAATAAAATAAAAAACATGCTCCTTGAGTGTGTCAAAACCAAAAGCACAACCAAACACGCACAATAAGATAAAAGAAACCACAACACAAACCACATAGAAAAACACAAGAACCACATAACAAAACACAAACAAGACAAAAACAACAGAACACTACAAAGACATAACCCAAAAAAACATGAAAAATAAACACAACCAAAACCTAAAAAATAAAATAAATAAAATAAAAATAAAAATAAAAATAAAAACAACCAACAACAGACAATAAACAAAAACAAAAAACATAGAAAACACTCACACATAAAAAAATGAAATAACACAAACAAAGAGAAACCCAAGAACAAGAACGAAAAAAACACAAGAACAATAACAAAAAACATAAAAAAAACAAAACAACAAAAACACAAGAACAACAAAAAACAACACAAAGAACACAAAAAAAAAAACAAAACAAAAGAACCCACCCACCTTAAAAAACTAAACAAAAAAACAAAGAAGACAAAAGAAAAAAAAATGAACAAAACAATGACCTATCTAGACCAGAAGACTATTAATGCAAGAATCAACAGAGGAAACAAAATAAAGAATAGAATGAGCTAGGGAACTAAAAAAACTGAATGAACCAAAGAGAAACAAAAAAAAAAAAACAAGAAGAAACTAGGTACCTTCATAACTGGAGCCATCCAAAGAAATGATAGAAAGAAGAGCTTCCCTAATTTGAGAAGCCCACCATATAGGAGGGTGGCCATAACAAGTAAGATCACCTTTGTCCAAAGCCCAATTAGCTAAAGCATCAAGACTCTTGTTTTGATCTCTGACCACATGATTGTAATCAACTTTCAAAAATCCCATCCTGGATTAACCGAATCTTCTCAATAATTCTTTTTATTCTCCAATCCACCTTATGATTCTTAGAAGGAGTCTTCAAGAGATTAATCATAAGTTGAGAGTAGACTCAACTAACACCTTTTCCCATCCAACCTTAGTAGCCTCCTCGAAGGCCTCTAAGGATACCATACCCCTCAACAAGGTTATTGGAAAGAATACCCAAATTCTCAGCAAAAGTAAAAACCAGGGAGCCATCTGAAAGTCTACCAATTCCTCCCACACTCGCTTTTCCAGGGTTCCCTCTAGAGGCTCCATCAGTATTGAATTTTCCAAAATCCTTAGGAGGAGGTTGCCAATTTCTAGTCCTATCCATCTTACTAATACTCACATTCCCTTTAAGTTGGTTGCCCTTAGAAGGTTTAATCTTCAATATTTGCATCACTTGATCCCATCTTTGGTGGGAGTTTTGGGGGTGATTAAGGAGTTGATGGACTGATTCAACTAAGTTGGCTATGGTATTTTGCCAAATATAGTGAATATCCTTCCTATCTTGATTAAAAATTTGGCTGCTCCTTTCATTCCAAATATTCCAAAGAAGAATGGTAGAACCCATCCAAACTAATTGCCTAATAAAATGATCAACACCCTCTTGATTAGGCCAATCCCTCCAAAGCTGTTCAAAAGTGAAAAAATTGGACCACTGTAAGCCAAGTAAAGTTGCCATTCTCCTCCATAGCTCGGAGGCTAAAGTACACTCAATAAAAATATGGTTGATATTTTCTACATTCTCTTCACACATTTCACATCTAAAAGGGCCATGAAAACCACGCTTCATAAGTTGCTCACCAAGAAGCACCCTACGATGCAATAAAAGCCAATTAAAGAACCTCACCTTAGGCCAGAGCTTTTGAGCCCACAATTGAGAAAATATGTCGAAGAATGGTTGGGATTATTATGGCATAAGGTCAAATAACCTTGAGCAACTGAATACTCACCCTTAGTAGTGTTGTTCCATCCAAAACAATCTTTTTCATGGGACCAAGAGAGGGATCTCATATGAAGGATGCCTTGGATATCTTGTCTTTGCCTTTCTGGGATTTGAATAGGCCAGTCCTCAATAGGGATCCAATATCTACCAACCTTTGAATTACCAAGTATGGTATCGACGAGTAATTAGCCACCTTTATCCAATTAGCTCGGTGAAGCTCCTCCATCCAAGGCCTCCAATCGGGAAACCGAGTTATCAAAGGCTTGTGACCATCCCAAGAATCTGTCCAAAAATTTGCATGTTGACCATTATGAATGATCCAAAATAATTTTTTCTTTATCAAATCCTCACCAGTCTTAAGAACTGCTAAAATGGGAGAACCTTTGGTAGGAAGTTGATAGCGAACAAGGTCTTCAAGACTTTTGTTCTCAGCATATTTAGCATGGAGATTATTGGCCCAAAGAGCATTGGGGTTATGCAACATCCTCCAATATAATTTAGCAGCTAAAGCTTTGTTGTTATTAATTGAAGACCGGAATCCTAACCCCCCTTCACTCTTAGGAAGACATAAAGTATCCCATTTCACCAAGGCCCATTTTCTTTTCTCCTTAGTACCACTCCAAAGGAAACGATGACTGATTTGATCCAATTCTCGAAGAACAACCTTTGGGATATTCAAAACGGAAGAAACATAAATAGGAATAGCTTGAAGGACTGATTTTACCAAGGTGATTCTACCCCCTGAAGAAAGCCACTTGTTGGTCCACTTTCCAATTTTCTTCTTGACTTTGTCCAACAACCAATTCCAATATTTATTTTTTTGCCTTTGAATATTTATGGGAATACCTAAATAAGTGATTGGAAGAGAGGTCTTCTTATATCTTAATTTATCCAAGACCATGGATTCCTCTCTAGCAGAGCAGTGAAAGAAAATAACTTTAGATTTGTCTTCATTGATCAACTGCCCAAGTAGCCTTAGAAAAATAGCTAATGATTTGCTTAATATTAGAAGCTTCCTTAATCGTAGCTTTACCTAAAAGGGTAGAGTCATCCACAAATTGAAGATGAGAGATAGGTCTAGCTCCATGAGCAATGGTAACTCCCTCAAGGGTTTTGTTTTCCCTCTTTTTGGTTATAGTCCTACCCAAGCATTCAGCAAGAATGATGAATAAATAAGGGGATAGCGGGTCACCTTGCCTAATACCTCTGGAAGCTGGGAAAGACTGAGAAGGCCTGCCATTGATAAGAACTAAGTAGGAAACTGAAGAGATACATCCCATAATCCAATCCATCCAATCCTTAGAGAAACCAAATTGCCTCAAAACTTTGATAAGGAAGTGCCAATCCACTCTGTCATAAGCTTTGGATAAGTCTAACCGGATGAACATAGAAGGAGAATTTTGCATATCCATGGAATGGATGGCTTCCTGAGCAAGAACTATCTCATCTACTATTTGACGTCCTTCCACATATCCCCCTTGCTCCGGGGAAATAATCTTATGCAAAAGAGGCTTCAACCTTTTTGCCATGATTTTAGTAATAATTTTGAGAAGAACATTACATAAAGCAATAGGTCTAAAAGCTGAGATATGATCAACCTCTTGAGCTTTTGGAACAAGAGTAATATAAGTTTTATTGATAACCTTCAAAATTTCTTTGGATTTCTTGGCTTCTTCCACCACCTCTAATAAATCAACATGAAGGATATCCCATAACTCTTGGTAGAACTCAATAGGAAAACCATCAGGACCTGGGGTTTTCCCTTTTTGCATTTTAAAAACTACTTGTTGAAGCTCATTGATAGTAACAAGAGCAGTCAAAATAGAGTTCTCCTCAGAAGTGATAAGAGAAGGGATTGCTTGAAGAACATTTTGTTGTGAAGCTGAGTCAAGAGGAGTAGCAACAAAAATATTGGAAAAGTAATCAACAACAATAGAGTTCATGCCATCCCAAGTATAAACAACATCTCCAGAATCTGATTTTAAGGAAGAAATAAAGTTGTGAGATCTTCGAGCTAGAAGAGATTTGTGGAAGAAATTTGTGTTTCGATCTCCTTCTTTGAGCCATTGAATTCTAGATTTTTGCTTCCATAAGATTTCTTCTCTTTTTTCCCATTCCTCTAACCGAGTTGTGAGTTTAATTTCATCTGCACTTCTCTTCTCTCGTGAGGCCATCTAAATGGATTTTCTTATTCAAATTTTCAATATGAGCAATAACTTCATGTTTTTTTTTATGAACATCCCCAAACTCTTTCCAGCTCCAAGTCTTGATTTTGGATTTAATGTATTGCAGTATTTTGGCAAAACAGAACATCTTAGTCCCATGCCTAGGTTTACCTTCCTTCCACCATTGTTGCACACGAGGTCTGAAGGAAATGTCTCTAAGCCACATTAATTGAAAATGAAAAGGAGAGAAACTCACATTGGTTTTCCACATTTCCACCATGACTCGGCCAATGATCCGAACCAGCATTATTAAGAGTCTTCACTTTAGGAATGTGACCATGGATTAAGAAATTTTTAGAGAGCAAAAACCTATCCAATCTCTCCATTATACAAGCTAAGCCTTGCCTTCTGTTAGACCAAGTCATAAGGCCATTATCTCGGTTGGATATCCACAAGATGGAGGTTTGCAATATATTCGCTCATGAGGTCAGTACTTTTGTCCAAATTTCTATTTCCCCCCTTTTCTCATCCAGAGAGAGGATGGTATTGAAATATCCTCCGATCAAGATCCAAGCTTTAGGAAAATGAGAGATAATATGAGTAATATCCTTCCACTGTCTTCTTTTTTCCTCCAAAGAAGTCGGGGCATAAACAAGTAATGTAGAGCATAATCTGGTTGGAATGTCTACTTTGAATAGCTATAGCCAACAAACCCCAACCGCCAACCATATGGTGAATAACTACCTCTTTTGGGTCCCAAAGACAAGCAATGCCACCCGAAGTCCCTTGGGAACCGAGGGAAACCACTTTTCCAACTGGCCAAATTTTACTGGCAATTAAGTCCATATCCTCCATTGACATCTTTGTTTCTTGAAGGAAAACAAGATGTGGATGATTTATCTCGAATCATTCTTCTAATTTCATTTTGTTTTGAAAGACTCCCTTTGAGTCCTCTAATATTCCAAGTGATGATCTTCATTAATACCAGGGCTAAAAATGTTGGGAAGGGCATTAATCTTACCTTCCTCTACAAGCTTTTCACCTTCTTTTACCATATGATATTGATTGGTCTTGCGACCTACTTTTTTATTAGAATCCATCTTCAATTTTTTTTTCCCTATTTCTTGACTTATTCCAATTGAATCTGAGATGGCTTCTAACCTTGAAGAATGCTCATACACAACCAAAATTTTACTAGATGGTTCAATGGAGTCTATATTGGGACCTGCATTATTTGAAGTTTTGACATTTGAAATATTGTTTTTCTTGTGTAAATTTTCTCCTTTTTTTTCTCGTTGAAAACCTTTGATTTGTTGGTTTGTCTCTTGAGTTCTTTCCTTCATATTTAAATTGTGTTTCTAAGATTTTAGTTTCCATTATTTCCTCTTCCTCACTTGGGACATCATTTGTGGAAAGGATTTCAAACATATTAGCAAATGACTTTGATTGATCCTTCATTACTGGTTTTTTCTGAGTGTTCTTCTTCTTAGGTATTTGGAAACCTGTTGAGTTTATATCTTCTTTCTTTTGATCAGGAATTTTATTTGGGCAAGCACTGGCCAAATGACCATATTCATGGCAAATTCTACAACGAAAAGGAATGTTCTCATAGTCCACTACTTGCTCCCAAGTGTCTTCCCCAAATTGTAATGTGATCTTTTTAGGTAGGGGTTTGTCAAAATCCATTAAAACACAAATTCGAGCATAAATAATATGTTCAAAATTTTGAGTACAATCAACAATCATCATAAAAGTTCCTAAAGAGTTTCCAATTGAAGAAAAAATAGTAGGATTCCAAAATTCAATAGGGAGGCCAAAGAGTCTAACCCACACGGGAGCTATAGAAGGCATCTCTTCTTCGGATTTAAATTTAGTATGCCAGGGCTTCATGAAAAGCCCCGCCCTTCCAAAAAACCAAGGACCCCCTTGAAAAGTTTTCTCTCTATCTTCATTATTAGCAAATAAAACAAGAAAATAACCATTTGGATAAATAGAGATTTGTAACTCACCTTTAGTTTTCTAGCTTTTTGCAGCCCAAACTTTGAAAGCAGATAGACTCGGATGAAAACCCATGAACCGACAAATTAGTCCTCTTTTTTCCAAATCTTCAATGCCAGTCTGAATGTTACCCATATCAAGCTTAACAATAGGAGTTCCATCAACTGCTTTAAGACATCCCGACTCCATTTTCCTCGGGATCAATCTTAGGCATTCTTAGAGGTTTATGAGAAGCCCTAATATTGATATTAGCATTGGGCTGAGGCTGTCCACCACGAAGGGCATCCCTAAAATTCATTTTTGGGACCGAGTCTTCAAAATTCTTACCCTTGACAGGGGTTTTCATAGTAGAATTATTTTGTGGGTGCACCTTAGCACCAGATTCACTTGAGATATGAGCCATTTTTTGATCAACTCGCTTGAAACTTATTTCGTGGTCTCTTTAATCCTTGCTCTAGACGTCGTGGAAAGGTATGGTTTTCACTTTTCTTTTGTGCAGCAAATTGGAAGCCGTTGTCACTCAAGTTCACAGTATGATCTGTTGAAAGACAAATTTCTAACCCATCTTGTATCCCCTGCAACATTTCTTGCTAAAATATTGAGCATAAACCATAAAAATATTGGCCGCTAGGGCCCGAAGGCCCTAAAAACCAACCTCTGGAGCTGCTTGCACTCAACCCAGATGAAACCCTCGCATAGCCGCTTGCCAAATATATCGTTCACACATAGGGATGTGCTAGGATCTGTGTTGCTCCAAATGATATGAAAATTGGTGGAGACGTTCTAGGGTTTTTTAGGCATCTACCCTCAAAATTTCCAACAAACTAATTTATAGTGGAAAACACCCCTTTCGAGGTGCCACTTTCAATAGGTTGGGCATAGGAGGAACGGATCCTTGTTGGCCTCTACCAGCACATAGGACATTCCTAACTATACCATATATCTACAGGATGGAGACAAGGGGAATGGAACCTGGTTCGACCTCTACCAACACCCAGGGCATTTACCACTGCACCACAACAAGCAGATAAAAAAACTAATTTATAGTGGAAAACACCCCTTTTGAGGTGCCACTTTCAACAGGTTGGGCATAGGAGGAATGTAGCCTTGTCGGCCTCTACCAACACATAGGACATTCCTAACTATACCATATATCTGCAGGATGGAGACAAGGGGAATGGAACCTCGGTTGGCCTCTACTAGCACCCAGGGCATTTACCACTACACCACAACAAGCAAATAAAACTAATTTATAGTGGAAAACACCCCTTTTGAGGTGCCACTTTCAACAGGTTGGGCATAGGAGGAATGGAGCGTTGTCGGCCTCTACCAGCACATAGGACATTCCTAATTATACCATATATTTGCAAGATGGAGACAAGGGGAATGGAACCTGGGTCGGCCTCTACCAGAACCCAGGGCATTTACCACTGCACCACAACAAGCAGATTCTATGATTATTCTTGATGTAATATTCTATATGCAATTCTGAAAGTTGATGCGTAGCCATGTATGTTTGATTTTCAATAATAAATCAGTAGCAATATTTTCTTCAAGATATGGTAACTGTGTTTTATAATTATTTTATATTTTTCTTGCTTTGGTAATTTTTATTTCTTTTATTCTCTTGTAATTATGAAATAATTAAGAATTAGATTAATTAAATGAGATTCAATTACTAAATAGAAAATAGGGTAAGGGATTCACACTAACCTTCCATAGGTACGGCCCACTTTGAAAGGTTAGTCCCTAATATCTTCTCCCTGTAAATAGAGTTAGAATGTAGAATTAATTTTAAAGCATAAAATTAATTAAATTGCATAAAAAAATAAATATAAATTATATTATGCATCATTAAATCATTCGTGGATCCACATATATTCATATAGAATAATTCATAAATTGCATATTTTATTTTATTTTATTTTCCATAAACTTTAATTTTTGAAACACATTAAACTAGAAAGAGATCTAAATTAAGCTTAGTATTAATTACTACGATACAATCTATACTGGATTGCTACTCTGTAAATTTAACCTGGATTAACCCGGATTGAAAAAATTAAATGTAAGCTACTACAGCTGATCATACTTGAAGCAACTGACTAACTTTACTATGAAGTTAACTCCTACTCTAGATATGTACCAAAGGTGGTACATTTACGTAATCCAAATGATGTAATATACTCTAACAACAAAGTGTTCAAATGGTATAAAGTTATTGAAGGATAATACAATCCTTATATTAATATACTAGATCTTAAAGGAAACCATAACACCAAAGGAAATAAAAAGAGCACTATATGAACCAATTTTAAAGGAGTAAAAATATATCAAATCATGCTAAGAAAAAGTAAAATCAAGGAAGATTGATCTAAAGAGCAACCTGAAGGTATAAACAACCAAGAGAGAATCTATCCAAGTAAATATCAGACCAAAATAATCTCATATAAGAGGATATATCCAAGTAAAGAGTAGACTAGAATCATATAAGAGGACTTGTCTAAGTAAAGAGAAAAAAAGAATTATAGAGACGACCAATAATGCACAAATAGTGGTGCAAGTGAAGAGTAGACCTGAATTGTCTTACAAAGATAACCAAAATTTATAAGAAGTGGTACAAGTTAAGAGTAGACTTGAATTATCTTACAAGGATAACCTAAAGGTATAAGGAGTGGTACAAGTAAAGAGCATACCTTAATTGTCTTAAAGATACAACTAGAAAACATAGGGTCTTGTCTGCATGAAGAAAAAAGTAAGTCACCTTATAAAGATGACCAAAAAGAAAGAATAGCATTCTGATAGTCAAAATTTAGAAGACATTGTGGGCACAACATTGAGTGAAATCACAAGAAGAGATAATAGATCTTGTGTAGACAAATCACTATAAGATTTTTAGAAGAGATATTAGCTCTTGTGCGAGTTACCAAGTATTTAGAAGAGACAAATCACCAGAAGAGTTTTAGAAGAGATAGTAGCTCCTACATGAGTTACCAAGCATCCAAAAGAGCCAAATCATCATAAGAGTCTAGAAGAAAGTAGCTTCTATGTGAATTACCATGCATTCATAAGAGCATAACCATATACAAGTAGAAGCATTTTGAAAGGATTTTAGAATCTCTCCAAAGTACATTTTCAAATTTTCGTAGATTCAAATTCAAAATCTTCAAGTTGATTTGGAAATTTTCAAATTAAAGTCACTTTTAAAATCTTCAATTTAATTCAGAGATTTTAAATTTTGAAGATTTTAAAATTTGGTTTTTTGAATTGAAGTTTTTTTAGAATTTGAAAATAAAGAGATCTAAAATATTGAAGGATTTGAATTTGAGGAATTTTCAAATTTAATATTTGTAAATTTATTTTTGAAAGTTTTGAAAAGGATTTAATTATTGAATTTAGAATTTATTAACTTTGGAGTAATGAGGTAGTCTACTTTAAAAAAGAAATTAATGGATAGAAAGTAAAGGAAAATAGGAGCATTACATCATAGGAGAAATTCTCAAAGTACAAGACCATACTTTATGAGAGGAAGATTTCAAAATCAAAAGTTTTATCAAAAATAAAATTTTGAATTAAAAGGGCCAAATCATAAAAGAGTTTGTCAAAATTCTTATCATAGATGTGAAATAACATCATGTGAATCTCATCAAAAAACATAAACAAAAAATGATGCTTGGTATATAGATTCAAGTGTTAGTCATTATATGACAAAAAATTAACATTGGTTTGAGTCTTTGAAAATAAAAAACTAATATTCCACAAAAAAATGTAGATGATAAGATTTATCTTGTTCAAGAAACTGGAAAAGTAATACCTAGTTTGACAGTCTCAAATTTTTTTCTAGAAGATGTTTTATAGGTTTCTAGATTATCAGATAATATTATCTCAATTGCTCAATTAGTTGTAAAAGGAAGAACAATGGAATTCAAATATACAAATGAATATAGAAAATGCATTATCAAGAATCAAAACTAAACTAAAGCTACCGGTTCCATCAAGAATGGAATATTTGATTTAGGTACAATGGAATTATCTCAAGAAATCATTGAGTATTTTTTACCTGAGGATTAGATTAATGATAAACTACTTTATTTTTTAGAAATACAAGAAATAGGAAGATGGATCAAGCATATTCTAAGGTTACCTTATAGAGAAAATAGACACAGGCAATGGATAAACAAAATAATATAGATGAATAAGGATCTCAAGCAAAAGGTCATACCCAATGCAAATTTATGTAATTAAATATGAAGACAAATATTAAAGACTAAAGTATTCAATAACCAAATAATGTAATACAAGGGGTGTTGGAGAATATTGCATTATTTTATACATGCTAATGTACCTCCATGGTACCTTTATGGTACAAATATAAATATGTAATAGATTAGGGTTTGAGTTTATAGTTTAGGAGAGTGATTTATATTTAATCTTTATGTAAGTGTATTTGTAGGATATACACAAGTTTCATGTAACTAAGAGTGCAAGTGTATAATGAGAGAAAGTGTACAAGTGTCACGTATGTAAATGTGTAAATATATAATGTGAGGATATGCATAGGTTTAATATATTAGAAGTGCATGTAGGAGACTAAGTATCATGTAGAAGTGTGCAAGTGTCATAGACTTAAGTGTGAATATGAGAAGAGATTGAATAGTCTTGTATACATGTTGTAGGATGAGAAGCCAAAGTACATGAGAATCTTGTCTTATGTAAAGAATAAGAAAGGTTGCAACTCTTGGATATGTGATAAGTGCAATAGTCAAGTATTGTAGAGTCACATTTCTATGTCTATGTTATGGAGATAAAGCTCCATACATTATGTTAGAAAATGGCTTTGAAAGATCACCAACAAGCATCGATAATAAAGCTTGTATATATATTTTGAGAAATTTTATTGTAAGTATTCTCCATGCTATTACATGAATGATTTTGGCCATTTACATTCATATTTGATTTTTTTTTAATATTTTAATAAATTATATTGGCCAAAATATATTTTGATTGCTCTTATATTTAATTTTATACTTTATTAATTATACAGAGACGAGGTAATTTGGCCTAAAAGCCAATAAATTTATGGTAACTCATATGCCTTAGTGATCCATTGATAATACACCCAAGTTTTTAATTCCATCATTGAATCTCATCATCTACCTATGGTACTATGACCATCTAATTTCTCTTTTGAGAGGAAGAAGTAGGAGTAAGTCTATCACCTAGTTTCTACATATGATCTTACTCATCATAACACCCATAGGAAATTTTATTGAATTCATGATTAATATCCTTGGTCACCCATAAAAAAAAGCCAAAATTCTATCTTTTTTTTTTAATGGATGATATTACAAATAGAAAAGGGATTGCGGCTAAGACTAGGTACATGAAGAACCTCATAAATGAGGAAGATCCAATACTAACCTCGCCACAATTTTCCACCTCTAAGGAAGAATCATCTCCAATGACAACAAATTCTATCAAATATAGTGTGTTATAATCATGTATAAGGTATCAGTGCTAGCTCATGTGCCTTCTTACCCCTACATCTAAAATCCAAACATTAGAATAAATAGATGTCCAATATGCTATATGAACAACTACATGAGTTTGTGAGATTTTGACACCATGATTGTCCTCGTCCTATGCATTTGAGAGAGTAGCATCAACAACTCCTTTTTTATGCTTCCTTAATCTTCTTAATGCAAATCCAATAAAACTCAACTTTGTGTCCTTCCTTCTTGTAAACCTCACAAGTTGGATATATGAAGAGTTTCTTAGTATTCTTCTCATTTAGATGCTTCTTTTTTATTTTAGCCTTAATCATTTATTTAGCATAAGCTGGATTAATGAAAGGATGACACTTTTGTCACTATCTTCAAGCCTAATGGTGAAGAAGATATTTGAAAACTTCATTAATTAGAGGATGAGGATAAGTTGGGAAGTAAATACAAAGCATCTCAAACACAACATTAATTATCTCATGTCACCAAGATGTGGTTAAACACAATGTTGATAAGTTCATTGTTCTTCTCGCTATTTATAACTTCTTATTCCTATCATGTTTTCCTCTGGAATATCTATAATATTCTAAAAATCATTTTTCAACTCTTGAACCACATCAATAGTATAAATAATTCTAGAGTTAAGGTAGCAATATTTTCCTCTACTGTGTTAATTTGCATGGAGTTAACTTGGTCACATAACCCCTAAAATTTTTCAAATAAATGCTTAGGATACATAGTGCTACTAACATGGGTGATATAGATATTATCATTATGAAGAGATACCATTCCAAATCCTCATTAGTACTATCCCTAAATAGTTATTTTCTCTATTTAAGATTATTCTCTAAAGGTTTGTCATTCACTTTTTTGACCAACTTCTTAATTTAGAGTAGAGATTAAATCTTGATATTCCAAGTGGGATGGTTTGTAACATTCAACAAGGAAATATTCTAATCCAAAATATTTCTACCATGATAAAAAATATTATATTTAGCTATATTCATAAAAAAAAACTTCACCAATGCATAGATTTTTTAAAATCATATGATTTTTAAAAAAAGGCTAGAAATGCTTCCATATTCAAAAGTTATGGTCCCTAAAAATTTTTCCTATTATCATATAAAATACCTCTAAAACCTTCAAAAAGTTGAAAAACAAGTATGTATCTATAGATAATAGGAGATCACCACATATTGGTATATTAGTGGTTAAGGGGATGCCATATGGGCATTGATTAGACAATGTACTAGAAAATGGGTTGAGGCTACTTGTCATTGTCAAAAATAGGGGGCTATCAACATGGTGTTGACTATGTGGAAAATTAGGTAGTTTAATAGTGAACTATACTATTTTACTTGTCATGGTCTCATTTTCTCTATAATATATGAACTAAACTATGTCACTTGCCACTTTAATTTACTCCAAAATTTATACTTTACCACGTTCGTTGTTTGGTATGTGATTGCATGGTCAATGGGTTTAATGATTTGTTAGAATGATACTAGTAAAACCCATTTTTATATCTACCACATGGAATTCTACCTCCCATATTAACTCTAACACATCAACCCCTTCCACCTCACCACCTACCATGTCATAACTTACCACATCATGATGCACTATATCAATGAGGGTCATATCATATATAATATCACCTACCATGTCATTAGATTCCCCATCATCATAGGGTACAATATTGGGTATCATGTCATTAGTAGGTATAACTTCATGAATAGGTGCTATGTGATCGCCAAATTTAAAAAACCTTAAAAACTCAATTCTAAAACTAGGCATCTATCTAGTCAAAAATAAAAAAAATAAAAGAATAGATTGGATGTCTAGAGAGGAAAAAGAAACCTATAAATGAATATTTCTCATAGACCAAATTTGTTTAATCCTTTCAATATAAGACCACCTATATTTTTTCCAAAAAAGACCTTCATTACAAATTATCAATGGCTTACAAAATTTATTCTACCTACTTCAAACACCATTGTCCTTAGGAGACACCATAGCCATTGATTTTTTGAAGATAAGCAATTGAGAAATGAATATTCACACCTACTTTGTTACCATGTTGGACACTACAATAGTTTCTTGATATTAATGAAATCAACATAATACCCATAAATGTTGAAAATAACTCACAAAAAGTAAAATATACATAATATAAGAGGGTGACTATGGATACCAAATTATCCCGCTAAAGAAAATTAGAGTGCACTTCAACCAATAACCAAATGGTTGATATGAGAGTTTATTTATACCCAATTATGAGATACCTTTAGGTCAAGGTTAAGGAACCAACCTTTAGGTTAAATAATAAATTATTATAAAATATTCACCTATATAAGGTGTAGAAGGGCCTAAAGAGCATATACAAAGAATATAATACAAATTCAAGCATGGTCTCAAGTGAATATTAGCCACCACATATTTCAATACTATAACTCTATTTTGCTGAGTCAAGTAAATAGTTTTAATTTTTTTTTTAATGTTATTATGCTTCAAGAAAATAGAAAACTTATTTTATGTGTGCTCCCTCTCGACATAAGTGTTGTATGATAATATGAAAACCAATAATATTTTCTACATGAGATTTTAAGTCCTAGAAAAAATAGAAGTCTTTATTCTCTATCTTGAGTAAATACACCCCTATGTATTGTGAACGATCATCAACAAAAAATTGAAAATATCAACCATTGGAACTAATATCCATAGGTTTGCATAGATTTTTGGACTAGCTACTTTGTGACTACTTGAGCCAAATGGGCTCTATATTACTTTCCTACCAAATAATGTATACATATATAACAAGGTTTTGTCAACAAAGTCATTTTACGATGGTATCATCAATTAGTGCTTTTAGGTGGTCAAAACTAAGATGTCTAAATCACATATGTCAAATTGTGAAAACTTCATTTACATGGACTACCAAAGCTTAGTTATATCACAATACAACCATAAGCTCAAACATATTTCCCATGCTAGTAGTATAAGCAATAATTTTCTAAGCTCTAGATCTTACCATTTGAGACAGTTTCTTATTACTTATTTTAAGTAATTTACCTCTCAAATTATGATCAATCAAATGATTCAAATAGAGTAAGTTATTTATGAGGGTAGACACATATATAATTTTAGTTAAGTAATTATTAGAACTAAGATGCAAATGAACATCACTGATGCCAACAATGATATATGTTAAGTTGTTTCCAAGAGTAATATTCCCACAATATATCAAACTAGGCTATATTTTGAAATACCATCATGTGTTAGTATAGAATAGATATAACCCTCTTCTTCTATGCTAGAATTGACATATTAAACTATATTTTCATATTGGCATTCCTATGTATTCCTCATACCAATGTGTACCCTTCTACTTGCCTCCTGATGCATTCTTCTAGTTCTTATTCAAAATACATTGTGAGAATGTTTTGTACTTACACGCTTGAAGAACAAGATCTAGTTTTCCATAGATGAATTGCATGACATTGAAACATGAATAGTTTCTTTATTCTTCTATTATTTAATATACCTTTTGACTTTTTGTTGTTGATGATGCTTGTTGGTGGATTTTCCAATTTTTTTAACTACACCAACTTCTTACCTTTATGATGTGTTAGTAGATCATGTTCATATTTAGTCATCATATCTCAAATTACTTCTTCTTAATAAATAAAATTTACAAGTGTCTCAAAAGTTATGCTCTGGTTAGTAATGATTAGAGTTTTTTTTAAAACATTAAATGCAAGTGGAATTCTTGTGATACAATTGGAACAAGGACAACATCATTGATAGTTTCACCTAATTATTGAAGCAAGGCTTACAATATAGCAATTATTTGTAGCCAAACCATTTACTTCTTATCACTCTTCATATTTAATCAATTCAATTGACTTTGTAGGTATAGAATCTAGTTTCATATTTTTGAATCGATCATTGTATTGAGTTTATCCCATGAATTTTTGGTGGTTGTAGCATCACAAAGTTATGGTTAAATATCATTATTTATACCAAAACTTATGTTCAATCAAGTTTTTTTGTCTACTTTTTTATAAATTTTTTTTTTATCAAGGTCAACAACATGTCTTTAGATGGTACTAGATACCAATCTCCATAAATATTTCAATTCAAGGTGAATATTCAACATCATCTTCCATATCACAATAGTTGTCATCTTTTAGCAACAAAAAAATAGAAAACAACATCCTTGGGGTATGAATGGTCATATATAACCTTCCCAAAAAACTAAAACATAAATTCTTGGAAAGACCTTTCCAACAAGTATATATACATCTATACTCACAAAAAATAATAAGTGCCCCAAATTATAAAAAATAGTGGTGCTTCTCTAAATAAAAAAACATGTGGGGTACAAATAAAAGTCCCACATCAAAACACAACTAAATTTTAGCTAATAGTTAAAAGGAAGGTAAGTTACAATACACTCCCTTTTCGTTTCACTTTTTGAAAGAGGGTAATAAGTATTTTAATAAACAAAACCCTTTACCCACAAATATGGGATATTTATTTGTGTTGACCTTCAATGAAAAATATAAGTGCACACTATTATTAGTAAAATGACATTAGTTGTTAATATCAGAATAGGAAAACAATGTCAAAATGGAAGTTCATCCATTAATCTCTAAGAACCTAACAATGCATGTCAAATTCTCATTAGAGTTTAGGACAATAATTTCAAGTTGCTTTTGTTTTGAATGGTATCCTCCTTCAATGGTGGATTCAAAATAAACGAGTACATTAATTTTTTTCACCATGGCATGATGACACTAATCATATTCAAATCACAAAAAGGCATCCTTTCATATTATAGCTAACTATATATGATATTGCTAACACTCCATGTGTCTCTCTTTAGCATTTTCTTCCTCATAAATTAAAAAAACTAGGCCCTCCTTTATACAATGAATATAAATGATGTGAAAATGTTATATTTGCACTCTTGAAGGTATCACATCCAAAAACATCACACTTGTGATTTTTATCTCTATAAACAATATCTCATCTTTTTCTAATGTAAGCTTTAGTGTCTCATAACAACTTGCTTGTATGAAATTATATGGTTGAGCCTTTACATCTTGCTCGATGACTTAACACTATGTTAGATGACCCTTTGTATGTTTGTAATATCTTGTTGTGGTTGTTTATATGGCTCTACCACCTATCAGACAAAATAGATAACAAATAATATTATATGACCTATTATGAACTTCAAGATATCATCTTTACTTTACCTTGATGTCCTATAACATTGATCTAGATGATCCCTCCATCCATGATGGCCCATGTGTATACATACTCATTTCTCCACTTGGGATCTTGACCTTGATGGACATAGTTCTCCCATATTATATGGGCATAAGTTTATTATCACAACCATAAAATATTTTAAATAATGGATAGAAACTATACCACTTACAAATTAAAAAACTCTCACTATATCCAAGTTTATTTTTAATCAAATTGTGTGTCACTTTTGTGTCCCATGTACTCTCATTTATAGATAATGGCACTTATTTCAAAAATAATAAAATGAAAGAGTTGACTTCTCAATTAGGCATTCAACATCATTTTTATATGCCTTACTATTCACAAGGGAATTGTAAAGGTATGTCTAACAATAAAATTTTGGTAAATATAGTTAAAGAATCAAAGAAATATTGGCATTGAAAGTTATATCTAGAAATTTATAGGAACAACCCCTTTTTCTTTGATATATGATATTGAAGTTGTTTTTCTGCTTGAGATAAAATTGCCTTCTTTGTGCATATATTTGAAAAAAAAAATATTCCTTATGAGTATCATCAAGAGTATAGGAAGGCATATTTTAGCTTACAACTCATGATGAGAGCATCTACTTATTTTTTAGTATAATAGAGTCGATAAGAGTTTTGTTTTCAAGCAATATAATAAGAAAGAATGCCATCTATATCGATCCCAATATAGCCTAGTTGGCTATATCTCGATTTGATTTATTTATCATTGATTTTATTTATAAATAGGAGGAATATTTATTAGTTTATGATCATTGAAGAATTTTATCACATTTGTGTATCGACGCAAGAGAATTCTCCTTCTCAAAGTGGTTATGAGACTTTGCCCTCTCTGAGTGGTTGTGGATTTGTTGATGCACTAATTTGATCTGGTTATAATTGATTATCACTGGTTTGATTATTTATTTGATTTATATTTTATCATTGGTATATATATTGCAATAGTTATTCACATTGTTATAGAATGTTCGCTGCACGTGGTATCAGAGCCCGATTCTGGAATAAGGGATAATTGGTGCCCTTAAAGCTTCCAAAAAAATTTAGGTGCAAGAAAGAATTATTTTCATAGATGCAACTATATTTTTGTTTTGCTACACAAAATAAATATTGGAGAGCATGTAGCATGAAGTTTGGTAGGTTTTGGAAGTTGGAAGTTGAATGTCTATACAAGGCGAGGAGGCTAAACAATAGTCATATGAAATTTGCTATAGTTGAACATTTGTAGTAGGAAAATTATTTGAAGAAATATTAAGTTTCCTAAAGTTAAATAATCTAATCAAAATCACGTTCCTAACGCTAAACCTAAAATGCATCCAACAGTAAATCAACATGCGGCAATATTAGGCTACTTAGGAATCTGTGACCCAACCACTAACTGTGGACAAGTGTCGATTGTAAGTTCTTAGCAAGAAAATTTTGATTTTCAGTGTTGGTTTGATTTGGTGGTAACGATCATCATGATAAATCGATTCCAACCAGTTTTAAATCATCCTTCATTGTAAATTTTTATTCCTTAGTGATATCCAATAATATTTGATGGCAAGAGATCATTCCGGTGAAATTTATATTTTTTATTTTTTTTCGACATCTAATTCTGCTTTTTTTGACCAGCTTTGGTGGGCTTTGACAAGATTCAGTGGGACAACCACAAATTGAATTTTTTTTTTAAATGGTACTTTTATTCCACATAGTTCCTATTGTGGCATAGAAGGTATTCCTAAGTGCCAATGCACGTTAAAATAAATAACCACCATATGGTGGTTACATTAGCCTCATGTGCTAGCCCTTAGTAGGGTGTTGTTGCACTATGTGGTGGGTATAAGTCTGTGCAGTTTGACTTGTGGTTGGTTGTTTCGAATTGACACGTGTATGATGGATAATTTTTTTTTGTAGGAGTAGAATGATAGCTATAATATTTAAACCTTGGGGGACTTTATCCCATATTCACTATGTTGTAGAGAAAAGAGGTAAATTTAAAGGCAAATGCATAGTAAGTAGAAGGACGAGATGATCACTCTGATCAATGTGCACCCTAGCTTGGCGCCTGAGGATTTAACCATTGAAATTTGAATCCACTTGAAATTCAAATACGTTTGTTGACCATTGGAAATTCGAATTGCTCCTGAAAACCAAAATTTTTATTGCAACAAATATTTTTTTGCCATTTTTTCAAAATTTCAAATTGAATTTTAGTTCCAAAAAATGCATGAGTGATCTTGTTTCAAGTGTTGGTTGGACTCAAGGAGTAGACGGAAGATTACAATGTACTGATTTTTTAGATGATGTGTTTATGAGTAGAAAGAAGCACCAACCTCGAAATCAAGGTACGCATCATAATACCCCCATTAATATTAATAGTTTTGACCAACACCTTTATTATTCACTAAATTCCATGGTTTCTCCTTCTCCTAAAACTTTTGGTACTTCATTTCCAACTAAGAATTCAAATCCTTCTTCTCCATTACCCAATGACCCTCCTATCCCAATTCCTAGTAATATTGATCCTAACTTGCATCAATATCTTACACAACAAGAAGGAAATATTGATAACATTATTGCCATGTTGCAAGACATTAAAGGAAATATAGTTCCATCCACTTCTACGCCTCCTCATGTCCACAAGTCACAACATACTTTAACCATTCATTAAGAACCAGAGTTTGCTTCTCCTGAACCAATATTTGCCAATGATCTAGACCTTGTGGTAGGTGGTCCTTCCAATTTCTTGGAATGGTATCATGATGTTCAAGTTCCTCATATTGACATGCCCACATTTGAAGGTTTTGACCCTAGAGATTGGTTGGTCAAAATAGAAGGTAGTATTTGTTTGCACCATATTCCAAAAACAAGTTGGGTTTCATTAGCATCTTCTAAACCTGGTATCCAGGTTTATTAATGGTTGTTATGGCAGTTTCATCAACATGATCACCTTATTTTATAGCCTCAATTTAAAGAACTATTTCTTAGAATATTTGATAAGGTATATTCCACATCATATGTGGTACATCTTATACAAATTAAGCAAACATGATCAGTAAAAGACTATTACTCTGAGTTCACAAGTCTACATACGTATACACAAGAATTAAGTCTAGTAGTGGTGGTCTCTACTTTTCATTATAGTCTTAAAGATAAGATTCAAAATAAAGTTGACATTCATTATCCTTATACCCTTGATGTTGCATATCGTATAGCTCAAGTGGCAGAATAAAAACTCCAAGATTTTGGTCCTCCATATCGATGTGATTTCAACTCTCGTCATCCTTATCACAATGTTGAGAATTCCACAGGATTTTTTTCTTTAAATATTGTTCACATTATCTATATATTAAGCTTGTGTGAGCTTTCTCTTAGAATATGAAGATGCATTAGTTTTTGAGAAAGAGGACTCACCTTAGCCATGGCAATTCATAGATCCAGAAAAACAACCAATAGAAGTACATGAAGTAGAACAAGAGGATGAAATGATGGCTCTTTCTGTTCACGCACTTATGGATCGTCAAGATCATCACACTATCAAGGTACAAGGATTTATTTAACACCAACTTGTTAATGTATTAATTTATTCTAGTTGTACATATAACTTTTTAGATTTTAATACAGTAAAATCCTTGGGCTTGTATATCAATACTTTAAATCAAGATAAATTTTAAGTCTTGATTTTTAATGGAGGTACTACTCAATGTGTGGGTCAAAATTCTAAAGTTACACTCCAAATGGGGAATTATACTTGGATGGGAAATCTCTTTTCTATGAAACTGGGAAGTTCAGATGTCATTTTGGGAGCACAATGGTTATCTTAGCTAGACGATGTTACTATTAATCTACAAAGATTATACATCAAGTGGAAAGAGAATGGAAGGATCATTTTTCTTCAAGGAATTCAATCTCCTCCCTCCAAGGTGGTGAGTTCACATAGTATGGAGAAGATATTGAATAAATGTGGTTGTGGTTATTTTGCTCAAGTGAATTCCATAGAGGTCAAATCCATGGATTCATCTATTATAGCTCTTCCAAGGGATCTTCAAGATATTATGGATAATTATGAAGAAGTATTTAGGGAACCAAGGGATCTACCACCCAAGCACACACATGATCATGCCATCCATATAATTCTTGGAAGTCTACCTCCTAATGTGTCTCCTTATCACTATCCATAGCCCCAAAAGTTAGATATTGATAAGTTGGTATAATAAATGTTAGAGCATGGAATCATCCATCCAAGCATTAGTCCTTATTCTTCACTAGTGGTGATAGTACACCATAAGGATAACTCATGGTGCATGTGTCTTGACTTTCATCCTCTCAACAAAATCACTATCAAAGATAAGTCTCTTATCCCTACTATAGATGACTTGTTGGATGAATTACATGGTGTTGGTTATTTTACTAAACTAGACTTACGCTCTGGTTTTCACCAAATTTAGGTTAGATAAGTGGATATTCCTAAAACTACCTTCTGTACACATGAGGGTCATTATGAATTCTTAGTCATGATCTTTGGCCTCAAAAATGCCCATTCTACTTTTTAAAGTCTCATGAATCATGTCTTTTGCCTTTTCTTCATAATTTTATCTTATTTTTATTTTATGATATTTTAATATACAACAAATCTTGGATGGATCACCTAGTTTATGTTGACAAAGTCCTTCATCTATTAAAAAAGGAAACACTCTTTATTAAAAGATCCAAATGTGCCTTTGGGGTCCAAGACGTAGAATATTTGGGGCATATAGTATGACATGAAGGATTCAAAGTAGATCCTCATAAAATCAAAGCTATTAAAGATTGGACCTTACCCAAATTCCTCAAAAAATGATAGTTTTGGCACTATACCATCTAATGAGAACATTGAGAGGAGAGCCTCAACGTATTCTATTATATAAATAATAGAAAGATACAATTAGGATGGAACTATGAGTCCATTATATAGGAAGAGAGGTTTCTTGGTCCTTACTCTTCCTATGACACTTGGTACCTCTTACATGACACTTGGCATGATAGCCAAATAATGGAATATATTCCAACACCCCCCTATATTACATTATTTGGTATGAAGTTCTTTTGAGTCGCATAGATGATCTTTGAATGTTTGAAACTTGGTTTTTCCAAGTGCTTTTGTGAAGATATCTGCCAGTTGATATTCTATAGGGACATGCTTGAGAATGATATGATGGTTCTGGAAGTGGTCTCTGATGAAGTGACATTGTGCTTCAATATGTTTAGTTATTTCATGTACAATTGGATTTTTGATCAGATTGAGTACTCCTTGGTTGTCGTAAAATATCAAGGTTGGAGTTCATCTGATGCCCATGTCTGATAATATGTATTGTAGCCACAATGCTTCGTAGGTAGTATCTCTTGCTGCCCGATATTCTACTTCAGTTGATGATTGTGCCACTGCATGTTGTTTCTTGCTATGCCAAGATATAGGTCCTGATCCAAGGTAGAAAACGTATCCTAAAGTAGATTTTCTATCATCAATGGAGCCGGTATAATCTGAATCTGAGTAACCCTAAAGGCAAAAATATTTGACATTCTTCATATAAGTTAGTCCATAATCAGTAGTTTTCTTGATATATTGCAATATTCTTTTTGTAGCTTTCCAATGACTCTCTCTTGGTTCTTGCATGAATCATGAAAGATAGTTTACTGCAAAAGCTAAATGTGGTCGGTTGTTTGTTAAGTACAATAGACTTCCAATTAATTGATGATACATGGTTGCTAAAACCAGTGGTGTTTCATCATTCTTAGATAACTGAATCCCTTGTTCCATTGGTGTATCTTTCGGTTTACAATCCTTCATTTTGTATTTTTCTAGTAGAGTTTTTGCATATTTGGATTGAGTAATAGTAATATTATCTTCACTTTGATGAATCTCTAAGCCAAGACAATAGTTCATTAATCCTAGATCAGTCATTTCAAATGCTTTTTCCAGATCTCTTTTAATATCACTTATTAGTTTTTTAGAACTTCTAGTGATTACTATGTCATCAACATAAACAATAAGAATTATTATGTGATCTCTGATTTTCTTTGTATACAAACTAGGATCAGATGTACTTCTTTTGAAGTCTTGTTGTAATAAGTGATTGTTGATCTTTATATTCCATGCTCTAGGAGCTTGCTTTAGACCATATAGATATTTGTTCAATCTACACACTTTATTTTCTTGTCCTTTAATAATGAATCCTTCTGGTTGTGACATATAGACTTCCTCTTCTAAATCACCATTAAGGAAGGCACTTTTTACATCCATTTGATGAAGCTTCCAACCTTGATGAGATGCTAGTGCACAAACTATCCTGATAGTAGTCATTCTAGCCATTGGAGCAAATGTTTCTTCATAGTCAATTCCTTCAATTTGTGTGTATCCTTTTGCTACTAATCGGGATTTGTACTTATCTAGAGTTCCATCTGCTTTATATTTGATTTTGTAAACCCATTTACAACCCACTATTTTCTTTCCTGGAGGTAGTTTCACTAGATTCCATGTTTTATTCTTTTGAAGTGATGCATATTCAGATTCTATAGCTTCCCTCCAATGTGAGTCATTCAATGCCTGAAGTGTTGATGTTGGTTCTACTGTATTGCTTATTAGTCCTCTATTTATTCTGGTTTGACTATGAGTTTGAGGTCTAGTAGAAGTGAGGTCTGGCATTCTTTCTAGATTAGATTCCCTGAGAGTATCTTTGAGCCATATTGGTTCCTTTCTAGGAATTGTAGATGTTTCTGTGTATTCTTCTTCTTGTGATTCTGATTCTGATTATGATTCTTCACTTGTTGTGTCTTCTTTAGAGTAATTTAGAAGAATATTTGTATCCTTACTAGGTTCTTCTGTGTCACTTTTTACTTTTTCATCAAAGATTACATCCCTACTAATGTAAAATTTCTTTGTATGTGGATCGAGTATTCTATACCCAGTAGATTCAGTGTCATAACCAACAAATATGCCTACCATAGTTTTGTCATCTAACTTTGTCCTTTTTTGTTTTGGAATATGCATGTAAGCTTTACATCCAAAAACCTTGAGTTTTCCTATATTTGGTTTTTGTCCTGACCATGCTTCTTCTGGTGTAGTATGTCTAAGTACTCTTGTTGGTAATCTATTTTGTATGAAAACTGTTGTTTGTACTACTTCTACCCAATATTGATGACCAAGATTAGCTTCCTTTAACATACATCTTACCATTTCCATTATTGATCTATTTCTTCTTTCTACAATTCCGTTTTGTTGTGGAGAATAAGTTGTAGTGAGTTGTCTTTTAATTCCATTTTCTTCTAAAAATGAGTCAAATTCTTTAGATACAAATTCTCCTCCCCTATCTGAATGAAGTGCTTTTATAGTCTTCCCTGATTCTTTTTCTACTTGTAGTTTGAATTGTTTAAAACAACCAAATGCCTCTGATTTGTATTTCATGAAATATACCCACATTTTCCTAGTGTGATCATCAAAAAACAATTGAAAGTATTTATGTCCTCCAATACTATTGGTCTTCATTGGTCCGCATAGATCTATGTATATTATTTCTAGTGGTTGTTGAGTCCTGTGTTGTCGAAGCTCAAAAGGAATTCTATGTTGCTTGCCTGCTAAGCATTTTGGACATATGGTAGATTCTAGAGATAGATTAGGTATTCCTTCAACCATTTGATATTTAAGTAATTCTTTCATAGTAGATTCACTAGTATGTCCTAGGCGTCTATGCCAAAGATCTGAAGCTTTAGCTGAAAGAGTTGAGTGAGTGGTAATATCTAAAATAAATAGACCATTTTTGTAGGACCCTGATGCTATATTTTCCCCTTGTTTAAGAATGTGACATAGTTTTCTTTCAGAAGACACTTTGAATTCTATAGTCATGTTTTGATCCATGAGTTGAGAAACTGAGAGAAGATTAGTAGTCAAACCTGGGACATATAATACATTTTTTATCATCCCTTTTCCATCTACTAGATCCACTGGAATGTTTCCTATTCCCTTCACTTCATATGTTTTGCTATCTGCTACAACAACTGGTTTCTCATTTACCTTATGAAGAGATTCAAACAAGTATATGTTTCCTATCATATGCTTGCTTGCTCCTGAGTCTATATACCAATAATCCATGACTTGAGACCTATCTTGATAAAATATTTTAAATTTGAGTCTTGTAGAACACCTTCTAAGTTGATTTTGTAATATTTTGAGAATAATCAACCTTTTAATTTTACCTTATCTTTCCCAATGAAGTATGCTTTAATGGTTGGATTTCTTTTTTTCCTTTAATGTGATTATGAGACAAGTATACTAATTAATTCCAACTCTATATGTAGGCAATTGATTCGCTTCTCTATCCAATAGATTAATTTTCTAAATTCCAATTATATGTATATAGTTTGAAGTAGTATAGCTTATATCTACCTACTTTGTAATATTAGAAAACAATAATGTTTTAAATAATAGTTTTAATCTTTCCAAGTAGAAACCCTTATATATCCTATGTTTTAAATTGCAAATATTAAACTATTTAGGTGTATAGATCTCTTTTAATTTTACTTTCAAATGTGGTTGATTTTTCTATGGTTTCAACCTTATATTATACCCCTTATAAATCCTTAATGAAATCAAATTTAATTAAGGTAAATCCTTACCTTTATAATGTTTTAAATGGGCGTTGTATTCTCCAATGTATGGGTTCTTGTATTCTTAAATGTATAGGTGTAGCACCCTAAAATTGGCGCAGTAAAACCTTAAATAATTAAAATTACCCTAGTAATAATTCAAATTCAAATTCAACCCCCAAAATCGCTCCCAAACAACATTTTACCCGCTCCCCTTGTTTTCCACACCATTTTTAGGATTTGTTGTGACCGTTGGACGATATCGTCGCCAATCAGACTATATCACCTCAAATCAGACGATTTCATCTGGACTAGGACGTCCAGACGATCTTGTCCCAAAACTAATTTTTCATAATTAGCTTCTATTTCAACAGCTTCTCTAACTCGGACAGAGACGTGTCTACACTGTTAGAGACCTCCCCCATTGGAGATCTTCCAAATTAGGATGATCTCCAACCTCTCAACTTTCCTCCTAAGTCTATTTAAACCTTAGGACCCCCCATTGACTTTCCCCTGGCTGGATTTTCTGTAACTTGACCTTTACACACATTAGAACACCCTAGATTATCATCTGCACTTGTCCTATCCAAATTTTGTTGCAAGAACCTTGTTATTCTTCAGCCGGAGCAAGCTCAGGTCGTCGCAGACGATCCTATCCAATTCGAGATGATTTCGTACCAATCCAAGACAATTTCGACTGTAGTCAACATTGGGGGCAATCAGTGCCCAGAGTATGCGTTTTCTCTACTCTTTTTTGCTGCATTATTCTGCATTTAGTTAATTCTATGGTTATTCCTTATTACTCTGCATTTTGGAGTTCACCCATATAGTTTTAATGCATGATAAAATCATAATTTGTCATTAAATCATTGAAATACACTCATATTTTGTTTATAATTATCCGTCTAATATTATTGTTGTCATTCTGCATCATTGCCCTTTGTTTGTATTGCTGCATTTTCTACATTTTGTATCTATTTCTCTGTTTGCAGGACTCTGATGAATTCGTTAGATCTCAGACGATCCTGTCAGATCAGAGACGATCCTATCAAATTCCAAATGTCCTGGACTGCTTCAAAAATTAGAATCTCCATCAGACATCTAGGACCAGGTATGGATTTCTTCCCTTAGTTTACTCTCTGTGTTTTCTGCATTTAAATTTGCATTTTCATATAGAATAACTTAGATTCATTTGGCCAAACCTAGGACTTGGATGTTTAAAGCTAAAATTGAACACATTAAACTCATTCCCAACCTAGGCATGGAAACTGCCACTAAACGTTTCCTGGTGAACCCCACCATAAGTTGAAAAATCACCTTAATACACCTCCCTCAAGAGGCAGGACCTTCCAAATGCCTCTCAGTCCGAGGTATTGTCCCATCCTTTTCCCATCCTCCTTCCAGGCACGGATCCTTTAGCCTGAAGGTAAGGATGCAAAAAATTTTGAGCGATACATTTTGGTGAACCCAACGTGAAACTAAAACCTTTTGAAAACAAAAAAACAAAAACAAAAACATAGATGCACTTCAAATAATTAGAAAAATACTAAGTTGCATATCATGTCTAGATGGTAGCTCCTAAGAAAAGATTAGTTGTTACTGTAAATGTTGAAAACCAATTAGCAGCCATAGAAGTTAATTTTGTGCTTAGTGTGCCTGAAACAAATAGAAACCAACTTCTGTGGAAAGAACTGGATAGGAGGCTAGGTATCATTTCATCTAGATCAACCGAACTTAGAAAAATCAAGAGGTTTGTCCTAGATAGGATCCTGGATCCTCATCAACTCATTGTTTATCATGAACTTCAAAGAGCCTGCCATAGGTGGTTAGCTTATAGGAGAGCTCTTGTGTCTTCAAAATTTTTCACCTTTGAGGAATACCTCAAGAACGTAGTTGTGGTAAGCCAATTTCTAGTTCATATAGAATCCCAAGAAACTGATCTTATGATTAGAAAAAGATGGAATAGAATTCCTAGAGCTATGTTGTATCGTGAATATTGTCGTGAGAATTATTATTATCAACCAGAATCTGAAATACACGGTATTGCTATAACACATTTCATCAAATTCTTGAAAGAAAATTTTCAATTTGAAGAAGAACACTTCATGACTCCTGAAGAACTTGAGCCCATTAATGATATTTATAAATTGTTTATAGAAAACTAGATCATTGCTTTCATTATTATTATTGCTTGCATTTTGTGTGTTGTTTTTTATCTTTATAATATTGTTACAAAAACAAGAAAAACCAAAACATAACAAAAACCAAAAACATTTTATTTCAAATACTATAGTAGGTATATAATTAAAATATATACCTCTTAAGCTTGTTGCACATATATATATAAGTATATATATATTTGCTGAAATCTAAATTTAAGCACAATGCCTAAACTTAGGAATGGTAAACAAACTGAACAAGAAGGAGAAGATTGGTTAGAAGACAAAACAAAAAACCCAAATGTCCTTCCTGAGGAATCAATTTCGGAAGGAGAAACTCTAGAACAACCAGAAGATGACTTGGTCGAAGAAAATGAACAACAAGAAAATCTTAAAGAGGAAGGATCCTCATCCCCTAGAATAGCTCCAGATGGAACTATTGCTTTTGATAATTTAGATCATTTCTAGAAATTTTTTAATAATAACATTGGTGCTCTTAATATGGCAGTTTGTATTGATAAATGGCAAATTAGTGACACTCAAGCAGCCATGGAACATATGTTTGACAAACACACCAATCCCTTGTCTTTCATTGATCAAGAAAGTGATAAAGCTGGACCATCCAATAGAGATATGGCCACTATGATTCAAAACATGCCAAAACAATAGGTTACCCAACCCCCTAAGGAACCTGTTATTGAGCCTGAAATCATTCCCACACAAAAGAAACCTTCCTTCACTGCTTTACTTCGACAAACTATTGATCAATATGCTTCAAGTAGACAAAAACCTAAAATGAAGCCAAACACCAATTTTCAACAATCGAGCATACAACATAATACAACTTCAAAATTTCTTCATAACACCCTTCCTACCAACAATTTACACAATAGAAATATAGCATCTAATCTCCATGTCCCTCCCTCATATGCTGATGTAGGAGCATCCGACGACAATAGAGCAATCTTGCATCCTCCAAATTTTTCTAAGTTTTCTAAGTACTTTGTATTTTGATTTATTTCGGTTCTTTCCCAAGGCTGAAGTTTTGTAAAGCAAGGGGGAAGTTTCAATTTTGTAAAGCAAGTTGGGGAGTCACGAAATCGTGACATGTCACGATATTGTGACATGTCACAAAATCACGGCTCCAAAGGCAAAGGCAGAAGGCAAGGGCAGGGGAGCCGCGAAATCGTGACATGTCGTGATTTCACGACATGTCATGATTTTGCGGCTCCAAAGGCAAAGGCAGAAAGCAAGGATAGGGGAGCCACGAAATCATGGCTCCAAAGGCAAAGGCAGAAAGCAAGGGCAGGGGAGCCTCGAAATTGTGACATGTCACGATTTCGTGACATGTCGCAAAATCATGACTCCAAAGGCAAAGGCAGAAGGCAAGGGCGGGGGAGTCGTGAAATCGTGACATGTCACGAAATCACGACTCCAAAGGCAAGGGTAGGGGAGCCACGAAATCGTGACATGTCACGATTTCGTGACATGTCACAAAATCGCGGCTCCAAAGGCAAAGGCAGAAGGCGAAGGCAGGGGAGCCACGAAATCATGACATGTCGTAATTTTGTGACATGTCATGAAATCGTGGCTCCAAAGGCAAGGCAAAGGCAGAAGGGCACGGAGGTCACGATACCGTGACATGTCATGATATCATGACATGTCATGATATCATGACATGTCATGATATCATGACATGTCATGATATTGCGACTAGTTGAAGGCTGCCACGTGGATTAAGATATCGCGGCCAAGAAGAAGACAGGCCGAAATAGACACGCGGGCAGCCACGTGTATTAAAATAAAGATGAAGGCCACGTATATTAAAATAGAGATGACAGCCGCGTGTATTAAAACAAGGATAACCATCTCAAGGAAATATTCTGACAAGGCGACAGTTGCAGGCCATAGACAATATGGGATGAGACAGTGGTGCAGAGGAACAGTCTGACCAAAATGGCGTTGCAGGGCAGGGGGCGTCTTTAATGTAAGCTTCCATAGCAGATCGGGGCAGTTGCCCATTGATGGAGAGAAATTTGAAAACTTGTAGAGGAAGCGGACTTTCTTATTTTATTTCATGAATTCGTTCGGGTGGGGGCATTAATTGCCTAGAGGGTCGAGACCTCGATAAAAAATCGAAAAATTGTAAGGGAAGAGATGGCGAGTTTGAGATCGAGTGGGAAAAAGAACTATGCCTGGAAACGGTATTGTAAGACTGGTTAAGAAATTTGCAAAAAATTAATTTGAAGTTCGGTTGTGTGAATCTTGGCTTGCCATCAAGTGGTATCAAAGCGGGAGCTCCTGAGCGTGTAACAGATCGTCGAAAGAGAGGCAGTTACACCAAGATCTATGGAAGGATTTGTAAGGGAAGAAAGAAGAAAAAAAAATGCCTCCATGAAGAAATCGTGGTGGAGTAGGAAATGTGGTGCCGACCGAAGACTTTCGAGCCTTGCAGAGGCAAGTTCAAGCCCTGAAAGAAGAGCTACACAGAAGGCATGAGCCCGGAAGGGATGAGGGAAGTGAAGACGAAGTTGATGAAGAAGAATACCAGTCTGAGGAAGAAGAAGAGGTTGTGGATCCTACACAAGCCAGGTTGTACAAATCCATCTCTAAGATTGGAAAGCAACCAAAAATGGAGGTTTCTACATACTCGGGAAACGTAAATCCAAAAGAGGTGATTGACTGGATAAATGACTTAGAAGAATATTTCGAATATGAGGAGGTTGAAGACCCTAATCAGGTCAGATTTGCTAAGACCAATTTGAAGGGTCATGTCAGCATTTGGTGGAGGGGAATACAGTTGGAGAGGAACAGAAGAGGGAAGGAGAGAATAACAATATGGGATAGAATGGTGGAAAAATTGAAAAGACAGTTTATTCCAGTAGATTACGAGTTGGATCTGCTAAGGAAAATGTAGAGTTTGAGATAGACAAACAAAATTGTCCAAGAATACATCGAAGAGTTTTACAAGATCTCTATTAGAACTGGACATTTAGAGGCAAACAAAGAGAAGGTAGCCCGTTATATCAATGGGTTGAGACTCGGTATCCAGGAAGAGCTGAGCCTAGTTCGGGTAAGCACCATTGAGGATGCTTACCAATTTGCCTTAAAGGTGGAAGAAAAAATGAATAGGCGGTTTGAAGGCAAGAAAAGAGGAAGGGGCCATGGTGGAAGAACTGGTGGGAGAACCAGTGGAGAAAAATATAAAGATCTGAAGAAGACTGGTGAAGCCAGTAGTAACCGGGATCAAAGGGAAGAGGATGTTTATCAGCCCTGTGATCAGAACGTCTACCCAAGAGGACGGGGTGGATCTGGACGAGGGTTTGGAAGAGGAGTATTTCATGGGACATGTTTCCACTGTGGTGAAGAAGGACATCGGGCATTTTAGTGTCCACAACACCGAGAAAGGACGAACAAGAGGCCTAAGGGCCCAGCCAGAGCTATTGTGGTAGAGGAAGATGCTAGATCTGAACATTCTGAAGAAGCGAAGAGAGGGGAAGCAATGATTGTAAGGAGAGTCATGTTGAATGAGGAGAAGGACATAGATCAGAGAAGAAGTTTATTCCACACAAGGTGTAAATGCATGGGCAAGATTTGCAATATTATTATTGATAATGGTAGCACGGATAACCTGGTTTCAAAAGAAATGGTTACCAAGCTACAGTTAGAGAGGAAGAAGCACCCGCATCCATATCGGGTCGCATGGCTACAGAAGGACCATAGGGCTTTGGTCAGTGAGCAGTGCTCCATTAAATTTAATATTGGGAATTATTGTGATGAGGTCCTGTGTGACATCTTGCCTATGGATGCTTGCCATATGTTGCTGGGAAGGCCCTGGCAGTTCGATCGGAGTGCAGTGCATGACGTCCGTGCCAACACCTACTCATTGACAAAGAATGGCATGTGCCATAAGCTGAAGCCATTAAAGGAAGCAGATGAAAAGGTGTGTAACAGCTTCAAAATCTGTTTAGTTGAAGGGAGAAAGTTTTTGGACGGTTTGAAGCATGAACATTTATGTTATGCAATAATTCCTAGAGTTAGGGAGAAGGAATGCCAAGATACCCCAACAAAAGTCCTAGATCTGTTGGAGGAATTTCTAGATATTGTGTCTGATAATGTGCCTGAGGGTTTACCCCCAGTAAGGAAAATCAGCCACCATATAGATTTGGTTCCAGGATCGAGCTTGCCAAATAAAGCTGCACACGGAATGACGCCTGTAGAGACTGAGTTAAACAGGCAAGTCCAGGAGTTACTTGGAGAAGGGATTGATTCGAGAAAGTTTGAGCCCATGCGCAGTACCTACAGTGCTGGCACCAAAGAAGGATGGATAATGGAGAATGTGTACAGATTCACGGGCCATCAACAAGATCACTATCAAATATAGATTCCCATTGCCAAGGATGGATGATATCATGGACTGTTTGAGTGAAGCTGAATACTTCACAAAGATTGACCTGAAAAGTGGTTATCATCAGATCCGTATCCAAGAAGGAGATGAGTGGAAGATAGCCTTCAAGACAAGAGAGGGCTTGTATGAGTGGTTGGTCATGCCATTCGGGCTATCCAATGCACCAAGTACCTTCATGCGGCTGATGAACGAGGTACTAAAGGAGTTTCTAGGAAATTTTGTCATTGTTTATTTAGATGATATATTAATATTCAGCAGAACCCTGAAAGAACACCTGATGCATATCAGGAGGGTTTTTGAAAAGCTACGGGAGGAGCGAGTTATTAATAAATCCGAAAAAGTGTAATTTTGTCAAGAAAGAGTTAGTATACCCGGGATTTGTAATCTCAGGAGAAGGTCTAAAAATGGACCCGAGAGAAGGTGAGAGCCATCATCAAATGGCCTACCCCAAGAAGCACAACGAGAGGTAAGATCATTTCATGGTCTAGCCGACTTTACTAGGAAGTTCATAAGGAACTTTAGCAGCATTTGTGCACCTCTCACAAAAACAATGAGAGGGGATAAAAAAGAGTTCAAGTGGACTTTAGGGGCTGAAAGGAGCTTTAATGCATTAAATAAAAAGGTCACAGAATAGCCTGTTTTGGCACTCCTAGACTTTAACAAAGTATTTCAAGTGGACTATGATGCCAGTGGCAGTGCAATAGGGGCTGTACTGAGTCAAGAAGGCAGACCTGTTGCTTATTTTAGTGAAAAGCTCAATGATGCTCGAAAAAAGTATTAAGTGTATGACCAGGAATTTTATGCTATAGTTCAGGCTCTAAAGAAGTGGAGGCATTATTTGTTGCCAAAAGAGTTTGTTCTATTTACTGATCATCAAGCATTGCAGTACGTCAACAGCCAGACAAAACTGAATCAGCAGCACATGAAGTGGGTCGAGTTTCTTCAAAGCTATACCTTTGTATTAAAGCACAGGAGCGGGAAATCAAACAAGGTTGCAGATGCTTTAAGCAGAAGGCAAAATTTGCTAATTGAAATGATAGTGGAAGTAGTTGGATTCAAAGAACTGAAGGGTCTTTATCCTGAAGATCCTAATTTTGTAGCAGCCTGGACGGCTTGCTTGGCACCTGTTACTATGGATAGGACAAAATGGTTAGATTTCCTAATCCAAGACGGAATGTTGTTCAAGGGAAGTAAATTATGCATTCCAAGGAGTTCCATGCGGGAGAACTTGATCAAGGAAAAACATAGTAGAGGACTATCTAGGCATTTTGGTAGGGATAAGACCATTGCCCTGGTGGATGAAAATTACTACTGGCCGCAACTTCAGCAAGATGTGAGGAAGTTTGTGCAAAGTTGCAGAATATGCCAGATGGCAAAAGGCGTAAGGAAAAACACAGGATTATACCAGCCGTTACCTGTACCTGAGAGGCCATGGGAGGACATAAGCATGGATTTTATTCTTGGATTGCCGAGAACACAGAGGGGAAATGACTCTGTATTTGTGGTGGTCGACCGATTCTCCAAAATGGCACATTTTATTCCCTGCTAGAAGACAAGTGATGCAGTTCACATTATAGGGTTATTTTACAAGGAAGTGGTACGACTTCACGGTCTACCAAGAAGCATAGTTTTTGACAGAGATACAAAGTTTGTTGGGTATTTCTGGAGAACTTTGTGGAAGAAGTTGAAGACAGATCTAAAATTCAGTTCTGCATACCACCTACAGACTGATGGACAGACAGAGGTGGTAAATAGAAGCCTGGGTAATTTACTGAGATGCTTGATAGCAGATCAACCCATGGGATGGGATTTAGTTTTATCGCAAGCAGAATTTGCATATAACAATTCAGTCAATAAGAGCACAAATAAATCTCTATTCCAGATAATATATGGAAATAGCCCAAGAAATGTGTCTGAACTGAGAAAGTTGGATAAGAGAGAAAAGTGCAGTGCCGAGGCAGAAGAATTTGTGAAACATATGAAAAGTCTGCATGAAGAAGTAAGGAAACAAATTATAAAAATGAATACTCAATATAAGACAAGAGCAGACCAGAAGCGATGGTTCAAAGAGTTCGAAGTAGGATATGAGGTCATGGTCCATCTCAGGAAGGAAAGGTTTCCAGCCAAAACTTATAACAAATTAAAGATGAAGAAGTTTGGGCCATGCAGAATATTGGAAAAACGGGAGTCAGGCAATGCATATGAAGTGGAATTGCCAAGTTGGCTTGAAATTTCACCTGTTTTTAACATTTCAGATTTAGTAGAATATCATGAGGGAGAAAGTACAGAGGAGCCAAGTACAAAATTCTGGCAAATTCCAGCATCTACTCCAACCACCGATGAGGTCGAGGAAATATTAGATGCTCGTGAAGCTAGAAGCACCAGAAACAAACAATATTCTGAATATTTGATAAAGTGGAAGGGAAGACCTATTGAAGATGCAACTTGGTTGTCAAAGATGGAGGTTGACCGCCTGGGTCTTCCCTTAACAAAACAGAAGTGAGGATCACTTTTTAATTTACCCCGGGTGTTTGATGCAGGAGCATCCGGCGACAGTAGAGCAATCTTGCATCCTCCAAATTTTTCTAAGTTTTTCTAAGTACTTTGTATTTTTGATTTATTTCGGTTCTTTCCCAAGGCTGAAGTTTTGTAAAGCAAGGGGGAAGTTTCAATTTTGTAAAGCAAATTGGGGAGTCACGAAATCGCAACATGTCACGATACCGCGACATGTCACAAAATTGTGGCTCCAAAGGCAAAGGCAGAAGGCAGGGGCAGAGGAGCCGCGAAATCATGACATGTCACGATTTTGTGACATGTCACGAAATTGCAGCTCCAAAGGCAAAGGCAGAAAGCAAGGACAGGGGAGCCGCAAAATCGTGGCTCCAAAGGCAAAGGCAAAAAGTAAGGGCAGGGGAGCTGCAAAATTATGACATGTCACGATTTCGTGACATGTCGCAAAATCACGGCTCCAAAGGCAAAGGCGAAAGGCAAGGGTAGGGGAGCCATGAAATTGTGACATGTCATGATTTTGTGACATGTCACAAAATCACGGCTCCAAAGGCAAAGGCAGAAGGCAAAGGCAGGGGAGCCACGAAATCGTGACATGTCACAATTTTGTGACATGTCACGAAATCACGGCTCCAAAGGCAAGGCAAAGGCAGAAGGGTGCGGAGGTCGCGATACTACGACATGTCACGATATCGCGACCAGTTGAAGGCTGCCACGTGGATTAAGATATCACGGCCAAGAAGAAGACATGCCGAAATAGACACGCAAGCAGCCACGTGTATTAAAATAAAGATGAAGGCCACATATATTAAAATAAAGATGATAGTCGCGTGTATTAAAACAAGGATAACCATCTCAAGGAAATATTCTGACAAGGCAACAGTTGCAGGCCATAGACAGTATGGGATGAGACAGTGGTGCAGAGGAATAGTCTGACCAAAATGGTGTTGCAGGGTAGGAGGCATATTTAATGTAAGCTTCCGTAGCAGATCGGGTCAGTTGCCCATTGATGGAGAGAAATTCAAAAACTTGCAGAGGAAGCGGACCTTCTTATTTTATTTCATGAATTTGTTCGGGTGGGGGCATTAATTGCCTAGAGGGTCGAGACCTTGATAAAAACTTGAAAAATTGTAATGGAAGAGATGGCGAGTTTGAGATCGAGTGGGGAAAAGAACTATGCCTGGAAACGGTATTGTAAGACTGGTTAAGCAATTTGTAGAAAATTAATTTGAAGTTCGGTTGTGTGAATCTTGGCTTGCCATCATATGCTCACAAATCCCATATTAATGCCCTACCGAACCAATATGGTGGGCAAACCAATAATCTGGAAGCCATGGTGAAACAGTTAGCTTCGCGCATGGACCAGATAGATCCCTACCGTCCCTCGTACAATTATCGAGAGATATGTAGTCAACCTCTCGGATCCCATAGTTGTAGCACAACCATACCCTAAACACTTTCCCATGCCCGTCTCGCCTATATATAAAGGAACCGAAGATCCCATAGAGCATCTTCGCATGTTTAGGATAGCATGTCATGATATATCACATGATGACTTGCTATTACTAAAAATGTTCCCGAAAAGCTTAGGAGGAATGGCATTAGAGTGGTACTATCAATTGCCCACTCATTCTTTGAGAAATTTTGAAGAAATAGCAATGAATCTTTTGTCCATCAATTTAGTGCCTACATCGAGAGGCATGTCACCATTAAAGATTTGTACAACTTAAAACAAGACAAAGATGAATGTTTTGCTGATTTCTTAGCTAGATGGAGGCAGTTGATAGGAAAACTGCACTTTGTGCTACCTTATAGGGAAATGTTGGACATTTTTATTAATAATTTACAAGAACAAATATCTTATGAGTTATCAATCTGCCACCTTAACCACCTTCGATCAAGCTATAGACTTAGCTCGAAGGGTAGAAGATGCTCTCATTAGAAGAGGTCAGCTCAAAAAGAAAGATGATGAGAAAACATCTAGAAATCAGTATAAAAACAAACAAGTTGTAGGTGACGGAGTCACTGATAGTAGAAACGTTGCTAATATCAATACAACGAAGACAACAAAAAAATTTATATTAAAACCTCCTGATAAACCTCCTCGAGAATTTACTAGATTGAATCAACCTTTATCAACCATTCTTCCTCAATTATTAGCACGAGGCTTGATTCAATTACCGGCTATCCGGGAACCTGATCCAACTATACCCGGATATAGAGCTGATTTACATTGTGACTTTCATAGAGGACCTGGACATGCTACAAACTCTTGTAAAATATTGAAACATAAAATACAAGATCTGATTGATAATAATGAAATGGAGGTGCAAGCCTTCCAACCTAAACAAAATGCTCCTAATAACGCTCAAAAGACCATTCCCCAAAATCAAAATCAAAATGCTAATCAATCATTGGATATATTTCAACATCCTTTACCAAACCATGGTAAAGAAGTGGCCAATCAAATCGAACATCATAATGTTCCCCCTCCTACCCGATATGTAGGGACTATTAGCGGACAATTATCTGTTCGGGATCCTCAAATATTTGGCACAACCTTATCCATGGTCACGACCAGGCCCCTACATAATATTCAAACTCCCGATCCTAGTGATGTAGAATCAGATCATCGAAAGTGAAGTAGACATCACCTCAAACCAATCGAATAGTTCTAAAAATGAATCAGATCCTATTCAACCCATCACAGATGCTATGGTTCCAGAAGAACCATTTCCTAGAAGAGTTACTACTCGACCCTCTTCTAATCAGTTCCTTCCTAATGAACAAGCCATAAACGCTCAACCAAGACCAGTTCAACATCTTCAATATAACATTGTAGGTACCATCGGAGCCGTTACTAGACAACAGGCTCAAAACTCTCAACAAGATCAAACTCAGAATGATGGATCAGCTCCATTTATTTTGAAAAATCCCAATAAAGGGAATCATATGTCTAATGTTCAACCAAAACCTCCTTACAATATTAATGAACAATTATCCAATACTACAGCCAGAATTTCCCTTTTGGACTTGTTAAGATCTTCTCCTACCCATAGGGATGAGTTAATGCTTACATTAAGCCAAATGATGGTACCTCAAAATATTCAACCCGAAGCCATGTCCAATACTATCATCACTCGAGAAGTTGATTGTATTGACTTTCGGGATAAAGATATCCCACAACATAGTTTACATAAGGATAACCCCTTATATATTACTGCTCTAATTGGAGATGTAGTTGTTAAAAGAGTCTTGATTGATAATGGTTCATCTCTAAACATTTGCACTTTTGACTTCTACCAAAGATTTGGCTTTAGAAGTGATGAAATGAAGAAAACTGACATGATTATCAAAGCTTTCAATGACGAGACACAAGAAACGTGTGGAGTCATTACCTTACCCTTGCAAGTTGGTCCTAGAACCCTAGATACAACCGTGTTTATTGTACATTGCCCAACATCGTACAATATACTTTTGGGTCACCCTTGGATCAATGCGATGCGAGCGGTTCCCTCCACTTTACATCAGTGTGTTAAATTTGAATTTAAAAATCAGTTGGTCACTATCCATGGTGACCCTAGACCCTTTGATATGTGTGCTTTGGCAGAACTTGTTGGAGTGCAATTTTGCCCCGCTCTCGTCATCCACACATCCTAATTCTTATTTTTCATCTAAACGTGTGAAAAACACACACATAACATCATCTACTCCATCAACTACACCTATACATTTAACTCAACCATCTTCTGAACAAACCACACTAAAACCTCAAAAAGATCTTCAATCCACAACCAATCCTTCATGTTCTATCCCTATAATTTCAAAACCTATAGACCCATTTATTGACACCTCCACATTATCAACATCTATCATACCTTCCACATCTAAAGATATAGGGAATGATCCTTCTACATCTTATGCTCTTCTGATGAAATTTTACCGGATTTATCCACAATCTTAATATAAAAAAAAACAAATGCTTTTATGCAAGATTCAATTCTTTTAAATAACTTGCCGCCATCTCCTCGTACTTTGGGCCTCCCACAACCTATGGGAAGTACTTACCAAGTCGGGAGTTGTGCTTTTATTTATAAAGGATATGATTGGGGAAGAATACCCTGGAATATCAAAACTCATCATGAGGGATATGCCCGATGTTATTTTGCTAATGAATATATTAAAGCTAAGCCCATAATGCTTAAAATGGGCTATAAAGGGAAAGGCTTGGGACCTTTCCAAAATGGTATGAAAGAACCTATTGAGGTAGAGCCATGGCCCGCCCGATGTGGTGTGGGCCTATTTCCTAGTAAGGGTCAACCCTTCCCTTTTGAAGATGATGATCAACTCATATGTTATCAAGATTATCTAGATAAACAAGATTCTTTGTGTTCAAAGAATAATCCCTTTACCTGCAATATGCTATCCATAGCTTACCCCTGAATTGATTGTTGAATCCGATGAGGAGTTGGAAGGAGATATTTTCCATGATGTCTCCGTTGAAGAGTTGTTACACAATGGTTTTTATTTTGATGGTTCTATACCAACTATAGCCCAACTTGAGGCCACCACTCATCAAGACGAATTATCCAACTTAACCTTAAAATAATTACAAGAATTGGGCGTTTCACCCGCCCCACCTAATTTTGAAAGAGATCTACACATGGAAGTAGAAAACGTCATTAAAGTTAACATTGGAACTGAGGATAATCCTCACATAATCAATATTGGATCAGCATTAAGTCAAGAAAAACAAGATGAATACATTGCATTCCTTAAAGAATATGAAGATGTCTTCGCTTGGACATATGAAGATATGCCAGGTCTGGACCCTTCTGTAGTCATGCATCATCTAGTAGTCCATCTGGATGCTAAACCTGTTAAACAAAAACTTAGAAAAATGCATCCCAAAGTGGCCTTGCTAGTCAAAGGGGAGTTAGAAAAACTCCTGAATGTTATTTTCATACAAGCTATTGATTATGCTGAATGGATCTCGAATGTAGTTCCAGTCACCAAGAAAGAAGCTACCAAAGTTAGGGTTTGCACGGACTTTAGAGATATTAACGCTGCATGCCCTAAAGATGATTTTCCTCTTCCAAACATGGACCAAATCATTGAATTTACCGCTGGGAGTGGAATGATGTCCCTAATGGATGGATTTTCTGGCTATAATCAGATCAGGATAGCTCCTGAAGATCAAGCTAAAATAGCCTTTATTACCCCTTGGGGTACCTTTTGTTGGAAAGTGATGCCATTTGGTTTAAAGAATGCAGGCGCAACATATCAACGAGCTATGACTTATATCTTTCATGATATGATGCATGATATCCTACATGATTACGTAGATGATATTATAGCTCGCTCTATTAAAGAAGATGATCATTTAGATGATTTGAGAAAAGTATTTAATCGGTTAAGAGAATACCTTATTCGATTAAATCCAACCAAATGCATATTCGGAGTTAAGTCCGGTAAACTATTAGGGGTTTTAGTTTCTTTACGTGGTATCGAAATCGACCCTCTCAAGATTGCGGCTATCACTGATATGCCCGCACCTACCAATATATCTGAGTTACGAAGTTTACAAGGTAAGCTTCAAGCCATCCGTCGCTTCATCGATAAGTCGGCGGACAAAACCACTCCCTTTCTTAAGCTCCTTAAGAAGGATGTCCCTTTTAATTGGGACGACGAATGTAAAGAAGCTTTTGAACTTCTCAAACAATACCTCCTTAACCCACCTGTGCTTTCACCGCCTAGACCTGATCGCCCATTTCTCCTATATATTTTAGCTTCAGATTTTGCTTTAGGAGCTATGTTAGCTCAACTTGATGATGAGAAGAAAGAACGTGCTAATTATTACATTAGCCGAACTTTAATCAGTTATGAAACTCATTATACAACATTAGAGAAACTATGTCTAGCAGTCGTATTTTCTACGCAAAAATTATGCCATTATATGCTTAGTCAGAAAACATATGTCATTGCTAAATATGATCCCTTGTGATATCTTATGATTCAAAATTATTTATCGGGTCCACTACCAATTGGGTACTTGCTCTAAGCAAGTTTGAACTCACATTCATAACAAAATTCCTTAATCAAATTCTCAAAAGATTGGTTAATATGCACCCATAGATCTACACATCCAATCATCATTGATATCTCGATGAATGCCTATCAACTAGAGTTACACCCATTTTGAACATTCACCTTATATCTTTTTTATGGCCCGATGCAAGTTTTTTCCTTTTGAATTAGAAGTTCCTTCTTTGGCTCTACTACTTCAAGATACCAAAGTAGGAGATGAATATCGAAGCTCGCGGACTAAGTCAACTGGAACTCCTAGATGAAAAGTGCATCAATGCTTTGGAGCATCTTCGTGCTTACCAAAACAAGCTTAAAAGATCATATGCCAAGAAAGTTCGTCATCGATCCTTTGAGGTCGGTGACCTTGTTTTAAAAGAAAATAAAAAAAATACTAATGCAACTAAAGACCTTAAAGGTAAATTTGAGCCCAACTGGCTTGGACCATATATTATCAACTGCTAAATTTGAATCGGGAGCATACAAATTAGCTACCTTAGATGGTAAATATTTAAAAGAACCTATGAATATTATGCATCTTAAGCGATATTACGCATAAAATTTGGTCATTTCATCATTTGTACATATTTTGCATGTTGTCTCATTTAAAAATATATATATATAAAACTGTTTAAACAAAAACAAATGAAAAAAATATAAAAGTCAAAAACAACAATATTATTGACTCTTTTCAAAACCAAAAAAAAATAATAAAGAAGAAAGAGAGAGTCAAAATTATCAAACTCCTCAAAAATATTTGTTGTATATATTTCTTCTTCAAGTATTGCAATTATATTTTCAAATTATTTTGGATAAATTAGCATTTATTTGGAATCCCCCACTATCACAAACACAAAAATAAATATCTTGATTTTATCTGGCATGATTACTAATCTCTCTTATATCAAAGTCCACAAAATTTAATTAAATAAAGTTTGAGCATAGAGAATTGATCTTGTTATTTACTTAAACCAAGCATATCTTTTCACAATAAAATGATTACATTTGTAATTTCCATGCTATGCTACATAGTAGAAGTGGTTTCTTGAGCGAAAAGTTTCCCCTGCTATCCTATCATGCACATGGTCTAGAATCTTTGAGAATTGGCAAAAGGACAAGCTCACCCCTACCCGGAATAAAAATCCCTTGCTCTACAACTAATCCGAGCAAGTATCCCTAGCATAGGAAGAAAAGCAAAGTTCAAGAAAAAGAGAAAAAGAAACAAGTTATTTTAGCATTATCTCAAATATCAAGCCAAAATACAAAAATAAAAAAAAAAAAAGAGAAAAAGAAAAGCAAAAGCAAAGAAAAAGAAAAAAGCAAAAGCAAAAGCAATAAAATCCCTTTCCCTACCCATTGAAAAGAAAAGAAGGGTTGATGAGCTTGAATCCCTGGAATTCTCAATTATTCGAAAACTGTGAGGTAAGCCCCATAACAGGTGGTTTGTGCCCAACCCGCTTGGCCTTGGGTAATCCCTAGCATGGTGATATGTCTGTCACATTAGCGACCTTATTTTGTACAGACCTATGTCTGCTCATGGATTAGCTAGCTCTTGATAACCCGACCTACATAGTAGTCTGGTATGGTTATATGCATCTAAATCATGGTTAATGAACACTTATTTGGTTCATTCAAATCACTTGTATCAAATTATCTTGCTCAAAACTGGTAAATGAACAATGCAATTGCACACACATTTTGTATTTGAGAGATTTTGTGTATCATTATGATAAATCAAGATTGGTAATGAACTCACCTACGCACATGGGATTCCTTATAAATCTAACTTTTGTCTTTAAGATACTTTGAAATATTTTTGCAAATTGTTTGGAATAAATTCATTTTCTTCTTTGAAGAACAATTGTTTAGTATAAAGACAACTATATGCATTATCAAAAATCAAAATCATTTTCAAAACATGCAATAAAGTTACATTTATATATAACTTTTGACTTTCGCGATGATGGTATAGTTCCAAAACCAAAATTGGAATTTTATGCCTAGCGCAAGTCCTCATCTTCATATTTTCTGATTATTTTCAAAAATTAAAAATCAACCATGCAATAAAACTATTATATTATTTTCTTCTTTGGATTTCGCGATGATGGTATAAGTCTATACCTAAATATTCTATGCCTAGCGCAAACCATTGTACCAATTTTATTTTCCATTTATTCAAAATCATAAAAACATATGACTTAAATCATTATGTTACACAATTATGCTTTAAAACAAAACAAACACTTACTCTATTTTCATGTCATTATGTCAAACTTCAATTTTGCAATGATGGTATAATTCCTAGGGAATTATCCAAAAAATTTATCACACTTAGGAATTTATGCCTAGCAAAAGTCATTTTAAAATATTTCATGCATAATATTTTCATGGAAATCTGAAAACAAATCATCATCATCATCATCATCATTTGCATCATCACAACAAAGTCTTAAGACAGTCTCTTAAGCACTCTTTTACTTTTAACAATATTTCTATACTGGGATTAGCTTGACGACCGAGTGAGCGGTGACTCCATGAAATGGTCTATAATAGCGACAATGTCCTTTGAAATTATTGTTAGAAGTCCCTTTTCTTTTTTATCAAATTATCACATCACAAACAACCAATTTGTTTACATCAGATTATTTCATTTAAATTTTAAAAGCATGACATTCAAACCATAATATTTCCAACCGACATAATTACATGAATCATCAAATCAATCACACCACAACAATAAAGCATCATACAAACACATAAGACAAGTCATATGATCAAAAATATCATATATATATATATATATATCTCAACAATATATGTACATCATATCAAAACTAGATTGGTATGCCACAATCTACATCTTGGCATACTCAATCCTCTCAAATCATATAATCGATCCAGTACAGTGCAGTAGCCTAGCCTCGAGAACCCCTCGAGCTCTCAACCTCATCTCCTCCCCAGCCCTGAGGTGGACGAGGTGGCCCCATCGTAGTATGTGTGGTACTGCGAGTCCTAGTCATCGATCGGGATGAAGTCCTCGATGACCCAACCCTGATCGGATCCGTAATGCCAGCTGGCAGCTGTACCCTCTGGCCCTCTGGCACCATCTGGAAGTAGATACCTTGATAGAATGTGGTCTGAGCAATCGACCGTGCCAGCTCCTGAGCGCTCGCTCCTCCGCTCCGTGCTCTGAGGCGTGCAACCTCATCTCTGAGCTGTGTAGCCTCAGCTCGATGGCGTGCAGCCTCATCCTATAGAGTCTGCACCTGTGCCTGGAGATGGACAGTCTCCACCTAGAGAGTAGCCATCTCACTACTCTCTCCTATGTCCACACCCTTGCCCTTATCGGGCGATGGTGGCCTCTCTCTCCATGGAGAAGGGGGTCTCTCCTCCCTCCTCTCCCATTGCCATGGCCTCTGCTGAGCCTGTGGTCTCCTCTGCTCTCTCCCTTTATGACCCTGTGTTGCCTCAATGGCCGCCTGGTGCCACCTCCCCATCCGATGCACAATTGCATGAATCGGACCCTGAGCCCTCGTCATCCGAGGAGGGCGGATGCCTGTGTACCAAGCATCATAGCCATCGGCTACCCCTGCATCATCCCCATCCACTGGCTGAATGGGGGCATCATCTACGTCCTGACTCCAGAAGCGCTGCATATCTGGAGCCCCGCTAACTGTAGTGTTATCCTAGATGGTCCGAGAAAACTCGTAGTCTTTGAGAGATGGGATCCCCGCTATAGACCGAACTGCCTCAAAACTCGGTCGTAGCGGTGGAGCTCCACCTCTCCCCTCTCCATCCTCAGCTAGCAGGTTCGCCTAATGCGAGCCAGCTCCTGTCCATCCTCGGCCCACCCTGGATGATCTCTCCAAGGCCTCCAGGTGATCTAGTCGGAGACAAGGTCGTCAAGTAGTCTCCGGGACATTGGCAGATCTATCCGTCGCTGTGACCCTCTTCAGAGCCACTAGTAGAAAGCTTGGGGCCTCTCCCCATCAATCCCTATCAGTGGGAGCCCTACCGGCCTTCGCATCATGATGTGCTCCTAGCACCAAACCTGTAGTAGTGATGTCATAACCAGACATCGATCGCCCTTGTATACGACCCCATGCAGGATCCTATACAATCGGCATAGTACATAACTCCCCCAAGCAAACCTGTATCCGTGGTCTCTCATGTCGTAGACCACATCTGTAGTAGCCATGGTACTCTACATCCACTCTGATGGCATAGCAATAGACCACCTACAACCCCAGCCAAAACCTCTGTCAGTCTAGATGCCCTAGGCATCTGGCGTAGCGACTCGATGTTCACTCCGCCCTTCTCCAGGGTGAAGCTCGGATCTCCGCACAGTCGCATCATCGCGTGGCCCTGATTGGCCATGGGAGTTATCAACCGTCCTTGTATGGGGATCCTCAAAATCCTCCATACATCCTCTAGTGTGGGAGTCATCTCCCCTGTCGGTAACCAAAAATAGGAAGAACCCGGATACCACCTCTCTGCTAGGGCTGTCAATAGCCCCATATCTATAGAAACCTGTGGCATCTCTGCCACATGTTGCAAGCCGACTTGTGCCAACTGATCTCGCTCTGCCTGAGATAGAGCGGCCAAGTCATCCCTCAGCCCGTCGTATTTCCATTCTCTGCTCTTTAGTAATCCTCTCTGCAACATAAACAACAAAACAATAAAAATCATTAATCCAAATCATTAATAAAACAATGATTAAAAATACAAGTAAGTTCAATTTCATCAATGATGATATCGTCCACTATTGGACGATATCGTCCCAAATTTGAGCAATTTCGTCTCCGATTTCGTAAGCCGAAATCGTCCCCTTTTTGATGAAATCAATGATATCGAGACGATTTCGTCTCGACGACGTCGACGGCCCAAAAATGGCCGCGATGCTCAAAAATCATCAAAATTTAATCTAAAAAGCATAGAAAATCAAAATTCAAGCATTCTAAACTAAGTTTAGACCCTTACCCGTAGCCCGCGTCGGACCTCTATCGATCTGTGCACTGTCTCGACCATCTTGTTTGCAGAGCTCTAGAAAATAGTAAAAATGAACAGTAACAATGAATTAGGGTTTTTCCCTATTTTTCTTAATTTTATTCAAAAACAATTAAAAACATTTTAATTTTTTGCTTTTCCGCGTTTTTACCTCAAACGTTCGATTTGGGTAAAAACACGGAGGGGGCATCATAGTAAGTCGTCGTACGATTCGACCAAGAATCGTCGCCTAAAAATGGGAATAATTTTTGCTTTCTCATAGATCGAGAAGAACTCATATTTAACGCATTTTCCTCGAAAAATTCGCTAAAGAGGGGGCAAAATGTAGCACCCTAAAATTGGCGCAGTAAAACCTAGTAAATAATTAAAATTACCTTAGTAATAATTCAAATTCAAATTTCAACCCCCAAAACCGCTCCCAAACAGCCTTTTACCCGCTCCCCTTGTTTTTTGCACCATTTTTAGAATTTGTTGTGACCGTTGGACGATATCGTCGTCGATCAGACGATATCGCCTCAGATCGGACGATTTCGTCTGGACTAGGACGTCCAGACGATCTTGTCCCAAAACTGATTTTTCATAATTAGCTTCTGTTTCAACAACTTCTCTAACTCGGGCAGAGACGCGTCTGCACCGTTAGAGACCTCCCCCGTTGGAGATCTTCCAAATTGGGATGATCTCCAACCTCCCAACTTCCCTCCTAAGCCTATTTAATCTTAGGACCCTCCCCTTGACATTCCCCTGGCTGGATTTTTTGTAACTTGACCTTTCACATGCATTAGAATATCCTGGATTATCATCTGCACTTGTCCTATTTCGAATTTTCTTGCAGGAACTTTGTTATTCTTCAGCCGGAGCAAGCTCAGGTTGTCATAGACGATCCTGTCCAATTTGAGATGATTTCGTACCAATCCGAGATGATTTCGACTGCAGTCAACATTGGGGGCAATCAGTGCCCAGAGTTTGCATTTTCTCCACTCTTTTATATTGCATTATTTTGCATTTAGTTAATTCTATGGTTATTCCTTATTACTCTACATTTTGGAGTTCACCCATATAGTTTTAATGCATGATAAAATCATAATTTGTCATTAAATCATTGAAATACACTCATATTTTGTTTATAATTATCCGTCTAATATTATTGTTGTCATTCTGCATCATTGCCCTCTGTTTGTATTGCTGCATTTTCTGTATTTTGTATCTATTTCTCTGATTGCAGGTCTCTGACGAATTCTTCTGATGAATTCGTCAGATCTCAGACGATCTCGTCGGATCGAGACGATCCCGAGACGATCTGTCAAATTCCAGATGATCCTGACTGCTTCAAAAATCAGAACCTCCATCGGACATCCAGGATCCGGTATGGATCTCTTCACTCTAGTTTATTCTCTGTGTTTTCTGTTCAAATCTATTTTTTGTATTTAAATTTGCATTTTCATATAGAATAACTTAGATTCATCTGGCCAAACCTAGGACTTGGATGTTTAAAGCTAAAATTGAACACATTAAACTCATTCCCAACCTAGGCATGGAAACTGCCACTAAACGTTTCCTGGTGAACCCCACCATCCATCGAAAAATCACCTTAATACACCTCCCCCGAGAGGCGGGACCTTCCAAAGGCCTCTCAATCCGAGGTATTGTCCCATCCTTTTCCCATCCTCCTTTCGGGCGCGGATCCTTTAGCCTGAAGGTAAGGATGCGAAAAATTTGGAGCGATACAATAGGCACTATATTCTCTAATGTATGGGCATTGTATTCTTCAATGTTGGATGTATATTATGACATCAAGCTTTAATGCTTCTCTTGAATTAGTCGATACTATGATTGATTTAGATAATGGTGGTAGGCTTTAACTACAATTCTTAGATAGCAGGCACCTTAATTCTTACTTCCTAACCATGAGCTTTAATTCTCTTACCTCCTATTACACACTGCACTCTTTTTATTGTTATGAATGCACTGCTCTCCTTGAGTTTTGGCACCTTAAATAGGATGGATGTCACTTGATGTTGGACAAGTTTTTTGAGATTTGTGTTCAATGCTTATTCCACCTTGTTGCTCTTGAAAACTTGGAAGATAGATGTTAGGATCTTCTTTGAGCATTGGTTAATGAATCTTCAATGCTCATGGTTGAAAATAATGATGACTCCTTTGAAGGATACCTCTAACGCTTCCACTATGGACATTATATTCTGGATGCTTCTTATAACGCTTCAAGAATAAACATTTCAGGTGTTATGAGTGCTTCACAAAATTTTCCAAGTGTCAGGTCCTTCGTTTACATGTAGACCTTACTTCAATGTATATCAAACCTTATATTATCCTTGCCAACGCTTGATTTGCTATATTTTTCACAATACATTTCTTGAGCATTCAAAGTTGGCTCCAGATTGATGCTTGGATGGTTTTTGAGTGGCTCTCTCCTCAATAATTTATTAGCATATCTCCTCAATTTTTAATATGGATCTTTATTTGTGGTTGAGCGGTTCTCTCCGAGCTAGCAATTTTCTCTTAGTAATCTACCATTATTTTTACATCTTTCTTGCCTTATTTTGTAGTGGGTTGTCTTTAATGCTACAATGGAAATACATAATAGGCTCTTAGTATAATGCTATCCTCCTTATGTTAGCTTTGGCATTGTAGGTGAATGCTTGATGACAAGTTGAATGTGAAGGCTTTGTTCACCTAAACATGAGTCTGTTGTTGGCTCCCTTCCTTGCTTGGATGATGCTACAAATTCTACAGGCCATGGGAGTGTTTCTATGACACTCAATATTGTCCTTCGCATGGTGCAAGAAACTAATATAAACAAATTTATAAAATTTAGAATAGAATATTTTATTTTGTACCTATTTCCAATCTTCTCCTTGCAAGATTGCTTTTTGTTGGTTTTGATGATGGCTTCTTTGAACAATATCTTGTAGGCAAAGGATAATTCGATGTTGTCTTCTTCGTTATATAACTCTCTCCTTTTCTTGGTTAATTTAGTAATGAATCCAAACTAATAATCATGCAAATAATATGCTTTTGAAGAAGTAATTTAAGCACTAACTTTTACCTTTAATGAAGCGTTTAGTGCACTTCAAATTTGAGACTTACCAAGTCTTGATTTGTAGCTTCTTTTACTGATTTTATGGTGCTTTCTTCTCCACTCCTTGGAGGATTATTTTTATATGTTTGGTGGCTTCTATAGGCCAAAATTTCTTATAGGTATCGAGTTCTGAATAATGTATTTATATGCTTTGATTATTTGCACATTTTGTGCCCTTGATCTTAACAATCAATACACAAAATAACCCTTTAAAGTAACTAGTTTAATGAACAACTAATATAGTGCAATGAACCAATAATATTTCCAACTTAATGCACTTTAATAATATCACCTTATTGCTCTTGTTAATAAGCTCTCAAAGTAGTTTCAAAAGCACTAATGATCACTACATTTTTCTTAATGTAGTCCTCTTATCAATAATTAGATAATAGAAAAAATGTATCTAACTCCTATTAATGTGCAAGTAATAAATCTCAACAAAAACTATATTTTGCACTTTATTTGAGGACTTAAAATGCAACCTCTTATTTTACAACTTTCCAAATTCTAAAAAGGTGCTTAATGAAGTTAAGTAGTAATCCAAATTAAGTGTTCATGAAATGAAACTTTTGCACTTGAATTGTTTACTTTTAACGACCTTTGAAGATGATGAATATTTTGGGAAACTGGTTCACCACTTTCTGTTATAGAATCTAGTAGTCTTATTTTTGGTCTTGTTGTCATATGGTGACAATTGTCCCAATCTCCTCCAATGATCACTATTTCAGCTTCTGCAATAAGACCTACAGTGGCTTTTTCTATTAAATAATCTCTTACGATAACTTTTGCATGCAACAACGCACAATGACTGATCTGGTTTGCAAATACACAACATATTTCATACCTATATTGGTAATGGTGGTCTCTTGTAGCTCTCCCTATTCCTACTAATATACCATAGCTCTAATACCAGTGATAGTTTTGGAACTATACCATCTAATGAGAACATTGAGACGAGAGCTTCAACATAGTCTATTATTTAAAATAATAAAAAGATACAATTAGGATGGCACTATGAGTCCATTATATAGGAAGAGAGGTTTATTTGTTTGTACTCTTAATATGACACTTGGTACCTCTTACATGACACTTGGCATGATAGCTAAATAATAGAATGTATTCCAAAAAAACTTCATGGATTTCTAGGACTCACAGGATATTACAAAAAAATTATTTGCAACTATGGCAAGATTACGGAACCTCTCATTGCTCTGACAAAAAAGGATGCTTTTATTTGGAATGAAGTTGCTTATAAGGTATTTCAATCACTCAAATAGGCTATGTGTTCCACTCCAATTTTGACTACTCCTAATTTTAGCAAGCCTTTTGTCATTGAGTGTGATGCTTCTGGTACAAGTATTAGATTTATTTTAATGTAATATGGTCACCCATTGGCTTTTGAAAGTACGCATTTTTTAAGAAATAATTTAAGACGATCCACTTATGAGAATGAAATTCTAGCTATTTTACATACCATAGATAAATGGTAGCATTATTTATTAAGTAGTCATTTCACCATTAAGACTGACCATAGTAGCCTTAAGCATTTCTTAGAGCAACATATCTCATGCCCGAAATAGAATAAATGGATGATCAAACTTTTGGGTTATAATTTTATCATTGAGTATAATAAAGGTAAATAAAATATGATAGTTGATGCTTTGCCTCATAAAAATGAGGATTATGTGGCCATTAATGCCATCTTTGGTCCTTGTCCATGATGGCTTTCTCAAATTCAAGAAGAATGGCTTGCTGATTTCGATACTTCTCAAATTATTAAATTATGAAAAAAGAATCAGCATGGCATCTTACTTCTCATATTTAGATGAAGTGCTTCACAAAAATATCACATCTATCTTCCTCAATATTCAAATATTAAATCCATGGTTATCCAAGAATTACACACATCTCCTATAGAAGGAGACTCCATGTTCTTGAAAACATACCAATGGGTGAAGCAATCATTTTATTGGAAAGGCTTAAAATAAGATGTCAAGATATTTGTGGTTGAGTGTGAGGTATGTCAATGTAACAAAGGGGAAATAGTTAAATATCTTGGGTTGTTGCAACCCTTACCTACCCCTAACTACCTATGGGAGCACATTTCCATGGATTTCATTGAGGGTCTTCCCAAATCAGAGGGTAAAATAGTGATCCTTTTGATAGTAGATTTTCTTTCCAGATATGCTCATTTTTGTGGACTACAACATCCCTATTCAGCAAGTAAGGTGGCTAAGGTATTCCTTGATTTTATTTTCAAGTTACATGGTATTCCTAAAACCATTGTGAGTGATCGTGATCTATATTCACTAGCAAATTTTGGAAGGAATTGTTTCATCTTAGTGGTAGTAAGATGAGTATATCTTCTTCATATCATCCCCAGTATGATGGTCAAACAAATATTGTTAGCAAATGTTTGGGTACTTACCTTTATATTTTGCTTAAGATAAGCAATATCACTAGATTCAATGGCTTTCCTTAGAATAATGGTGGTATAATACTTATTACAATTTTTTCCTTAAGATATCTCCATTTGAAGCATTGTATGGTCAAAAACCTACAAAAATTACATACTATATTATAGGCTCTTCCAAAGTAGCCCAAGTTGATGATTTGTTGCAACAAAATCAAATGATGTTGAACTTCTTAAAGATAATTTGACCTAGGTACAGAATCGTATGAAGCAACAATAGGACTTACATCATTTGAAATGATAATTCAACATAGAAGATATGGTATTTTTGCACCTACAACCTTATAAGCAGTTATCCTTGAAGATCAAGTCTAATCAAAAGTTGGTTCCTCGATTTTATGGGCCCTACAAAGTTGTTTGTTGCATTGGTGAAGTAGCATATCCATCATTTTTCATGTATCTTGTCTCAAACAAGTTATTAACCAAAAGGTACAATCCCAAATAGAGCTTCCATTACTTTATGAAGAAGGTTGATTAAGTCTTCAGCCTGAAGCAATGCGATCTAGAGTACATCATCTTTGATCACTTCAAATTCAAGAATTTCTCATTAAGTGGTAGGACCTTCCAAAATATGATGCTACATGAGAGCTTGAGAGTATTTTCCAAAAAATTTTAGCTTTGAGGACAAATTTTTCTAAGGGGAGAGTTGTCATGACCCCCCCCTAGCTAAATTTATGGTACAAAGAAAACAATGTATTAACATATGATGTGGTGATACCTAGTTTGAACAATTGAACCAACTATATGATGTTTAGTTGATTTATAAGGGCATGTTATTGCTAACATATTACCAAGTGTGCAGGATCAAGGAAACTCATAGGTGGAACAAGCATAATCACCCACCAAAAACAAGGGTACAAAATATCAGTGGAAATGATGATTAAGGTACTTAGAGGTAACATGGATAGATACCTTCATATAGGCATGAATTGACGAAAGGGATAATCATCGATGACTGATCACCTTGAGATTTAATTGATAGCCTAGTAGCTATCGTAAAATATCTGGCTAAGATAGGTGATTGGGTTGATGGAAAGATTCCCTCTTTGTTGTTTTATAAATTTGTTTGCTCTCTACTGCATCATGGCTTGGGTAGCTTAATGTTGGGTTTTCTATAGGAGAACAACTGCAAAATATATGTGGATGCCTAAAGTAAACTATCATGTTGAAGTGAAACAAGAGCATCATTCTTATGAAGGAAAGTAAATTAAATTTATATGCCAAATAAAGATTCCTTTAAATTAATTAATGAGGTTTTAATTAAATAATTTTTGACTTTGGAGCTCATTGGTAAACTTCATTGCAATTAACAAATGAGATTTTTTTTGAATTAATTAAAAGTGTTCATTTTAATGATAATGGAAAATTCATTAAAAAACTTTAATTAATTGAAATAAATAAAAGAAAATCCATTTAAAAAGAAATAGATATCTTTTATTTTTTTTTTAAAAAAACAATAATGAAATTGTTTAAATAAAATAAATATATTTTATAGTTGATAAATATCATGTGAATGATATTTTATTTAAAACGTACCATCCTTCATTTTAAAAATGTAATTATTCCCTTTCCCCTATATAGTGAAACCTATGAAAATAGTCTATGGGGCTACTAATTTCCAAAGGTGGAAATTATGGGAAAAGGAATGCATTGCCGCCAGAGGATAAGGGACGAAGCATTGAAGGAAGGAGGCTCGAGGTTGGGCTCAAGGTTCAATAAGGATGGTGGCGGGCCACCTGGATCAGGAAGGCACGTAGGGAGGAAGGTAGGAAAAAGGAAAGGAGGAGAAGGATGGGAGGACAGACAACAAAAGGGAGCATAGAGGAGACACAGACCAGGTATCGAGGAAAATGGAAGAACGCACAAAAAGCAAGGAGGAGAGGCAACCAGACATCACCAGATTTCCATCTCTACAGAAGTATTAAGGTTGGAGTGCTTGAAACTTTAAATCCATTTTTACTTGTGTTGATATGGTGAAAAACCTGGTTATGCTCCCCTAGTTCTATTTCCCTGTAGCATGAAAGTCCATGGGAAGGGATTGGAAACACCTACGTCTAAGTCTAGAGTGAGCGTTGTGCATTAGGAAGCCACTATGTTTAATGGTGAGCACTATGCATTTAGAGAAGCTATTGTATTTAATGGTGAGTGCTTTACATTTAGAGAAACCATTATGTTTAATGGTGAGCGTTGTACATTTAGAGAAGCCAGTGTGTTTAATGGTGAGTGTTGTGCATTTAGAGAAGCCACTATGTTTAAGTGTGAACGTCGTGCATTAGAAAGCCACTGTGTTTAATGGTGAGCGTTGTGCATTTAGAGAAGCCACTGTGTTTAATGGTGAGCATTGTGCATTTAGAGAAGCCATTGTGTTTAATGGTGAGCATTGTGCATTTAGAGAAGCCACTGTGTTTAATGGTGAGTGTTGTGCATTTAGAGAAGCCACTATGTTAAATGGTGAGCGATGTGCATGTTTGAAGGCCACGATATACCGAAGGAAGCGCTGTGAGTGCTCGAGGGCACTACGTGTCCGAGAGCATTGTGGAAGTTGAGAACACATTTTATTTGAGGGCACTATGCTCCAAGAGTGGGAACCCTATTTTTTTTTAGACATATGCCACAGTGGGAGAACCACTCATACTCTAAGGAAGGGCATTGTGTTTGGGAGCACCGCCTATGGGAAAACCTCCTATGTTTAGAGAAAGGGTTGGGTTTTAGAAAATATCGTTGGTAGCGTAAGACCATCCGCCTTTGTGGGAACTCTATTGCGACATAAGTAAAAGCATAGTGCCTAGTTCTATTTTGCATGAATGCTAGGTTTTGTAGAGGTTGTTCATCCGCCATGGAAGGCGTTGGCCTTTGGTTGTAGACCTTGACGGAGAAAGGTGTTGTGTAATTTAATTAAAAGGAACCTTTGTTTTATGTGGAATATAATGAAGGGTTTTAATTAAAAGGAACCTTTGTTTTATGTGGAATATAATGAAGGGTTTTAATTAAATGGAACCTTTATTTTATGTGGAATATAATGAAGGGTTTTAATTAAAAGGAACCTTTGTTTTATGTGGAATATAATGAAGGGTTTTAATTAAATGGAACCTTTGTTTTATGTGGAATATAATGAAGGGTTTTAATTAAAAGGAACCTTTGTTTTATGTGGAATATTATAGAAGGATTTTAATTATAAAAGGACCCTTTGATTTATATGAAATTATTGAAGGCTTTTAATTAGAAAGGAACCTTTGATTTATATGAAATTATTGAAGGCTTTTAATTAGAAAGGAACCTTTGATTTATATGAAATTATTGAAGGCTTTTAATTAGAAAGGAACCTTTGATTTATATGAAATTATTGAAGGATTTTAATTAGAAAGGAACCTTTGATTTTTATGGGATTTATTGAAGGTTTTTAATTGAAAAGGAACCCTTTGATTAATGTTGATTATCTTAGGAGTTTTCAATTAAAAAGGATGTAGATTTATTCGTTGAATTGAAGTTATGGGGCTTCAATTTAGGGAATGAAAGAGATTGTTTTAAATATTAAAGGTATGGGACTTTAGTGCTTTAAACAGTAATTGGTTGATTGGAAATTTGTGAATTAAAAATGATGTAGATTTATTCTTTGAATTGAAGTTATGGGGCTTTGATTTAGGGAATGAAAATAAAAGAGATTGTTTTAAAGGTTAAAGGTATGGGATTTTAATGCTTTAAGACATGAATGAATTTGATTAAAGTTAAACCTTGATCTAAGTAGTACATGTTGGATGACTCTCTAAGGGAACTGGAGAGGTGAAATAAAAGTAAAGGATCTTTTATAATATCCATTATGCATTAGATGGTTAGAAACTTAATTGAATTTTGTATAGTTGCAATTTGGTAAAGTAAATGAATATTTGCATTTAAAGGCATGCCTATCCTAAACCATGAGTATCCTGATCCCCTATTACCCTCAAAGAACCAATGGGAAGCAAGGAGAAGCAAGGAGTTCAATGGAAATAAAGTATAGGTAATTGTATCTTATGTTGATTTACTTATGATCAAATAGACTAGAATTGTGGGGAGATATCCCCAATGTAGTTAATGTAATATTCCTTAAAGTAAGAAGGATTTACCATGTAAGATTTAATGTGATAACTTTTTATTTGTTTAGTAAAGGTACTTTTACTTTATTTTTGTACTTGGTTATTGAAAACACGAGATTTCAGAAACAAAAAGGATAAACTAAAAATGCAATGTAAACGAAACTAAAATAACGCTTAAACCCTATGTTATTGAAAAATGCGTAAAAAGAAAGAACATGAACACAAGATATCAAAGCAATATAAAAAGAACGGCCCTTTTATTGATATGCTTTACAAATTCGTGTTACAATGCGTCTCCTTCCTTTTTAGGGGATAGGAGCGTTAAATGTTGGTCTTTTACAACTTGTTTCAGAATTCCTTCTTCCGCGTGCCCACATGTAAGATGGGCGAACCAAAACGTTGTCGCCGCTTGCATTGGTAAAGGTAGATTCCTCGCTGCTCCTCTAATGCTGCAAATCTGCGTTCAAAGAAACAAACAAAGAATCAGTAGCACCTGTGTATGAAAAATAAAAGATAAATCTAACGATGGTTAAAATGAATCTAAATAAACTGAAAACTTGACAAAAGCATAAACATGAAACTAGCTAAATACTACAAAAGAAATAGTCACCAAAAGCAATAAAGCGGGGGGTGCCCGAAGGCAAACCACCCATGGGTGAAACTTTGCTTCGACACCAATCCGCTTAGGATGGGTCCAAAACCTGATGTGATGTGTTGTCGGCAAATTGGTAGGATATTGTGGTCAGAAAAATCGGTGTTGGTTCTTGATTCGTGCCTTCAAAAGTCACCCACTAACCTCTCTTTCGATTAAGAGATTATGGATGTTGAAAGCACAAATCGCAAGTAAGTGAATTAGCAGCACTTCGTCGCTCAAAATGCTCCTTCTCTGTATATCTTTTGGGTGAGGAAACTCACCATTTTATAGACCCAAGGGGTCTCTTTGAATTAACATGCAAAAGTGTTTCTTTGCATGAATGCTTTTTGTGTGAAGAGAAGACTTCTTCTTGATCAAGGGCTTCTTAACTGCCTCTGTGCATGTCTTTGTATGTTTTAGAAAAGCTCACTCTCATTCCCATGCAGTGAAGGGAAAGTCAATTGGCAGATATGAGTTGTCAAAAGAACTCACTCGCACTCCTATGCCATGCAAGAAAAGCTAAGTGGCAGTTCTGAGTTGTCATGTGCCGAGATCTGACTTTTTGTCGGTCAAACCTGGCGTTCGTCCCACCCCGAAGCGAGCGCTGGTAATCGTCTCTGGGTGAGACGAGTATTAATCCGCACTCGTCCCTGGGTGGGACGAGTACAAATCCGCACTCGTCCCTGGGTGGGACGAATAAGCAATAAAGTGTCTAAAAGGTGCCAAATTGATCCTTGACTTGTAAAACTATTGTGTGAGTGGTTAGAACCATTGTTTAACCTCTGGGGGCTGCCCTGGGGCTGTGTGTGTTAGTGCGATCAGTGCTTGTTGTCACATAATCGGATTGGTGTTGTTTTGGTGTCTACAGATGCCCCTTTTTGGAAAGCGCTGCACATGGTGCAGTGTTGAGCAAAAATAGATAACCAAAGCACTAATGATTAGGGTTTCTCAGTAACCTAACCAACTCTTGATGCCCCAAGTATGGAAAGGGCATGCATTCTTGAATCCTTGCTTCTGACGAGCTAAGGAACTTGATTTCAAGTATTAACCTGTTTTGGTGAGGTGTGACTTGAGCTTGGTCATTGATCAGTCATGAATAGGCAAAGGGCGCAACCTTTTATCCATGGGGGAACCTTGTGTTCATGATTCACGAATGCCAAGTGTTTGATCAATTTGTGATAATTGCTTGTTTGCTGCCCCAAGCAAGAGCGTGATTGTCTTTGTCAATGATTCTTTGAATGCATGCCATTGCCTTGATTGGGTGTGTGTTTGTTGATTGGTGACTTAAGTGTGACTACCCCCTCAAGCGACGAATCGATGAGGGAATGACCGACATGAGAAAAGCGACGAGTCGCTTGACCCAAGATGACTTAAGTGAGGGTGCCTTCAGATGTTATCCGAGTGCATGCTCGAGCAGTTTCTCGATTGTTTTGACCTATTTTTGGTGGGTGTGAACCCATTTTGGGATGCCATTTGGGGGTAACATTGGCAAAAATCCATCTTCCCGTGGAGCGGTCCGGCTATGGTAGCCTTCTTGGGGAGTAGGATAACGACAAGGTAAACCCCGACATCAGTTTTCTTATGCCAAGAGGTTAAGTGCAAGAGCACTTTTGTCCGGCAATTTTTAGTGGTTTTGTTGGCATTTGTCATTTTTATAGTTTGGTTGTTTTGTTGTGTTTGTTTTTATTGTTTTTGTTGTGGCGTGTTTTTATGTATGTGTTTGATGTATGCAGAGGCGATTATTAATGTGATGTTTCTAATTTGTATGATGTATGCATATGAAATGAATGAGATGAGTTGTTGATGATGTGTCGATGCACCATAGACTGTACAAGATTTGACTGACTTGCGATACTAATGGGATGACTTTGCATGTGAAAACTTTGTTTTTGTATTTTGCATATATTTTGATGGTGATGTACGAAATAAAATGTGACAGTTGTTTTTAAAATGTAGTTAAGCTTTTTTGAGATTCAGATATTTTAACTAACTAGCCAAGACTGTACATTTATCTCGCAAGACTTTTGAACAAGGTATAAATCCGACTTGAATTTAACCAAGTTATTTCACATCCCTGTGTGTGCAATTGAGTTCGTTTATGTGTTATTCATCAGGATACCGCCAGTGCCAGATGGGCTTTCAACCGAACCTGTACTGAGGATCACCTAATTAGCTCCACTAACTCCTTTATTGTATTTAGTCAGATTAATCTGCGATGCTATCTAGGATACCATAAGCTAGCTCATCCACATGCAAACATTGATCTGTACACAAGTTAATGTGATAGATATATCGTCATGCGGGAGGTTTACCGCCAGTGACCGATAGGCTATCAACCAAACCGGTACTGAAGCTTGCCTCATGACCTGTCGAAATGCTGAGAGTTCCAGGGATTCAAGTTCGACTCCCTTCTTTTCTTCAATTGTATTGGGATACTTGCTCCTTTGTAGTGATAAAATCACTGTTTATTTTTGTGATATTATATGTTTTTTTTTTTTTTTTTTGAGCAAGGGATTTGGATATGGAGTGACGAGAATCACTATTGTTTGTGCCTTTTGATGTGTGCATTGTAGGATGTCAAATTTTAATGTTTTGACGTTTTGCAAATTTTTGATGTTTTGCAACTTTTGAGAACTTGGGATTCTTGGGGAATTGGGTAGGGAGGATGCTTGTCCTTTTGCCAACTCTCAGCATTCTTGGGGTCATTCACACAGGGGGATGAGCAAGATAACCGTTTCGCTTATGGTGACCTGGATTACTGTGCAGGTTTCATCTTTCGTTCACACAACTTGGGAATTTTTTTTTTTTATGTGTTTTAGCTTGTGATGGGATGTTACATAACAAAGCGTATTTCAAGTATGACTCTACCTTTGTAAAATCTGTTTAACTTTGTACAGTTTTTGGCTAGAAATTTAAAGACAGCTGAATGACGAAAACCCTATATACATTAGGAGACAACTGACTATGCTAAAAATGACGGTGGTGTTATGATGGATGTATGCATTTATGAAAATGGATTTGATGTGGAAAATGATGGACTTGTCAAGTAACGACAGTCTATGGTGCTTTTGACTTGTATGACCAGCAACTATGCAATGTATGGATGCGATGCCGAATGCAACCTATATTTTTGTATTTTGAGTTTTTTTTATGAGAATGCATGGAATTGAAATGCAATTGGTTTTGGGATTTTTGATTTTTATATGAGTATGCATGGAATGGAAATGCAAATGTTGTTGTGATTTTGATTTTTTTATGAGTATGCATGGAATGGAAATGCAAATGTTGTTGTGATTTTGATTTTTTTATGAGTATGCATGGAATGGAAATGCAAATGTTTTGGTGATTTTGATTTTTGTGTTGTTTTTGTTGATTTTTGAATATGTATTTTGACCAAGCAGTTATGGTAACGCTTGGAGCGTTTGGTGTTGACCAAAGGGTTTATAAATACCTTTGGGGCATTTAGGGCTGACCAAGCGATTATGAGAATCCTTGGAGCTGTTGGGGTTGACCAAGAGATTGCGATAATCCTTGGAGCTTTTTGGGATGACCAAGCGATTGCGATAATCCTTGGAGCTTTTGGGGTTGACCAAGAGATTGCGATAATCCTTGGAGCTTTTTGGGATGACCAAGCGATTGCGATAATCCTTGGAGCTTTTTGGGATGACCAAGCGATTGCGATAATCCTTGGAGCTTTTGGGATGACCAAGCGATTGCGATAATCCTTGGAGCTTTTGGTTTGACCAAAGGGTTTATGGACACCTTTGGAGCATTTGGTGTAACCCACTGGCTCTTCAGGGAATAGAGGTACCCCCAGCTTGATGATCTGTGTGCACCGGATCTGGCTCTGTAGGAATTGGCACGAATGGATCGGCCTTATGCACGGATAGGAGGATAGGGTCTGCCTTCGGCACTGATGGTGCTATGATATCTCTGGGTGGAAGTGGCTCGCGATCTTCCCAAAGGAGCGGAATCAACATGTGATGCCAGTGGGTCGGGTCTATGCACCACTCATGCCCTAGTCTTATGCCTAGTTGGGCCATTAGTTCGTCATGGGTTACAGGGTGATTGTGCCGTCGTGCATGATTGAGATATGCCATCTCAGTTTCATCTTCGTAATCATTATCGATGATCCAAAGGCCCTCGTTGGCCTCGATAGCTATCTACGACATGCTAGGCTCTTCTTGTTCGAGCAGATTGATGTGGTCCTCATGGGGTTGTTCCGCTCGTTGCGGGGGGACCTGATTTTCTTGCAATGGCACGGGCTCGATGGGAGCCTCCAAAGGGAATAAGGTTAAGAGACTTTGGTGATGATCACCCATGGGGACCACCTGTGAATTAGTGCTGTCGAACATGAATGGGTCCCATGGTGCTATTGCATATGCTGACTCATCTTTGGCGAGAGAGTCAGGCTCATCAGAATCTGGTGATTCTGAGATATGGAAGACCTCGTCATCAGGTAGCTCTACAACCAGGGGTTGATCCTCTTTGAGAGGAGTTTCACGTAAGTTGGGCTTTTGGGGCCCCAAAATCTTGGTCTCTACCGACGCTAAGTGCTCTGGCAGCGCATTGCTTGTATCGGGGGATTTGAGCTCCTCCTCTTTGATTTGTTCCCATTGTAGGTTGTGGGGAACTTGGGGCCTATGGAGGGGTGGCAGGATAGCACCCCCCATGCCTTGGTATGGCATTTCATCCCGCTCTTCTTCTCGCTCAGGTTCCTTAGAGGCTTCTTGAAGAATTTCTGAGGGTGGCCCATGAACCTGGGTGGGCGCCTGAAGAAGGCACCCGTCATTGGTCTTAGGATTGGCCTCCCGCTCAAGTCTAGGAGGCATCGAGGGCAATGTTTGATAAGGTCGTAGAGACCTGTCTTGCACCCAGTTGTGTCTCTCATAATGTTCTATCTTATGCGTGTGAGGGGTTGGAGTCTTCACCTGCATAGTGTGTTGTAACAACTCATCCTCCTAGCGTTGAAGGCACTCTTGATTTAAAAGATACTGTTGCTCTAACTGTTGTTGTTCGAGCTCAAGTAGCATGAGTTGCATCCGACGTGCGATATGCTTGGCAGATTCTAAGATAGTTGGTTCTATTGTCTCATGTCTAGAATGCCTAGATGCCTCTCCTAGATATCTATCCTGGTCATGGTGATCCGAGATCTCTATAGGCCGCCTCCCTCTGTTGGGGGTAGCGGCATTCCCTCGAGGCTTTGGCCTCAGTAGGTGATCCTGATAGCTAGCAATTGCGGAGGCGTATTGCTCTCACGATGTATATTGTTCTTGAGGAAGGTAAGGGTTTTCCTCGTGCTCTCTTTCATAAGTGAAAAAGGAACGGGCAGAGTTGGCTCGCCTCGCCTGAGGAGCCTTGTGCTCTGGATTTGTCCTTGTAGTCTTGACAACTAGAGGGGGTGAAGGAGGGATAATGTAATCATGTGGTTCCTCCCGTCGAACCCTATGTTGACCTAGCACTTCATCGCGCGGTGACCACTCATAGCGAGCATCTAAGGGAGCTCTCCTATGGATGTACCCCTCATGGGAGGGTGCGTGCTGGGTGCTATGCTGAACAGGAGTGCCCCTAGAAGAGGTACCCCTATAGTCCCTTTCCGTTAAGGTGTGTAGGGGACTGCCTTGTGTGTTAGGTCGCCAAGGTGGTATGACCAAATCTTGGGGACTATAACGGATGTGACTTGTGCCTCCTTGGACATTCTCCATAGCATCTGCCCGTGAGTGGGCTTGACTGTGGGTGAGCACCATGACGATGTCTCTCTAAAAACCCTAAAAATTGAAATGAGTCATATGGGGCCCAAAATTGGGGTGCGCATCCCTCTTACCATAGATAAGCCATAAATAGAGTTTCAAGTCCTAACTCTAAATACATTAGGAGATATTGACCTCCGAACAGCTCAAAAAGCATAAAAAATTAGGTTATCAATTTTAAAACCTAATTTTGGGGCACTAGATGATGGAATTTGGCCCCAAAAACTGACTTTTCTAGGCAAATAGGACTCTAAGGAGTCGTATTTGTTTAAAATTATCCCAACTAACTCCCTGTAAAATTTCACGTCAATCGGAGCTACGGTTGAGAAGTTATGGCCCCGACAAGATGCACTAAAATTTAGGGAAAAATATAAAATTTCCCATATTTTGTTGGATGCTCCTGCATCACTTATGGGCACCTTCAGGGTGCTTTTGGGTTGACCAAAGGGTTCATGGACACCTTTGGGGCATTTTGGAGTGACCAAGCGATTGCGGGAATCCTTGGAGCTTTTTGGAGCGAGTGACAAAATGCGTATATTTTTATCTTTTTGTTTATGATTTTTTTGATTTTTTTTTTGTTACACTAAGCATAAATGAACACACACATACACAAACGGTGATTATCTCTTTTAAAGATTAATGGTGTGTCCTAAACTGGTTTTAGTGCATTTTGATGATTTTGTTTTGTTTTTGCAAGTTTTGAAGAATGTTTAAATGCAGAATGTTGGCTCATATGACTCCCATAAATGGTCGCCCCTTCAATATACCATTGTCGGACCGATATACCAACCTCTCTATATACCCGCCCTTACGTGAGGGAGACTATAGGTACGTGAGAGCAGATGATACATGGAACATAGGCGGTACGGAAGGGGAATCGCTCTGTTTATGACACCTACCATAGAAGACTTATCCTCATGCGCTAGGAATCACCCTAGCTACACTCGGTCAGCTTTCATCAGGATTTACGTCTAGCAACAGTCACGATCGAGGTAATGGATGCAATATCTCAAGCCAAAGTGATAATGGAATCCACCTTTGGTCTTGCTCAAGGGTTGGGGTTTTACGACCAACTCCTTGGTTTAAGAAACCACGTGATGTGTGGGGTTCATTTTAATTTGCAAAAATTGAAACAGGCAAACGAAAAGGAAACTTTCCCTAAGCCATACAAAAACTGAAAACCAAAAATCATAAAACAAAAATTTTGACAGAGGCTTGTTTAAAACCCCTACCTCTTCTCTGCCCAACAGGATGTTTCTGATTTGCTCTAAAAAAATGCATAGAACTATACTCGTCCCTGGGTGAGGCGAATATCAGAACAGTAATCATTCCAGGGTGAGACGAATAGTTTATTCGTCCCGGGGTGAAACGAATACCAATTCTGTAATCGTCACTTGCAGAGACGAATAACAGTCCGATGTTGAAAAATAGGTACCTGTAAAAAAACAAGCAATTTTAGATCAGTAATTTAACCTAAAAAAAAATAGAGGACAGAGGTCCCACCGTGATCGCCATTGAAAACACGAGATTTCGAAAACAAAAAGGATAGACTAAAAATGCAATGTAAACGAAACTAAAATAATGCTTAAACCCTATGTTATTGAAAAATGCGTAAAAAGAAAGAACATGAACACAAGATATCAAAGCAATATAAAAAGAACGGCCCTTTTATTGATATGCTTTACAAATTCGTGTTACAATGCGTCTCCTTCCTTTTTAGGGGATAGGAGCGTTAAATGTTGGTCTTTTACAACTTGTTTCAGAATTCCTTCTTCCGCGTGCCCACATGTAAGATGGGCGAACCAAAACGTTGTCGTCGCTTGCGTTGGTAAAGGTAGATTCCTCGCTGCTCCTCTAATGCTGCAAATCTGCGTTCAAAGAAACAAACAAAGAATCAGTAGCACCTATGTATGAAAAATAAAAGATAAATCTAACGATGGTTAAAATGAATCTAAATAAACTAAAAACTTGACAAAAGCATAAACATGAAACTAGCTAAATACTACAAAAGAAATAGTCACCAAAAGCAATAAAGCGGGGGGTGCCCGAAGGCAAACCACCCACGGGTGAAACTTTGCTTCGACACCAATCCGCTTAGGATGGGTCCGAAACCTGATGTGATGTGTTGTCGACAAATTGGTAGGATATTGTGGTCAGAAAAATTGGTGTTGGTTCTTGATTCGTGCCTTCAAAAGTCACCCACTAACCTCTCTTTCGATTAAGAGATTATGGATGTTGAAAGCACAAATCGCAAGTAAGTGAATTAGCAGCACTTCGTCGCTCAAAATGCTCCTTCTCTGTATATCTTTTGGGTGAGGAAACTCACCATTTTATAGACCCAAGGGGTCTCTTTGAATTAACATGCAAAAGTGTTTCTTTGCATGAATGCTTTTGTGTGAAGAGAAGACTTCTTCTTGATCAAGGGCTTCTTAACTGCCTCTGTGCATGTCTTTGTATGTTTTAGAAAAGCTCACTCTCATTCCCATGCAGTGAAGGGAAAGTCAATTGGCAGATATGAGTTGTCAAAAGAACTCACTCGCACTCCTATGCCATGCAAGAAAAGCTAAGTGGCAGTTCTGAGTTGTCATGTGCCGAGATCTGACTTTTTGTTGGTCAAACCTAGCGTTCGTCCCACCCCAAAGTGAGCGCTAGTAATCGTCTCTGGGTGAGACGAGTATCAATCCGCACTCGTCCCTGGGTGGGACGAGTACAAATCCGCACTCGTCCCTGGGTGGGATGAATAAGTAACAAAGTGTCTAAAAGGTGCCAAATTGATCCTTGACTTGTAAAACTATTGTGTGAGTGGTTAGAACCACTGTTTAACCTCTGGGGGCTGCCCTGGGGGCTGTGTGTGTTAGTGCGATCAGTGCTTGTTGTCACATAATCGGATTGGTGCTGTTTTGGTGTCTATAGTTATATTATGTAGCTGATTCTCTTTTAGTGTTAATCATTCTTTATTTTTTGGATGCTTAGCGATTACTCTTTGTTGTTTTGGTTTCTAGTTTCATTCTTGTTTGGTTGCTTGTTATTAGGAATATAAGAGTAGAGTTCTAGGGTGAACTCAGAGGTGACCTAAGGGAATTAAGAACCCCTTAGGGTGAACATAGGTAACCTAAGGGAATTGAGAACCCCTTAGGGTGAACATAGGAGACCTAAGGGAATTGAGACACCCTTATGGAGATAAAGGACTAAGTTGTGAAGAGATTACATCTGAGTTAAGATAGCTCATTGTGGAGATGATATAGATAGCTTAACTCGTAATACTCGTAGCATGCCTACACATAATGACTTGTGTATGGTATGAAGATGCATGCATACCTTCTATGGACTGACGGTGATAGGTCTAGCTCATCAAGATTGATGGGATAGATGGGCTTATCTACAGTGACACATGATACGCCTACACAGACAGACTTGTGATAGGGTACTTCATGAGATGTAACTTCCAGGAAAACTTAGGGGATTGAAACTTTAAGTAAATGCTAGTTGGGTTAGACGTTCATGAAGGGTTCATGTATCCCTCTCCTTAGAAAAAAAAACTCTTTCTATTTTTGTATTTCCTATTTATGTGTTTTTGGGTCATTACAAGAGCCATGTAATGATCCCAATATAGCCTAGTCAGCTATATCTCCATTTGATTTATTTATCATTGATTTCATTTATAAATAGGAGGAATGTTTATTAGTTTTTGATCATCGAATAATTTTATCACATGTGTATAGACACAAGAGACTTTGCCCTCTTGAAGTGGCTATGATAATTTGCCCTCTCTAAGTGGCTATGGATTTGTTGATGCACTGATTTGATTTGGTTATAATTGATTATCACTGGTTTGATTATTTATTTTAATAATATTTTGTTATTGGGATATATATTGCAATAGTTATTCGCATTGTTATAGAAGGTTCGCTACACCATCATTATTATGAAGTCAAGAGACTTGTCCTCGAGCTTGATAATGTGCATAAGAAGCACAAGGGAAATTTATTACAAAAATGAATTGATACACATTATCAAATAATTTTTTGAATCTGATGGTTTTTGAAGCCTAATACTTAATGTAAATCTCATAGGAAAATAATCACATGATCGAATATAATAAAGTTGCAATATAATGAACTTAATAAAGATAACTTAGTATATAATATCAAATAGAATAACTCAAGAATAACTCAAAAATACTCACAGAATAATCACATGGACATGCTCACAATATTGCTCATGGAAATACTGAAAATGCTATTGAATAAAGGTCTACTAATGCATGCAAGAAGCTATGCATTTTCAATACAAATTACAATACTTTGTCACACATATATAATTGAATGTGACTTCTCATATGTTGCACTCTTGACCTTCACTCTTATTTGAAACTCTTCACTTTCCTATTCTAAGGACACATGTGCACTCTTACATAATGGACACTTGTGCACATATACACTCACAACACTTGCACACATAATTACATGACACTTGTACCTTTCCTGCACATTATTCCATTAAGTGGAATATTAACTCATACTCTAATATAAGGTACACATATAATCTAATAATGTACCAAGGTGGTACATTGGCATATACCAAATGATGTAATATTCTCCAACAAAATCCACAACAATAAAATTATGAATAACACTTAGTGTTGAGTTGGAATAATCTACCAATTCCATGTATGTCAAACACTTGTATGCATAGCCACTTCTAACCCATTTGTATAGTATTTGTGTTTTTGTGGTTTACCTATTGACTTTGATGTATTATTTTTTGCTTTGACTATCTATTTGCATGTGTTAGTCCTATACATTATTTTTTTGAAACATCTTCAAGTGTTTTCTACTATCTTTTCTTGTCATAACAATGATTGTCCATTAAAGCAATGATCTTGGTCATCAATTGTTTTAGTATATTTTGCTAGTTTGGATTGCTATTTTTTATTTTATGTTATCACCTTTGTTTGGCCATGACCACTTCTTAGAGTAGAAATCTCAAACACTTTGAATGTTCAGTTCAATTTTTGCATGTCTTGTTCATTTTTTGTGTTACTGCTTCATTGCTTGGTGTATTTTGTTTATTTTTTACTAGCATTTATTATTGATTAATTTTATTTATATTTCTTCATCATGGTCCCACATTTCTATTAAATGGAACTATCATGTCTTCAAAGTCTTCCTTATATCAGTACCCTATGTTAAGTGCCACAAATAAATCATCTTAGTTCAGGCCATTCCATCCCCTATATGGTATGTGATTAGAACACCAAAGCAACGTTCTTTAAATTTTCAAGCAAAAACAAAATAAAAATGTTCAAAGTTTCTAATAAATCTATCTTTTGATATCCAATTGTGGTGGTGAGTGTACCTTGTTGAACAATGTACTTGACTATACTACAATGACAAACCTTGTTAGAGGGAAGTATGGTGACTTTCCTTTCATAGGATCTCCCTCCATTAGGGTGAGCTATAACATGTATCTAGACCATCTATGATCACTTCTAAAATTTTGGTGTATCACTATAGTGGCAAGTGTGCCTTGTTGAACTATGCACTTGACCAAATGTATAGTGGAAAATCCTATTGAAGTAGGGGCATAAAGACTTTTCCTTCCACAATATTTCTCTTTTCTAGGGCAAGTTGTAATGTATATATAGCCCATCCATATCCTACTCTTTTATTTTTTCTTCCACTATTATGGTGGGCATGATTTACTAAGCAACATGTCGATCATCAATGGTAGGGTATGAGTTGGCTTTTGGGACATATACTTATGTACCATTTGTGGAATAGGTTAGAATACCCTACCCCAATACAATAGTAAAAAGACATGATTGACTACCATTTTTTCCATCTATGCTTATTTTATAGTTTATTTTAGGATTGAAGTCAAATATTGCATTTGTACATGGTGTGTGTTGGCTTCTCCTAGCCTACCCCACTATAGTGACAAGTGCATTTTTTGGTACTTACGACTTGTCAGATGTTGCGTGTGGCCTACCTACTTAAATGACATGTATGATAGGTATACCACCCCATGAGCATCCATTCCTAAAGGGAGGTATAATTTATTGAGCATATCACTAAATATTATACAACTCATTCATGTTGTTTGATCATATATATCTTAAAATTGCAAGTAAATGAGGGTAGAATATGATACAATAGGAACATTAAGTATCATCATCCTAAGCTACCATATGTCCTAACTATGTAGCCTCATCATACCAACGAATCCTATGTACATACTATAGGTGTATTGTGGCTATAAAAATAAATATCATAAAATACACTTTGCAAGGGTTATGTTGCAAAATCAGCCCCTACTTTCTTTTGACTATGTTCCAGGTGCCTATGCCATGGTTCAAGAGGTGTGATTCTATAAGCATTGTGATATTGACACCCAAAATTCTATTATATCCCCTTAGGCTTGTACCAAATGTAGATGAGCCTATATGACCTACTACTATAGTGATCACTCTCTTAGTTGCCTTTTTTTGATGTTATAACTCTAAATCATGCTTGCAAAGCTAGTAAACTATATGATCTCACCTTGGAGCCGATGAAGAAATAGCACACCACTATCTTATTGTGTTGTACAAAGTTATTTTCCTCTAATGGATTAGCTTGTTATGGTGATGGTAGAGGAAAGTTGTCAAAATTGATGACCCTTGCCAAAGTGACCCATTGTAATATGTTAATGAACTTTTGCCACTCTTGGTATATCCATGTGGTTATAAAAAAGAAAGTATTGAATTATGTGCATCATATATAAAATAACCTATATCCAAATCTCATCTACATGAAAGAAAAGTGCTAAATAAATGAACTACAATATTCTTTACCTAGGTCATCTAGCTGCCATGTGGAATCACCCTCCTTTGGAGATGGAGATTAGAGGTCTATAGTATATATACCAATCTCACAAACATTATGCTCCTCTACCTCCATGTTCTTATTTAAGTCCTCACCATTATTAGTCTCCTAAGCTACCACCCCATCAATAACCCCCTCATTTATTTCCTCCTCCTATGTCATATCCTCTTTAGAAACCTTTGGTATGACTTGCTCCATTGATGCTTCATCTTCTCTTGGAGACTCCTCATTATTATCCAATATCTTCATTAAATTGCACTTACTAGAAAGATTCAAATTGGATCAATAATGTAGACTCTTTATGGCCTCTCTACCACTATGTTATGGGACCTCCCTATGGCTCTCTCTTAGGTTGATGATGATACAATGTAAATGGTGGTCCACTTGCTTTGTATGTTGCTCAATATCTATAATACCTGTACGAGGGATTAGGGATTGGGAGCTCTCTGGCTAGCTAGGGATCCACATATTTTCCTAGGACCCTGGTTTCTCTATTTATATTTGCAACCAATGGTTGGTGATCCTGTATTATGATCACCTACTACACCCTTGCTAGCTATTACATATCCTAAATTTTTGGCAATCACAAATGGTGGTAGGGTTCCAAATAAACTAACCTTAATGAATACATGTTAGGGGTGGTTCTTATGGTTATGACATACCTATAATGTGACCCCATTGCCTCACTTAGATATTTTTTTATCTAATGCCATGGGGTAGGCCTAGGGCACTATATATTAAAACAATACTCATATACCCATGACTATAATAAGAAAACTAATAGTGTGAGCTCAACAATCCTAGATGTGATATAGGTCATGCAACAGGAGTGCCAAAAGTATCATCCCCTTGGAAAACCACCTCTTAGTACTTGTTTGGCCCTCCTTCATAGCAAGGTACAATGGATAAATCAACGATGTTAGAATCCTATATGTGCCCTTGTGACATAATTCATAGGCAAATACAAATATTATGCCTATATGTCATGGAAATGCTATGGCAGTAGCTAACTTAATTTGCTTAAGCATATTCATGTGTTGTCAGTCTAATCTCTTCCTTGTCACCCACTTTGTGATCTATAGTTAATCTCCTCTATAGTCCCAATGCACAAATTATGATCCAAAATTAACAATACAATGATAAAGTAAGCATCCTTGAGGGTGATTGTCATCTTGATCATAAATTCTAGGGCTAGCCTCCATTAAAAATTATTTTTCATCATGCTAAAAAATAACAAAAACTCATAGCATAGCACTTAATAGGTGTAGATGTAGGGCATCATTACTACATGATCAAATCCAACCTCACATATATACTTGTAACTAGGGATTCATCCACTATGCCATCAACTTCTACATCTAGAATGTCTCATAGTGTCTCCATAGGCAATTTTTACATTTCCTCTTATCTTTAGTTGCACCACTAGTGCTTGCCTCAAGCATCATCGTGCCCTTGGCCTCATACACATCCTCTAGCTTGGTAGGATGTCTCAATCAGTCACAAAATTTTGAAAAAAATAGGATTTGATTACTTTAATCATATTTAACCATTGTCATCAATTAGGACCATGATGCCCTTGGCTTATCATGCTCATAATCACCCCTTTCAGTGTGCATTCTAACTATGACCTTTTTCCATGATTATTAGTTTTGACCATGATTTCCCATTTTTTTGGAGAAATGATCATGATCATCCCATTTTCATGATCATTGCGTTGTGAGTGATAGACATTCTTTATAATTTTTCTAAACTTCCCCATTTGAACACAATTGTTAGTTTTCCAAAAGTGGTGATCATGATCTTCATTATATTATGATATTTCTAGGGCATTTGAATGATTATTTTTTAATGCCCCATGCAGGCCCCACCACCTAGGTGACATGGCTCCTATTGAAATTTTTCATGTTGTCGTAGATACTTCCTAGCTAGCCTAACTAGGTGATCATTTATTTTTCCATTTTATTAATTTTTGTTTATTTTTAGCCAAAATTAATCATATAGAAATGATGAGAACATACCTCTCCCACACCTCCTCATGTTTGCTAACCATTGACTATATTTATTCTCGAATTGGATGTATTGTGAACATTTAAATTAAAAAAACATTAGAGTGCACATGAAAATTAAAATTAAAATAAAAGTTTTAACCTCCCATTTATATTTTTGAATATTTTACTACATAAAATTAGCTTTTTTTAATGTTTTGTAGGGATAGAAAAAGGACAATGCTTCTAGGAATTTTGGCATGCTTTGGAATTATCTATGCACTTTACTTTTTCTCATTTTATACCCAAATAGCATTATAGTCCTTTGGAAGTTTTTATAGGTATGTTCATTTCAAATTGCTTGGGGCAAGTAAAAATCAATTTCTTTCAACCAATTTTTTTAGGGGTACATACAGGTAAGTATGAGTTATGCTTCTTGTACTCTCACATTTTTAGATAAATGTTAAAAATTTTGCTTCATTTAAGGTACATTTTTGCATATAGAGTGGAATACAAAATTACAAAAAAATTGTTTTTGTTCTATAGCATAAAATATTCATTAGGCATGCTTTGTAGATAAACATCTCTTGTAACCAATTATTAAACTACTTAATGCAAAGAAAATTGGTGCATGGTTTTATGGAAGTAAAATAATTGAATTCATATGAGTCATATTTATGCCAAAAGTCCTTCCAAATTAGGGAAGGAGATGTTTCTTCAATTTATTTGCTCCTTGGGTTAGAATTATTACTATGTAATTGAGTGTTATCGCTGCATGCATGTTCTAACATAACACCAGATGTTATAGTACTTTTTAAAACATTTAAAAGGATAAATTCATCATAAATTATATGCAAATGAATAAAATATGAAATAAGTGCAAAGTAGATGAACAAAGAACGAAATAGAGGAGGTGGGCGCTTATGGGAGCCCAATGATATATTACATTAATATAAAACATTGATGTAATGGATGTTGGGAGTATTTATAGTAGATACCTAATCCACAATAGTAATAACCCAAGCCAACATAACATAATGGATTAAACGTTAAAATATGAGTTTAGTCACAACCTTAAAACATAAACCATAGTAGTAATATAATTGATGATGTTAATATGAAATACATAAAACTATGACCATAGGCTTACATAAAAAATCCACACACCCATAGACATATTAGCCTTGGACAATAATATGAAATTATTGCTATAATATTCTTCTTAATATATAGCATGAAAATTCTTCTTACATGCTTAAATTATACAAACTTTCTTACAAGGCTAAACTCTAGTTTTAGGATTTTTGTGCTTGATATCTTTTGTGAATGCTTAGAAACCATAAGACACCTCTTCTAGGATTGTAGAGCTTCCAAGAAATTTAGATTCATATGGTCTTTGTCTTCCCCTATAGTCAAATTAGAACTCACTCGACAATTCATGCTTCTTGGCTATAGCAAAAACTAGAGTGTTATATCTAAATTATTTGATTGATAAGATGTATAACCTGCTTTAACCAATCTTTTGTTGAATCAAGAGTGACACAATCTAGGATTTACCTTGACATGACTGCAAATGCTCCTTCTTCCTAGATAGTTAGGAATGTGGAGTTGTGACAATAGATGGATGAGCTTTAAAGTTAGATGAACTAGTCAAAGAACAAGTTGCCAAAGAGGAAATACACATAGTCAATGACCCCCCATCATAGCAAGAAATTGATGCAATATTGTTATAGTTTAAAATTACATGCTTCAAATTCTAGTAGTTATGTTCGATCAACTTTGAATGTCTCGTTTTTTAAGTTAATTTAATGTTGTTATAGATTAAAACTATTAAGATCATTCTTCCAATGGGTTTGAAATTTAGAACTATTATGATCACTCAACCAATTCTTGTAGTTGTTTTGTTTGATTGATTTTGAATAAACTATTTCCCTATATAAGAGAATTGTTTTACTTTAACATATGTTTTTTTATTCCTTAATAAATTTTAGAATTAAAAAAATAATAATAATAATTTTTACATTTTAGGTTCTCAACATCCAACTAAATATGAACTATAATGTCATAATTAGAGTCAATTCTCATTAATAATGCATAATTATGTAAAAACATATCCATATGTTAAAACATAATTGTTTGATTGAAAATGATGGTAGTCTTGTATTCTCCTAAGAAGATATAGTATTTTCACACATAAAATAGTTAACTGTGTATTTCTTATTAATATTTGTAGTTCTCTATTAATAATATATAGTTGTTTAAAAACATATCCATAAGTTAAAACACAATTGTTTGGTTGACAATAATAGTAGTCTTGTATTCTCCTCATAAGATAAATTGTATAGTATTTTCATATACAAAATAGTTGACTTATATTTCTCATTAATAATACATAGTTGTATAATAACATATCTAATGCACAATTGTTTTTTTGACAATGATATTAGTATGATAGTAATTTTGTCTTCTCCTAAGAACCATTATACAATACTTCAGACTTAAAATTTGTCACCTATTTTTTCTTAGCTTAGTTGTACAAAAACATATCCATATGTTAAAGTTGACAATGATAATAGTCTTGTATTCTCCTCATAGGATAGATTGTATAATTTTTATATTTCTCATTAATAATGTATAGCTATATAGAAACATATTTATATGTTAATATCCATATATTAAAACACAATTGTTTGGTTGACAAAATACAATGATAGTAGTCCTGTATTCTTCTCATAGATTATATTGTATTTTCATATATAAAAAATAGCTAACTTTATAGCTATATGTCTCATTAATAATGTATAAATGTATAAAAGCATATTCATATAATAATTTTTAATAATGTATAGTTATATAAAAACATATCTGTATGTTAAAACCCAATTGTTTGGTTGGCAATGATAGTAGTCTTGTATTCTCCTCTTAGGATAGGTTGTATATTATATATATATATATATATATATATATATATATATATATATATTATATATATATATATATATATATATATATATATATATATATATATATATATATATATATCACTATATTTCTCGTTATTAATACATAAATGTATAAAAAACATATCCATAAAAATATATAAATAGTTTGACCATAATGATAGTCTTATATTCTCTTAAGAAGAATTATTATACAATACTTTCACACATAAAAATATAAAAATAGTTGGGCAATTGCTTGGTTGACAATGATAGTAGTTTTGTATTCTCCTCATGAGATTGTATAATATTATCATATATATATATAGCTATCATTATATTTCTCATTAGTAATACATAGATGTATTAAAATATATCCATATGTGAATACACAATTATTTGTTTGACAATGATGATAGTCTAGTCTTATATTCTTTTAAGAAGAAACTACTATACAATACTTTTACATATATAAAATAATCAGACTACTTTATAATTGCCACTAATAATGCATTAAAAAGAACTACTATACAATACTTTTACTAGTTATACTACTTTGTATTTGCCACTAATAATGCATTAAGAAGAACTACTATACGATACTTCCACATATATTCAATAGTTAGACTTTGTATTTGCCACAAATAATACATAGTTGTGTAAAAACATATGTAAATGATAAAACACAATTATTATTTTCAACAATGATTGTAGTTTTTATTCACCTCAGATCGATTGTGTAGTATTAGTATCTCTCATTAGTAAAGCATATTTAACTTTGTCTTTCTCATAGTTGTGTAAAAACATATCTATAGGTTAACACACTTTTTTTTTTGACAATGATTGTAGTTTTTATTCACCTCATAAGATTGATTGTATAGTATGTTCACATATAAAATAATTGACTTTGTATAATTAACTTTAGTTATGTAAAAACATATATATATATATATATATATATATATATATATATATATATATATATATATATATTAAAACTCAATTGTTTGTTTGACATTGATGGTAATGAATAGTTGTGTAAAAACAAATCCATATGTTAAAACACAATTATTTGTTTGACAATGATGGTAGACTTGTATTATATTCCTAGACTTGTCTTCTTATAACTATTGTATAGATAAAAGATTTATTATATAGATATAATGTTAAACTCAATTGTTTGATGATAGTCTTGCATTCTCCTCAAAAGTTGTATTCTATTCCTAGACTTGTGTTCTTCTAAGAAGATCTATTGTACAGATATAAGAAGATCTATACACAAGAAGATCTATTGTATAGATAAAAGTAGATCTATTATATAGATATAATGTTAAACTCGATTGTTTGATGATAGTCTTGCATTCTCCTCAAAAGTTCTATTGTATGGATATAATGTAAGACTCAATTGTTTGTTTGAATGATGCATTCTCGACCTTTTTATTGAGTTCTATTGTATGGATATAATGTTAAAACTCAATTGTTTGTTTGAATGATGCATTCTCGACCTTTTTATTTTATTTTTAGACTTGTGTTCTTCTAAGAAGATCTATTACACAGATATAATGTTAAACTCAATTGTTTGATGACAGTCTTACATTCTCCTTAAAAGTTCTATTGTATTGATATAATGTTAAGACTCACTTGTTTGTTTGAATGATGCATTCCCATAAAAAGATATATTGTATAGTATTATCACATATAAAATAGTTGACAATGTATTTCTCATTAATAATGCATAATTTTGTAAAAACAAATCCATATGTTATAACACAATAGTTTCAAGGAGATCAACTGTATAGCATTTTCACATATAAAATAGTTGGCTTTACATTTGTCAGCTTTACATTTTCATTAATAATACATAGTTGTGTAAATAATCAATTGTTTGATGACAGTCTTACATTCTCCTTGGAAGTTCTATTGTATGGATATAATATTAAGATTCAATTGTTTGTTTGAATGATGCCATCAAAAGATATATTGTATAGTATTATCACATATAAAATAGTTGACAATGTATTTCTCATTAATAATGCTTAATTTTGTAAAAACAAAATCCATATGTTATAACACAATAGTTTCAAGGAGATCAACTGTATAGCATTTTCAAATATAAAATAGTTGGTTTTACATTTGTCAGCTTTACATTTGTCATTATATCTATTGTATGGATATAATATTAAAACTCAATTGTTTGTTTGAATGATGCATTCTCAACCTTTTTATTTTATTTTTAGACTTATGTTCTTCTAAGAAGATCTATTGTACAAATATAATGTTAAACTCAATTGTTTGATGACAGTCTTACATTCTCCTTAGAAGTTCTATTGTATGGATATAATGTTAAATACTCAATTGTTTGTTTGAATGATGCATTTTTATCAAAAGATATATTGTATAGTATTATCACATATAAAATAGTTGACAATAGTTGACAATGTATTTCTTATTAATAATGCATAGTTTTGTAAAAAAAAATCCATATGTTATAACACAATAGTTTCAAGATCAACTGTAGAGCATTTTCACATATAAAATACTTGGCTTTACATTTTTCAGCTTTACATTTGTTATTAATAATACATAGTTGTGTAAAAACATATCCATATATTAAAACACAATTATTTGTTTGATAATGATGGTAGATTTTGTTAGAGTTAAAGTGCACTATGCCTTCACCTTGACACTTGTCAGTTTCTCTTGACAAGTGTCATGTGTTGAATATAGGCCTTCTGCCTATATATGTAACTCATTTTTATCAATAACATTATCTCCTTCAGTTTTAGTCCCATCATTTGGTATCAGAGCAGGCTTTCCCTGCCCTGTGAAACCCTTGAAGGGGGATTTCCCTCATGGAAATCCTCCCTCCCCCCTCATTTTTTTGTTTTCCCTAATTTTTAATTTTTTTACCGAGGGAGTATGATCTCCATCATTTGATGGATCAGAAACTAGATGGTAAAAAAAAAAATTTAAGTTTGGAAAATATTTTTTAGGAATTTTTTTTTCCGAATAGTGTGTGAGATGATCCGGTTTCGAAACAGATCTGAGTGTGTTGTTGTTTTTCTCCCTTGTTTGGAGAGATATTTGGTAGGCCATCGATCTCCACGCAGACGGGCCGCCCTTCCTGAGATGAACACAAACTACTTTGGAGCTATTGTTGCTACTACTTTGACTGATATCGCCCAGTTTTTTCGAGAGTTTTTTTTGCTAGTTTTGCTTGTGCTTTGTTTTGGGATGTGAAGATATTTATGGCTGGGATGGATCAATTAGCGCACAAGGAGACAGTAGAATTTGATGTGACTTCCATGAAAGTCGTCTGGGCTGGATTGTTGCCAGCAATTGGATCGCATGTAAAAGTTCGTTGCCAACGATCCTGCATATACAGATCTTCACTAGGGAATGTTCCTTTGTATGTGCCTGCACTTGAGTGCCCTGACCATTGCTAAAGAGACCCTCAAATACATCCAGGTTCGAGAGGCTGGAGCTGAGGCTACGGACTGGCAGCAACAGCGGTTTTTCACCAGGAAACTGGTTCTGGGCACGGGAATCTTTCTTCCTTTCTCCATTGATGACGACGAACGGCTCCTCTAGCTGCCATCTGGAGCTCCACATCTCCAATTTGTCGTGGACGCCCTCGTCAGAGGCCACGGTATTGAAGTCATCAAAAAATACCGGCAATCTCAAAAAAAATTTGGACATAGTTCTGCGCTCCCTCACCGCCATCATCGTCGTTGTCTTTGCCCTTGCCAGGATGCCGCTACATGACGCCGCACGAGACGACGAAGCCAATGATGCCGAGCACGATGGGATCCCAACTCCATGCATGGTTTGCGTAGCTGCTCATGAAGTACGGGCTCTACTTGTAAAGCAATGGAATCACCGCCACAGCGAGCACCAATACCATGCCCTTGAATATCAAGCCATGTTATGCTCATATATTTCTAGACATATGCAGTATGCAGACGTCGATGGGCGACTCTGTTCATGTTCAAGTGATTTTTTTAGGGTGTGCGTGCTGGTGAAAGTGAAGAAAACCAATGCCATTTTTGGATCTGCTACGAATTTCGTTTATTTTTGTCATTAAGCAGGGATGTTGTGGTAAATGTCTACATCAACCAGGAGAAGAGATTTGCCTTTGTTGAAATGCGAACAATTGAAGAAGCCAAAAATGCTATGACATTGGATGGTATTGTTTATGAGGGTGTTCCTGTTCATGTAAAGAGACCAACCGATTATAATCCATTGCTTGCTGCTGCCCTTGGACCAAGTCAACCAAATCCTAATCTCAACCTGACTGCTGTGGGATTGGTTGCTGGATCAACAGGACCGTGAGACAGGAAACTTGAAAGGTTCGTAGGAGGAGTGGTGACGGTGAAATCTGGGGTGGCGTGAGGCCTGGGTAGATGTTATGGAACAGGCGCGATAGGGCAGCTCCTCTACGAGAAACTGCAAGCGTGGAGAATCGACTCGCTGGACTCGCAGTCGAGTTTCTAGATGAGCTCCAATGGCTCCAAAAACTCGAGGAGGAATTTTGGCGACAGAAATTTTTGGCGCAAAGATCATGGCAGTAAATCAAAGGCAACTCGGACCCCGTCGCCCGGTAAATCGTCTCTGAAATGGCAGTTTGCCGCCGAAACTACTAGTGGTTTCCAATGATGCTGGCGGAGATAGCGGTCATCCCCATCGTGGCCGTTGAGGCAGAGATATCCATTATAATTTAATGTCATTGTAGTGGGGGCCAATTTATTCAAAATCATGGGGATATTTATTTTAAGAAGGGAGCATTTAAATTAAAAGGAATCATTCCTTTTATTTTTTATATTTGTATTTGTCCATAGTGGGTGGGCTCAGTTTGTTTTAGTGAGGGGTATTATTTTTTTATAAAGTGAAGAGACCACTTTATGACACTTGGAGAGTGCCCATGCCTATTGGTCGATAATATGGTGGCATGTTGTATATTTCATATTATGAAGATACCTTTGATGGTGGAATATAGGGGTATTTATAGTCGTTGGAAACGTCTTTCCGCGACGGACACAATGGTGGTGTCAAATTGTAATTTTGAGGCTGTTTCAATTAAGTTTTTTAGCCTCAAAATTTTTCTACCTTGGAGTGCACTTTCGGTTGTACCCGACACTCCCAAGGTACTTTCATATGTGATCCTTGTAACTAGTGATCTTTTCTATACACTTGGCGAATGCAGCGGCTGGTTACCCATGCATTTCGGTGGGATGACATGGTCACCATAAGGACACTTATACTAGGGACTACAGACAAAGACACCCTAGACTCTATCCGAGGTTTTTTCCGGATCTACTTCTGAAGACTACAGATGAAGACACTTCAAAAGATTCTCTTCTATTCTTCTTTCTTCTTCTCCTCCATATTTGGCTTCTATGGCTCATTTTATTGTATTTCATGGCTCATTTTTTCTTATGTATTAAGGTGCATTTTCGACAGAGACCGACACCTTCTAGATTGAGTTCACCATGAGGAGAGATTTGATATTCATGGTGGATCTAGTCAGTGACCTACAGAGGCAACGTCCTCTGAGGATGACCTGTAGAGGCAACAAACCCAGAAGTGGCTGACCCTGAGGCACCCATGATGACCCTGAGGCACTTAGACGGTTGACCCAGTGGCAACAGACCCGTGGAAGTGGTTGACCCTGAGGCAACAGACCGAGATGTATACATAGTGAATCTAGCATTATTCACAGTTGGAGAGCCAAGCGCAAAGAGCACGAGCCTAGACCAAATCAGCAATAAAGGAGGATGTAGAATTTTTTTTAGAAGTCAACATTAAGGGGGAATGTTACCTAATGTTGACTTGTTTTTTTCTTTAGTTAGGATAGTGTACTTTAAGGGGGAATGTTAGAGTTAAAGTGCACTATGCCTCTGTTTTGACACTTGTTAGAGTTTGAAGGGATGTATTATTGATAAAAATGGGTTACATATATAGGCAGAAGGCCTATATGATAAACTGACAAGTGTCAGTATAAACTGACAAGTGTCAAAACAGAGGCATAGTGCACTTTAACTCTAACATTCCCCCTTAAAGTGCACTATCCTAACTAAAGAAAAAAAACAAGTCAACATTAGGTAACATTCCCCCTTAATGTTGACTTCTAAAAGAAAATTCTACATCCTCCTTTATTGCTGATTTGGTCTAGGCTTGTGCTCTTTGCGCTTGGCTCTCCAACTATGAATAATGCTAGATTCACTGTGTATACATCTCGGTCTGTTGCCTCAGGGTCAGCCACTTCCACGGGTCTGTTGCCACTGGGTCAGCTGTCTAAGTGCCTCAGGGTCATCATGGGTGCCTCAGGGTTAGCCACATCTGGGTTTGTTGCCTCTGTAGGTCATCCTCAGAGGATGTTGCCACTCGTAGGTCACTGACTAGATCCACCATGAATATAAAGTCCCTCCTCATGGTGAACTCAATCTAGAAGGTGTCAGTCTATGCCGAAAATGCACCTTAATACAAAGGAAAAACGAGCCATATAAGAGTGTCGGTCTCTGCCGAAAATGCACTCAATACAATAAAATGAGCCATAGATCCAAATATGGAGGAGAAGAAGAAAGAAGAATAGAAGAGAATCTTCTGAAGTGTCTTTGTCTGTAGTCTTCAGAAGTAGATCTGGAAAAACCTCGGATAGAGTCTAGGGTGTCTATGTCTGTAGTCCCTAGAATTAGTGTCCTTATGGTAGTCACCTCATCTTACCGAAATGCATGGGTAACCAGCATCTGCATCTGCCAAGTAGAGAGAGGAGAATACTAGATACTAGGTTCACTTACAAGTGCCTTGGGAGTGTCGGGTACAACCGAGAGTGCACTCCAAGGTAGAAAAACTTTGAGGCTAAAAAACTCAATTAAAACAGCCTCAAAATTACAATATGACACCACCATTGTGTCCGTCGCGGAAAAACGTTTCCAACGACTATAAATACCCCTATATTCCATTATCAAAGGGGCCTCCATCATAATGAAAAACAACATGCCTCTCCAAGACAACAACTAAAACCTCGCACTGTGGCGGCATCGCTCTCTGGCGGGAAAAAAAACATCATCAATTTTTCCCTCGCAGGGGAATTACATGGACCATCAGTCCTTTCACTTCCATTTCCTATGTGGAATGGAAAAAATAGGGCAATTACTATCAGCCACTTTCACCCTGATTAAAATATTTCCCTCCAAAGGAATTTACAATGGCCATGTGGCCCTCCACTTCCATGTGGAAAAATATTAAAAACAAATACAATGAGGCCATGCTGTCACAAACACTTTCCTTTCCCAATTTTTAAATCCCCATACAAATTAAATTTAAAGTGGTCCTCCTCCAAATGAAGAATAATTCAACAGCTCCAAATGGCAATATGCCTCCAATGAATATCGAGAAAACTGGCTGCATGTACCAAGCCTGCTCTGGTATTTGCCTGGGAATTTTGTTTGTTTTAACTGGATCCTCAATTGCTGCCTTCTTGAACCCAAAGTAACTACCAACAAAGACCAAGGGCACAGATATCCCAAACCACAAAAAGACCAAAGCAAACATAGTCCCAAACGGAACTGCGCCAGAAGACTTTTCACCCCATATCAGTGCATTAAGGACAAAGAAAATGTCAAATACAATTCCAGGGAATGTGAAAGCAGTTTAAAGAGCTTAGTATATTTGGCATTTCTTTTTATCATTGGCCCACTAATTCTTACCAAACATCTTTTCATGGTTGATAGTAGAAACAAACCCTCTTCCATGACTCGATGTCAAAGAGCCACCAAACTATTGCACATGCTTTATTCTTTTCCATAGCGGCTACCATAGCCGCCCTCCTAAAATAGCAAGACCAGGCAAAATAGTTCGATGAGCGAAGTGAGCCTATAGCTCGTCGACACGTATCAGGCTAATTGAATATGCGCGCCAAGTGTTTGACAAAATGCCCCAACGAGACGTCGTGGCCCTGACGTCGTCTTCAGCAAGGAGTTTCACAGCCGCTGTCGAAGAATTGTTCATTGACGACAAAATTTTGGGAACGTTGTGGCGATCGCCAAAATCGCCCTGAGCACGGCCATGGCGGAGAGCCACACTGGTGATTCCATCGCCTTTCGGAGAGACGATCCCATGCCGCAGGACGAGGCCCCATTGATTTCTTCTATCAGAAACCACCGCTTTCAAAGTTTTCCAATGGTCGCTTCTGCTGTGCACTCCAAACCTTCGCAAAAATGCAGATATCCAAACGTGGATTCTTTTTCCATCATGGGACTATTATGGAAATCCGCCAAGTGGTAGATTTAATGAAACAATCATCTACGGTAGGCATCTGGTCAGACTAGTTATACTCGCTGCTTCTGCCAGCAAAACCGTAAAAAAAAACATGAAAAAAAAAATAGTACACAAATATTCTGTTGCTGGTGCATAGTTGACATCACCAATTGCCCTCCCGAGGCCTGTCAAAATAAAAAAACATTTTCTCTTGGATTTGCTCCTTCGTCAACAACTCCAACAGTCTCGTGCTCACCTCCTCCGTCAACAGCTCCAGTAGTCCCTCCATCAAGTCGTCGTTGATGTTTGCGACGAACCGCTCTTCTCCACATTTTTCTCAGTGTCACGAACAAGAATAATCTCTGGATCTGGATCTGCAGCCTCATCTAGAAGTGCACCCACATGTCTGGCTATGGCAGCTGCTGGCTCTTGCGCTTGCAGAAAGTGAGAAGTTGATGTCCCTGACGATTATTTTATTCCAGGGGTCCTCCTTTAAGCTTTCTGAGAGTGCCAAGAAGACTCCGGTGAAGAAGCCAACGTCGACATCCACCGCCAAGCCAAAGAAGGCCATGGCTGCTACTGCTGTACCCAAATATGTTACTGTGAAACCGGTTAAGAGTGCAAAAAAGAGAAAAAAAAACGACCGCCCCCGCCAAGAAACCGGCTATGAAGAAAGCCGCTCCAGCTAAGAAGATCACCTCGGCTGCAAAAAAAACAAAGAACGAGGGGTCTCGCGAACTTTCATCCTCTAGTAGCAAAAAGTTGTTATGGCGAGATCCATAAACACATTCCACAGAGGAGGGCTGTCCTCCAACAACAGCGCCCCACCGTCCTCCCCTCTGCATCGCATCGCGAGCCTCAAACCCTCATCGGCACCGCGAGACTTCGAACCCCCGCCGCAGGACTTGAACGACGCCCCTCTCGAACTCGACGTCGAATTCCAGTAAGACCTTGTCTTCTCCAAATTCCTCTCCGATGAATTCAAATCCCAGGGCTCTGAATCTCCTTCCAACGAGCTTTTCACTGAGCCATTCACTATGTCAAACTTCGAATATTTTGGAATTGGCATTTTGTCAAACAGTTGGGAGTGGGACAACGTGTTTTGGCCCAAACAGAGGCAGATGTTGCCGTTTTGTTCATGATGTAGTTGCCATTTCAATGTCAAGGTACACAAATGCTATAGGTCAGCTTGCAGTTCCTTCATCGTCTTCTCCATCTTGCCTCAAGGCAATATTAAATACTTTGAAGTCAAATGGCCACCACCAAAAAAATACCATTAAACAGGATATCAACCTCTAAATTCAACCGCCAGTAACTTTGGAAACTTCAGATCTACTAAGGCCGAGCTCGGATCCTAAAAAAAATAAAAATAAATAAATAAATTCTCAAACTTTTAAAATTCTTACCATCTGGTTTTTGATCCATCAAATGATGGAGAGCATACTCCCTCGGTAAAAAATTTAAAAAAATATGGAAAAAATGAGGGGGAGGGAGGATTTCCATGAGGGAAATCCCCCCTCAAGGGGTTTCATAGGCAAGAGATGAAACCTGCTCTAATACCAAATGTCAACAATAAGAGAGGATGATAGGTTGTTTTAGAGAATTCAACATTAAGGGGGAATGTTACCTAATGTTGACTTGTTTTGTTTCTTCTTTAGTTAGGATAGTGCACTTTAAGGGGGAATGTTAGAGTTAAAGTGCACTATGCCTTCACCTTGACACTTGTCAGTTTCTCTTGACAAGTGTCATGTGTTGAATATAGGCCTTCTGCCTATATATGTAACTCATTTTTATCAATAATATTATCCCCTTCAGTTTCAGTCCCATCAGATTTGTATTCTATTCCTAGACTTGTGTTATTCTAAGAAGATCTATTGTACAGATATACTCAATTGTTTGATGACAATCTTGCATTCTCTTTGTTTGAATAAAGCATTGTTTAAATAATGCTTTCTCATTAAAAGATATATTGTATAGTATTATCACATATAAAATAGTTGATAATGTATTTCTCATTAATAATAAGAATTTTCTAAAAACATATCCATAAGTTATAACACAATAGTTTCACTTCTTTGTTGAGAATGTATAGCATTCTCACATATAAAATAGTTGTCTTTGCATTTCTCATCAATAATACATAGTTGTGTAAAAACATATCCATATGTTAAAACACAAACAATTATTTGTTTGGCAATGATGGTAGACTTGTATTCTATTCCTAGACTTGTGTTTTCTATAGAAATAATGTTAAATTCAATTATATGTTGCATTCTCCTCAGAAGTTCTATTGTATGGATATAATGTTAAGACTCAACTGTTTGAATGATGCATTCTAATTCAATTGTTTATTGTATGGATATAATGTTAAAAAGACCCAATTGTTTGAATGATGCATTCTAATTCAATTGTTTGTTGCATTCTCTCAAAAATTCTATTGTATGGATATAATGTATGGATATAATGTTAAGACTCAATTGTTTGTTGCATTCTCTCAAAAATTCTACTGTAGGGATATAATATAAAGACTCAATTGTTTGAATGATGCATTCTATTCTTATACTTGTGTTCTTCTAAGACTTGTGTTCTTCTAAGAGATTTATTGTATAGATATAATGTTAAACTCAATTTTTTGATGACAGTCTTGCATTCTCCTCATAAGTTCTATTGTATGGATATAATGTTAAGTTCTATTGTATGGATATAATGTTAAGACTCAATTGTTTAAATGATGCATTCTTGTCAAAATATCTATTATATAGTATTATCTCATAACAATATATTTCTCATTTATAATACAATTTTTTATAAACATATTCATATGTTATACACAATAGTTTCACTTATAAACTAGGTAGATTAGTGTTCTTCTAAGATCTATTGTATAAATATAATGTTAACTCAATTGTTTGATGACAGTCTTACATTCTCCTCAGAAGTTCTATTGTATGGATATAAATATTAAAACTCAAAACTTGAGAAAACTCGATCTATTGTACGGATATAATGTTAAAACTCAAAACTCGAGAAAACTTGATCTCGCCATTCAAAGGTTGCCTATAAAAAAATCGGTAATGCGCTTATATAAAGTGGCCCCTCGATCCCTCGATCGACTCGACCCCAAAACCAAACATTCAATTAATTGAGGTTGGGTCTTTTCTAGTGGAGAGGAAAAACCTCCTATCAACAGGAAATGGGGAAGTAATCAAAGTCTAATCCAAGGTCCTCATGAATTGTTTGAATGATGCATTCACATCAAAAGATCTATTGTATAATATTATCACACAATTATCTATTGTATAATATTATCATACAATTATTTGTTTGATGACGATGGTAGACTTGAAACTCAAAACTCATTGTTTGAATGATGCATTCTCATCAAAAGATCTATTGTATAATGATGGTAGACTTGAAACTCAAAACCCATTGTTTGAATGGGGAATTAATCAAAGTCTGATCCAAGGTCCCGATGAATTGTTTGAATGATGCATTCACATCAAAAGATCTATTGTATAATATTATCATACAATTATTATCTATTGTATAATGATGGTAGACTTGAAACTCAAACTCATTGTTTGAATGATGCATTCTCATCAAAAGATCTATTGTATTTGTATAATGATGGTAGACTTGAAACTCAAAACTCATTGTTTGAATGATGCATTCTCATCAAAAGATCTATTGTATTTATATAATGATGGTAGACTTGAAACTCAAAACTCATTGTTTGAATGATGCATTCTCATCAAAAGATTTATTGTATTTGTATAATGATGGTAGACTTGAAACTCAAAACTCATTGTTTGAATGATGCATTCTCATCAAAAGATCTATTGTATAATGATGGTAGACTTGTATTCTATTCATTGTTTGATGACAGTCTGATGACAGTCTTGCATTCTCCTCAAAAGTTCTATTGTATGGATATAATATAATGTTCAGACTCCATTCTTGATGAGAGTCTTGAGGAGATGACAGTCTTGCATTCTCCTCAGAAGTTTAGTTGAATTAAGACTCAATTGTTTGTTTGAATGATGCATTGTTTGAATGCATCTATTGTATAGTATCATCATATACAAAATAGTCGACAATGTATTTCTCATTTGTCACTAATGTATTTTTAAAAAAATTATACATATGTTATACGACAATAGTTTCACTTCTTTGTTGGAAGATCAACTGTATAGCATTTTCACATATAACATAGTTGGCTTTGCATTTCTCATTAATAATACATGGTTATTTAAAAACATATCCATAAATCGAATCACAGTTGCTTGTTTAACAATAATGATAGACTTATTCTGGTCAAAAGATCTATTGTATAGCATTTTCACATATAAAATAGTTGACCGTGTATCTCATTAATAACACATAGTGTAAAGGCTTATCCACACGTTAAAACACAATTGGTTGTTAGAGAATGATGGTATTCTTCCATCTCATTAATAACACATAGTGTAAAGGCATATCCGCGTGTTAAAACAATAACGCATAGTGTAAAGGCATATCCAGCATATCCGCGTGTTAAAACAATAACGCATAGTGTAAAGGCTTTGAGAATGATGGTATTCTTGCATTCTCCTCGGAAGATCTATTGTATAGTATTTTCATATATAACATAGTTAACTTTCTATTTTACTTAGAAGATCTATTGTATAGTATTTTCACAAATAACATAGTTATTCTACTTGGAAGATCTATGGTATAGTATTTTCCCATATATATAATTATAATATATTTTTATTTTGATATTATTTAATGAAGTGTAGTGGTTTTTCTTTTTGTCTCTATTATGATTCTTTCCTTTCTATTCATTGCAATCTAATTTAATCAAGATAATATTTACACGGACTCGAACATAATACCTAGAGAGAGGTATTTTTTATAAAAATATTTTTCGGTCTACGTAGTGATATAATCCTCTAGGGTACTCTCTCTCTCTATATATATGATAGAAAATTATACTTCAACATGTATTGATAGAATGCGCTTGTGTAATCATTGTCCTTGTCTATAACCGGAATATTATATCGAGACAAAATATTATATACAGTTCAAATTTTAACCTTTCAGGGGGTAGAAAACAAAAAAAAATAACCATATTTATTGTTGTGCTAAAAAATTTTAACAGCGCCTATGATATAGATATTACATTCAAAGATTGAGATAAATGCGAGGACTGAAATATTTCTGATCTTTAAACATAAAATGGCTAAAAATTTCTTCCGTTCTTATTATTATTGTATATTTCAGAACACACACTTCAGTGGAACAGACTTCCGAGCCTACCAAGCCTACTAATATTTGTAGCCAATATGCAGAGTGTAAGCAAAAAGGTTAAACCGTTATGTGCAAAACTAGTTGTGCTGGACAATCTAAAAGGAAGGTGACACATCCTGCTATTACGTACAACTGCAACTGTGAAAAGAATACTCCTAAAAACCCCACCCCTGAAGGAAGTTGCAATTCACCTGAAACTGAATAACCAATAACCAAGTCCTCCAGTCTGTTATTTATTCCTGCTCCAACTTGGAGCATCATTTTTCAATCTTATGTATACATTATTGTACAAAAAGTCCAATCTCGACCACAGTGCACTGTTGGCTTTCTTCTTAAATAGTCCAATCTCGACCACAGTGCACTGTTGGCTTTCTTCTTGTTTCTGCATAAAATGAGAAGAGAGCTAAGAAGATAAAGCAGATAAATAGAATCCAGAGATTTTATTCAATGGAAGGAAGCATCTTAAATTACTCGAATAATGCAAAGCAATAATTGCTTTTCAGCAACATATTTAGTGTGGAGCATATTTTCACTCTGAAAGTTGGTTTCAAGATCTAACCTTCATTTTCCCTTCTCTGAGGCAGATTTCGCATCCTCACAAATACACTAGAGCAAGTTGACAGACCTTTTCTTATTTTCACCAATTCTTTTAGCCATCGTTTCCGGTCTATCTGTTTGATTAATGTTATCCACTGTTGATGGTGCAGCAGAATGGTCAATGGCATGCTTGAATATTTCATTACTCTCTATTGGAATGTCCCGAAAGTGTACACCATGATCACCACTAAGTGTAGGATCCCCAGTCTCATTTGATTGATTACTCACAGATGGTATCAAGGACTCGTGAACTTTAACAGAAGACAGAGTAAGACTAGTTCTTTTGGTTTGCCACAATGTTTCTGCAAGTTCACCATGAGACCAAATCTTATTAAAATTTAGAAAACATGAGGAAAAGAAAAGGGGATAGAAAAACATAATTCCACAATTTCAGAATCCATGGAAATCACTTCAATTGAACAATATTATGTATAATGTAATGTATGCATACAACACAGAAAACTACAATATTATGTATAATGTAATGTATGCACAACACAGAAAACTACAATATTATGTACAAAGTAATGTATGCATACAGAATTAGAAATGAAATTTTATAACAGAAAATGGAGTAAATGAACTTTCGTAACAGAGGAACTACAGAGAAATGCTTTAATGCACCACCCATACATATATATATATATATATAGCCAATTTCTTGCTTCCTACATATATGCAAAATGTAAAAACCAAAGCCATGAGACCAAATCTTACTAAAATTTAGAAAACATAAGAGGAAAAGAAGGGGGATAAATAAAAAAACATAATTCCAAAATTGCAGAGTCCATGGAAATCACTTCAATTGAACACAAAATACAATATTATGTATAATATAATGTATGCATACAGAATTAGAAATGAAATTTTATAACAGAAAATGAAGTAAATGAGCTTTCGTAACAGAGGAACTACAGAGAAATGCTTTAATGCACCACCCATATTTATATATAGCCAATTTCTTTAGGCAATGACACTTCCTACAAAAATGCAAAATGTAAAAACCAAAGCCAATTTCTTTAAGCAATGACACTTCTACAAAAATGCAAAATGTAAAAACCAAAGCCATGAGACCAAATCTTACTAAAATTTAGAAAACATAAGAGGAAAAGAAAGGGGATAAAAAAAACATAATTCCACAATTTCAGAGTCCACGGAAATCACTTCAATTGTATAATGTAATGTATGCATACAACACAGAAAATACAATAATACAATATTATGTACAAAGTAATGTATGCATACAGAATTATTAATGAAATTTTAAAACAGAAAATGGAGTAAATGAACTTTGGTAAGAGGAACTACAGAGAAATGCTTTAATGCACCACCCATATTTATATATAGACACTTTCTTTAAGCAATGACACTTCCTACAAAAATGCAAAATGTAAAAACCAAAGCCAGCTAAATCCAAATTCTTTTTTCAATTCACAGAAAAATACCAATAACTGCTCATAGAGAAATCCCATGTATGAATAAGCCCCATAAACCATGGGGGAGAAAATAAGAACTTTATATATGCTAGAGCTTTGCTTTAGCTTTTTAAAAGAAAAAGGCCTAGTTTTTTTAAAAATAAAAAAATCTTAAAATTCTTTAAACTGCCACCGAGTTTTTGGGGAAAATATGTCTATATTAAGACCGCCCTATGGGTCCTGGGCACAGGTAGTCCTGGTTCAGAAAAACCTGAAGAAGTTAAAAGAAGTTAATGCTTAATGTCTGTCTGACGAAAGACAAAATTAGCATCATGCCCAGATTTTCAATGCTTAGAATATCCAGGCATTTACTGTTCTATATTTGTCTCTCTCTATTTTAGGCTGCAGTCTCTCAAGGAGTCTATTTTAGGCTGGCCGAAGTCTCTAAAGGAATATAGTGAAATTTGTCCATGCGTGCATTTCTTGTTCTATATTTGTCTCTCTTAGGCTGCAGTGTCTAAGGAATATAGTGACATTTGTCTTTTACAAAGGAATGAAATAGGCATGCACACATAATGAGCACAGCATGATCTTTAGCATTGTAATAACTCTATATATTGGTGTATTCTCCACCGATTGAACTACTATTGGTCCACCTCACTTGGGTAGATTATCTAACCTATGCATAGTTGGATTAGATCGTATAGATTTAATCACTATGATAGACGGTGCAACATCAAGAAACAAGAAATAAATATTGTATTGTAAGGCATTGAATCTATGAATAAAAAATATTGTATTGTAAGGCATTGAATCTATGAATAAATTTCTTGAAGAAGCAATTTGTGTTTTTTGTGTTTTATGTATTGTTTTGCAAAATCTTCTTCTTTCTCTTCAATCCAAGAGTACCATTGTTTTGCACAATTTTATTTTTTCTCTTCAATCTTATTTTTGTCTTCAATCCAACAATTGGTACCAAAACCAATGTTAAAGCTCAAAGATGGTGTTGACGCTAAGAGTCCCAAACACTTGCAAAGTGGCTTAGGGGAATGTTGAAGCAATGAGTAAGACTCTATATTCAAAAGAGTTGGTGTTGAAGCTAATGTTAGGTATGAAGACAATATACAGCAAGCAGGTCAGCTAGACGTCTAAGTCAAATGTCTAGGCAACAGGCCAGACGTCTGGGCGGCCAGACGTCAAGCCAAGTAGACGTCATAGGAGCAGTCTGTCTAGGTAGACGACACGAATGCGGATGACGAATAGTCTTGGGAGCGAGCGGAAACAAACAGTCTTCGTTGGAAGAGAAAACAAACAGTTTGGAGTCTTCCTTCTGCTCTATAAAAGGGACTTGACCCCTTGCATATGATTGAGGTTGTTGAAAACATTGAAAGACGTGGATGTAAATTTTGCTGAAAATAATAAAAGGAGAAGTTGCCATTGCCCTGTGTTTCGCAGGTTTCCACGTAAATCTCTGTGTCACTGTTTCTGTGTTCTATATTTTTGTTATTGTGCTTCCTCTTGCAGATGATAAATCTTGAAATTTTTCTTAACAACTAAGAGAGTCCTTTTTCTTAAGGACTAAGAGTCCTTTGCAAAGTGGACTAAGAGAATGTTTGAACAATGAATAAGACTCCTACATTTAAAAGAGTAGGTGTTTAAGCTAAGAGTCCCAAGCATTTGGAAAGTGGCTTAAGAAAATGTTGGAGCAATGAGTAAGACTCCAACATTCGAAAGAGTTAGTGTTGAACTACACTAAGAGTTCAAAGTGGCTTAGGAGAAAGTTTTGAAAGAGTTAGTGTTGAACTACACTAAGAGTTCAAAGTGGCTTAGGAGAAAGTTGGAGCAAAATAAGTTTGAATGTAGGCTGATTCGAGGAGCCAAAAGCTCTGGTGTATTTCCCACCAATTGAACTATCCATCTAGGTTAATCATAGGTTATTTTTTTATTTTGACAATTATTTAAAATTTCAATTTTCTTTTCATGGGGAAACCATGTAAAGGTGTATTTTCGGCAGAGAGCAACACCTTAGCTAATATTTTGCAAAATTTTATTGTAAAAGGTACATTTTTGACAACGACCGACACTTTAAAAAGATGGGCAGATAAAAAAAAAGAATGCCCCAAAACCAACTGATGATGTTATTACATCAGTTAAAGGTCCAAAGGTCCTTACTTTCCACCAAAGATGGAAAAGTCAGATTTTATGAGGATGGAAAAATTTTCACACTACGCAGTGGTGTAAGTTCCATTCTCAACGATTCTGAAGTTTCTAGAGATCTTCAGATAAAACTTCAGATAAATGGTTCTCTAATATTGATGTTGTAAGGGCAATATACATTATCATTAGTTGCTCTTGACATTGCCCAATGTAAAGAGAAAAGGGACATAAGTGATGAATCAGAGATTAAGCCCATGATAGCGAATGCTTGTTGTGACACAAGTGACCTTTAGCCCATCATGGCTAATGCTTGTTGTGACACAAGTGACCTTCAGCCCATCATGGTGCTCTAATATTGATGTTGTAAGGGCAATATACATTATCATTAGTTGCTCTTGACATTGCCCAATGTAAAGAGAAAAGGGACATAAGTGATAAATCAGAGATCAAGCCCATGATAGCGAATGCTTGTTGTGATACAAGTGACCTTCAACCCATCATGGCTAATGCTTGTTGTGATACAAGTGACCTTCAGCCCATCATGGCGAATGCCAATTGTATAATAGGTGATCTCGTCACAAGAGATCAGATTTTGCTTGCAACACTAGTGATTTAAAGACTAATAATTCTAAAAAAGAGCTCCAAAAATGCCATATTGTTAAATGAAGAACACAAGCTTATACTGAGAGGGGGGGTGAACAGTATAAGACCACTTTTAACTTTTTCTTTCAAAACAACTTTCAATTCAATATTATGCAGAATAAAGATAGCAGTAACAACAGCAGTAATCAAGGCAATGCACAAAACACCATCCACAAAAGAGACACAACAATTTACATGGTTCACCCAATGCGGGCTACTCCACGGATAAAATTTCTTTCTAAATTTTATCAACTCACAATCTGGGAATACCTTTCCCGATTACAATATTTATGGGCACCAACCCAAAGGAGATACCTTCCCCTAGTTCTGCTCTTTAGTGGTGATCCTCTAGAAGACCTCTACCTCCTCTGCCCTTAGCAAGTGGAACTCTATCCACAGAAAACACCTGTCTTCCCTGCTCTGGCTGGAGATCTCTGTCCTCAACTCTATCACCGCAAAGCTGGTCCTCGAACATGCACTAAACACAGTCCTTCGGTCTAGCACATATGTCCTCTTCCTCTTTCTCTAGTCTGCACCAAACACAGTCCTTTGGTCTGGCGCAAGTCTGTCCTCAAATCTCTTTTTTTTTGTTACAGTTGCACTTGGTTGACTATCAACTTATGCACCTCTGCGCAAACACAGCAACACTCGATCGAACATCAACTTATGCACCTCTGGTTCTCAACGATTGAACTTCTCCCCCGCACTCTATTTGCAAATATCGCACTTCGAACGCACACCTTAATCGATTCGACTCGACTTGCTCTCTTGCGCACAGCAGACTTCACTTGCGCAAATTCGATTCGCACATTCAATACTTCAATCTCGAAACAACCCTTCTTTTATAGCATAAATCCTAAGATCAAAAACACTCAATTTTAGTCGGTTGTAACCCTAGAATCCGTCGGTTGCAAAACCCTAAGCATCGTCGGCTCAAGGTTAACTCTGTCGGCTTCAACCGCCTCTGCAACTCTCCTGTAGCTTCTCCTGCGAAACTACAACATGTCGCGATATCGCGACACCTTTGCCAGCCGTACACCTTCTTTTGCCTATTGTCGCGATATCGCGACACTTTTGCCTGCCGTACACCTTCTTTTGCCTGTTGTCGCGATATCGCGACACTTTTGCCTGCCGTACACCTTCTTTTGCCTGCTGTCGCGAAGTCGCGACACTTTTGCCTGCCGTACACCTTCTTTTGCCTGCTGTCGCGAAGTCGCGACACTATAGCCTTTGTCGACCTCCTTTCTGCTTATGTCGCGAAATCGCGACATTTCTGACTCCGTACATTCTCTCTCCCCTTTGAGTTGCGAAACTGCGACATGTCGTGAAATCGCGACATCTTCCTGCGCTAGAGTCTGCACTTGCCTTCTGGTCGCGAAACTGTGACATGTCACGAAATCGCGACATCTTCCTCCTGTTGGCTTCTTCACTTCTGCCTGTCGCGAAATCACGACACTTCCTACATCCGTATGCTATCTTTTCTGCATGTCACAAAATCGCGACACTTTCAGCTCCCGAACGCTATCTTTTCTGCCTGTCGCGAAATCGCGACACTTTCAGCTTTCGAAAGCTTTCCTTGCAACCTGTCGCGAAATCGCGACACTTCTGGCTTCCGTACGCTTTCTCCACTACCTGTCGCGAAATCGCGACACTTCTGACTTCCGTACGCTTTCTCCACTGCCTGTCGCGAAATCGCAACACTTCTGGCTTCCGTACGCTTTCTCCACTGCCTGTCGCGAAATCGCAACACTTCTGGCTTCCGTACGCTTTCTCCACTGCCTGTCGCGAAATCGCGACGCTTCTCCTTTCAGACTCTTCCCTTTGCTGCATGTCGCGAAATCGCGACACTTCTCATTTCGAGCTTTTCAGCATGTCGCGAAATCGCGACAGTCCTCATCTCGACCTCTGCAGCATGTCACGAAAACGCGACAGTCCTCACTTGGAACTTTGCATCATGTCACGAAATCGCGACAGTTCCTGAATCACTTTCTCTCTCTTCGATCTTGTCGCGAAATCACGACAGTTCACACTGCGGACTCTCTCTTCTGCAACATGTCGCGAAATCGCGACACTTTTTCGTCCGTACAACCTTCTTTGCAGAATGTTGCAAAATTGCGATACTTTTCCTTCTCTGCCTTTCTACACTTTCCGAGTCGCGAAAATGCGACATGTCACGAAATCGCGACACTTTCCATCTTGCTCTTCTCCTCAAACATGTCGCGGAATCGCGACAGTTTTGCCAGCACTTTCTCTCTCCTCAAACATGTCGCGGAATCGCGACAGTTTTGCCAGCCGCCTGCATACTTTTTCTTACTTGTTTTTTTCTTGATTTTTTGCAACTGGGCTACTTTGATCTTCTTGGAAACTCACTGTCCATGCTGAAACCTTCATCAAAACAAATTCTTTGACATCAAACCAAATTGCTTCAAGACCTTCTTGACATCAATGACAACATCTACACATGAGCAAAGACAATGTACCCAAGGTACCCAAAATTGCCAACAATCTCCCCCTTTGTCATTGATGGCAAACCTTTACTGAAACACATCTCAAGAGTCAAAAACTGAAACCAACTGATCCAACAACTAAGAATCTGCCTTTGAAGTTTTTGCTCCCCCTGACTTGAAGCTCTCTTCTTCACTCATATCTCCCCCTTACTCAAATCTCTCCCCCTTTGTCATCAATGGCAAAGGGTCACCTTTGGGGCTCGGGACTAAGAATGAGCCTCTTAGCTTAGTCCCTCCCCCACCTCCTGATGAGGTGATTAAAACAGGGGTGGGAGTGAAACTCCCATTAGACACTCATCATCATCAGTGTCTACAATTTCCTTGCCAGGCCTTCTCTTGAATTCTTTGTCTGTATTTCTGTTCTTGTCACTGTTTTTGTTCTTGTTCTCATTCTTATTCTTATCCATGCCTTGATCCACGGACCTGTTCATACCACTTTTCCTGTTCCTGTACCTTGGCAGTTCAGCTCTGCACTGTCTAGCTGTGTGACCTGCATTGTTGCATTTATAACAAGTAACAAAGTTATTTCTTTTAGGCATACTGGTTCTTTGAATCTGCTTGTTCTGACCAAATCTGTTCCTGTTATTTGTCTTGCAGTAAACTGCCTTGTGCCCAAATTGTTGACAAGAGTAACAATACCCTTGAAAGAAACTAAAACTTCTGAAACTGTTGTTTACCCTCTTCATTTGATCTATGCACTGTGAAGCCGTGTGACCAAACCTGTGACACGCAAAACATCTACCGTGAAACATTTTTTTAATCGACCTCTTGGGTCCCGAAAACTTCTTCTTCGCATTCAGAATTCTGTTTTCTGTTTCTGCGCATTTATCACTTACGGACTCTTTCTCTGAGATACTCTCCTCATCAGAACTCTCTTTTCTTTGAAATCTCTTACTGGATTCCCCAACCTGTTCCTTGTGCGGCTTAACAAAACCGAGACCTGTTTTATCTATTGGTTTTCTTTGACCTTTGATGAGAGATTTAACCCTTTTAGAGCTATCTTGAAACCTGTACAGCTTATCCTTGTACTCTTTAGTTTCTTCTTCCAAAGAAGCCATTTTTTGTTCTAATTCACTATACTCAAGCACCTTAGATTCTAACTCAGTCTTGAGTTCTTGTGTCTTAGCCATAGAGATGTCAAGATTTCTATAAGTTCATCTCTCTCTATACAACATTCATCTAACTTATCCTTGAGTCTAGCATTCTTCTTTCTTTCCTTTTTCAAAACACTAAGAGCATTAGTAAGTTCACATTCAAGATCTTCTATTTGATTGCATTTTGAATTATCAAGGCCTTTTTCAGAATTCTTATCACTAGAGGTGCTACCCTTTTCAAAAACCATACAAGCATCTTCATTGTAGTTTTCTGAAGCATCCTCATACATACTAGCAACCAAATCATTATTTGTGCAATTATCCTCAAGGTGCCCAAAATTTCCACATCTAAAACATTTTATGACAATGAATTTATGTTTCGGTTCTTCCTCCTTTTCTGAAATTGAACTTTCACTATCACTGCTAGAACACTTACTTGCTTTGTCTAGGTAGAAGCTCTTCTTGTTCTTATGTGAATACCTCTTTCCTTGATTGTTGTGCTCATCTTTGTTCTTTCTGTAATACCTGTGCTTTTCAGAATCCTTGCTCTTAACATCCTGTATATCTTCATCACTTTCATTCTTGGAAACAGTACAGTCAATAGCATAATGACCAAACTTCCCACAGTTGAAACATCTTATATTTTTCTTGCTTTTGTGCTTTATGGAAAACTTGCCTTTCTTATCTTTATTCGGCCCCGGCCGGGGCAGAAATACGTATTAAGATGGCATAAATAGTACAGTCAGTAGCATAATGACCAAACTTCCCACAGTTGAAACATCTTATATTTTTCTTGCTTTTGTGCTTTATGGAAAACTTGCCTTTCTTACTGTAATATGCCTCTTCATCACTAGAGGACTCATCACTCTCTTGAATCTGTTTACCCTTTGATTTCTTGGTAGCTTTGAAGGCTGCCTCTTTCTTAACATCAACTTTCACTTGAGTTCTCAGCTCAAATGCTGCAAGTATACTATGGAGCTCATCCTTTTTCAATTTATCTAAATCTTTAGCTTCCTCAATGGCAGAAATCTTTTCACTAAATCTATTTGGAAGAGATCTTAAAATCTTATCACACACATCATTTTCAGCAAGTTCAAGACCTAAGTCTTTCATGGAGTTAACAACTTCATCCATTCGAAGCATGTAGTCACTAATCTTTTCATCATCATTCATTTTGAGTTGTTCAAACATACCTTTAAAATGTCTCAACTTGGCCTTTCGGACATTTGCATCACCTGTATGAACAACCTGCACTTGTTTCCACATTTCAGTAGCTGTCTTGCAGTGAATAACTTTGGTGAGATCAGCCAATATTGCATTCATGGCTTTTGAGTTGTTGTGATGTAGGAGCCTGTCTTTTTAGTATAAGGACCATTTTTAGGAATAGTGTACCCATCTTCAATCACTTCCCATACCTCATTACAAAGTGCCATTAGATCGACTTTCATTCTTGCACTCCACAGACCAAAATCTGATCCATCAAGAATAGGTGCTGCATTGCCACTTGAATAGTCCATTGTGTTCTTAACCAGTTTTTCCTTCAAGCTGTTAAACCTTTCCGAAGGAACCTGCTCTGATACCAATTGAAGAACACAAGCTTATACTGAGAGGGGGGTGAACAGTATAAGACCACTTTTAACTTTTTCTTTCAAAACAACTTTCAATTCAATATTATGCAGAATAAAGATAGCAGTAACAACAACAGTAATCAAGGCAATGCACAAAACACCATCCACAAAAGAGACACAACAATTTACGTGGTTCACCCAAAGCGGGCTACTCCATGGATAAAATTTCTTTCTAAATTTTATCAACTCACAATCTGGGAATACCTTTCCCGATTACAATATTTATGGGCACCAACCCAAAGGAAATACCTTCCCCTAGTTCTGCTCTTTAGTGGTGATCCTCTAGAAGACCTCTACCTCCTCTCGCCCTTAGCAAGTGGAACTCTATCCACGGAAGACACTTGTCTTCCCTGCTCTGGCTGGAGATCTCTGTCCTCAACTCTATCACCGCAAAGCTAGTCCTCGAACATGCACTAAACACAGTCCTTCGGTCTAGCACATATGTCCTCTTCCTCTTTCTCTGGTCTGCACCAAACACAGTCCTTTGGTCTGGCGCAAGTCTGTCCTCAAATCTCTTTCTGTTCTGTTACAGCTGCACTTGGTCGAATATCAACTTATGCACCTCTACGCAAACACAGCAGCACTCGATCGAACATCAACTTATGCACCTCTGGTTCTCGACGATCAAACTTCTCCCCCGCACTCTATCTGCGAATATCGCACTTCGAACGCACACCTTAATCGATTCGGCTCGACTTGCTCTCTTGCGAACAACAGACTTCACTTGCGCAAATTCGATTCGCACATTCAATACTTCAATCTCGAAACAGCCCTTCTTTTATAGCATAAATCCTAAGATAAAAAACACTCAATTTTAGTCGGCTGTAACCCTAGAATCCGTCGGCTGCAAAACCCTAAGCATCGTCGGCTCAAGGTTAACTCTGTCGGCTTCAACCGCCTCTGCAACTCTCCTGTAGCTTCTCCCGCGAAACTACAACATGTCGCGATATCGCGACACCTTTGCCAGCCGTACACCTTATTTTGCCTGCTGTCGCGATATCGCGACACTTTTGCCTGCCGTACACCTTCTTTTGCCTGCTGTCGCGATATCGCGACACTTTTGCCTGCCGTACATCTTCTTTTGCCTGTTGTCGCGAAGTCGCGGCACTATAGCCTTTGTCGACCTCCTTTCTGCTTATGTCGTGAAATCGCGACATTTTTGACTCCGTACATTCTCTCTCCCCTTTGAGTCGCGAAACTGCGACATGTCGCGAAATCGCGACATCTTCCTGAGCTGGAGTCTGCACTTGCCTTCTGGTCGCGAAACTGCGACATGTTGCGAAATCGCGACATCTTCCTCCTGCTGGCTTCTTCACTTCTGCCTGTCGCGAAATCACGACACTTCCTGCATCCGTACGCTATCTTTTCTGCCTGTCGCGAAATCGCGACACTTTCAGCTCCCAAACGCTATCTTTTCTTCCTGTCGCGAAATCGCGACACTTTCAGTTCCCGAACGCTATATTTTCTGCCTGTCGCAAAATCGCAACACTTTCAGCTTCTGAAAGCTTTCCTTGCAACCTGTCGCGAAATTGCGACACTTCTGGCTTCCGTATGCTTTCTCCACTGCCTGTCGTGAAATCGCGACACTTTTGGCTTCCATATGCTTTCTCCACTGCCTGTCGCGAAATCGCGGCACTTCTGGCTTCCGTACGCTTTCTTAGCAGCCCGGGGGTGGAGAGTAAGTACAACACACAAGTGTATCGCGACGCTTCTCCTTTCAAACTCTTCCCTTTGCTGCATGTCGCGAAATCGCGACACTTCTCCTTTTGAGCTTTTCAGCATGTCGCGAAATCACGACAGTCCTCATCTCGACCTCTGCAGCATGTCGCAAATACGCGACAATCCTCACTTGGAACTTTGCATCATGTCGCGAAATCGCGACAGTTCCTGAATCACTTTCTCTCTCTTCGATCTTGTTGTAAAATCGCAACAGTTCACACTGCGGACTCTCTCTTTTGCAACATGTCGCGAAATCGCGACACTTTTTCGTTCGTACAACTTTCTTTGCAAAATGTCACGAAATTGCGACACTTTTCCTTCTCTACCTTCCTGCACTTTCCGAGTCGCGAAAATGCGACACTTTCCATCTTGCTCTCCTTCTCTGCCAACATGTCGCGAAATCGCGACAGTTTTGCCAGCACTTTCTCTCTCCTCAAACATGTCGCGAAATCGCAACAGTTTTGCCAGCACTTTCTCTCTCCTCAAACATGTCGCGAAATCGCGACAATTTTTCCAGCCGCCTACATACTTTTTCTTACTTGTCTTTTTCTTGATCTTTTGCAACTGGGCTACTCTAATCTTCTTGGAAACTCACTGTCCATGCTGAAACCTTCATCAAAACAAATTCTTTGACATCAAACCAAATTTTTTCAAGACCTTCTTGACATCAATGACAAGATCTACACATGAGCAAAGGCAATGTACCCAAGGTACCCAAAATTACCAACATTAAAAGCATTGATGAAGATGAAAAAACATCAATCGAAATTGGGATTCAATGGTGAGAGATTAAGTAAACATGAATAAGGCATTAAAACACTAATAATATTAAGGCAAAGAATGAAGATCAAATACCAATGAAACTATGCATTAAAATGCTAATAATATTAGGACAAAGAATGAAGGCCTTGGTACCAAAGAAACTATGCTTGTAAAAGCTAAATCTCCTAGAACTCCATGTAGGACTAACGGATGTACAAAGTGAAAATGGCCAACAAGGTTCATATAGATCGTGGATGGATAGATATCACAATGGACTTAGATGAAAGAAATGTTGTATGAATTCTACAAGAAAGGTAAAACCTATGGTAGACCCAAAAGCAGATCCAGTGATAGACCAAATGGTCGTCCCAAAGGGAATGATCTAGAGACAAACCTAAAAGGACTAAGATGAAAAAAATGTTGTATGACTTCTACAGAAAAAGTAAAACCTATGGTAGACCCAAAGGCAGATCCAGTGACAGACCAAGTGGTCGTCCCAAAGACAATGATTTAAAGACAAACCTAAAGACAGATCTACAAGTAGATCCGTAGACAATGATCTAAAGACAGTTTCACAGGCAGATCCAAAGGCAATTCTAGAGGTACTATTCTGAAGGCAACCTTAGAGCTAGAGCCAATCCAAAAACAAACACAAATCAGCATCTTTCAACAAATCAGCATCTTTCATTGGCATTTTTCTATTAGGGTAGGATAGCAATCAACATCTTCACTATATCACTCAAGTTATATAACTTAAGGAATATTATATTACTATAGATTAGTTCTTTATCTACCTAAGTTAAATATTCGCATTGTTAACTAATATTAGTTATTTATTAGTTGACATATTATTGTAATTTATTAGTTAACTAATATTAGTTATTTATTAGTTGACATATTATTGTTATTTGTTAAGAGAGAATATTTAATTCGTATTAGTTATTTATTAATATTAGTTAACAAATATTAGTTATTTATTAGTTGACATATTATTATTATTTATTAGTTAACTAATATTTGTTATTTATTAGTTGACATATTATTGTTATTTGTTAAGGGAAAATATTTGATTCGTATTTATAAGGGAGAATATTTGATTTGTATTTATATGTAGTCAATAATCTACAAAGGAGAATATTTGGAGAATATTTGAAGGAGAATATTTGATTTGTATTTATATGTAGTCAATAATCTACAAAGGAGAATATTTGGAGATAATCTACAAAGGAGAATATTTGAGGGAGAATATTTGATTTGTATTTATATGTAGTCAATAATCTAAAAAGGAGAATATTTGATTCGTATTTATATTTCGTCAATAATCAATACAATAAAAATAAGGGAGAATATTTGATTCGTATTTATATGTAGTCAATAATCTACAAAGGAGAATATTTGATTCGTATTTATATGTAGTCAATAATCAACAAAGGAGAATATTTGATTCGTATTTATAAGGGAGAATATTTGATTCGTATTTATATTTCGTCAATAATCAATACAATAAGAATATTTGATTTGTATTTATATGTAGTCAATAATCTCAAAAGGAAAATATTTGATTCGCATTTATAAGGGAGAATAATCAATACAATAAGATATTATTAAACTGGTTAATGGAAAGCTTATAAGCTGGTTAAAAGGAGAATATTTGATTCGTATTTATAAGGGAGAATAATCAATACAATAAGATATTATTAAACTGGTTAATGGAAAGCTTATAAGCTGGTTAAAAACAAGAAGATTAATTGCCATACGAACTCTTCTATTGATGCATGGGATCAAATCGGTTATAGTCATGGTCCTTGTCTTTACCTTGATTTGGGAATAATCAATACAATAAGATATTATTAAACTGGTTAATGGAAAGCTTATAAGCTGGTTACAAGAAGATTAATTGCCATACGAACTCTTCTATTGATGCATGGGATCAAATCGGTTATAGTCATGGTCCTTGTCTTTACCTTGATTTGGGAATAATCAATACAATAAGATATTATTAAACTGGTTAATGGAAAGCTTATAAGCTGGTTAAAAACAAGAAGATTAATTGCCATACGAACTCTTCTATTGATGCATGGGATCAAATCGGTTATAGTCATGGTCCTTGTCTTTACCTTGATTTGGGAATAATCAATACAATAAGATATTATTAAACTGGTTAATGGAAAGCTTATAAGCTGGTTAAAAACAAGAAGATTAATTGCCATACGAACTCTTCTATTGATGCATGGGATCAAATCGGTTATAGTCATGGTCCTTGTCTTTACCTTGATTTGGGAATAATCAATACAATAAGATATTATTAAACTGGTTAATGGAAATCTTATAAGCTGGTTAAAAACAAGAAGATTAATTGCCATACGAACTCTTCTATTGATGCATGGGATCAAATCGGTTATAGTCATGGTCCTTGTCTTTACCTTGATTTGGGAATAATCAATACAATAAGATATTATTAAACTGGTTAATGGAAAGCTTATAAGCTGGTTAAAAACAAGAAGATTAATTGCCATACGAACTCTTCTATTGATGCATGGGATCAAATCGGTTATAGTCATGGTCCTTGTCTTTACCTTGATTTGGGAATAATCAATACAATAAGATATTATTAAACTGGTTAATGGAAAGCTTATAAGCTGGTTAAAAACAAGAAGATTAATTGCCATACGAACTCTTCTATTGATGCATGGGATCAAATCGGTTATAGTCATGGTCCTTGTCTTTACCTTGTCTTTACCAAATCGATTATAGTCATGGTCCTTGTCTTTACCCTCGGTTATAGTCATGGTCCTTGTCTTTACCTTGTCTTTACCCTTGAGTTCTGGGTTCTGTTCTTATTAGCATTATAATAATTCTATATATTGGTGTATTCCCATTATAATTGAGTTCTGGGTTCTGTTCTTATTAGCATTATAATAATTCTATATATTGGTGTATTCCCATTATAATAATTCTACCACATGAAACAAAAGCTTTGGACCCACAGATGACATGGGTGTTGAGTTCTTATTGGTGTATTCCCAATATAATAATTCTACCACATGAAACAAAAGCTTTGGACCCACAGATGACATGGGAGTTGAGTTCTTATTAGCCTAAGACGAACACTTCTATTAAGTCATGGGATCAAATTGGTTATCATATAGTCCCATGTCTTTACCCATGAAAGTTGAGTTCTTATTAGCGTTATAATAATTCTAAATTCTATATATTGGTGTATTATAGTCCCATGTCTTTAATTAGCGTTATAATAATTCTATGTATTGGTAAATAGCGTTATAATAATTCTATATATTGGTGTATTATAGTCCCATGTCTTTAATTAGCTTGGTGTATTATAGTCCCATGTCTTTAATTAGCTAGCTTGGTGTATTATAGTCCCATGTCTTTACCCTTTACCCATGAGAGTTGAGTTCTTATTAGCGTTATAATAAACGCTAATAATTCTATATATTGGTGTATTATAGTCCCATGTCTTTAATTAGCTTGGTGTATTATAGTCCCATATCTTTAATTAGCTTGGTGTATTATAGTCCCATATCTTTAATTAGCTAGCTTGGTGTATTATAGTCCCATGTCTTTACCCTTTACCCATGAGAGTTGAGTTCTTATTAGCGTTATAATAAACGCTAATAATTCTATATATTGGTGTATATTGGTGTATTATAGTACCATGTCTTTACCATTTGGACATGAGAGTTGCCTTTACCCATGAGAGTTGAGTTCTTATTAGCATTATAATAATTCTATATATTGGTGTATTATAGTCCCATGTCTTTACCCTTTAGACATGAGAGTTGCCTTTACCCATGAGAGTTGAGAGAGTTGCCTTTACCCATGAGAGTTGAGTTCTTATTAACGTTATAATAATTCTATATATTGGTGTATTATATATATTATATTGGTGTATTATAGTCCATGTCTTTATTTTTAATTAGCGTTATAATAATTCTATATATTGGTGTATTATAGTCCATGTCTTTACCCATGAGAGTTGAGTTTGGTAAGAGTTGAGTTCTTATTAGCGTTATAATAATTCTATATATTGGTGTATTATCATATGAACACGAACATTTATAGTCCCATGTCTTTAATTAGCGTTATAATAATTCTATATATTGGTGTATTATATATATTATATTGGTGTATTATAGTCCCATGTCTTTAATTTGCCTTTATGGGTAATTTGCCTTTACCCATAAGAGTTGAGTTCTTATTAGTCCCATGTCTTTACCCTTTAGACATGAGAGTTGCCTTTACCCATGAGAGTTGAGTTCTTATTAGCGTTATAATAATTCTATATATTGGTGTATTATATATATTATATTGGTGTATTCTATATATTGGTGTATTATAGTCCATGTCTTTATCTTTAATTAGCGTTATAATAATTCTATATATTGGTGTATTATAGTCCCATGTCTTTAATTAGCTAGCTTGGTGTATTATAGTCCCATGTCTTATTATATATATTGGTGTATTATAGTCCCATGTCTTTAATTAGCTAGCTTGGTGTATTATAGTCCCATGTCTTTACCCTTTACCCATGAGAGTTGAGTTCTTATTAGCGTTATAATAAACGCTAATAATTCTATATATTGGTGTATTATAGTCCCATGTCTTTACCCTTTAGACATGAGAGTTGCCTTTACCCATGAGAGTTGAGTTCTTATTAGCATTATAATAATTCTATATATTGGTGTTTATAGTCCCATGTCTTTACCCTTTAGACATGAGAGTTGCCTTTACCCATGAGAGTTGAGTTCTTATTAGTCCCATGTCTTTACCCTTTAGACATGAGAGTTGCCTTTACCCATGAGAGTTGAGTTCTTATTAGTCCCATGTCTTTACCCTTTAGACATGAGAGTTGCCTTTACCCATGAGAGTTGAGTTCTTATTAGCGTTATAATAATTCTATATATTGGTGTATTCTATATATTATATTGGTGTATTCTATATATTGGTGTGTTATAGTCCATGTCTTTATCTTTAATTAGCGTTATAATAATTCTATATATTGGTGTATTATAGTCCATGTCTTTACCCTTTACCCATGAGAGTTGAGTTTGAGAGTTGAGTTTGGTAAGAGTGAAAGTTGAGTTTGGTAAGAGTGAAAGTTGAGTTTGGTAAGAGTTATAATAATTCTATATATTGGTGTATTATCATATGAACACGAACATTTATAGTCCCATGTCTTTAATTAGCGTTATAATAATTCTATATATTAGTGTATTATATATATTATATTGGTGTATTCTATATATTGGTGTATTATAGTCCCATAATAATTCTATATATTAGTGTATTATATATATTATATTGGTGTATTCTATATATTGGTGTATTATAGTCCCATAATAATTCTATATATTAGTGTATTATATATATTATATTGGTGTATTCTATATATTGGTGTATTATAGTCCCATGTCTTTAATTAGCGTTATAATAATTCTATATATTGGTGTATTATATATATTATATTGGTGTATTCTATATATTATATTGGTGTATTATAGTCCCATGTCTTTAATTAGCGTTATAATAATTCTATATAATTCTATATATTGGTGTATTATATATATTATATTAGTGTATTATATATATTATATTGGTGTATTATATTATATATATTGGTGTATTATATTATATATATTGGTGTATTATAGTCCCATGTCTTTAATTAGCGTTATAATAATTCTATATATTGGTGTATTATAGTCCATGTCTTTACCCATGAGAGTTGAGTTTGGTAAGAGTTGAGTTCTTATTAGCGTTATAATAATATATAGGGTAGAAACCTTACAAATGTGGTTCTAATATTATGCAATCAGTCTGGTCCGCTTATCAGCTGTCGCAGTGCCGAGAAGGTGAAGTTCCTACTGCGTTACAACACATCGAAGGTGAAGTTCCTACTGCGTTACAACACATCGATCCGTAATAGAAGGGAGCATGACAATATTGGGTAGGGGCGCCCAACCCAAATAGGTAGGGGCTCAAAGCGCTCTCTATTTTAATTTAAAAGGGTTCATCCGCATAGCTTTTTCAGCCTTAAATTCCGTTCTCAATAATTCTATATATTGGTGTATTATCATATGAACACGAACATTCTATTAAGTCATGGGATCAAATTGGTTATCATATAGTACCATGTCTTTACCCATGAGTTCTTATTACCATGTCTTTACCCATGAGTTCTTATTACCATTAAGATAATTCTATATAGCATTAAGATAATTCTATATATTGGTCATGGGATCAAATTGGTTATCATATAGTACCATGTCTTTACCCATGAGTTCTTATTACCATGTCTTTACCCATGAGTTCTTATTACCATTAAGATAATTCTATATAGCATTAAGATAATTCTATATATTGGTGTATTCCCACCACATGAAACAAAAGCTTCCAAAAGTGGACCGTCAATAATAATACAATGAGATCAAACTGGTTAATGGAAATTGGTTATCATATAGTGGAAATTGGTTATCATATGGTCCCATGTCTTTACCCATGAGTTCTTATTAGAACTAAGATAATTCTATATATTGGTGTATTCCCACCACATGAAACAACCACCACATGAAACAAAAGCTTCCAAAAGTGGACCGTCAATAATAATACAATCAAACTGGTTAATGGAAAGCTTATCATAAAAACAAGAAGAAGATTAATTGCCATACGAACACTTCTATTGAGTCATGGGATCAAATTGGTTATAGAGTCATGGTCCCTGTCTTTACCAATGAGTTTGAGTCATGGGATCAAATTGGTTATAATGAGTTTGAGTCATGGGATCAAATTGAGTTATAGAGTCATGGTCCCTGTCTTTACCAATGAGTTTGAGTCATGGGATCAAATTGGTTATAGAGTCATGGTCCCTGTCTTTACCAATGACAATGAGTTCGAGTTCTGGGATCAAATTGGTTATCATATAGTCCCTGTCTTTACCCATGAGTTCTGAGTTCTTATTAGAATTATAATAATTCTATTTATTGGTGTATTCCCAATACCTGAAACAAAAGCTTCAAAAGTGGACCCACAGATTACCCATGAGTTCTGAGTTCTTATTAGAATTATAATAATTCTATTTATTGGTGTATTCCCAATACCTGAAACAAAAGCTTCAAAAGTGGACCCACAGATAGACATGGGAGTTGAGTTCTTATTATAATAATTCTATATATTGGTGTATTACCATATATTGAGTCATGGGATCAAATTGGTTATAGTCATGGTTCCTGTCTTTACCCATGAAATTGGTTATCATATATTCTTATTAGCATTATAATAATTCTATATATTGGTGTATTTTTTCATGGGAGTTAGTTCTTATTAAGATTATAATAATTCTATATATTGGTATGGGAATTAGTTCTTATTAAAATTATAATAATTCTATATATTGGTGTATTAGCATTATAATAATTCTATATATTGGTGTATTTTTTCATGGGAGTTAGTTCTTATTAAGATTATAATAATTCTATATATTGGTATGGGAATTAGTTCTTATTAAGATTATATTAATTCTATATATTGGTGTATTTTTCATAGGAGTTGAGTTCTTATTAAGATTATAATAATTCTATATATTGGCGTATTTTTCATAGGAGTTGAGTTCTTATTAGCTTTATAATAATTAGCATAATAATTAGCATTGTAATAATTCTATATATTGGTGTATTCCCCAGATGAAACAAAAGCTTCGAAAGTGTACCCTCAGATGACCCTTTTTATGGGAGTAGAATCACTTTGATTCGTGAGTCCTTCAAACCCTTCAAATCTACTCCTCTTCTATTCTGAATATTCCTCTTCTATTTTTAAGGAGCTAGATCAAATCAAACCCTTCCAATCTACTCCTCTTCTATTCTGAATATTCCTCTTCTATTTTTATGGAGCTAGATCAAATCATATATTGAATATTCCCATACCATATATTGAGTCATGGGATCAAATTGGTTATAGTCATGGTTCCTGTCTTTACCCATGAAATTGGTTATCATATATTCTTATTAGCATTATAATAATTCTATATATTGGTGTATTTTTTCATGGGAGTTAGTTCTTATTAAGATTATAATAATTCTATATATTGGTATGGGAATTAGTTCTTATTAAGATTATAATAATTCTATATATTGGTGTATTAGCATTATAATAATTCTATATATTGGTGTATTTTTTCATGGGAGTTAGTTCTTATTAAGATTATAATAATTCTATATATTGGTATGGGAATTAGTTCTTATTAAGATTATAATAATTCTATATATTGGTGTATTTTTCATAGGAGTTGAGTTCTTATTAAGATTATAATAATTCTATATATTGGCGTATTTTTCATAGGAGTTGAGTTCTTATTAGCTTTATAATAATTAGCATAATAATTAGCATTGTAATAATTCTATATATTGGTGTATTCCCCAGATGAAACAAAAGCTTCGAAAGTGTACCCTCAGATGACCCTTTTTATGGGAGTAGAATCACTTTGATTCGTGAGTCCTTCAAACCCTTCAAATCTACTCCTCTTCTATTCTGAATATTCCTCTTCTATTTTTAAGGAGCTAGATCAAATCAAACCCTTCCAATCTACTCCTCTTCTATTCTGAATATTCCTCTTCTATTTTTATGGAGCTAGATCAAATCAGCCACAAATTAATTGGTTATAGTCATGGTCCCTGTCTTTACTCATGTTGGTTATAGTCATGGTCCCTGTCTTTACCCATGAGTTCTTCTTAGAGTTCTTCTTATTAGAATTATAATAATTCTATATATTCCTCTTCTATTCTGAATATTCCTCTTCTATTTTTAAGGAGTTAGATCAAATCAAACCCTTCCAATCTACTCCTCTTCTATTCTGAATATTCCTCTTCTATTTTTAAGGAGCTAGATCAAATCAAACCCTTCCAATCTACTCCTCTTCTATTCTGAATATTCCTCTTCTATTTTTAAGGAGCTAGATCAAATCAGCCACAAATTAATTGGTTATAGTCATGGTCCCTGTCTTTACCCATGAGTTCTTCTTAGAGTTCTTCTTATTAGAATTGTAATAATTCTATATATTGGTGTATTCCCACCACATAAAACAAAAGGCTTTTTGAAAGTGGACCCACAGATGACTTTTTCTACGACTTTTTCATATATTCACTCTACGACTTTTTCATATATTCCCACCACATAAAACAAAAGCTTCGAAAGTGGACCCACAGATGGACCCACAGATGACTTTTTCATGGAAGTTGAGTTCTTATTAGCATTAAAATAATTCTATATATTGATGTATTCCCACCACATGAAACAGATGACTTTTTCATGGGAGTATGATATTATATATATAGATGACTTTTTCATGGGAGTATAATATTATATATTGGTATATTGATGTATTCCCAATATGACTTTTTCATGGGAGTATGATATTATATATATTGGTGTATTCCCACGATGACTTTTTCATGGGAGTATGAGTTATTATTAGAATTGTAATAATTCTATATATTGGTGTATTCCCACCACATGAAACAAAAGCCACAGATGACTTTTCATGGGAGTTGAGTTCTTATTGGCATTCTATATATTGGTGTATGATATTATATATATTGGTGTATTCCCACACCATGAAACAAAAGCTTCGAAAGTGGACCCACAGATGACTTTTCATGGGAGTAGAATGACTTTGATTCGTGGCTAGATCAAATCAGCCACGAATACCGAATATTCTTAGAGCTATTTTTAAGGAGCTGGATCAAATCAGCCACAAATACTGAATTCTTAGATACGACTCAGCTAAGTTATGGGCTAAGGTGCTGAAAGCAAAATTTGCAGATCAGATTGTTACATTTCCTCTTTTTTTCCAGTTTGATTTGTGGGGTCCTTCAAACCCTTCCAATCTACTCCTCTTTTATTCTGAATATTCCTACTCTACTCCTCTTTTATTCTGAATATTCCTAAGGAGCTAGATCATATCAGCCAAGATCATATCAGCCACAGATTCCTATGGAGTCGTGTTGGAGAATGGTGTTGGAGTGGTGTTAGAAATAAAAAGAAGTTGGAGAATGGTGTTGGAGTGGTGTTAGAAATAAAAAGAAGTGGGTTTAGTCAAATGGGAAACATTATGACTTCATAGATATGATGGAGATTGATGGAGATTTAGGGTTTCACTCAGCTATGAAAAAGCTTTATTGAAGACTCTTATACAACCCTATGCAGTTATGGAGTTATGGGCTAAGGTGCTGAAAGCAAAATTATTAGATTGTTATATTTCCTACTCACGAGGAAATCCTATTTTAGATGTTCGTGGATCGGAGAAGTTATTAAGAAAAACTTTTTTGGGTGATTAAAAATAGCCAACGAGCAAACCCTCTTTATTTGAAAAATTATTAAGAAAAACTTTTTTGGGTGATTAAAAATAGCCATCGAGCAAACCCTCGATTTTCATGAGAAATAAAGGTGGCTAACTATTGTAGGCTAATGAGAAATAAAGGTGGCTAACTATTGTAGGCTAAGGTGTTGAGAGGGCTTGGAAGGTGGGTTATAGATCCCTCTTCAGAAATGGCCTGTTCTCAAAAATTCAGTTGAATCACCACCCTTCTTAAATCCTTATCCTGTTCAAATTTATAAGAAATCCTCATCATGTTCAAATTTATAAAAAATCCTTATCCTGTTCAAATGATGTGGTTATGGATCCCTCTTGAGAAATAGGCCATTTCTCAAGAATTCAGTTGAATTAGAGTGGCTAGAGGTTATCTTTCTTTTTGCCATCCAATGCCTTGTCCTCTTAAGATATTTTTAAGCATATTTGAAATCAGACTAGAGGTTATCTTTCTTTTTGCCATCCAATGCCTTGTCCTCTTAAGATATTTTTAAGCATCTTTTTGCCATCCAATGGCTTGTCCTCTTAAGATATTTTTAAGCATATTTGAAATCAGACTAGAGGTTATCTTTCTATTTGCCATCCAATGCCTTGTCCTCTTAAGATATTTTTAAGCATATTTGAAATCAGAATTTATGGCCTAAAATCATATTTTTATTTATGGCCTAAAATCAGATTTTTTAATTTTTTATTTGGTTATTGATGAAAAGAGGTTTTAATAGGCCCTGGTTTTAATAGGGCCTTTAGATGTTATCTTTAGATTTTAACCAGGGCCTTTAGATGTTTTCTTTCTTTTGCCATCCAATGGCTAGTTCTCTTAAAATCAGATTTTTTAATTTTTTATTTGGTTATTGATGAAAAGAGGTTTTAATAGGCCCTGGTTTTAATAGGGCCTTTAGATGTTATCTTTAGATTTTAACCAGGGCCTTTAGATGTTTTCTTTCTTTTGCCATCCAATGGCTAGTTCTCTTAAAAATATTTTTAAGAGATTTGGAATCAGAATTTATTTATGGCCTAAAATCAGGTTTTTTAGGTTTTTTATTTGATTATTGAAAGTTCTTAAATGGGAAGAATTGATGAAGCAATATTTTTAAGCATATTTGGAATCAGAATTTATTTATGGCCTAAAATCAGGTTTTATATTTGATTATTGAAAGTTCTTAAATGGGAAGAATTGATGAAGCACATTTGGAATCAGAATTAATTTATGGCCTAAAATCAGGTTTTTTATTTGATTATTGAAAGTTCTTACATGGGAAGAATTGATGAAAAGCGGTTTTGAGGTTCTAATAGGTAATCTTCTTAAATATGTTTTTAAGCATATTTGGAATCAAAAAATTTATGGCCTACCTGAAAAGAGGTTTTGAGGTTCTAATAGGTAATCTTCTTAAATATGTTTTTAAGCATATTTGGAATCAAAATTTATGGCCTACCTGAAAAGAGGTTTTGAGGTTCTAAGGTTCTAATAGGTAATCTTCCTCTTTTCAGGTTCTAATAGGTAATCTTCTTAAATATGTTTTTAAGCATATTTGGAATCAAAATTTATGGCCTACCTGAAAAGAGGTTTTGAGGTTCTAATAGGTAATCTTCTTAAATATGTTTTTAAGCATATTTGGAATCAAAATTTATGGCCTAAAGTCAGGTATTTTATTTGGTTATTGATTCATAGGAAAGTTCTGAAAAGAGGTTTTGAGGTTCTAATAGGTAATCTTCTTAAATATGTTTTTAAGCATATTTGGAATCAAAATTTATGGCCTACCTGAAAAGAGGTTTTGAGGTTCTAATAGGTAATCTTCTTAAATATGTTTTTAAGCATATTTGGAATCAAAATTTATGGCCTAAAGTCAGGTATTTTATTTGGTTATTGATTCATAGGAAAGTTCTGAAAAGAGGTTTTGAGGTTCTAATAGGTAATCTTCTTAAATATGTTTTTAAGCATATTTGGAATCAAAATTTATGGCCTACCTGAAAAGAGGTTTTGAGGTTCTAATAGGTAATCTTCTTAAATATGTTTTTAAGAATATTTGGAATCAAAATTTATGGCCTAAATTCAGGTATTTTATTTGGTTATTGATTCATAGGAAAGTTCTTATGAGAAAAGAATTGATCAAAAGAGGTTTTAATGGGTCCTTTAGATGTGAGCCTTGCTGGGAGCAGGAAAAATCAATTTTTCATATTTTCTTCACTTGTCCTGTCCTACAGTGACCAAACTGTGGGAAAATTTGGTTACTCTTTTGAATATTCAGTGATTGAGAATCACTTCCTTAGAGGAGCCGAAAATTTGGTTACTCTTTTGAATATTCAGTGATTGAGAATCACTTCCTTAGAGGAGCCGAAAATTTGGTTACTCTTTTGGATATTAAATGGTTGAGAATCACTTCCTTAGAGGAGTCCTTACTCTTTTTCGATATTCAATGGTTGAGAATCACTTCCTTAGAGGAGCCCTTTAAAGAGTGGACTATTTTTTTCAGTTTGATATTGGAATGTCTGAAAAGAAGAAATAACAGGGCTTTAAAGAGTGGACTATTTTTTTCAGTTTAATAATCTTTGAGCAAGGGTTTCTCTTTTTGCTTTGCTTTGGAATGTCCGAAAAGAATGAAAAGAAAGAAATAACAGGGTTTTCAATCAGAATTTGAATGAAAAGAAAGAAATAACATTTGAATGAAAAGAAAGAAATAACAGGGTTTTCAATCAGAATTACAACAAAGATAGTTATTATATATGGCAAAGGATGAAATATCCCCTGTTGGAAATTGGATGAAACATCCAAGTGGGAAATTTTGCTAAGATTAAATATGCCCTTGCCTTCATTCTTTAAATACTCAATTTAGAAGATTAGAAGACAGAAGATGAAACATCCCCTGTTTCCTTTCAGGCGTGGGAAATTTTATAAAGATTAAATATGCCCTTGCCTTCTTTTCATTCTTTAAATACTCAATTTAGAAGACAGAATTATAATGATCAATTCTTTAAATTCTCAATTTAGAAGACAGAATTATAATGATCAATTATTTAAATACTCAATTTAGAAGATAGAATTTTAATGATCAATTATTTAAATTCTCAATTTAGAAGACAGAATTATAATGATCAATTATTTAAATACTTAATTTAGAAGATAGAATTATAATGATTAAATATGCCCTTGCCTTCTTTTCATTCTTTAAATACTCATTTAGAAGACAGAATTATAATGGTCAAATTATAATGATCGGGAAATCCAGGTCCTGCTTGTATAGGTGATATTGACGGGATTTCAGATGGTTCTACAGCTTTCCTTTTTCAGAAAGGTTAGAATAACAACTACTAATCAAGTTGCAATTTTGATTTTGAGGGGTTTTCAAGAGGCATAGAAAATAGGCTGAATTTAGCATTTGACGAAGCAAAATCATATAATTTCCAACTGATAAATAATTTTCATAGACTGGTGAATAGTGAGGGTTCTGGAAAAAATACAGCTCCTTAAGCAAAAATTTGACCTTGTTGAGTTCAGACATGTTCCTTGACATCTCAACAAGGTGGCTGATGCTTTTGCAAACTGGGCTTTGGACAGAGCTGAGGTTCTTTGTTATGGCCAACCTCCAATTTGGTGGCCTTCAAATCTCAGGGAAAACATCTTTTCCATATGATAATAAGAATGAAAGTATCTAGATCCTTTTGGTTTGCTTGTATCTAGGTCTTTTTGGTTTGCTTTGGTTTTTGGTTTTCAAAATTTATTGCTTCTGTAACAAAGTAGAGTTTGAGAAAGTCATTTCATATGTCAAAATATGGGCCATAAGTTTTTGTGCCTGGTATGGCAGGAGATGTAATTTTTTTGGATTTAATTGAATAAGATTTCCTTTTTAAGAATATATATATATATATATATATATATATATTTTTCTGTATTCCCAGTAATTGAAATATCCATCCATCTGGGTGGGTGGATCATCCAACCTAAATTTTATAGATTTCATCACTATAGTTATCAGAGCGTTGCAGCAGCATCAAGAAACAAGGTTTGAAATATCAAGATGAATAGAAAAATATTGTATTACAAGGCAGTGAATCAATGAATAAAATTCTATATATTGCAGTAGCAATTTGTGTCCTTGCTTTTGTGTTCTGTGTATTGTTTTGCACATTTTTTTCTCTCTTCAATCAAACAAATCCAACAAACACCAGGGTCCTAGACACAGATAGTCTTAGTTGTAGTTCCATTAGTTCCATTAATTTTCAATCCCAGCTCTAAAAATAAAAATAAAATTTAAAATTTTTAAAGTTTAAATAAAAAGGTTATGGGTCTTTGGATCTCTTAAAAACTTCATGACAGCCCCATCACTTTCTATTCTAATATGGAAGAAACATCTAACCCATACACTAGTCCATCACTTTCTATTCTAATATGGAAGAAACATCTAACCCATACACTAGTCCAGTTCCCTTCAACCTTTAATACACTAGTCCAGGGATGATAGTAGGAGGGGCCATCCTTCCACCGCCCTGTGTTGCCATAGTCCCTGGTCCCTTGTGTTCAGAATATTAACTCAGTCCAGTTGCATCCCCAGCAGCAGAGTTTGCACTACCATATGGGCATCGTATACATTGTGTAAATGACTGGCTATAAAGAAACAGTTCAATTGAAATATGTATTAAAAATGTTTCAGAATTTGGCAAGATTACTGATAAAAAGTAACTTTAAACTATTTTGTATCTGGGCAAAGGCTATAAAAATTGACGTTACCGATCAGCCGTAAAATAACTACAATTTATACACAAGGAATTTGTAGCGTCAGCTATAACCGATCATCAATGCAAAACATCAACTCACGCAACATTCGGCTTCAATATGTTTTCCCGCTATAAAAAAACTTATTTGAGTAAAAAAGCTACAATCACCAAATTTTATGTTCAATTCAGTCTAATAGATCTCCTGTAAATCCTAATTAATACAAATATGCAATATGCCATGGTTGCAGCAATTTTTTTTTTTTTTTTTCAAAAAAAAAAATTTAGAAAACAAGAAAGCTAAAACCCAGAGAGTCCCGTAATAACAGGGAAAGAGACACTCTACTGGCTATTAACATTAACCCACCAATGTGAATAACAAATCATCTACCCAGAATAGAAAAGCACTTACACTATCTATCTATCTATGTATGTTCATTTGAAATGTTAAGCATTCACTGTATATGATCAGAGGGCACATTGCAACAGTTTGACCTTTTCACATAAAACGTCCTATTCACCAATTTATCAAGTTCTCGTGGTTCTAATTTTACGCTAAATTCACCTGTGCAAAGGCAATTTCTATATTCCTGAATGCTAATTGTTTTTAGCCCTAATATTTTTTTTTCTTGGAACAAAATTTTGCATACCTTGCCGAGAAGGTTTCCTGCTAATTGCGCTGGTATCTAAAGAAGTTCTGTAATTTTTGGGGTTTACGATTGGGCCGTACATGTACGAATCAGACATGAAATAATTTTTCACCGCCTTCACCAGATGTCTTCTTCGACTCCTCAGACGGAGCTTACCAAGAATACCTTGGCCGCGTTTCATCTTCGCAAACTTTGCCTTCGACTGTTGTTCGTACACGATCGATCCAGATATGTATTCATGTTGCCTCCCCCAGTAATGTCTAGTGACATCTGCTTTTGGCACGTCAGCATCTTTAGATAGGCAATGTGGCATCAAAGGAGAGCTGTTCTGACACGATCGATCCAGTTTTGGATTTATGCTGCCTCCCCTCATAAAGTCTAGTGACCTCTGCTTTTGGCACGGCAGCATCTTTATATAGGCAATGTGGCATCAAAGGACAGTGTTTATTAAAAAGGTTGCACCACGTGTCAGGTGATCTGAGTGGTGGTGAGTAAAGTTGTTGACGAGGAACGCAACGGTCATTGATGATCTATTTGTTACTAACGAGTTTATATTTACGAAAAAGAAAGTTTTTTTTTTTCAAAATAGAGGGCTGGTAAAGTATTTGTTGTTTTATTTTTATTTTATTTTTTTAAGAGTTGAGGTCTTATCAAGTTATAATTCAAAAAGGCCTACACCAAAGATACCTTAATATAATATGAAAAACAAAGTTTATAATATTTTATGAAAAAGGAATGGACTCAAATGGGAGCGAGTTAAAAGTTTGACTGAGCCTTACACTATATAGAATGGATTTTTTTGTTTTTATTTAAATATAAGTAATATTATTATTGAGCCTTACACTATATAGAATGGATTTTTTTTGTTTTTATTTAAATATAAGTAATATTATTATTGTTTTTTATAAATTTTAGTTTGTTGGGTAAAATAAAGTTAATGAATTTGATTTTTAGGATATTGAAATGAGGCAAACTCCTCTTTGAGTATGTTTGGTTTATAAACTTTTATAAAGGAAGACCAAAACTCTAACTCTTACATTGTTTTAAACTATATTTTTTTTTTGTTATTAGAATTTAAATTTATTTTTTAAAATTATGTTTTTTTTATTATTATTTGATACATAGAAGAATCGATAACTTCTCTTCATTTTTATTATGGGACCTGAGTTAACCCCTACTTCACCTCAGCTATTAACTACTTGTGCGAGGGAGACACTAATAACTTGGAATTGAAACCACAATTACAAAATTATAATAATGTATTGTGTAACATTATTTCGTTTTGTGTTAAATTGAATTAATAATTTTTTTAGTATTAAATTTTAAATAATTATATTAAGAGATAAAAGGTCTTTTTTTTTCTTTTTATTTGGTTAAAAAATTTATTGGAAGGTAGTGAAGATGGATAAAATTTATATTTATATATATTATAATTTATGAGATAAACTCTAAAAGTATTGATTTAGATAGGTAAATGTGATATACATGTTGTATAAAAAGTATCTTATAGATACCATGAAAGGTTGTTGGTTTTCCTATGTTAATTGAGGATGCTAATTGAGGATGGATTACAAATTGTTAATTTTTAAAAATATTTTTTGAAATTAAAAAATTATAGTTTTTATGAGTGGATTTAGTTATAAAAACCTAGCATCTAATCTAATAAACATGATATCAATTAATATATTTTCAACTTTATTGGATGTTTCACTATTATAAAGGTAAAATTCTTTTAGTATTATTTTGTGATTTATAAATAAATTTGATGAAAGTATAGATCTTTAAAGGTAAAACTATCCATTAATATATATACAAGTTTATTGGGTGCTTACTATTATAGGTTTTAGTAAAGGTAAAATACAAGACTTGAGAGCCTTCACATTTTATAATGTGTATTCTCATTTATGATGGAAGTCAAGGACAAAAGTGTTCTCACTTAATGCATATAATATAGAGTTATACATAACATCAGGGCTTTATCTTTATATGTGGATCAAAGAACCATTGCTTCTTAATATGGAATCAACACAATATTCAACTTGAAAATTATAAGGAAGTTGGTCATGACACTTCTTATAATTTTGTTATTGATCCTCAAACACTTGTACTAGACTTAGTAATAAAAATTTTCAATGTAATGAAAGAACCATTGACCTTTGTCCATTTTCCTAACTTGATATGGTATCTATGCATTGGTGTGTGCATAAAAGTAACATTAATGGAGCATTAGGCTAAAACCTTATCCTTGCTTGGAAGAGCCTATGTCTAGTGGAGCTATCAAAGGCCTTATAATAGGAATGATGGATCTATGGAAGTTATACCATGTACAAGGATGATTATAATTATATCTTCAAATCTTATTAATGATATATTTAGCACACTATTTTCTCTACCATTGTGAGGATGGAAAGCAGTTGAATGGCCCATATGTATATAATAAAAAGTCATAAATACTTTCAAAATAAAATCACAAAAAAGGAATCCATGTCTAATATTATAAAGTTTAGGATGCTAAAGTGTATTGAAACATACTTGAAAAATGATTGAGTAGTCTAAGCTACATAGTTGATCTTCTTGCATGGTATCATAATTTTCATATTTGAGAATTTATCCAAAACATGAAAAACAAAGACAATTACCCATAATTATGAATTATTTAGGTCTAAAAGGAATGGGTACTAATGAAAAAAATCTTAAATAATAATTCATTGACTTTTCATTATTGTTAGAAATGTAGGATTTTAAACAAAGTTCTTTGTCTTAGGATATGTATTGTTAGCTTTTGATGCTATATATTTAAGAAATGCAACCAGAAGAACTAAAATGAGCATGTAATATTAAATATATGAAAATGACAATATACTAAGTAGGAAAAACTCATAATAAAATTATGCAATTACTCATAAAACTGTCATTAATGAAATCTCATGAAAATAGGATGTTCATACAGAACATGAAGATCTCAAATGCTCCATGCTTCATACAATTTCTACATTGTGTCTAACTTGTATTCTACTCTCCTATCTATTCTCTACTATTCTCTACGATCTTATCACTCTTATCTATCAAAGGCCTATATATAATGAGATATGTCTATTTGGCTTTCACCTACCTATGACTCTTCATCTTCCTATTCTATGACTCATGTACATATGTACTACATGCACAATTACATCATCAAGTACTTTCCACATTCTAACAACACTTATGCATTTATTATATTGCACAAAGTAAATACTAATCAAAATCCTAATCTAGATATGTACCCAAGGTGGTACATTGGCATGTACCAAATATATTTCAACATCCCCCTGTATTACATTATTTAGTTAGTCTTCAATGGTCTTCTTCTTGTCTTCAATTCACTTTGTATTGTATTCTTCTTTGGTCAGGTTCCTTCTCTTCTTACTTATGTTTATAATTAGGGTTAGTCTTTGTGCCTTCATGAGTTGTCATGATATCATCAAATTTCTACAAAAATATTTTATCTTTGTCTTGGTCCTTCTTATCACAGGTCTTTTTTAGTATACGATCTTCTGAACAACCACTTAAAGTATCATGATAAGATCTTGAGTTAAAATAACTTGAAGTATCAATACTACATGAAGAATGAAATATCTTCTCTAAGAAGGATTCATCTATTTTTATTTTCTCTTTAAGTGATTCAATCAATTCCTTTTGCTCCATATTCTCCTCTTTGTAATATTTGAATGTAAGTAATGCCATATATAATATGCTAGTAACATTCAAAGGAATCATGACACTATATTTATCATTATCAATTGCTTCATACATTCTTGCATGCATATAGTATTCTAATGTTTCAAAATTTTCTTCCAAAGCTTCCTTATAGATGAAACTTGAAACTAAGTCTAAATTTAATTATGTGTGGGTAGAACTCCATCATTTTAAGACTCCCTTCACCATATTGAATTAAATACCTGAGTGGTTGATTTGATCTTATCATGGCAAGTGCTTTGCAGACTCTAATTGACCACAAAAAGAAGTCTGTATTTGGCTAGGATAAGTTTTAAATTTGAAAACCCCTTAGACTTTGTTTAAAACCTATGATAACAATGTTTCTACGTAGGCTTAGAGGAAAAGTTGGAGAACTAAGACCCCTACTTCGAGGTATCCTCGTACAGGTGCCAATTGAAGATGACCCAACTAGTGGTAGAATCTATTTCCTCGGATGTTCAATTAGTGCTGACTCATAAGAGGGTGGTTATGCTCTCTAAGGAGCAATTACCAACATATGGCTCATGGCGACACATCTCTTCTTTATCTAAGAATCATATGTTGTGTCATTCTAGTTTAATCACTCCAATGCTTCCATATCTTTTACACCTTAAAACTTGAAAAATTAGCTAGTCAAGGATGCTTGGTGGTTTGAGGTGTGTAGAAAATCTTGATGTGTGGAATCTTAAAATGTGTAGCATCATTTGCAAAATTCACAAGTCTGTGCAAACATGAGGGTTTTTGGCTATGCCTTAGAGTAGTTTAGTCCCACCTAAGACATACTACAACATGAGCATGGTTTAAGTGGGCTAGCACCCATATGGTTGTTCATCCAAGCATGGTGGGTTTGGTAGAACATTGTTGGCTAAGCCTCACCCCAATTCATCCACCTCCTTGACCACCTATGTGGTGAATCTGGCACATGGTAATTCCTTTTCCTAAGGTTTGTGTCATTCGGGTTTCTTAACCTTTGATTTCAACCAACGGATGTTGATTAACTCACCATGTTTTAAAATTGAACTAAACCTAACCTATAACGCTATCAGTTAGACTCATAAGGTATGATCAAGGTTGAATTCGGTTAAGGAATATGCACCCGGTGGTTGGACATTCTAGAGAAAACCCCCCTTTTTTAGAGTCGCCCATTATAATGAATTAAACTAATTTAAGATTATAATATGGTTATATAATCAAATAAAATGCATTGAAATATAGTTGTATAGCTTTTATGGAAAGACTATGGAAAGATTATAATAGGGTTTTATAATCAAATGAAATGCATTGAAATATAGTTATATAAATTTTATGGAAAGACTACAAAAATATTATAATAGGGTTGTATAATAAAATAAAATAAATTGAAATATAGTTGTATAACTTTTATGGAAAGACTATGGAAATATTATAACATGGTTTTATAATCAAATGAAATGCATTGAAATATAGTTGTATAACTTTTATGGAAAGACTATGGAAAGATTATAACATTGTTTTATAATCAAATGAAATGCATTGAAATATAGTTGTATAGCTTTTATGGAAAGACTACAAAAATATTATAACATGGTTTTATAATCAAGTGAAATGCATTGAAATATAGTTGTATAGATTTTATGGAAATACTATGGAAAGATTATAAATTGGTTTTATAATCAAATGAAATGCACTGAAATATAGTTGTATAGCTTTTATGAAAAGACGATGGAAAGATTATAATAGGGTTTTATAATCAAATGAAATGCATTGACATATAGTTGTATAGCTTTTATGGAAAGACTATGGAAAGATTATATGCATTGAAATATAGTTGTATAGATTTTATGAAAAGACTATGGAAAGGTTATAATAGGGTTTTATATTCAAATGAAATGCATTGACAAATTGTTGTATAGCTTTTATGGAAAGACTATGGAAAGGTTATAATATGGTTTTATAATAAAATGAAATGCATTGAAATATGGTTGTATAGCTTTTATGGAAAGACTATGGAAAGGTTATATATGGTTTTATAATCAAATGAAATGCATTCTAATATAGTTGTATAGCTTTTATGGAAAGACTTTAGAAAGGTTATGATAGGGGTTTATAATCAAATGAAATGCTTTCAAATATATTTGTATAGCTTTTTATGGAAAGACTATGGAAAAATTATAATATAGGTTGTGTTTAAAGATGGATTATGTTTTAAATGTAACTAAACATAGTTAATATTAATATTTATATATTATGTTACTAGGTGAATAACATAGTTTATATTGAAAGATTATGTTTAATGGAAAGGAACATAGTTTATATTGTTAGATTATGTTTAATGGAAAGAAACATAGTTTATATTGATAGATTATGTTAAAAGGAAGATTAACATAGTTTATATTAAATTGTAGATTATGTTCAGTTGATGGAAACATATTTTATATTGAAAGGATTTATATTATGTTAAAAGGAAGATTAACATAATATATATTGAAAAGCTTTAGATTATGTTAAAGAGAAGATTAACATAGTCTATAATAAATTGTAGATTATGTCCAATGGATGGAAACATAGTTTATATTGTAAGTTTGTAGATTATGTTCAATGAATGGAAACATAGTTTATATTGCAAATTTGTAGATTATGCTCAATGGATGGAAACATAGTTTATATTGCAAGTTTGTAGATTATGTTCAATTGATGGAAACATAGTTTATATGGAAAAATTTTAGATTATGTTATAATATAAATAACATAGTTATTATGAAAATTATGGATTGTGCTAAGTAGGATAGTATAGGTTGTGATAGCATGGAAAGTTATAGATTATGTTATAAGGTAGATAGCAACGTTGTATTTGAAGTTACGGATTATGTTATAAGGTAGATAATGTAGTTTGTAATTGAAGTTATGGATTATGCCATAGGGTATATAACATGGTTTGTACAAATGCAAGGATATGGATTATTAGGTTAACTAAAGGTATGGGACTTTAGTTAGTTTGATAAATAAAATTGGAATATTGGATTAACTAAAGGTATGAGACTTTAGTTAGTTTGATAAATGAAATTTGATTATTAGATTAACTAAAGGTATGGGACTTTAGTTAGTTTTATAAATTAAATTGGATTAATTAAAGGTATGAGACTTTAGTTAGTTTGATAAATGAGATTAGATTATTGGATTAATTAAAGGTATGAGACTTTAGTTAATTTTCTAAATGGAAATGGAAATATTCTTATGTAAAAGGAGTATTGAAGTTGTGAATACAATATACCCGTAAGGATGCACCACTTCTTTAATAGACTAGGAGGAATGAGCTACTCCTAGTGAAGCAGTTTTAGAATATGATTAGTGAATTAAAAGAGCAATTCATAGTAAAGACATAGGAACTAGTATGAATTCTTATGCATTTTATTGGCATATGTTTGGGAGAAATAAATTATTGGATCTTTGTACTTGTGAAGACCATTGCACGTTTGTGGAAAAAAAAATATCCAAGTAGTGTCTTACAAAATATTATTAGTGAATACTTTTGTTTATATGAATTATGTCAACCAATGATTTTGGGATCTATGGAAGATGAGAGGGTTTTCAGTGCACTATATTTCATTAAATCTAAACTCTGCAATAGGCTGAACAAAATTTTAGAAAATTGTTTGAGAATTTATATGTCAACGTATCGGTTGAACACATTTCCTTATGAAAAAACATTGGCATATTGGAATTTCCTTGTTGGAAGAAGGGGTACTGGGAATATGAACGATAAGGAAGATAATGATAATTTCAGTGATAAGATGGTGGAGACATAGATATATTCTATGCTTAATAGCAATTCTGGATAAGTTGAGATGTGTTTGTTTCAACTACCTGATTTGTGATTTTTTCAATATTTCATAACATTAAAAAAATTGTTTTTTTTTTTATATATCATATTTCACAATAGTGATTCTAGACAAGCTGAGAATGTTTGTTTCAACTACCTGATTAGTGATTTTGGAAAAGCTGAGAATTTTTGTTTTAGCTTCCTGATTTGTGATTCTGGACAAGCTGAAAAGAAACATTGTGAGGTTAGGTTTTCCTGAAAGGGTTTTTGTGTTGTGGGTATTGATTCTCTTTTTTATTACTTTTAATGTATCTCTTGATAGTTTATTTTTATGTTTGATTTGAATATATGTTTAGTAGATATTGTTATTTTTTGTATCTAATTAGATAAAATTTATATTTACTAGTATGTGATGGTGTTTATTGTTGTTAATTAACTAAAAAAGTTATTCAGTTTTAATAGTGCAACCCCTCAAACTAGTTAGGTTTTGGGTTGTTACATATGTATCAAAGTAGTAATGTATAGGACAAGATGCTTTGATAAAGAAAATTTAGGGGATAATGGACTAGAGGTTTCCTTGGAATGTGCTAAGGTTTAGGTATCTTTTTATACAGGTCCTTGCTTAGTTAATCTGAAGTCGGGAAGACCTTGAACTACCAGTTGCTTGAAGTCAAAGCACATAGTCATGGGACTATAAGCTTCCCTAGATAAGGATCTAGGTATGATGGGCTAGAAGCTTCCTTGGATAAGCTAAGGATTGCTTAAGGATTGGTCCTAGGAAAAGCAACTTTACTCTGGTATACTATCTTGCATAAAGCAAGCATAACCTTAGCCATTCATGAATGAAAGAAGATAAAATGAGATAGATGACTTTAGCTATCTCAAGTGAGATAGATGGATTGAGTCAGCTCATAGAAAAAGAGATAGATGACTTTAGCTATCTTAGGTGAGATATATGGATTGAGTTAGCTCATAGAAAAAGAGATAGATGACTTTAGCTATCTTAGGTGAGATAGATGGATAGAGTCAACTCATAGAAAAAATGAGATAGATGACTTTAGCTATTTCATCGATAAGATGAGATAGATGGATAGAGTCAACTCATAGTGAAGATGGGATGGATAACTTTAGCTATCTCATTGATAAAGGTGAGATAGATACCTTAAGTTAGCTCATCATAGGTGAAGTAACTATTCCTAGTTAAGTTAATCATTACTTAATGAGAAGGAATAGGGGAAACTACTATGAGAGAGAATAGAGATGTAGGGTTATTTCTTAGGATTTGAGCTCACTTATCTAGAAAAAGAGTAGGTAGAAAATCTACTCTAGAGAGAATTATAGGATCCTCACTTTATTTTTTTTAAAGAATAGACCATAATTTGAGATTTGTAAACTCTAAAAGACATAGAGATTCATCTAGAGAGCAAATTTTGAGTTTAGAAAGCAAGAAAATCATACTTAGATTCAAGATTTAAAGAAGGCATATAGCAGTTGGACTTAAAGTCCCTTGGATTTAATAGAGCAAGTCAAGGAAATGTTGCATCAAGATAAGAGTTGTAGTAAGTTTCAAGCCAAAAATAAAGGAAATCTTGAAGAGAGTAAGATTCTAGCATGGATAATGGACTCTTGTGCCTTAAGGATGGGGTATTTTTACCTAAAATTGATAATTTGAGATGATGTGTCACGTAGAAATTTCCATTTTTTCTTTTTTCTCTTGCCTTGTAGGTACAAAAGAGCAGAAAATTAGGAATAAAATCTCCTTCTAGATAGATTTAAAGAAGGATGTTATTACTTATGTTGCTCAATAAATGAGATTCCACCTCCTATGGAGTGAAAGTAATATTGATATTTGTAGGGGATAGTGAAATTTTGTTTAAACTCAATAAAATGGAAAATAGATATTATCTTTGATAATCTAACTTGGTGTAGCAATAACGCTTTTTAGGAAACACCTAGGATGGTGTTTAGCCCTAGGGGATAGGATGTCATGACCCTCCCTACAGACTTTATAACATGGAAAACTAGGTGTTGAAAGATAATTTATACCTAGTTTTGTTATAATTAAACAAGTATTATATTCTTAAAGAAACATTTATAATAAAGGATCATTATAAATGAGAGAATATTAGAGTTATAATAAAAGAATATAATAGCTTATTATAAATTAAAAAAAATATTTATAATAAGAGACAATTATAAATATGAGAATATTTGTAATAGGGACTATTATAAATAAAAGGTTATTTATAATAAAGACTATTATATAATTATAATAGGAGAAGAATGTATTATAAATAAAAGGTTATTTATAATAAAGACTATTATATTTATAATAGTAGAATAATATATATTATAAATAAAAGGTTATTTATAATAAAAACTATTATACAAATATAAGAGGATAATAATGTATATTAAATAAAAGGATGTTTAAAATACATTTATTTTAAATGAAGGTGCATTTCAAATCAGTGCAAGAATTTGATTTTATTTAGAATTTTGAGATTTTAAATTTAATATTTTGGATATTTTGAAAATATCCTCCCTCACCGTCATAAGTATTTATGTGAAAGGGACTATGTCATAGGCTTATTGACATAGGGAGAGGAGGGTCTTCAAAGCCTTCAATGCAGGTTAGTATACTTTGATGAGAAGAGACTAGGAGGTAGAGTGGTTGGGGGTCAGGAAGAAGGAATAAGGAGGGTGGTTGGCCAAATAAAAGAGGGGGGTTTAGCAATGGAAAGGAGGTAGGAAACAAAAGGAAGAGCAAAAGGAGATCTCAAATATTAAGCAAGAATAAGATTGGCCATGTAATAGAAACATGTTGGAGTATCCAACTTCTATTTACAGACTTTAATGGCTCGAAACCCTAATATCATTTTTCATATTTGAAAGATTTATTTACTTATAATATTAACATGATTATGCTAGGTTTTTTAGGCCAATTTAATTATGCATTGGTAATAGAACTCTACCATTTTAATAATCCTTTTGCCATCTTGAATCCAAGACCTAAGTGGTTGATTTGATGCTGCATGACGAACACTTTGCAGACTTTGATTGACCACTAAAAGAAGCCTATATTCGGTTGGGATAAGTTTTAAATCTAAAAACCCCTTAGAATTTGTTTAAGACCTATGATAACAATGTTTTCACACTCAAGCTAGTGTGGGTTATTTGCTAAATATCCTGGTAAGTAAGTATTAGATGCCTCCTAATGGTCGCTTGGGCTTTAATATAAATATCCTTTGAAGGACGCTTCATGGGTTTAGTAAATAATTGCTTGGGCTTAGATTTGAATGATCTGTAAATGTTCATCCTATGTAAAAATATGCTCAACCTAGCTTAGCTACGTAGGCTTGAAGGAAAAGTTTGAAAAGTAAGACCCCTTCTTTGAGGCATCCTAGTACGGGGGTTAACCGAAGATGATCCAGCCAATAGTAGAATCCCTTTCCTTGGATGTTCAATTTGTTCTAACTATTAAGTGGGTGGTTATGCTCTCTGAGGAGCGATTACCAATAGATGACTAGTTGTAGCACATCTCTTCTCCATATAAGAATCATACATAGGGTCATTCTGGTTTAATCACTCCAATGCTTCCCTACGTTTTAAACCTTAAAACTTAAAAAAATATCCTATCAAGGATGCTTGGCGGTTTGAGGTGTGCAGCAGATCTTGATACATGGAATCTCAAAATGTATGGTATCATCTGTAATATTTGCAAGATTGTGCAGAAAAGAGGGTTTTTAATTGTTTCTTAGAGTAGTTTAGTCCCACATAGGATGTACTACAACATGGACATGGTTTAAGTGGGATAGCACCCATAGGGTTGTTCAACCAAGCATAGTCGACATGCTTGGTAGAACATTGTTGGCTAAGCCTTACCCTAAATCATACACCTCCTTGACAATCTATGTGGTGAATCTGGCATGTGGCAATTCCTTTTCCTGAGGTTCTTGTTGTTTGGGTTTCTTAACCTTCGATTTCAAATGACAGATGTTGATTAACTCACCATGTTTTAAAATTGGACTAAACCTAACCTTTAGAACTATTAGTTAGACTCATAAGGTATGACCAAGGTTGAATTCATTTATGGAATATATACCCAGAGACTGGGCATTCCAAAGAAAACCTCCTTTTTATAGAGTTGCTCATTATAATGAACTAAACTGAATCAAATGAAATGCATTGAAATATAGTTGTATAGCTTTTATGGAAAAACTATGGAAATATTATAATATGTTTTTATGATCAAATGAAATGCATTGAAATATAGTTGTATAGCTTTTATGAAAAGACTATGGAAAGATTATAATAGGGTTTTGTTGGAACAAAATCTGCCTGTGGTTGTTATTTGCGCCTTGATTTTGTCAACATTGAATAGACGAGACTGATCGTGAGATCTTTCGTCTAATCTCCAGAGGAGGCTGGTTCCTTAATGGTTTTTATGGGAAAAGGGAAAAGAGCATTACTGAAAGAGAGGGAAATATAGCCGAGGCTAGAGCTTGAATGTGGTACAGATTAAACAACAACTAAGATGAACACATATACTTTACTTGTTAAAGCATTTAATATTATCTCCATGCAGAAATCATGAATTTCCCAATGTGATTTAGATCTCTATCTAACACATGTATATATCAGATTTCAACTCCAGCAATATGATTTATGTTTTGCATAAGTCCAGATCTTAGAACAAACACAATCTATATTTCAATAATGTGAATAGAAGTGAGAAATGTTAATACATACACTTGCACAATGTGAACCAGAAGCCAAATAGAAGCGTAATTGTATTGCTTGTATTCAAAGTACATACATCCAGTCTTGTAAACATCCAAGAGCCGACCTCTTTTCAAAGTACGTTTACCCTTATATATACCCTATGGAGAGTATCTTTATAATTAGTACATTTTGATATAGAATCAATTACAAGCAATCAGACTACAATCATGCTTCCATATCTTTTGCATGGCTTCCAACAAACAAAATCTAATAGCAGGAATCTAGGAATTGATATTTTCTACTATCTACTTCTAGTTACTGACACAGGCTCTTGGAGGCATCTTATTCATTACTAAATATATCCATGTCGGCAAAACTCATCAGGTCGTGAAATCGTGACACTTTTTCCTTTCTGGCTCTTTCAGACTACATCATGAGCGAAAACTTGACATGTCATGAAATCATGACACCTTCTCCTTTTTGGCTCCTTCGGGCTGCATTGTGGGCAAAAATTTGCCATGTCACGAAATCGTGACATCTTCTTTACTTTATCTTTTGTGAGCAACATGCTGGCAAAAACTTGCCATGTCATGAAATCGTGACACTCTTTCTCTCTTTCTCCTTCGGTCGGTTTTATGGGCGAAAACTCATCATGTCATGAAATCATGATGCTTTCTTACTTTCTGACCTCTTTGAGCCACATCTTGATGAAAAACTGACATGTCATGAAATCATGACCTTCTTCATGCCTTAGCCAATTCTTTGCCTCATGTCTCAAAAATGAAATACTGGTCTTTCTATGCAAAAATATGCTATCTACTAGAGGTAGTCTCTTTTAGACTAACATTCTTGGCGCCTTCCGAGGAAATTTTGCTGGCAAAAATATTAGAATCCAGGACCTTCATCCATTGGGAAACGGAGTTAAAAAATAAAATAATACAGGAGAGGAGATTTTTTGGGAAATAATATTCAAGAAGAAATGCAAAATAAAGCATTACCTTTACAAGATACCTTTTGTAGCTTATGGATTTTTTACTAAAAATACATTAACAACTCAAGATAATTTCAAACAGATTTTATGGTTGGCTGCTAGTCCCTCCTTATGTTAGCTGTTTTTGGTTATCATGTTTGGATTTCTTCAGTTTTTCTATTGTATTAACCACTTCATTGTAGGTAAGGCAAACCTGCTTCTAGTCTTCATCTTCAAGATCTGAAGAATCCATAAACAACTGATATATATATTGCAACTCTTCCACTTTATCATGGGACACTATCTTGTTTCTCAGAATCAATTCTTGTAAGCAAGACTTAATCTGTGTAAGGTTCTGCACCATGGTGAATATCAACATTTCCTCTACAGGCTCTTCCCAATTCTCTATCTCTGACTCATCTTCTATGAAAGCTTTAAGGGATAGTGTTAGTGCATCTTCACTCAACACTTTTGAATTATCATCCCATAAATATGGAAGTCCACATTTATTAGCTAAATTTAAATGCTTCACTAATCCTTTTGCTTCAACTTCCAATTCTTGAAGGAGCTTATCACCCTGAGTCACCAATTTAAGTCTCCTAAAGAAACTTTTAGCTGCAATTTTAGCTTGAGACCATGCTTCACTACGGATTTTAGTAGTAACACTCTCGAGCATCTTCTCTGATAAAACTTGAATTTTTGTGGTCGCATCTGATCTTTCTTGAAGAAATGTTACTGAAGCTCTTAATTCTTCACTGACTACTTCAATTACTTCCTTCACTTTGGCTAGGTATAATAACATGGGCCTTGCTTTAAGGCTCAATGCCAATATATCTTCGAGCATTTCTCTTCTTACCACCTTGGCCTTTTCTTTGGAAAAACCAGATGGAGTGTTCTGCTTTTCAACCAACTACTGCTGGAGTTGTTGAACCTGTAGATTCAGAGAGTGAATCTGTGCATCAACCTCTTTCAATTTTTCTTTAAATGTAGCTGCTTCATTAGCAGCTTCACCAAACCTATCCTCCCACTTCTTTGCTTCTAGATTTAGAGCCTTTTCAATCAGTTTTGCTCTTGCAGGATGGACTCTAACTCTTTCCTAGCTTCTTGCTCTTTGACAAACTTTTCTCTAAAAAATTCTCCATGTAAATAAATAGTCCCAAAATGGGCCTGAGCTTTTCCCCACTCATCTGACATATGTAGCTGAGTAATATCTTCAGCTGTGTCTTCTGCTTGATAATCTTCAATGGTCATATCCCTTTTTGATTTATGGGAAACTGGTGTTAATTTTACCTTTTTCCTCTGCATTGTGGTGGGATCCAGGGAAATTATCTCTTGAATACGAGTAGGGGCTTTAGAATCTTCAGCAGAATGAGATGTCCACCAATCTAAAGCATTCTTGTTTGCTTTTCTCAAATATTTCAATTTTGAAAGAGTGGGATGATTCTTATCATTTGGAGAAGATATTGACTTAATAGCTGGAATACTAGCGCTAGAGAGGAATGGATTGGGGATCAACTCAGCATCAAATTCAGATTGAAGTTGAGAAAATAATGTTGGTTCTGGGGAAGAAAACATGAATCCAAAGGGAACATTATATCTTTCTTTGAACAAGAAATGAAAAAAAAAAAAATTGGGAAAAGGGGGGAAAAAAATATTGAAGAAAAGAGAAATCATACCTTTGTCTGTTTGAAGCACTTGTTGATGTTGATCTCCTTCTCCATGGTCTTGATCCCTTTCACTCATCATAGGATCTGGATTTTCACCTTGTGTAGGGACTTCAACATTTCTGTTATTATCAATTCTATCTTCACCATCAGTAATTCCTTCAAGATTTATAATTTCAACATTTGGAGGAATTCCCCTAGGCTATCTTCTCTTACATTCCACATTTTCCTGTTTTACAATAATTTCCTTAGAAATATTTACATTTTGATCCTCCTGAGCAAAGTCATTTGGATCATCCATAGTCCCAATCTGGACATTTTCCTATTCAGTAACCTCTAGATTTAGAACATTATCCTCATTATCCTGAACAATTTGCTCATTCTCTGGAGCCATTTCTAATTTATCAGTATCATTATTTTGAGCGATTTGCTCAAGAACTAGGTTTCCTCCAACAATTTTATCATTTTTTCCTTTAACTTCTGCTACAGACTTTAGCCTCTTCCTCTTAATACAAAGAGGTTCTTCATCAGATTCTGTAGCTGAACTTGATGGGGGAACAAACTTAATAGTTTTAGAAACTAGAGCTTTACTTCTGGATGAATCAGCTCCTAAGGCCAGGCATTTTCCTCTTCTTTCAGCCTGCAAGGGTTCAGTGATCCCTTGTCCTTCTTTTCCTAGACCTTTGCCTTCATATCCCATTTTTAACATCATTTGAGTGGCTTTCCCATATGTTTTTCCTTGCTCCTTTGTGAAAACTTCTGTAGTAGCTCTTTTCTTTGAACTTCTCAACCTGGTCTGTGCTTGAGCCAATGGTTGTTCAACTACAACCTTCTTACCTTTCCCCTATTCAACATTTTGTTTTTTAGCAGCTTTAGGACTTGTCTCTTTGCTACCACCAACACTACGAGGTATTTTTACAGGGAAAATTCCTAACCAAGATTTTTGATAATGGTCATATCTTACTGAGAACTCAAGATCATTTTTTATAGGATACCTCGATTCAATCATGTATGTTTGCACTCTCATGGTCCACCATTCATGAATCTTTCCTATCATCCAATCTGCACCTTTTTTCTACATCCTAGCAATGGTGTTTTCAGTTAACACATGCCCCTCATTATTCCCTGGGTCAAAATGCAACACATGTTCATAAAAGTCATGCCAAGGAGGCAATGGTTGCATTTGTTCCACATGCCATTCTAATGGATCATCTTCATCATTATTTCTACAAGCTTCGATATCTGGCCTAACAGATGCATGATACACTTTCAATGGAATTCTATTCAGAATAGTCTGTCTTTCTGCAAATCGATTTATAGGATCATATTTCCATATTTGAGGGATTTCTACCAACCCCAAATCCCTTAGAGCCTGAGCAATTTGCTCATTTTGACCTCTTTTAGAAACCACAATACCTTCAAAATGGAAAGGCATGGTACAAGTACCAGTTTTACCTATACCCGTGCCATATTTCACATTAATATGTTCAATTTGCCTTACATATTCCAATGCAAACAATCTATCAGTAACATAATGTGGGAGTAAGAAAGGTTTTCCTGTAAAACCATACAACCTAATAACAATCCCCTGGGTGAGAATAAACCAATCACCCTCTTCAACATGTTTATTCTATAAAACCTTTTCAGCTCTGGAGGTTAACCTTCTGATTTCCCCATACATTATTTTCAAAGTGGGACCTAGAAATTCCCTATTGAAATCATAATATGACTCGGTTATGTACAACACATTGGTCCAATCATACACAGGTAAAGTCCTTCCTTTATCATCTTTATCATTAACAGAAATGAATGCTAGCTCTTTAGCCATAAAGAAAAAGAACAACCATACTAAATAGGAAGAAAAATGGAAAGAGTACTGAGAACCCCTCTTGATAGCAGATAACCCTTCATGTATTTCTTTAAACAAATACCCTAGCCAGTCAAAAAACATAGGTCGAACACTCTTATCCATAACTGCAGAGTCATAATTTTTTGGGTTAGATAGGCAATTGACCAAAGCAATTTGCCACCCATGAACCTTTTCATCAGTCTTTAACCCTGCCACCATAGCCAATATGGAAAATAATTCTGGGTTTTTAAATTCAGCTATGGGAATAGGAGTTTCAGGCATCCTTCCTCCATTAGGTGGATTTCTCAACTATGTATAAAGGAAATTCTTGATTTTTTTAGAAGGAACGAAATATTTTGCCTGGTCTTCTGGGTCAAAAGCCTTGGGCTCAAGAGTGGGTACATACCCAATAGCAAAAGCAGAAATAAAAGCATCTGTGTTTAGAGCAAAAAGCACTCTCCCACTCTTATTTGTAACCACCCTTTTCTTTTCATCATAAAAATTTGTGATTGCTTTAACTAATTCGGGGCAAGGGTGCACAGGAATATAAACATACCAGTATAGCAATGAATGAAAAGCAAAAGTAGTAGGAGAAGACGCAGAAACCCTAGTCGCCATTCTATCTTCAATATATTTTCGAATTTTTACTAGGTCCTTCCATGTCACTACTGTATCTCCAATTCTAGCATCTCGATCAACAAATTTTTCGCTCACTTCTTCTCCACGTCTTGTTGTTGAAGGTGAAGTAGACGGACCCGCCATTGTTGTTTTTTGAGCATTCTTTTTGGAGCCATGAGATTTTTGTCACACTGAACCTTTCTTTTTGAACTGAACTTGAACTAGGAAAAGTAGGAATAGAAAGTGATGCAGTGGATTTTACTCAGGAGAAAAATTAGGGTTTTACGTCAATTGGAAACATATGCATGGTGTGCATTAATTGTGGTTGGTGGGCTGGATTTGCTTGGATCCCCTTGTGCATTATTTCTGCCACCCTTTCGAATGTTTCAAAAACCTGACCAATGATTATCCGCTGTGCAAATTAAAATTACACTTACCAAAGCTCTCCCCATTTACAAAGGTGGTTCCTTTATGCAATTATTGAAAGGCCACGTGGCAAATTTCAAATTCCTATCGACAACCGATCATTCACCATATTTAATAAAAGGAACGCATATCAAAGTTCTTTGAAAATGGTTTTCTCCCACCAATAGTCGGAAAACCACGTGGTAATTTTGAATTTGAACCGCTATATCCAACAATATAGCACTTTCTAATTTCATCTTTTCTCTTGCTGGTGACTTTTGATTGGTTGCAGGATGCTGACAAAAATTCTCTGAACTAGAAATAATTCTATTTACAAACTTACTATAATATACATTATATACATAAGTTTTATCCATTTTCTTATTTGAAATAGAGCTTTAAGTGAAAAGCATTCACTGTGATGGGTAGAACCATACCCTGCTGATCCTGTAATTGGAAAGAATTAAATTACCTTTCAACAATTATCTCGAAAGGGCCTTCCCAAAAAGCGTCAAATTTGTCATGATTACCTGGCTTTGCTTTTTTCACATTCCATTTCAAAACTAGATCTCCCACTTTAAATTTTTTGCAGGTTGTCTTTTTATTAAACCATCCTTCTGTGTCTGCCATATGTTTCTGGTGATGATTATAAGCCTGTTCTCTCTGTTCTTCTAATTGTAGAAGTTGCATTAATCGGGCATCCATAGGTTGACCTCCTTCTTCATTTATCTGATTTAGCAACTTTAGTGCTGGTATCTCCATATGTATAGGCAAAATAGCTTCTTTACCATAGACTAAAGAATAAGGTGATGTATTGATGGATTTTTTTATTGAAATCCTATCAGCCCATAATGCTTGATTAATCAAGGAATGCCAGTTCCTCTTATTATCTTCTAGTGTTCTTTTCAAAATTTTGAGGAGATTTTTATTTGTAGACTCAACTAGACCATTACCCTGTGGGTAATAATTGGAAGAAGTCTTCAAATATATGCCATATCTACTAGTAAACTCAATCATTTTTGCTCCGATGAAGGCTGATCCATTATCTGTAATTAGTGAATCTGGTACACCAAACCTTGTAATCAAGCTTTCCATAAATTCAATCACCACCTCTTGATCAATTTTTTAGTAGGGATAGCTTCAGCCCACTTAGTAAAATAATCTGTGGTAGTAAGTATATACTTATGGCCAGCTGATGAATTGGGTTCTATTATCCCAACAAAGTCTAACCCCCACTGCTGGAAAGGTTCTTCAACTTGGACAGGTTTTAAGGGCATAGGAGCATTTCTATTTCTCCCTACATATCTTTGACATTGCTCGCAACTTTTGGTGACCTTGTAAGTATCTAAAAAAATGGAAGGCCAGTAACAACCTGCTCGGAGTATTTTCAAAGCAGTGGATCTTCCTGAATAATGTCCTCCAGAGAGACCTCCATGGAATTCTTTTAACACCTTTTGTTTCTCATCTTCTCTTATACATTTCAAAAGTACACCATCTATATTTTTCTGTACAACCCTTCTGATTGAAGGGTGTACTTCAAAGCTTGTGCTCTAAATCTTCTTCTTTGTGAAGCATTCAGATTTTTAGGACACATTCCAATCTGAAAGTACTCCACAAGATCATCAATCCAATCAGTGTTTCTTGGACTTGGATCTGATTCTGTATTAGCCATTACACCTTGGGGTTCCACATGCTCATCTGTAGCTTGTTTGGCCAATTCTTGACACAGGGCTCTACCTCTTACTATCTTTGTTGGATGTATTTCTACATCATATTCCTGTATCTTAGTCACCCAACCAACTCTTTTTTCACCAAGTTCTCCTTGTATTATAAAGTTTCTGACATCAGGATGGATCACATAAACAATGATTTTGCTCTATGACAGAAAATGCTTAAATTTTTTCAAGGATTTCATGACAACATAAACTTGCTTTTCAATAAAATTGTATCTCTCCTCATGATCATGCATGGTGGAACTCAGAAAAGCTATGGGTCTTTCTTCATTGTCTACCCCCTTCTATGTAAGGACTGCAACATAACTTTCTGATTCACCAACAACATATAGAATAAAATCTCGTGAGTAATCAAGATTAACCAGTACAGGTGCTTGTGCTATTTCTTCTAGGATTTTTCTGAAAGCATTCTTCCTTGTATCAGTCCATTTGAAAGGTGCATCCTTTTTCAATAATTCAGTCATTGGTTTAACAATCTATGCAAAATCTACAACAAATTTTTGCACAAAATTTATTTATCCAAAGAAATATTGCAAACCTTTCTTATTAACTAGTAGGGATAGTTCCAGAAGTGCTTTCACTCTATCAGGGTCAATAGCTAATCCAGCTTTAGAGATGACATGACCAAGTAAGATACCTTCTTCTACAACAAATATGGATTTCTTTGGGTTCAAAGATATTCCAAATTCTCTACATTTCTCAAATACTTGTTCAAGGTGTGTTATATGATCTTGCTCATGATGAGAAAAGATAGTCATATCATCTAAATAAATAACTATAATTTTGCTAGCAAGTTCACCAAAAGCTACATCCATTGCTCTTTGGAAAGTTGCTCCAGCATTAGACAAACCGAAAGGCATTCTCTGATAGGCAAATGTTCCCCATTTTGTGGTAAAAGTGGTCTTGAATTGATCTTCATCTCTGACCCATACCTGATTATACCCTAAAAAACCATCTAGTAAAGAAAACCTTTCTACCCCTGCAACTGTGTGTAAAATTTGATCAATCTGAGGAAGGGGATAATGGTCTTTGAGTGATGCTCTATTCAAATTCCTAAAGTCTACACACAATCTAATGTCTCCATTTTTCTTCCTGACTGGTACCAAGTTTGCCACCCAGGTAGAATGTTTAATAGGATACACTATTTTAGCTTGAAGAAGTTTTAGCAACTCCTGCTTCATCAAAGACTCTATCTTTGGATTTACCGGTCTTTGCTTTTGCCTAAAAGGCTTGGCTCCTTCTTCTAATTCAATGGTGTGTTGGATAATCTCTTTTCTATACACCTTTAGATCACTGTACACCCAAGCTATGATATCAGGAAATTTCTTGCATAATTCCCTGATTTGGTTCAATTCTTCTTCTATACAACTAACCCCTACTTTAATCATCTTTCTCGGTTCTAACTCCACTTCTTTATACCGACGTTTATCAACTTTTATTTTATGGCCTATAGCCCTATCATTGTTATCAAACAAACTTTCAAGGGTGATAAGTCCCTTAGGGATATGATTATTCTTCAACTGAATCATATCTTCTTCTTCTTCATCTTGTAGATTTCTATCACTTGAATAGTTCATTTCATAGATTAAAAAATCTAATATTTGCTCATCATTTTCAAAAACTTTCTAGAAGATATTCTTGTCTAGCACTGAAGGTCTATATATGAGTCTAACCATCTTGGATTTTTGAATAACATTACTGACATGACATAAATTAGCTCCCACTGATGCCAATAAATCTGCATGGGTATTCTATTCTCTAGGAATAGACTTCATATTTAGAGCCTCAAAGGCTTCTAAGAGATCCCATACTTTATTTCTATAAGCCTTTAAGTAGTGTTGTTTACTGATGCATTTTTTTGTGACTTGATTCACAATAAGTTCTGAGTCTCCATAAATGAGTAGTTATTTCACTCCCAATTTTTCAGCTTTCCTCAGTCCTAAACAAAGTGCCTCATACTCTACTACATTATTGGTGCAACTCCATGTCAACCTGTAAGAGAAAACTCTTTCCTTCCCTATGGGAGAAATCAAAACTATTCCAGCACCAACTCCATTCTTACACCTAGCTCCATCAAAGAAAAGCTTCCACATCTGATTAGTAGAGTTATTTTCTTCGATAGCAGGTGTCAATTGTTTTTTTGGTTTTTCAATGGAATAACTTCCTATTTCTGTCTCTATCATGGCATTGAAATCCTGTAGAGAAAACTGATCTTCTGCTTGAAGATCTTCTAAGGTCTCTTCCATTAGATCCACTTCTTTAATTTCTTCAGTCATTATATTCACGGTGTCAGCGTCCCCTATATTTTCTACATGAAAAGTAGATGGTTTCTCATTAAATATATTAATCCTCCTACCTTTGAAAGGTATTTCTAAATGTGAGTAATCCAGGGATAGGTATCCTCCTATTTTTGCTATGAATTCTCTAGATAAGCACATACCAAAATATGGTGCCAAATCTACCACTACTACTTCTTGTATAACCACCATTTGGGGCATCTTGTGAAGTTGTATGGGAATGTCTTTAATCACTCCTACAATTTTTACTAGAGTACCATCCAACTGTAGGACACCTGGATTGCTCCTAGTGTACTCCATCCCCATAATGTCACATACTACTTTGGGTATTACTGTAGTAGCAACACCTGAATCTATCATGCAGTTGTGAACAACCCATCCTTCCATTTGAAGAGATAAATAAAAGGGAGGAGGTCTATTATTTCTAGTAGCAGATGTTAGATTTTCCTGGACTATATTTGAAGAGGATATATTTTTACCTTTACCTTTCATTGTCTTTAGAGATTCTTGCAGGAGATCAATTTGACCAGGGAATTGAAGAGCATCATACATACTCGCCTTTGAGGGAGTCTTTTTCATTTCTTCAACTATATTGAATGTAGGAGATTCAACAAATTTTTCTCTTTCCTTGGTGAAGGTATCATACCTATTTTTGTATCCCTGGGTAGCTTCAGTCCTTTACCTTTTTGTTAATGAAGGGAATCTCAACCTTTCCTTAGCTTGGTCTTGAGTCTCAGTTTCCTTTCATGGAGTAAATTATTTATGTATTTCTTGCCCTTGGCTTTGGGCTGGAACCTGAGATTTTTTCTCATAAGGTAAATTTCCTTTGGGAGCTATTTTGGGAGCTAGGGGAAAACTTAAAGGTTGAAGTTCTTTAGGATCTACTTGCAGAGGTTTTTTACCCGATCTGGTTAGAACTGCAACTTGTTCTACTATAGGCATCATGAAATTGTGGTCTGTTTCTCTAATCATATTTACATGACCTTTCATGCTTTTCTCTACTTTCTCAATAGCTATACTCTATACATAATGTTGATGGATCATACATGAACTCTCTCCATGTGGATCATTACACGTGGTGCACCAGTAATCAAAATTTGTAGAAGGCTCAACAACATCTTCTATTTCATTTGTATAAACGACATTTGATCTTTCCTGTCCCCTATTACTTGACTGCATTGCATCTCTTGTTATCTGAGGGAACCTTCTTGGTTGAAAATTCCTCTCAACTTCTCTTTTCTTCATTGAAGTCATATCATTTGCTAGATTTTTCATTGTATCCAGTATAAGAGTGAGCTGATTATCAAGGACTGACTGAGGTGATGGTGCAGGTAATGCGAGGATTGTAGGAATAGGAGGTAATGCCAGAGAGTTCTGAGGCATCTGTATGGTAGGAATGGAAGGTGGCCCATTCCATTTTGGGAGATCTACATTTGGAAAATGAGAAGAACTAGAAGAAGTAGCATTGGGAGCTTGGGGAATATCAAGAAAAATAGGTATTATTGCTTTAGGCGGATATCTCCCTATGGCAATGAGATCTCTTTCTGCTATAGAAGCTTCTTGATAAATGGTAGGGAAAGTGAATATTCATGATTATCATATTATCATACTGATATCTGTATCAAAATCTCTTAAATAATAATATATTACTTGCTCTATGGTTGGTTTTAATCCAGTAGGTACTCTTTCCTAGGTGTGACTGAATCGAATATTAAAATCAACAATTTCCTCTTGAGGATGTTTTCTTATAATGGTGAACTGGCTGAGTAGGGAGAATGGATCTGCATGTTGATTGAACTCATCTACAAGTTTACCAGTGAGCTCTGCCCAGGTCGTGATCGATTGAGGAGGAAGTGCTCTGTACCAATAGAGCATTTTTCCTTTTAAGGAAATAACTAGCAATCTGATCATCACGTCTTCTTGAGTGATGTTATAAGTTGCAGCCAAAGCTGCAACATCTAAGCAATGTTCATATGTCATTTTACCTATTCCATCATATGAAGGCAATGCCTTCAACGCTGCTGCAAGGATCGGATTCTAGGCCACCAAATTTAGTGGACCCATGTGGTTCCATGTAAGATAAGTTGGTGGAGGAGCAGCCATTGTAGCAACTATACTTGCCTGTACTATAGAACTACTGGTAGTCGTTGAATATGGATTAATACTAGAAATAGGTAAAACAGAGGGTACAAGGGTGGTAATACTAGTAGCAGGTGGATTTGATCTAGCAGATAAAATTGGATGCACCTTTAGGCTACTAAGATGTAACTCGAAGAACTCAATGGGTTCTTCTGAGTTTCTTGCTTTAGATCTGGTTATCATATAAGTAAATAATCATGAGTCTTTAACCAGATAAATAGATAAGGTATTTCTTGGGTCTATACCTTCGAACAGAGTCACCAGGTGATTTGATTTAGATTTTAAAATATCAAAGGCAAACACCAAACCTTATAGAATACTATGGGATTTAGGGTCCCACGGGCATGCCAAAAATTGTTGGAACAAAATCTGCCTATGGTTGTTATTTGTGCCTTGATTTTGTCAACATTGAATAGATGAGACTGATCGTGAGATCTTTCATCTAATCTCCAGAGGAGGCTGGTTCCTTAATGGTTTTTATGGGAAAAGGGAAAAGATCAATTACTGAAAGAGAGGGAAATATAGTCGAGGCTAGAGCTTGAATGTGGTACAGATTAAACAACAACTAAGATGAACACATATACTTTACTTGTTAAAGCATTTAATATTATCTCCATGCAGAAATCATGAATTTCTCAATGTGATTTAGATCTCCATCTAACACATGTATATATCAGATTTCAACTCCAACAATATGATTTATGTTTTGCATAAGTCCAGATCTTAGAACAAACATAATCTATATTTCAATAATGTGAATAGAAGTGAGAAATGTTAATACATACACTTGCACAATGTGAACCAGAAGCCAAATAGAAGCGTAATTGTATTGCTTGTATTCAAAGTACATACATCCAGTCTTGTAAACGTCTAAGAGCCGACCTCTTTTCAGAGTACGTTTACCCTTATATATACCCTATGGTGAGTATCTTCTTAAAATTAGTACATTTTGATATAGAATCAATTACAAGCAATCAGACTACAATCATGCTTCCATATCTTTTGCATGGCTTCTAACAAACAAAATCTAATAGCAAGAATCTAGGAATTGATATTTTCTACTATCTACTTCCATTTACTGACATAGGCTCTTGGAGGCATCTTATTCATTACTAAATATATCTATGTCGGCAAAACTCATCAGGTCATGAAATCATGACACTTTTTCCTTTATGGCTCTTTCAGACTACTTCATGAGCGAAAACTTGCCATGTCGTGAAATCGTGACACCTTCTCCTTTTGGGCTCCTTCGGGCTGCATTGTGGGTGAAAATTTGCCATGTCATGAAATCATGACATCTTCTTGTACTTTATCTTTTGTGAGCAACATGTTGGCGAAAACTTGCCATGTCGTGAAATCGTGACATCTCTCTTTAGTTCGGTTTTATGGGTGAAAACCCGTCATGTCATGAAATCGTGATGCTTTCTTGCTTTCTGACCTCTTCGAGCCACATCTTGACGAAAAACCGACATGTCGCGAAATCGTGACCTTCTTCATGCCTTAGCCAATTCTTTGCCTCATGTCTCAAAAAATGAAATACTGGTCTTTCTATGCAAAAATATGCTATCTACTGGAGGTAGTCTCTTTTAGACTAATAGGTCTTATAATCAAATGAAATGCATTGAAATATAGTTGTAAATATTTTATGAAAAGACTATTGAAATATTATAATAGGGTTTTTTAATCAAATAAAATGTATTGAAATATAGTTGTATAACTTTTATGGAAAGACTATGGAAGGATTATATTATGGTTTTATAATCAAAAGAAATGTATTGAAATATAGTTGTATAGTTTTATGGAGATGGTATGGAAAGATTATATTATGGTTTTATAATCAAATGAAATGCATTGAAATATAATTGTATAACTTTTATGGAAAGCCTATGGAAAGGTTATAATACAGTTTTATAATCAAATGAAATGCATTGAAATATAGTTGTATAGCTTTTATGGAAAGACTATGGAAAGGTTATAATCGGATTTTATAATCAAATGAAATGCATTGAAATATAGTTGTATAAATTTTATGGAAAGACTATGGAAAGGTTATAATAGGGTTTTATAATCAAATGAAATGCATTGAAATATAGTTGTATAGCTTTTATGAAAATACTATGGAAAGGTTATAATAGGGTTTTATAATCAAATGAAATGCATTGAAATATAGTTGTATATCTTTTATGGAAAGACTATGGAAAGGTTATAATAAGGTTTTATAATCAAATGAAATGCATTGAAATATACTTGTAAAGCTTAATGGAAAGACTATGGAAATATTATAATATAGGTTGTGTTTAAAGATGAATTATGTTTTAAAGGTAACTAAACATAGTTTATATTGAGATTTATAGATTATGTTATTAGGTGAATAACATAGTTTATATTAAGATTATAGATTATGTTGTTATGAAGGAACACAATTTATGTTGATATATTATGTTTAATGAAAAAAGAACATATTTTATATTGATAAATTATGTTCAATGGATGGAAACATAGTTTATATTGATAGATTATGTTTAATGAAAAGGAACATAGTTTATATTTTTAGATTATGTTCGATGGATGGAAACATAGTTTATATTGATAGATTATGTTTAATGGAAAGGAACATAGTTTATATTGATAGATTATGTTTAATGGAAAGGAACATGGTTTATGTTGATAGATTATGTTAAAAGGAAGATTAACATAGTTTATATTAAATTGTAGATTATGTTTAATTGATGGAAACATAGTTTATATTGAAAGGCTTTAGATTATGTTAAAATGAAGATTAACATAGTTTATATTGAAAAACTTTAGATTATGTTAAAGGGAATATTAACATAGTTTATATTAAATTGTATATTATTTTCAATGGATAGAAACATAGTTTATATTGCAAGTTTGTATATTATGTTCAATGGATAGAAACATAGTTTATATTGCAAGTTTGTAGATTATGTTCAATGGATGGAAACATAGTTTATATTGCAAGTTTATAGATTATGTTCAATGGATGGAAACATAGTTTATATGGAAAAACTTTAGATTATATTATAAGATAAATAGCATAGTTATTATGAGAATTATGGATTCTACTAAGTACAATAGTGTAATTTGTAATAACATGGAAAACTACAGATTATTTTATAAGGTAGATAACATAGTTGTATTTGAAGTTATAAATGATGTTATAAGGTAGATAGCTTAGTTGTATTTGAAGTTATGGATTATGTTATACGGTAGATAATATAGTTTGTAATTGAAGTTATGGATTATGGCATAGGGTAGATAACATGGTTTGTACAAGTGCAAGGATATGGATTATTATATTAATTAAAGGTATGGGACTTTAGTTAATTTGCTAAATGGAAATGGAAATATTCTTATGTAAAATAGGTACTGATGTTGTGAATACAATAGACCAATAGGGATGTACTACTCCTCTAATAGACTAGGAGGAAGGAGCTACTCCTAGTAGAGCGGTTGTAGAATCTGATTAGTGAATTAAAAGAGAAATTCATGGTAAAGACATAGGAACTAGTATGAGTTCTTATGCATTGTATTGACATATGTTTGGGAGAAAGGGATTATGGGATCCTTGTACTTGTGAAGAAAAAACTTATGCAATAAAGGAAATATTTGAGGTTGGGTTTTCCTAAAAGGGTTTTTCCCAAGATATATATTGTGTTGTGGGTATTGATTCTCTTTTTTATTACTTTTAATGTATCTCTTGCTAGTTGATTCTCATGTTTTATTTGAATAGATGTTTAGTAGATATTGTTCTTTGTTTGATCTAATTAGATAAAATTTATGGTTTCTAGTATGTGATGGTGTTTATTGTTGTTAATTAATTAAAAAAAATAGTAATCATAGCGTAACACCTCAAACTATTTAGGTTTTTGGTTGTTACACCATGTATGATTTGGTTATGTGGTTAGAAAACATTTTAAAACGAAGAATATATCTATAATAAAAGTTTGTAAATCCTATAAAAATTTGAATCTCAATCAAAATTTTAGGAGCATGTAATTTCTAAGTGATATATATATATATATATATATATATATATATATATATATATATATATATATATATATATATATATATATATATATATATATATATATATATATATATATATATATATATATATATATAAGATGGACCTATACAAATGCCTTCATGATCAATGATATAATACTAATAAGATATATTTATGATGCTAAAGGTGCACTTGGTCATATTGGCTTGAAGTTTATGTTGATCTAGACAATGTATCTAGAACTTGAAACTTATGGAAAATATTTTCCTCCCAACTCTTATAAAGATGAGTATATCATATAAGGAGTAGTTTGAGCAGATCACTCAAATTAAATTTTCAAGTGTATTTGTTAATTCAATAGAAATAACAAACCATTCAAACAATCCATCATTGGTCTTGAAATTTATATTTCAATTGTCTAAATGATTGATTGGAGCCTATGGCACCTCAAATATGGATAGGTATCAATATTCTTGATTCTAATTCAAAATATAATCAATATGAGGTAATATGCACCTATACTTTGATAGTATCTTCTTAGGGACACCATGATAGATACATAGACATCAAGAATCATCCTTCTTTAGAACCAACATAATGGAGATATCACATGGAGAAGATTTGAAATAAATATACTTTAGCCAATAAAATATTGAGTTTGTCTTTGAATTTTATCATTATCCTAAATAGATTAGTGATATAAATAACTATTGGAAAGAGATAAATATCAATATTCAACTTAAACAGAATGTCTTACTAAGCCATAATCATTCTATGGTCTTGTTTCTCAATGTAGACTTTTAATATGATAATTATATTCACACAATGTACTTGCGCAATGGAAATATACACGATAAAATATGATACAAAAATGCTTACACATTGTCAATACACATATTTTATTACGTGTATAAAATAAAAATAAAAAAATAAGGTTCTCATAGTATTGTCCTAATGAGTGGATTTAGTCTCCATATTAATATTTTATCTCCTATGAATTAAATCAATGGTGACATCCTATACCCTTGCTTAGTTAATCCTTTAGATGCAACCTCTACTCCTCACTCTTCGACATTGATCGCTTGCTCTCAGTTTCTTGAGGTATGAATCTCTAATTTTCTAATTTGCTTTACATTAAAGGAGAAAGGAGGGAGAGGTAGTATCCATAGCTTAGAGGATCATGTAGAGGCTATATATTATATGGATAAATAAATCTAGAAAGACAAAATATGACATTGATCTAGATATTTTCTCTCAAAATATTCTCATAATATTTTATAATTACATAAATAATATATAGGTCTAGATATATCTCTTAAAAATATTATTGGATATTCCAATCAGACTTAAATTATTCTTGAATTTTATATATTTCTCTAACAAGTATCTATCCTTCAATGAATTCCCTTTCCTTGCATGACTCTTTCATATAATCTATTTAGATGTTAAGCTATGAATGAGTTGCACTATATATTTCATACAATATAGAATAGATAATTTTTCATATAAGAAACTTTTACATGAAACAAGATAGATATTACTTAAGACAACCTAGACACTATTCAAGATAAATACTTTGTGTCTTGCACATGTAACTAGAAGTTCTTTTACCATAATCACGATAATTCCACCTCTATTATTAGATTTTATAATTAGATTTTATCATTAACTCTTATTTTTTATTGTGACCCATCCCTATCATGATATTCTCATTGCACTTGACCATCATTATTTTTTTCTATAGCATCATTATTATTTTATGGAAGCCATTATATTGCTAAACAAGATACCCAACATTATGTTGTACATACTCATTCTATTATACATGCAAATAACATAAAATAAATAAATTGACATCTCTTCACATCTTGATATCTATTGTGTCCAAGAGTAGGATTACCATGTTCTAAAGAGTGAAATAACTAGTTTATCATGGGTGATCCATTTTCTAACAAGATATCTATACAACTATTTAAACCTGTATATATTTTCATGTACGAATACTATTCAATAGGGCTCATTCAAATTGGAATCGAGCTCCTATGTCAGTATTTCTTGTAACGTGATACATATACCACTACTTAATCATTGACATAGGAGGAGTACCATTTAAGCTTTTTGTTAAAATAATTTTTTATTTTATCTTATTTTCATAGTCTCATGTTATATCATATATATATATATATATATATATATATATATTCCAATGGGTAAAATTGTTGCATACTTTCATCCATACACTTCCTCTCATTCTTCTTATTCTTTACGAATAGGGACATCATAGCAAGTAGGAAGAATATGATCATTCTACTTTATAATCTAGAAATGAGAATATAGTATGGAGATATTAATAATAGCTCAATAGGGTCTATAATGTTGCATGAATGCACTTGTCTATCATGTTAATGTATAGCATTTCATCCTTTACAAGGATATGACACATGGGATTGGTTTGCTCTACTTTCACATTGATACTTGGTTTGTATATAGTCATATTCTAATGCTTGCTAACCAACCATATAGAAACCATGTGTTATGTCTCATTTACTTTTCTTGAAAACAAATGAGTAATATTTAGGTGAACTACATGGTCATAATAAAAAATCTGTACCAATCATTTTTCTTGGTTAAGAAAATTAGAACCCTATTTGATAGTGTAGAAGTTCATCATTATCATTGATCTTGCTACCCTAAATTATATTATCAAGGATAAAAATCTATCTGGAAGAGTTGCTTATTAGATCCTGCTCTTGCAAGAATATAAATCAAAACATTATAGATGATACTTCTTACTATAATGGATATAGGGTACTCCTCTTATTTTCTATTTTATCATGCTATATTTTTTAAGTGGATGAGTTCATTTCATTTAATCTAACAAAGTATTGCAAAGTCCAACACCAAAAGCCAAGCACTAGTTGGAAAGTGGAGCATACAAAAAATATGTTATGTCAAAGTTTTGCATAAGATGCATATTAGTACTAAATGTTTATAATGTTTAGTATTACATCTCAAGAGATCATGATTATAGATAAAGAGCTCAAATATGGAGCGAAGGATAGAGAGTTCATAGTTGTTTTTTTATATAATATGGATACTCAACCCTCATCCATGGTGATAGATCCAATTCTATAGTGGTTCATAGTCCTTTGAGAAGCTAGGAGACCAGATTCATGCCATACTACTGGAGACCTGATCAAAGCCCGAATCCATTCTTTCGTGCTGCCTTCCTTGTTCCTTATTCCCCATAAATTCCCAAAAAAGGAGGTTTTCCTTTTTAAAATAGAGAGGCTTTTCCATTCACTCATTCCTCGTATCTCTCCCGCCCCGCCCCAGGCTTATCTATAGACGGACTGGTTCCTCTAGCTTTATTTCCCCCAGCCCCTCATCCGTGTGTTTTCTATATGATAAGTATTGGGACCAATCCAATGGATGTGAAGTAATTACCATGATAATATATTTACTACCATATATTCTCAAGGCTTCTGTGTTCAATCAATCCAAAAAAATAAAGGCTCCATTAAATTAATATCAAGGTATCATCCAGAAGGCCTGTAGATTAAAGTGTTCCATTTCTCCAACCTTAAAAACTATGAGTCCTATCTATCTCATTTTTTAAAAGAGAGGGGGAATTGGAACTATTAGAATGTATTTATGCTCTTTTACATGTACAATGGTTTCCCACCGACTCATATCTCAATGTTTGTTGGCTTGCCCCTCTCAACTAGGCTAGATCCCTTAAAATATATAGAATCTAGAAAAAGATCTATTATTTTAAAAATGATAGCTTATTTGAAGAAATGTGTGTCCCTATAATTATCCCACTCTTCAAATTCAATAATAAGACCCCACCCTTTGAATTCCTTTTCTTTTTTCTACCTACTTTTTCCTCTCTTCCTTCTAATGCTCTAATTTTTTCAATTCCTTTTTTATTTTTATTTTTATTAGGTGAATAATTCTAGGAAGGAAAACCCAATAAGCATAGTGGATAAGGTAATTGATAAATTGAAGTGGTGGTACAAGAGATATTGATATGTGAGCGTAATCCTGGAGTAAGTATAACAACGAGTGTGAGCAAAATCTAGGAGTAAGTGCAACAATGAGTGCAAGAGTGATCCAAGAGTGAATGTAGCCAAAAGTGCATGAGCTAAGAGTAAGTGTAGCAGTGAGTGTGAGCATGATTTGGGGGTAAGTGCAAGCACAAGCTCAGAGCAAGTGCAATAGTGAGTGTGAACGTGAGCTCGAAGTGAGTGCAACCAAAAGTGAGTGTAAGTGTAGCTTAAAGCGAGTGTAAGTGCAACAAAAAATGAGTGTAAGTGTAAGCGAGTGCAATTCATGAGTGAGGAGGAAGTGTGAATAGGAAGTAGAATGTAAAATGTGATCAAAGAACAAGAGCTATTTCTTGTTCTAGATCTTAGGAGAATTTAAAGGATTAAATTGAAGAAAATCAAGGAGTGCAAGTCAAGAGTGAATGCAAGCCAAGAGGGAGTTTGAACCAAGATGGGGTGTGAGCCAAGATTAAATCATGAAAAAAGAGTTGTGGGTTCATACAAAGTGCAACAATGCTTCAAACCCTTACCATGAATTTGTGGAACATTGTTTCAAGAAAATTGTTGAAGCAAAGGAATGTCGAGAAAAATAAGAGACATGGGAAATTGTGAGCCAAGAGGGAGTGCAAGAAGGATAGAGTGCAAGCTAGGATTAAGTGTGATACTAAAGGAAGTGTAAACTATGATGGAGTACAAGCCAAGTGCGAGGATTCCCTAATCCTAATAAAGGAACTGTAAACTAAGATGGAGTACAAGCCAAGTGTTAGGATTCCATAATCCTAACTATCATCATTATTTAATTATTCACATTTATTAATTTATATGGACCATCATGTCCTTTCACTCACAAACCTATAATATCTATATAAGACAATTCACTAAGGTGTAATCAATCATCCAAGAATTTATAAGAATATATATGATATTTGATCCATTGGCAGGTTCTCCTCCAGTGTAATCGTGATTCAGTTTCAAAGGTGATTCTAATTTTTTCTCATTATTTTTGCATCCAAATCCATTTGTTTTTCATCCATCAAGGCTACTAGGACCTAGGTTCCTACCATTTGCTATCCGAGTCTTTTTTTTCCTACACCTCCTCACCACTCCAAAATCCAGATACAAGCTATGCAAATGCACCAGTTTATCCTTCCTCCTTTCTTTTTCAACGTTTCTCATCACCATTAGTAACTGTGTTCCTCCACTTCAATAGCTATAAAATATTTTTTACCCTACTTTTCAACATCCAAACATCCATAAATATCTTTGAAACTCTTAAAAAAACACCTGATAAACATACTGCATCATCAAAAATACTAAAACAATAAAAATCTCATATTACCAGCAAATCAAAACATGAAATTTATAGTTGGGAAGAAGTTGGATCAAATTCGAATGCACTGTGAGAATAAGCATTCGAAAATGAGGGCAAAACCACCAATCCTGATGAAAAAGTGAACACTTTATTATTTTTTCGATGAATTCCTATCGTTTTCAATGAGCATAAACATTATGGTGGGAAAAATTAAAATTAAAGCTAAGGATATAAAAAATTTATGTCACTGCTTAATTTTTCCATCGATAAAATAGAGTAAGGAATTTTTTTATCAAAGTAATTGTCCCACATTGTCTAAGGAAAAGCATTGGAGGGGTTTAAAAGGACCAAGGATTGCATAATATAGTGTGACTTCAGTCACGCTTCCCTTGGCCCCATGCCCCTATGTGCGACACTCACTGCCCTACCTATCCCTCTGACCACTTTCACCTTCTGCTGCATGAAATCTGTATTCGATATCACCGTCTTGTGTGTTACATAATCCATTGACCGCTGAATTCCATTGATCGAAACTCCTTGCACTCCCTTTCACTCACTAACCATCGTGTGCCTTCACTGACATCAGTTTCTTACCTGTTGCTAAATTTCAAAATTCAAATTTTAAATACTGACCATTGAGGTCCAAATAGTTGAAAAACCAAATTTTGTCAGAAATTGATAATTTTTTTACCAAATTATATAAACGTTTCTCAAAATTTGAAAGAGGACTTACATTTTGCAAACCAGCCCTAAAATGGTCGATGGTAGGAGATCACAGGACATTACCTTCAAGGAATTTATCCAGGAAGTATGCTAGTGGAGGGAAGAACTTACAAATAGTACTATACAAAAGGAGGAGTTCCACAAATGGAAGGATAAAATTACAAACAATACTATACCAAGGGTGGAATATGAAAATAGAATGACAATAATGGATTTAAAAATTGATGCCCATAACCACTCCATCGATATGATACAACAAAATATGGCACTAGTCCAAGCTGGCCAATCTATCGGAGGACCAACATACCAAGCACCACTTGGGGGGCCACAAACTTCCATCTTGCCTAGAACTACTAAATTGGATTTTCTAAAATTTGAAGGAGGTGATCCCACAAATTGGATCTATCAGGCCAACCAATACTTCTCTCTCTACCAGATCCCTAAGACACAAAAGGTTCGCATTGCATCCTTCCACTTGGAAAATAATGCCACCCAATGGTACTAGTGGTACAAAAAAACTAATGGCACCCCTACATGGCTTGAATTCATGGAAAATCTATTAGTATGATTTGGCCCTAGTAAACTCGAGAATTTCATGGGAGCCCTTACCAAGCTCTGTCAAACCACTTCAGTGCATGAATACCAAGCTCAATTTGAAAAATTGGCCAATCGTACATTAGGGTTAGATACCTCATTATTTTGAGATTGCTTCATTAGTGGCTTAAAGGAAGAAATTTGATTAGAAGTACAAATGTTTCAATCCCACTACCATGATGTAGACCATGGGATTAGCCCAAATGGTAGAAGATAAATTCAATAACCAGTGTCGACTAGGAAGACCACCTATGGGGAAATCACAAAATACTTACACCACCCCAAAACTTAATAGAGTCTTACCAATTAAACATATCAACCCTAAAGAAATAAAAGAAAGAAGAGAAAAAGGCCTTTGTTATCATTGTGATGAGAAATTTATCCCCAATCACAAATGTATTACACCAAAACTATATATTCTGGATACGATCGATCATTGTAGTTCAAATGAAGAAGATAATATCGAGGTGGAAGTGGTTTCGGATACAACCGAGGATAATACTAAAGACACACTAGAAATATCTTTTAACACCCTCGTTGGGTTCTCCTCCCCACAAACTATGAAAGTAAAAGGGTACTTTAAAAAACAAAACCTCATTGTGCTTATAGACTCGGCAAGCACACATAATTTTATTGACCCAAGGGTGGTAAAACAAGCTAACTGCTTTATACATCCTTGCAATAGCTTTGAGGTCATGATTGGTAATGGAGGAAGGATTGCATGCAAGGGAAAGTGTCAAAATATTAAACTCACTATGGGTAATTATAATATGAAAGGAGACATGTATGTACTCCCCTTAGGAGGATGCGATATCATTCTAGGAGTGCAATGGTTATGGACACTCGACATAATCCAATGGGATTTTGAGAAATTATGGATGAAGTTCACATTAAAATATTAAACATATACTATTAAAGGACTAAAATTAGGCCCTTCCCAAATAGTAAGTTCTCATCGAATGGAGAAAATTATTCGCAAAGGAGGCAAGGGTATGATTGCGCAATTATTTTCCATCCAACCCACCAATGAAGAACAACCAGAAGTGCCCGAATTACAACTTCTAGCATGTCATTCTCAAGTATTTAATGAACAAAAAGGGTTGCCCCCTCCACGTAGCCATGATCATGCAATTAAAATTCTCCTTTGGGCATCAACCCCCTAATATCCGACCTTATCGATATCCTTATCTACAGAAAATAGAAATAAAAAAACTTGTACAAGAATTACTAAAAGTAGGGGTTATTAGACCTAGTGTGAGCCCTTACTCTTCCCCAATTTTATTGGTTCATAAGAAATATGGATCATGGCATCTATGTGTGGATTTTTGTGCCCTTAACAAACTCACCATCAAAGATAAATTTCCTATACCTGTCATTGATGAGTTGTTAGATGAGCTTCATGGGGCTAAATACTTCTCAAAATTGGATTTACTATCGGGATATCATCAAATTGGAGTAAAAGAAAACGATATTCCAAAAATAGCTTTCTGAACTCATGAAGGGCATTATAAATTTATGGTTATGCCATTTGGCCTTACCAACGCCCCTTCCACATTCTAGATTTTAATGAACCAGGTATTCCACCCTTACCTTCAAAATATTATTTTAGTTTTCTTTGATGACATTTTTATTTATAGCAAAACATGGGAGGATCACTTGCTTCATTTAGAACAAGCTTTGAAAACCTTGGGGGACAATCAACTCTATGCCAAAAGATCCAAATGTTCTTTTGGACAACAAGAAATTGAATATCTTGGACATATTGTTTCCAAAGAAGGCATTAAGGTGGACCCTCGCAAGATTGAAGATATGAAAAATTGGCCTACCCCTAAAACCTTGAAATGCTTGCATGGTTTTTTAGGATTAACGAGGTATTATCATAAATTTGTTAAATATTATGGCAAGATCGTGGCCCCCTTGATAACTTTAATCAAGAAGAATGCTTTTCTTTGGTCTCCAAAGGCTGATGATGCTTTCACCACCTTAAAGAATGCCATGTGTTCCACTCCTGTGCTAGCCATACCAAATCTTTCCAAACCATTCATAATTGAAAGTGATGCTTCGGGAGTCGAAATGGGAGCCATTCTCATGCAAGATGAAAGACCCTTGGATTTTACTAGCAAGGCATTTTTTAGGAAGAATTTAGCCCACTCTACATATGAAAAAGAGATGTTAGCTATTATTCATGCCATTCAACATTGGAGACCTTACCTTATTGGCCAACATTTTATTATTTGGACGGATCACCATAGCTTAAAGTATTTTCTTGAGTAGCGTATATCCACCCCTGAACAACAAAAGTGGGTTACTAAACTATTGGGATATGATTATGAGATCATATATCAAAAAGGGAAGGATAACATGGTCATTGATGCCCTTTCATGAAAGTTTGAAGAAGTACCCCAATTGCACACCCCTCTCATCTCCTATTCCCCAATGGATAGACCAAGTAACAAAAGAATGGTTTAATGATACTTCAACACAAACGTTAATTCAAAAAATTCAACATGACCCCACAAGTAAACCTCACTACTCTTGGAGCAATGGCATACTTAGGTACAAAGGGCGTATTGTCCTATCTCCTACCTCCTCATATCAAATCAAACTCCTCCATGAGTTACATGCCACACCTATTGCAGGACATTATGGATTCCTCAAAATTTATAAAAGAGTGGCTTGATCCTTTTATTGGGTAGGAATGAAACAAGATATCAAGAAATTTGTGGATGAATGTGAGACCTTCCAAAGATAAAAAGGAGAGACAATAGGTACCCATGGCCTTCTTCAACCTCTCCCTATCCCAACTAAAACATGGGTTGATATTTCCATGGATTTTATTGAAGGCCTTCCAAAATCTTTCGGTAAAACTACTATTCTAGTTGTGGTAGATCGCTTATCTAAATATGCTCATTTTTACCCCTTGGCCCACCCTTACACAACTAGTACCGTCACCCAACTCTTTCTTGATAATATCTTTAAACTACATGGCATGCCTTCCACCATAGTAAGTGATCGTGATCCCACCTTCACTAGTAATTTTTGGAGAGAATTGTTTAAACTCCAAGGCACTCAACTTGGTATGAGTTTCTCTTATCATCCCCAAACCGATGGTCAAACAGAAGTTGTTAATAAATGTTTGGAAACTTACCTACGTTGTTTTATTTCTACTCAACCCCTTCATTGGGTTAAATGGCTTCCTTTAGCCGAATGGTGGTATAATACCTCATACCATACCGCCATTAAGATGACACCATATGAAGCTTTATATGGCCAAGTACCACCTTCCATCACCTCTTATATTCTAGGAAGTACCAATGTGCCAGTTGTAGATTCTAAACATTCTACTAGAGCTAATATTATTCGCCTTCTCAAGGATAATTTACTCACGGCCCAACATCATATGAAGCAGCAAGCAGACCAACATAGGATAGAACGAGAATTTGAAGAAGGTGATATGGTATTCCTTCATCTTCAACCTTATCATCAAACTTCTCTCAAAATCAAGGGTTCAAAAAAGTTAGCCCCCAAATTCTATGGGCCTTATAAAGTTCTTCAATGCATTGGGCCCATTGCTTATAAACTAGAGTTACCAGAATCTTCCAAAATTCATCTTGTGTTCCATGTCTCTTGCCTTAAACCAGTATTCGATACACACATCACCACACAAACTCAACTACATGAGTTCATAGAGGATGGAGCACTCATGGTTGAACCTGAAGCTATCTTGGATCATCATAGTTGTCAACTTCGACATCGCACCATCACCGAGCTTTTGATTTAGTGGAAAGGCCTACCTTTCGAAGATGCTACCTGGGAAACCCTTCATCACATCCAACAATAATTTCCTCACTTTTTGCTTTGAGGACAAAGCTCTTTTAAGGAGGGTGGCATGTTAGGATTCCCTAATCCTAACTATCATCATTATTTAATTATTCATATTTATTAATTTATATGGACCATCGTGTCCTTTCACTCACAAACCTAGAATAGGTATATAAGACAATTCACTAAGGTGTAATCAATCATCCAAGAATTTATAAGAATATATATGATATTTGATCCATTGGTAGGTTCTCCTCCAGTGTAACCGTGATTCAGTTTCAAAGGTGATTCTAATTATTTCTCATTTTTTTTGCATCCAAATCCATTCGCTTTCATCCATCAAGGCTGCTAGGATCTAGGTTCCTACCACCAAGATTTAGTCATGGAAAAGAGTGATATATTCATTTGGAGTGCATCAATTCTTCAAATCCTTACCACAAATGCATGGAACATTGTTACTAAAAAAAAATTGAAGTGGAGGAACATCGAGAAAAAGAAGAGATAAGGAAAATTATGAGCCAAGAGGCAGTGCAATCTAGGAGCAAGTGTGAGGTAGGAGAAAGTGTAAGCTGAGAGAGAGTGTGAGATGAGAAGGAGTGCAAATCAAGAGGGAGTGCAAGCCAAGAGTAAGACCCATTAGCTATTATGGAAGGAAGGTCATATTTGAAAGCCCTAATGAGAATTTAGGATGCCCTAGCTAGAAATTAGGATGCCCTAGTTGGAAGTATGAAGACCCAAGTTAGAGATAATCAAAAGAGCAAATACATGGTAACTTCAATCTAGGTAGCAGATGTTATTGTAGATACCTAAAATGTGTTAATTTTATAGTCACCTAAAGCTATCTTCTCCAACCTTGTAAAATATTCTAAAATTCCCAATTCCTCTTTTAATTCCTCTAAAATTCTTGATTTCTCTGTTCAATTCCTCTAATTTGTCAAATTCCCATAATTTCTCTCTCTAACTCATTTAATTTTTCCTTTGATCCTTCCAAATCTCTTCAATTCTTCTCTTGTTCTCTTAAATATGCCAAATCCTCTCTAATTTCATCCAAATCCTTAATTTACTCCAAATTCTTTAAATTCATTGTTAATCCTTTCCAAATTCTTCCCAAACCCCCCCAAACCCCTCAAATTCCTCCTAATCTCTTCCTAATTCTTTATCATTCCCTTTAATTTCTCTCCTAATTTCCTCTAATTCCTCTTTATCTCTCCTAATTTTCTCTAATTCTTCTTAATATTTTCTAATTTCCCCTAATCTCCTCTAATTCTCCCCTAATTTTCACTAATCCCTCTTAATTTCCTCTAAATTTCCTCCTAATCCTTTCTTAATTTCTTTATTCTCCCCTAACCCCTCCAATTTCCTCCTTGCCCTCATTTTTTTAACAAAGGGGTAAAAATTTATTGATAAGAAGACAATATTACAGAGTATAGCGAACCCCCAACCAGGGCTCAAGTAAGTAGCAAAACAAGCTAAAACCACCAAAAATGATCAAAAACCAAAGAATATAGCAAGAAAAAACCACATTAAGTCTAAAAATACTTGTGGATCAACTCCTAGAGGTGCTGAGAGTCCCTAGATGGGAGACTCTCCTAGTTATCCATAATCCAAGGATCTAAAATCTCATAAGTCCTTTTGGAAAAATAATCAACAACCCCTTTCCATTCCCTTGGAATGTGGACAAAGGAGAAGAATTCAAACTCTTCACTAATTTTAAGAATTTGAACGATGACAGAGGCCAACTGCCAATTAACACCCTCCAACATTTTTCTATTTAAAAGATTAACCAAAATTGGAGAGTCAAAATCATAGATGCTCCTACACCAGCTAAGAGAAAACCCCATTTGCAAGGCCTCAAGAATCATAAGAGCTTCCATAAAATTGTTAGAGTGAACACCTTTATAAATAGAAAATAAAAATTTGACCACGCTAGTAGAGTCTCTCCCAACATCGTCAATTCTAGCATGTCCATGATTGCCCCTGGATGACCCATCAATATTAATTTTTAACACCCCTCTAGGGAGTGACCTCCACCTACCATATCTCCTAACTTTATTGCTAATATGAGAAGCCTTACTAGGGTGAGAAGAGTCTTCTCCAACCACAAAGAGACCAAGGGCCTACCATACCTTCTCCTCCCTAGACTCCAAAAGAGGGTTCACATCACATTTTCTATGGATAGTTTTCTAAACCATACATAGGATCCTTTGCCAGATCTATTGAACAACCAAATGAATACCCTAAAATATGTGATGGTTTCATTCAAGCCAAATCTACCAGATGATGCAAGAAGGGTCCAAATTCTAGGCCACCTAGAGAAAGGGGGCATTGGCCGAAGGTCTACCCTGACTACTCCAAAACTCCACCAGGGAGAGCACATGAAAACAAGGATGGTTTCAGGAACTCCACCAATGATGCCAAATGTCTGTGGCAAGGGAGCATTAGAAAAATAAATGAGAAGGGACATCCTCATTATTACCATAAAATATATAGATAGAGGGACCTTGAAATCCCCTCTTCCTTAAGTTCTTCCAAGTGAGGTATTTATTTTGAGCTACCAGCCAAAGAAAGAAGTTACATTTAGGCTAATCAAATCTGTTCCACATCTTTTTCCACCATGTGATAGGGAGGCTCTTGAACTTCTACATATCAAGAACCTGATAGCCATAGACTACAGACTAGGTTCCCTTGGGATCAGGATTCCAAGCCAAGCTATCTTTACCCCTCAATGAAGAACAAGACCTCCCCACAAGAATACAAGCAAGCACATCTTTGTCCTCGACCAATCCCCCATATAGGGCCATTCCTATCGGATATTTCCACTTGTACATCTCTAGATTACCAAAATACTAGATTGTTTTAAAGTCCTCCACATGAGACCAACCCACTTCCAAAAACAAATTCTTAGGAAATGTAGCCTGGGATATTAAGTCAAGAGAGGAGGGTGGCCATCCCAAGAATCCTCCCAAAAAAGAGCATCTGATCCCCAATTGCAAATCCAAAACAAACCCTAATTAATTAAATTATCCCCTCTTTTCAAAGTGTCCCAGATAACTAAACCTTTCCTAACCAAGCTGACTTTAGGGATCTCAGCCTCATAAATACCTCTCAAGTACTTACAAGATAATATTTTAGCCCAAATCTGATCTTGAGAAGTACACCATATCCAATAAAGTTTTGTAGCTAGAGCCTACCCAAAAAGTATTGTCTATCACAACCCAAGGCCTCCCTCTTGAACTGGTCTACAAATAGAATCCCACCTAACCAAACTATATTTAGATTGAGCAAGTTTTATAGACCACAAAAACTATCTTGACAAAGCATCCATGTCCTTGATGAAAAGAGAGGGAGTTGTTTGCACAAAACATTTGTAGATGGGTAAAGCTTGAACACCAAATTTTAAAAGCAACATTCTACCTACAAAGGAGATCCATATGATAGTCTAATGATTCACCTTACTTCTAAACTTATCCAACATAGACTACCAAGAATATCTAGGTAGAGGATGAGATGAAATCAAAATACCATGAAATCTGAAATCTTAGAATTTGAGCAATCCTGGCTTGAATAAGAGGAGGGGTATTGAAGAAGAAAATAGAAGACTTTTATTCATTAATCATCTGTCTAGAAGCACAAAGATATATGTCAAGAGACCATCTAATGTTGCCAGCTTCCCTGATAGTGGCATCTCCTAGAAAATCAATTTCATTAAAAATTTGAAGGTGGGAAAGAGGCGGTGAAGTACTATCCCACTTCTAACCCTAAATGAAACCATGCCTAACATAAGACTTGAGAAATATTCCCAACCCTTTTGCCATAATGATAAATAAATAAGGAGATAGAGGATCTCCTTGCCTCAATCCCCTCGAGGACTCGAACAAATTCAACGACTCATTATCAACAAGAACAGAGAATGAGGAAGAAGAAACACAACTCATCATCCATCTAATCCAGTCCTCCTCAAATCCAAAAGTAGCAAGAAATTTTTGAAGAAATGACCATTTGAACCAGTCATAGGCTTTGGCCATGTCCAAATTAATGAACATAGATTTCTCCTTAGATGTTTCCATCGAGTGAATAACTTCTGTGGCAATAATAACCCCATCCAAGATTTTCCAACCAAAAAAAAACCCACCTTGCTCCTTAGAGATGATTTTTATCAACCATATCTTTAGCCTCTCGACAATAATTTTTGTAATGATCTTATACACAACATTGCAAAGAGACATAGGTCTAAACATATCCAGGGAATTCACTCCCTCTTTCTTGGGAATAAGCACCACAAAGGTAGCATTTAGGACCCTTAACATCTGTTTGTTATTTTGGGACTCATGGACCACCTCCAAAAGATCAAATTTAATTAACTCCCAAAAATATTGATAAAACTCAATCAAGAATCCATCCAAGCCTAGGGATTTCCCTTTTTCATATTGAAGACAACATTTTCCAACTCCTCAAGGGAAATTGGAACCATCAAATGCTCATTCTTTCTATAGAAAAAATCAAGGGAATATACTTTAGAATAAGCTTTTCATCCTCTTCATCTGAGAGGGAGTCCTCCTTAAAGAGAGAAGAAAAATACCTCCTAGTCTCTTCTAAAATATCCTTGAAAGAAGAGAGAAGGGCACCCTAATAACTCACAAGAGAGGAAATCAGGTTACCATTACGACAAGCCTTAACTAAGTTAAAAAATAAGGTCATGTTCCTATCCCCTCCCTAAAGCCAATCCACTTGAGCTTTTTGTTTCCAAAAAAATTCTCCCATTTTCTTCCATTTAGAAAGGTCTTTTGTAGCCTCAGATTCCGCAATGAGAAGCTCCTTCATGAATCCATGAGCTCTGATATTCCTGAAGCTTCTTCCACCTTCCTAAGAGCCACCAAATTAGATAAGGAAATGTTCCCAAAATTTATACTATTCCACCTCTTCAATTTATGCTTAACAAATTAAAACCGCTTCATAAAGGAATACATAGTGGTGCCATGAGAAGGTTTGCCATTGGTCCACCAACCTTGCATGAAATCATGAATCTTAGGATCCCAAAGCCACATAAGTTGAAACTTAAAGGAAGGATTCTTCTTTAGCCCAAACTCAAGAGCAAAGAGTTTGATAGGCCAATGATCAGATCCCCTACCCTCAATAATCACAGAACTAGTGCTTCTATTATTACCAATCCAAAAATTGGAGATCAAAAACCTATCCAATCTCTCTGAGATGGAATCTTCCCCACAACTTCTATTGTACCAGGTAAAGATCCCATTATCCAACTTGATGTCAACCAAGTTAAAGGCTTGGATATGAGCACTAAAGATAGAAGAAAAAGGCTTGATATGATCAACCCCACCGTGTTTCTCCTCCATAAAAGTGATAGAGTTGAAATCTCCAACCAAAATCTATGGGTACAGGGGATCTAGAATTATCACAAAGCTAACGTGCTCCCACAAATTCACTTTACCATTGTAATTAATAGGAGCATACACATTTGTAAGTAGGATGGTTTCACCAGATTCATTATCATACCCGATCATCGAAATAGACCATCTACTAGAAATATATGTAAGAGGAGAGATATTAATCAGATACCATAAAAAAACAATGCCACCAACATATCCACATGCACCAATACAATAGAATTGACCCCTTCTCCAAAACTTAGGAGAAATATTGAATATAATATTAGTAGCCAATTTAGTCTCCTGAATAAACACCACATCAAGAGAATGAACACGAACCAAATCACGAAGAACTTTTTGTTTGGGGATGTTGTTCAACCCCCTTACATTCCATGAAAGGATAATCATTTTTTGGGGGTTAGAAAATGGGAGTCCAATATTCTCACCAAGCTTGACTCCACAAAAGTCTCCCCCATTAACTTAATTTTATCATGGTCTTTCTTTTGACCCACCTTCATATTCTTATTCGAAGCACATTTTTTAATTGTTTTCTGTTGCAATCCCAACATAGTAGGAGTTTTGCAGTCCAAGGATGACTGCATTAGTATCTGAGTAGGAGAGGGCATAACTAAATCTATGTCACTTTCCAAAATAGTTTCCCCTCCAGGGCTAAAGCCATCCATATCATCTAAACTCATAACCAAAGCCCTCTATTCTTCATTTAAACCCCCTAGATCTGATTCCTTAGGTTCCACCTCAAGAAGAGGCATCTGATTTAATCATGTTATATCTACATCAGGTAGTGACATTTCATGTATCTCCATGCACTAATCAAGATCATCTAGTATCTCAAAATGGCTGAGCAGAGCATCTGGTTGGCTTTCCTTAAGGTCTATTTTTACCCTTCTTCCTATGTTTCAGGGTTTTATAGGAATAAAACTTTCCTTATCCCAATACCCTTCCTTTATTGGGGTTTTTACTTTATCCAAAATTTATGCAGATTGAGAGGGCCCAAGATTTAAAGCCACAAGTGGGACAAACTTAGGGAATTTTCTTTTTAGGTGGTCATATTCATGATTTATCCAACAATAAACGAAAGGGTTTCATAGTCAAGTTGTTGAATCCATGTAGTCGATCCAAACTATATTTCAATAGAATCTGGAATAAGATTATTTAAATAAATTTTGACACAGATACAGGCAATAGAGATTACTTTTTTTATCGATCATATTTTGTTATGGTCCAACCAATTTCCTAAGAAGAAGGACAATCATATGTAAGATATCATTTCTCTAGAATTCCAATGGGAGCCACAAGAGCCAAACCCACACTGGAACCCACAATGAATGCTCCTTTGATGGGTTGAAACCCACATGCCAGGGTTTAACATGAGTCCCTCTTGGTTACAAAAATAGGGACCCCCTTCAAATGCTTTGTTACAATCTGCAAGACAAGAGAAAACCATTGTAAATAGCTATTCACACTCCACATCACCTTCAAGGTTCCAAATATTCCTAACCCAAGCCTCAAAAAAGAGAAGAGAAATTTGGATACCCATAAATTTACCAATAAGCGCATGATTGGTTAAATACTCCACATCTTTTGCCATCGAGTCTAGTTGAACCACTAGAACCGGCCTGGCTTCACATCATTCCAAACATCCATTGTTCTTTAACAAGGGGTTATTGACATGCAATGGGAAATTTTGTTCATTTCAATCATTTTTAGATGAAAAACATCACTAGCATGCACGCTCTATGACGGGCCTTCCACCATCACAACATTCCTCCATTTGTTCAGACCTCCTCCAGAAACTTCTGCCATATCCTTCGGGTTTTTTTTCTTCGACTCTGCTAGGGTTTATTTTAAATATCTTCAATTCAATCTCAAATTTTCTTCTATTCTTCTTCTCCATCCTTGCCCTCCTTTTAATTTCTCTACCCCTATCCTAATTCTCCAAAACCTTTACAACCCTTTCATAATTTCCTAATTTTCATTAATTCCTTCTAAACTCTTCTAAATCTCTATTTAATTCTTCTAATCCTCCTTCCTCATCATAAATTCCTCTTTTCTCTCCCTAATTCTCCCTCAAAATTTGCATAATATTGTTTAGTCTCCCATCTCCCTAATTAATCTCTTAAAGTAAGCCTTAATACCCTCTGATTATGACCTAATACTAATTCCAAATCCCAAAGGAGGTGCATAATAAATTCTCATCCAATCCCTAGAACTCTTAAAAAAATTTAAATTCCCCAAAATTTTCCATAGTACCCATTAATACTAATTACACCCCTTCGTAAGTACCTAATTCCATTTCTAATCCCTTTTTAACAATTTCCTATGCAAAGGCATTTAATTTACAAAGTCCCAAGGTAAATCCCAAAGAAATTCAAATTTACCCCTAGAAACTCCCACTATTTAATGCCTAAACCTTCCTACCCCTTTCCTTCCATCTGTAAATGAATTAAAAATTCAATTAAAACCCAAGTGTTGATTCATTTAATCCCACATGTACATCCCCCTTCCACCTCACATTTTTGAAAATTTTAAAATTCCCTTGCTCTTCATCCAAGGTGCACATAAAAGGAATTTTAAATTATTTTTGCTTCCCCTAAGGACTCTCCACCCAAGACCATTTATGGAGGAGGATGCACAATCCTCCACATAATATTTATTATATTTTCCACTTACCTACCTTTTCCACCTAGATGCCACCTAAGGCCAAATCATTGCCTTGTCATCCTATCCTTACTCCTTAAAAATTGCTATAAATACCCCTCCCTCTCCCTCATTTGTAACATTTCCATGATTTCTATACCCTTATGCTGCCAAAATTTTGTTAATATTAGTGTCTCATTTTGAGTGCTCAGTCATTTGAGTGTGAGTGTCCTCCTTTGAGACCTAAAACCAGTCCCAATAATGGACATCCTTGGAGGTATCCATTAACATTTATCTTATAGTTGTTCATTGAATAGATAGTTAACTAGAACTAGAATTCTGGTAGAGGTTGCAAATACTTCTAGGAGGGTCCACTAGATCTTTCAAGGTCCCACTAACCCTCAAGACCCAATCGAAAACCCCTATTGAATTCACATGAGCAATCGATAGCCCCCTACTGACTACACAAAAAAAATTGGTATCCCCTAATGATAGGACTTGGATAGTAGTTAGAAGCTCCAAATAAACTATAAAAAGGTAAGGAAGTTAAGATATCCCCTTTGGTAAATTTTTGTAAACATTTTGGATAATTTTGTAACATTTATTTAAGTTTTTGTGAATTTTGAAGAGCATCTCTTTAGATTTTGGATCTTACCTTGGAAGGACTTGTTGTTATCACTAAATACTTTTGCGAGTTGTATGTAGGCATCCCAGGGTTGAATGCAGCAAGGACAAGTTCAAGAACACTAAAAAAACAACAAAACTACATCAATTTCAATTTGTAGCAAGAGAAATATTGGAGAGCTCCATTGGTTTTATTTCTTCCATTGTATAAAAAGACTCTTATTGTGAGCCCATTTTGTGGGTAAATTGTAAAAGCAAAAACAATATTTTATAGTAAAATCTCATATTTTCTTGTTAATGTGTATGGAGTTACTTTCTTCTTACTAAAAAATGGCATGCTCGGTGGGACCCTATCCTTAACATAATTAACATTCTATGATTTGGAGAGTATATGAAGATAGTTAACTTGTGTTCTTAGCATAGTATATTAGGTGGGATTTTCCTAGGGTTTTATATTTCTCTTTTTTTGGATTGTCTATCCTCCTAACCTTTCTGATATTTTATTGTATTGCAGGTCTTCAATAGCATAACGGTATTCCACATAATTCAAACCAAAGTTTACTTAGCCATCCTAGTTCACTCCTAGTTGCACCTATCGACTACTAACCACCTCTACCAACTCCCAACTACTTTTATTGATTGTTGTCAGTTTTTAGCCCTCTATTGTCAGTCGTTATCTCATTTATTTATCCTATTATAAAGTTTTCAATCTTACATTTGACCAAAAACCATCAATAAAAGCAAATAACAAAATTTCACAAAACAAAAAATTAGGTACAAAACAAAACAAAAACACAAAAATCTATTTACAAAAATATACACTATGTATATGATGATGCCAAAGTTGTGTTATCACTTACCTGGATCCCACACATGATTGACACATTGTCAAAAACATATATTGTTATATGCATGCCAAATCTTATACAACTCCAACCAAAATAAAATTAGGCCAAACAATATAACAAATTTCACTTTGCCTTTCTCATCCCACCAATTTGATTCAAGTTTATAAACAATTCCATGTTTAGAATTTGATGCATTAAATTTACAATTGAATCCATAATTTTCAACTATATTTTGCTTATTCAATAAGATGTAATTTTCAAAATCCGATTTTTCACTTTGACTTAAGTTTTCATTTTCATGAGCATATAGGACTTCTTTCAAATAAGAGACTAATTTAAAAAAATTTAAAACAAAATCATCATCTATGTTCTTAGGCCAATCATACTCATGCAACAATTTGCAAGAATCTAGGATATTTACAAAATAAGAATCATTATAATTTTGTATCCTAGATTGAATTATTAACTATTGATGAATTTGGTTCAACAACTCAAGCATATCTACTTTTCTTTCATTTAACAAAGCAATTTTATTTGTGGTATGAATAGAAATCCATTCTAGTTCTTCATCAATATCCAATGGCATTTCATTATAAATAACATCTGAATCCAATAAATGATTATATAAAATTTTACCTGATTTTTGAATGTTTAGACATAATGGATAAGATTCTACCTTTTGTATACTTTCATTTACCATTACTTGGTGATCCATTGTAATATTTTCTTTTTATTTATGATCTATATCATCATCATCATCTCGTATCCCCTTACTTTCATCCATGACCTATTTTTCAAAAACACCAAAATTAGGCATCCAATCAAGAATATGTTCATATTTTTCAAACCATAAATCTTGTTGATCAAACACAACAATAGTTTCTTTAGGATGAATAGAATATTCTAATTCTTTGTTAGCCACACATGAAGTTTCTTCATTTAAATCTTCAATACAATCATGAAAATTTTCACTCAAATATTCAGTATTTGAGAATGAAAGAAAAGATTTTACCTCTTCTTCATCTAAAATAGATGAATCATAAGAAACATTTACCATTTTTTATTTTTCTATTTCAACAAGATGTTCCACAAAATCATGTTCAAAATGATCAAATCTTGGAACCTTCTCTATTTTTGAAATTGACATGTCATTTTCCAGTTGGATAGAAATTGCCAGATATTCACGCAAGATAGACATTTCAACATCCTATATATCAAGTGAAATGGAAAATTCATCATTAGGACAGTGAGAAATAAATAATTCCTCATATCTTCCCCAACAATTATAATAATCATATTCCTAAAACATTTTATGAGATTGTATCTCTTCCTTCATTTCTTCTTGATCATTATTTTGAGGATACTGAAGGTTTTGATCATCATTTTCAACAAATTCATCCAAATTTATGGAAGGTCCTAATTTGTCATATGTTTCAAAACTAGTCCACTCTAGGACCCTTCCACTATCTAAAAGAATATCACTTTTAGTATCTTCAATATTTATTCCATGAAGATGATTTATAAACTTATCAAGATATGCATCTTGGTGCATTTGTCCCTATACTTGATCAATGTTTCTTTTAAGTTGTAGAACTAACCTTTGCAACTTGTCCTGCATTTTAGGTGAAGCGAGTACTTTATTAGAAAGAGAGGAAAAATCCTCCCATTTATTCCACCAAAAATAATCATCTTCTAAAATTATGGAGTGATGTTCAACCACTTATTCACACTATGTAAATTCAACAATTGAATGCTTTTCAAATTCACTTTCATCACTTTCAAAAAATTTATCTTCAATAAAAAAATTCATCTTCCTCAAGTAATAAACTTTTATGATCAGTCATAATAAAATTACCTCTAGAACCTTTCAATTCTGGAGCTTTAATTGTTTCATTCAACTCTATGGAAGATTATATTCTATCATATGTTTCAAAGCTAGTTAGATCTAGAATTCCAATATCTGAAGACTCATGCATTTCTACACTTGGATAAGCTTGGTTACCACAATCCTCATTGATGAATATTGGCTTTGAAATTTGCACTTCCTCTTGGACAATATTGAAAGTGAATGAAAACTAGGACATTCAATTTTATTCGATGGTGCCAGATTAGATGATTGACATTGGTTGGAATTCATAACTCTTGAAGAACAATCTAACATGAAAGAAAAATGTGTATCATGACTTATAGGTGGTATCTGATTTGAAACCTTTGGATTAAGTAATAATAACTTACCCACATCAACCCCTTTAGAAATCCACCATTGATCTACTACTATTGCCCCACCAGAGATGTTAGAAAAGGATAAATATTTAAGAAGCTTTTCTAGAAACTTAACCATAAAAGGGTCTAAAGCTTCCAAGTATATTTGAATAACTTCTTCTTATGAAATGATAAAATGTGTTTCTATTTTAGTATACAACTTATGAAACCTATCATTAAATTGACTCATGGATTCATTAGGTTTTTTACAAATAGAGGAAAACTTATTTGATATCATATCTGTGTCAAGCAATTCTCCAAAATATTCTAGAAATATTGCTTCTAGTTGATCCCAATATGTGGTAGAAACTGCAGGTAAATTAATAAACCACTCATAAGCAACTTCATCTAATGTGCATGGAAACATCCTATAGATAACATCTTCATGCATAATTTGAAAGTAAAACATAATATTTTTATATGTCTGAATATGTTCCTCAGTTGTAATCGTTCCATCATGCTTATAATGGGGTAAATCATTTTTTTCCATTGAACAAATTTTAATATGCAAGGCTATGTATAAAAAATTCACAAAAATTGAATCATAACCTAATTTTCGAATTTATGATAGATTAACATTAATGCAGCATAAATATTTTTTTTTTTTTTTTTGTAAATAACTAATTTGAACAACTTCAAATGCTGAAAATTAAAAATATTACCTTTCAGGCCCTCCTAGCGCAAATTCTATTGAGGTATAATTTCGCCCAGTTGCGAAATCACACTCACAGTTAGGATTTTGGATAGAAAACTCTCTCTTGCAAATAAATATAAACTTCTCCAAGGTTCCTTTCACTTAATGTGTTTATATGTCATGAAAATGCATCAAAATAAGTGCTTAGAATACCTTAGTAATTTGTAAGCAAATGTTAACAAGGGTCCTATTTGGTAATATTTTATTATGTTATGCTATTGATTATTCATGAAATTAATTCCCCAAATTTAATATTAAAAATCAAATATTGCCAATAAACTTTATGAAATGCAAATATTTGAATTAAACCTTAGGAAAATTATTTAAATTAAATTATTCAAATATATATATATATTTTTGAATTTACATGGTGGAATCGGTAGCCTCCACGAATCCGGGCAGGCTGTCCAGCTTTTATGGCCGCCATAGTATTATGTGTTGTCCGCCCCAGAAGCCGCCACACAGATCTTCGCATAGTACGCCCCTATAACCACCATGCCACAATCATTTTAAACCTTTTACATCGCTGAAAGCACTAGGAAAGGGACAAGCATTCAGTCCGCGAGGCCCGAGATTTGAACCTTGGACCTCCGCCCCCTTATGGGGTTTGGATGAACCAATTGGTCTACATCTCGGACCTAATTATTCAAATAATTAATGTTGGAACTTTATAATTATTTGAAACATTTAATTAATTAAACTCTAATGTTGATTTTAGAATATGAAACATTGAGAGTTTAATAAATAAAATAACATTTACCCTAATATAAGATTGAAAAATTTATAATAAAAATTTGTCAACCTTGCATTTACAGAAAATAATTTCCTAAAAATCTTAACCTACTCTACTGTGATCTGCATTTGCACTATCAATAGTAAAATAGATGCAATCTTCTAGGTAATGAAATGAATGACATATTAAATTATTTCATAAAATCACCATCTACATGCACAATTTTATTAAATAAAACAATAAGGTCAAATGTGATTAATATTCCAATTAAAATAGTAGACTTCAGAAAACCTGAACTTTGCAACAATGGATGACGTCCTTCCATGTAGCAAATATGTTCTTCAATTCTCTAAATATTTTAATTAAAACATTTACAATACACTTTGAAATAAAAACATTCAAAATGAAATTTAAATATTTTAATTAAACTTTTAAAATGAATTATTTAAAACATTAAAATTATACTCTAAAGTATTTTATTTAATGATTTTAAATGATTTATTTTAAACATTAAAATTAAAAGTTTTTAAAATTAAAACATTTAAAATCACAATTATCAAATCTTGATATTTTTAAAATAAGATCAACAAAAAAAAATAAGAACCAATTGAATGATGTCAACACTTGAAAAACAAGCATCAAAAGCTTCAAAAATTCAATGGGTTCCCAATCTTGGGGTTGTTGTGAAGTGGTTACAACATGATAGAATAGTTGCTTGTCTTTTTTTTCCCTAGTTGCATTTCATTAGTATAGGTTAGATGTTCCTTACATCTTCTTAGAATAGATCCATACATAGGCATAACTAGTCCCTTTTTAGGATAAGTGTATGCTTCCAAGTGTCTTCATAGTTTTCATAGATTAGGTTTGGAATTCCCATTATCCTAGTCATAGTCACCATCATCAGTTCATTTATAATCTTCCCAAAACTACTCCTATTTTGTACCTTTACGTTTAGGTTACAATCTCAGTAACCTCCTATTACTGGTAGTCACCAACTATGACTATACAATCACCAATTGTGATAAGACAGTAGTCACATCCTTACTAATTGGCTTTGTAGACCAATGTTTTGAAAATTATGAAGTCTAGAGGTATTTTAAAGTCTTCCCCTATCACTTCTTGCATTCTATCCTTAGCTTCAATTTTTGTTTCCCATTTAGATCATCTTCAAAGCTAGGTTGTCATAGTCACCCCCCTTTCCTCTCTAAGTTTATTTGTTGTCTCTCTTAGGAATAGGTCTCCCCATTTCATCCTAGCCTAGGTCTTTCTATTATTTATAGATTCTAGAACAAATCCCCTCATTCTTCTTCTTTTAGATAGCATCCTTCATCATCGCCTTTACTTAGGGTTAGTCACATTTTGGTTTTAAGAACATCTTAGGTATAGTGTTTGTTTGAATTGTTTTAGGTATTTGTTATTTTAATTTTGTATTACATGTAGGCATCAAGCCATTAAACATAAAACATCAAAACAAATATCACACATTTTGAACATTATTTTCCACAATAATTTTGTCAGTATAACCTCTCGATGACGTTGTATTTCACCACCAACCATCAGTGGAGATCGTAGAAAGCCTAGTTAGTATACATAGTTTCCTATATTTCATCATAGGAAAATTAGTTACCCTTGGGACTAGCTCAAGGTAATTTTGAGGTTAGATGCCCTTTGACCATGAGGTTTAATAATTAGTGGAATATGTAGCTATCATTTTTGTTTAATCCCAACTAAGGGTGAAGTGAATTCCTAGCTAGACAAGTAATAGGACCTAGACAACACAACCTCTCTCGAGAGGTTCATTTTGTCCCCTTAGAATACCCAAATCCAACCCCTCATTCTAGGAAATATTTTAGTTGTTTATGTTTTTTCCTCATGAAAGGGGTGGGCACAAACACACCCTCATAATTCTCATTCCACCCACTCCCTTTGTAGCTTCTAGACTTAGAAATACATAAAAACACACTTAAACAAAACAAAGAAAAATTAACATCCTAAACCTTCCTTAATCTTGCCTAAGACATCCCAAAACCTCAATAACAAAACACCAAAAACCAAATGAAATCAACATCATTATTTTTTGTTTGATTGATTGTTTGAATTTTTGTTTGTGTAGATAGGATGCATCTTTCACAAAAACCACCCAAACTATTACCAAAACCCTAAAAACCTTCTCAAAAACTATATTTGTTCTATCCTCTCACTAATTCCATCCTTTTCTTGCCCTCTCATCCCATCCCCTTCCGCTTATGATCCAAAATTGAAGCCAAGAATGTGCTTAAAAATAACTTTCCATGGAGTCTTCTACCCAAACCTCTCCTGCTTCATCCATTGTACCCACCCATTCTAAGGATATCTCCCATCCATTGAGTGGTGATTTTTCTTTTCACCAAAATGGCTTTCTTGATGATACACATCACCAATATGATACCTATGATCATATCACCCAACATGTTTTACCCAAATATCATAGTGAATCCTATCCTTCACACACTCAACACCATGACCAACATTCCTTCCCTCCAAAGTTCTCTCGACCCAACATCTCCTTGCTCCATATTTTGCAATATTTCATATATGCCAAATCCCAAGCGCAAGCTCAAGCATATCAAAACCTTGATAATGTATCAAAAATCATTAATTAAAATAACCCATCCTCTTCTAATTATGCTTCTTCCTCACAAATTCCCCTCACTTCAGTGCCCTCGTATTATCCATTACCTGATCCAAACCAATATTATCATACCAAAACCAACATTCCTTCCCATACTAAAACCTCTATTCCTCCAACCTCATTCTAATTTCCAAATAAAAAAACCTCATATGATGTAAATAATGTAACACCTTCCTTTACCAACCCTCATTTAACCACTGTTATCATTGGCATGAATGTTGTAACCTCTTTTACTCGTTGTCCTCCTCCTCCTTCTACAACTTCAGTATTAGCTTCTTCCTATCCCTCATCCTCATATATTCCTCAATATTATTCCCCTAGCTCCTTCTAATTATTCTTCTTTGTAGAAATGACCAACCAACGACCCTTCAAAATCCTCTCATTCTTTGTACAATATTTCATTCCCTAGTAGCCATGTAAAATCCTGGTTTTCCTAACTCCCCCTAATACTCCTTAATCTAACCAAAATGCCTTATTTACCCAACCTCCCACATGGGAATTTCACCCAACAACCATGAAGACACCTTTTACTCCATAAAACCCTCAACAATAGCCATCGACACAACCCCCTAGCCAAGCTCAACAACCACAAAACCAATATCAACAATATCCCCCTAATTTGCCTCAATATCCTCCTAACCAATATAAAAAACTTCCTTCAACCCAATACCAATATCGTCCTCTTAAAAACCAAGTACCTTAAGACCCAACCCAACCCCCATCATACTATAAAGTCACCACTCAACAACCAATAAAATCCTCTCATCATTCATTATCAAGCTCTTCCAAACCCTAATTCGCCTCCCTTTGGGAATTATTAAACTCCACCTACTAACTCTCAACCCCCTAATCATCTTCAATACCAACCTCCCCAATACCACAACCCAACACCTAACCAATACCATTAAACTCCCCAATATCCTCAACACCCAATTGGATGACCTCCTTTGTCTAATGCGTATCTCACCTATCAACCCATTAAAATTATTCCAAACACCTACAACCCCTATCATCAACCATCCTCACAACCCTCCCCTTATTACGAAGAACCCCAAGAACCATCTAGTGGCCTAACCATATATTCTTATTAACCCTATCCTAAACATTATCCTTATCCCTACCCTCCTCCTAAGACTTCCTATTTTGCATTGCTAATTAAACTAATTCAATCCCCACAAAAACCACAAGAAGATGAAATTCAAAGATTGGTTAATTGAGTCAACTCTTTGGAGTTGAAATCTATGAGTTTAGGCTATCAAAAACCCACTCTTAACCAACTTCATACCCAACTCATACATCACTTAGTTTCTCCACTAATTTACCCTTATTATTTTGAGCTGCCCAAGCTAGAAAAGTTCAAGGGGAAAGAGGACCCTAGAGAACATGTGAGCAATTACATTAATGCTTGATATATCATTAGTATAAATAACCACCTCATGCTTCACACTTTCTCCTTGTACTTGGTGGGAACTACCCTAGACTAGTATAATAGTTTGCTCCAACACAACCTCTATACATTGAGCAATTGACCAATATTTTTTAAGCATTTTGCTCTCAACGTCAAAAAGAAGGCCACCTTGAAGGATCTCTACAACCTTCAAAAATTTGATGATGAGCTTGTCCTTGATCATGGTGCTCAATGGTAAGCTAATGATATGCCATTCTTTGTTCCCATTATTGAGTTAAATTGCCTCTTCACTCAAATTTATGCGAAGCATATTTTATTAGTATTAAATCTTCAATAATACCACACCTTTGAGGAAGCCTTGGGTCAATCAAAGGTTATAAATGACATCAATGTACAAGAAAGAGATATTAATATTAAAAATAAAGAATGGCCTAACAAGAATATAAAGGGCAACAACAACAATCGATCCAAATATTTCCAAGTCAACTAGGTGGTTCCTAAAAGCTCAAGCCCCCCTAATCCTCCACCTCAACACCCTTTCTATCCATCCCAACAACCAGACTATCAAGACCAAACTCCACCACCACAATACCAAAATTTCTCTTCATATTCCCAACCTTCTTCTCACCCCTATCACATTAATAATACCCTCAAAACTTCACTCCTTTAGCTGAGACCTTGTCAGCCATATTCCAATACTTTGTGAAGCCCAAGAAATCTCCCTATCCAAAATAAAACTAGAATATCCTAACAAACCCATGCCCAAGTCATACAAGGAGCATCTCAATTGTGTTTATCATCATCAAAAGGTCCATGATGTCAATGATTGCATACAATTTAAACATCTAGTACAAAATATGATTGAAAAGGGGGATATCCAAATTGATAACCCTCTTGCCCCTCCTAACCAAAACCTTGGGATATACCAAAATACTTTATCACAATATGGGACATCACAACCCTACAATGGAGCATCAACTTCAACCACCCCTCCAAATCAAGTTAATCACATAAATAATGTCCCATACCACCAAGGTTTTGTTGGAATGATTCATATTGTTTTTGGAAGGCAACACTATCATGATAGGCAATCACAACCAATTGGCTCTTCCAATTTTCCATACCCTTTAGTTGTGCCATCTCCACTGGTGCCAATTGCACCTTCCTTGCCAAGCCGATTATCCAAATTATGATATGACTCACCTACAATCTTAAAATGACATCAACCAAAGTTTCTATATTTGAGCTCATACAACAATATTCCCCACACACGAAGGTATTAATGAACATTCCCAAAGCTATGGAATTTCAAGCTCAAGATTCTAATAATTTTTCCAACTTTGTGGGCAACATATAGGCTTGTGTGGAGCTTGCTATCATATTTTATGATCAATAAGTTAAAACCATGTTAATGGAAACTTTGAACTTGCCCATGCATATAATGGCTCATGTGGATGGCATCACCTTTAAATGAGTCCTTGTTGACATGGGCTCATCCATCAATATTATCACATGTACTACCCTTAAGCACCTCAACCTTCCCCCTTCCCACATTGTCACTTCCACTTTTACTCTATGGGTCTTCAATGATGCTTTATGTTTGACACTCAAAATAGTATTCCTCCCCATACAAGTGGGGTTATAAACTATCCATACTTTATACCACATCCTTGAAGGTGAGATGTAGTATAACATACTTCTCGAGCAACCATGTATTCAAGACATGTGGCGGATGCCCTCAATGTTACACCATTGTCTTAAATATATATATGAGGGTTGTGTTCATTACATTCTCATTGATGATGAATCATTAAAGTACTACAATATGGTTGCTAAATCGCATGAGTTACCTTTTTAATATAACCATTTTGTACTCACACCTACCCAACCAAAACCACCTCAACCAAATTTACCTATAAGATTTCACCTCCTTGGGGCAACATAATTTCATCATCACTGCTATGGGTTGATGCCATTCTTCTTACCAAGATAATATGACCTTGAATTATGGAGTTCATACTCCATCACATCATTTATCATTTTGGTATCCCTTCAAATATAATTTCTAACAATTATCCCTCTTTTAAGAATAAATAATTTTGAGCACTTTGCAATAAATATCACATCCAACATAGTATCTAAAATTCTTATTATCCCTAAAAAAATGGCTAGGAAAACGCAAGCAACAAGACTCTTTGTGCCATCCTCAAGAAAACTATTAAAGAAATTCTTAAATACTGGTACCTCTAGCTTCCTTTGGTGTTGTGGTCTTATTGAAAAAGCATCCACAAACTCATTAGGGCAACCCCATTCTCTTTAGTATATGTTGCTAAGGGAATCATGCCACTTGAACTCAAGATCACTTCTCTATTAATATCCTTGCAAGAATTCATGGATGATGAAATTGCACATCAAGCATGGCTCGATCAACTCACTCTCCTTGATGAGTGTCAAATCAATGCTCTTGAGCATCTATGCACTTGTTACGACTAAACCAAATGCACCTATGATAATAAATTTCATCCAAAGGAATTTTAGGTTGGAAACCTTATCCTTAAGGAAAATCAACAAAACTCTAATCGTCCCCCTCATCTGCATCAAAAGTTTACTACCAACTATATTGGACCATTAATTATTAAGAAATATTTTGGATTAGGGGTCTATAATATTACCACCCTTGAGGGTATTAAGGATCCCAAGACTATAAATATCCTTAACCTACATGCCTTTAATGCTTGATTCCTTTTACCTCTCCATCCTTGTACATACTTCCTAAAATTAAAAAAATAAAACAAAACAAACAAACAAAAAGGACAACACACTTGCTCACCCATTCCAATCATGCGCATTAAATCCCCAATTTCCTCCCACTTAGTTCATTTCATTTTATTTTATTTACCTTATCCCACACCACTACTGGTATATAGTCATGCTTCAAGCAACTACATACCCTTCGATGGTTATTTATCTCCCATCTCCCCTCTCTTTTTCCTCTCCCTTCTTACTCTTATCTTCTTTTCCTCTGTATATCCTCTTTCTTTTTTGTCTTCTTCTCTCTTGTTATTTTTATCTACTCATCTTACATCCTATTCCAACCAAGCCACCTATCACCTTGTTCCCCCATCATTTTTCATTTTCATCCAACCATTCTCCAACATCTTCAAAGAAGCAAATTGGTTAGATCCACACTGCATGTAAATATGATGCTATGAATATAACATTGGATGATGTTGATGAATTATTGGATGGAAGTGAAGAGTACCCCTTAACTCTTCTTATTTCTTTCCTTATGAAGAACATAAGCTTATATTGAGAGGGAGGTGAACAGTATAAGACCACATTTTAATTTTATTTCCCAATCAATATTATGCAATGTATAGATAGAAATATCAACAATAATAATCAAAGCAATGCAAAAATCACCACACAAAATAAAGACACTAATTTTACGTGGTTCACCCAATGTGGGCTACTCCACGGAGAAAATATTTCACTAAAATTTTCTCAATCAGTCTCTTGGGAATCCTTTCCCTATTACAATGTTTATGGACCTCTTGTCCAAAGTAGACACCAATCCCCTATTCAAGTTCATGGATCTCTATCCATAGGTAGGGTTATGCATAAAGGGTTGGACTCAAAATGTTCTTGTAAAAAATGATGAATCCTAAAAAAAATCAAGGTGAATCATGGATAATCCTAAGAAAATCAAATAAAGCATCTTCATACAGAAATTTGGGGCATTTGAAGCCCTAAAATGTAAAGTAATATTTGGGACCACTTTTGACCTATTAAATCATTGTATAACTTCATAAACACACCACCATTAGACCAGGCTTGAAAAGAGCTTTCCAACATGTACTATACCTATGTTTGGATATATATTGTGGAAAATTCACCCTAAGAAAAAATTGGTCCTAAAAATTTTAAGTGAATGGGCCGATGTTGAGGGTCCTCATATTCACCAATTTCCAATTTTGGAAATCCTAATATTCACCTAATTTGTGAATATTTGCCACTATGCATAACCCTGGTCCACAGGAGAACTCCTTTCTCCTTAGCTCTAACTGGTGATCTTCTAGAAGAACTATTGCCCCCACTGCTCTGGCTAATGGATCTCTATCCACTGAAGACACCTATCCTCACTGCCCTGGCTAATGGATCTCTATCCACTGGAGACTATCATCCTCTATACTCTATCACCTTCAAAGCTCTATCTCAAATCTACACTAAACATAGTCCTTCGGTCTAGCACAAATCTGCTCTATCTCTATCTCTGATCTGGCACAAATCTATCCTCAAATATGCACCAAAATCTATCCTCAAATCTGTACTAAACATAGTCCTTTGGTCTAGCACAAATCTATCCTCAATCTCTATCCTATGATCTACACTAAACACAGTCCTTCGATCTAGCACAAATCTATCCTCAATATCTATCCTCAAGCCTTAACACAAAGCTTGAATCAATCTCAAATCAACTCTGCTAGATCTACCTCAAACCTTAACTCAAGGTTTGAACAAATCAATCAATCAACTCTGCTCACAAGTCTTCTCAAAGACTTGTCTCAAATCTGCCTTGTAAGCTTCCACAAAATCTCACACTAATCTATCCACAAGTCCTCTCTAGAACTTGTCCAAATATACTCAACAAGTCCTCACTAGAACTTGTCCAATTCTGCTCAACAAGTCCTTACTAGAACTTGTCCAACTCTACTCTCAATCTGTATTGTAAGCTTCCACAAAATCTCACACAAATCTATCCACAAGTCTTCTCTAAGACTTACCTCAAATCTACTCAACAAGTCCACACTAGAACTTGTCCAATCTCATAGAAACATAAAGAGAATTGTTAGAGACTCAATATGCTTCACATTCATCATAATGCTAAATTACTTTCAATCAATATTTTAGAAACATATAGAGAATTTTTAGAGACTCAATATGCTTCACATTCACCACAATCTTTTTTAGAGACTCAATATGCTTCACATCCACAATGCTCAATCACTTTCAATCACTCTTTTAGAAACATATAGAGAATTGTTAGAGACTCAATATGCTTCACACTCACTAACTCTCAATCACTTTCTCAACTCAATTTAGAATATAGAACAATTTGTTTCATAGAACTTGAACAATCACTTTAACACATTCACTTGACTAGGTTCAACCAACTTTACTCAACCAATCACTCAATGAAATAATCCTTGCTCACAAACCCTAGTCCAAGCATATGAACACTCACTCAAATATTTCCAACAATGCTTATCAACCAATCTCACATAACAATGATACTCATGTTCTTTTCAAACCCTAGTTCAAGTTCTTCACTCAACCATCCACTTCAACAACAATGCTTATAAAACAAGGTTTTATCAACAACTCTTTATTCCAGAAAACCTTGAAGCATTAATTCAACACACACTCAACAATGCTCACCTAACAATCCTTTTCACTCCAACTTTGCATACACAACATTCAACAATCACTCACTAGGAAGAATATGCCCATACCTTTTATTTGATGTAGAAGTGACCTTAGCAAACCTGTCTTAATCACAATTCCCTTCTTTGCAATTTCAATGGTTAGATGACAAAATCTCACTCTTAACACTTTCTCAAATATTCCTTAGACACAAATAAACAAAGCTCAAATACACCTTATTGCTCCTACTTGTAATTAACATTCATCAAATCATGCACAAAAATAATTACTTGGATACACCTTATAATCTCCAACTTAAAATAATATCCAACACCACAAAAACCTCAATCAATCTTTAAAACACCTTTATTTCCTTTTCAAACCCTAAAACAAATAATACCAAAAATTTATTTTGCATCAACCTTATAACTCCCCAAAAACCTCACATGCCAAATAAAATATGCAAAAATTAATTTTTAATACCTCAACAAACTTCTCCAAAAATTCTAGTGCTCAAACTTAATGCATACCTTGTTATCCCCCAAAAGGGTTTCGGCGTGATTCGATCCGTCGTCTCCCCAAGCACCAAGCACCTTAGCACTTTGGAGCCCACCGCGTGGGCTAGAGGCACCCACGTGAAGGAAGGTGAACTTCCTTCCCTTTCAACCTTGCTCCACTACATTTTCCAACACAAAACAAAATGATCCTCCATGGGGATTCGAACCTGCACCTATCGCTGCCCTCACGTCTTGCCACTACCGCGGTTGCCAACTATGCTACCAGTGGTTGGTGACCAAGGCTCCCTCCTTGGTGGATGAAATGATTTCGCCTCCTCTAAGCACCTTTTTAAAAATTAAAAACTTTTCGTTGCACACCACGATTCGCATGAAATTTGCATAGCATAGGATTTAATTTGAAAGCATTGGGGATTTTGGTAAGGTGGGTAATCCCCATTTTATACACATGATAAATGTTCTTCCCACGTCGGTGCTAGAAATTTGAATTCGAAATTTGAATTAATTTTAATAACCCTCCTTAGGGTTAGTTAAAAATTAATATAAATTAACTTATAACTAATATCAAAATTAATTAATAATTAATTTAAATAACTTAAGTTAAAATAAATTAAATTATAAATTAATTTATAATAAAAATTACATTAATTAATTTATAATTAATTTAAAACTTCCCTTTATAATATTATAAAAAATATTATAATATTATTCACTTGGGCTTCTTCTTTTGCACTTTGGACCACATCTGACTTCCTGAACCCGGGTCTTGATCAACTAAAACTAGAGAACCTAAAATTGATGCTACCCATTGAAACTACCATTGATTGGTGCTGAAATCTTGACATCAATGACCACTCACTCTTGACATCAATGACAACTTATCTACTCAAAATGTCCAACAATCTCCCCCTTTGTCATTGATGGCAACCCAAATTATTTTTACCAAAACTTGACCTTTTTCTTATTCTGCTCCCCCTAGGAAATTGCTCCCCTGACTCAATGCTCTCTCCTTAAACCAAATATCTTCCCCTTACTCAAATCTCCCCCTTTGACATCAATGGCAAAGGGTCACCTTTGGGGCTCGAGGCTAAGAATGAGTCTCTTAGCTTAGCCCCTCCCCCACCTCCTTTTGAGGTGGTTAATTCTAGGGTGGGAGTATTTCTACTCCCAACAAGCATTGGTCTTTACCTTTGTCATATTTCCTTCTCATATGATCCTTCTGATTCCTTTGACTATTCCTATTCATGTCCATGTTCCTGTTCATGTTCTATTATTGTTCCTATCTATATCCATATTCATGTTCCTGTTCATGTCCATATCCCTATTCCTATTCATGTCCATATCCTTGTTCCTATTCATATCCATATTCCTGTTCTTGTTCCTATTCCTGTTCATGCTTGATTCTGGAATGTCTGCTCTACACCACTTTGTTGTATGTCCATCATTATTGCACTTATAACACTTAATGTTATTATTCCTTGGAGGTGCAAATATCTTGGGATTTCTCCTAGTGAAGCCATATCTGTTCCTATCATGAACCTTGCAATTCATTGCCTTGTGACCAAACTGATTACATGAGTAGCAATACCCATGGAAAAGTTACATGTTCCTGAAATTCCCATATTCCTGTCTTTCATGTGTCCTGCATTATGAAGCCTTGTGCCCAAATCTATGACATGAGAAACATCTTCCATTGAAGTTTCCTTGTCTTGACCTCATTGGTCTCTTAGTCTCTCTTAACCTATTCTGATTGTTGTTCCATCTGTTTCTCCTTTGTGCATTATTTCTTTCCTTGTTGAACTTTCTATTGTCCAACTCATCCTCAGAAGTCTCACTTTCTCTTACATTGTCTTCTTATGAAGTTTCTTCTTCTTCAGAACTTGAGGTTGACTCTTCTTCTTGTTTCTTTTGAGCCTGTTCAAAACCAAGACCTATTTTGTTTGTTGACCTTATTTGTACCTTGATCATCTTATCTAAAATCTTTGAGCTCTTCCCAAACTTGTGTAGCTTATCCTTGTTTTATCCTTAGACTTTTATTCCTTTAGTAGGGCTACTTCTTGTTCTAACTTTTCACATTCTAAGACCTTTGCTTCTAACTTATCCTTGAACTTCTTTGTCTTAGCCATTGACTTGTTTAGATCCTCTATAAGCTTTCCTCTCTCTTCATCACATTCTTGAAACTGAATCTCAAGTTGAGAGTTTTGCTTTCTTACCTTATTTAAAGTTTTAAGAGCATAGATAAGCTCTCCCTCAAGATCAACTCCTCCTTTTTTTATTCTTCCTCTATTTGTTTGCCTTTGTCAACATCTTCATTTTATTTTGACTTATCTTCTATAGGATCACCTTCTTCTTCTTCTTCTAGTGCCATTAGAATATTCTCTTTTGGTCCTTCAAGTGCATCCTCATATTCATCATCACTGAAACTGAAACCATTCCTAGTACAACTATCTTCAAGATGTCCAAAATTACCACATCTAAAACACTTGAGAATTATTGGTGACCTTTTCTTAACTTCTTATTTTTCTTCAATCAGAAATAGGACTTCATCTTTATCATTACTTGAAGAACTAGCATCACTATCACTTGAGTACTTACTTGCCTTGTCTGCATAGTAGCTCCTCTTTTGTCTTTGAAAGAACTTCTTTCCTTGTCTGCCTTGTCCATCCTTGCCTTTCTTTTGGTACCTGTATCTTTCTGATTCCCTGTTCTTATGATCCTATTTTTCTTCATCATTGTTATTTTTAGCTTCTTGACAATCAGTTGCATAGTGACCATACTTTCCACAATTGAAACATCTAACAGATTTTGCATCCTTAAATCTTCTTGAATCCTTATTCCTTCTGCCATAATTTGCTTCTTCATCACTGGATGACTCATTGCTTGAATCTGACTTTTTATCCTTTGTCTTCTTAATCGCTTTGAAGGTTGCTTCCTTCCGGAGATTAGGTTCCTCTTTTGTTATCAACTCAAATGTTGTAAGAATACCAAGTAACATATCTCTTGTCAAAGAATCACCATCCTTTGCTTCTTCTATAGCTGAAATATTTTCACTAAACCTTGTTGGGAGAGACCTTAAGATCTTATCACAAACATCCGATTCTTCAACATTAAGTCCAAGTCCTTGCATAGCATTAACAACCTCATCTACCCGAAGTAGATAAGTACTAATATTTTCCTCATCCTTCATTCTTAATTCTTCAAATTGTCCTTTGAGATTTCATATCTTTACCTTTTTGACACTTTTATCTCCTTCATATATGCTTTGCAACTTATCCCAAATTCCTTTTGCATCTTTACAATGCATAACTTTTATTGATTTTGTTCTATGCAAACCTCTCAAAATTGCATTCATTGCTTTTGAATTGTAATGTTGTAGAAGCTTACCTTCCTTATCTGTAGGTGGATCAGCTGGTGGTATGTATCCATTTTCAACTGCTTCCCAAATTTCATTGCCAAGTGCCATCAGGTGAACCTTCATTCTCATACTCCAATATATATAATCACTTCCATAAAATATTGGTGTTGAATTATCTAAGGACACATTCTTAGAATCCATTGTGTTCTTGAAATCTTTTCCTTCAAGCTGTTAAACTCTTTCGAAGGAACCCGCTCTGATACCAATTGAAGAACACAAGCTTATACTTGAGAGGGGGGTGAACAAGTATAAGACCACTTTTTACTTTTCTTTCCCAATCAATATTATGCAATGTATAGATAGCAATATCAACAACAAGTAATCAAAGCAATGCACAAATCACCACACACAATAGAGACACCAATTTTACGTGGTTCACCCAATGTGGGCTACTCCACGGAGAAAATATTTCACTAAAATTTTCTCAATCAATCTCTTGGGAATCCTTTCCCTATTACAATGTTTATGGACCTCTTGTCCAAAGGAGACACCAATCCCCTAATCAAGTTCATGGATCTCTATCCATAGGAGAACTCCTTTCTCCTTAGCTCTGATTGGTGATCTTCTAGAAGAACTGTTGCCCCCACTACTCTGGCTAATGGATCTCTATCCACTAAAGACACATATCCTCACTACCCTAGCTAATGGATCTCTATCCACTAGAGACTATCATCCTCTATACTCTATCACCTTCAAATCTCTATCTCAAATCTGCACTAAACATAGTCCTTCGGTCTAGCACAAATCTGCTCTATCTCTATCTCTAATCTGACATAAATCTATCCTCAAATATACACCAAAATCTATCCTCAAATCTGTACTAAACATAGTCCTTCAATCTAGCACAAATCTATCCTCAATATCTATCCTCTGATCTGCACTAAACATAGTCCTTCGGTCTAGCACAAATCTATCCTCAATATCTATCCTCAAGCCTTAACACAAAGCTTGACTCAATCTCAAATCAACTCTGCTAGATCTGCCTCAAACCTTAACTCAAGGTTTGAACAAATCAATCAATCAACTCTACTCACAAGTCTTCTCAAAGACTTATCTCAAATATACCTTGTAAGCTTCCACAAAATCTCACACTAATCTGTCCACAAGTCCTCTCTAGAACTTGTCCAAATCTGCTCAACAAGTCCTCACTAGAACTTGTCCAAATATGCTCAATAAGTCCTTACTAGAACTTGTCCAACTCTGCTCTCAATACTGTATTGTAAGCTTCCACAAAAGCTCACACAAATCTGTCCACAAGTCTTCTCTAAGACTTACCTCAAATCTACTCAACAAGTCCACACTAGAACTTGTCCAATCTCATAGAAACATAAAGAGAATTGTTAGAGACTCAATATGCTTCACATTCATCACAATGCTAAATTACTTTCAATCAATATTTTAGAAACATATAGAGAATTGTTAGAGACTCAATATGCTTCACATTCACCACAATGCTCAATCACTTTCAATCAATATTTTAGAAACATATAGAGAATTGTTAGAGACTCAATATGCTTCACATTCACCAAACTCTCAATCACTTTCAACTCTTATCAAAACATATAGAGAATTGTTAGAGACTCAATATGTTTCACACTCACTAACTCTCAATCACTTTCTCAACTCAATTTAGAATATAGAACAATTTGTTTCATAGAACTTGAACAATCACTTTAACACATTCACTTGACTAGGTTCAACCAACTTTACTCAACCAATCACTCAATGAAATAATCCTTGCTCACAAACCCTAGTCCAAGCATATGAACACTCACTCAAATATTTCCAACAATGCTTATCAACCAATCTCACATAACAATGATACTCATGTTCTTTTCAAACCCTAGTTCAAGTTCTTCACTCAACCATCCACTTCAACAACAATGCTTATAAAACAAGGTTTTATCAACAACTCTTTATTCTAGAAAACCTTGAAGCATTAATTCAACACACACTCAACAATGCTCACCTAACAATCCTTTTCACTCCAACTTTGCATACACAACATTCAACAATCACTCACTAGGAAGAATATGCCCATACCTTTTATTTGATGTAGAAGTGACCTTAGCAAACCTGTCTTAATCACAATTCCCTTCTTTGCAATTTCAATGGTTAGATGACAAAATCTCACTCTTAACACTTTCTCAAATATTCCTTAGACAAAAATAAACAAAGCTCAAATACACCTTATTGCTCCTACTTGTAATTAACATTCATCAAATCATGCACAAAAATAATTACTTGGATACACCTTATAATCTCCAACTTAAAATAATATCCAACACCACAAAAACCTCAATCAATCTTTAAAACACCTTTATTTCCTTTTCAAACCCTAAAACAAATAATACCAAAAATTTATTTTGCATCAACCTTATAACTCCCCAAAAACCTCACATGCCAAATAAAATATGCAAAAATTAATTTTTAATACCTCAACAAACTTCTCCAAAAATTTTGGTGCTCAAACTTAATGCATACCTTGTTATCCCCCAAAAGGGTTTCGGCGTGATTCGATCCGTCGTCTCCCCAAGCGCCAAGTGCCTTAGCGCTTTGGAGCCCACCGCATGGGCTAGAGGTGCCCACATGAAGGAAGGTGAACTTCCTTCCCTTTCAACCTTGCTCCACCATGTTTTCCAACACAAAACAAAATGATCCTCTGCGGGGATTCGAACCTATGCCTGTCGCTACCCTCACGTCTTGCCACTACCACGGTTGCCAATTGTGCTACCAACGGTTGGTGACCAAGGCTCCCTCCTTGGTGGATGAAATGATTTCGCCTCCTCTAAGCACCTTTTTAAAAATTAAAAACTTTTTGTTGCACACCACAATTCGCATAGCATAGGATTTAATTCGAAAGCATTGGGGTTTTGGTAAGGTGGGTAATCCCCCTTTTATACACATGATAAATGTTCTTCCCACATCGGCGCTAGAAATTCGAATTCAAAATTTGAATTAATTTTAATAACCCTCCTTAGGGTTAGTTAAAAATTAATATAAATTAACTTATAACTAATATCAAAATTAATTAATAATTAATTTAAATAACTTAAGTAAATTAAATTATAAATTAATTTATAATAAAAATTATATTAATTAATTTATAATTAATTTAAAACTTCCCTTTATAATATTATAAAAAATATTATAATATTATTCACTTGGGCTTCTTCTTTTGCACTTTGGACCACATCTGACTTCCTGAAACCGGGTCTTGATCAACTAAAACTGGAGAACCTGAAACTGATGTTGCCCATTGAAACTGCCACTAACTGGTGTTGAAAGCTTGACATCAATGACCACTCACTCTTGACATCAATGAAAACTTATCTACTCAAAATGTCCAACACTTTATTCTTCATTGTTTTTTCCATCAATTTTATCCACATGTTACTTTGACCCCTCTCTTCTCTCTTCCTTTTCATTCTTCTCCTACCTCCTGCTTCCTCCTACTATCCATTATTCCCTCTCTTTTATGATCACTTGCTCACTTTTTGGAGATATGTTTGTATGCTTTTGCCAACCTTTGTTGAAATTATTCAATAAAGGGTAAACATACCATCATAAGTATGGTTTACCTCCTACACATTAGTCTTAAACCCACCTTGATACTTGTCTGTCACTTCCTTTTTTTTTTTTTTCTTCCTTATCTTCTTCATCACCCAATCCAAGCACCTCTTTGTACCTAGATGTTCGAAATTTTGAATATCTTTTGGTCACTCATCCATCCCTAGTGTCTCCTTCAATCTTCATCAAAATTCATCATGACCTTTGGAGATATGGCCCTCCCTTGGTCACATCAAGCCTTCTCTAGGGTCCATACCATTTTCTCACACCTTATTCATAATTTTGAGCTTAGGGCAAATGACACCAAGATTAGTTCTTGCCGTTAAGTGAATGGTTTCCTCTAATTATACTATTATGTGCATGGTCCAATCCCGAGGATCCCTTATGCTAAATAAAATAGAGTATAGTATGGATCCTTGGGTATTTTAGACATCTCCATCGGGGCTATAGATACCTGGATAGTAGTGGAGCAATGTCAAAGGACCATGGGGTTATCTCCACTAGGACTATAGACACCTTATTGGCAGTGGAGTATGCCCTCCATGTGGTGACATGTCTGTCATATTAGCACCCTTCTTTTGTATAGACCTCTAACCACTCATGAATGAGCTAGCTTCTATAGGCTTGAACTACAATTGGTTAAGTCCAACCTTGCTTAAAATCTAGTCAATGAACTTCACTGCACACACATATGCCCTTGAGCATCTAGATTATCTAGGAAGGTCCTTATCCATCATAGTTCTTGATTGGTCATTTTATGAACTTGACTTGTTCACTAGGGTGTTTGAGTCTCTCAAAACACTTTTATATACTGAAACACCTATGAAAATTGATGTTCCCTATCCCTTTATTTTTTAGTATATCCTGACCTTAGTTTCCCCTAACTTTCTCTTCACCATTACTTCTATATTCCATCCTTGTAAATGCTTGCTTATGATCTTGTATATTCCCTTGATTAGAAAGCACAATCGAGGTTTATAATAAACATCCACACCTATTACCAATTAGTGATTAAGTGGACATCCATCTATATTTCCTCTCTATCACATTCACCACATCATATATCATTCTTATCTAGTCACACATACCTACATCATTTATCATTAAAATATCAAAATATTCCACACATAAACACATAATGAGTCATAAATCTATACTTAGCATATGTATATCTATATCAAAATAATTACACATCTAAGTTTGTTGCATGTAGGCTACATACATGTGTCCCTTAGGCCTATCATTATAACCCATTCACAAAAGTAATGGCCACTACATCCCATAATACATCCTCACTACTAAAATCTATTGATCTCTTTGCTCCCCTCAATCGTCACACCCTAGATTGTCACTCCCACTCCTTTGTCTCTATTGCTCCCCTCCTCATGAGGATCTTGCTACTACCATAATTGATTCTCATGGATCCACAAACTAAGGTACTGACGAGTCCCCTGATGCTCTACTCCTCTGACTATATTGTGATCATGATAATAATGGTTATGAGGGTATAACTACTCATCTCATCCTCTATCATCACCATCTAATATCTCTCCTATAAAAATCATGCCAAACCCTTTACCTCCCTCTCTTGAACTTGCATCAATTGTCTGCAACCCATCTATAGTTACCTCATCCATGATCCTAACCATCTGCCCTTGTAGCTGATCCCTATCGACCATCACTACTACCATATACTATCTAAACCCCTATCACTCCATGGCTCCCCTCATTCTTTCCTCCTGTAATACTACCATTACCTATTGCAAACTTTTTTTCTCCTCTCATATTCACTATCTCTCTCCTCCTCCCATATCTGTCTTTTATCCTCAAACCTTGAAGCTATCCTATCCCTATCCTCTTGAAGGCTATCTCACTCCATTTGAAGGACCTCCAACTCTTTTTTCTCCACATCCTACCTCCTCTTTGGGACCTACATCCTCTTTGGGACCTTCCTCCTATCTGGGACCTCCCTCCTCTTTGGCTCTCCTTATCCTACCTCCATAACCAACTACCTCCATGAAACCCCCATAATCAAACCCCTCCTCATCCTCCTCCATCTCCTCCACCCTCTTGTCCATGGCTCTCGATGATCCTACTACAGTATCCACATGTTGATGTACTCATTGTCATAATGACTCCTCCTCCTCTACTAGCACCTCCTACCCTCTAATATCAATGTCATCACCCCCTCTCACCTCCTTATCCTCTTGCATTTTCTCCCCTACTGTGTCACAAAATAGGTATCATACTTAGTGGTTTTTCCTGCATCATCTATGCCAAGAACCACCACTACCTTATTCCTCTCATATTCCATTGGCTCCAATACTGACCAAGTTAATGTCATCTTATCCAACCTTATCTTAATAATATCAAGTAGGTCTATCACCCCTGATATCATACCAAATTGCCTCAACACTTTTGAGTATTGGAACAACTCACGATATATCCCATGTCATCCTATCACCCATCATGCTCATCACATGCATACTAAATGTAACTCATCTTTAGTCTATGTGGGCCTTCCTCACCATGGTTTCCATATCACATCCTCTAGACTCAATGCTTCCCATGTCCATCGATAATACTAGGTTTCCACCATATGGTCTACTCTAGGGCTCCTCCCTCTCCCACTACCACCTCATCACATAATGCATATTTATTCCATCCACCTCATGGGCCAAATATAGTAATCCCCCTAGATGGCCCATCCTAAAGTGCTCTCATACCTACACCTAAAACAAAAAGCTACACCCTAGACCTTTCTTCCCTTGTCATCACACCTCATATAGCTCCTCATATGTTTGTGCTAGAAGTGTAGGAGCCTATGCATAAATGGTTAGTGTGTCATCCAAAACCATAAACAATTCCAATTGATTCCATACAAACCCCCAACCCAAGGAGTCTAGCAATAGCAAATTACTAATAAAAAACATCAATATTATCAGTCATTGCTCCCAAACTGCTCCATTATAATGCAAAATAAACTCCACCCCACCATTATCTATATTTATTCCTCTCCACCCATCATCGTACATTTGGGACATCACCTCCTCCTAGGGTTATGCATAATAGTGAATCATTGTTAATTCATGAATATTAGAATTTTCAAAATTTAAATTTGGTGAATATGGGGATCCTTGATATTGATAATAATTTCAATTTTTTTATTTAAATCATCAACACTCCCACCTAAATCGTAGACCGTTTTTGCCTTGAAATTATAAAAATAATAATTTATCCTACCAAATTTACCTCTTATACCACCAATATATATACCTAATGTGATAACGATACTCATACATCTAAAACATTCAAACTCCTCAAAAAATGACCTGTAGTAGCAAAAAATGATATGCAAAAAATTGATATGATCAGTTGTAGAGAGAAGAACATATGATCGATTGTAGAGGATTAGTCTATCTATAGGGAGCAAGGACTATCGGTTGAGGAAAATAATGATCGATTATAGAGAAGTAGTGGATTGTTAAATGAGTTAATCAATTACAGAGGAGCAATTGATCCAAAGAAGAGTCAATTGGTTGTAGAGGAGAAACCAATTTGCATAAGAGTCGATCAATTGTAGAGGTGCAATCGATCGACAAAAGTGGTGATTGGTTGTAGAGGTGCAACCAACCAACAAAAGTATCAATTGATTATAGAGGTACAACTAAAAGACTCTTATGTAGATTGTTTGCTCCTCTACAACTAATTGGGTATCACACTTAGCAACTTTAGAGCTCATTTTGGGGGTCTTCTAAGAGTTTCTTGAGGATTTTAAAGCGTAAATATCATTGAGATAGGTGGTTTCAATTTTTTTGAAAATATAGATCTAGATCAAAAGTTATACCTCCTAAAAGGTTCTATGCAAAAAGAGCACCTCTACAACTGATCATCAAAAGTGTCGATCGATTGTAGAGGTGATATTTTTGTAGAGAACCTTCTAGGAGGTATGATTTTTGATCTAGAGCTTCTTTTTTAATTATTATTTTTAAACCACCTATCTCAATGATATCTATGCTTTAAAATCCTCAAAAAAAACTTAGAAGACCTCCAAAATGAGCTCTAAAGTTGCTAAAGTGCGATACCTAAGAAAAAACAAGTAGATATCTAGTAAGGGTAATGTGTAGAAACCCTTAAAGGATGCTAGATCTAGGCAACCTAAAATTATGGATTTGGTAAATATTATTGTCTTATCACAAGAATATATGAAAAATGAGTGGTAGCAAGATTTTACAATTGATTCATCCCATTTTATAATTTTTTATAGAAAAAAATACAATTTTCCATGTCTTCTATATGGATTTGGACACTATTCGCATAAATTTTGAAATTGATTTACCTTATTTTTATAAATAATTTTTGGACATGATCCCTTATGAATAACCCTACCTCCTCTTTTTATTTCATAAAACAAATGCTATACCCTCCATTGGAATCCAAAAAATGTGATACACATCCTCTAGTATCATTATAATCTCTCTTGTCGGTAGGTGGAATGTCCTTGTGTCTATATCCCACCTCTCATCTAGAGCTATAAAATAGGTATGATATACATGAAAACTCTCCAATCATGCCACCTCTCCAAACATATCTCTCTGAACATCTTCCAATCATCCTCCATCATCTTCTTCCTGGCATCTCAAAAAAATTGTTGAATCTATATTGCAACCTCAATAATTTCCCCTACAACAATCAACGCACACTTAATCATCACATATTCAATTTCCATAATAAAAAATAATAACAAAATTTTTCCACCCTATCCTTCCATTTCTAAAATAAAACAAAAAAGTTTCCACCCTATCCTTCCATTTCAAAAATAAAACAACAAAAATTTTCACTTCCTATCTTGTAATTACACGACCACAAAAAACAAACAAACAAACAACATAAAAACAAATCTAACTACTTGCCCACTAAATTACCACTACATAAATTAAAAAATCATAAAGTTATGTTGAAACTAATTACCTCCATTGCACGCCTTCTCACTATCGCAATTGCGCCCTCCGTTGCCATCTTCCTCATCACCTGTCTTGCCTTTTTGTCTCTCTCCCTCTTTTTATCCTCACTACCAATAATTGAAAATGAAAACATTTTCACCAATGCACCTATTTATAGGCTAGGAATGCTGGTGACTACCTTAGTCAATCACCAATCAACTTAAGCGATCACTAGTCATGTTTGGATGTGCTTTTATTCACCAAGTGTGATTGGGAGTTTCCAGTTGTGATTGGAAGTTGCTAGAGACAACTACACAGTCATCATACCCCTATTAATTGTACTTGTATAGAACCTTTTGTTAGAGTATAATACACCATTTGGATCATGTGAATGTACCACCTTTAGTACATAACTAGAGTAGGAGTTTAATTTAGAGTAAAGTTAGTTAGTTACTTCAAGTATTGTAATAAATGCACAAGTGTCAATGTGCATGTTGTAAATGTGCATGTAGTCCACATGTACATAAGTCTTAGGTAGACTAAGGGCTAAGGAATCTATATTCCTATATAAAGGCCTTATAGTGAGTGATTTCAAGGTAGTAGTAAATATAGAGAGTGTATGGGATATGATTTTAAAATAAAGGGTTGAAATTATTAAAATCATTAGAATCATCTACCTGGAATGTAGAGGAACAAGAAAATTTTTGAACTTCTAAACATTTGCTAAAAAAACTCTCCACAATTGAGAGAATTTCTCTATAACTGAACCCCTCCTTATCTCAAAGGAGAGAGAACCCATTTATAAATAGAAGAAAACTTCCTTCTATTCATGTTTTACCTTCTTCTACACTATTGAAAGTTGGCTCCCTTATCCTACCCTTTATCAAACGTTTTTGGAGATTAAAAACTTCTTGAAGCATGTTAGGTTTTCCCGATCAGAATGTGCATATGCAAAAAAGAATTAGGAATACATATTGGAGCTTTCTTATAAGGTAATGAAACCTTGGAGTTGTTGGATTTGTTTGTTCCAAAAAATTAAAATATAGATGTAAGATTCCTAAATTCCAATTGAACAAGATTCATGGATTTGTATTCAGCATGCATGTCGAATGCGCTTTTAAAATAGAGAGGGTGGGTGGAATAGAGCCGGTTTTTGGTTGCCATATTATAAATCCATAATTTTTCCATTCTTAATGAGTAATCTAAATCTCTTTTTATTTCAACACATATATTCTACACATTCGATCAAGGTTATCATTTCAAATTTAATAGGTTATCACACTCAACTCAAATTATTTTTTATTTTCACTTGCTCTAGGGATAAAGAGCTTTTCCAACCTACTCTAGCTAGTTTTTGAAGCTTTTAGTTTCATTCAATACTTATCCATTGTGCATTTTTGATATCTAGAGGACACATAATAAGTTTTACCCATTTTTCTAAGTGAGTGGTTCAAGAATTCACTCACTCATGCTTGGAATAACCTTTGATGCTAGTGAGGTTCTCAGCACCTCAAATTAAAGGAGCCCAATCCTTTAATAAGGCAAGCCATCCCTAGTTCTGTTTCCCGTGGAATGCTTTACACCAGCTACTAGCACCCGGGTGACGAACTTATGACCAACCCTTCTGATAATAGTAACCTTTTAGGCATGAACCCAAATACAAATTCTATTTTTCTTTAGGGTAAATTATCACTACATTTGAGATAGTAAAGTTGAAGTTTCTCTATTATTTTAAAATGTTTTTAGTGCTCAAGAACACATACACTTGTTGGTTCATCTTATTGAGTTGAACACCAAAATCTATGATAATAGTAACACCTTTAAATTAAATAATACTGTGAAATAATGGAACATGGTGATACAATTGCAATGATAAATAATCCCATGGATGAAAGCATGGTTGGCTAAGAACCCCAAAGTTTACCAACCCCCTTTAGAATTTTTAGGGCTTTAGTATAGTTTTAAAAAATGGTCCCCTCTATTTTAAAAGGTAATGTGAGGAAATCTATTAAGTTGGTTTATCTAGTCTTAGCTTAGAGTTGAGGGATCTTTCTTGAGCATGGATCAAGTGCCTTGACAACCATAAAATAAAGATTGATAGTGGATGGGACTTGATAAATACTACATTGAATCTAGCCTCTTTATTTTAAAATTCCAATCAGAACTACAACCTATTTTTGTGGTGGTTATTTACCATATCACCTATAGCCAAATACATATTTCAAGTATAGGTGGATAACCTAAATTTATGGTATCAAGAGTCTCCCTCATGAATTGAACCCATCTATTAGTATAGTGTAAAATAATTGGGGTATGAGACAAATGACCTATTTAAAAGGCATCACCACATAGAAAAGGTATGTCTATCATGATATAAGTGAGAGGCCTCCATGTGTTCAGTTCTTCTTGAACTTCTTCAATCCATAGAGAGTGTTGTTCCATAATATTACCATAGGAACTTGATCAATTGAATTTAATATTGTAGATATGATAGATTACCTGTTGTTATGTACAAGGTTGTAATGTGAGCTAAGTCATCAGTCCTTTGATTTAAGCTTCAAAGGTTTCTACTAGTGCTTATACCCCTATATATTTTAAAAAGGGATGAGAGCATTGATTCAACTTAATTAAATCTAAAAAGAGATCCGATGAAGTGAGAATTCATGATGGTATTATGGTCTAGAAACATATGGATTCATAAGTGCTCTTGTAGACAAATATGAAATATTATTAGTATGGTCAGATATGGAGTGAAAATAGGATTGGTAGGTTGAATGAGTTGCTTTCCATTACCATTAATTCAATTCTATGATCTCTATAAATTAACAAGAAGATCAATATCCCTTGTGATAATTAAGACATACCCTCTATCTCCACTTTTAAGAAGTCATAGAATCCAATATTTAATACGTAATATATAACCAATATTAAAGAACCTTAATAGGAGATGTGATAAGTAGTATTTGTGGCTAGGATAACTTGCTCACTCACTTTGCTCTATCCTCTACTATAAGGGTTATTTCTATGGCTCTTATGGAATAAAGCAACCCTAAAACCTTATATGGGTATCTATAAAAGGACCGTGATGACCGGTTTAATGGTTCTTCCTAGACTATAGGTTCACCTAATGGAATGATAAATATGAGCAAGAACTAAATTGAATATTTAAAATTTATTTTTCCATCAATTAAAGAGAAACACTACACTTTTAAAATAGAGAGAGGTGTTACAGAGGTCAAAATATTGATTATAGCCTTTCTAAATATTGAATAGGAACAACCCAAGGGATATATAGGGAACTTTATCCTTTGAAAAAATATGTGAGGGAGAGGGCCACAACATTAGACCACTTGAAAATAGAGAACACCTTTTATTTAAATTATAATCAAAATAGAATACTTTTCACCTCTCTATTTTAAAATGGGAGTGGATGGTTATTTAGATAGAGAGCTACCTATTTTAATGTGGAGAGGATCATTTTAAAATGAAGAGGAAATGAGGGATCCATAAATAATTATCCATCAATTAAAATCTCAACATAGAGAGAGAAATCACTCTTGATCCATAATACCTTTATTCACCTTAAATCCATTTGAAAAGCTCTCAAAACCTTTTTAAGAGGGAAATATTTACTCATAAAATTATTGATAAGTTATTTGGATATGCTTAAAATTTCCCTCTTAATATAATAACCCAAGCTCAAAAATATCTTAAAGTATCAAGGAGAGGCCCTTATCTCTCCTCTCCCCTTTGCCACCATTTTAAAGGCAAGGCCTCAAAATCCTTTTTAAAAACTTTTGAGAGCCACTTTCCTTTTTAAAACATGGTAAAAAGGCCCTTTCTATATTAAAAGGATCCTTTAAATGGAGATGAGGATAAGTGATGCATCATTATAAAACCTTAGAGAACCTTTGCATTTTAAAAATATGTTGTCCTAGGATAAAGAGGTTGAGTCATTTTATAACATATTAACAACTTCATTGATATAGGGTTGTGTGCTTGAAAGCAGCTCTCTCCTTCTCAAGAGTCAATATTCGACTTGACTTCTCTATCTCTCATTTATAGGCGAGGTTCGAACCGACCACTCAATATCTGGAGCGACAGACCAGGTTGTATATAGGGAGAGTTCACTTAAGATCTTTAATTAAAATCTTCTAATCCCTATTCCTAAGAATAATAGCTTATTATTATGGAGAGTGACAAAAGAGTCCTCTCTATTTTAAAAGGGAAATTTATAGAATTTCATATAATTGGTGCTTCTACATCTTATTAATAATAATACCCATCCCACCTTAAGATATAGAGATTGGAATTTTTATTGTTCAAAAATAGAGTCTATTTATTATTGTAGCTTGCTACAATCACTTCATATCATTTGGTTTTGTCTCATCATGGCTATGGGTGATACCTGAAAATATATGAGGGGAGGTTGTGAGCTCTTTATTCTAGAATTAAGGGGTTGGAACACCCAACTATGAGGTAAAGGAGTTTATTTTTCCATTGGGAAATCATCCAATCCTATATTAGTAGAGAGTGATCGAGTTCAACCCTTTGTTTTATATTTCCTAATGAATATAATATTACTTAAGTAATAGGTGGTTAGATCAAGATACCCTTAATATATAAATACATCAATTAAGTTTATAATGTTGGAAATGTGAAAATATGAGATATAATATTGATACAAAATATTACAATATATAGGAAGGAGACCTATATGAATACATGACAAGTGTCAAGGACACATGTCATAACTGATAGACAAAGTACACATTAACTCTAACATTCCCATTAATGTGTACTTTTCTAAAAAAGAATCCTAATAAATAAGTCAACATTAGATAACATCACCCCTTAATGTTGAATTCTCTAAAAGAACCTAATTCTAGATCAACAATGTATACATCTCGGTCTGTTGCCACTGGGTCAACCACTTCCATGGGTCTGTTACCTCTGGGTCAGCCATATAAGTGCCTTAGGGTCATCCTGGGTGCCTTGGGATCAACCACTTCTAGGTTTGTTGCCTTTGTAGGTCATCATCTAGGTATGTTGCCTCTCGTAGGTCACTGACTAGGTTCACCATGAATATCATATCCTCCCTCATGGTGAAACACAATCTAGAAGGTGTCGGTCTCTATAAAAAATGTACCTTAATAAAAAAGAAATACGAGCCATGAAATACTATAAAAAAATGAGCCATAAAATCCAAATGTGGAGGAGAAGAAGAAAGAATAGAATAAAATCTTCTTAAGTGTCTATGTTTGTAGTCTTCAAAAGTTGATCTAAAAAACACTTTGGATAGAGGCTAGGGTGTCTATGTCTGTAGTCCCTAGAGTAAGTTTCCTTATGGTAAGCACCTCTTCTTAGCAGAATGCATGGGTAACTAGCCACTGCATCCACCAAGTGTGATAGAGGAGAATACTAGATACTAGGTTCACTTACATAGAGTGTTGGGTTCAACCAAAAATACACTCTAGAATACAATAATATTTGAGGCTAAAACATGCATATGGTACTGCCTCAAAATTAAAATTGGACACCACCAATGTATTCATCTAGGAAAAACCTTTTCAACGACTATAAATACCCATCTATTCCACTCTCAATGGGGCCTTCATTTTGGAGAATTACATGAGCCTACTTGAGCCATCATTTTTTAATATAATTAAGTGGCCATGTGGCCTTTCCACTTCCCATGTGGAAGTCATGTGAAAAAATTCCCAATAAGTCCATATTCTCGGCCAATAAAAATGTCACACAATAAAATGCCCCCATATTTCACATTTAAATGACCCTCCCATGTTGAAAGTGGGATATGGCTTTTCCACCTCCATGTGGAAACAATAAAATAAAATTAAAAAAAATAGTTTTTAGTGTGCCCATGCCCTTTAAACAGAATTTGACCTTCAATTGATTCACATGTCAAGATATTAAAAAAAAAAAAGGTGACATCTTGGTATTTGAAAACATCGCTCTCTTCACTATAAAGTTCTTGGGTGACCTCCATTTGGAACTGCTAGGTTTCATGGTGCTAGCCACCCCCGAAGAATGGTTCCAACATTATGGCTCCCTCGATCCACACAACTGTATTATACTTTTGATGAAGCTGCGCAATTGTACAATGAGAAGACCGTCCTGGGTAGGGCATAAAATTTGATAAACAATATTATTTATCCATGGCAAAACCGGCTCATTCACTTTCCCATAGGTGAAATTATCATTTCTTTCATTTGTTTCACCTTTAAAATTAGAGCGTTAATAGAAAATTCCCCTGCAAAAAAGATATTTTAAATTTTAAAAATAAATATATGTGGCCATATTATATTTTGGCCATGAGGTGGGCCCTATGGCATGAGCTGGATATCCTGAAATGGTCGTGATCACAACTTTGAATCAGGGAGTGTGTGAAACTGTGGGAACAAGGCGCCCATCAACACCACTATAGAAAACTGATGCATCCATCCAGTTTTGAATGCCACATACATGAACAAAAAAACATATAATCATAAACATATGCTATGAAGACTAACATCCCACGTAGGATTTCAACATAGAGAAAAAAATAGCCTCCAAGATGCACGTATTTTTGCGGGCATGCACAGATCTCCCAATGGGCAGGAAGACAACACAACACTGAAAACACATCTGGAAACAAAAAATTCTAGGCTATATAAGTGACGTCCTCTTAAAATGCATCTCCACTCGAACCTTATACCAAAAATAAAGGGAACTTTATCATGATTGTTGGATTTTAGCTCAAAAAAAAATTTGTCAGATGATGCAGGTTGTAACTTTTGGACTGAATCCAAAAAAACTTGAATCCGACCTTCTTCTCAACCTTCAATAACTGGAGTGAAGTCTTGTGGAATTGTGAGATGTGGCTGAAGATGCTCAATCCAAGTGGCATCGTACGCAGATAAAAATGCTATCATCTAGATCTCAATATGCTTCAGTATTACCATCAACTGATGGACTTTCCAAGGCCTGTGCAAAACACCAACTAAATGATTCATTACACCAATGACACCACCTCCTTCTTTAGTTATCCCGCAATTGCATCATCACAAGCAAATTTTTCCTCTAACATCTCTAACTGAGGCCCAAATAACCTACATATAACTCCTTCAAACAAATAATACATCGAGATGGTGCCTAAAACTAACGATGATAAACATCCACATTGAAAAAAATGATCCACGTATCCCTGGTTTGTAGCATGCTTCATGACATAAGGAATATTGTACGTATAAGAAATCTGGCTCAACATCTACTCATATCCTTGAACCTTTTGTCCTTTTACTGTGCGTTGATGGATTTCTTCAACCCATGATTTCACAATACGAACTGTACGATGCCACAGGCAGTGCACGATAGTTTTTCTCCATTGCAGCGGTAAATATCATCACTTTGGCCGAGGCTGTAGATCCCATGATAACCTTACAAATTTTGACTGTACCTCTGATCTATACATTCTCAAGGACAAGTTATAGATGATATCTAGTTCATTATAATGGAGGTGCCAATATGGAAGAGATCTAAATATTTAATGGCCATGTCCACCATAAAAAAGTCATGGCACATCCGCTACAACAACACTTCGTGGGAGGCACATCCACTAATTTAATGAGAAATCCATAGTTTCATAATTTGAAACCAGCGTGGGTCCGTTGAGCGCTGATATGAGAATGCATCATTAGGTGTGTGTTTACCACATCATCGGGCGTGTTTACCATCCTCTTTGACTAGTTGTGAAGCATAATCGATTGACCATCTCCTTCCACAAGAGTTTGAAAAACTTTAGTGGCATGAATATGCTGCATATTCATCATCATCAATGATGTCGATCGGTGCATAAGTGTGGTGGAAACACCAAAAAATTCATGATCATCGTCCACACTGCTTGGTTCATCTATTTCCATGATTTTATCCACACTACTTGGTTCTAGTAACGGTAACGTGATGAGCTTCTCCACTGCGAGTATGACTCCATGATTGGTTTGGATATGTATGATGTTCGTCGTGTGCGTGGCTTCAAGCAGCATTATTTTTTAATGTGCTATGAGTTTGATAATGGATATCATCCATCATATTGTCGTTGAAATGTGCTTGAGTTGCAATGAAATCTTCGTAAACTACGTACGCCACAAAATAGTCTACATGCTTAGATTGACACTTATCAACGACTTTGCAATGCTACTAAAACAGTAACACATGGTTGGTAGAGCTGCACACATGCATCCGGGCCATGGCACTATAACAGCTAGCACCACATACGTGTTTTAACATCCTTCTAAATTTTTTTTCTTCTAAGGTAAAAATAAAAATATCTTTGTTGAGATATAGCAGTGGATATGCTAGCATATGTATTACTTAAAATAATTGTCTATGGATTTCCAGATATATTATATCTAACAGATTTTAGATTTTCAATAAAATCTCTCTCCAGAATATTATTTAATATAGAACCAAGGCCCTGGCGAGATAAACAGATTGAAAAAACTGCAAAACCTCTATAAGTCTTTAGATTTAAAAATATGAATGTGTAGAGTGCGCTATGGATATGCCTAATACGCTATACATACCACCCTATATATTAAAAAAAATGAGTCATCCCATCTGACTTTTTGTGCATCTGATGGGTGTATTACAACTACACAATAGATTTAAAAAAAACAATGAGTACAACAAAATCGAGGGCTAAAAACAACAAATTAGACCAAACTGGTGTGGGCAGCAAGCTAAAAAAAATAGAACCTCAACATATCATGGCTCCAAGAAATGAAGTTTCAGGGGAAGCTACGAGTTCTTCTCCATTACTTTCTAGTTTCAAATCCACAATAGTGGAGAGCATACTCCCTAAGCAATAGAGAAAAAAATTGGAGGGAAAAAATGAGGGGGGATTTCTATGAGAGAAATCCCCCCTCAAGGATTTACACAGGGCAGAAGAGCGACTGTGCTCTGATACCAGATGTTGAAAATGGAAAAATATGAGATATAATATTGATACAAGAGATTACAATATATAGGCAGGAGGCCTATATAAATACATGACAAGTGTCAAGGACACATGTCATAACTGACAGATAAAGTATACATTAATTTTAACATACATCTCTCCCATTTTAAAATAGAGAATATTTTAATGATATCATATACATAATATGATTTTCATAGTTGATATATGGATGTCTATGTATGATTGAAATGGTTTAGTATGCACCAATTTGATAGATGGATGCCCTTAGGTTTAAGATTAATCTATAGAGATTCAATGAAGTGAACCGGTTCAATGCATGGACCCTATATAGATGTTTGATTATCAATAGCCAAGTGAATTAGAATCACCTCACATGGTCTTAGTCCAACTATGACAATAGTTTTTAGAAATATATTTGTTTGATCTAGATCCCGCCTACTCCTTATTGCCACGGGTGGTTGGAATTAAACCTTTGGTCAAGGGGAAATAATCCTCTCAAATAGAAAAAGGAATTAATTGATGACTAAGCCAACATTGCATGAATTATCATTCATCCCAAATTAAGGGGGGAGACAAACAAACACCCTGTTATATTAAAAGAGACGGGACTTGATGCTAGGTAATGAATCAGTCTGGGGAGGTGTTTGGACTTAGGTTCTTATCATTGTTGCTGAAGTGTCAAGTCTTTGGCTAGTGTAGAGAGAGAGAGAGAGTGAATTTTCTTTGTGAGAGAGAAAATAGGTAGGAAATAATAGACCCAAGAAATGTAGGTTGAAGATCATTCACTCGATCATTCTCCCATGTCCATCTTTATCTATCATTATCGTCACTTTTGGGTTCTCTATTATATGTTTTAAACATGGCACTTTATTTTTTGGACCTCGAGATCAAGAATCTAGTTGCTTGTTGTACCAATTTTAAGAGTGGTGAATAAAGGTTGATACCTCTCTATTTTAAAAATAAAAAGTTGATTCTAGGTGCTAGATTGCTAGGAGGCCCTAGGAAAGGATCAAGTTGCCTCTTTAAATTAATACAACTCAGTCCCAACCCATTTTTAAAATAGAGAGCTAAGATCTAAAAGTTGTATCATATTTTCATATTAAGTTGATCCAATATATGTGATGTATATGTCATTCTAAAGTGATTATGAATCTTCTAATGAGTTGTTTCGTGGTAGTTCTATCCATCACTTTATTACCTTAAAAGAGAGAGCTTTGAAGGAGAATAAAGGAGAGAACCTTACCTTACCTTAAAAATGAGCAGAGGTGAGATGAGCTCTTTAATTTTATAACATATATTTGGAATTAAATAAATAAAGCAAGGTGGCAAGTACATAAATTCTATTTCCCTCTAGATTTGATATGAATATATATTCCCATTTTATAATCCAACTTTACGAAAGCTCTCTATATTTTTTTTGCTCATTATGGATAGAGGGATAAAACCTACTACTCATAGGCCCCTCTCTATTTTAAATAAGGAAATATAAGTAAGCCATCAAATGATTACCTCCTCCACATTCTCTCCTCTAAGAAAAATTCTTTTGTGGGGGTAGGATTTGAACCTACAATCCTCAGGATATGAGTCCAATGAGTTGACTAATTACTCAACCTTACTTCGAAAATCCAATGAATTGATGTTCTTACACCCTCCATATGATTTAAATACTCATACCTTAAGAGGTAACTCACTTAATTTTAATAGATAGATAAATTTTCCCCTTTTAAAACAAATTCCTTTAGTTCCCTCTCTGTTTTAGAAATAAAACCTTTTTGTTTTATGTATGTATTAATAACTTTAACTCTTTATCTTTAATTGTTGACTCAATATTTTAAACTAAAATAAAATATTCTAAATTTTTATTTAAGGTTTTTTTATATATGTATTAACAAAATCACCTATTTTTTTTTTAAACAGGAAAAAGAGAGATTGAATGCTTACATAAGCTATCTCCCATGAGAGAAATCTTAAGAGATTTAAAATTTTACCAATTTTTAAAAAATAATTTCTTTAAAGAGGAATCCTTTCATTTTAAAAAGTTTCTCTCCCTCTCCCCTTAAGAAAGTTAAGCTCTCCCATAATATTCTATTATAATATAAAGAGAATTATTTAAATAAGGTCGTTTTATATACATATGTTAGCGTACTACTTTGGCTGTATGTGATTATTCAGGACTACTGTTACAACTGCGTAACATATTCAGTTCTGTAACAACTTTGGTTACGCCGGTGTTCTATTCCCGGCTACTCTGTATTATTTAATGAGCTGCTGAATAATACAATTACGTTTCGTATTTTACATGGCATCAGAGCCAGTGGCATGAAGGGAGAAGCGCAGCGGCAGTAGAGAAGCTTGGGCAGCAGGCGGAAATTTTTTTTTATTTGCCAGACGGGAATTTTTTTTCTCTGGGTTTGTTGGGCAGAGGATTCCTTCGGCGAGAAAAAAAAAAAAAAAGAAAAAAAGACGCAGAGCTGTGAGCGCCGGACTGCGCAGAGGAGCGGACGTCCGTCCGCCGAACGCTCTGCTCGCGGACTGTCGCGTTGCCTGTCGACTACGTCAGCGTGCGGACTGTCGCGCCATGGACGCGACAGTGCTGACGACGTCGCAGCGTGCGGACTGTCGCGCCACGGACGCGACAGCGCTGATGTCAGCACGCGCTGACTGTCGACTATCGCGGCATGGACGCGACACAGCCGACGTCGCGCGCGCGACAGGAAGGGAGACCCCCTTCTCCCCCCCGCCCGTCCGTGGGGGAATTTAAATTTAAATTCCCCGCCCGGGCCGAAGGGAGTGGCTCCCCCCCCCTTCTTACGCGGGAAGCGGAAATTTGAATTCCGCTCCCGCTGGGGTATAAACCCCCCCCCAAAAAAAAAAAATTGTGCAGCGCGAATTGCGCGCTGCGCGTGCTCTTCCCCGCCCCTCGAAAGGAAAACGAAAAAATAAAAAATCGCCCCACCCCGGTTCGAAAAAAAAAAAAAAAAAGAGCGAGTGGGGGAATTCCGGATCGCAGCAGGGAATTTTTTTTCCCGTCGAGAGGCCCGGTTCGCAGCAGGGATTTTTTTTTTCAAAATTCACTGTGAGGAGGCGGTTTGCAGGACGGGAATTTTGTTTTAAATCCACCGTCGAGAGGCCGATCTGGGCGCGGAAGCAGCAACCGTGCGACTGGAGGCCGCTGCAGAGGAGGTGGAGGTAGCAGGCGCTGTAAAAGGAGGAGGCTCTTGATCTCTTTCGGATCAGCCCGCTGGCTCACGTGGTCGTGAGCCGTGCGGTAAGGCTCAGGGAGCCTACAGGTCGGGGGTTCAAATCCCGCCGACTCCCCTCAGGTATATTTTTTTTCAAAGTAATTTTTTAATTATTATTATTTTTAATTAAAATTTTTAATTTTAATTTTTTTAATATAGTTTTAAACTTTATAAATTAAAATTATTTATTTTAATTTATTTTTTCTAAAGTTTTAAAACTATATAAATTGAAATTATTTATTTTAATTTTAAATAAATAATGATTATAAAAATGCTTTGTTAAAGAAAGCCTTTTAAGGGGGGATATTTTTCAAAAATCAAAGGGGGATAGAGAGTAATTTAAAAAAAAAAATAGCAATTTGGCATTGTAAAAGGTGCATTTTCGGCTGTGACCGACACCTTGAGGGTTATTCTTGTGGGCAGTTTTTTTATGTTGTATGTTGCATATTTCATTTTTTGCACTATAACATTAAAAACTTAAAAACAAACACTCCCTAAGTCCCCGGAATATAAAACCCATCTGTGCAATTTATTTGCAGTGCAGCGTTCGGTATTTGCGATACCTCTGGCCAGCACTTATAGGTAAAGCTGTCGTGATTTGGCTACTGTATCCGTCGCCTAATATAGTTGCTATAACGACGTCTGAGCTTGTTCTCTATAAATCGTCGGGGAGGAATAAGTACGCCATTTTTGCATTTTTTACTCCATCCACTACCCTTTATCGCACTTGTGTTTAGGCGTAAATCCTGACGAAGTATTCTTCATAGTGTTTAGGGGAAGTTACGCCCCACGCATGAGAAGAATCTTCTATGGTAGGTGCCATCAACAAGGCGATTCCCTTTCGGTACCGCTTATGTTCCACGTATCGTATGATCTCTAAAATTCACCTATAGTCTCCCTCACGTAAGGGCGGGTGATTTTTGTTGATCTTTCTAAATACCTATAGTTTCCCTCACGTAAGGGCGGGTATTTTGTACGGTATATTGGCCTAGCAAAAGGTATATCGAAAGGGGGACCAATTTGGTGATATAAGGAACCTTCACTATGGCCGTTGTTGCAAAGTTGATGACTGATCCACATCAGTTATTGAAAGGTCCAAATTATACACCATGGAAACATAAGATGAAGGCTATTCTCCAAATGGAAGATTTGTGGGATATTGTTACTGGAGTAGCAACCGAGGCCTTCACCAACAGCGAAGATCCACGAGTCCTTCGAGCGGATCAGATTGCTTTTGACAAGAAAGACAGGAGAGCAAAGGTGCTCATTTTGTTTGTTGTTTCCGATGAAGTGCAACCTCATATAGCTGATAAAGCAAGTGGTAAAGAGGCATGGGATGCCCTTAGAACCATCTATGAGGGGAAGAATGAATCCACCATTCTTCATCTTCAACAACAACTTCATAACCTGAGTTTGAGACAGGGTGAAACAGTTGAACTCTTTCTGTGCAGAGTGTCTGAGTTGAAAGAGAAATTGAGTTCTCTAGGAGATACTGTGGACGAAAAGCTTCTCATTTCACTTGTGATGAGAGCTTTACCTTCTTCATTTGATATGTTGATAACCTCCATCCAGGTGTCCCAACGACAAATTACCTACATCGAGTTGGTCAATCTGCTCCAACAACGGGAGGCACGCCAACTTCACAAGGATGATTCTTCCAATACAGCCCTATACACCAACGAGGCGAGGGTTCTAGGAAGAAAGGTAATGGGCAAAAAGGAGGCAACTTTCGGAAAGGAGGAAATTCTCAACAGGATACGAAAGGAAAAGGCAAGCAACCTCAACGAGAAGAAGAGGTGGTGCAAGATCTGTGAGAAAGACAACCATGACACCAACAGGTGTTGGCATAAGAACAAGCAAAAAGGCCAAAAAAAACCACAAAATAAGAACAAGCAACCCCAGGTGAATGTTGTTGTTGAAGAATCTGACTCAGATTCTGAATGGGCACACAAGGTGCTCATGACTACCACAGATTCCACTCAGAGGGATCCTATTTGGTATGTCGATTCTGGAGCTAGTAAACATATGATTGGCGACAGATCGTGGTTTGAATCATTTGTGGCCAAGGAGGGCAAACCTGTCACCATTGTTGATGATAAAACCTACAGGGTTCAGGGAGAGGGTACAGTTTCAGTCACTCTTCCTGATGGCAAGTGTCAGATTGACAAGGTCCTCTATGTTCCGGGATTGGCCAACAATTTGTTGTCAGTGACACAAATCCTGGATAGAAATATGGTTGTCAACTTTCGTGTTGAGAATGGAAAGAAGTGTTGTACAATTACCAGGAAGGGTAAGCAGATTGCAACAACTTCATATAAGCATGGCTTATTTGCACTAGATGCTATCTCTACTCCACATGTTGCCATGACTGTCTCTACCAAGGAGGCAACTTCCCTATGGCACAAGAGATATGGGCATCTTAGTTATGGCTACTTACTTGAGCTCAGCAAGTATGAGATGGTAAAGGGTCTTCCTTCCCTTTACGCCACATTGCCAGTGTGCTCTGACTTCTTGGCAGGAAAGCAGCATAGAGTACCATTTGAGAAGAGCTCTACAAGAGCAAGAAAACCTCTGGAGCTAATTCACACCGATCTATGCGGTCCTTTCACACCCAACAGTGTTGGAGGGAAGAGGTACTTTCAATTATTCGTAGATGACTACTCACGAAAGATGTGGGTTTTCTTTCTCAAACTGAAATCTGAAGCTTTTGCATTCTTCCGGCGAGTTCAAGAAATCCGTTGAGAAGGAGTCAGGGGCTTCTATCAAAACCCTCCGCTCAGATCGAGGGGGAGAGTTTACCTCTAATGAATTTTCTGCATTCCTAGATAAGCATGGAATCAAGAGACAGTTAACAACTGCCTATACTCCTCAGCAAAATGGAATTTCTGAGAGAAGGAATCATTCTATAATGGAAATGGTTCGTTGTATGCTCACAGGTGCAATTCTTGGGCAACAATATTGGGCAGAAGCTGTCACCACTGCAGTGTATCTTTTGAATAGGGCACCCACAAAGGCCCTAAAAGGAATGACTCCACAGGAAGCATGGAGTGGTCGAAAACCCTCCATATCTCATCTACGTATTTTCGGGTGTCAAGCTTTCATGCACATATCGAAAGAGAAAAGGAAGAAGCTAGATGAGAAAACACTGAGATGTATTTTTCTTGGATATTCTGAGCACTCTAAAGGATATCGGTTGATAGATCCTTTGACCAAGAAAATTCATATCAGCGGAGATGTTGTCTTTGATGAAGCTTTCACATCACAGAGCACATCTACGAGTACACCGAGGATATTGTGGAACCAAAGGAAGAGGAGATTCCTTCGTCAACACGAGACGAGGAGGTCCTTCTACATCTTCTTCACCACCACCGAAGCGGAATCCTAAATGGTGTACAAATACAATCGGAGATGCAAATTTATCCACTCCTCCCAATTTGAATTTGGATAGACCTCGTACACGCAGTATGGCTCAAAAGGAAAGAGAAGCCGAGAAGCCGGTGAGGTTGATGATCTTTGTCAATCTTTTGAGGAACTTTCTGTGACTCCAAGTAGAGAAGTTGAGGATATGGATATTGATGATGACAGGGCATTCATGTCTACCATAGATAGTCTTGAACCTGCATCAGTGCAAGATGCTCTTAGTGAGCCTCAGTGGAAGGCCGCTATGGATACAGAGTATGAGTCTCTGATGAAGAATAAAACTTGGAAGCTTGTTGATCTACCGCATGGAAAGAAACCTATTGGCTGCAAATGGGTATACAAAGTCAAGTACAAGGCAGATGGAACAATTGATAAGCATAAGGCCCGACTTGTTGCAAAGGGCTATGCTCAAAAGGAAGGCATCGACTATGAAGAAACTTTTGCACCTACTTCTCGGATGACCACAATTCGGGTTATGTGTGCTATGGCAGCACAATATGGGTGGAAAGTTCACCAAATGGATGTCAAAAGTGCCTTTCTTAATGGTGATCTCCAAGAAGAAGTCTATATGACTCAGCTTGAAGGATTTGAAGTGGAAGGCCAACGAGCAGAAAGTTTGCAAATTGGTCAAATCCTTGTATGAGTCCGAAACAAGCTCCTCGAGCTTGGTATATAAAAATGGACAATCACCTAATGCGGCATGGATTTAAGAGATGTCCAGTCGGATGCAAACCTCTATTTCAAGAAATAGGGTTACGAGATAGTGTTGCTTGTACTCTATGTGGATGATCCGCTCATTATAGGGAGTTCGGAAGATATGATATCTCTTGTCAAAAGAAACTTGTGCAAATATTTTGAGATGACAGATCTCGGACTTCTCCATTACTGTCTTGGTCTGGAATTCAGCCAGAAGGAGCACTCCATCAAAGTGTCTCAGAAAAAGTATGCCAAGACATTGCTCGATAAATATCGCATGACTGACTGCAAGCCAATGGCAACTCCAATGGAGAATGGACTTCAGTTATCGCGATATGATGACTCACCTCGGGTAGATGGCACTCTCTATCGACAGTTGATTGGGAGTCTCATATATCCGACCAATACTAGGCCAGATCTCGTATTTCTTGTAAACTATCTTTCGAGGTTCATGCAGGAGCCTAAGACTACTCATTGGAAAGTAGCAAAACATGTTCTTCACTATGTCCGTGGTACTATAGAATATGGCCTAGAATACAAGAGGAACAACAAATTCTTCTTGCAAGGATACACGGACTCCGACTATGCCGGATCATTTGATGATCGCAAGTCAACTTCTGGATACATTTTTCATCTGGGATCCGGTCCTGTCTCTTGGCACAACAAGAAGCAACAGGTGGTTGCTATTTCTTCAACAGAGGCAGAATATCGTGCCGCACGTGAAGCTGTGTGTGAAGTGATATGGTTACGTCGCATTCTGACAAGTATGGGCCATCCATAAAAATCTCCAATACACTTGTTCTGCGACAATCAAGGTGTTCTGAACCTCGTCAAGAATCCAGTCCATCATGAAAAAACAAAGCACATTGACACACAATGTCATTTCATTCGAGAGGAAGTTCCAAAGCACCGAATTCAGCTTCAGCACATTCCCACAGATGCTCAAGTTGCAGACATTTTCACTAAGGCACTTGGACGTGTCAAATTTGAATTGTTTCGTAGCTCACTTTGTATTGCAAAATAATGTAAGGGGATGTTAGTAGTCTAGTATAGCTATTAGTTATTACATTACCCAAATAATGTAATAAAGGGGGATGTTAGCGTACTACTTTGGCTGTATGTGATTATTCAGGACTACTGTTACAACTGCGTAACATATTCAGTTCTGTAACAACTTTGGTTACGCCGGTGTTCTATTCCCGGCTACTCTGTATTATTTAATGAGCTGCTGAATAATACAATCTGTTCCGTATTTTACATATTAACAATTGAATCCAATTATAGATAGAGAGACTTAAAAGAGAGAACTTCGATTATAATAGAGAGGAGTCAATTCTCTTATATACATATTAACAACGTTTTAATTTAAAGAGCTCTCCCCTTATTTTAAAAAGCAATAGAAATTCCCTTCCATTTATTTCAAAAGAGAAAAATACAATCCTCTATTTTAAAGTCATTACAAAGCCTACAAAAATTAAATAAATGAAGAAAGTATCCCTTTAAAAATCTCTCTTGGCTTAGGTTATTAAAGGAGAAAATAACACAATTCCTTTTTGGTTTGGAACAACATAAGAAAGCATAGAGAGGATATAGAGAGATAGATTGAGAGCTCACTTAAAAATAGAGAGGTTTTTTAATCTTCTTTAAAACTCGTCACTATCCTTTAATTTAAAAATGATGCACCTACACTTTATATAAAAGCAAAATTCCTCTATTTTACAATAGTAAGAAATCCTACCCACTCCTCTCTATCTTGTTTTTGCTCTTTTTAGGCTTAAATTTAGAAAGGGATATTTGTTATTATATTGAATTTATCCCAATAGAGGGTTTTCTATGAAGATATTTAGTATGGATTTAAGACTATTTAACCACTATTTAAAAAATAAAGAGAATGATTTCTATACATTATATCAAATTACCTGATATTTAAGATGCAAATATTCATCTATCTAGAAATAAGGGGATCACTATTTAAGACAAGCAGAGAGGGATTAAGACTATTTAAGAATCAAATAGAGGGATTTATAGATGGTATATCTATTTAAGAGGAGGTTATGGAAGTGAAGTATCCCTTCATTTGGCCAAGTTAACTACTACCTTAGCCTTACTATGACTTGCCTAAAGAGAGATATTTCTATATGGCGTATAAAATTAATATATATTTAGTATCAAACCTATTACAAAGATATTTTTTTCTATTTTACATAGATATTTATAGAGAGTTGCTTATTTTACAAAGAAAGAGAAGGATATTTACTTATAAAGAATGATATTTATCAAGAGAACCCTATATCGAGAGAAACCTACCAACATAAACTATCATATCCTATTCTATATTACAAAGATAGATATCTATTCTATATTACAAAGGGATATACCTATCCGAGCTTACCATATTCTACACAAACACCTTGTTAAATACATTAATATCTCCCTCCTTACTAAATATATTAGATAAAAAGGGAAATATGATAAGAGTGATACTTAGAACTATATCAAGACAATATACATATCTTCAATATGATATGCATACCTTTTAGATCCCATCTATAAGATATTCAAGAACAAGATTTATTATCAAATATTCAATAATGCAGTAAGGGGTTCTATAATAGCAAAATAAAGTGGTGTTTTCTACCTAGAAAGGATCACCTCTTTAAGACCAATACTATTTTAATAGAGAAAGTACAAGTTTAAAGCCTCCCCTTCTATAATAACTAAGCAAGAATTAAAGGAAGCTTACTATATTCTCTCTATCTATAGCCTTTTCTCTTTAACATTTAATGGAAGAGAGCCAAAGAAAATATGGCTCTTTTATTTTAAAGTTCACCTTTTTTAGAAGAAATGGGTAGAACATATTTTATAATTTGAATGATATCTATCCCCTTTTGAAATGAAAGAGTGAATCTAAATTTCAAAAGGAATTCCTTATTGATTGAAGGAGGAGAAACTTATGAAGACCCCTCCATTTAAATTAAATTAAAAGCTCCCCACTCCCACTATCTAAAGAGGCAAGAAGACAAATTCTCAACTCTCCCTATTCTCATTGGCCTTAACCATTCGAGTTCCCTCCCTCTCCCTCAAGATCCCCTTTACAACTACTTGAATTATATTACTAAAGTCATATTACCTTTAGTAATAATAGACTAACCAGTTTGAGTGTTGTTGTTAATACAAATATAAAATGACCTTATTTAAATAAACGAGGAAGTAGGAGATAGCTAATTTTGAGTGGGAGAGGATAAAGATATATCTTATGAGAGCTTTTTTAGGCCTAGATTTTAAGTACTCAATTTTTTCATGTATACTAGAGGAATTTCTAACTTGTTACATTTTTTCATCACCTCATCATAGGTTCGAATCTTGATCCTTTTTACCACCATAATCTCTACTTGTTCTAGGTAAAATTTTTAACATAGTCGATGGAACTAGCATTATATCCCATCTGGTTCTACAAGGCCTAAGGGATTTGAACCATGGTCTCCACCTTCCCAAGGGAGCACTTTGACCAATGAGCCAAGCCCTAATACCTAAGCACTCAAATTTTATGATATGATAAATTACATCATTTTTATTACTCATTTCAACCTATATAATCCAAATCCTCTACTTTTATAAGTTGAGTGCATATTTTAAGCACTTCACTAGGGAGCCACTCCTTGTTACTTACTGTTTATTGGGACATAGAAATATTACAATAAAATTTAAATCTCATCCCCTCTAACACATCCTATCAATTGGAAGGGGATTGAATGCATTTAAAACTTTGAGCATCCTTTCCTATCCCCTCCATTTAAAATGGATTTTTGAGGTCTCTTTAAAAAACCATGAGCACTCATAGAACCAAATACTAATAGAGTGGAAAAGATATCTTCAAGCTCTACCCCTTTAAAATAGAGAGGTTATATTTTCTAAATAGAAAGTGTGAAACAAAACCTTTTTTAATTGAAGAACCCTTTTTGAAATAGATATGGGATAGGACCCCCTCTATTTAAAAAATACCTTTTATCCTTTAAAATAGAGGGAGAGTGGAGGGCGTTAATTTTATTTGTAGATAGTGAATCATGAGAGTTTCAAAAATTGTATCTAGAATGATATATTGACTTTTGAAGTTGATAATCTTTCTTCTCTCCAAGTTCTTGCTTTCCCAATGAAAGAACATATTTTATCACTTTGATAGGTGATTAGTGTGAATCTTATTAGATCATACTAATACTATATAATAACTTAGAATGCACCAGAGTGGAAATCAATATAGCATTTGTCTATAGATGATAAAAATTCCATTAAATATGAGATCCCTTATCCTCATTTAGGAATAGAGGCTCCAAAAGCCATTTTTGCTATCTATAATTTTACTAAGGCTAAGGGATGATCCACAAGGTATGCTTTTATATGATTAATACTAGGAAGGGATTTTTTAAACCAAAGAGGAGAGCACTTTCCTGTTTTAAAATATACAGTTATCTATTTTAAAACAAAAGGGAGTATGATTATGGTAGAAATAGTATAAGCATAAAATATTTCTGAGTAGTTGCAAGTTCAAAACATGGTATACATTGATTGGGGGTACTTTGTAAACTCTTCCTCTTGAATTAAAGGAAGATTTTTCATATATTGATAGATCAAGGATTTCCATGACAAAAGTGGGTAGATCTTGTCATCCCCCCCTCTCAATGACTCACTCATTAATATGGAAATATTGTCCTCCAATTCAATGTGAGTTATCCACTTTTATTTGTGAATTTTATCATATGGCCCACAAACCCCTTTTAGACAAGACTATGTGTTTCTCCATAAATACTCAACCAAAGGAAATTTAAAATGGTATTGTTGAGATATGGAGAGGATAGCCCCCATATTTGATCATGCATGTTATCTATTATCCATGCAGACAACCTTTTCCATAAATTAATATGAAATTTTGTATTCTAAGGTTTTAGCAAGATCTTTTATGTGTTGAGAGGTGAAAACAACATATCAAGTGGGTTATATTGGGTAGACACTCCCTTCTCTACCTAGCAAACTCCTTTTTGTTTTTATAATGACATGAAATTCCTTTAGCAGTAGCATCAAGAGGGAGAAGCATGATTAGGAGTATTTTATACATTCATAGAAAAATTTAGTAAACACACTATTTTAGAGGTAGGGATTCTCCTTTAGCCCTTGTAAAATAAAATTTAGTGGTGTAAATTTAGTGGTGTATAGTAGGTCAAGGCCAAAAGAATCAATATAGACAAATCCATTGTTATTCAAAAGGAGTTGAGAATTGAGTTCAAAGCCACTAGCTTTTCATATTGTAATAAAGGTATTGACATGCCCATTTTAAAATATAGAGGAATTTGGTTCTTCAATAAAATAGCCATGATAAAATGCCAAATCTTTAGGTAGTCTTATTATGTATATAAAATGACTCAATTATGTGAGTATGACTCACTTATTTTTTCCTAGAGGAGGACAAGGAAGTCTCATCTTATGTTATGATATTACTTGCTTATTGACTTTTTAACGGATATGGAGGAGAAGTTAGCAATAGCAATAATTTTGATGTCATATATAATAGATAGACCATGTGGAGTTAGTTGATTGCTCTTTTGTGGTTTCAAAAAGTTGAGACTCCTTTAGAAATGACTAAAGATAGTGTTCCATAGGTTCATTTAATGCAATTTTTTGAAGGTCAAGAATCGTTACTTGAAATCCATTATATGGAGGTTTTTTATTTATGTTTAAATATGTTGTTGAATGAAGGAAGAAACTTGATACCTCCATCTTTCCCATTAAATTAATGATGATGAATGGGAATATATTCATTGGGAGACATTAAGAAATCACTTTGATAGGCACATATCTCTTATATAAGGTGCTAAAACCTAAAATAAATAAGGTGTTGAGCGAGCTTTTAAGTACCAAAAAAGAGGATTCCTTCTCCCTCCACGCAAACGAGCTCTTATAAATAGCCCATTCATATTCCACAAATTTAGAAATTTTAAGAGGAATCAATCCCCTCTTTTTAAATTGAGGTATCCATCCTCTCTATTTTAAAATGGGCAAAAATTAGAATAACATAACCTAAAAGTACTAGACCACCCTTCCCTTGTGCATGTTGAATGAGAGGCCAATAATGTTGCCTCCCCTATAAAAAGGAAAATGATCTAACATAGCATATATTGATAGATTCAAACTCACCTGAAGCCCTTAAGTGATATCAAGTTCAATGAATGCTATTTGATATCCATAAAAAGGTTTATTTCAAGTAGCAATAAGTCAGAGCACCAATGATTTAATATTTTAAAGGGAAATATAGATATTAGAGTAAGTAGCAATGATTGCAAGTGACTACGAGTTTTCATCCTAGGATTATTCCTAACCAGAAATCTAGAGGATAAGATATCATTATGTTGTTAGGAAAAAAACATAGGCATGCTCCATGAGCCTTGTTCTTTGAGGAAAAATCCCTAGGACTATGCAAAACCCATAATCATAATGGAGCTCTTAAATAATTGGTGGTATAGGGATAAACTAAGAATCAAGAAAGTATTATTTTAATCCCATGGATGAAATCTTCTTCCAGATATTGTTCCTTCTAGTAATGATATAATTCACGTTGAAATCAAAGGGATATCTAAAAAAAATCTCTCAATTACAAACATAGATGTTGACATCCCTGTTCAAATATGTTGAGTCACTTTGCCATATATATGCAACAGAGAAATTCATACTAGATTGATCTCTTAAAATACAAATGTAACATCATTTATCATCTATATCAACAAAAAAAGAGAGGATCCTAGGATGATATTGATAGTACTTTAAAATTCTATCACCCCTTTAAAAATTAGAGAGGGCATATATATAAAGTAGCTCTAAAAATATTGACGATTTTAGAGAGCAAATTTTGATCCCAAGGATATAATTTCTAACTTTAAGCACTTGACCAACCAACTCCTTAAAATAAATACACTCTTAAGGGAGAGGGGAATATATGGATGGCCCATCCTAAGCAACATTAACTAGTGAGTAGCATGTTAGAATCCTATGGACTAGTAAGTCACTTGTTTGATATAGATAGAGGTATTAAAAAATTTATTGTGTCATTCAAGAAGATTTTTAGAACCTTGATAGAGAGGGCTCCTAAAATTTTGGTTCATTCTTTCTATTCTAGTGCACTTGGTCCTTCTATCCATAATGCACCATATCCATGAAATAACCTCATGTGGGATAATCATTATTACATGAATCATATAGACATAAGAATGAAGGGTGATTGCTTAAGGAAGTGTGCATGTTCTCTCTATTTTAAAAGGAGCTAAATTTTAAACATGAAATAAAGTAATCAAATCACTCACCACTCATGTTATTTTCTTGTGTCAATAGGCACGAGCATCAAGATATTCTCCAACTTGCCTTTTTGGTACTATCCATCTAGGGAGAGATGATTTTCATTTATAAATATAGAATAATAACACATGTATTATCACCAACCTTTAGAGAGAGACCATCTTCATTCAATAATTTTCCCTTCCTAGAAAATTTCATCAAAAAATTAGTGCCTCAATGGATGACAAATCTGGTGACTCCCCTTTAATGAGGTTTCAAAACTCTTTAGTTATTCCCTTTTTGGAAGAGAATATTTATTATTGATCTTATAATTCAAATATAAAATTCTATTTTTTTTAGAGTCTAACATTAGACATCCTTAAAAAGGAAATTTAGTTAGTTATTTATTTTACTTCCTTAAGAAAAGGGCTCTCTAGGGTTTTAAATAAGAACAAATACAAGGATATATAGCACCTTACAATATAATATAATATAAATTTTGTGAGATAAACACAACATCGAGTTGATGACATAGCAAGCCCATAAGAAAGATCCTTGTTCTCATATCATTTTAGGATTATCCATCTTATCTAAGAAAAGACACCCTCTGTTTTAAAAAACATGTAGCACATAATCTCCATTATCAGTTTGTAGATAGAAAGTGTAAACCACATGATCAACTTGTGCAGTTAGCTCACCTTTCGGTGAACTTTAGGTAATTATATCTCTCTCCCTTTACCTCCTGATATCTCCCTCAAATTTTTATAAAAATTTATTGCCCTTAAAATATTCATGTAACAAGTCTTTTTCCTTATAAATGTGAGGGCTATCTCTCTATTCATATTAATAGGGAATCCTCTTAAGTTGTAATTAAGGATAAAATATTAAGAGAAGAGTGTTAAAATATTTTATTTCAAGTGGGGTAATGGAAGAGATCTACAGAAACTTATCCCAGAAAATAAAGTGGAAATTAACAACATAGAAGAAATGACACCACACAATGCACATATAACACATGAGATTTATCCTAGTTCACCCGATATGGGCTACTCCAACAAAACAAGGGCCACACCTCCTTGATATTATTATTCACATTCTTGCCCGAAAATGGGACATTACAATAAATATAAAGGAAACTATTTCAACCCTAAACTACTATGTGGTATTAGAATACAATGGGCACAATACCGTGGGCTAAAACCCCCACACACACCAACAACCCACCAACCGTGGGAATCCTAAAAATTGCTTCGGCATGGCCAGGGGGGCTACTACCCCCTTGGGCCCCCTGGCACCCCATTTGAGGATCTCTGCTCCCCTTACCATTTCGTACCTACCATACAATAATTACTTGGCAAAGGATGAGACACATCCAATAGTCATCCCCCACTAGCTGACCTATAATCTTGTAGAACATTGATACACTCATCTTCCATAGGGGAGAATAGTTGGAGGGAGAACTATCAATCAATGAAAGGTCTTAAAGGGGTAGAGTGCTCTCTATCTATAAGGTCAACTCGGTTCGGTTAGTCACATGGAGGACTGCGGGTTCGAACACCCTTATTTAAAGCTTTCGGAATCCTCATTTCGTAAATGAAAAGAAGCCCCCTTCCCCCCTCTATTCATAATCACAATGAGTGATAAAAAACTTAGGTTTCAACTTCCACTTTAAATAGGATTCTACCTTCCAAGCAAGAAATTTGTCTTCCTTCTTTATACTTGCACAAGGTGAATCCCTTCAATAGGCTAAGGTGATAATAAAATAAAGGTCTTTGAAGTGATATCGTACTTACCATCCCAACCCAACCCTTTATCTTTACATTTTTCTTCTCTCTCAAACTTGTTTTAAACCCGGGCCCCAATAAACAATAAATATGAATACTTCCCTCATAGAAGAACTCTTATCCCATTCCAGCCTCAGATATTCTACACAATTTAGAGCCCCTTTTTTAAACCTCTTTAGAATAGTGTGGGTGATATTTTAAAAATAAATATAAACCCAATTATGTATTAGGTGAGGTATCCCAACCATCTAGGATAGAAGACTTGCAATATGCAAAATGAATAGAAGGTGCTAGAGGAGTTATTTATTCAGGATCTAATGACTCATATATACTTTTGGTATTGGCAATATGATATATTGACTCATATATACTTTTGGTATTGGCAATATGATATATTGACTCAATGATAGATTGACAAGTTACTTATCCTCCTTCCCTCCATATATTTTTGAGGTTTTTTGTCATTCAAAAGGATCATATCGTCTATATATAGGAAATTATAGCATCATCCAACAAGCATTTTTAAGATGCATAACCTACAAATTGGCCTAAATTGGAAAAATGTGGATCAAGTGAATCTACCTTCTAGTGACTCCACATAAATACCATATGTTAAGGTCCCATTTAAAGTTTATTTGGTAGTGGAATATAGAGAGAGAAATCCCAATGCATATTCTAGGAGGTCATTTATATCTTAAATTTGGTGTAACGATGGGTACGCTTCCTCCCTTTAAGGCCCAACATTTATGCACCTTGAAATGAGAAGCAGTCAACCATGCATTCTTATGTAGTATGCCCTTTTAAAATAGAGACGATGCCTTCTACTAATTTTTCCTCAACCCATAACAACTCTTTAAATTAAAGGGCTAACGATTTTAAGTATTTTCAAGCTTGACAAAGTATGATGCTCTTTATGTACCTTAAAAGGGGCTCACTCACTAGAGCTAGTCAGATTGAATATCCCACCAGGTGGTCTATCTACCCATAGAATCATGGGTGGAAAGGGCTTAGAATTAAAAGCTAGGATATGGATGGTTCAAAGAGAGAAATGACCCAACCTATTAACACCTTCTAGAGATATTATATATTTTCCAATTCTAGATTTTTCTGAAGCAAAATCCATAAAGGATTACTTCATTCCTAGTATTCCATCAGTAGCTAGAACTCATCAATATTAGTCACTAGTTCCCCTCTTTTCATAATTATTTGAAACAATAATCTATTATAAATTATTGAATGAGAGCTCTAGTGGGCTGCCATTCCATTCTCAACCCTCTCCTCTATGCTATGGAATAAATAAATTTACATTCACTTCACTAGTAAAGGATTATATGGTTCATTCAGCCCACCTTATATGGTTCATTCAGATAGGTTGGAGGAGTATCTTTCTTTCCATCACAAGATTGAGGGATCAACCCTTTATTTATTTAAGGTGCTAAAAATAAAATGTAGTTTCTATCCAATCTAAAATTATTCTGTAAAGAAATTTTTGGTTGATCTATAATCATCTTATAAAGTGGGAAACTATAGATACCTCTCTATTTTAAAGGCTTAAAAGCTCATTCATAGAGATCAACACCAAAACGGTTTTATATAGGGGAATTGGGGTTTGAGATTGCTTAAAATTTTGCCTTGAGACCTCTCAATTTTAATATTGTTCTTTGTCCTATTTAAAATAGAGAGGAGAGATTTGAAATAAGTGAGTGGGAGGGTTCAAAGCCTATCTCTAATATTGAGAAGAGATAAGGGAAAGTCTTATTTCTTCATTGATTTTTTTTTTGAATTTAGCAAAAAACCCCTTACGGGCCCGCATTGGTCTAAGAACTAATTACTTCATTAATTAGACTTCCAGTAGTGGGACCTTATTAGGTAATGGATCATGGGAAGAACCTTACTCTACTATATATTTCTAAAAGGAAAATATATCTTTGATCATGGCAAGAAAATTGGGTATCCATATTCTAGAATATAAGAATAACATTAAAAACATTTAAATATCAACAAATCCTCTCCCCCTATATTTGAATTAATAATATGGAGTGCCCTTTTAAAATAGAACCATCCTTATATTCATGCATTATGGAAGAAAAAACATCCATGGTCGGATAGGCCTTTTATTCCTTCTCTGTGCGATTCATCTCTTAAAATAGAGAGGTTCGCTGCCTCTCCATATTCTAAGGTGTATTATAGAAGAGATAATATCCATCAATGATCATTTACAATAGGAATGGTATTCTACACTTCTAGATAGAAATAGTAGTCTTGCGCTTACACCTAATGGATTGAGCTGGCCATATCATATAGAACACGACGGAGAAGGAGCTAGAGGAACCGGTCCAATTCTATTTCGGGAGTTGCCATTGAACCAGATCCCCTCTATCCCTATTCAAGGTGCGGGGGCGAAAAGGAACCGGAGCGAGAGACCAGCACCCGATAAGTTATGAGTAGGAAAGAAATCAAGCTCTATTTTAAAACAAGGGCGATCCTCTTGATTTTAAAGGTTGAAAAAGCAAGCTGTACCTTTTCAAATAGATATATTCTAGATCAATATTTTGTTTGAAAGTAATGACTATTGTAATAGGTTATAGATCTGATCAATGAATGGTGTTGGTGGTTCCATTCCATTTTGTTTTATGGGAATAATATTGAAATGAAAGGCTTTTAAAAAATGTCTTTATAATCATAGGGTTTGATATTAATTTTTGAAGTGCCAATCCCTAGGTTATTCAAAGGGACTTATAGAATAACACCTATCCCTCCCCTCTATTTTCAATGTAAAGAGAAGCCTACCTCATTTTCTATGTTAAAATGACTTGGAGAGGAAATACGGATGAAATAAATGGGTCTTACCTTATAATATTTACCTTTATAGTAATCATCAATAATTATTGACAAGATCCAACTCCTTAAAATCTTGATGGTTTCCCATATTCATACTTGAGCGAAGGCTTTGAAATATAAAATTTGTGTATCTTACACCTTAAAAGAATAAATTAGGAATGTATCCCCTTTAAAGTTGTTCTCTCCCTTTAAAATTTGTTCGTCATTGGAAATGTTCAAAGTCTTTGGGCATAGAATCGAGTCCTCGTAAATGAGCGGAGCCATACCTCTCTCCGGGTTTGGGGAAGGCTCGAATCCTTCTATTCCAGATGTGCATGTTCTCCCCCCTCTCCCCTATATTTCAAAAGGATAAAAGCCATTCCTCAAATGCAAGACAATGGAAAACCCATTTTATAATAGGGAAGACTCATCCCAAACACTTTAAAAGCTTGAAGAGTACTTTTAAGAGGGTGCAAGAAATTTGGATACCTTATGAAGGAACTAGTCAATAAAAAATCTTAAAATCTAGTTCAAGTCAATCAAACTCTAGGAATACCACTAGGTTTGGGTTCCAAAAAATAGATGATAGTCAAGCTACAAATTTAAAATTGTTGAAATAAAAAGGTGAGGGGTAGGATCTCAAAGTCTTCATTCAAAGGTTAACAATCAATAGAAAATTGGGAATAAAAATAAAAAAAAACTAGTTTCTAGGGGTCGATAGGAGTCTTGAATCACATTCATCTTGGTTCTCTTTGCTTTTTTGCTTGTGAGCAACCTCCCTATCATTTTGTGATGAATCATTATAAGAGGTTTACTAATTAATTACTCAATATGGGTGATGACCTATATGATCTTCTCCTTCCAATTCAACATGGCCTAAGGACTATTGATATGCAAAACCAATCCCATGTCCTAGGAGATGTTTCCAATACAAATGAGCAGTTAAGAGCTACATGTTAAAAAATAGCTAGAATGGGCTCTCTATTTTTTAATGGGGTGGGGTTTTACCTAATATTGCAAGGAGAATATATTCTTGTTTCCCTTTTAGATATTTTCATTCCTTTAAGCTTTGGTGAATCACTTAGCTTTAATCAATAGCAAAGTATTACAGTCCCCTAATGCCTCTCTATTATAAGCCACTACATCTAGTTTTCAATGAAGAACATGTGCTTATATTAAGATGGGGGGTGAAGAGTATAAGATACAAATTTTTGCTTTTCAATCCATATAATAACATCAACAATATTAAATCAGTAAATATTACACAAAGCATCACACACATGAGAGACATGTTTTAATGTGGTTCACCCATGGGCTACTCCACGGAGAAAATATTCCTTATAAAATTTTCTCAACAAATTATCTTGGGAATCCTTTCCCTATTACAATGTTTATGAACCTCTGTTCAAAGGCTACACCAATCCCCTAATAAAGTTTGTGGATCTCTATCCATAGTAGAACTCTTTCTCCTCTACTCTGCCTGGTGATTCTCTTAGAAGATTACTGCCTCCATGCACTATCTTGAGGATCTCTCTCCACTGAAGATCATTTTCCTCACTCAAAAGACCTCTATCCTCACTACCCTAGATAATAGATCTCTATCCAATGGAGACTATTGTCCTTTGCTCTGTCACCTCCAAAGTCTACTCTTACTCTATTCTATCTCTATCTCAGATATGTACTAAAAACTATCCTTTGCCCTACATAAATTTGCTCAATATTTATCTCAAATATATACTAAACATTGTCCATCAGTCTAGCACAAATTTACTCAATATATGTCTCAAATCTACACAACAAGTATTCACCAAGACTTGTACCAAATCTGCCCACAAGTCTTCACCAAGACTCTCCTCAAACTTGCTTGTAAGCTTCCACAAAAGCTTACTTAAGATTTTATAAAAGCTTACTCAATTCAACTCACAAGATTTCACAACAGCTATTCAAATCAATTGCAAAACTTGCATACGAAATCAACTCAATCTATTTCACACAAACAAATTTCACTCAAAATTTTGTTTGACTCATAGAAGCATATAGAGAATTGTTAGAGACTCAATATGTTTCACACTCTTAATCACTCAATCACTTCCAAACTCTTTTCAAATCAATTTAGTATAAAGAACAATTTGTTTCACATAACTTGAACTATCATTTTAAAACTTACAATCAACTAAGCTTAATCAAATGTACTCAACAAATCACTTAATGAAACACAACTTGTTTATAAACCTTATACAAGTGTTTCACAATGCTTCCAACAACTCTCATTATGGAACTCAAACCTTAACTCAATATGATTCCAAATTCACATAACAATGATACTCATGATATTTTCACAAACCCTAGTTCAATATAGTTGTCAATTTCTCACTCAAATGTTCTCACAAACATTCATCAATCATGCACATGAAAGCTTACTCAATCATTTCCAACAATGATTATCAAACAAACCTTTTCACTCCAACTTAGCATTCACAACATCAAACTCAACAATATTTCACTCACAAGGAATATGTGCCCATACATTTTTTTTTATGAATAATTAACCTCAAAATCTGTCTCAATCACAATTGCTCCCTTTGGAAATATTAAAGGTTAGGTCGAAAACTCTTCCCAAAATTTCATTCAAATGATACCTCAAAATATTTCACCATACAAAGCATTAAATCTCAATTACACCTTATAATCTCCACACTTCAAAATATAAGTCAACAATTTTGTTTAAAGAGAAACAACCACAATAATCTTCTTTAGCACTTCATGTCTTCTCTCAAAATAATTAATACATCATAGCTTTATCTCAAAATAAAATATAATTTTCTTTTCCAACCTTATAACTCCTATCTCAATTCAAATCATCAAAAACACAATAAAATATTTAACTTTTATAAACCTTATACCTCCCTCCTAACAAAAATAATCATGCCACATTAAAACCTTAGGAGCAAATTTAATTTAAATAATAAATACCTCTTTTCCCTCGGTGGGATTTGAACTCCCACTGTGCTGCCACCAGTGCCCTAGCTACGACCCACTTGCCGCATGAGCTAGGTGCTCACCTTGGAATACAAAAGCACCTTGTGCACTTTGTATTGAGTGTTGGGTGCCTAAACCAAAAATGACCATGCAAAAACTATCATCGGAGTTCGATCGTAGGACCTCCTACTCGTCAGTGCCCTAACACACATCCACTTGCCTCTTGCCCAACCACCATGATTGGCAATGAGGCTCCAAGCCTCCCTCCTTTTATCCCTTCGATGGCTGCCACATAAGTTAAAATTTATCCTTTTTTTTCACATAGATCGTAAAACTTTTGCAAGCACGCTGAATTAAGTTCGATCAAAGGTAAGGTTTTAATTCACCAAAGGCATATGGTATTTATACCATTGTGCCATCTCCTTTAGCACGTTGGTGGATGAAAAATATAATCGACGTGCACTTATAAATTAAAGTTTTGCTCTTATAACCCTAACCTTAGGGTTAATTAAATTAAATTATAATGAAATTATTAAAATTAATTTAACCACTTTAGGTCTTACCATTAGACCTTTAATATTATAATATTTATTTTCTTGGGCCTTCCTATTGCTCCTTTAGACCTTATCTAACCACCTTGAATATTATAATAGGGAATATTATAATATTATTTCTCTTAGGCCTAGAAGCAATATTTCTCTTGCACTACTTATGGAAACTGATGCTTGACATCTATGACAACAAAACTTGGTCATATTTCCAAAAATATCCCCCTTTGTCATTGATGGCAACCCATTTACCTTTTACCATTTCCTTTACCTCTTTCTATTTTTCTCCCACTGACTGAATGCTCTCTCCCTAACTCAAGTCTCTCCCCCTTTGTCATCAATGGCAAAGGGCCACCTTTGGGGCTTGGGACTAAGAATGAGACTCTTAGCTTAGCCCCTCTCCCACCTCATTTTGAGGTGGTTAATTCTAGGTTGGGAGTATAACTACTCCCGAATTTCCTCAAAGATACTCAAAAGTCTATTTCAGAAGTGTTGAGCAAAGTGCAGAAATAGTATTGTCATTGTTGTCAACACAGACAGATAGATCAATTGATGATGCAGTGGACAGGAGTTCAGAGGTCGGTCAGAGCATGTACAATGAATTTCCAAGAAGACAAAAGTGGCCCAGATTCAAAGGATCAAAGAAAAAGACAAGTAAGAAAACTGTCGCGATATCGCGACATGTTTTTTGTCGTGATTTCGCGACATATCGGAGGAGAGAGAAAATGCTAGCAAAAATGTCACGATATCGTGACATATCGGAGGAGAGAGAAAATGCTGGCAAAACTATCGCGATTTCGTGACATGTTGGAAGAGAGAGAAAATGCTGGCAAAACTGTCATGATTTCGTGACATGTTGGCAGAGAAGAAAGCAAGTGGAAAACCTGTCGTGATTTTGTGACATGTTCAAAGAAGAAGCGCATGTAGGGAAAAATGTCACGATTTCACGACATGTTGGGAGAGAAGGACAAGCAAAGAAAACTGTCAGTGATTTCGTGACATGTTTGGAGAGAAGGCGCAAGAAAGAAAACTATCATGATTTCATGACATGTTTGGAGAGAAGGCGCAAGCAAAGAAAACTGTCATGATTTCATGACATGTTTGGAGAGAAGGTGCAAGCAAAAAAAATTGTCATGATTTCATGACATGTTTGAGAGAAAAGGTGCAAGCAAAGAAAACTGTCATGATTTCACGACATGTTCGGAGAGAAGGAGCTCGCAAAGAAAAGTGTCACGATTTCATGACAATCTGTAAGAGAGGCAGTACGGATGAAAATGTGTCATGATTTCGTGACATGTTTGAGAGAAAGAGCTTGCAAGGAAAAGTGTCATGATTTCATGACAATTTGCAAGAAGAAGAGCTAAGGAGAAAAGATGTCACGATATCGCGACATGTCACATTTTTACGACCTGAAGAGAAGAGAAGAGCTAAGGAGAAAAGATGTCACGATATCGTGACATGTCGCATTTTCATGACTAAGAGAGGAGAGAGAATGTACGGAGATAGAAATGTCATGATATCACGACAATAGTAGAGAGGAAGACTCCGAAGGATGAAGTGTCACGATTTCATGATAGAAGCAAAATGAAAGAGCATGGAAGTAGAAGCGTCACGATTTCATGACAAATTCAAGGAGGAAGAGCTCAATGGTGAAGATATCATGATTTCGTGACATGTTCCATTTTCATGGGTGAAAGATAGAGAAAAGCACAAGGCAGCAAAGATGTCATGATTTCGTGACATGTTCCATTTTCACGAGCGAAAGACAGAGAAGAGCTCAAGGTAGTGACATGTCATATTTTCACTGGTGCAAGCCGAGAAGAGTGTACGAAAGCGAAAATGTCACGATTTCATGACATGTCATGTTTTCACGAGTGCATGCCGAGAAGAGTGCAAGGAAGCGAAAAGTGTCATGATTTCATGACATGTCATGTTTTCACTGGTGCATGCCGAGAAGAGTGCAAGGAAGCAAAAAGTGTCATGATTTCATGACATGTCATGTTTTCGCTGGTGCAAGCCAAGTAGAGTGTACGGAGGCAAAAAGTGTCACGATATCATGACATGTGTTTTTGCGCATGCAGGCCGAGAAGAAGACAAAAAGGTTGTCAGAGCGGCGGTTCTAATTGAGAAGAGAACGAGCCATAAATGAACAGATAAGAAGGTTAGAGCCATAAATGAATAGATAAGAAGGTCAGAGCCATAAATCAGAAGATAAATCTGTCAGAACGGTGGATTTACTGTCAAAGCTCCGAAATGAGCAGAGAAAGCTGTCAGAGCATAGTAAGTAGAGTCGAAAGAATGTTTTCGTGTACAGTAAGTTAGGGTTAGGGTTGAGCTCTGCAAGGGGATATAGTGCTGAAACATACAAAAAAGAAAAATATAGAGAGAGAGCGACCGTGAGTGAGAAGAATATATAGGTGTTTCATGAATTGAAACAGAGATTGGAAGAGCAATAGACCAGTGAGGGTCTTGTAGAAGAGAAGGCATTTTTATGTCATTGAAAAAGTTCAGAACTGAAGTCCAAGTTGGTGCTTGGAATTAGGGGGTTGGTGCTCCTTTCAGTTGGTGCAGATAAATTAGGGGTTGGTGCTCCTTTCTGTTGGTGTAGATAAATTAGGGGTTGGTGCTCCTTCCAGTGGGTGCTAGAAAATTGTTTGTAAAGTTGGTGCTTTGCAAAGGCTGGATTTGGATGGGTGTCCAAGCAGTCTAATTTTTGAGGAGTAGCCAAAACTGGTGAACCTCGTTAAATTGTGTGTTGTGGAATGCTCTCTTGTTTAATTGCTTTATCTATTTTTAAGTTCTCCTTGCTTAAGTTTTAAAGAGTTGTAGATCTGAATTTAAATAGCTACACTGATTCACCCCCCCTCTTAGTGTCATTGTGAGAATATCAATTGGTATCAGAGCAAGGTTCCTGAACAAGCTCAATCAGCTAAGGTGATCTTGGAAGAAACACAATGGCCGGTGGTGAAGGATTTTCATCCAACAAAGCTCCTTTGTTCGATGGAACTAATTACTCTTTCTGGAGACTCAGGATGCGGACATATCTATGTGCTTTGGGATATGACATTTGGGAGTCAGTAGACAGTGGATACACAATACCCTCTACTCCTTCCAACTAGATGCTGAGAAGAAAAAGTTTGAGAATAACTCTAAAGCAAAGAATGCTATAATGTGTGGGTTAGTAGACAGTGAACTGATAAGGATCATGAGCTGTAAAATGGCAAAAGACATGTGGGACAAACTACAGAGCATTCATGAAGGAGACGACAAGATCAAGGAAGCCAAGCTACAAACGCATCGAGCTCAGTTCGAAGCATTAAAAATGAATGACGATGAGAACATAGAGGCCTATATGTTGAGAGTCAATGGAATCATTAATGCGATTAGAGGACTCGACGAGGAAATGGAAGATGCGGTCATCGTGAAAAAGGTACTAAGAACTCTTCACAAAAGATTTGATTCTAAAGTTTTTGCTATAGAAGAAGCTAAAGATCTAAATACTTTTAGCATGGATGAAATGCATGGTTCTTTAACTGCATACGAAATGAGAATAGGACAAACTAAGCCCTCGGACAGAGAAGCTGCTTTTAAAGCACACAAAAATATAAAAGCTAAACAAGAATCTGAGGAAGAAGAGTCTTCAGATGAAACAGAAGCAAACTTTGTTAGGAAACTAATAAAGGGAAAAGGAAAGTACAGAGGAAAGTTACCGTTTAAGTGCTTCAACTGTGGAGGCATCGGGCACTTTGCAGCTAATTGTCCAATGAATGAGAAAAACAAAAATGGTGAAGGGTCACACCAAGAAAGAAGTGACTGGAAGAAGAAACCACATTTTAGAAAAAGCAACTTCAAGAAGAAAAGTTTCATATCCAAGAATGTCAGCTCTTCTGAAGACTGGTCTGGTGAGGATTCTGAAGAAGAAGCAGGTGAAGCTCTGTTCATGGCATTTGAAGAAAGAAAAACAGAGGAAAAATAGGAATGTAATGAAAAACCTGAGGATGAGGCTGAAGTGTATCTGGAAGGTGAGTTGGTTGCTGCACTTAAAGAGCTGAGCATAGAAAGGAAAAAGAATAAAAAGGTTTCAAGAAAGCTTGAGGATGCCAATGAAATAATAAACAACTTGAAAGTACAGATAGACGAATTTAAGAAAATGTCTGAAGTTCTCAAAGTACAATTAACCGTAAAGACTGATGAGTGCAGCAAGCTAGAAGAAGACATTGTTAGGTTAAGGATGCAGCTAGAGGAGATGAATCAGAAATTGAGTTGTTATCATAAGTTTGAAGAAAGTTCTGTAAAGCTGGATAAAATTATAAATAACCAAAGGCCTTCGGGCATCAAATTTGGTTTGGGCTTCGATGAAGGAGAATCATCAAAGGGATCAAAGGCCATAAATGTAGAACCCATAAAGAAAGAAGATAAGATCAGGGTTGATCAAGAAAAACAAATCATGCCAAAGAAAGCAATAATGCCAGACTCAAGAGGAGTACTGACAAAGATGGATTCACAAAAGTCACACATCCAAGAAGGAGAAGATTCATGGCTCCTACTTCAAAATGGCAAAGACCTTCACCCAGGTTTAATCATTCCTTTTCTGGTTATTGTTTTAAATGCAATGCTTATGGTCATAAGATTTCAGATTGTAGTTATAATGTAGCACAAAGGAATTTCACCAGTAGAAATGTCTTTTCACCATTGATGGATTATGCAGTAGAATGTTATAACTGTCATAATTTTGGACACATTGCAAGAAACTGTAGAAGCACTTTTGTAGCAAATAAATATCAGGGTAGAAAATCTCAACCAAATGGATTGAAACAAAACAAAAAATTTCCTAAAAAATAGGCACAAGCTAATGAAAGGGGAAAGGCAAAACAAGTAGCCAAAAATGCCATCAAACCAGAATGGAAAGAAAAGGAGAAACTCTAGAAAGAAAAGGAGAAACTCCAGGAAGAAAAGGAATCTTTGATTGTTCAGACTGCTTTTAAAGCACAGAACAAATCTGCACCATGGATACTTGATAGTGGATGCTCCAGTCACATGACAGGTGACAAGCAAAAATTTGAGAAGTTACAGAATTACGAAGGTGGTTCTGTGAAATTTGGAAATAATGATGGAGCAAAGATAGTTGGCAAAGGATCAGTCAAGATCAGTGACGGAAAGATCAATTCAAAAGAAGTCTTGTTTGTGATTGGTCTGAAGCATAACTTGCTCAGCGTAAGTCAAATCTGTGACAGAGGTCATGAAGTAATTTTTAAGAAGCAGGGTTGTGAAGTGAGAAAAGCTAATAGTGGGAAGTTGATTGCTACTGGATCAAGGACTTCGGAAATCTGTATACTCTCTCAGAGACTTCAGAAGGAGCATGCTTGATTGGATAGGAAGATGAAAATTGGTTGTGGCACAAGAGGCTCGGTCATATCAGCTTTGAAAATTTGGTAAAAATAAGCTCAAAAAGGGCGGTAAGAGATATACCCTCCATTGGCAAACCACTAAATAGTATTTGTGCTTCATGCCAAAAGGGGAAGCAAACTAGAGCCACATTTAAATCAAAGGAGTACTTTACCAACAAACCTTTAGAACTAATACATACCGATTTATGTGGACCCATGAGAACACAAAGTATAAATGGTGACAAATACTTTATGTTGTGCATAGATGACTATTCCGAATGACCTGGATATTATTTTTGAAGCAGAAATCTGAAGCTTTTGAAATGTTCAAGACTTTCAAAAACCAAGTTGAGAATGAAACAGGAAAGAGGATCAAATGCTTAAGATCAGATAGAGGAGGAGAGTTCATCTCAGAGGAGTTTGCAGAATACTATCAAAAACATGGGATCAGAAGACAGTTTTCAGCAGCAAGGACACCTCAGCAGAATGGTGTTGTAGAAAGAAAGAACAAAACTGTGCAGGAAATGGCATGGACGATGTTGACTGAGAGCAAAATTGTAGACAGATTTTGGAAAGAGGCAGTCCATACTGTAGTTTATATCCAAAACAGGTGCATGTTGAGGACGCATGAAAGCAAAACCCCTTATGAGCTATGGTTCGGCAAGAAGGCAACAACAAAATACTTCAAAGTCTTTGGCAAGCAAGTGTTACATCAAAAGAACTGAAGATAATCTTGGTAAGTTTGAAGATAGAGCTGATGAAGGTATTTTTGTTGGCTATTCATCAAAAAGCAAAGCTTACAAATGCTACAACAAAAGGCTAAAGAAAATTGTAGACAGTGCCGATGTTAAATTTGATGAAGATAGGAAACGAGCAGTCAGCTGTGAAGAAAACTACCCTATTTATGAAGAAGTTATTGAAGGAGATGAAGAAAAGGAAATAGAAGAGATTCAAAAAATTGACCCAGATGATTTAAGTATTGATTAGAAGTAGAAGAAAACAAAAAATTCAAAACAGGAAGCTGGCAAAAAAATCATCCCAGAGAGCAAATTATTGGGGACCCCACAGTTGGTGTTAAGACAAGAAGAAGAGTAGTAAGTAACTACTCCCTATTATCCAACATTGAGCCCAAAAATATTGCTGAAGCAAGCACAGATGAAAGTTGGATGAAGGCAATAAACGAAGAACTAGATCAGATTGAGAAAAACAAAACCTAGGAGTTAGTACCAAAGCCTGCAAACAAAAACATAATCGGTACTAAATGGATTTTTCGAAACAAATTGAATGAAGATGGACAGGTTGTAAGGAATAAAGCAAGATTGGTCTGTAAAGGCTATGCTCAAGTTGAAGGTATTGATTTTGAGGAAACTTTTGCACCAGTGGCTAGACTCGAGGCAATCAGAATGTTTTTGGCTTTAGCAGTCCACAGGAATTTCAAAGTTTATCAGATGGACGTGAAATCAGCATTTTTGAATGGAAATCTTGAAGAAGTTTATATTGAGCAGCCAGATGGTTTTCAACTCGGTGATAATCCCAACTTTGTTTGCAAGTTGAAGAAAGCTTTGTATGGCTTGAAACAGGCACCCAGAGCATGGTATGCAAGACTAGACAACTATCTCACTAAACAAGGGTTCAAGAAAGGTATGGTGGATAGTAACTTGTATGTCAAAACAGACAATGGCCATCTTATTGTCCTTGTTGTTTATGTAGATGATATAATTTTTGGCAGCAGCAATGATGAGTCATGTAGAGACATAGCAAATAAAATGCAGAAAGAATTTGAAATGTCTATGATTGGTGAACTTTCATATTTCCTCGGACTGCAAGTTAACCAAAATGAAAAGGGTATTTTTATTTCTCAAGTTAAATATGTGAAAGAAATGCTGAAAAAGTTCACAATGGAGGATTGTAAACCCATTAGCACTCCCATGACAACAGGTTGCAAGTTGAGCAAGGATGACAAATCTCCGGATGTAGATCAAACCATGTACAGATCTATGATTGGAAGCCTCATTGTATTTGATAGCTACTGGACCAGATATCTTACAGGGCAGTATGCATGGTAGCAAGATTTCAGGGTAGTCCCAAAGAGACTCATGTGACAGCTGTGAAGAGGATTTTTAGGTACCTCAAGGGTACTATGGAGTATGGGTTATGGTACCCAAAAGGTAAGGACTTCACTCTTATTGCATATTTCGATGCAGATTGGGCAGGATGTATAGATGACAGAAAGAGTACCAGTGGAGGTGCATTCTATCTTGGAGACAAAGTTGGTAGCATGGCACAACAAGAAACAAGAATCGTCTCTCTATCCACAAGCAGAGGCAGAATACATTGCAACAACAACATGTTGTACACAGATTTTATGGATGAGACAAACCCTGAAAGATCTTGGCATTAACTTCAAAGAGCCAATTTCAGTTAAATGTGATAATACCAGTGCTATTAACATCTCAAAGAATCCGGTTATGCATTCTCGCACCAAACATATTGCAATCCGGTATCACTTTTTGAAGGATAAAGTTGCAGAAGGTGAGGTTAAATTGGATTTTGTTCCAACTACAGAGCAAGTAGCGGATATCTTCACTAAACCGTTGCCCAAGGAAGTTTTTGAATACCTTCGCAATAAGTTGGGAGTGGTCACACTACCCAAGAACTGACTAGCTATCGGGAACACATTCTCAGGGGGAGCATTTATATATTTGATTACCTGTTTGCTCATGTTTGTAATTTTTGCTAACTGTAATATTGTGTGCCTGAGAATGTTGTGCATGGACTCAGGGGGAGTCTGCAGCAACCCTTTGGTATTATTGTCAAAGGGGGAGAAGAATTACAGGAAATTGCACATGTGTTGCCAACAATTCCAAAGGGGGAGATTGTTGAGCAAGGTGCAGAAATAGTATTGTCATTGTTGTCAACACAGACAGATAGATCAATTGATGATGCAGTGGACAGGAGTTCAGAGGTCAGTCAGAGCATGTACAGTGAATTTCCAAGAAGACAAAAGTGGCCCAGATTCAAAAGATCAAAGAAAAAGACAAGTAAGAAAACTATCACAATTTTGTGACATATCAGAGGAGAGAGAAAATGTTGGCAAAACTGTCACGATTTCATGACATATCGAAGGAGAGAGAAAATGCTGGCAAAAATATCACGATATCGTGACATATCGAAGGAGAGAGAAAATGTTGGCAAAACTATCACGATTTCATGACATGTTGGAGGAGAGAGAAAAGCTGGAAAACTGTCATGATTTCATGACATGTTGGAGGAGAGAGAAAGGGAAAACTGTCACAATTTCGTGACATGTTGGAAGAGAAGAAAGCAAGGGAAAAACTATCACGATTTCGTGACATGTTGGAAGAGAGAAGCAGGAAAAGCTGTCACGATTTCGTGACATGTTGGGAGAGAGAAGCGCAAGTAAGAAAATTGTCATGATTTCATGACATGTTTGAAGAGAAGGCGCAAGCAAAGAAAACTATCGTGATTTCGTGACATGTTTGGAGAGAAGGCGCAAGCAAAGAAAACTATCACGATTTCGTGACATGTTTGGAGAGAAGGCGCAAGCAAAGAAAACTGTCATGATTTCATGACATGTTTGGAGAAAAGGCACAAGCAAAGAAAACTGTCATGATTTTGTGACATGTTCGAAGAGAAGGAGCTTGCAAAGAAAAGTGTCATGATTTCATGACAATCTACAAGAGAGGCAGTATAGATGAAAATGTGTCGCGATTTCATGACATGTTTGAGAGAAAGAGCTTGCAAGGAAAAGTGTCATGATTTCATGACAATTTGCAAGAAGAAGAGCTAAGGAGAAAAGATGTCACGATATCGTGACATGTCACATTTTCGTGACCTGAAGAGAAGAGAAGAGCTAAGGAGAAAAGATGTCGCGATATCATGACATGTCGCATTTTCATGACTAAGAGAGGAGAGAGAATGTACGAAGATAGAAATGTCACGATATCGTGACAACAGTAGAGAGGAAGACTCCGAAGGATGAAGTGTCATGATTTCATGATAGAAGCAAAATGAAAGAGCATGGAAGCAGAAGCGTCATGATTTCATGATAAATTCAAGGAGGAAGAGCTCAAAGGAAAGTGTCATGATTTCGTGACATGTTCCATTTTCATGGGCATAAGAGAGAGAAGAGCACAAGGCAGTGAAAATGTCATGATTTCATGACATGTTCCATTTTTGCGGGCAAAAGAAGAGTAAGAGCTCAAGCGATCAACATGTCATGTTTTTGCTGGTGCATGCAGAGAAGAGTGTACGACAGCGAAAAGTGTCACGATTTCATGACATGTCATGTTTTCGCTAGTGCATGCAGAGAAGAGTGTAAGGAAGCGAAAAGTGTCATGATTTCATGACATGTCATGTTTTCACGGGTGCATGCCGAGAAGAGTGCAAGGAAGCGAAAAGTGTCACGATTTCATGACATGTCATGTTTTTGCTAGTGCAAGCCAAGTAGAGTGTACGAAGGCGAAAAGTGTCGTGATATCGTGACATGTTGTGTTTTCATGCATGCAAGCCGAGAAGAAGACAAAAAGGCTGTCAGAGCGACGGTTCTACTATTGGCGTAGAGAAAAGTCGAGCCATAAGAGAACAGAAAAGGTTGTCAGAGCCATAAATGAATAGATAAGAAGGTCAGAGCCATAAATGAACAGATAAGAAGGTCAGAGCCATAAATCAGAAGATAAATCTATCAGAATGGTGGATATACTGTCAAAGCACTGAAATGAGCAGAGAAGGCTGTCAGAGTGCAGAGAAGGCTGTCAGAGCATAGTAAGTAGAGCCGAAAGAATGTTTTCATGTACAGTAAGTTAGGGTTAGGGTTGAGCTTTGCAAGGGGATATAGTGCTGAAACATACAAAAAAGAAAAATATAGAGAGAGAGCGGTTGTTAGTGAGGAGAAGGAATATGTGTTTCATGAATTGAAACAGAGATTGGAAGAGCAATAGACCAGTGAGGGTCTTGTAGAAGAGAAGGCATTTTTATGTCATTGAAAAAGTTCAGAACTGAAGTCCAAGTTGGTGCTTGGCATTAGGGGGTTGGTGCTCCTTTCTGTTGGTGCAGATAAATTAGGGGTTGGTGCTCCTTTCTATTGGTATAGATAAATTAGGGGTTGGTGCTCCTTTCTGTTGGTGCAGATAAATTAGGGGTTGGTGCTCCTTCCAGTGGGTGCTGGAAAATTGTTTGTAAAGTTGGTGCTTTGCAAAGGCTGGATTTGGATGGGTGTCCAAGCAGTCTAATTTTTGAGGAGTAGCCAAAACTGGTGAACCTCGTTAAATTGTGTGTTGTGGAATGCTCTCTTGTTTAATTGCTTTATCTATTTTTTAAGTTCTCCCTGCTTAAGTTTTAAAGAGTTGTAGATCTGAATTTAAATAGCTACACTGATTCACCCCCCTCTCAGTGTCATTGTGAGAATATCAAGAAGTGGCTTAGTAAAAATGTTTGCAATATGCTCCTTTGTAGTAACATATTCCAACCAGACTTGCTTATATGTCACCTGTTCTCTCAAAAAATGATACTTGATCAGAATATGCTTTGTCCTAGAGTGCATCACTATTTTTTTGAGATATTTATAGCACTTGTATTATCACACAATATGGAAATAGGGTGATCATGATTTATATTGAAGTCCTCTAGAGTTCGTTGCATCCATAATACCTATGTACAACAAGCAACTACTGTAATATACTCTATCTCTGTTGTGGATAAGGATACTGAAGCATGTTTCTTACTTAGCCAAGAGACTAAACAGTCTCCAAGAAAGAATTCTCCACCACTTGTAATTTTTCCTATCGTCAATACTGCCAACCCAAATTGCATCTGTATAAGCTATGAGAGTGAAACTATCACTTTTAGGATATCAGAGCCCAAAATCCATAGTCCCTTTTAGATACCTGAGAATCCTCTTTACTATTGCTACATGTGTCTCTTTGGGTGCTACCTAAAACCTTGCCACTAATCCCACTGCCTGCATAATATCTGGTCTAGTAGTTGTGACGTACAATAAGCTACTAATCATAGATCTATATTGTTTTTTGATTTACCTCTAGAGATTCATCATATTTTCTTAACTTACATCTTGTAACCATGGGAGTACTTACTAGTTTGCAATATTCTAACTTTAATTTCTTTAGCATCTATTTTATATACTTGGTTTGTGAAAGGAACATACTTTTCTATGATTATGAAATCTAAAGTCCAAGAAAGAAGGAAAAATCACCATGCATAGACATCTCAAATTTATTCTACATGTTTTTTGCAAATTTTTGACACATCTTATCATTGTTCCCTCCTAAAATGATGTCATCCATGTAGAAAACCATAATTAGTAGACCATTCCCTTTATTTTTTATGTATAAGTTATTGTCCACTATTCCTTTCTTAAACCTCTATTCCTGAATGTACTTATCTAATATTGAGTACCATGCTCTAGGATCCTGTTTTAGACCATATAGTGCCTTCTTCAATCTGCATACATAGTTTGGTTTACCTGTTAAGCTGAATTCCTCTAGTTGCTCAATATAAAATTCTTCTAGAACACCATTTAGAAATGTTGATTTAACATCCATATAATATACTTTGAAGTTTTTAAAACTTTATAAGGCTAAGAACATTCTTATAGATTCAAGTCATGCAACTGGAGCAAATGTCTCATCAAAATTAATTCCCTCAACTTGTGCATAACCCTTGCACACTAACCTTGCTTTATTTATGACTACCTGGCCATATTCATTTAACTTGTTTTTGAATACCCATTTAGTGCTAATCACATTTTTGTTTTTTGGTCGTGGAACAAGTTCCCAAGTCTTACTTTTCTCTATCTGATCTAATTCCTCATCCATTGCCTTAATCCAAAACTTATCTTCACTTGCCTCATTGAAGTCTTTTGGCTCAATTTTGGATAATAAAGAAAAATTTGCTTGTTGATTTTATGTTATTACCCTTCTCCTTAACTGTCTCTCATCTAGATTCCCAATGATTAGATATCTTGGATGATATTTCTGTACATACATGGGTGGAGTCTTAGGAAGAAGTCTTTGTGTTTCTTCCTCTTCTTCTTCTGATTCCTCACAAAACTCTTCTTGACAACTTCCATATTCCTAATACACAATTTATTCAACTAGTTCTCTTAATCCTATCTTATCATCACATGTTACATTTATACTTTCTAAAATAGTACGTGCCCTTTTATTGTAGCATCTATAGGCTTTGCTCTATGTAGAATAACCAAGAAAAATACCCTCATCACATCTTGGATCAAACTTGCCCAAATGTTTCTCTTTCTGTCTTATGTAACACTTACTTCCAAAAATTTTGAAGTTCTTCACAATGGCTAATATTCCCTTCCAAAGATCATCTAGATTCTTGTGATGGTTTAATATTATTTGAGCCCTATTGATGATATAAATTGTTGTGTTTACTGCATTGCTCCAAAATCCATCTAAAATCTTGGATTCATTTAACATAGCTCTAGCCATATTCTCAATAGTCCTATTCTTCCTCTCAAATACTCCATTTTGTTGAGGAGTTCTTGTAGCTGAGTATTCTTTCTTGATTTCATGTTGTTCATAGAAATCTATAAATTCATTTAAGGCAAACTCTCCTCCTTTGTATGATCTCAAACACTTAATACTCTTACCTATTTTATTTTAAACTCGTTCTTTAAATGCCTTAAATCTACCAAGTGCTTCTGAATTATCTTTCAATAAGGCTACCCAAATCATTCTGGAGTAATCATCTATAAACAATATGAAGTAACTTTCAGCTTGAATACTCTATGTTCTGGTAGGACCACATATATCAGTATGTATTAGTTTCAATGACTCAGATGACATATATCCCTTTGATTTGAAACTTGTTCTAGTTTTCTTTCCATGCTGAGAAGGTATACAAATTGTGTTTTGTGGCCTTTTTAGTTTGAGTGAATCTTTGACAACTTGTTTATTGCTTATGTTCACTATGTTGTCAAAATTAAAATGACCCATTCTTCTATGCCACAACCAAATTTCATCTTCTTGTGATAGAAAATACTTCTCTTCTTTAATATCATTAAGCACATAGATGTTGCTTGTAGTTCTACTTACATTTGCAATGATCTTTACAGTTTTAGATTTTCTTATCTCACATCTATTTGGATGAAATGTAACCATGTGCAAAGAACACAAGATTATACTGGGAGGGGGATGAACATTATAAGACCACTTTTTAATTTTATTTCCCAATCAATATTATGCAATGTAAATATAGCAATATCAATAGTAGTAATAAAAGCAATGCACAAATCACCACACACAATAGAGACACCAATTTAACATGGTTCACCCAATGTGGGCTACTCCACGAAGAAAAATTTTCACTAAAATTTTTGCAATCAATCTGTTGGTAGTCCTTTCCCTATTACAATGTTTATGGACCTTCGTCCAAAGGAGACACCAATCCCCTAATCAAGTTTGTGGATATATATCCATAGGAGAACTCCTTTCTCCTTAGCTCTGACTAATGATCTTCTAGAAGAACTATTGCCCCCACTACTTTGGCTAATGGATCTCTATCCACTGAATCCTCTTGTCCTCACTTCCCTAGCTAATGGATATCTATCCACTGGAGACTGTCGTCCTCTATCCTCTATCACCTTCAAATATTTTTCTCAAATATGAACTAAACACAATCCTTCGGTTTAGAATAAATATATTCAATATCTGTCTCTGGTCTGGTACAAACCTATCCTAAAATTTGCATCAAACTATGTCCTCTAATTTGCACTAAACATAGTATTTCGGTCTAGCACAAATATATCGTCAATATATTCTTTGATTTGCACTAAACACAATCCTTCAGTCTAGCACAAATATGTCCTCAATATTTGTCTTCAAGCCTTAACACAAAGTTTGACTTAATCTCAAATCAACTCTACTAGATCTGCCCCAAACCTTAACCCAAGGCTTTAACAAATCAATCAATCAACTCTGCTCACAATTATACTCATAGACTTATCTCAAATATGCATTATAAGCTTCCACAAAAGCTCACACTAATCTATCCACAAGTCCTCTCTAGAAATTTTCCAATCTGCTCTCAAGTCTTCACTAAGACTTGCCTCAAATCTGCTCAACAAGTCCTCAATAGAACTTATCTCAATCTGCTCAATAATTCCTCACTAGAACTTATCCAATATTTGCTCTCAATCTGTATTGTAATCTTCCACAAAATCTCACACAAATCTATCCACAAGTATTCTCAAAGAATTACCTCAAACATGCTCAACAAGTCCACACTAGAAATTGTCCAATTTCATAGAAACATAAAGAGAATTGTTAGAGACTCAATATGCTTCTCACTCATCACAATGCTCAATTATTTTCAATCACTCTTTTAGAAACATACAAAAAATTGTTAGAGACTCAATATGCTTCACATTCACCTCAATACTCAATCACTTTCAATCACTCTTTTAGAAACATACAAATAATTGTTAGAGACTCAATATGCTTCACATTCACCTCAATGCTCAATCACTTTCAATCACCTTCTCAACTCAATTCAGAATATAGAATAATTTATTTCATAGAACTTGAACTATCACTTCACACATCCACTTGAATAGGCTCAACCAATCACTCAATGAAATAATCCTTGCTCTCAAACCCTAGTCCAAGCATATGAACACTCACTCAAAATATATCCAATAATGCTTATCAACCAATATAACATAACAATTATACTCATGTTCTTTCCAAACCCTAGTTCAAGTTCTTCACTCAATTACTCACTTCAACAAAAATTCTTATAAAACAATCTTCACATAACAATGCTACTCACGTTCTTTGCAAACTGTAGTTCAAGTTCTTCACTCAATTACTCACTTCAACAACAATGCTTATAAAACAAGGTGCATAGCATTCACTTCTCAATAGCTCAACAACTCAATAAGGACACCTAATAAAGTCCTTTTAACTCCAACATTGTTTTACAAAAAACCAACCAATCAACTCAACCAAGGAAGAATATGCCCATACCTTTTATTTTATGTAGAAGTAGATCACACAAATATGCGATAATCATAAACACTTCTTTGCCAAAATCAAGGAGGTTAGAAGATAATACTCTCTCTCTCTCTCTCACACACACACAATACACAATAATATCAAAACAAATACACCTTATCACCCCATCTCAATAATAATATTCAACATCTTAAATTTCATCAAAATACCCTATAAAAATATAGCTCAACTTCTAATTATAAATCCCTACTCAATATTGCATTTAATTTAAATAACTCTCTTTATAACTTAATGCAATAAATCAATTCCATTTTCCTAAGGTAAAAATAATAATTACCCTAGCCAAATTAAACTTTCACCACTTAGGTGAAAATCAAAAATTACTTACACCTTATACCTCCAACAACCTTAGCAAGTGCAATAATAAAAATAAAAATAAAACCTTTATTACCTGCTCTATAATCGGTAGGATTTTAACTTGCACCAAATGCTTCAGTAATGCCTTGGTCACGGCTTCCACGCCATGTGAGCCACGTGCTCACCTTGATGCTCTAAAGTGCAATGTGCACTTTATCCTCTTCACTCTCCCCTAGAGCCTTTGGCTCTTCTTCCAACATGATGTCTGCTCCACACGCACTTTGGAGGCACCTTTCGTTCGATTTCACATGAGCTCTTTCTCACTGAATATCATGGATATTTTTTGAATATCAAACATAAGGTTTGGCTTAAGGTATAAATACATTTGGCCTTGATTTCATGCACATTTGCGGAGATGAATTCATTGGGGGTTGGCGCTAATGTTTTGGCTTCAAATATTTAATTTATAATTTATTTAAACTCATTAAAATTTAAATATTATAAATTAATATTTAAATATTTTGGATTTATTAAGGATTAAAGCTTTATATTTTAATAAAAACCTTTTACTTTGCCCATTATGGTTTTTAATAAAACCTTTTATTTTTCTCACTATGGTTTTTAATAAAAAACTTTTATTTATGCTTTACATAATATTAAAAATAAATATTATGAAGCTCTTTTGCCATCAACCTTTTGCATTGCTCCTTTTGACATTTTGACATCAACGGTAGCTCATTCCTTGAAATCAATGACAACTTCATTCCTTGACATCAATGACAACTTCATGGACTCAAAATATCCAACAATATGGCCTTGATCATAAAGTTGGCCTTTGAAATATAGTACATTTTCTATTCTTGTTTTCTTGTTAGCTAAACTCAGAGTTCCTTTTCCACAAACTGTTGCTGATCCATTATCACTAAAACTTACTGATCCTCTTTTAGTTTTTTTGAGTACAAGATTATTTTTTATCTCCTGTCATGTGACTAGAACATCCACTATCAAGAAACCATTGTTTTCCCTTATCTTGAACATGAAGAGCTATTTGAACTAATATTGAACTAGCTTTCTTATCCCTTTTTTTTCTCTTTCCTAGTTTTTGAAGTTGTATTCTTTTTACTTGACTAAAGGAGTACCATTTTACACCATCTAGCCTTGTGACCAAATTTATTACATTTGTAACATATGATATCATCATTCATAAGATTTGCAAAGGAATTGTAATTTCTATTGACATCCTTTTTAACATAACTAGTGCAATGTATAACTTTATGGCCATATTTGTTACATGAAAAGCAATAGCCATGGAAGAAATTATGTAACCTATTTGAATGCCTTGGAAAATATGATCGAGTGCTCTTCATATTGTTGTGATTAACTTTTATCCATGGTTCTTCTTTACCTTCTTCTTTTCTGATGTATTTTCTTTCCAAAGGATGAGCCACAAGCTTATCTTTTTTTGATGTCTCTGCTTCATGAAAAATTGGCTCTTATTTCTGTTTCCATAACTTTATATCTTGTTGTAAGTTGGTCTTTTCAACTTCATTCCTTAAAGAAACAATTTTTGCTTTCAATATTTCACACTCTATTTCCCTTGCTATTAACATATCTGTCATAATTTGTTCAATTTTTTTTCCCTCTTCTACCTTTATATTGAGTTCTGTGAGACTCTGTAGAAGTTCTATTCTTGCTTCTTCATTGTCTTGAATTTTATCCTTCAATATTGAGTTCTTATTTCTAACCTTTTCAATATTCCTGAGAGCAGTAAATAATTCCTCTTTTATGTCAAACATGGTCTCTTCTTCACTCTCTAAGTCATGTGTGTTTCTGATGGATCTACCTCCAAGCTATTAGTCTTTTTACAGAGATACCTACTCTGATACCAATTGAATAACATGTTCTCATACTAAGAGGGGGGATGAATAGTATAAGATAAAACTTTTTGCTTTTCAATCCATATGATAACATCAGCAATATTAAAGCAGTAAACATTACACAAAGCATCACACACATAAGAGGCATGTTTTAACCTGGTTCACCCAATGTGGGCTACTCCATGGAGAAAATATTCCTTATAAAATTTTCTCAACAAATTCTCTTGGGAATCCTTTCCCTATTACAATGTTTATGAACCTCTGTTCAAAAGAGACACTAATCCTTTCATTAAGTTTGTGGATCTCTATCCATAAGAGAACTCTTTATCCTTTGCTCTAGCTGGTGATTCTCATAGAAGACTACTGCCTCCACTACACTAGCTTGTGGACCTCTCTCCACTGAAGACCATTGTCCTCACTCATAATAATTCTATCTTCACTACCCTGACTAATAGATATCTATCCACTAGAGACTATTGTCCTCTACTCTATCACCTCTGAATTTTGCTCTTACTCTATTCTATATCTGACTCAAATATATACTGAGCACTATCCTCTACCCTGTACAAATCTGCAAATATTTGTCTCAAATCTACACTAAAAACTGTCCATCAGTATAAAACAAATATGCTCAATCTCTATTTCAAATCTACACAAGTATTCACTAAGACTTATCCCAAATATATCCACAAGTCTTCACCAAGACTTACCTCAAACCTGCTTGTAAGCTTCCACAAAATATTACACAAATATGTCCTTAAGCTTTTACAAAAGCTTACTCAACTCAACTTACAAGCTTTCACAAAAGTTATTCAAATCAATTGCAAAACTTTCATACAAAATCAACTCAATCTCTTTCACATAAATAAATTTCACTCAAAATTTTGTTTGACTCTCAAAAGCATATAGAGAATTGTTAGAGACTCAATATGTTTCACACTCTTAATCACTCAATCACTTCCAAACTCTTTTCAAATCAATTTAGTATAAAGAAAAATTTGTTTCATAGAACTTGAACTATCACTTTAACACTTCCAATCAACTAAGCTCAATCAACTCTACTCAACAAATCACTCAATGAAACACAACTTGCTTACAAAACCTAAACAAGTGTTTCACAATGCTTCTAATAAATCTCGCTATGGAATTCAAACCTTAACTTAATATGATTCCAAATTCACATAACAATGATACTCATGATCTTTTCACACACCCTAGATCAAGATAGTTGTCAATTTATCACTCAAATGTTCTCACAAACATTCATCAATCATGCATATGAAAGCTTACTCAATCATTTCCAACAATGCTTATCAAACAAACCTTTTACTCCAACTTAGCATTCACAACATCAGCCTCAACAATATTTCACTCATAAGGAATATATGCCCATAACTTTTATTTGATGAAGAATTGACCTCAAAACCTGTCTCAATCATAATCACTCTCTTTGGCAATCTCAAAGGTTAGGTAGCAAAATCTTCTCAAAATTTCATTCAAATGATCCCTCAAAATATTTCACCATACAAAGCATTAAATCTCAATTACACCTTATAATCTCCACACTTCAGAATATAAGTCAACAATTTGTTTAAAGAGAAACAACCACAATAATCTTCTTCATGTTTTCTCTCAAAATAATTAATACATCATAGCTTTATCTTAAAATAAAATATAATTTTATTTGCCAACCTTATAACTCCTATCTCAATTCAAATCATCAAAAACCAAATAAAATATTTAACTTTTATAAACCTTATACCTCCCTCCTAACAAAAATAATCATGTCACATTAAAACCTTAGGAGAAAATTTAATTAAAAAATTAAATACCTCTTTACCCTCAATGGGATTTGAAATCCCGCTGCACTTCCACTAGTGCCCTAGTTGTGGCCCACTTTCTGCGTGAGTTAGGCACTCACCTTGGAATACAAAAGTGCCTTGTGTGCTTTGTATTGAGTGTTGGGTGCCTAAACCAACAATGACCACGTAAAAACTACCATCAAAGTTCGATTGTTGGACCTCCCACTCATCAAAGCCCTAACACATAGTCGCTTGTTGCTTGCCCAACCACCATGGTTGGCAATGAGGCTCCAAGCCTCCCTCCTTTTATCCCTTCGATGGCTGCCACATAAATTAAAATTTATCCTTTTCTTTTTCACGTAGATCGTAGAATTTTTGCAAGCATTCTCAATTAAGTTCGATTGAAGGTTATATTTTAATTTACAAAAGGCATATGGTATTTATACCATTATTCCATATCCTTTATCACATTGACGGATGGAAAATATAATCGATGTCGGTGCTTATAAATTAATTTTTTGCCCTTATAACCCTAACCTTAGGGTTAATTAAATTAAATTATAAATTAATTTATAATGAAATTATTAAAATTAATTTAACCACATTAGGTCTTACCATTAGACCTTTAATATTATAATAAAATATTACAATACTATTTTTTTGGGCCTTCCTATTACTCCTTTAGACATGATCTAACCACCTTGAATATTATAATAGGGAATATTATAATATTATTTCTCTTAGACCTAGAAGCAATATTTATCTTGCACTGCTTACAGAAACTGACGCTTAACATCAATGACAACAAAACTTGCTCATATTTTCAAAATTCAAATCCCAAGGCTTATTATATAAGAAATGTGTTGGATTTCTTTTAATGCTCTCTATCTATAATCTAAGTGGGAGTGGGAAGTATCGAGTATTATATTAAAGGAGATCAATCCTAAACTACATATGAGAAAGTGACCCTAATAAGAGAAGGCTCTCTAGTATTCTAAAATATTTTCCCCTATTTAAAAAGTAAGGTCAATCTATTCTCTCTTTTTTTGACCTTGCATTAAGGGAAATTAAAATACTCACTGACACATCCTACCTCTCCCTATCCTAATAGTTTTTAAATAAATTTTCTTAATATTATATAAAGGGTTGGTTGTTAACTTTTATGAGGTTGAGTAGTTATGGATAGAGGGCACTAATAGCTCTTAGAAATAACCACCGATTCAAGATTAAAAACGATTTTCTTAAGAGCTCCGTTCCTTTTCATCTCTAAATTATTTCTCTTTTTATATATTTATAAAGAGATGCATTCCTAAGATAATGCTATTTTAATTACTTTAAAATACTCTTATCACACTGTTAAATTATTTTGATGGAAATATTTTAAAGGATTTTAAGAGGGTCAAAAAATTTAATCTTCAAAGGAAAGTGAAGGCTACTCGATCATGATTAACATAGTATGCAAGAATGGTTCATTCCATTATATCCATATATATCCTAGGCAAACATTTTTTAATACTTTGGGTATAGTGTTAGTAGAAAATGGAATAGGGAGAACAAAATAGCAATGTGCATAGGGCATTTATCTCTCTTTAGTTGGTATTCTTATACTGAAAGAGAATAATGGATCCGTATTGATACGTGCTTTATATATTTAGATATCAAATACTCTCTCTATTATAATTGAGAGAAAAAAAAAAGCATAAATGGAGGTTTTTCTTCAAGGAAGCATGCATTTCATATTGGTGGGAACAACTACTATTTAAAATGGTAGTGATGCAAGAGCCAATCTTCCAGAGGGCATAACTTTTAATCCAACCATTGGATTGGCTTGAAATTTTATGGGAAGTTGGATAAAGAGGTGGAAATAGTCATCTAGATGACTTTTTAGGCTTTTATCAGGTACTAATTCCTTCATCTAGTGCCCTAAAAATGGGATTTAGTTTTTTTTTTTAAATTTGGAAGAAAACATATTTGGAATAACTTCTAATTTAGGCATGGGTAGGTGTTGATATTTTCTAGGAGGTTTAATATAAATGATACGATGGAGTGTATTAATTTAGGGGGCTATTCAAGATTTTTTTGGTGATTTAGTTTTTGGCACTAAAAGATGAAATTGCCTCCCCTGCAAAAAACATATTGTAATTTATTATCTTTAGGGATTTAATATTTAGGGTTTCTTTTGGGATACATTGTAAAAGGGTTGAAATCCAAGAATGAAAAAAAAATCATTTATCAGTTTATTTCTATCTATTACAACTCTTATGTGATTGGGAAATTTTTAACTTTATTTCTTTTCATCGCAGTTTTATGTGATTGGAAACTCTTGTTTTGACCTCTTGTAGCTAGATTTACACTAGATAGTTGGGTATATATAGATCAAAGTTGGTTGATCCCATGCTACCATTTTAAAATAGAGAGTTAAGTGCCCTAATGAAGTTACTAAACCTCTAGCATAGGTGGTTGGCTATCGAGAACGTATTCAAGATCATTACAATCATGCAACAATTGTTAGCTTTTGATAATGTAGGATATGGGGGAAAGCAATCACAAGATGTAAAATATGAAAAAAAATAAGATAATGGAATTATAAAATATGACTAAAATATGCTATTAATGGAAATTTTAAAAAATAATACAATGCAATGTAATGGAGGAAATGAACACTCTAGAACTCTAGAACTCTAGAATTCATTTCCAATGGTGTTGTTCATATTGTTTTTAGTTGTATTCTTTGGAGTAGACATCCTTATAGCTCCCTAGATAAGAGTATATGAACTAATTTGATAAATCCTTTCAATATTAGGTTTTGTAGAAACCTTTATCTCTCTTGAAGGATGATAAAACATGATAAATCCTATTATTATCAAGTTTTTTAGAATTCATTATATATCCTTAGTAGAATTAGAATATGCTATAGGTTATGATAATAAGCTTAGTAATAATTAGTTCACCTTTGATTTGATTTTGTAATATTTTGAGAATAATAATCCACATTAAATTTTCTCTTATCTCTCCTAATGAATTATGCTCCAATGAAGTTTTTAAAGTTGGATTTGTTAGCTTTTGAGAATATATGTAGTGAGAGAGATCTAACATAGGTCTTGATAAGATGAAAGAAAGTGAGTCTACAATATGACTAAAATATTGTTGGAAATAGAGTCTATTCCATCATTTGGGTTATGTAAATGTATCCTCCAAGATACATACCTAGATTACTTCATGTGCAAGTTATCTAGTTACTTCATGCAATGTAATAAATGCACAAGTGTCAATGTGCAAGTTGTACATGTGCAAGTTGTCCCTTGCACAACTAGATAGAGTGTTGGCCAAGTATCCTATTTTGCCTATATAAGGATGGCCTCTTAGATAGATAGATAAGAGAGTCGGGGGACATAGTCAGATAGCGTAGCTTAGTGGATAGTGTAGTTCTGTGTGCCTCACCATTCATTGGTGATGGATACAATGTAGATCAGTAGCTTTGTTAATGGAGTGCTCACTTCCTCCATAGCTACATTGTAATATTTTATATGATTTATATTTTTAGCATACTTCAGTCATCTAGCAGATTTACTTTCTTTCATGTTATTCTGCATCTTGTGATTGTTATCTCCCAAGGCTCATTCATCAAAAGCTAATAGTGGTATCAGAGCCATGGTAGATCTAGTCTATGTAGGTCAATAGGGAAACCACCATTATTGGTTAGCCTGAGAGTTTTGTCAAACTGACGTGCCATTGGACCAACCACTATCAAAAGATCTCAGAAGAATCTAGGTGGTAGATTTTGGGAGAGTCACAAAGATAGGACTGAAAGGAATCTCAGTTTTAGAAAATACTGAGATCATTTTTGTCTAGAGTCTTTTCCATAGAGTTGTTAGGAAAACTCGTGAAGACTAGGACTCAACACTCAATCCACTAGATTGACAAATCATCTAGTGAAGATCATCCAAGTTATCTAGAATTTACTAACTAGTGCCTAAAGTTTCTTTTGTTGTAAGAAATTAATTCTCAGAGGATTGGGACTCCTCCTACGATAGAAAGCTAGGAGACTCCAACTTCGTTGCCCGAAGGTCGGCGTGCCCTCATAGTGCAGAGGTTAGTTCATTGTGCAAGAGGAGAATACTATGGAAGAAGACTTCTAGTGAAGGATCGTGGTGAAGATAGGAGACTAAAGATCTCCATTGTTGGATTGCAGAATTCCATAGTTGAAGAACAGGCCATAGGAGCCTTGATACAGAAAGGCCATAGAAGCCTTGAAGAAGAAGCCATAGAAGTCTTGATACTAAAAGGCCATAGAAGCCTTGATACTAAAAAGGCCATAGAAGCCTTGATACTAAAAAGGCCATAGAAGCCTTGATACTAAAAAGGCCATAGAAGCCTTGGTACTAAAAAAGGCCACAGGAGCCTTGATATTGAAATAGGCCATAGAAGCCTTGATCCTAAAGAAGAATTCGAGAAGAATATATGATTCAGAAGTAGACTAAATATTTTAGTACTAATATATTTGTTGTAGGAACAGAAGATTCAGTGAGTTGGGAGACTTCCTACAAGAAAGTTAGGAAGAGTATCTTCTTCAGAATCAGCTCAGCCCTAAAGCAAAAGTGAAGAGATCAGGAGAAGATCTCATTGAAGAAATTCTAATATTAGAAGAAGAAGAAGGACTAGGAGAGTCCTACTCAAAGGAAGCAATAGAATCAGAATATCCAGGAGAAGATCTCACCACCAACACTTCCAAGAGTAGAAGGTTGAAGAAAAGGTCTCAAGGAAGACCATTAAAAGCTGCTAGATCAAAGACCTTGTGAAGGTCTCATCGAGCATCCAGAAAAGGCTAGGAGAGCCTTGTTGAAGATCAAGAGAGTTCTTTGGAGAACTCATTGGAGAAATCCACTACCAAGGTGAAGTCCCTGATAGTGAAGGACTTGGGACAATTATCACCATCCGACAACAAGCCCAAGAGGAGAATTTGGCAAGGAGTGCCAAATATATGAAGAAGAATTTGGCAAGGAGTGCCAAATCTATGAAGAATAATTTGGCAAGGAGTGCCAAACCCTAGAAGAAGATCCTGCTTGAAGTCAAAATTCGACAAGAAGACTTGAAGATAGAAGAAGCTCACCAAATCTTGGATATTTGAAGATTACCTCTCATAGCAAGAAGGCACCACTTTAGAGACATAGACTTCTCCAAATCTATAGTAGAAGGAGGAGAACACAAGAGGAGAACAAGCCACCAAATCCTAGGCTCATGAAAGAAAGTTTGAGACCATCATTTGGTGAAGGAGTTATTCAGGACATCCTACTTGAAGCAACAACTTGGTGTTTTTAGACACCAAGGTCTACATCCTCTACAAAGGTGGGAGAAGAGCTACAGAAAAAGGTATGCAACTTATGGTGCAAGAAGATTCATTAATTGGATTACTTATCAGATTTATTAGAGCACCTAAATTTGGATTAAAGTTGCAAAAAGAAAATTAGATTACAGTCTTCTAAAAGTGCAAAAGGAAACAGATTCTTTTAAGGATTTATTTGCACATTTATTAGGAGTTGATTAGATTTCATATTAGCTTCTATCAACTACCTATTATCTACTTTTGAAAAAAGAAGACTAAGTCCTACAACATTGATTGTAGTGAAATTGTAGAATAACTCTTAAAGATTCATTTTAGGTTATTCTTGATTAGTTGCAGAAAATTATTAGTGCATGACTTTGAGAGTTGATTGGAGTGATAAGGTGTAATATTAGTGCATTAAAAGTGAAGGACTTGTACTATTATACCACTCTCAAAAAGAAATTAGTTTTGTGTTTCTTGAAAGGCACAAAATCTGATTTGTATCAAGTGTCTAAAGACACTATTGAAGCACAAAAATCTGCAACTTGTAGTGGCCAATAGAAGCCACCAAAAGGGTTAGAATCCTCCAAAATTTGGAGAAGAACTTAACTAACCAAAAATAGAAATAGAAGCTTAAGAAAGTGAGACTTGGTGAGTCTCAAAATCAAAAAGCATTACAAAGTTGAATGCAAGGAAAGAAAGTGCAGAAAATTGCATCAATTAAAAAGCTTCTATCTACTATTATTGAAGCTTGGATTTGTTATCAAAAGTGTCCAAGAAAAAGGGAAAGGTGTGTCTACTCTTTAAAGACAACCTCAAACCCTTGTATTGCAGGAAAAATCTGCCACAAAACCAGAATTTCAGATCTGGAAATAGAGTGCAAAAGAAGGTATATTAAAAAGCCTTATTATACAACATTATAATACATTATATGCACTACTCTAATCTGGTTTTTGATAGCAAAAGAGCATATTTGGAAGTGCCACAAAAGGGCACATTTACTACAAGGAAAATCAGCCAACGAAGGTCGAACGTCAACACTCTTCTTCCCAAGCTAGAAGGAGCCACTCAAGGGCTCATCTTGGACGTACGTACCTCACAATAACAAAGCTCATTTCATATCATTCAAGAGCTACATTTACATATAAAAGCATAAAAAATATACAAGGGATTCAACATGATTGGAGGCATAAAAGGAAGAGGCAAAGGTGTTACATTCATGGTCTCTAACTTGGAGAAGACCATCCACCAAAGGAAGCTCCAAATCATCATCCAAGATCCATAGCGCATCATCTATCCACCTACAAGAAAATAGCTTGCTTGCTGCCCAAGCAACGTAGCAAAGCAAAGGGATTGAGGAGTTATAATCTCCATATTCAAAGATGTTACAAGAATGGACTCCATGCAGAAATAACACTTGGCATTATGGTCATCATTCCTCTCTCAACATTCTAGAAACTCCCACGTAGGAGTTACAAGCAAAGTAGTGACACTTGGTATTCTCCACCAGCTTCACACGAGTGCCCATACATTTTTAGATTTCTTCAAGAGCATTGAACAAAGGACTTGGAGCATTACATAAATAAGGGAGCACTCACTTGTAATGGATGTGACACATGTCACAAAGTCTATGATCAATTATCCTTAAAAGGCATTCAAAGTCCAAGTTCAACATGTGTGAGTGAAGCACAGTCAAATACATCCAAAGAGGGAGTGAAGCACAATCAAAGGAGTGAAGCACAACAAAAACATTTAAAGTGCAACATGGAAGATAAGGGGAAGGAGCATTAAAGGCTCCTCCATTTTTGAAGGTCAAACCTTTAGCGCCTACGTACCAACATTCAAGACCAACTACTCCAAGGAATATCCATTAATTCAAGTGCCTAAGGTACCACTTACATGTTGTTATACTCAGCCATAGAAAGCGTCGAATATTGAGGAGATATTGCATCTAAAAAGGTAAGGTCTAAATCCCATTTATTATTGCTTTCATAAGTTGGAGATATAAGGGTTATAAACTAAGGTTAAAACTTAGATTTTGAAAGCAAAAGGGGTAACTTATCTTATTAAATTAATATTTGCAATATTACTTAGGAGAAATAAGGAATTCAACTTGGATTAAATTATTTTGCAAATATTATTATCATTTCTCTAATTTTCCAAACTTGGGAGCCACAAGGATTACTCCATCAAATTTATTTTATTGGAAATTAGAAATAATCCAAGGGATATAAAAGAGGTTATTAAGGGTTTCTATTAAGGTTGGATAAATATATTTTTACTTGTCTCAAATATTCAAAAAGGGACAAAATAATTCCAACATCAAAACCTCTTCAAAATTGAAAAAGTGCTTAGTTCAATTAGGAGTAATAAGGTGTTAAGAAGTTGATTTTTGATTCTTACAAAACTTGTACAAAATCAACCAAAATTGAACTATATTTTTACAAAAAGCACTATAACATACTAGGGAGACATAAGGAAGTCTACAAATCTAAGGCTTGATATTAGGAAGATTTAAAATGGCATCTAACAAATTCTTCCTAGCAGAATCTCAACTTCTCAAGGGTCCTAATTATTTTTCTTGGAAAAATAAAGTGAAAGCAATTTTAGTATATGAAAAACTTTGGGATGTTGTCAAAGGTAAAACACAGAAACCTACCACAGGTGAAACATAAATCCTAAAGTTTGAAGAAAATGATTCAAAGGCCTTAATGATAATAACTTTTGCTATCACTGATGAGATTCAACCATATATCAGTTCAGCCAAAACATCTTCAGATGCATGGATAAGCCTAGAAAAAATATTTGAAGGAAAGAATAAGGTAACTATTCTTCATTTGCAAACTCAACTTCACTCATTGAAAATGAATAGTGGAGAAAGTATAGAACTATTCCTAAGGAAGGTAGCAGATATTAAAGGGAAATTGTTAACCTTAGGTGAAACAGTTAAAGATGAACTTCTTACTCAAGTAACCATGAGAGCACTTCCAGACAACTATAAGCATTTGGTAACATCTTTGCAGGTCCTAAGTAAAGATACTTCTTTTGATGATTTAGTCAATATACTTCAAGAATATGAAGTAGAAAATACTGTGAAAGATGAGATGACTAACACTGCATTGGCATCAAAAGATAATCCATAGGGAAATATTGCTTCTTCAGCAAGAGGACGGAAAACATGGTATTGTCAGATCTGCAGAAAGAAAGGACACAATACCAGCTATTGCAGATATAATCCCAGAAACTAGAACCAAAGAAATCAGATAAATCATGGGAATCAGTTTGAGCCATGACAATACCAAAGGAACCCTCATCAACAGCAATTTCAGTGACCTACCAATTATCCTCAACTTGAATATCAGAAGAAAAATCAGAAAGGTCACCTGGTTCAGAGGATAGAAGAATTTGAAGAACTGGAAGAACCCACAGAGGATTTTGAAGTGAAAGCTCTATCAAAAAATGTAACATACTACAGAGACACTAACTATTTGCTTGAACAGGTTACAAAGAATGCAGAGGAAGAAGACTACGAAGATCAAGCAGAAGAAGATGAAGAAGATCCATATTGAAGACTAAAGTCTTCAATACCCAAATAATGTAATACAGGGGGTGTTGGAAATAGAGTCTATTCCATCATTTGGGTTATGTAAATGTATCCTCCAAGATACATACCTAGATTACTTCCTGTGCAAGTTATCTAGTTACTTCATGCAATGTAATAAATGCACAAGTGTCAATGTGCAAGTTGTACATGTGCAAGTTGTCCCTTGCACAACTAGATAGAGTGTTGGCCAAGTATCCTATTTTACCTATATAAGGATGGCCTCTTAGATAGATAGATATAGAGTCGGGGGACATAGTCAGATAGTGTAGCTTAGTGGATAGTGTAGTTTTGTGTGCCTCACCATTCATTGGTGATGGATACAATGTAGATCAGTAGCTTTGTTAATGGAGTGCTCATTTCCTCCATAGCTACATTGTAATATTTTATATGATTTATATTTTCAGCATACTTCAGTCATCTAGCAGATTTACTTTCTTTCATGTTATTCTGCATCTTGTGATTGTTATCTCCCAAGGCTCATTCATCAAAAGCTAACAAATATAATATAAATAGAAAGTGGTAAAAATACAATGCAATATGGAGGATATGGTCACTCCATTAATATAAGCTAAAGAACTACATTGTGCTCCATACAGGAGCTCTACCACTATCTACTACTCTCTACTACAATGCTCTTGATATCTATATGCTGCATCTTATGATCTATCACTATGAGGCCCTTTATATAGGAAAATAGATTCCTTGGCCAACACTCTACCTAGCTATACAAGTGGACACCTTGCACATTACAACATGCACATTGACACTTGTGCATTTATTACATTGCTTGAAGTAAGTAGCTAACTTCCCCCTAAAGTAATCTCTACTCTAACTATGTACCAAAGGTGGTACATTTACATGACCCAAATGATGTAATATATTCTAACTCTAACACCCCCATGTATTACATTATTTGGGTATTGAAGATTTCAATCTTCAATATGGATCTTCTTCTTTGTCTTGGACATTGTATTCTTCTTCTCTGTTCTCTATAACATATTCAAGCAAGTAGTTAGTATCTTCATAACTTGTTGTTCTTGCTGAAAGAGATTTCACTTCATAATCATCTATAGATTCTTCTAGTTCTTCAATTTCTTCTATCCTTTGAGCTAGATGTCCTTTTTGATTCTCTTTTCGATACTCCAATTGGGGATAATTGGTTGGACATTGAGCTTGCTACTGGTTTTGATATTGTCATGGTTGAAATCTACTTCCATTGTTCATATAATTTCCTTGATTCTAATTTTTGGGATTGAATCTGCAATAGTTAGTGCTATGACCTTTTCTTTTGCATATCTAAAAATACTTATTATACCATGGTCTTCGTCCTCTTGATGATGAAGCAATATTCCCCTGTGGATTGTCTTTTGATGTCATTGCAATGTTAGTCATTTCATCTTTAACTGTATTCTCTACCTCATATTCCTATAGAATATTGATTAGATCATCAAAAGAAGTATCTTTACTTAGGACTTGTAAAGATGTAACCAAATATTTATAGCTATCTGGAAGTGCTCTCATGGTTACTTGAGTAAGAATTTCATCTTTGATCTCTTCTCCTAAGGTTAATAATTTCCCTTTAATATCTACTACTTTCCTTAGGAATAGTTCTATGCTCTCGCCATTGTTCATTTTTAGAGAATGTAGTTGAGTTTGAAGATGAAGGATAGTGGCTTTATTTTTTCCTTCAAATATTTTTTCTAAGCTTTTCCATGCTTCTGTAGATGTCTTTGTTGAACTGATATAAGGTTGTATTTCATCAATGATGGCAAAGGTTATTATCATTAGAGATTTTGCATATTTTTCATCAAACTTAAGAATTTCAGTATCATCTGTGGTTGGTATTTTTTCTGTTCCTTGAGTTATCTCCCAAAGTTTTTCATATACTAAGATTGCTTTTACCTTATTTTTCTAGGAGAAATAGTTTGGTCCCTTGAGTAACTAGGATTCTACAAGAAAGAATTTGTTTGATGCCATGATGATCCTTGTGATCTTATTTTAATTTCCCTAGTATTGATTTGATGATACCTTGGTGAAATTCTAGGTTTTGTAGAAACCTTATGACTCCCAAATGGATTAAGTACTTGATAATATTTGATGAGTGCTATTATTATCAAGTTTTGTAGAATGCCTTATAACTCCCTAGTGATTTTGGATATGCTTTATGATTGATAAAGTGCTTTTTGAGAATAGTAGTTCAATTTTGAGTTGATTTTGTAATGTTTTGTAAGTAGCAAAAATCAACTTCTATTACACCTTATTACTCCTATTGAACTTAAGCACTTTCTAATTTTATGAGGTTCTATTGGTTGGATTTCTTTTGTCCCTTTAATATGGTTTGAGACAAGTATGCCAATTTATTTCCAACTCTTAATTTTCCTTAATAGACCTCCTTTATAGCCTTTGATATTTAATATTTAATGTTTCTAAATTCCAATTACCTACTTTGATGTAGTATTCCTTATAACTCCCTAATATGGAATATTAGAAAACAATATAATATTTGCAATAATAGGATTTTTAATTTCCAAGTTGAAATCCTTATTCCTCCTACTTTATTATTTGTAAATATAAGTATTTTGAAATATGCTTGCTTAATATATTACTAATGCTAAGTGAATGAATTGCAATAGTAAATATAATGTGCCCTTATAACTCCAATATATCCTTAGTTTATAGCAAGCAATAAATAGTATATGATTTACCTTTGTATTCCTTTGCCTTAACGTTGTGAGGTGGGGGGCCGAGGTGGAAGATTTGAATCCTTTGAAATGGCAATCAATGCCTTCTTTGATCAGCATTGAATTCTCCCTTATGTAGCACTTCTTTTCTCTGTAACCAATGTTGATATTTCTTTAAATAATGCTCGGTCTTATCCTCTACGAATTGGACATTGGTATGGCTAGTTTTATGATGTATTCCTTCCATGAATGAGACATTGAATTATTGATCGAATGAGGTGTTGTATTTGCTGATATTATGATAACTTCTTAAATGCTGGCTTTCTCCTTCGAATGGTGCACAAGCTTGAATTAGCCTTCTTCCTCTGAATATGCTTCACACCATTCAATGCTAGTCTTCTCTTTGACCTCCAATACTTTTCCTTCTTCAATATGGATGCCTTAAATAGGATTGCTTCCTTGTGACTTTTAGACAAGTGTCACTTGAGCATTACTTAGTAGGCATTGATATTCCAATGTATGCAATGATGAGTTTGGTGGTAACCTCCCAAAGACTTGTAACTCCTCCTGGGTGAGCATTGGATTATTTACGAATGTTGGACACTTAGAGCTCTTGTGCCAAGTGGCACTCATAGCTTGTGCATGTAAACCTTTCTTCTAACGCTCCAACGATGGGCGTTGATACCCTATATTTACCTATATATTTGAAATGTGTGTTGGCTTGCTATGTTTCTTGAAATGCAAGCATTCCCTCTTCTCTGTTTGCATGCTATCTTGATGAGGATAATGGATGGCACCAATTGTATTGCTTCTTGGTTCTATGGCACTCTCAATGGCGGTCCTATGGCAACTTCTTGTGCTTTTCAATGGTGGTCATTCTCTCCAAGTAGAAACCTTGGGTATAGCACTTCTTCCTTTGTATATTTACGCCTGTAATATGTTGTTTGTATGTCTTTTATAACAATCGTTTGCTAGCATTTTTTCTTGGCTTTGATAGTACTTCTTCTACATAGATGATCTCCTTCTGTATGCTGTCCTTTTCTCTATGTAGACTCGGATGGTAATGGCTTCTTATAATAGCTCCAATGTTGCAGGTGACACGCTTGCTTCTAGGGTTGGATTGGACGTGGAGAAATGGTGTTTTTAAACACCTTGATTCTTATATGTGTGAGCTCTTCGATGGCTCCTTCCTCTTGCTCGAACTCTACCCTTCAACCTACAAAATATGATGTCTGTGTTGCTTCCTGTAAATAGGATTACTTTTGTCCTTTCAAAGGAATAAAAGAGGTGCTTTGTAATAGTTAGATTTGCACCAATATGAAGGACTTTTTTATGAAATCCTTCTTACCTCTTTTAATCTGCTTCCTTGGATATTTTAATGATAGTTAATCCAAGCTAATGAGATGTTGTTTTTGAAGTAAGTATTTTTGCACTCTGCACTTAAATGAAATCCTTATATTCTCCTTGAATATTGAGACTCACCAAGTCTCGATTTGAGGATTCCTTCAAGGATATTAATGGTGGCTTCCTTCTCCATATTTTTGCTTGTATTGGTGGCTTCCTTTGGCCATGCAGTGCTACAAATTTTTGTGCCTTTAACAACACAAACTAATTTCTTGAGAGTAACTAGTTAAATATCAACTAGTATAGTGCTTAATGGATTAATAATGCACTTTTAATGATAATAAACTCTCATAATGAATTCTAATGCACTCAATAATCTTTTGCAATTCTTAAGAGTAATCTGTAAAGAACCCTTAATGAATATTCTAGCAATTTTCACTACAATCAATATTGTAGGATGTAGTCTTATTGATTTATAGATAGATAATAGGTATATGATAATTTTATTTCTTTTGAAAATATCCAAATCCTTTTAATGTGCAAATATATCTTAAAATGAATTCTCCTATTTGCACTTTCTAGAATACTATAATATGATCCCTTCTTGCAACTTTAATCCAATTTGGTGCTTAATGGAATTTGATAATAAACCCTAATTTAAGTTCAACTAATTACACCCTAGTTGTTAGAGTTAGAGTATATTACATAATTTAGATCATGTAATTTATCACCTTAGGTACATAGTTAGGATAAGATATTACTTTAGGGGGAATTTACCTAGTTACTTCAAGCAATGTAATAAATGCACAAGTGGCAATGTGCAAGTTGTAATGTGTAAGGTGCCCCCTTGTACAACTAGGTAGAGTGTTGGACAAGGAATCTATCTTCGTATATAAAGGGTCTCATAGTAGTAGATTACAATCATCTTTGTATTATCATATTCATCTATCAAGTACTCCTGTATGGATTACAATGTAGCTCTTTAGCTCATATTAATGGAGTGACCATTTCCTCCATATTGCATTGTATTTTCGTAACTTCTATTTATACTATATTTCAGTCATATTGCTATACCACTTTATTTTATATTTCCTATATTTTATTAGGACCTATGTTAGATCTCTCCACCACATATATCCTCAAAATCTAGCACTAGTTACTTACCTTTAATGGTTTTTGTAGTAGATGTTGATCTTGATATTTTGTTTCACCAAGTTGTTGCCTTGTAGTGGATGAGTTTGTAGCTTCTTGTTGGCTATCTAGAATAGCTTCTTGCTTCACCAAACTATGGTATTGAAATTTCTATCTTGAGCCTTAGGTTTTGTGGCTTGATCCTTCCAATGATATTCTACCTTCTGCTATAGATTTAGAGAACTCATTTCTCTAAACTTGTACCTTATTGCTATGAGAGGCAATCTCCAAATATCGTTGATTTAGTAGGCTTCTTCTGTTTGAATATTCCTTCAATATTCTTGTTGAATTCTAACTTCAAAAATGATATTCTTCTAAATATTTTTAATATCTTGAGGTCTTCACTAGAGTTTTCACTCCTTGCCAAATCCTTCATATCTTAGGCTTGTTATCAGATTATGATAATTTTTCCAAGTCCTTCACTATTATGATATTTCTCCCTGATAGTGGATTTCTCCAATGACTTATCCTAGGTACTCTTTTAATGATGCTTATACGAGCTCTACAATAAGGCTCTCCAAGCCTTCTTCATTTTTTGCTCAAGACCTCTCCTAGGTATTCTATCTTGCAACTTATTTGGTCTCCCAACTAAGACCTTTTCTTAAATATTGTACTTCTAGAATTGTTGGTTATGAGATCTTCTTCTTAGATATCTGATTCTTATACTTCTAAATTTTATAATGGGACTTCATTAGTCCTTTCTCTTTCTTCTACAATTTGTAAGATTTGATGGAGATTACCAATCTCCTATTTATTGGACTCTTCTTTGGAGTATTCTTCAAGAACTCTTTTCTAGAGTCTTCTTTAGGAAACTCTTCTCTAGAGTCTTCTTCTGAATCAAGAACTTTATCTTCTAAATTAGGAATTCTTTTCTAAAATTTTCTTTAGAATTAGGGCTTCTATGGCCTTATTTTCAAGATCAAGGCTTCTCTAGACTTTTTTTCTTCAAGGCTTATTTGGTCTTTTCTTCTTCAATGCTTCTCTAGCCTATTATTATTCTAGGCTTCTCTGGCATATTCTTCTTCTAGGCTTCTCTAGCATATTCTTATTATAGGCTTCTCTAGCATTTTCTTATTCTACAATCTACAGGTATTGATCTTGAACATAGATCACCAATCTCCTATCTCATCCTCAACTCATATTTTGGAGTCTCTTCTTCCTTGAGTCTACTATAAGGCTACTATGGCATTTTTCTTCACTTTTGTACTTTGTAGGATTGCAAGATATTGTAATGGGACCTTCATCTAGATATTTGAAATATTCAGTCTTCTTCCTTTTTGTTGCAAGTGCTGGAATGATTCTAAGAAGATATTCTTCCTAACTCTCTTGTAGGAAGCTTCCCATGCTTTTTTCCAAATATCCTTTTTCTGCAACAAGTTGTTAAAAACTGGAACAAAAGAATTTATAAATTTGGAGATAATAATATTCACTAGTTGATTTATCAATCTAGTGGTATGAATACTAAGTTCTAGTCTTCACAAGTTTTTTTGCAGCTTTGTGAAAAGACCAGCTATATATAATCTCAAAATTTTTGTAAAGAGGAACTATGATGGATGTAGGCCCTCCTATTCCTATCTAGATTCACTATGGCTATGATACCACTATTAGCTTTTGAGGATATATGCAATGGAATAGATCTAACACAAGTCCTGATAATATGAAATAAAGTGAGTCTATAATATGATTGAAATATACTATAAATAGAAAGTGATGAAAATACAATGTTGTATGGAGGATATTGTCACTCCATTAATATAAGCTAAAGAACTACATTGTGCTCCATACAGGAGCTCTACCATTATCTACTACTCTCTACTAAAATTCTATTGATATCTATATGTTGCATTTTATGATCTATCACTATGAGGCCTTTTATATAGGAAAATAGATTCCTTGGTCAATACTCTACCTAGCTATACAAGTGGACACATTGCATATTAAAACATGCACATTGATACTTGTGTATTTATTACATTGCTTGAAGTAAGTAGCTAACTTACCCCTAAAGTAATATCTACTCTAAATATGTACCAAAGATGGTACATTTACATGACCCAAACGATGTAATATATTTTAACTCTAATAGGATTTCTTTTTGTCTCAAGTGTTACTAATTAATTCAAACTATATATGTAAGCAATAGATTTGGTTATCTATTCAATAATTTAATTTTCTAATTTCTAATTATCTATAGTTTTGTGTAGTATGTCTTATAACTCTCTAATTTTGAAAATGTTAAAAAATATTTGTAAATTGATATTGAATTTACCAAGGTTGACAACCTTATATCTCCTACTTGGTGATTTGAAAATATTTTAGTGTAAGCAATTATATAATTTCTTCTACGTTCGTCAAGATTGCTTCCTTGCTTATTAAGGTTGATAATAATAATAAACTTATGCTTAACATCTTATAACTCCTAATTCAAGGAAATAAAATTATTGAGTGATATATGTAATTACCTTTCCTCAATGTAAGTGGATTGGATGATGATGAGTATTCTAAAATAGATGTTTATGAGCATTCATTGCTGTCACTAGATGATGTTGATTGTATTCTTTCAACCTGAGCATTCAACACCTTGAACTCTGAATGGTTGATGTGCACTGTAATCATTGAAACATATTGGAACCTCTCACTAGTTTTTGATAGGATCTAATGGTCTTCCTTAATTGTACCTTTAAATCCTTTGAATACGTTCTCTACTAAATGCACCTTTGCTATAATGCTAGCTAAAATTTTGCTTACACTCTCCTTGGACTTTGCTTACAATCTGCTTGGATTTTGTTGTGCTCTTATTATTGGATGTAATTGTGTTACACTTAATTAGATATTTTTCTCCTTTTAGTTGCATCCATGTGTCACTTGAGAGGCGTTGCTAAATAATACTTTAGTATTGAGTAACACTCCTACCTTCTTCAATCAACGAGATATGATAATGATGTCTTTCAACATCTGAGATTTAGATGTTACCTTAAGTGTTTCTTTTATGAATGTTATAGAATATGGGGTGCTCTATTGAATGTGAAAAGTTGTGGCTTGCATGTATAGTATCTTCTAATATCTATCAAACCTTATAAAATCATTTTCCAATGAACACACATTTTTTTTCTTGCTCTCAATGCTTCCTTTAGGTGAAAGAATGTGTTCTCCTTCACAAGGCATTGGCTCTAGTTCAATGAAGATGGTCTATGGTGCTACTATTATCTAAAATTTCTCCCATGGTAATGCACCTTTTTTATTAGCTAAATATTCCTTCTCTTCATTGACAGATAATAACTACCCTAATATGTTGTCCTTACATTGGATTTGATGCTTGTAGACACTCGTTGTTGTAAATGATCGATGTGGTGGATGATAGAGTCTCTTTGGACACCTCAATATGAGCTATATTTTGAGCCTTAGAATGGATCTTTGATATTGCACCAATGGTATATATTGATCCCTTCCTTGGCTCGTCTCTTATGCACTCTTAACCTAGTGCTTTCTCAGTAGATGTTGATCCTCTTTTAATAGCTCCTGCTAGAGCTTCTAGTGGATGGTTGTAGATAGGATCAAGAGCTATGTAAAGTGTCCTTATGACACTTAATCTCTCCATTTGATGTGATAGTGGGAGATGAGTTTGGTGCTCAAATATCAACCTGTAATATCCTCTATTTGCACCTTAAATCCGAGACACTTCAAGTCTCACTTTGTAGCTCTTTTCTCCAATTTTAATGGTTGCCTTCTTCTCCACTCCTTGGAGGAATTTTGATCTATTTGGTGGATTTTTTAGGCCACAATAAATTGTAGGTTTTGTGCAATGAATAGTATCTTTAGACACTTTGATATGCATAGATTTTGTGCCCTTTTATTTTTCACCTTAAGTTAACAACCAATGCACATAATGATATTTAAGAGTAATAAGTTAAACAATATAGAATGATAAAATAGTAGACTCATATTATTGCTCCTTCAATGTGAAGAGGAATAAAGAGCCTTGATAAAATAAACTAGAAAAGCAGTAATAACAAAATCAAATGAAGAATATCACAAATTCACACATTACACAATATTTATCTTGGAAACCCTCAACCAAGAAAAAACCAACATAGTATTATCTTATTATTGCATTAACTTAACTATCTCCAATACAATAATATTCTCCTTATATATATATCCAAATCCTAATGCAAGTGCGATATATATAACAAATGCACATGCACATATTTTACAATATCATGGGTGAAAAAGCATGGGTTCAAATATAGTAACCCTAAAATCCCATATGGATCTAAAAATAACTTAAAAACCCTAAAAATTTGGTACAAATTATGGGTAAAGAGTGTCCAATTTATTTTAGTGTTAGCCCCACCAAAATAACATGGAAAATATTCAACATATTTATAACATTATCCCACTTGTTGAATACTTTCCATAGGGGCCAAAAATTGCCATTGTCAACTGTCTAGGGCAACCATGCACATAGATCTTCTACACCAAGACATTTTTGAGTAGGTATAGCCTTTGTTAATGAATCAACATTATTATTCTTTGTATCAAATTTATCCAATATCACATGGTTCTATTCAATTATTACTCTCATAAAATGGTGCTTGATATCAATATGTTTTAACTGATCATGAAAACCAGGATTATTGGCAAAAAAGCACTTTGATTGTCACTATTAATTATCATAGCCTTCTATATAAGACCAACTATTGAACACAACCTTTGTAGTCACACTGCTTATTTATAGGTATGAATTACTACAATGTACTCTGCTTTTGTAGTGGATAAAGCAACAACTGATTACTGTTTACTCATCAAACTTACTACCCCTCAAAATAGCTTGAACACATAAGCACATGTGGATATTCTCTTGTCAATATATCCAACCTAATCAGTATCCACAAACCCTTATATATTTACAATATTATTACCTCCATAATTTACTCCATAACAGATAGCATAATCTATAGTTTCACATAAGTATCTAGAGATCCTCTTCATAGCAGTCCAATGTTCCTTTCCTAGATTTGACATATATATGCTAACTACTCCCACTGCATGTGCAATATCAGGTTTAGTACATACCATTGCATACATCAAACTGCCTACAACAATAGCATAAGGAACATGATGCATTTCTTCAATTTACTCATCTATTTTAGGACACTATTCAGTAGATAATTTTTGACCAACTAGATATGGAGTACATACTGGTTTTCAATCATGCATTCTAAACTTCTATAGTATCAAATAAACATATTTCCTTTGATTTAACCATAAATTTCTATTTGCATGATATCTTATTATTTCCATACCCAAAATGAATTTTTTAGTAACCAAATCCTTCATGTCAAATTTAGAAGATAACTAAGATTTGAGTAACTTTATCATCTCCTTAGTATTGCCAATTAACAACATTTCATCCACATACAATACAATGATAGCAAAATTTTCACCTTCATTTTTGAAATATACACATAGATCTACTTTAATTTTCCAAGCCCAAGTGTCAAAAAAAACCTGTCAAATTTTTGGTTCCACATCCTTGGAGACTGCTTCAACCCATAAAGAGACTTCTTCAACTTGCATACCAGGTCCTCCTTACCTTTTATCTTAAAGCATTCTGGTTGTGACATATATATATATATATATATATATATATATATATATATATATATATATCCTCATCAATTTCACCATGTAGAAAAGTTATCTTTACATCCATATGTTCTATTTCAAAATCAAAAGTAGCAAAAATAGCCAAAAAAAAATCTAATTGAAGTTAGTTTAGCCACAGGAGAAAAAAACTCACTAAAGTCAATTCTCTCAGCCTGAGAAAATAATTTTGCTACCAAGCGAGCCTTGTACTTATCCATATTTCCTTTGACATTATACTTCTTGATTAACCACTCACAACCAACACGTTTTCTTCCAGGAGGTAATTTCACCAAGTCCCATGTATTATTTTTATCTAGGGAATTCATTCTTATTCCATAGCCCTTTTTGAAAACTTATTCTCATTTGATTGAAGTGCCTCATTTATAGTCTTGGGTTCTTCATCAATAACTAAAAAATTAAATGCAAAATAAAAATTTGAAGGACTACATGTCTGAAAGTCTTCTCTCTTGATATGATCTCCTAAAAATTAGAGTTCTAGGTTCTACATATTCAACTTCCTCCTCACCTTCTTCCTCTGAATATTCCTCTTCAGACTCTCTCTATAATTTAGGGTCTACCATAGGTTCTTTCTCCTTTTCAATTTTTTTCTACACTATTTAGGGTTCTTTGCTTGGTTGCATTTCTTGTTTTAGAACCCCTTTTATTTCTATAAAGATCACATTACGATTGTAAACAACCTTCTATGTTTTTGGGTTCCACAAATTATATCCTTTAACACTAGTACTATAACCCACAAATATGCATTTTTTAGATTTATATTCTAGCTTAGTCCTTTTCTCTTTTGGGACATACATATAAGCATCACAACAAAAAACCCTTATATGATTGAGAAAGGGTTTCTTACCAGTCCATACTTCTTGTGGAGTATTGTCCACCAAATATGAGGTAGGAGATCTATTGATGAGATAACAAGCTATTAACACAACTTATGCCCAACATTTATTTTCTAATCATACACCACTTAGCATGCTTCTAGCCTTATCCATCAATTATTGTTCACCTATTCTGCAACCCCATTTTATTTTGGAGTATACATAGTTTTTCTCTGTCTTTCTATTCCATAGTCCTTGCAAAATTGCTCAAATTCACTAGAGCAATACTCACCACCATTATCACTTCTCAAAGCCTTTATATTTTTCTCTATCTAATTTTCTAAAAGAGCCTTAAAATCTTTAAATTTATTAAAAGCCTCAGATTTGTTTTGTAAAAAATATACCCAAGTATTTCTTGAGAAGTCATCTATAAATGTAACAAAATATATAGATTTGGCTAATGATGTTACTTTTGTAGGTCCAAACACATCACTGTGAACTAGATGTAGAATTCCTTTAGACCTTGTAGCATTGCTTGGAAACTTGACTCTAGTTTGTTTCTTGAAAAACATAGTGCTCATAAGAAAAAAAATTTAATGAGAAATCAGAAAGTCCTTTAGCCATACCTTTCATTTTCAATGTTCGAAGTCCTTTCTCACCAATATGCCCCATGTGTTGATTCCACAATATTATCTTCACTGTAGGAATACTCGGAGCCATTTAATTCGTATTATTTTCCTATACAATTGAAGAGTTATTGCAATTAATACTTATAGTGCTAGCCTCAAGTCTAAAAAAAGTTCCTGTGTGAACTCCTCTTACCAACACCAAGGATCCACGAACCATCTTGCAACTACCCTTATTGAATATTGCATTCATACTTGCATCATTCATCTTACTCATAGATATCATATTCCTTGCCAAACCCAAAATATGCAACACACCAAGAAGGGTTTTAATTCTTCCATATTTTAGCATAAAATTGACTCTTCCTTGACCTATTATTTTATATGTCAAATTGTCTTCCAAGAAGACTTTACCTCCACCTATCTTTTCATATTTATAGAACCCCTCCCTATGAAGAGTCATATGAAAAGAAGCACTTGAGTCAATAAACCATGAGTCATCACATTCACTTGAGCATGTTGTAGCTAAGAATAAGTCCCCTGAATCTTCATTTGTGGTCTTCATTTGTATAGAAGTTTCTTCATCAGATGATCAATTATTATCAAAATTTTTAGATCTGTAGTCTCTTTTATAATGCCCTGCTTTACCACAATTCCAACATTTCCTCTTTTCTAGGGCAACAAATTTACCCCTAGATTTTGATTTCTTTTTGCTTATTTCTTGAGAATGATCTCTCACAACCAAGGCTTCCTTTTGATGATAATCCTCATAAAATTTGCATCTCATCTCCTCAAACAACAAATTTACTACTATATCCTCTACTTTTAATGTAGATGTAGTATTGGTGATAGCCATAACAAGAATATCCCATGAATCAGGTAATGAACAAATTAAAGTAATACATTTTTCTTCTTCATCTCTTTTTACTTCTATAGAGGTAAATTAACTTACCACAGTGTTAAAAGCATTCAAATGTTTAGTCATATAGTCACCATCATTAATTCGAAGTGAATACAATTTTTTTCTAAGAAAGAGTTTATTTACCAGTGACTTTGTTTGATATAATATTCCTAGAGTCTTCCATAAAAACTTTGTCATGGTATCTATAGATACGTTCAATAATACCAAATCAGATAAGCACAATTTGATAGAGATCCTTGCCTTCCTATAGCTTTTCATCCAATCCTTATTTATCATTGATGTTGGTTTTATTCTCAAGACCACAATTCACTAATCTCTATCAACCAACAGATCCCCTATATTGAGTTTCCATAACTCAAAAATTTATCCATTAAATTTTTTAATCTCTATCTGTGTGCTTCCCATATTTATCATTTGCCTAAATTCTTTCATGTATGGATCCCACTCAAGAATTAATTTATCAGAGGGTTGAAACCTGTACTCCTCGAACAAAGCTAAAACCTAGCATTGATACCAAATGAAGAGGAATAAAGAGCCTTGATAAACTAAATTAGAAAAGTAGTAATAACAAAATCAAAAGAAGATCACAGATTCACACATTACACAATATTTATCTTGGAAACCCTCAATCAAAAAAAAAACCAGCATAGTATTATCTTATTATTGCATTAACTTGATTGTCTCTAATAAAATAATATTCTCCTCCTGTCTCTATCCAAACCCTAATGCAAGTGTGATATATATAACAAATGCACATGCATGGATTTTACAATATCATGGGTAAAAACGTATCGGTTCAAATATAGTAACCCTAAAAGACCATATGGATCTAAAAATAACTTAAAAACCCTAAACATTTGGAGTGTTAGCCCCACCAGAATAACATGGAAAATATTCAACATATTTCCAACACAACACACTAATAATAAATCTTAAACAATGCACCAATAATAATTGCAACTAAGAATAATGTCCTCTTTATTAAGAACCTTTTTTTAAATGCAATCTAAAACTTTCACTACAATCAATGTTGTAAGATGTAGTCTTATTTAGCTTTTATATAGATAATATGTAGATGATATTTTTCTTTATGTCAAAATATATCCAACTCCTATTTTAATGTGCAGGTAATAACCCTTAATAGAAACTATATTCTACACTTCTTAAAAATGCAACCTTCTTCTTGCAACTTCTATATTCTAATAAGGTGCTTAATGAAGTTAAGTAATGAACTAAATATAAGTATTCAAGTAATGAAATCTTTGGACCTAAGTTGCATACCTTTAATGATATCTGAAGATGATGTAGATATTGGTTTTTTGATTCACCAAGTTATTATCTTTAGTCTGATAAAATTGTAGCTCTTCTTGGCTATATGGAATAGCTCTCTAACTCACCTAATCACAATTTATGAAACCTTCTAAATTGCTTCCTTAAAATTGTAGTAGGTGACTTCAAATTCTCCTTCAGGATGTACCCTAGAAATTTGAAATGCTATAGTTGGGATTCTTCTCCAAGATCCCTTCAGTATTTTGTTGTAGATTTAGCAAACTCCTATATTTTAAATAAGACTTCTTATATTTGGTAGGATTTTTCTATTTGTGTTCTCCTTCAACCTCCTTGTTGAATTTTAGATTCAATCTAGGCCTTCTTCTCAAGAATAAATAAGTCTTGAGTGTTGGATATTTTGAGTCCCTAAGTCAAAGTTGTCATTGATGTCACCATTGATGCCACCAAATGAAGTCATTCACCATTGTTGCCACCATAAAGTCATAATTAATGCTAAAGGTTTCAACAGGAAATAAAGGGGACAAACATGGTTATTTGATATCCAGGAAGAAGGCCAAAGTTCAAGTGAAACAATGCAAAAGACAAAAGTGAAAAAGGAGTTATAATATTTATTTTATAAATTATTTAAATTCGGTAGAATTTAAATTTTATAAATAAATATTAAAAGGTACTTTATGAGGTAAAAAAAATATAATGTTAATTTATCAAAGTGATAAAAATATAATTAAATATTATAATTTTTAATTATAATATAATTAGATTTGAGAAGAAAAATTTAAATTATTTAAAACCCTAAGGTTGGGTTTTAGAAAAATCAAAGGGCAATTTTAATAATGTGAAAAACCCAAGGTATGGGTTTATTAAAGGCTTTCGAAGCCTTAAGTAGCAACATACATTAATGCATGTGAGCGTCGACGTTTCCAAGCGAAGGGAAAGGCATATAAATATACCACTAAAGTTTCAAAACAATTATCCTTGCTCGAATTGATAAGTGTATGGCATACGAATTAAATGCAGAGCTCGTGAGATAAAGTTGCGAAAATCATGTTTGATTTGACGGTGAAAGGGAAACAAACAAGAGACAAAGCAGTGATTAGTTGGAAGCCACCAAGGTGCTTTGGCCTAGTGGCAAGTGGGTTTATATTTTTGGTGTGCATGGTGGATAGTGTTCGAATCCCGGTGGAAGCGTTTCGTGGATGTGTTGAAGGTGCCAAAACTTTAGGTGCATCCATTTTACAAGGTAAGAAAGGACAAGGGTTTTGAAGCACGTGGTGCTTCTTTGTTCCCAATGAGCGTGTAGCTCATGTGGTGGTTTGCGCCATGGGCAAAGACATTTGTGTGGGCTGCGTTGAGAGTTCAAAACTCTCCAAAGGCAAAGGTAACATTTTTGTGTTTTATTTTATTAAAGCCTAAGTTGGAGGTATAAGGTATTTAGTGGTTGAAGTTTGAAAAAGTTGCTTTGTGATAAAGGTTGGTAGTTGAGAAATTCATTTAGGAGTTATAAGGAGTATTCTGGTTTTATTTTTAAAAGTCTTAAAATTTGCCATTGTGGAATATTGAAAGGTTAAGACTTTATGGGTTGCATGTTATTTTAAATAAAGGGTTTTTTGATTATTGTGAGGATATTGATTATTGTTTAAGTTGGAGTGATAAGGTGTAATTGAGATATTATTTTTGTGATATAAAAATTATCCTCTAACCCTTGTTGAGTTTTGCAAAGAGGTAATTGTGAGTGTGGAAGATTTGTAAGGACAACTACTCTTCAAGAAAAGGTATGGGTAAAATTCTTCTTTGTTGAGTTAGGTGATTGGTTTGATTGAAAATTAAGTTTGGAGTGAAAAGGATTTGATTAGGGTTTCCTTTTCAAAAGTGTTTGAGTTGTTGCTTCAAGGTTTTGAATTTGAGAATTTGTGTAAAACCTTCTGTTATAAGCATTGTTGTTGAAGTGAGATGTTGTGCAAAGAACTTGAACTAGAATTGTGAAAGAACATGAGTATCATTGTTATGTGAGATTTGTTGTTGAGCATTGTTGGGAACATTTTGAGTTGGTTGATACATGCTTGGACTAGGGTTTGTGAGAAAGTGTTGTTCCTTGAAGTGATTGGTTGAGTAGAGTTGATTGAGCCTAGTCAAGTGGATGTGTGTAGTGGTTGTTCAAGTTCCATAAAACAAACTATTCTATATTCTGATTTGAGAGAGTTATTGAGTTTTGAGAATAGAACATATTGAGTCTCTAACAATTCTCTTTATACTTCTATGAGATTGAGTTGAAAAAGAGATTGAGTTTTGAGAATAGAACATATTGAGTCTCTAACAATTCTCTTTATGTTTCTATGAGATTGAGTTGAGGTGATTGAGTTTTGAGAATAGAACATATTGAGTCTCTAACAATTCTCTTTATGTTTCTATGAGATTGAGTATTGAGCTTTGAGAATAGAACATATTGAGTCTCTAACAATTCTCTTTATGTTTCTATGAGATTGGACAAGTTCTGTGTGGACTTGTTAAGATGATTTGAGGTAAGTCTTTGATAAGGCTTGTGGACTGATTTTGTGCAAGATTTTGTGGAAGCTTGCAATATAGATTTGAACAAGTCCTAGAGAGGACTTATTGAGCATATTTGGACAGGTTTTGTGTGGACCTGGTGAGCAAATTTGGACAGGTTCTCTGTGGACCTATTGAGCAGATTTGAGCAGGTTATGAGTGGACCTGTTGAGCAGAGTTGTACAGGTTTTGAGTGGACCTATTGAGTATATTTGAGTAGGTTTTGAGTGGACCCATTGAGCATATTTGAGTAGGTTCTGAGTGGACCTATTGAGCATATTTGAGTAGGTTCTGAGTGGACCTATTGAGCAGAGTTGAGAAGGTTCTGAGTGAACTTGTTGAGCATATTTGAGCAGGTTGTGAGTGGACCTATTGAGAAGAGTTGAGCAGGTTTTGAGTGAGCCTATTGAGATAGAGCTTTGGAGGTGACAGAGAAAAGAGGACAAAGTCTCCAGTGGATAGATATCCATCAACCATGACATTGAGGATAGGTCTTCTGAGTGAGGACAAAGAGTCTTCAAGTGAAGAGAGATCCACAGTAAGTGCAGTGGAGGTAGAGTCTTCTAGAGGATCACCAACCAGAGTAGAGGAGAAGGAGTTCTCCTATGAATAGAGATCCACAAACTAGATTTAGGGGATCAACATATCCTTTGGACAAAGGTCCATAAACATTGTAATTGGGAAGGATTCCCAAGAGATCATTTGAAAAATATTTAGAAGAAATATTTTCTCTGTGGAAGTAGCCATATTTGGGTGAACCACGTTAAATCTGTGTCTCTATTGTGTATGGTTTTTTGTGCATTGCTTTGATTACTACTATTGATACTACTATCTATACATTGCTTATATTAGTTTGAAATAAAAAGTAAAAAGTGGTCTTATACTGTTCACCCTCCCTCTCAGTATAAGCTTGTGTTCTTTAATTGGTATCAGAGCGGGTTCCTTCAGAAGATTTTGATAGCTTGAAGGAAAAGCGGTCAAAATAACACAATGGATCAAAAGGATCAAAGGGATGGGTCCATCAATAATGCAGTACCAATATTTGATGGAAGTGACTTCTTGTATTGGTGTGTGTTGATGAGATTTCACCTGATGGCACTTGGAAATGAAGTTTGGGATGTAGTGGAACTTGGATATGATTTAGCAGTCAATCCTCCTATAGATAAGGAAGGTAAGTTTCTAATGCATGCAAATTCAAGATCTATGAATGCGATTATAAAAGGATTGGGTAGATCAGAATCTATGAAGGTTATGGATTGTAAAACAACAAAAGATATGTGGGAATTATTGCATACCATATATGAGGGAGATAAAGGTGTCAGGAAATCTAAGATAAAAAATCTCAAAGGAGAATTTGAGAACTTAAGAATGAGATATGATGAAAATATTCATGACTATCTCAGTAATATTGATGAACTTGTACATGATATGAGAGGTCTTGGAATGAAGGTTGATGAATCTGATGCTTGTGATAAGATCTTGAGAACTCTTCCAAAAAGGTATAGTGAAAAGGTTTCTACTATAGAAACATCAATTGATAGTGATTCTATGACAATAAATTATTTACTTGGCATGCTTACAACTTTTGAGATAAGAACAAAATATCTTATTCCTCCAAAAGAGGTTGCATTCAAAGTGAAAAATAAGATGAAGGGTAAGAAGTCAGAATCAAGCAGTGAGTCATCTAGTGATGAAGAAGCTAACTATGGTAGAAGAGATAAAGGTTCCAAAAGACCCATAGATCTAATATCTGTTAAGTGTTTCAATTGTGGAAAGTATGGACATTATGCAATAGAGTGCAAAGAGCCAAAGAACAACAATGATGAAGAAAAACAGGATCACAGGTATAGGGAATATGAAATATATAGGTACCAAAAGAAAAGCAAGGATGGATAAAATAGACAAGGAAAGAAGTTCTTCCAAAGGTAAAAGAGAAGCTACTATGCGGATAATGCAAGTAAGTACTCAAATGATAGTGATGCTATTTTTTTAGACAATGATAGAGATGAAGTCCTATTTATGATTGAAGAAAAAAAACCAGTTAAGAAAAGGACTCCAGTTATTCTCAAGTTTTTTAGATGTGGTAAATTTGGACATCTTGAAGATGATTGCACAAGGGATGGTTATAGTTTCAGTGATGATGATTTTGAAGATGCACTTGAAAGACCGGATGAAAATATTCTAATGGCATTAGAAGAAGAAGTAAGTGATCCTATAGAAGACAATCCAAAGGAAAGTAATTATGTGGATAAAGGCAAAAAAATAGAGGATTCTTCAGTAGATAATGGTTATGATCTCAAGGGAGAACTTATCTATGCTCTTGACACAGTAAAGAAAGTAAGAAAGCAACACTCTAAGCTTGAAAGTCAGTTTCAAGAATGTGATGAAGAAAAATTATTGCTCATAGAGGATTTAGAAAAATCAAAGGCTAAGGCAAGCAAGTTCAAAGATAAGCTAGAAGTAAAGATCTTGGAATGTGAGAAGTTGGCACAAGAAGTGGCACTACTAAAGGAATATTTAGAATATTCCAAGAATAAGATATACAAGTATGTAAATAGTGCAAAGAATGTGGATAAAATAATCAAGATACAAAGAGGAGCAATAAACAAGACAGGTCTTGGTTCTAAACAAGTTCAAAATAAATGGGAAGAAGAGTCTACTTCAAGTCTTGAAGAAGAAGAAACTTTAGATGAAGATACATCAAAATAAGATAGTGTAAGTGGGAGTGAGACATCAGAGGATGAGTTGGACAATAAAGGGTCAACAAAGACAGGAACAATGCATAGAGAAGGTACATATGGAACAGCAATCAAAACAGGAGACCAATGAGGTCAAGACAAGGAAGCTTCAATGGAAGGTGTTTTTCATGTCACGGGTTTGGGCACATGGCTTCATAGTGCAGGACACATGAAAGACAGGAATATAGGAAAGGACCAACTTTTCCATGGGTATTGCTACTCATGTAATGAGTTTGGTCACAAGGCAATGAATTGCAGGGTTCATGACAAAAGAAGATATGGCTTCACTAGGAGAAATCCTAAGATATTTGCACCTCCAAGGAATAATAACATTAAGTGTTATAAGTGCAATAATGATGGTCACACAACAAGATGGTGTAGATAAAATATTCCAAAAAAAGGTATGAACAGAAACAGGAATGTCAACAGAAATAGGAACATGAACAAGAATATTGATGAGAATAGGAACATGAACATGAATAGAAATAGGAACATGAATAAAGATAGTAAAAAGAACAAGAACAACAATGAAGTCATAAACAGGGATGATGACTTGAAAAGAAATATTCAGAGGATTTAGAAAACTTAGAAAAGAAGGGAAAAATATAAAGGTAAAGAACAGTGCTTTTGGGGAGTAGAAATACTCCCACCCCAAAATTAACCACCTCATGAGGAGGTGGGGGAGGGGCTAAGCTAAGAGGCTCATTCTTAGCCCTGAGCCCCAAAGGTGACCCTTTGCCATTGATGTCAAAGGGGGAGAGATTTGTGTGATTTGTGTATTGGGGAGAGATTTGATACTTGAGAGAGAATTGAGCCAGGGAGAGCAATGTCCCAGGGGGACTAGAAGAAAAATAAAGGGTAGGTTTTAGTAAAAAGAGTATGGGTTGCCATCAATGACAAAGGGGGAGATTCTTGGACATTTTGAGTCCCTAAGTCAAAGTTGTCATTGATGTCACCATTGATGCCACCAGATGAAGTCATTCACCATTGTTGCCAGAATAAAGTCATCATTAATGCTGCAAAGGTTTCAGCAAGAAATAAATGGGACAAATATGGTTATTTTATATCTAGGAAGAAGGCCAAAGTTCAAGTGAAACAGTGCAAAAGACAGAAGTGAAAAAGGAGTTATAATATTTATTTTATAAATTATTTAAATTCGGTAGAATTTAAATTTTATAAATAAATATTAAAAGGTACTTTATCGAAGGATAAAAAATATTATAATGGTTATTATAATATTTATCAAAGTGGTAAAAATCTAATTAAATATTATAATTTTTAATTATAATATAATTATATTTGAGAAGAAAATTTTAAATTATTTAAAACCCTAAGGTTGGGTTTTAGAAAAATCGAAGGCAATTTTAATAATGTGAAAAACCCAAGGTATGGGTTTATTAAAGGCTTTCGAAGCCTTAAGTAGCACTGATGTACATTAATGCATATGAGCACCGACGTTTCCAAGCGAAGAGAAAGGCATATAAATATGCCACTAAAGTTTCAAAACAATTATCCTTGCTCGAATTGATAAGTGTATGACATACGAATTAAATGCAGAGCTCATGAGATAAAGTTGCGAAAATCGTGTTTGATTTGATGGTGAAAGGGAAACAAACAAAAGATAAAGTAGTGATTAGTTGGAAGCCACCAAGGTGCTTTGGCCTAGTGGCAAGTGGGCTTACGTTTTTGGTGTGCATGGTGGATAGTGTTCGAATCCCGACCGAAGCGTTTCATGGATGTGTTGAAAGTGCCAAAACTTTAGGTGCATCCATTTTGCAAGGAAAGAAAGGACAGTGGTGTTGAAGCACATGGTGCTTCTTCATTCCCAACGAGCGTGTAGCTCATGTGGTGGTTTGCATCATGGGCAAAGACATTTGTGGGCTGCGTTGAGAGTTTTAAACTCTCCAAAGGCAAAGGTAACAATTTTGTGTTTTATTTTATTAAAGCCTAAGTTGGAGGTATAAGGTATTTAGTGGTTGAAGTTTGAAAATTTGCTTTATGATAAAGGTTGGTAGTTGAGAAATTCATTTAGGAGTTATAAGGAGTATTCTGGTTTTATTTTTTAAAGTCTTAAAATTTGCCATTGTGGAATATTGAAAGGTTAAGACTTTATGGGTTGCATGTTATTTTAAATAAAGGGGTTTTTGATTATTGTGAGGATATTGATTATTGTTTAAGTTGGAGTGATAAGGTGTAATTGAGATATTATTTTTGTGATATAAAAATTATCCTCTAACCCTTGTTGAGTTTTGCAAAGAAGTAATTGTGAGTGTGGCAGATTTGTAAGGACAATTGCCCTTCAAGGAAAGGTATGGGTAAAATTCTTCTTTGTTGAGTTAGGTGATTGGTTTGATTGAAAATTAAGTTTGGAGTGAAAAGGATTTCATTAGGGTTTCCTTTTTTGAAAGTGTTTGATTTGTTGCTTCAAGGTTTTCTGAATTTGAGAAGTTGTGATTAAAACCTTGTGTTATAAGCATTGTTGTTGAAGTGAGTTGTTGTGCAAAGAACTTGAACTAGAATTGTGAAAAGAACATGAGTATCATTGTTATGTGAGATTTGTTGTTGAGCATTGTTGGAAATATTTTGAGTTGGTTGATACATGCTTGGACTAGGGTTTGTGAGAAAGGGTTGTTCCTTGAAGTGATTGGTTGAGTAGAGTTGATTGAGCCTAGTCAAGTGGATGTGTGTAGTGGTTGTTCAAGTTCCATAAAACAAACTATTCTATATTCTGATTTGAGAAAGTGATTGAGTTTTGAGAATAGAACATATTGAGTCTCTAACAATTCTCTTTATGCCTCTATTAGATTGAGTTGATAAAGAGATTGAGTTTTGAGAATAGAACATATTGAGTCTCTAACAATTCTCTTTATGCTTCTATGAGATTGAGTTGAGATTGAGTTTTGAGAATAGAACATATTGAGTCTCTAACAATTCTCTTTATGTTTCTATGAGATTGAGTATTGAGTATAGAACATATTGAGTCTCTAACAATTCTCTTTATGTTTCTATGATATTGGAAAAGTTCTGTGTGGACTTTTTGAGCTGATTTGAGGCAAGTATTTGAGAAGGCTTGTGGAATGATTTTGTGTGATATTTTGTGGAAGCTTGCAATACAGATTTGAGAAAGTCCTAGACATGAATTATTGAGTAGATTTGGAAATGTTCTGTGTGGACCTGGTGAGAAAATTTGGATAGGTTCTGTGTGGACCTGGTGAGAATATTTGGATAGGTTCTATGTGGACCTGTTGAGCAGATTTGAGCAGGTTCTGAGTGGACCTGTTGAGCAGAGTTGGACAAGTTCTGAGTGGACCTGTTGAGCATATTTGAGCAAGTTTTGAGTGGACCTATTGAGCAGATTTGATCAGGTTTTGAGTGGACCTATTGAGCAGATTTGAGAAGGTTCTGAGTGGACCTGTTAAGCATATTTGAGTAGGTTCTGAGTGAACCTGTTGAGTATATTTGAGCAGGTTCTGAGTGGACCTATTGAGAATATTTGAGAAGGTTCTTAGTGAGCCTATTGAGATAGAGCTTTGGAGGTGATAGAGCAAAGAGGATAGAGTCTCCAGTGGATAGAGATCCATCAGCCAAGACATTGAGGACAGGTCTTTTGAGTGAGGACAAAGAGTCTTCAAGTGGAGAGAGATCCACAGTCAATGTAGTGGAGGCAGAGTCTTCTAGAGGATCACCAACCAGAGCAGAGGAGAAGGAGTTCTCCTATGGATAGAGATCCACAAACCATATTTAGGGGATCAACATCTCCTTTGGACAGAGGTCCATAAACATTGTAATTGGGAAGGATTCCAAAGAGATCATTTGAAAAATATTTAGAAGAAATATTTTCTGTGGAAGTAGCCATATTTGGGTGAACCACATTAAATATGTGTCTCTATTGTGTATGGTGTTTTGTGCATTGCTTTTATTATTGCTATATATATTACTATCTATACATTTCTTATATTTGTTTGAAAGAAAAAGTAAAAAGTGATCTTATACTGTTCACCCCTCCTATCAGTATAAGCTTGTGTTATTCAATTGGTATCAGAGTGGGTTCCTTCAGAAGAGTTTGATAGCTTGAATGAAAATCTGTCAAAGAACACAATGGATTAAAAGGATCAAAGGGAAAGGTCCATCAATAATACAGTACCAATATTTTATGGAAGTAACTTCTTGTATTGGTGTGTGCTGATGAGATTTCACCTGATGGCACTTGGTAATGAAGTTTGGAATGTAGTGGAACTTGGATATGATTCAGCAGTCAATCCTCCTACAAATAAGTAAGGTAATCTTCTAATGCATACAAACTCAAGGGCTATGAATGCAATTATAAAATGATTAGGTAGATCAAAATCTTTGAAGGTTATGGATCGTAAAATAGCAAAAGATATGTGGGTAATATTGCATACCATATATGAAGGAGATAAAGGTGTCAGGAAAGCTAATATTATAAATATCAAAGGATATTTGAGAACTTAAGAATGAGATATGATGAAAACATTCATGACTATCTCCATAATATTGATGAACTTGTACATGAGATGAGAGGTCTTGGAATGAAGGTTGATGAATCGGATGCTTGTGATAAGATCTTGAGAAATCTTCCAAAAAGGTATATTGAAAAGGTTTCTGCTATAGAAACATCAATTGATAGTGATTCTCTGACAAGAAATTATTTACTTTGCATGCTTACGACTTTTGAGATAAGAACAAAATATCATATTCCTCCAAAAAAGGCTTCATTCAAGGTGAACAAGAAGTTGAAGGGTAAGAAGTAAGAATCAAGCAGCGAGTCATATAGCGATGAAGAAGCTAACTATGGTAGAAGAGATAAAGGTTCCAGAAGACCCATATATCTAAGATATGTTAAGTGTTTTAATTGTGGAAAGTATGGACATTATGAAATAGAGTGCAAAGAACCAAAGAACAACAATAATGAAGAAAAATAGGATCACAGGTGCAGGGAATATGAAAGATAAAGGTACCAGAAGAAAAGCAAGGATGGACAAAACAAACAAAAAAATAATTCTTTCAAAGTCAAAAGAGAAGATACTATGCGGATAATTTAAGTAAGTACACAATGATAGTGATGCTAGTTTTTCAGACAATGATAGAGATGAAGTCCTATTTATGATTGAAGAAAAAGAACCAGTTAAGAAAATGACTCCAGTTATTCTCAAGTGTTTTAGATGTGGTAAATTTAGACATCTTGAAGATGATTGCACAAGGGATGGCTATAGTTTCAGTGATAATAATTTTGAAGATGCACTTGAAATACCAGATGAAAATCTTCTAATGATATTAGAAGAAGAAGTGAGTGATCCTATAGAAGACAAGCCAAAGTAAAGTAATTATGTGGAAAAATTCAAAAAAATAGAGGATTATTCAGTAGAGAATGGTTATGATCTCAAGGAAGAACTTATCTATGCTCTTGACACAATAAAGAAAGTAAGAAAGCAACACTCTAAGCTTGAAATCCAGTTTCAATAATGTGATGAGGAAATATTATTGCTCATAGAGGATTTAGAAAAATCAAAGGCTAAGGCAAGCAAGTTCAAAGATAATCTAGAAGCAAATATCTTGGAATGTGAGAAGTTGACACAAGAAGTGGTACTCCTAAAGAGATATTTATAATATTCCAAGAATAAGCTATACAATTATGTAAACAGTGCAAAGAATGTGGATAAAATAATCAAGATACAAAGAGGAGCAACAAACAAGACAGGTCTTGGTTCTAAAAATGTTCAAAAGAAATGGGAAGAAAATTCTACTTCAAGTATTAAAGAAGAAGAAATTTCAGATGAAGATACATCAAAAGAAGACAGTGTAAGTGGGAGTGAGACATCAGAGAATGAGTTGGACAATAAAGGGTTCAACAAAGATAGGAACAATGCACAGAGAAGGTACAAATGGAACATAAATTAGAATAAGGGACCAATGAGGTCAAGACAAGGAAGCTTTAATGGAAGATGTTTTTCATGTCATAGGTTTGGACACATGGCTTCACAGTGCAAGATACATGAAAGACATGAATATGAGAATGGATAACTTTTCCATGGGTATTTCTACTCATGTAATCAGTTTTATCACAAGGCAATGAATTGCAAGATTCATGACAAAAGAAGATATGACTTCACTAGGAGAAATCCTAAGACATTTGCACCTACAAGGAATAATAACATTAAGTGTTATAAGTGCAATAATGATGGTCACACATCAATATGGTGTAGATCAAATATTCTAGAAACAGGCATGAACAGGAACAAGAATGCGAACAAAAATAGGAACATGAACAGGAACATGGATGAGAACAGGAACAGGAACATGAATAGAAATAAGAACATGAATGAATACAGGAACAAGAACAAGAACATGAATGAAGTCAGGAACAGGGATGATGACTTAAACAAAAATAGTCAGAGGATTCAAAAAACTCAGAAAAGAAGGGAAAAAAATAAAAGTAAAGAACAGTGTTTTCGGGGAGTAGAAATACTCCTAACCCAGAATTAATCACCTCATGAGGAGGTGGGGATGGGCTAAGCTAAGAGGCTCATTATTAGCCCCGAGCCCCAAAGGTGACCCTTTGTCATTGATGTCAAAGGGGGAGAGATTTGTGTGATTTGTGTATTAGGGAGGGATTTGATACTTGAGAGAGCATTGAGCTAGGGGGAGCAATGTCCCAGGGGGATCAGAAGAAAAATAAAGGTAAAGTTTTAGTAAAACAAGTATGGGTTGCCATCAATGACAAAGGGGAAGATTGTTGGACATTTTGAGTACCTAAGTCAAAGTTGTCATTGATGTCACCATTGATGCCACCAGATGAAGTCATTCACCATTGTTTCTAGTAGAAAGTCATCATTAATGCTAAAGTTTTAAGCATGAATTAAAGGGGATACATATGGTTATTTGATATCTAGGAAGAAAGCCAAATTTCAAGTGAAACAGTGCAAAAGACAGAAGTGAAAAAGGAGTTATAATAATAAATTATTTAAATTTGATAGAATTTAAATTTTATAAATAAATATTAAAAGGTAATTTATCAAAGTGGTAAAAATCTAATTAAATATTATAATTTTTAATTATAATATAATTAGATTTGAGAAGAAAAATTTAAATTATTTAAAACCCTAAGGTTGGGTTTTAGAAAAATCGAAGGTAATTTTAATAATGTGAAAAACCTAAGGTATGGGTTTATTAAAGGCTTTTGAAGCCTTAAGTAGCGTCGACATACATTAATGCATGTGAGCGTCGACATTTCCAAGCGAAGGCAAAGGCATATAAATATGCCACTTAAGTTTTGAAACAATTATCCTTGCTCGAATTTATAAGCGTATGGCATACAAATTAAATGAAGAGCTCATGCGATAAATTTGTGAAAATCGTGTTTGATTTGATGACGAAAGGGAAACAAAAAAAAGGTAAAGCAGTGATTAGTTTGAAGCCACCAAGGTGCTTTGTCCTAGTGGAAAGTGGGCTTACATTTTTGGTGTGCATGGTGAATAGTGTTCGAATCCCGACGGAAGCATTTCGTGGATGTGTTGAAAGCACCAAAACTTTAGGCGCATCCGTTTTGCAAGGCAAGAAAGGACAAGGGTGTTGAAGCACATGGTGCTTCTTCGTTTCCAACGAGCGTGTAGCTCGTGTGGTGGTTTGCATCATGGGAAAAGATATTTGTGGGTTACGTTGAGAGTTTGAAACTCTCCAAAGGCAAAGGTAACATTTTTTGTGTTTTATTTTATTAAAGCCTAAGTTGGAGGTATAAGGTATTTAGTGGTTGAATTTTAAAAAGTTTCTTTGTGATAAAGGTTGGTAGTTTAGAAATTCATTTAGGATTTATAAGGAGTATTCTAGTTTTATTTTTAAAAGTCTAAAAAAATTGCCATTGTGGAATATTGAAAGGTTAAGACTTTATAGGTTGCATGTTATTTTAAATAAAGGGGTTTTTGATTATTGTGAGGATATTGATTATTGTTTAAGTTGGAGTGATAAGGTGTAATTGAGATATTGTTTTTGTGATATAAAAATTATCCTCTAACCCTTGTTGAGTTTTGCAAAGAAGTAATTGTGAGTGTGGCAGATTTGTAAGGACAATTACTCTTCAAGGAAAGGTATAGGCAAAATTCTTCTATGTTGAGTTAAGTGATTGGTTTTATTTAAAATTAAGTTTGGAGTGAAAAGGATTTGATTAGGGTTTCCTTTTTCAAAAGTTTTTGAGTTGTTGCTTCAAGGTTTTCTGAATTTGTATAAATTGTATTATAAGCATTGTTGTTGAAGTGAGTTGTGCAAAGAACGTGCAAAGAACTTGAACTAGAATTGCGAAAGAACATGAGTATCATTGTTATGTGATATTTTTTGTTGAGCATTTTTGGAAACATTTTGAGTTGGTTGATACATGCTTGGACTAGGGTTTATGATAAAGGTTTGTTCCTTGAAGTGATTGGTTGCGTATAGTTGATTGAGCCTAGTCAAGTGAATGTGTGTAGTAGTTGTTCAATTTTCATAAAACAAACTATTCTATATTATGATTTGAGAAAGTGATTGAGTTTTGAGAATAGAACATATTGAGTCTCTAACAATTCTCTTTATGCTTCTATGAGATTGAGTTGATATAGAGATTGAGTTTTGAGAATAGAACATATTGAGTCTCTAACAATTCTCTTTATGTTTCTATGACATTGAGTTGAGATTGAGTTTTGAGAATAGAACATATTGAGTCTCTAACAATTCTCTTTATGTTTCTATGATATTGAGTCAAGATCGAGTATTGAGTATAGAACATATTGAGTCTCTAACAATTCTCTTTATGTTTCTATGAGATTGGACAAGTTCTGTGTGGACTTGTTAAGCTGATTTGAGGCAAGTCTTCAAGAAGGCTTGTGGACTTATTTTGTGTGAGCTTTTGTAGAATATTGCAATACAAATTTGAGCAAGTCTAGAGAGGACTTATTGAGAAGATTTGGACATCATCTGTGTGGACTTGGTGAGCAGATTTGTACTGGTTTTTTGTGGACCTGGTGAGCAGATTTGGACAAGTTTTGAGTGGAAATGTTGAATAGATTTGAGTAGGTTCTGAATGGAACTATTGAGTAGATTTGTATAGGTTATGAGTGGATATGTTGAGAAAATTTGAGCAGGTTTTGAGTGGACTTGTTGATTATATTTGAGCATATTTTGAGTAGACCTATTGAGCAGATTTGAGCAGGTTCTAAGTGGACCTGTTGATCATATTTGAGCAGGTTTTGGGTGAACCTATTGAGAAAATTTGAGTAGGTTCTAAGTGGACCTGTTGAGTAGAGTTGAGCAGGTTCTGAGTGAGCCTATTGAGACAGAGCTTTGGAGGTGATAAGACAAAGAGTACAAAGTCTCCAATGATATAGATCCATCAGCAAGGACATTGAGGATATGTCTTTGAGTGAGGACAAAGAGTCTTCAAGTGGAGATAGATCCACAGTCAGTGCAGTGGAGGTAGAGTCTTCTAGAGGATCATTAGTTAGAGTAGAGGAGAAGGAGTTCTCCTGTGGATAGAGATACATAAACCAGATTTAAGGGATCAACATATCCTTTGGATAGAGGTCCATAAATATTATAATTGGGAAGGATTCCCAAGAGATCATTTGAGAAATATTTAGAAGAAATATTTTCTTAATGGAAGTAGCCATCTTTGGGTGAACCACGTTAAATCTGTGTGTCTATTGTGTATGGTGTTTTGTGCATTGCTTTGATTACTGTTATTGATATTGCTATTTATACATTGCTTATATTGGTATGAAAGAAAAAGTAAAAGTGGTCTTATACTGTTCACCCCCCTCTCAGTATAAGCTTGTGTTCTTCATTGAGGTCTTCACTGGTCTCCTCCAAAATTTAGAAAACTGCTTTCTAAATATTTCTTCTTTGGGATTGTTATCATATGGCAACAATTATCCCAATGTCTTCACTATTAGGAGATTCTCTTTGGTAGCAAATTTTTCCAATGAGTTCTTCTAGGAACTCCTTTAATGGCTTCCTTGAAATCTACAATAAGGCTCTCCAAGCATTCTTATTTAACCTTGAGATCTCTCCAAGGTATTCAAGCTCAAGCTTCTCTGGTCTTCTCAATGAGACCTTTCCTTCAACCTTATAATAAGGAAGTGTTGGCTATGAGACCTCTTGGATATCTAGAATCTACTGCTTCTAGAATTTGGAATATGACCTTTCTAGTCCTTCACTTATAGAATCTATAGGATTCAATAGAGATCACCAAACTCCAATATTTAAGAACTAGAAGTTATTTAATGGGATATTCTATGGGTTTATTTAGCTTCTTCACACTAATTTATTCAATCTGCTATTTTAGTCTTTGATGGAGATCATGAATATTCTATCTTCTTATAGACTCTTCTCTAGAGTCTCTTGGATCAACAATAAGGTCACTATGGTATTTTATTATTCTGTAATGTGTAGGTCTACAATATAACTTCATTCAAGTTCCTAGAATCTCCTTTTATTCCTTGTGTTACTTCTGGTGCTAGATTTATTTTGAAGATGATATTCTTCCTAGATATCTCTAGGAAGCTTCCCAAATTTCTTTGAATATTATTTTCCCTGCAACAAATTTTTAGGACTATAATGGAAGAAAATCTAAGTGATGAATCTTCATTAGTTGATTTTTCAATCTAGTGAAATGAATGTTTTTTTTTTGAATTTACATGGTGGAATCGGTAGCCGCCATGAATTCGAGCAGGTTGTCTAGTGTTTTATGGCCGCCACAGTATTATGCACTGTCCGCCCTAGAAGCCACCACATAGATCTTCGCATAGTCCGCCCCTATAACCACCATACCACAATCATTTTAAACCTTTTACGCCACTGAAAGCACCAAGAAAGGGACAAGCGTTCAGTCCGGTGAGGCCCAAGATTTGCTAGTGAAATGAATGTTGAGTCATAGTCTTCACAAGTTTTTTTGCAACTCAGTGGAAAGACTCTAGCCAAATGTAATCTCAAAATTTTTAGAACTGATATTTACTTCTCTCCTCTCAATATCTCTTTGTGTTTTTTCCTAATCATATCTGATCTATTGTAGCTTTGATACCACTATTAGCTTTTGATAATGTAGGATATGGGAGAAAGCAATCACAAGATGTAAAATATGGAGAAAAGTAATGTAATGGAATTTTACAATATGATTGAAATATACTATTAGTGGAAAGTCACAAAAATAGTACAATGCAATATAATGGAGGAAATGAACAATCCAAAACTCCAATGAAAAATACATTGTACCTACTCACTACATAGTAGTGATCACACTTATGCTATACTCACTTCTATATATCACACACTCATTATGGGCCATATATATAAGAATATAGGTTGCTTGGCCCTTACTCTTCCTAACTACCTTTCCTATGACTCATGTACAAGTGAACTCCTTGTACATTTACATCATTGCACATTGACAATTGAGAATTTATTACTTCTTCCTCAAGTAACCTAAGATATACTCCTAGTATAACAATGTCCATTTTTTTTTTGATGGAAAACATCCCAAAAAGGATGCCACTTTCGAGTAAGATCCAAGGAGGCAGGGGTATCCATTCCACCAAAAATGCCCAGGACTCGGACCTGGCCTACCACCTTTGACATACTCAAGGAGCAAACAAACACACAAAACCAAATTAAAAATAAGTAAATAACAACAAAAATAATAAAATAAATTAAAAAATATGTTCCTTGAGTGTGTCAAAAACAAAAGCACAACTAAACACGCACAATAGGATAAAAGAAACCACAACACGAACCACATAGAAAAACACAAGAACCACATAACAAAACACAAACAAGACAAAAACAAAAGAACACTACAAAGACATAATCCAAAAAAAAAACATGAAAAATAAACACAACCAAAACCTAAAAAATTAAAAAAATAAAAAAAATAAAAAAAAATAAAAAAAAACCAATAACAGACAATAAACAAAAACAAAAAACATAGAAAACACTCACACATAAAAACACGAATTAACACAAACAAAGAGAAACCCAAGAAAAAGAATGAAAAATAAAACACAAGAACAATAACAAAAAACATAAAACAAAAACACAAGAACAACAAAAAACAACACAAAGAACACAAAAACAAAACAAAAGAACCCACCCACATTAAAAAATTAAACAAAAAAAAAAAAATTGAACAAACAATGACCTATCTAGACCAGAAGACTATTAAGGCAAGAATCAACAGAAGAAACAAAAGAAAGAATAGAATCAGCTAGGGAACTAAAAAAACCTGAATGAACCAAAGAGAAGCAAAAAAAAAAACAAGAAGAAACTAGGTACCTTCAAAACTGGAGCCATCCAAAGAAATGATAGAAAGAAGAGCTTCCCTGATTTGAGAAGCCCACCATCTAGGAGGGTGGCCATAACAAGTACCCAAGGTTGTACATTGACATGTACCTAAATAATGTAATATACTCTAACAACAATAACCTCCCTTATATTTAGAGATTTGGTTAGCTCTTGCTCTCATCACTAGCCGCTCTTATGGCAGCTTAGCTACTTGACTCTAGTGGTTAAGCTTATAGATAATTAGAGTAGAAGAGATTCATTTCAATAAGAAATCCATTTTCATAACTCAATGAACCCCCTCTATTTTAAAAGAATAAAAATTTATGATGAATAATATGTTTAGGGACCCAAGTGGTAATCATGTGTATCTCATCTAGTGGGAAGTGATTAATCAACTAGTGGTTGGGGTGTGATGTACATCTCTTTAGATTGTTTAATCCTAACCATCCACTCCGGAAGACCTTGGCACATACAATCACTCTAAGGGGACCAACAACAATACCCATGCTCAGTAACAAATGGAGTTTCCCACCCCTTAAAATAGAGAGGCTCTCGGCACACCTTTTTCTCTCTCCCACCTACCTACACGCAAGGTTTGTGGAGCAACCCCTAGGATTCGATCCCGTCGGAAGACCGGGCATCTTGCATTCACTCATTTCAGCTAGTTCCACTCATTTTGGATAAACATCTAGAATATATCTAGAATAGTAATAAATATTTATGACCTTATTTAGATTTATATAATCAATACATACTCTCACTTTTTTATTTTTCTTTCTAGTGATAACAACTAGGCACATCACTTTAAGTTGTACACTAGGGAAATGAAACCTACATTGAACAAATTTCATAGATGATACAAATTTCGATTCATGTGATGTATAATTTGCTTGATAGAAGTAGTAGTATCAACCAACTCTATGTAGTATTCTATACAATTCACTTGTTATGAATATTTATCACAGAAGTTGAACATATAAATATACTTATAAATGAGTAAAAGGTGGTCTTACTTTTATTTCTTTTTTATTGGATTTTAAAATAATGGCTACTATAACTAGTTCTCCATATCTTCCATAGAGAACTACCATGGTGGATTAACTTGCAAAATAGGTAGAATTTCTACTATGGAGATATTTTCCTTGTTTTCTTATTCTGTAGTTTCAATTGTGCTAGTATTTTCATAAGTTATTCATGCTCAGTATTCACTTTCATTTTTTATCTATGTTGGTCTCAAATGATAACCTTAAGAAATAATTTTTATTCTCACTCTATTAGAAGCATGAAAAATGGTAATGTATCCCTTATTCTAATAGTTGCAACCATGTACATTTCTCAACTAGCACCTACCTAATAATAATGGGTAGGAAACAAAACCAATCTTCATGAGTTGAAATTCTACCAAACAAACTACTTCACTAATATACTGCTATATAAAAGTCTAATCATTTTGGATTTGTTTTTACCTTTATTTAGATATCCGATCTTAATATTAGAAGGATGATATAATTTTATCTCTCATGTGTTTAGTGTATATTTTATTATTACTTTGATAGAAGTTCCATTATCTATCAATAAAATAGAAATAAATATACCTTTTCATAGGAATTTAGCTTGTGGAGGATATAGGGCATCCTTTGCATCAAACATAATGATTAAAAACCATGATCTTCATTTAGCATTAATCTTATCCTATAAATACTTTAATTTTCTACGAGGATATCAATTACTTATCATGTTTGGAATTGGTATTCCACTTTGATAAGTTATCCAAGATCAAGTTCAATACTTGGATTTTATAAACTAAAAAATATTGAATAGCTAGGTTTCATCTTAATTTATTTTTTAGGTTTCTCTTCATTCTTCTTGGATATTTTTCCTCCTTAATATTCCTCTTTTGTACTTGTTTTTGTTCCATGGCATGGGCTTCTTTTTTATCTTCGTGCACAAGAATGACTTCATTAACTATAGCTTTTTATTTATAATTATTTATTGTTCATGAATTAGATGCTTTATTAGGGCAAGTTATCTTATAATGCATATTCTCTTTACACTCATACAAGATTACTTCAAAAAAATCTTCTTGGAACTCTCATATCTAGATTTGAAACATTGTGTTTCTACTTCATTTTATTAAAGTAGATCAATAGATATCTATTCCTTATTTTAATTTGGTCTTCAACTTCATTGGTGGAAGTGGAAGGAATATAGCGAATTATTATAGTTGCTATCATCACTACTTATAAAATCAGAATTGAGTTGTTGAGGTAGTCAATGTTAGTGGCACTGATTTCTCTTTTATACTCTTCTCCATCTATTTTGTAGTCTCATATACTTGTTGAGTATTGATCAATTGTTGGTATGAAACTCATGGTATAATTATTGTATTGCAACAAAATGTTTAAAATGTATATTTATTCATGCTAACCATAAGATCATTCAGACCTCAACCTATTGAAACATGTAGTATATCCTTATTAGAGAAGGTCAATATTCCATAATATAATATTGTACTATATGCCAATATTTTAATATTGTATCTAGTGTTTATTGAGGTTTTACATATTAGCATATGGTCCTACAATTAAACCCTATAATGTTAATCTTATCATACCTAACATTAATCTTTTCATTTATGAAACCAAATACAATTAATTGTTGTATACAAGTCCTAAGTTGATCCATTACATCAACGCATGATCTATATGATGATCATTCAAGTTAGGTTCCTAAGGGTATCATTTTATCTTCATTATATGTGCTTCTATTCATTCTAATAAATCAGTTTGAAATAGAATATGGTATCAGAGTGGGTATGGAGTAGCACCTCTTAGTTATATGTAAAATTTATTTAGAGCCTCTATATCTTCTTCCTATCACTAAGATAAACTATGTTTCATAGCATCATATGTCAATTGCAACATAAGGAACAAATTAGGAACTAACTAATCTCCATGGATATGAAAACTTAACAAAGTTAGTATGCAACAAAGGAGTCCTATATTTATTGCTTTGTTTACTACAAGGGACTCCTTACTGGGGATTTGAAGGCATGGGATTTTTTTTTATTGGAAGCATGATTTCAACAAAACATTTGGCCAAGTCCAAGCCACTAATATCTTTCTAATATGAAAATTAGTATTTTCTCATCTATGTAGTCTTCTCCAATATATGACGCATGGGTTCAATCCTTGTCATTGCTAGTTATTTTTCTTATTTCAATAGATAGAGGGAGGATGCATCAACATCTCTAAGGAGTAGTTTTCATCCATTCCTAACTTGAGTCTATGTTTTCTTGGAATGTTTTGTGGCAATAAGGCATTTGATGGGTTTGGGTTCTAGTCTCTTCATATGTTGTTTGAACGTGTTAAATGCATTTTTGTTTGGTGTTTTTACTTTTGCAAGGCAAGGGGAATTATCTTATCTCCAAGGATCAAGGAATTTCTCCATTTTGCAAATATAATCCTTCATGCTAACTAGTAAGATGACATTGGCCTAATCATAGGATGGGTTAGAAATTCAAATCTTGTCCCCATTTTGAATTCTTCTTTGGCATTGTGGTCATTCCTAAATGAGAAGAGACTTTTTGTCTTCAAGGAGGGATGAACACTCCCTACATAGAGTGTTGTATGGATTCTTGGCTAGTGAACATGCATATCAATAATAATGGGTCACAAGTTTTATCTCTTTCCTTTTCATTGTGGAAAGTTGCTTATTTTTTACCAGCGGAAACCCTTGATTAATTTAAAGAAGGATCCCTTTTGGTCTCCAAACAATGATGTGGTCCCTTGGTTAAATTAACTAGCCTTAGGTGTTTGAAACCTAGGAGACATGAGTTTGATTCTTGCTAGCTTTCCTTATACCTAAGTCTAAGGTGGTGATAGAGGTCAACATGGTTGTCAACATGGACACAATTTAACATAATAACAAATCAAGTAATATAAAGTATATAATTTGAAATAGAAATAAATCATATAATACTAAAGTGCAAGTTCATATTTACTTGCTCTATATTATAACAAAAATGATGATGTCCTATCAAAGACAACTAAATGATATACCTTTAAAATTTTATATAAAATACGAAGTTCAAATCATATATCACCTAATTATAACATAATATTACCTTATATCCTTTAATATTTTAAAAAATAATATATAATATTACAAACTATTAAGAGAAATAAAGGATTATTGTTCTTGAAAGACTTTCTACTTTCTTGTCTCCTTTATGTAGTTTATGTTTATTCTATAATCACATTAGTAATGTTATTTTTTATTAGTTGGTTACAACTGATAAAAACTGCTCATCTCATTCTTGTTAACTCAATCTAAAATGAAAGCTAGAAAGTAAGCTTACGGCCACTGACTTCGTTTCTTTTATCTACTTCGTGTCTCAAAAACACATCAGATTTAGTTGCTTTGGTGCAGTATATTTGAATGTACGTAAAAGATGCATCTACTTCGTGTCTCAAAAACACATCAGATTTAGTTGCTTTGGTGCAGTATATTTGAATGTACGAATCTCAAATCGTTAAGCCTTTCTATCCTTTTCTGTCTGTTTTCTCGCGCATAACATATGGCAAGGACCAAATAAAATACCATAGAGAATTCCCAATTCAGGCCAATTGTTGGAGCTTCAAAACTCTGATATAAGCATTTCTTTGATTGGAAGTATATAATAGAAATTTGGCTTGTTTTTTTAATTTTTTATTTATTTGTCGTCAACCTTGGACAGGAGAATGATGGATGAAAAACCTGGACTTGAATATTCTGGCTTTCACTTTAAAACCACCTTCTCGTTGTACACATTTTTTACCCATGCCTTGTGGACCAAGTATCTAATATGAGTTCAGATAAATCATTATTAAAAAATATTAAATTAATAGTAAAAAATTAATTACTTTTATTTTATTTTTTAAGGTTTTATAGACATGTTTATAATTTTTTTATATGACAGGCTTTCCTACTACATATAAATGTTGAGTGTTGGTATCTAATGTATTTCAACAAGAAATAGTTAGTCTTTTTGTTACTATTACCTTTTATTTGTATGTACATTTAGTTATAAATGTTTTACTGTTTTAACATTCAATTATAAACCAAATGTTTATACAAATCACACAAACCATTTAAAAGATTGGAAGCAAACTCCTGACCCAATAATCTTTACCAAAACTGACCAGATTTAAATAGTTTACCTGTAAAGCTAAGTAACACAATATCCAGACGATCTAACCTACTATATCGAGTTCTACATGCAACAGACAGATCCTCGATTTATTCAAAAGATGCCCACGACATCCCACACGCTACCTCAAAACTAAACACTCTCAGAACACAAAGCGGCAGCTGACTAAAGACTCCTATGCACTCAACTATACAGCGCACATATCACATCAAGGATTTCACCATACAACGCTTAGAACAATCACTCCTACCAAAAGACCAACAATCCTGGATATTATAAAATGGCCTCCTGCTGTGTTAATGGTTGGATTGCCGTTACTTTTACCTGCTGGAGATACCCCTCCCACCGAACTCGTTGGAGTAACACCCGACGGATCTGTATTCGCCGAGGGCGACGCCGCAGTTGGCGATGGAGTTGAAGTCGGAGTTAACGACGCTGGTGGAGGAACACCCGACGGCTGCGTATTCGCCGGGGGCGACGCCGCAGTTGGCGATGGAGGTGAAGTCGAAGTTGACGGCGCTGGAGAAGGAACGCTCACTGTTGTCGGCGATGGAGAAGGACCATTGCTCAAACCTCCTGCAACCATTTCAAATCATCCTATTAAATATTTTTTATTTTTGGTTACATTAATGAATCCTCATCCTTAGTTAGCTTTCTTGTTTTTTAACCAGTTTATGTGATACTCTCATTTAAAACTATTTATTTCTAGTAACATATTCTTAATTTATTTCTAGGGACATATTTCTATATTAAAATTTCGTTCCATTTTTTTCTAACTACAATTCTTATACAAATTGTATATTGAATTAACTAAACGTCTAAACGTTAAAGTCTAACCATAAGAGCTACACAAATCAAGGTCAAATGACTCCATACACACTTTAAGCTACCTTGCATATGAATTACCCTTACATTCATAACCTTTTAATTATAAAATATTTTATTAAACTTATATAATCAGGTTAACCAATTAAAAAAGTGTACATACCTTTGGAAGGAGTAGGGGCTGGGGCCGGAGCCCCTGCAGCTGTTTGTCAATCGCAACAATGCAAACAATTAAAACTTTTTGAAATGTTAACTAAACAACCATTATATCCTAATAATATCTTATTCATAATTAAAATTTCCTCCCACATTAATATTTATCTACTACCTCACACAAACATTAATATTTATCTATCCTACAAAGACAGGCAGGGCTGGTAATTACCTTTGCATTGGGAGGGAGGCGGAGTGGTGACGTTGCAGGCCTGGGGAAGGGCGAGGGCCTGTGTCTGATTGATGGAAATGCCCAGCGCATTGTTACCAGACAATAACTGGCATAGACACATTGGATTCGTCTTTACCACAGAAGACAAGGCACTGCAGCAGCTCTGTGATGGAGGTGAGGTTGTGCCATTGCTTGTCACATAGGCGAGACAGGGTGACAAACTTACTAAGGCACTCGTACACCCTGAAGACGAAGGGGGTATCTGAGCTACCGTAGCAACTATCATGGCAACCATTGTCATTACAAATATTGACGGCCTAATTTTCTCTGTCACACCTGCCATTGCCATCGACAGAAGAATAACAGCCTAAAAAATTGGAAGAACAAGTCTCTTATGGAAATAAAGATACAGAAGAGTTGGAGATTCAAAGAAAGAGGATCTCTGAAATGGATTGAGGTGATGAGCATGGGAAATATTTGTGTGCAAGAGTGCTTTATAAGAGGACGAAGGGGATGATTCTGGATTTCAAAGGACCAAGCCAAAGCTCGTTAGTACACGGAAGCTCTGCTAGCCGAATATGGATGCTGTTTTGTTCACCCAATTTCCTAGGCTTGACCCTTTTTACGTTAAATCAACTCACAGTGTTCAACCACGAGTTTTACCATTGGCGACGGACAGGACAGCCATTGGTAATTTTTTGTGTTTAGATAGGTTGGCACGGAAAGTAGAGGAGAGGTGGAATGTATGCAGGTGGAGCTGGTCTAACCGTGGGAGAAAAGAGAGAGCATTGTCTCGGTTCATGTTTGAAGCGGACATTTTGTCGCCGTTTAGGCCAACTCACAACTAAGCACAACTTTCGAAAGCAATTTGGTTCTTGTAACATCAGTGACGGCTACAACCGTCACTCGGTTTAACTTGGCCGAATGAGGAGGAGTGGAACTTTCATCATTAAAAAACAAAAATAGTCAAAGATTGGCATTAAGTTCCGTAGATTTTGGATAATATGTACTTAACAGAAAACCACTCGGCCTAAGGCCTGCCGTTATGTTTTGTCCTATTAGGGGCAAACACAACCGTAGGAGTTTAAGTATATCGTTAAAAAAAAATACAATGGTGTTTGGTGTTGAAAGCGAATTGATTTTATTAAAAAAGTAAGAGCATATCACAACTAAAAAGAATATGAAAACATATTACAAAAACTTACGGAAAACATTAAAGACTTTGTACAACTATACAATAATTAACTATACTCATGAAAATAATTTTTAGACCATTATCTAGTGATACCCTCTCGTAAAAGCAATTGAATTAAGTTTTAAGAAAAAATAATATTTAATAAAAAATGTAGTTATTGTTAACCAACAATCATATAGGTCTGAATAAGTATATAATTAAAAAAATATAAGCAATCAAATTCAAACCGTGACAAGGGTGAGTGTGTGAGACGGTGGGTGTGTTCATCCAAAAAAAAATAATAATAATATAATTGACCACAAATGTAGATAAAATACCTTGCACATGTTGACTATTTATATTCAATTTATTATATAATGTCATTTTACTTAAAATATTTTTCTAAGGTCCCAAGGGCAACAATGTAATGGTTTGGGCTTTGGTTCTTCTTTGAAAGGTCAAGGTTCAAACCATAGCTTGGGTGAGTGTGAGGGGATGGGTGTGTGTGAGGGGATGGATGTGTGTTCATCAAAAATATTTTTTAGGTAGTATAGAATAAAAAAAGACTTTCTTTTGCTTGGTATTATAGAACCTAAGTTTGTCCATTTTGCTTTGTGTATTTTTTATTAGTTTTTTTTTTTAATTTAGGTTTGCTTATTTAGGATGGTAAGTGAAAATATTAAATATTTTTCTTTTTGGGTTTTGTCTTAAAGATGATTTAGATTTATAAATTTTTAGGTCTTTTACACTCGAGCTCGAGCTTGAGGATAGTATAATAGTTACAATTTTCCTTGTCTTAACCTTGCAATCTCTTTAAGGAGGGATTTAGAAGACAATAAACCAATAGATGAAGGTGTCAACTTGGGTTGGGATCCTCCACCGGACATTGAGATCCATATTCTTGATGGAGAGGCCTTGAAAACACCTAAAAATTACACATCATCACTTGCCCCAACTTCACAATTGATTAAATCACACAAATCATAATATTACATTAATTAGCTTTAAAACACCTTGCATTTATTAAAAGTACTATTCATAAGCTCTTTGGGCCACTTAAACCCTTTTCTACACTTAACCATGGTCCTCATGTGACCACCATCAAAGGCTTAACCTTGGTAAACCTTTACCTTGGACAAAAGTTACTTTATGAGCAAAAAGTCACTTTATCATTAAAGTGCACTTAAAAGGCTAAACTCATGTTTAATTAGCATTAATCATAATTAAGCTCTAGCCTTCCACCTCATCCCCTTGACCTTGGTCTAACCTATGGTCAACCTAATCAGGTTTAACACTAACCCTTTCTCACACATGTGTGCACTACTCATCCAAATGGATATTTAAAATATCCTCTTTCAAGGCATGAGAAGAGGTGACTCATCTTCCACCTCATCATCCACATGGGTGAAGAATTCCTTCACACAAAACCACTCATAAGCCATAGTTCCCAAGGGACACCTCACATGGGACACCTCAAAGGGAACACCTCATACCCCCCCCCTAGCCTCTCCAAAGTTCTATAAATAGTAGTATTTTTTCTTCTAAAATCCATCCACCCTTATTTTACATAACAAAACTCTACCAAAATCCAATCAGACCATCATTCATCAATTACCCATAAATCATCATGACAAACGTTCCTTTTGCATTTCTTTGTGTACTATATTTACAGGTTCTAAAGTTGACCTAACGTTGACCAAGAGTTTCAACAGTCACATAACAACATCATTTTCTACTAGAATAAAAAAGGGTAATCATAAGCAGAGTCGTAGGGTACCCTATGACCCAGATTCGATCAAACCCTAGCGTGTGACTCTGGCTAGAGTATGATCACAGGTGATAGTAGGCCATAAAGCACTTAAAATAGCTAACTTGCACTAATTTTCATTTCCAACAACTGTCATTATACATTTGATTACTTTATTTAGTGTATTTTATATTCATAAATATAGGGTTTGATCAATGATAGATCCCCAAATGTTCTAACACCCTTTTGTAGGTCATACTAATCTTGAGGATAGGTTTGATCAATAATGACACACTAACATTAAGCCCACCTAATTTGAGGATATTTGGAAGACCAATTCAGGGCATTGTCGGCTTGTTTACTGAATGAAAAGGAACTTTTATCTTACGAAATTCCACTTTATAGCCTTCTAAGGCTAATTCATAAAAATAAGAATCTCTTGTAACCTATTTTGAGCATGTATATATTGATAGACATTACAACCATTTTCCATTGTTTTTATTGTTCGTAGTAGTCTCAAACACAAACTTCGCACAACTCCTACTAAGTTATCCATATATGACATCTTGTAGCAATCGTAGCCTCATCGCAAGGCTCTAAATGAGATCCTATGGTCAATATATGTGGAAGAAAATGACACCAATGCATTTGTACAGTTCGTGGGCAACGTGAAAACATGCATGCAACCATAAATTATCTTTTATGACCATGAGATTATAATTTTTGAAGGAGAGGGCATTGATCCTCCCCTCCCTATTTTTGATAGTATTAATGATACTACATATAAGTGTGTCTTTATCAACATCAGATCCTCTATTAGTATCATCTCCATTGTGGCCCTCCAACATCTCAAAATTCTACCTACTCACCTCACTACTCCTACTTTGTATTTGTGAGCATTCGATGGTTCGATGCACAAAACATTGGGTCTATTTTCCTCCCAATCTAAGTTGATGCCAAGACAATACCCACTCTATGTCATATCATCGAAGTAGAAATGTAATACAATATTCTTGTTGGGCACCCATGGATTAGGGATATGCAATGCATCCCTTCTACACTTCATCACTGCTTAAAATACCTTCACAATGGTCAAGTCCACTACATTTAAGGTGGATGATGACCCCTTTAAATTTTACAATACATTCACTCTACCACCCACTTCACCATTCATTTCTTCTCAATTCACACCTATCTCCATTCATTCTATCGAGCTAAATATTTCATCCTAATCACTGTTAGGTCGATCATTACCACCACTCTTACCTACCCTTTATTTCACCCACACATCAACAAACCATTTTGGTATAACCTTGTCATCTTCATCAACCACATCTCGTCCATCATCAAAACTACTTTCTTCCCCATACCTTCAATAACATTCACAACCATCTTCTTCTTCCACTTCTCTTGGGTTACAACCTCTCACGTTTGTTACCGTTGCATCAAACACCCCCATCTTGAGCACTCCAATAATTCCTCCACTCACACCAATATTTTTAGATCTCTCTCTCACTTATTTTCTCCCACACAACTCTCTATTCCTATATTCTTCATAATTTACCTAGGCTAATCATATCATCATGGCCACTCCATTAGAGTGTCATTCATGGGAACATCGCACCACTTGCATTGATGTCCAACTGAATCAAGCTTCATTATATGTTCCACCCATTCTTCTATTTTAATTCTTCTTGAATCACAACCCTCATCCTTGTCATCACCTCAGAAATCACCACCATTCACTACATCTCATAATTTGGTTTTGCTTCCCCCTAAGTCACAACCATCATATTATTCTTCATCACACCATAAATCATCACCAAACTAGGAGTATTACGGTATGCCTTATGTGTTTATACTCATGACTACTCTAGGTATAGGAAAATACAACATACACAATGCTCACATCTCTCCTCCCAACCTCGAATCTATCTATTTGGTCATCCTCACAATATCCCTCTCACTGCAAAAGCTATCACCCCCTTTGGATCACCCACCAATTGTACCAACTTCATTTATGGGGTCTTGGACAAATTGAATTCCACTTCTAAGACGCTGCCACATGAAGATAAGTTTTGTGGTAATCTTGACTACTTGTCAAATATAAATTTTGCAAAATATTACTTTTAACACTTCCATTGGCAAGGGTTTGGTCTAGGTCACTATGAACAAGGGTCTAGAAATTTTCTTCATCCACATTATCAATAGCATGGAGATAGGATCAGTTTAGGTTTTTTATCTCTTCACATCCTGGATGATACCCTTTGTACCACTCTTGTGATCCACTCAAGGTAGGATATACCACGAAGCTCGAATTCAATGTTTAAAGCAACACTTTATCATCTCACTCTTCCATTGAAATATTGAATTATTTCTTTCTCGATTCATCACCATATTTTATTCCTCTATCTTATGACATCAAGGACCTTATCCAAAATTTCACCACATTATCCCTTACATCGCCTCCCATGGATGTCATCCCCATCCTACCATGCTTTTCCTCAATTTCGCCATCCACCCAGTTGCCTAATAAACGTTGCGTACAATTCTCTTTGCACTGACTGTGCTATCCTCCTGTCATCCTACATCCTCATCTCAATCCACCCATTCCTTCCTTCCCTTCCAACACAATAATGTTTGAGACTACCTTCGCCATGTTGATGAACACGATATCTATATATATTTTCATACCACTTCATTACCTTCGCCATGTTGATGACTTCGATCACATTTATTCCAAACCATCCCCACAGGAGTTTCTTCTTTCCCAGTGTTTTCTATACTCTGCTAATATTCCCTATTCTTCTACCCTTTCGTCAGCCCATTGTATCTATAACATTAAGGTCATAGATGATGATGAGATTCCTCTCCCTAATTTTGCAGATGACTTGCATCATATTTCTATCACTGATCAACTTGAGGATGGGTCACACATACTTTAGAGGACACTATTGCTGTTGAAATTGGGGATGATGCATCAAATCCTCATATTTTAAAACTTGGCAAAGGTCTCTCCATCGAAGAGTGTGATAGTGTTGGTCAAATATCTGCCTAAAATACAAACATACATTTGTGTGCCCTAGACATGGCCAACATTGAAAGGTTGGAGGAAATAAATGTCCTCCGGGCCAATATCTAGAGAGGGTTGGCTCCCTTACTAAGTCCTACACCGGTTTAAAGTTTAGAGTTACAAGAAAGAAAATGGAAAAAGATGAAAAAAGATGGGAAATATGGCTATAAGCCAGCAGTATAGGATGGGGATAGACTAACATGCCTTTGGAATGTGTTGTCACCCCAAGGAGGGGCGAAAGAGAGTTTCACCCTTCACTTGGGGCGAAAGCCCTTTTGACTTTTCAAAACTGGGCTCGATGTGTTCTCATATTAGTTTTTTCCTTCGTTTAAAATATTTTCACCCCAGGGAGAGGTGAATGGGGACTTTCTCCCCTCCTTTGGGGTGAAAATACTTTGAGTTCATATGCTCTATGATCTCGAAATCGAGATGCACATGTTTTCCTACCACGTGCTATATTTTTTTAACTAAGACATTTCACTCGCACTTTTCAAAAATTGCTATGCTTTCACCTTGTTTGGTTGATAACGAGCTTACCCATTTTTACCTTTCAAAATATAGTTTTGTTTGAATGAGGGGTGAAAGGGATTTTTACCTCTTCTTTGAGGTGAAATACTATTTGAATTTTCAACATATCTTGGACCCTTTACTTCATTTCTTCGCTCCTTTTTAAAAATGATGTTCACCTCACAAAGAGGTAAATGGGTATTTCACCTCTGCTTTGGGGCGAAAGTGCTATTGACCACTTCTTTGACCTACCTTCTAATATTTACAAATTTCATAAAAATAAATACGATTTGTCCCAAGGAGAGGTGATTGAGGTCTTCACCCCTCACTTGGGGCAAAGGCAACTTGGCTTTTAAAAAATTTTATACGCCACTTATTCTAGCGTCTTCGAACCTATTTTTGGGACATCCATCTATTGTTGTGTTTTTATGCTTGAAAACATGATGAAATTATTATTTAGTTAACTTTGGTGCTTCCATTTCAAACTAATATTGTCTATAAACTGTTAATAGTATTTCTTCAACTGTTTACATTTTAGATGTAACATTAACATTAATTTGGCCTTAAACCCCATTTCACAGCATAGTATCCATGAAAAATAAAAGAAGAGGATCAACAAAAAAAAATAAACTGTGATAGAACATACTGGCCCAAAATTATTGCAACAATTATTCACTATATTTTATCGCTTTACATCAAAATTATCAATAAGATTTCAGAAAAAATCATAATGTGGCAAGATGTCAAAAATACCAACATTTCTGATGGCTCTCAGGGTATTCAACTCACATGGATGCAAGCGACCTCATGCCTTTATCCATTGGGATATCAATGGTCCTCCTCATGGGCCACATCAGTTGGTACTTCTGATCAATATATTTTTTCCTACCTGCTCTGATGTTGCCTACATCGTCATTGAATTCTCCTTTTGTTCTACCAAACTTGAACAAGTGGTATCATATACTACAACTATTTCAGCCTTAGAATCTATGGTGAATAGATAAGGAAGACTAAGGGAATAAAAAATGTATCGTAGAGTCCCTATATGCAACAAGGTGATGTGTTTGGATCTTTGAGCCAAGTCAAACAATTATGACTCCATGCGAGTGAGCCTCTTCATGAGTGGGAGAACCTATACTTCTATGATTGGCTCTACCCAACTATCAATATTTGATGTATCCTAGACAAAATTCTTCAAGGCCTCCTCAAATTATTCCTTCCACAAGGGCTTACCATAATCATCTACGAAACCTGGGAATCCTACGTCGACAAGGGCATAAAAATGGATAATTGCAATAGATATCTTCTACTTAAGCAAGGTAAGTAGCTTCCTACCCTCCCTCACCAGATCCAGTCTATGAAAATAGTTGCATAGAGTGAATTTAGCATCAGACCAGGCTTGATCCATTATGCTCATTTTGCGAGTACACATATTGGACTAGGAAAGAGCCTAAATCCTTACTAATAATTCTAGATGTGGCTCAAGGAGATCTTCCATGATCTCTACTAACTACCCACTCAATTGGACTTGTATATGGGCCTTGTAGAGATATTTTAAAACTAGGCATACTTTTATCACTATTTTCACACAATTTTCAACCAAACGATGGTGGGATTCCTTGATTTTCTTCACAAAGAAACTTGTAGCTTGTGTAGCCTTCTCAGCAAGCTGATTTTGTATAGAGTCCAGTTGGGCCATGACTATTTGTACCTGCTACTCGGCTACTTTATTTTCTTTATTCTAGGATTATTCTTGCTACCACCACTATTCCATATATTTCACCATCTTTTTTTGTTGTGCTCTGCTTTCAGCTAGAGCTTCCTTGAGCTCAATGATTTTTTCTTCGACCTCATAGAATCTTTGCTTGTAGTGCTCATCAAGAAAATAAAATGAGATCATGTCAACCTAGATGTTATTCATATTTTTAGTAGTGTCAATCTTTTCTAGATCCTTTGCTATGACTTCATAAGTGTAAGCGCTTGGAGTAATTTTTGCTTGTGGTTTTCAGACCTTGGGGATTATCTTGGTGGTGTGCGCCTCCATCACAACTAGGTCAAAGGTGAACTTCTTGAGTGGATTTGCTGGAGCTTGTGCTTCTTTTCTCTTGCAGCTCTTTATCCACTGTAATTAACTCAAATGAGCTCGATTGATATTTGTTGCAACTGGATATTCAGGCATTACCTCTATCTCCAACTTGGGTGGCACCTGTAGCTCCAAAATTGGTGTGAAGGGAAACATAGCCCGGGAAAGTCTTGGTTCAAAAGAAGAAGTGGAAACAAAGATAAGGGGTGAAATAAAAATAGCAGAAAGTATGGAAGTGCCGAGTTTAGCTGTAGTTACACTCACTCATGGGGAAGCTTGTGTACTTATAGTTTTGGAAGAAGTAACAGGAACAAAGGATGAGGGACATGAAAATGGATTTGGGATAGATGCAAATGAACTAAAAAAAAGGGTGATCGAAGAGAAGGGAAAAGAATATGGAGCAGTAGATACTGGTAGTTATGAAGCGGGGAGTGAAATGGAAATAGAAGGTACACCAAATGATGGAGAAACCAATGTAGAAAATGTGGGTGGAGAGGTGACAACCACTAATTGCTCCTGAGTAGAAGAGAGAAAGAGAGATGTACCTTCGGGCTCGGGCATTGTATGAGCCAGTGATGGATATGACTATGAGATAGATTCCTCTTGGATTCCTTGTTTCTCCACTGCTATTTCAATATCTATGACCTCCATCTATTTATTTGGATACTTATCTTGTATCAATGGAAGATTGAGAAATTCCAGTTTGAGCGTCTGATACCGATGGAGGAGGATTTACTATTGATGAAGAAACTACACCCGTTATTCACTTTTTTACTACCTTAGGGAAAGGAAATACCTCTTATATGTTTCTCTTTGCTCATTGAGAACTCATTTTAAATACCAAAGGTTTTTCTTCTTCCCCATGTGTCACTTCCTAGACTGTTAGGCACTCTTCTTTGGCCACGCTTTCTTCACTATCAAAATTTTGGAAAATTTGAGGTACAACGTTCGAGAAAGTGATGGGTTTATAACTGGTACAAAATTCATCATACACATCAAAGAATGCTTTGTTCATCTTCAACCCATAGACTGACGTAACTTTCCCTCGGTGGACCCTCATAATCCACCAATTGGTGATCTTTTCCTTAGACCATGTAGGTAGCTGATTTTTCATTTGACTGAATAGAAATAAAGGGGGAATATGTTGTGCATGAACTATAAGGTTGTATTTAGGTTATTGCTCATAAAAATCATGTCACAGTGGAAGTGACATCATAGCCTCAATATGCCACTCCAAATTATGCCCCTTCAGATTATTATGTTGTTGAATATATGACTGTGGGTAACAATAAAACTATTTGGCCTTGGTTATAGCTGTAAAATGACCCAATGGATCATACCTCCACATTTGGGATAATTCTACCAAATCAAGATCCTGGAGGGCCTCTATGAGCAGTTGATTTTGTCCTACCTGACTCACCTCAATACTATAAAATTTGAAAGACATTGTGCACATTATCCTTTTATCTCAGTTTGCACTGTAAACATAATTTATATAGTCATTCTGGTGCACCACCTCCATTGCAAAGACATGCTCTATGATGAAGTATAGGAGCAAAAATGGCTTACCAGTAAAGTCAAATATTTGTACAACTACACCTTGCATCAACAAGAAAATTTCACCCTTTTCTATAGTAACAATTGCTTCTCTCATCACCCATGGCACTCTTTCACACTTGCCATGGATCAACACAATTGCAGGACCTAAAAAAAAACAATTAAAATTATAAAATGACTCCCTCTTGGATAGATTGGGAGTCCACATGTAAACTGAAAAAACTTTGTTCACCTCATCCACCTGTTTAACATCTATAAAGGAAAAGTGTTTATGCATATGGAAAAAGAAATACCAGACTAGAAATGTTGTGTGCTTGAATGATGTCGCCTCTCTAATATTCATTTTCTCCAATTGAATGTGCATCTTCCATGTTATAAAATATACCTAGTCAAAACAAATTGGATTTTTATCTGGTGTCATAGTTGTTGGGGCATAGAACTCGACCTGTACACACTGCATCAACGTTGCCTACCACTTGTGAACTATAGAATCTGCAGGGAGACTAGTAGTCCATGCTAGCATAGAAAACATATCTGAGCTCTTAAAATATGAGAGACATTTTTGTAGATTTGGAAATTACCCTAGTTGTGTCTCCCTGATTAACTACATCTTCATAAACTATCTCATCGACTACGTAGATAAATACTTCTCCTCCTATTCATTGAGATGCAATTTATTAAATATTATGTTAGAGGGAGGCTTCACCCTACAAGAAAATGTGTCCCAAACCGTGCTAGAAGAAATAGTGAAAAGCACTTCCTCGTTTGCCTTTTGAATCACCCTGCTAGTTGGGTTATAAAATCTAACAATTATCTTTACCAGCTCTAGGCAATGATGTATAGGCGTGCACAGGTACCAAAGAAACTATGCATAATATACCACAATTAATGGAATCTCCTATGTCAACCCATTCTTGATGGTAAATTCCACATCTTGGCAAAATTTGACCATGTCTTTGTTCGTAATGACACAATATCCAATTTATGCCATGGCGTTAGAGTATGGGTCCAAGTTGATATTCTCATTTCTTTGGATATTTTTAGACTTATTCCCACCCTCTTATCTTTTCTTTAATTGTTTTGGCTCTATGACATATTTTGATTCTGTAGTATTCTTGTCCATTGTGGATATCTCAGCAATTCCTTATGGTTCTTTGCAACTTTTTACAAATAACAACTCAAAAATACACAGGCCAAATTTTAAAATTTGATCTTTGCACAATTTGACTTGCTTTATTCATAGGGACCACCTCCAACTACCAGATTAAATGTGGTAAATCTCTTTGGTGAATTTGGAAGGATGTACGCCTCAGTCCACTTAACTGGCATTATTCCCTATAATTCTTTAATGGTGATTAACTTCCATTTACCCTTGAATATTCTTGAAAACTACACTTTTGTCATGACAACCTCTAAAAAGCATACCCTGGGGAAGGAGTTCGCCACATGTGAGCTGATAATTTAGTTTTAGTGAAAAATGAAAATCTCACTCCTTGGGGAACATCAAAATACCTTCCAAAGAAAATTTGGGTGCAATCATTTTCAATCGAGCGCTCCGAAAATGCGTCTCAATGTCAATGGTCATTTTTTTTTAAATTCACCATGTGTTGATGTGCGAAATCATCTTGAAAGGGAACTTCTCCTTTTATCCTATGCTCCTGAAGATGTGTTCCACCTATTTAATTAACTTTCATGTCAAAACCCTCCTTTTAAAATAACCCGCTACTTTCCAATTTCATTCCCAATTATAGAAAAATCTCTTTTAAAATTCATTTAATCTCTTTTTTTTAATACCGAAATTTTTTATAATATTGGAGTTAAAAGAATGCTCTTTTTTGTTTTGTTTTTGCTTTAATTTCACCCTTCTCCTTTTTAAGAAAATAAATAAATCTCATGCAAAATTTAAAATCTTATTTTCTCTTCTCCCATTTTTTTTAATATTTAAATTATTCTATTTCCAACACTCACTTAATTGGGGTAAAATAATAATTTTAAAACTTCTGTTTTTTTTACCCTTTTACCCTTTTTATTTGTCCCAAATGGTGTAAATAAAACTATTTTAATTTTTGCTATAAATTCATCACCCAAATCGTTTAATATGGTTTTCAGAATAATTCTTCAAGGCGAAACTGATTTTTAAAGAGAGAAGGGATGAAAATAATTTTTGAGGGTGACATAGTATATTCTTGGTGGATTCTTCCTTGTCCATTTTTTTTCTTTTTCTTTTTTTTATTAATAAAAAGAATGAAAAATGATTGTCATAATTCTACACATATTTGCATACTGTCACCTGAGATCTTATCAATGAAAATAGATCTTCAAATGAAGACCATTAACTGTAATTGATAGCTCCCAACTATCCATGTCTTGGAGATGACATGCATTCACCGAATTTACCCCTGAGACTTGAAATGGACCTTCCTAGATTACATCGAATTTATGGTGCTTTTCAAGCTTAGCTTTTTTCCCATATCATTTAAGCACTAGATCCCCAACCTGAAACTTTCGCTCTATGCTCTTCTTTTCGAACCAATTCTGCATCATTCTAGCCTATTCGATGAAAGCAAAATATACCTTTTCTCTCTTCTCTTCTAGCTACAAAATTTGGGCTAACCTTGCAGTCATGGAATCAGATTTGTCATCTTCATCTCTGAACAATTGCAAGGTTTGGAGAACTGGGAGCTCAATGTGAGTGGGTAAAACTTCTTCCTTGCCATACACCAAGGATTAAGGAGAGATTTTAATAGACTTATTAACTGATATGTGATCTAACCACAAAGCTTGATTTAACAACAGATACCAACTCTTTTTGTTGCTTCCAAGTGTTCTCTTCAAGATCCAAAGAAAATTCTTGTTCGTGGACTCGACCAAGCCATTTCCCTATAGATAATAATTAGATGATGTTTTTAAATAAATCCCATACTTTCTTGCAAACTCAGTAATTTTTACCCCAATAAATGGAGTCCCATTATCTACCACAATGGCAATTGGTACACCAAAATGGGTAATTAGTCCTTCGAGGAAGAAGATGACTATAGCCTGGTCTGCTTTCTTGGTTGGAATGACCTCTGCCCATAGAGTAAAGTAATATATTATTGTCAAAATATATTTATGCTTGGTGGAGGAGTGAGGATCAATGACCCCAATAAATTCTAAGCCCCACTTTTGAAATGGAGCTTCTACCTAAATCGAATGTAGAGGCAAGGATACCTTATTACTCCTACCAACATATTGCTGACATTTATCACAACTTTGACTTACTATGTGTGCATCTGCAAAAAGAGTGGGCCAAAAATACCTAACATGAATGATTTTCAAAGCCATAGGTCTTCTTGCATAGTGTCCAATAGAGAAGCCAAAGTGGAACTCCTCCAAAATTTTCTATTTTTTGAACTCTGTGATGCACCTTAGGAGTACTTCGTCTATGTTTTTATGGAATAAACCACTTGGTAGAAAACATATCTGAGAGCCTATATCCTAAACCTTCACCTCTATGAGTAATCGAGATAAGATGGACACCTTCCAAATGTGAAGAATTTGACAAGATCCTCTATCCAGTTGTGATCACCTATTATTTGATTAGCAAGATTGCTTTTGCTGATAACTTAATCATGTAATGGCACCGGTGACTGAGAAGCTATGCTTTTAGCCAAATCTTGATAGAGTGCCCGATCACAAACCAATTTGGTCAACTGAATTTCCACATCATACTCTTGAATCTTGGAGACCCATCCTGCTCTTTTTTCCCCAAGTTCTCCTTGGATGATAAAATTCTTGACATCTAGGTGAATAACATAGACAATTGTCTTACTTTGTGAGACAAAATGTCAATATTTCTTCAAATATTTCATAACCACATAAACCTACTTTTGAATGAATTATTTTTCTCCTGATGTGGCTGTATAACTTGGTTTATAAAAGTGATGGGTTGTTCATCTCTATCATCTTTCTTTTGTGTAAGTACGGTGGCATAACTTTCTTGCTCGCCTACTATATAAAGGATGAAATCCTTAGGATAGTTTGGATTGATCAACACCGGTGCTTGAACTATTCTCTCCTTAATCTCTTGAAATGCCTAATTTATCTTCTCTATCCATTTGAAGTCTACATTTTTCTTTAGGATTTCAGTCATAGGCTTCACTACCTGAGCGAAGTTGGTGATGAATTTTTGGATAAATTTGATTTGATCGAAAAAATACTAATCCCTTTCAAAATCATGTGTCCCAAGAGTTTTCCCTCCTTGAAAACATAATTGGATTTCTTTGGGTTGATAGAAATACCAAATTCCTGACACTTTTCAAACACCTTTCTCAAATGAGATCCATGCTCTTCCTTGTGATGTGATAAAATAGTCATATCATCAAGATATATTACAATTATTTGGTTTAGACACTCACCAAAAGTGACATCCATTGCTCTTTGAAAAGTGGCACCGATATTAGAAATACTGAAAGGAATTATTTGATAGGCAAAAGTGCCCCACTTGGTAGTAAATGTCATTTTATGCTGGTCCTCATCCTTTATCCAGATCTGGTTATAGCCATAGAAAACATCAAGCAATAAAAATATTTGCGCTCCAACAACAATGTGAAGAATTTGATCAATCTATGGTTATGGATAGTGGTCCTTCAAATATTCTTGGTTCAGATTGCAAAAATCTATGCATAGGTAAATATATCCATTCTTTTTTCATAATGGAACCAAGTTTACCACCCAAGTCGAGTGTATGATGGGGTAAATTATTTTTGCCTTCAGCATTTTTAGTAATTATGCTTTCATAAGCACCTCAATCTTTGGATTCACAGTCCATTACTTTTTCCAAAAATGTCTCACTCTTTTTTGCAATTCAATAGTGTGCTAAATAATATTTTTTCATATCCTTTCAAATCATGATAACTACATGCAACAATATCAAGGAATTCAATGCACAGATTCTTAATGTCCTCAAGCTCTTCTAGAGAGCAATCTATCTCGATTTTAATGATCTTGTCAGGTCCCAACTTCAACTCAGTATATTATTTTTTTTCCACCTTTATCCTATGTTTTTCCACTCTGTAAATTTGATCAAAGACGCTCTCTAATGTAATCAATATTTTTGGGATGCGATTATTCCTCAGTTGGATCAAACCTTTCGCTTCATATTCATCCAATGTGCTTTCCTCCACACTACCATATTCTCTAATAAAAAAGTTTACAATATGCTCATCATTATAAAAAAATCTCTGGTACATGTTTTTTTTAGGATTGAAGGTCTATAAATCATCCTTACAGTCTTGGGCTTTCACACCACACTCTCAATAGGAGAGAATTTTCCACAAAGGGATGCTAGGAGATATGCATGCTTATTTTGTTCTCATGAAATTGCTTGAACATTTAATGTTTAAAATAATTTGAACAAATCTCATACCTTGTTTCAGTACATCTTTAGGGAATGCTTATTTGAAATGCACTTGCTAGTTACCTGGTTGACAATCAACTTAGAATCTCCAAAATTTAGCAACTATTTGATTTTAAGCTTTTTTGATTTCTTCAAGCCTAAGCATAGCGCTTCATATTCAATGATATTATTTGTATAGATCCAAGTAAACCGTTACGAGTATGTTTTCTAGATTCCTAAAGGAGATATGAATACTACTCCAGCTCTAGCATAATTCTTGCATCTAGCATCATCGAATTACATTTTCCATAATTGGTCGGGGGTAGAAGTTAGATCATCAGACACCTTCGTCTCACATTTCTCAGGCTTAGTGATGGTATAACAACCGATATTAGTTTCCATCATTGCACTAAAATCAAGCATAGAGAACTTATCTTCTAACTTAAGCTCATATAAATATTCCTCTATTAGATCCATCTCATCTAGCTCTTTAGTTACCAGGTTTACTGAGTCTACAACCTTTCTTTCTCTTCAATATTTTTGATATGATATGTGGAGGGCTTCTCATTGTAAATGTGTATTCTTATCCATTTGAATGTAATACCCAAATGATAATAATCCAAGGATAGATAGCCTCTAAACTTAGCTATGAACTCCCTTGACAGGCACATGTTGAAGTACGATTCCAAGTCTACCACAACAACTTCTTGTATGATAGTAATTTACGACATGTTGTGTAGAAAAATTGGGATTTATTTGATCACTCCTACTATTTTGATAGGAGTGTCACCAAATTGTAATATGCCTAGGTTGCTTCTTGTATACTCCATACCCATTATTTGGCATACTGCTTTTGGTATAACAATTGTTGCTGCACCAAAGTCAATCATGCAATTGTGCATGATCCATCCCTCCATCCTAAGAGATAGATAGAATGGGGGAGGTCTATTTTTTCCATGCCTAAAGTAGGTAGTGTCTGAGCCAACACCATCTAGGTAGGGTTTTTATTCTTATCCTTCATGAATTTTAATGTTTCTTGCAATAGATCTACTTGTCTAGGCAGTTGTAGCACATCATAGAGACTCACCTTAGTGGGAATATTCTTTAGTTCTTCAATGATATTATATGACTATACGTTAGGCTCCCTTGGTTTACGAGCAACTTCATATTTTCTTTGGTACTGCTAGGTAGATTCGACTCTCTAATGCTTGGTCAAAGATGGATATTTGAGATTTTCCTTCACATGCTCTTTAGTTTCTTTCTGCGCTTGTGCAACATAAGGTTGCAAATTTGATACTTTTTCTTGCATTCTATTCTTCATCGGGGTAGGTAAAATATCCTTCAGAAATACGGTCTTGTCTACTTTAGATGCTGGCATAGGCGCTTTCACTTGAGACTACTTCTTTATATCCTACACCTTCTAGCCAGTGGGTACCTTCAATGGCTCCATCTCCACTGGATCAATAGTGATAGGTTTATTCATAGATATTGTGAGAAATGATACTTTCTTGACATATGGGACCATAAAGTTGCAATCAATTTTCATGATCATATTGACTTGACCATTAGAAGTGCTCTCTACCAGTGTCTACACATAGTTTAAATGAACCATACAAGTATCTTTGCCATGAGGGTCATTACAAGTAGAGCACCACTATGTCCGCTTAGATGTACGAACTTCTTCATTAACCAATATGGTTGTATTTCTCTCAGTATATTTGCTAGTCGAAGCTACTTGATCTCTAGTAATCGCTGGTATTTGAAATATTTCTAATCTAAAATAAACTTTGGCTTACTTCTTCTTAATGGATTTGAGTTCATTTGACATTTTCCTCATCATTGAATTAAGTGATTACATATCCTACAGTAATTTCATGTGGGAATCAGGATTTTAGGGCACTGGAAGTGCTTGTAAAGGTAGAGGCACTGGCAAAGAAGGTAATGTTGGGACATAAATAAGGGAAAGTAGTTGTAAAATAGTTGGATAAGGTAATTGCAGGACCATAACTAGTGCAATTTGAGGTAAACTAGATCTCCATAAAGGAATAAGATACATAGAATGCATGGGTTATGAAAAAACACTAGAATACATATGTTGTGGAAGATAAAAGAGAATAGGTATTTTTTCCTTTGGAGGTAGCTTACCTATGGCAATCAGATATGCTTTGGCCTTTGCACCTATGTGTACAAATATAGAAATTTTTTGATATCGGCTTTTCTAATGACCATATCAATGTCGAAGTTGAAAGATCAAAGATAGTAAAATGCAACTTGTTCATGGGCCGGCTAGAGACCATCAGGGACTCTCTACCAAATTTTAGCAAACTTGATATTGAAATCCACTATTTTCTCCTATGGATGCCTTTGGATGTTTGTGAATTAATGTAGTAAGAAAAAAGGATCAACTTGCTCATGGAAATTCTAAATTACAATTTTTCCAACTAATCCCACGTGATGATAGTAGCATGTGGCAAGGATTGGTACTAGTATAGTAACTTTTATTTGAGAGAAAACACCAACAATATTACCATAATGTCTTCATTCATGATGCCATGTATTATTGCAAAAGAAGCCACATACTGGATATGCCCGTAGGTAGTCTTACATGTACCATCATAGGTGGGAAAAGCTTTCAATGTTTCTTAAGGGACTGTATTTTGAGCTTGTAGGTTCAAATATCTTGAGTTATTCCATGATGGAAACTGCATCAATGGTGGCTACTATGGTGGTAAATTTTGAGCCATATGGACTGGTGTGTGTGTTTGAGGAGGTGGAAAACTAGTAGTTGTACTAGCAGGATTCGAAGGAATGAAAAACACACCAGCTAACTAAGAAGATGTTGTAGTTTATGGGACAGTTGGAGGAACTATCCTAGGGTGTTATCCTAGCTCCTGAATGTCAAGTTAATAAAAATCAATAGGCTCTTTAGAATTTTTGGCCTTTTATCTTGTAATCATGAAGAAAAATTTTACTCACTTCATGTTCAAAGGATTCTGGGTAGATCTGAGTCACCAAATGTTATAATCACACAGTAGTAGGTGAACATCAAACCTTAATACTATTAAAAGTGGAACCTTTTGAGAAGTCCCACTGGGTGTGCCAAAAACTATTGGTCAAATATCTACCTAAAATACAAACATACATTTGTGCACCCTAGACACGACAAACATTGAAATGTCGAAGGACAAAAATGTCCTCCGATCCAATCCCCAGAGATGGCTGGATTCCTCAATAAGTCCTACACCAGTTTAAATTTTAGAGTTGCAGGAAATAAATGGGAAAATATGGAAAGATATGGGAAATATGGCTATATGCCAGCTGTATAGGATGAGGATAGACTAACATCTAAAATTTTACCAAGCAATTAGCAGCATGCAACATAAATACAAGCACAAAAACTTCTAACAGTTATGCAGGAAAATAACCCCAAAGTGCATTTTAGTGTTCACTCCCTCACTAGCAAAGACTAAATTCAGAAGTAGAATTTACTCAGAAAATAATGGAAATGAAAGCTTTCAAAAATTACACAAAAAATTATCAAATGCAAAACTACTCGAAGAACCAGAAGCTTAAGTGTTTCTATTGATGCAAAAAACTTAGAGTATTTTTCTACAAAGTGTCCATCCTTCTTTTGTTACATAAAACTCCCTAGTATTTATAGAGGATTTTACCTCTTTCTTTTAATACACATGAAGAGAAAATATCCATGGATCAAGAACCTACGAGAGGATTTATTCCTTGAAAACTCTCCTTTGATGATAATGATTCGAATTTGATGGGGAATACCTTTAATGGTTGACCATATTAGGCACAAGTGCATTGGAATACATAAAAAATGGAGAAAAATGGGGAACTTGGTCATTGAATTTTTGTCACATTCAATCTTTGGAAATCTGCATTTGCCCAAGAAATTCATTGGATATTAAATTTTTTTGAAAAGAGGTAAAGCTGGTAGGCGGTGCCTTTGGAAATTATGAAAATCATCTTGTAGAATTTAATCTTGCACCCTTTCAACATAAAATCTGGAAACATAACTTATTTTTCCCCAAACATTAAATCCTAATAATTTTCTAGACTATGCACCTTCAAAAAGCCTTCTTTGAGGTTTGAAAACAATTTCACCCAAAAACATAGCAATAATTTTTCATAAAGAAAAATTGGGTGAAACACCCTCTTTCACATTTTTATTTTATCATATATCACATGTTGAATAATGCTTCTTTACTCCGCTAGCCAAGACCTTTCCTTTTACGCTCTTGTTTGGAATTTTGGAATGCGCACTCAAGAATAGTTGAAAATGAATTTCACCCAATATGAGAATGAACTTTCATCTCTATGCTACTCATAATACCTTGTATTCCTTTGGTTGACATCTAAAATCACCCATCGTCCACCTATGCATTCACCTTTAGTGCATCGAACTGACGTTACATAGTTTTGCCCCAAGGAGGGGCGAATGGGAGTTTCACACCTTTCTTGGGACAAAAGTGCCGTTGAACACATCCCTTTGACTCTTCCTTGCTCATGGCACGTGCTTTTCCATTCAAATTAGCATTCTCTTGAAAAATAGGTGCATGAAGTTTTTGCCCCACCTTTGGGACAAAAATCCTTTTAAAATCTTCTTTAGTTTGTTCATGCGCAGGGTCCACGACTTGCTTTCTAATACCTTTGTAATGTGCTATCACCCTAAGGATGGGTGAAAGGGAGTTTCACCCCTCACTTAGGGTGAAAGCGCTTTTGAATTTTCAAAACTAGGCTTGATGTGTTCTCATATTATTTTTTCCTTATTTTAAAATATGTTCACCCTAGGAAGAGGTGAATGAGGACTTTCACCCCTACTTTGGGGTGAAAACACTTTTAGTTCATGTGCTCTATGATCTCAAAATCTGGACACATGTTTTTCCATCGCACACTATGTTTTTTTAACTAAGGCATTTCACTCGCACTTTTTGAAAATTGCTATGCTTTCGCCTTGTCTACTTGATAATGGGCTTACCAGTTTTTAACTTTCAAAATATAGTTTTGCCCTAATGAGGGGTGAAAGGGCTTTTCACATCTTCTTTAGGGTGAAAGACTATTTGATTTTTCAACATATCTTGGACCCTTTACTTCATTTCTTCACTCCTTTTTTAAATGGTGTTCGCCTCACAAAGAGGTGAATGGGGCTTTTGCCTCTGCTTTGGGGTGAAAGTGCTATTGACCACTTATTTGACTTGCCTTGTAATCTTTGTAGATTTTGTAAAAATAAATACGTTTCGCCCTAAGGAGAGGTGACAAAGGTCTTTGCCCCTCACTTGGGGTGAATGTGCCTTGGCTTTTAAAATTTTTTATACGCCATGTCTTCTAGCATCTTCAAACTTGTTTTGGAGACATGCATCCATTGTTGTGTTTTTATGCCCAAAAACATGATGAGATTCTTATTTAGTTAAATTTTGTGCTCCCATTTCAAACTAATCTTGTCTATGCTGAAAAATGTTAACAATATTTATTCAACTATTTATATTTTAGATGTAACATTAACATTAATTTGACCTTAAACCCCATAATTTCCCAACATAAGATCCATGAAAAATAAAAGAATAGGATCAACACAAAAAAATTAACTATGACAGAACATACGGGCCCAAAATTACTACAACATGAATTCACTATATTTTGCTGCTTTACATCAAAACTATAAATAAGATTTCAACAAAAATCATAATGTGGCAATATGTCAAAACTGCCAAACTATAGTCTGACAATACTTCTCAAGGAATACAAGCACATATTTGCATGGTAATATATTGATGTGCCAAGTTTAGACCCATATTTGGTTATTCATAACCTTACACTTGACAATTGTGCTAAGCAGGTCAAAAAAAAACTATGAAAAATGCATCCTACGATTGCATTAATGGTCAAAGAGGAGCTACAAAAACTTCGATCTATAGGATTCATAAAACCAATTTATTATGATGAATGGGTGTCTAACATGGTCCTTTTTGCAAAACCCAAAGAAGGGGTCCAGATATACGCTAACTTTAGAGATCTAAACAAAGCATGTCCTAAAGATAACTTCCCTCTTCCCAACATTGATACATTGGTTGAATCCACAACAGGTCATGAAATATTGTCCCTCATGGATGAGTTTTTGAGATACAAAAAGATCTTGGTCAATCCTAAATATCAACACAAGATATCGTTCATTATTTCTTGGGGTACGTTTTTCTACAAGGTCATACCATTCAGCCTTAAGAATGTTAGTGCCACTTACCAGCATGCCATGACCTACATTTTTCATGATTATATGCATAAAATTGTGGAGGACTAAGTAGACGACTTGTTGGCTAATTCAAAGAAGCATCAAGATCATAGCCATGACTTGTGCAATATTTTTGATCGTCTCCTTGAGCATAATGTTCACCTCAATTCTAAGAAGTGTGTCTTTGGTGTTACCATAGAAAAGCTCCTTAGATTCATTGTTTCTTCACAAGGCATCAAAGTTGACCCTGAAAAGGTTAGGGCTATCATTGATATGTCACCTCTTACCAATCTCAAATATTTGCATTTCTTACAAGGTAACATTTAATTAATTCGTCAGTTCATTGCCATTCAACCATCTCCTATAGAAGGAGTGTCATTTCACTGGGATAGCGAGTGTCAACAAGCCTTCGATGATATCAAGACCTACCTCAGATCACCACTTATTTTATCATCACCTTACATTGTTATTCCTTTTCATTTGTATATATCTGCCATGGATTTTGCATTGGAAACATTGTTGGTCCAAAACAATGAGCTATCCAAAGAATAAACAATCTATTACATCAGTCACACACTCATTAGTTATGAAACATGATATGCTTATATGGAGAAACTTTTCCTAGCATTGGTATTTGCTACTAGGAAATTATGCCACTACATGCTCAATCATACAGTATTTGTCATTGCATGTGATAATACTCTCAAATACATGATGGGTAGAAGCTATAACAATAGATAAATAACTAAATAGATCATGCTCCTAACTGAATTCGATCTCAAATTCATTATTAAAAAATCCATCAAAGGGTAGGTCATCGTTGACCATTATGTAGATACCCCTTTACCACCTACTCACCCACTTGTCCTTGACCTTACAAACTATGTTGTATTTCATACTTCTAAAATTGAATAGTAGGTTTAACCTGAGCCTACTGCATATATGAAACTCTTTTTTAATGTCTCGATGCAAATGAGGGGCCAATGCAAAAGTTTTCTTCATTACACTGCAAGGGGTACCACTCTCATTTTCATTCAAATTGAAATTTACGTGCACCAATAATAATGTCGAGTATGAATTCTTAACCTTAAAATGGTACTTGCTATACGCATTAAGAAAATCCATGTTTGGGGTGAATATTTGCTTATTGTGAATCAAAGGTAATTTTAAATTTTGATATCTTGTGCTCAAATAATACAAGGATGTGGCCACTCAATTACTCGATCGGTTTGAGTGGTATGAAAATGAGGCCAACCCACGTTCTACCAATTACTTTGCTGATACTATGGCTTCGATCGGGTCTTTGATACCCAAATATCCACACAATGAAACCACTTGTGTTACTGTCCAAATTCTCTCTCAGTCATACATTTCATCACAAACATCTTCTTCTATCGCTACCATTGATCTTGTTCAAATTGAACCTTTAAATCCTTAGTTTTCTTAGGTCAAGGATTACATAAAAATGGGATTACTTCCATCTAATTTATCCAATAGCCAAGCATACCTTCAAAAAAATAATAATACACTTTACTTTGTTGGAGGACATCTTGTATAAACATGACTATAATGGTATTCTCCTATGATATCTTGAAGCACAAGAAGCACACTGGGTAATTATGGCTGCCCACAATGGAACTTGTGGTGGCCACTTTAGTGGTATTTCTATTACCAAACATATTATTTGCATGGGCTATTATTGGCGCATCATGGATCATGATTGTTGTGCACATGTTAAAAGTGTATCAAGTGTCAACAAGATGCCAATCTCATTCACTTATCGTTGCAGGCTCTACAACCTATCCAATCCACCTAGTCATTATCTCAATGGGGCTTGGATCTCATTGGGAAAATAACTCCTACTTCATTAAGCAATCATAAATTAATTATAAATACCACTGAGTATTTCATTAAGTGGATCAAGGTGATTCCTCTGGTATAAACCACTGGACCCAAAATTATTGAGTTCATTACCCAACATATCATATGTCATTTTGGTATTCCTTCAAAGCTCATTTCTGATAATGGTACACCATTCAAGAAAAAATATGTATGTGTGTTATTTTTTAAATACAACATTCAACATAGCTTCTCTATGCCATACTACCCTTAAGGCAATGGCCAAGCTAAAGCTAGAAATAAAATAATTTGTGCCATTCTTTGCAAGATCATTGCAGAATCACATATTGATTGGTATAACCAAATTATCTTAGACCTCTAGGCTTATAGAACAAGTATATGAAACCCAATAGGGGAAACACCATTCTCCTTAGTTTATGGCACCAAATCCATTATGTCTCTATAGCTCGACATTATTTCTTTAAAAATTTCTTTGCAAGAATTCATCGATGATAATATAGCTCAACAAGCATAATGATCAACTTAATCTACTTGATGAGCACTGTAATCATACTATTGAACACACACATGTTTATCAAGACCCCTTTTGATGAGCGTATCACAATAAGGTTCACCCATGAGCGTTTCAAATTGGGGATTTAGTCCTCAAAGAAAACCAATAAAACACTAGTCAACCACCTTACCTTCATGATATGTTTACTCTGAAATGGTTAGGACATTATGTCATCACTTACAAATTTGGTTCTAGCACTTATTCCTTAGCTAATATTGAAGGCATGGAGGAGCCTAATCCTCTCAATATCATCCATCCTCATGCATTTTACACTTAATTTTCCCATCCATATTTTACATATTACTTTTAGCATTTTTTGTCCCATATTCTCTCCTCATTTTCTTTATTTTCTTCTAGAACCTTGTCAATGTTGTATGGTCACACTACTAGCAACTACATAACTTTGATTTGGTCTGAATTTCTTCTTTTTTTTACATTTTTCCTCTAGAACCATGTCAATGTTGTATGGTCATGCTACAAGCAACCACATACCCTTGATTCGGTTTGAAATTTCTTCTCTTCTCCTTTCCTTTTTTTTACTCTATCCTACTTTCTTCTTCCTCCATTTTATTTTCTACCTTTCTTCTCTTCCTTTATCCATATTTCTCCATTTCCCATATTCTTCAGCAACCCCATATTCAAGGCCTCCTACTAATATTTATAATTCTTACACTCATCATAACATTACTCTTTCACACACATTTACATTCATCCATCGTGATTCATACGACCAAACATCAACATTCAATTCACTCAACATATTCATCCATACATATCTTTTGGATCTCGTCCAGTACATTGCACACCACATGGGGATACACTACCTTATATTTATCTGTCTCACTTTCTTTGTTTCTCTCAAAAAAATCTGATTGTATACTACCATACATTTCTACGCATTTTTGTGTGTCATGTCCTCTTGTACATATCATCTTATATGCATTTTCATAGTCATGTCCATATCTTCCTTTTACATAGGCCATCCATCACTTGTATATAGTACCGCCCTAAGGAGTTAAAAACACAATTGTTAGCATGACTGCCATAATATCCATTCATATTCTTACTTGCATGGTAATCAAAATATTTTCTATTTCTCAATCATTCATAGGTAGTCTAATCAACCTCTATCGAATGTCATCAAATTATATAGGATAATAAGGCTACCCCTAGTTGAATTGAGTTTATTCATGGGCCACTCACACATTTCACATATTAAGCAAATTTTGAGTATAGGGAGGGCAAAACCTTGCGTAGGCCTTGCCATTTAGTGAACGGATTCCTCTGCTCATCCTATCATTTGTGCGATCACAATAAACCTAGGGATAAACAAAGCAACAAAAAAAAACAAACATAAAATGGGGTAGGAAACAAACACCAACGCCCACACAAAAAATAAAGATAGAGAGAAGCCCTAAAAAAGAGGATCAAACAATAAAGGTGAAAAAAAAAATGAAAAGCCTCAATAGTACTATCAAAATCTTGAAACCCAAAGGTCCTTAGATCCAAAATAACATCACAGGGCAATTTCCATTGCCAAAAATAGGCTCCAAGAGCCTACCTGGTAGTGGATTAAGCCTTACAAGTGGTGACATATATGTCATATTAGTAACCTTCTCTTGTACAAATGATTGTGCACTTGTGGATGAGATAACTAATTTGGCTAAGTTTACAATGGGTTAGTCCAACCTCCGTCAAAATGGATAAATGAACATCATAGCACATACAGGTCCATGATAGACATAACCTCTGTTAGGATAGTCAAGATGTCTACAGGATATTAAGTGACTACTAGATGAGTGTGATTGTTCAAACTATGTTGTTTTAGTGTCTAGAAATTCTTTTAAACATCCACCATGCTTGCAAATTGAGGGAACAAACATAACCACTATTAATGACTATAATGAGTGTCTCTTCATCACATTTGTACATCCTCATCTGCTACACACTTTCATCATCAATTATGGTTTCATTATGTGTATCTTGTACATTAATTTCAGTTGCTTCAAGTCATGTTTCCTTGTTGCATATCATGCTCATTAGCTCATGTGACTACTTTTTTATTTTTGGATTAATCATCACACTTGAGACAACCCAGATACAAAATGGATTGTTATCCCCCTTACTACATTTTTTTGATTCACATGTACATATGTTATCACATCATACTTTTGCACATCCTCATTTATGCATATTCATCATCAACTAGGTTTATTTTACCTATCATTCATCATGTATTACATCACATCCTCAATATGCAATCACATGTGTTTAAAGTCACACACATACATCATTCACATCCATCACATTTACCACACTATATACACCATACACATTGTATATACTCACACAAAAATCATCATGTATATATCATGTTAAAATACTAAATACAATCACATCACCTGTATGCTACATAACACATCCACCATGCCATACATTGTCTCACTAGGCTATAATATATAAAATTAGTGGCACTCTCACCACATAAAAACAAAAACACAATACAATAAAACACACACTAGCTCAAATTTGCACCTCACCACAAGTCTCTCCACTCCTCTCTCATGGGGTAGAATTCTCCTCAACTCTCCTAGACCCCCCTCTACAACTTTGACTTGGGCTGATCTCACTTGCATGTGGCCATATCGTAGATTGCACACTCCTACTTTTATGGGACCACAATATAGAATCAGATGATTCTGGGGCCTTAATCGCATGGATAGCCAACTATGCATGTAACTGATGTACCTTCCTCCCCTCCTTGTAGTATAAATCCTCCTCCAGGTAATCCTTCACCTGGTGCATCTCAACCATCTCACCCATCATGGCCTCTCTTTGGCCTCTCTCCTGTGAAACCTTCTCTTGTAATTGTACTATATTAACCTCCACGTCCTCCACATGAGTCCTAACTGTCTTCACATCTCGCTCTACCTCTAATCGATCCATTGTAGCTCCATCTCTCCACTATTAACATAACTTGCTCCCAAGTCCATTCCATATCACACTGCATCATTTAGACCTCTAGTTGATGCAATATGTCTTGCAATATGTACATATCCTCATATGTATGCATTATGTTGCACAGACAAATACTTATATTTATCTCACCTACTATTGGATCCCCACTCCCCTCAGGGACCACCATCGGAATATACCATACTTTTGTGGGAGCTCCCCCTTTATCCACACACTATCACATCTATCATAGTACCTCTGCATCACTATCCTTCTCACTCTCCCCTCATCCATCACACCACCAGACACCATATCAGCCTGATGAGGACTACTCACTCCTACATCAAGGGATCAACTTAGAATCACTACTCCATCCTTGGTATCTCCATAAATCCATCCCAAACCTCAACCTATCCTAGTTGTTGTGGCCTCGACATATCTGTCAATCATACATACTTTTGACTCCTATATTTGAGTAGCCCATCAAGCATCATATCCTAGTGTGGTCCCTACATCATCCACATCCAAGATATCTATGGTTGCATCCCCTACCAAATCTAGAGGCTCCATCTCTGGTCACCATCTAGGATATTCCTTAACCTTCAAAATCATAATGGGTTTCTGAGATACCTCATGTTGTAATCTAAACTACCACTACACATGGATGAATGGAAACCACTCTATCCTGACTACCTCTCGAGCAGTCACCCATCATCTCTACCTCACTCACTTGAGCTATCATCCCACCTTGTCCTAATATTACATCTCCATCCATGGTCATTAGATAATATCCTATGACCTCATTTTTATAAATTCTTATCTATAATGAAGGGCATACCCCTCATGTAACCTATGCAACCATACCTCCATATCTATCCTCCATCGCAAGGCATAGGGCACATCTGGTCCAATCAAATTATGATCCCTATAGGGTAGAACCTTTGGTCTCTCTACAATGATATGCTCACATCCCTATATCTGGATCAATAGACCCACTCCCATAATTCACTTTCCTTCCTGTCACACTCCATGCAACTCTATATAGGTCTATTCCAATAAGGTGAATGCCCATGCAAACTGACGACCGTGCTCTACCATGTCACAAGTCACCCCCATAAATATCAAAGAGAATCAACATCCTGACACATCGGGAACCACATGGTTGGCTCTCATTGTCATAGCCACATATTATCTCAATGAAATTATCCTTTCATGAAAAAAATCCTCATAATCTACCCTTTTATTTTTGACCCTCACCTCTTCCCATTTATCACCTAAAAATCACTACAAAATTATATCCCACTAACCTTGCCCAACAAAGATCATTATCAACCCATCCATAGGTAATCTATAAATCTGAAAGATGTCCTCTAACATAATCGTCATCTCCCCTATTGAGATATGGAAGGTATTACGATTGGGGTCCCATAACTCACACAATTCCTCCACATATGCATGATCATAGTGTATGCTCTTCATCTCAACCAACCCACACAATCCTATGTCTTGCAACCATTGTACTTTTCTAGCACCCAACATATCCTTTAGATCCTTCAATAAAGGATGAAAATAGTGCCTCAAATTAATCTCTTACACCTGTTTCACATATCACTTTAATCACACACACATTTTCATCCATGCATCCATTCAAATCTATTTCATGCCCCCTACTAGAATTCCAATCACAAAAACAAAAACAAGAAAACTCTAGTTTGATCGTATTGTCATAGGGTACCCTGCAATTGAACAACACCATCTAGTTGCAGGGTACCCCACAAACATACAAACTCCAGTAGTTCTGGATACCCATTTTCATTTTTTGCCCCCCATGGCAAAATATCTTGTCCAATCATAAAAAGTCATTCAAAATAATGTAATAGATACATGCATGCATGCACTCCAAGGCACCTTGTAAAACATGCATTTAAAAAAAAACAACAAACAAACAAACATTTCACACATGCACACACATCGATGCATTTTTATTTTCCCATGCATACATTTCTACATCTATATTTTTTTTTTGTCTTGTGCATTTTTAAAAATGCCCTAGGGTTCTTTTTAATATTTCAAACCCGGTACCACTCTCCCTCCATGAGGTCCTTATGTTGTGTTTCCCATCATCTCATCCTTCACAAACCAAATTTGGAAGCACTTCCTTACAATTTTCTCTCTCTCTCCTCTCTCACAAATTCGTAAATTCACAAATTATGTGCATGCCCTGTGACCACACCTTTTATGGTTGCATCACACAATCACATGGTACCATGCAACCAAGCCCAATCCACTCCAAAACCTACCTCTTGACCCCACATGCTATTTTTCACCTTCACCCCATGCCAATTCCTCATGTTTACCTATCATTACCTCATCAACCACTTTGTTAAGCATTTTATCGTTGCTTCATTATCACCTCATTGCTTGATGGGGTAGACATCTAAACTAAAGTTGCTTCAATGTGACCAATAATAAAACACTCAATATTGAAAAGTTATGGTTGTATAAGAACTTTTGTCAAATATAATCTTAAGCCTCCCCTTTGCTAGGGCAACTTAAAAGTAAACTTTTTATTCTCATCAAAAATCTAATCCAAATGAACATTTGATGGAACCAATACTTGAGTCTATAGGTAAATCATGGATTTCCTTATTCAGAATGGTAGTCATAAGACCACTCATGAATGAAGCACTTGATCAAGACCTATCAGGGGTTGAATAATTTATCAAATTAAATCAAGTTTAAAAAACCATCAAAAGTAAAATTTTGAAGGCATTCACTCCTATCACAATTGGGGCATCTTACATTGATCATGACAGTAAGGTAATCTTACATCTATTCTCGCAACAACCATCATGGCATGACAAATAACATCATCATCCATAATCATCCATCATCGATTCTTCTTTCTTAAAATAAAATCATCATCTGGTGTCATAAATTTTTGCGTTACCCCTTGTCTTCACACACTACAGTACAAAAGGGGCAAATGTAGAAACCTAAAAATCACACATCATCACTTGCCCCATCTTCATGGTTGATTAAATCACAAAAGTCACAAAATTGTAATAATTAGCCTTTAAACACTTTGCATTTATTAAAATTACTATTCATAAGCTCCTTGGGCCACTTAAGCCCTTTCCTATGCGTAACCATGGTCCTCATGTGACCACCATAAAAGGCTTAACCTTGGTAAACCTTTACCTTGGACAAAAGTTACTTTATGAGCAAAAAGTCACTTTATCATTAAAGTGCACTTAAAAGGCTAAACTCATGTTTAATTAGCATTAATCATAATTAAGCTCTAGCCTTCCACCTCATCCCTTTGACCTTTTTCTGACCCATGGTCAACTTAATTAGGGTTAATATTAGTCCTTGCTCACACATGTGTGCACCCATAATCCTAAAGGATATTTGTTGCTCACACGTGTGCACTACTCATCCAAATGGATATTTAAAATATCCTCTTTCAAGGCATGGGAAGAGGTGACTCATCTTCCACCTCACTCTCCACATGGGTGAAGGATTCCTTCACACAAAACCGCTCATGAGCCATAGTGCCCAAGGGATATTTCACATGGGACACCTCATAGGTAACACCTCATCCCCTTCCCTAGCCTCTCCAAAGTTCTATAAATAGTAGTATTTTTCTTCTAAAATCCATCCACCCTCATTTTACATAACAAAAATTTACCAAAATCCAATCATACCATCATCCATCAATCACCCATCAATCATCATGACAAACATTCCTTTTGCATCTCTTTGTGTACTATTTTGATAGGTTTTTATAGGTTTTGAAGTTGACCCGGTGTTGACTAGGAGTTTCAATAGTCGTAGAACAATATCATTTTCTACCATAATTAGAAAATGACAATCATAGGAAGATTTGCATGGTATCCCACAAACTAGATCTGGTCACACCCTAGGGTGCGACTCTAGCCAAAGTCTGATCACAAGTGACCGTAGGCCATAAAACCCTTCAGATAGGTAACCTGTATTTTTTTTTGGCATTTATAGTCATTTCCAACAATTGTCATTATGTATTTGATTGCTTTATTTAGTTATTTTTTCTTCATAAATATAGGGTCTAATCAATGATAGACCCCAAATGTTCCAGGTCATACAGGTCTTGAGGATAGGTTTGATCAACAGTGGCACAATAGCATTAAGCCCACCCAATTTGAGGATCTTTGGAAGGTCGATTCAAGATGTTGTCGACTTGTTTATTGAAATAAAATGGGCTTTCATATTACGAAATCCCACTTTATAGTCTTCTAAAGTGAATTCATAAAAAAGGAGAATCTCTTGTAACCCCTTTTGAGAATATATATATATATATATATATATATATATATATATATATATATATATTGATAGACATTACATCCATTTTCCACTGTGATCGGGCCCCTGAAGCTATGATCCACCACCTCCTTCTAGCTCCATGGCTCTTGCTACATAAATAGCTCACAATTGATTTTCTATGTCTAATTTTGTTTAATAGTTTTGGTTTAATATATCTGCCTAACATAGACCTACGGGTATGATTTTCTATCCACCCATTTTTTGTGAATTACTGTACTCTATTTTTTTAAAGTAATATAATTATTACTTTATTTTTAGCATACATCCACTTGGGCCTTAAATGTTCACTAAAAATATCCTTATTATTTAACAATTAATAAATAACAAATGCAATGGTCTTGTTAGGAATATGATGTTTATCAAAACTCATCTATGGAAATGGAAATGTGATGTTGAGCTTGTAACTTCAACTATGCAAATTCTCAGCTGAGCTTGTAACTACAATTGTGCAAATCCTTAGCTAAACTTGTAAATGTAGTGCAAATTTAAATGTAGTTGTGTAGATTCCTAAATGAGATTATAACTACAGTTGTGTAGGTTCTCAGCTAAGCTTGTAACTACAACCGTGTAGATTCTAGTTGAGTTTGCAACTATAGTTGTACATATTCCAGCTAAGTTTGTAACTACAACTGTGTAGATTCTAGCTGAGTTTGCAACTATAGTTGTACATATTCCAACTAAGTTTGTAACTATAGCTGTGCATTTTCCTAGGTGTGCTTATAACTATAGGGTAAAATTATTTTGTTGGTATGTGTGTTCTATGCGTAAAAAAATAAGAATGCTCTTACTATGTTATTTTTTTGAGAAAATAATTTCTATGTAAAATTTGCTTTAAATTTTTTGTGTTTTGTTGAGTAAAAGGGTTGTAGTTTTCATATTTGGTATCAAAGACATTGTTAATATAGGGTTGGAGTGATTTTGTGTTCCTAATATTCCTAATTGTGGATAATGACCAACAACGACTTCCTTTCTTTCCAGAGTTTAGTGGGCAACATTATGACTACTAGAGCATTAATATTAGGACATTAGTGACTAGAAAATAAATTTAGGATATTACTCAAGATGATTATGATCATTTAGCATATTGGTTTATTATCCCACATAATGAAAAATAAACAAATAAGGAAACCAAGAAGAAGAATTATTTGGCATTGTACCACATTCAGTCAACTCTAAGAGCTTGTTTTCAAGGATTGTTGTATCGTTCCAAATTTTTCGCACCCTTACCTTCAGGCTAAAGGATCCACGCCCGAAAGGGGGATGCGAGAAGGATGGGACAGTACCTTGGACTGAGAGGCCCTTTTAATGTCCCGCCTCTCGGAGGAGGGGTATTAAGGTGATTTTTCGACGGATGGTGGGGTTCACCAGGAAAATTTTAGTGGTAGTTTCCACGCCTAGGTTGGGAATGTGTTTGATGTGTTCAGTTTTATCTTTAATCATTCAAATCCTAGGTTTGTCCAAATGAATCTAAATTATGCTATATGAAAATGCAGATTTAAATGAATACAAAAAATAGAATTAAACCTAAAACATAGAGAATATGCTAGATAAGAAAAACCATACCTGATCCGGATGTCTGATGGAGGTTCTAATTTTTGAAGCAGTCAAGATCGTCTGAAATTTGACAGGATCGTCTTTGATCTGACAGGATCGTCCCTGATCTACTGATCTGACAAGATCGTCTCTAATCTGACAAGATCGTCTCTAATCTGACGATATCATCTCTAATTTGATGAGATCGTCTCTAATTTGATGAGATCATCTGATGAATTTGTCAGAGACCTGTAATTGTAGAAATCGATACCAAGAACAAAAAATACAATTGCAAAAGCAAGGGAAAATGATAGAAATGAAAGTATGAATGCTAGAATCACAACTTTAGATAAGAAATTAAGTAAAATGCATTGTTTTAATGACTAACTTTGACTTTATTATGCATCTAGGCTACATGAGGTGAACTCCAAGATGCAAAGTAGTAATAAGATTAACTAATGCAAAGCAAAACAACAAAAAAGAGTAAAGAAATGCAAACTCTGGGCACTGATTGCCTCCAATGTTGGCTGTAGTCAAAATCATCTGTAGAATACGAAATCATCTTGAATTGCGACGTGATCGTCCGAGTTCGTATAGGATCGTCTACGACGATCTGAGCTTGCTCCGGCTAAGAAAAAATGAGGTTCCTGCAAGAAAACTTAGAAAGGCACAAATGCAAATGATAATTCAGGGTATTCTAATGCACACAAAGATCAAATTATAGGGGAATTCAGCCAGGGGAAGGTCAGGGGAAAATCTTAAGGTTAAATAGGATTAGGAAGGAGGTTGGGAGGTTGGAGATCATCCCAATCTGGGAGATCTCCAACGGGGAAGGTCTCTAATAGCGCAGACACACTTTTGCCCTGGTTAGAGACGCCATTGAAACAAAAGCTAATTTTGAAAAATCAGTTTTGGGATGAAATCGTCTAGACGTTCTGCTCCAGACGAATTCGTTCGACCTGAGACGATATCATCTGATCGACGACGATATCGTCCAACGGTCACAACAAATCCTAAAAATGGTGTGGAAAACAAGGGGAGCGGGTAAAAGGCTGTTTAACGGGCAGTTTGGGGTTGAAATTCAAATTTTAACATTTTATATTTTTACTAAGGTTTAACCATGCCAATTTTAGGGTGCTACATTTTGCCCCCTCTTTAGCAAATTTTTCGAAGAAAATGCGTTAAAGACGAGTTTTTCTCATTTTACGAGAAAGCAAAAATATACTCAATTTTTTAGACAACGATTCTTGGTCGAATCGTACGAATGCTGACTATGGTGCCCCCTCCGTGTTTTTACCCAAATCGAACGTTTGAGGTAAAAACGTGAAAAAGTAAAAATTAAAATGTTGTTGGTTTTGAATAAAATTAAGAAAAATAGGGAAAACCCTAATTCATTTTTACTGTTCATTTGTACTATTTAAACCTTATTGAGAACTCGAGGGCTTCTCGAGGCTAGGTGTCTATGGACTACAGATTTTGGAGAGATTTTTTGAGAGGATTGAGTATGCCAGGGTATGGATTGTGGCATACCAATCCAATTTTGATATGATGGATATAATTTTTTGGTATATAGCTATGATCTTGTTTCTGATGATATGACTTGTTCATATGTTGTTATGATACTTTAATGCTTGAATTGTTTGCAGATTGGATTGATGATTCATGTAATTATGTCGTGTTTGAAATATTATAATTTGATGTCATGCTGTAAGATTTTAAATGAAATAATCTGATGTGAACAATTGGTTGTGGTGGTGTGATTTGATAAAAGAAAAAAAAGGGGAATTCTAACAATAATTTCAAAGGACATTGTCGTTGTTATAGACCATTTCATGGAGTCGCCGCTCACTCGGTCGTCAAGCTAATCCTAGTATAGAAATATTGTTAGAAGTAAAAGAGTGCTTAAGAGGATGTCTTAAGACTTTGTGTTGCAATGATAGAAATGATGATAGTTTGATGATTTGTTGTCAGATTTTCATAAAAAAATAGTATGCATGAGATACGAAAATATGATTTTGCTAGGCATAAATTCCTAAGTGTGATAAAATTTTGAATAATTCCTTAGAATTTATACCATGGTTGCAATATTGAATGTTGACATAATGACATGAAAATAGAATAAGTGTTTGTTTGCAAAGCATAATTGTGTAACATAATGATGCAAGTCATATGTTTTGATGAATTTGTTTTAAAAATAAATGGAACATAAAATTAGAACAATGGTTTGCACTAGGCATAGAATTATAGGTATAGACTTATACCATCATCGCGAAATCCAAAGAATAAAATAATAGTTTTATTGCATGGTTGATTTTTAATTTTTGAAAATAAACAGAAAATATGAAGATGAGGACTTGTGCTAGGCATAAAATTCCAATTTTGGTTTTGGAACTATACCATCGTCGTGAAAATCAAAAGTTATATATAAATGTAACTTTATTGCATGTTTTTAAAAATGATTTTGATTTTTTTGGTAATGCATGTAGTTGTATTTATACTAAACAACTATTCTCAGAGAAGAAAATGAAATTATTCCAGACAATTTGCAAAAATATTTCAAAGTATCTTAAAGACAAAAGTTAGATTTATAAGGAATCCCATGTGCGTATGTGAGTTCATTTTCGATCTTGATTTATCATAATGATACACAAAATCTCTCAAATACAAATGTGTGTGCGATTGTATTGTTCATTCACCAATTTTGAGCAAGATAATTTGATACAAGTAATTTGCCTTGACCAAATGAATGTTCGTTGACCATGATTTATATGCATGTAACCGTACTAGACTACTATGTAAGTTAGGTTATCAAGAGCTAGCTAATCCATAAGTCGACAAAGGTCTGTACAAAAGAAGGTCGCTAATGTGACAGACATATTGCCACGCTAAGGATTACCCAAGGCCAAGCGGGTTGGGCACAAACCACCTGTTATGGGGCTTACCTCACAGTTTTCGAATAATTGAGAATTCCAGAGATTCAAGCTCATTCACCCTTCTTTTCTTTTCAAGGGGTAGGGAAAGGATTTTATTGCATTTTTGCTTTTGCGTTTCTCTTTTGCTTCCTTTTTTTTTTTTTTGTACTGTTGCTTGATACTAAGATAATGCTAAAATATTGCTATGATGAAAAATAACCTTTTTCTTTTTCTCTTTTCTTTGAATTTTTTCTTTTCTTCCTATGCTAGGGATACTTGCTCGAATTAGCTGTAGAGCAAGGGATTTTTATTCTGGGTAGGGGTGAGCTTGTCCTTTTATCAATTCTCAAATATTCTAGACCATGTGCATGATAGGATAGCAGGGGAAACTTTTCACTCAGGAAACCAGTTCTACTATGTAGCATCATATCGAATTTGCAATGAAATCATTTTAATGTGAAAATATATACTTAGTTCAAGTAAATAATAAGATCAGTTCTTTATGCTCAAAACTTTATTTAATTCAACTGTGGACTTTGATATAAGAGAGATTAATAATCATAACAAATAAATTAAGATATTTATTCATGTGAATGTGAAAGTGCGGGATTCCAAATAAATGTTAATTTATCCAAAATAACTGAAAATATAACTGCAATACTTCACAGTTTGAGAAGTACAAAATAAAAGATGTTTTTGAAGATTTTGATGATTTGGATGTTTTTAATTTTGATTTTAATTTATGAATTGAAATAATAAATAATATTACTATTTTTTTGAAAGTTTTATATGAATTTTTAGATGATGGAATTGGTGGTATATACAAGATGATCTATATACATTATACAAGGTTATTTGAGTATAGCATGTCTAAGGTTGCTTCAAAATCAAAGGAGGTTTTGAAGGATAATTTGGTTGAGGTGAAGGTAAGAACAAAAGGTGATGAATAAAAGGTAGCGATAACAAAATATTTGTTATAATGTAGAATAATGTAGCAAAAGATTTGACTTTTATATGTGTAAAATTGATCATGTTACAAAATAAAATATCAGAAAGATAAGAAGGTTCTTCATTTTTATCACTATATTCCAAATCTTGATAAGATGGAGGGAGCATATGTGAAAGATATGCATGGATGTTATTTGATAAAAAAGGATGATCATATATGGATGAAGAAAAGTGATAGATAGAAGATAATTGTGACAATAGAGAATGTATAGAAGTTGATGTTTCAACCGTTAAATATTCTTCAAATGGTTTTGGGTCACCATGTATGGTTAAAATTTTATTTACAAGTTCAAACTCCAAACATTGGTGAAGAGTGGAAGGGACAACCCTCATCGTATGAATCCAAGGACTTCTGAGAAGTAGGTTGTAATATGAAGGGCAATATGCCACATAAAACAGAGTATCCAAGATCTTGGATCCAATATTGAGGGGAAAAATTATAGTACCTTGAGCTTCTTGAATTTCATTGTTAAAATATTTTATAATAACATTTGATTCATTAATATGTTCTTCCTTTAATTTGAGTTTTTGGAATAATTGATAAGTGCATAAATTAAGAGAGGAGCCATTATCTACCATGATAGTTTTAACGGGTGTTTCTTTACTAGATCTTGTAATATAAAGAAAGGAGTCTTCTTATGGAGTAGAGGAAGGAATCTCCTCATCATAGAATGAAATATGGTTAACCTCAAGAGGATTTACACCATTAATTATGTTCTTAGATAAAATATGAAGAGGAACAAATTGTTGGCTAGGTATCTTGAACAAAGTTTCCTTATGAAAACTTTGTAATACCTCTAAAAGGGATATATTTGCTTGAGGATTAATCACTTGTTGTTGGCTATCAAAGTGGATTTTAGATTGAGATTTTGATTCTAAATATGAGCTTTCTATGCTTACATTCCATTTTGAAGGATGGTCAAATGAGGAATCCACATCTTGAATATCGGATTGAGTTGATTGAACTTGAGGTTGCTCATTTGTAGTTTCTGTTACAATATTAGTAATATCATCATGATGGGACACATTAACATGCAATATTTGATTGGTTTCCTATTGTTGATAATTGAATAGGGGTTCTTGGGAGATCCCCATATCTTGATTGATTATTGGTATTTTTTGTGTAGGAGTTTCATAGTTTACTGGAGATTTATAATCAGTTGTAGATTGTAATTCCTTTATATTAAAAAGACCCTTATCAATCAAATCTTGAATTGCACATCTTAAATCTTTACAATTTTGTGTCATATGTCCATCTACTCTATGATATTCACAATGTAGCTCAGGTTTAAACCAATCTGCTGTGGTATCAAGTTGTCTTATGGAAGGTAGTTCAATCCTATTTGTATCAAGTAAATGCTTGAGAATTATATCCATTGGTTGATTGAGCTTTGTAAATGTACGTGATGAAGATTTTTGAGAGGTTCTTGATATATGCCTTAGGAGTTCGGTCATAAAAGGGCCTAATGGTTTCTTACCTCTTTTTTATTTGTTATGGGTAGAATGATGATAGGAAGATTGTGAAGTATGATGTGAGTGCATGGTAGGATTGGATGGATGAGTATTTTCTTGTTGAAATGGACGTGTTGTATTGAGAGAAGAATATTGAAAAGGTGGAGGAGGATTGTATGGAGATTGATAGACACAATATGGATATATGGGAGAATAGATAATATCGTTATGATGAGGATTGGAAAAGGGATTGTCCTGTTGGGCTAAGGATGAAAAATGAGAAAAGTGTGATGGAGGTGATGTTGAATACGGATGAGGTTGGTCATAATCAACAAATGTACTTGGCTGAATTCTTCTAACATTACTGATGGGCTCATATGGATTTGAGTAAAAACTCATGGTTTCTTTAGTACTTCTAAAAGTAATATTTAATATCTACTATTTAGAATTGAATCTAAAACATACAAACTTGAAATGATGATTCTATTATATTATATATATATATATATATATATATATATATATATATATTTTGTATACATATACATTTATATTTTTTTTGTTTTCAAAAGGTTTTTAGTCTTCACGTCGGGTTCACCAAAATGTATCGTTCCAAATTTTCCGCACCCTTACCTTCAGGCTAAAGGATCCATGCCCGAAATGGGGATGCGAGAAGGATGGGACGGTACCTCGGACTGAGAGGCCCTTTGAAGGTCCTGCCTCTCGAGGGAGGGGTATTAAGGTGATTTTTTGATGGATGGTGGGGTTCACCAGGAAAATTTTAGTGGTAGTTTCCACGCCTAGGTTGGGAATGTGTTTGATGTGTTCAATTTTATCTTTAATCATTCAAATCCTAGGTTTGTCCAAATGAATCTAAATTATGCTATATGAAAATGTAGATTTAAATGAATACAGAAAACAAAATTAAACCTAAAACATAGAGAATATGCTAGATAAGAAAAACCATACCTGATTCGGATGTCTGATGGAGGTTCTAATTTTTGAAGTAGTCAAGATCGTCTAGAATTTGACAGGATCGTCTTTGATCTGACAGGATCGTCCCTGATCTACTGATCTGACAAGATCGTCTCTAATCTGACAAGATCGTCTCTAATCTGACGATATCGTCTCTAATTTGACGAGATCGTCTCTAATTTGATGAGATCGTCTGATGAATTTGTCAGAGACCTGTAATTGCAGAAATGGATACCAAGAACAAAAAATACAATTGCAAAAGCAAGGGAAAATGATAGAAATGAATGTATGAATGCTATAATCACAACTTTAGATAAGAAATTAAGTAAAATGCATTGTTTTAATGACTAACTTTGACTTTATCATGCATCTAGGCTACATGAGGTGAACTCCAAGATGTAAAGCAGTAATAAGCTTAACTAATGCAAAGCAAAACAACAAAAAAGAGTAAAGAAACGCAAACTCTGGGCATTGATTGCCTCCAATGTTGGTTGTAGTCGAAATCATTTGTAGAATACGAAATCGTCTTGAATTGCGACATGATCGTCCGAGATCGTATAGGATCATCTGCGACAATCTGAGCTTGCTCCGGCTGAAAAAAAATGAGGTTCCTGCAAGAAAAATTAGAAAGGCACAAATGCAAATGATAATTCAGGGTATTCTAATGCACACAAAGATCAAATTATAGGGAATTCAGCCAAGGGAAGGTCAGGGGAAAATCTTAAGGTTAAATAGGATTAGGAAGGAGGTTGGGAGGTTGGAGATCATCTCAATCTGGTATATCTCCAACGGGGAAGGTCTCTAATAGTGTAGACACGCTTTTTCCCCAGTTAGAGACGTCGTTGAAACATAAGCTAATTTTGAAAAATCAGTTTTGGGACGAAATCATCTGGACGTTCTGCTCCAAACGAATTCGTCCGATCTGAGGTGATATCTTCTGATCGACGACAATATTGTCCAACAGTCACAACAAATCCTAAAAATGGTGTGGAAAACAAGGGGAGCAGGTAAAAGGCTGTTTATCGAGCAGTTTGGGGTTGAAATTCAAATTTAAACACTTTATCTTTTTACTAAGGTTTAACCGTGCCAATTTTAGGGTGCTACAATTGTAGATGCAAAATCAATAAGGGATGCTTGAAAGGCTCTACTAGAGGCTTACCAAGGAAAATATCAAGTGATAGTGGTCAAGTTGTAGATTTTAAAAAGAGTTTTTGAGAACATGAGGATGCAACAATATGAAAGTGTAAGTGAATATCATGTTAGAGTGGAAGACATGGTTAATAAAATGATCACTCTTAGAGAAACAATGGACACAAAATTTGTTGTGAAGAAACTGCTAAAAACTTTAACATTCAGATAAAACTATGTTGGCATCATTATTGAAGAAAGTAAAGATTTAACAACATTAGAGTTTGATCATCTTGTTGGTTTTTGTATACCACATGATGCAATACTAAGAGAAACCTTTTGTGAATGTGAAGAGAAGGCTTTTGTCTCAAATTTAAGAGTTTGAAAGAGTGATGGTGCTAATACAAGCAACCAAGAACAAGGCAAAGGGAAAAATTAAAATTATTCAAGAGGAAGAGGAGGAAGAAGACGTAGACCTACTAGAGGAAAAATAAGAGGAAGACTTGATAAGAGAGTTGTCTGATGCTACTATTGCAAAAGGTATGTACATGTTAAAAATAATGTAGAGTAAAAATTGCAAATGAAATTGAGTAAATTATACAAATGAGAATGAGTATGCTTCATGTAACTTGTTCTTATCCCATGACAAGGCTTAAAAGACTCTTCAAGAGAATTAGTATCCTGATTATGGTTGTTCCAACCACATTATGAGCAACAAGGAGTTGTTTGCTACTATGGATGAGAAATTCAAGACCAAGATCAAGCTTGATGATGATGAGTTTTTGGAGGCGACAACAAAAGGTGTAATGAATATAATTTGTAAGGCAGGTAAAAAGAAAATTCATGATATTTATTATACTCCTAATCTTAAGCATAATTTATTGAGTGTTGGGCAACTTTGTGAAAAAAATTACAAAGTTGTTTATGATGATAAGCAATATATCAATATATCATATATGAAAAGAACCATGTCATGCAATCAAATGTTTCCTTTGAATTTTGGAGGTAACACAAGCAACTTATTAAGTGTTGTTATTAAAGATAAGAGGTAGTTGTGGTATTTGATGTATGACCACTTAAACTTTCGAAGTTTAAAGTTGTTGACTTCTCAAGAGCTCCATTATGGTTTACCCAAAGTTGAATATCACATAGAAGTTTGTGAAGGTTGTTCCAAAAACAAACATGCTTGAGATATTTTTCTAAGAGGAAAAGCATGAAGGGCCCAACATCCACTCCAATTAGTTCATTATGATATTTGTGGTCTAATGCAAACCAAAAGCTTGGGTAAGTCATCTTATTTTATTACTTTTATTGATGATTTCTCAAGGAAGTGTTGGGTATACTTTTTAAAGAGTAAAGATGAGGCTTTGGATGTTTTCAAGAGGTTTAAAGCCTTTGTAGAAAATAAAAGTGGATATAGAATTAAATTTTTAAGGACTAACCATGGTGGTGAGTATTGTTCAAGGTGTTTTATAGAGTTTTGTGATAAGAATGGAAAAAAAAGACAACTTACAACTACATACACACGTCAACAAAGTGAGGTGGCTGAAAGAAAGAACTAGACTATGGTTAAGATGTCAAGAAGTATGTTTCAAACCAAAGAGCTAAGAAATTCTTTTTGGAATGATGTGGTTGGTATAACAATATACATTCTTAATAGGAGTCCCAAAAGTGCTCTTGATAAGATAACTCCTTATGAAGCATGGTATGAGAAGAAACCCAATGTTAATCATTTTAAAGTTTTTATTTGTTTATCCTATGTTCATGTTGTTGATAAGAAAAGGAAGAAGCTTGATCCAAAATCCGAGCCTTGCATTTTTATTGAATATTGTGAAATTAACCAAGCTTATAAGATTTGGTGGTGTCTCTAGATATTCTGGCCTATCGGGGTAGTAGCCTGATGTGCCTGAGACACCTACGCCTCACATAGAGCAACATAGCAAGAATCTATCTGGGAGAAGGAAATGCCTATAGGAAAACCTTTAAGTTTTTGGCTAAGGTTGACTCGTCATCGTATTTAATCTTTGTGCACTTTTGGATCTCATAGGCTCACGCCTACTTTTTCATAAGATGCAAAATAAAAAATGCAAAAAATGACAAAATATATAAAAATAAAAAAATAACTTACATTAAAGTAAATTTACATAAAAGTAAACACCCAACTACCCAAACTATTGAGGTGATGTACCAAGATCAAGGTTCCTCTCCCGACTATATGAACATGATTTGAACACACTTCACCACTATATTCAACCACGTGCGAGGGACAGCCATTGGTATTTTTCAGTGTAGATAGATTGACACGAAAAGTAGAGGAGAGGTGGAATGTATGCAGGTGGAGCTGGTCTAACCGTGGGAGAAAAGAGCATGTCTCGGTTCGTGTTTCGGTCCGTGTTTGAAGCGGACATTTTGTCGACGTTTAGGCCAACTCACAACTAAGCGCAACTTTCGAAAGCCAGATATAGTAAATAATTAGAATTTGGTACTTGTAACATCAGTGACGGCTACAACCGTAACTTGGCGGAATGATGAGTAGAACCTTCATTATAAAAAAACAAAAATAGTCAAAGATTTGCATTAAGTTCCGTAGATTTTGGACAGTATAAACTTAAAAAAAAACACTCGGCCTAAGGCCTGCCATTATGGTTTGTCCTCTTAGGGGCAAACACAACCGTAGGAGTTTAAGTATACTGTCAAAAAAGTATAATGATGTTTTATATACTCACAAAAATAATTTTTAGACCGTTATCCACTGATATCCTCTCGTAAAAGTAATGGAATTAAATTTAGGAAAAAATAACATTTTATATATATTTTGTTTTTGTTTTTGGTGGTTATGTAAAGAATTTCCCATCGTTTTATCTTTCCCACGCTCCACTTCGAATAAACCTTTATTTCAAGTAAGAGGATCTCCAAGAATTTGAGGAATGGAACCGTCAATTTCATTCCTTCACCAAAAACTAATTGAGTTACTACCTTCCTTCACATATATCCTATTATTGTTAACCAACAATCATATAGTTAAATTAGTATATAATTAAACAATATATGTGTCAACAAAAATAGACCGAAAACTTAGGATATGTTGAATAGATATAGGTTTCAATCCCATGGATGTGTTCATGCATAGCTAGTAGCCCGATCCGATTCCTCTGCATGTTGTACCTGACTGATGACGATGATTTATTTCCTGCTTGTCCGACGATCCCCCTTCATGCCATGTGTTGAACCAGACTAAAAAAGACGGTGTGAACCCTGTGCGCCCGACGGTCCCCATCTCACGTCGGGTTATCATTAATGAGACAGTGAGTGTGTTGGAAGCCTTCGCTAATAGTTTGAACCCTGCCAGCTATGCTGACAGTAATCAATTTATCTATGTAACAAAAAAAAAAAAAAAAATTCAACTTAGATATATGTCGTATAAAATAAAAAGACTTGGGCTCTTGTTTGGTATAGCATAATAGTGTCAAGTTTCCTTGACTCAACATTGCCATCTTTCAAAGAGGAATGCATAAGATAACTAGGCAAATGAACCAATAGATGAAGGTGCCAACTTGGATTGGGATCCTCCACCCAACACTAAGGATCCATCTTCTCGATGGAGAGGCCCCTCGAACCGTGCTCCACCACCTCCTTATGACTCCATGGCTCTTGCTACATAATTTGCTAACAATTGATTTGTTTTGTCTAAGTTTGTTTGATAGTTTTGGTTTAATAGCTTTGCCTAACATAGAATTTGGGGTGTGATTTTCTATCCACCCATTTTTTGTGAACTAGTGTACTCTATTTCTTTTCTAAAGTAATAAAATTATCGCACTTATATATATACTTTACTATTTTTAGCATACATCCTCTTGGGCCATAAATGTTCACTAAAAATATCCTTATTCTTTAACAATTAATACATAGTAAATAAAATAGTCTTCTTGGGATTCTAACACTTAGATAAAACCATGTTACCATCATTATTGAAGAAAATAAAGATTTAACAACATTAAAGTTTGATCATCTTTTTGTTAACTTTTGATGCACTATGCAATGGGAGATAACAATCACAAGATGCAAAAATAATATGAAAGAAAGTACATTTATGAGATGATTGAAATATGCTATAAATAGAAATGACTGGAATGAATACAATGTAGCTATGGATTAAATGAACACTCCATGAATAATGCTGCCGGACTACATTGCACCCATCTCTAATATGGACAAATTTATCTAAGCCATGCTCTACGATGCTGTAAGTGTTGCTCTATGATCTATGACAATAAGGTTATTATATAGGAAGATAGGTTCCTTGGCCACCACTCTATCTAGCTATCAAGGGACAACTTGCACATGTACAACTTGCACATTGACACTTGTGCATTTATTACATTTCATGAAGAAACTAGGTAACTTCTCCCTAAAGTAATCTAATGTCCTAAGTATGTACCTTGGAAGGTACATTTACATGACCCAAATGATGTAATATAATCTATTTCTAACACCCCCTGTATTACATTATTTGAGTATTGAAGACATTAGTATTCAAAGTGGATATTCTTCCATTGGATAGTAGAATGTGTATTATCCTTCATTGCTTATTGTGTTCAGGTTCAACAAGTAATCTATGTCTTCATGTGATGCAAAGTAAGTTGTGACTGTAGATGCAATCTCTTTTGTCTTTTGTATGTGATCCACTGATTCAGTCCTCATGATGCCATGTTTCTTTTTACCATGTTTTTTTTCTTTTTTCTCCTCCTGTGATTCTAATTTGGTGCTTGTGGGATTTCTACTTCATGATAAGTCAGTTTATCATCATAATAATATTGTTCCTTCTTGCTAACTTGTTTCTTGTTTTGAGTAAGTAAAAACAAAATTAATGATAGATAAACCATAAAACACTCTTCTAGTGAAAATATAACCAATATTTGTGAGTTCCACCATGTTGTGAAGAGGATTTCATGAATATAGTTAATCAATGTTGTAAAGTTACCTTCTTTGGCTTCTCTAAGAAACAAGGAGAATTTATCTTGATCATTAGTAGATAGATACTCATATCCTTCTAAAGTATCTATTAAGTTTTGAGAGTAAAATTCTACTTCATGGAATAGTTCTTCATTGTTGAAAGCTTTTCTCAAAATTTCATCCATGATAGATCTTGCTATTTCTTAGGATTGAATTTGATAAAATCTTAGTAGTCTACCTTTCAACTTTGAAATATATAAGTTTGATCTTGATAAAACCTTTGTTGAATCCTTAGGTTTGTAGGCTTCCTTATGTCTCCCTAGGGATATAATATAGTGCTTTTGAAAAGATAGTTCAATTTTTGGTTGACTTTGTAAGATTTTGTAAATATCAAAAATCAACTTTTATTATCCCTTATTGCTCCTATTGAACTAAGCACATTTTCAATTTGAAGAGGATTTAATGTTGGATTTCTTTTGTCCTTTTTGATGTGTTTGATACAAGTATATAAATTTCCAACCTTAGCATAAAAATTTTAATAACTTATTTTAAATATCCCTTTAGGATTTTTATTGTAGTGTATCTAATTTCCAATAAGTTAATTTGATGTAGGAACCCTTATAACTCCCAAATTTTGAAAAATTTGACCACAATAAAATTTGAAAATATTTTATAAATAAATTCCAATAGGAATCCTTATTGCTCCTATGTTTAATATTGCAAATATTATATTGACATGATATATTATTCCCCTTTAAGATATAGCTTTCAATGTAGTTATATTCCTCTAAGTTTAGTCTTATAACTCCCAAGAAAATAAAGCATATTACAGTGGGAATAAAGCTTACCTTATATCATTAAATAGTTGATGATGTTTTCACTGTGCATGGGTTGCAATATAGATGTTGCTTCTTTGGATCTTCCTCCAATGATTTTCTTGGAACCTTCATGGGTTTTGACATTCCAAATGTGGTGCCATTAATGTATGCCTTTGACCTTCCTTATCTAGAGCATTGAAGGCTCTTTCACACCTTACTTCCATGTTACTACTACACCCTGTGTTAGCAGACCTTAAACATAAATGCTCATTGAATGCCTTGGTAATTGACGCTCTTAAATTGGAGGAGAATATTTTGTTTGAGTGCCAAGTGGCACATCCATATTCTTTGAGAGTGTTTGAGGAGTAGAAGATGCTTGAGAAAACTGATTTCCTTCTTTGAGTAACGTATGGACGTTACGTTATTTTAATGAAGCACTTGAATTTCCTTCAAATAAGTTTTCCTCATATATTCATTACAGAAACCTGTAGCTTGTAACTACCTTGATTATGAAGATGAGCGCTCAAGTGAGGACTGTTCAGGTCTTGTCTCAAGTGACAAATGTCACTTCCTCCTTGTGCATAGGCATCTTCTATAACATTCCTTCAACATATCCTTCTTGAAGGTTCTTTAAACCCTGTAATATCTACAAATTCTTTTTTGATTAGTTGCACATGCTTGTATATTGTTTTAGGCTAAGTTGACGAGCATCGATTTGGAGGCTTGAGCATCGATTTTCTACTAGGACACTTCAATGGTGCTTTTCTGCTTCGAATATGTGGAGACTGGAATTATCCAATGGTGATGGCTTTGTTGGCAATAGAGATAGAATCCCTGAGGGTGTTTGAAAATATTATATTATTTATTTCGTGCTTCATACCTACATTTTTTATGGAATAATCATTGACATATAGCTAAAAATATCTATGTCTTTGTATTAGTTTTCTACTTCTAGCTTTGAAATTTTGCAAACTTCTTTTCAACTTTTTGTTGTAAGTTACAATTCAATGCTTCACCATTCTAGAATACATATCCAATGATTTGGACATTCTACTTTCAGTAGGCAATTTTCCTTATGATTGTTTATCAAGTGGCTTCTACTGTTCTATACAACACTCATCCCTCTCAACCTTTAATATTGCCTTTCTCTTTATCTAGTAGCTTCCACCAATACTGATTATTATTTCTCAACATTTACTAACTTGATTTATATCACTACCCTTGTCCACACTTTTCTTCTAGCAGTCTAAGATATTTAGTAATTTCTTTGTCTTAGCTTGCTTCTATCAAGCTTCCAATAACCGAGAGTGTAGTCTACAATCTCTCACATCCTTTTTTATATTCATAAATAATATTACGTGGAATTAATTCTTCTCAAATAATAAGATTTTCTTTAATCAATTTTGAGTTACCAACACAAACACAATATAAGCCACTAGCTCTTATATTTTATGCTTTCAAATTCTACTCAAATTCACACTAGGATTTTTGTGTTATATTTTATCCAATATGGATCCTACCAAGATGGGATAGTACATATCTAATACCATTGATGGATTTTTAGCTTGATTAAATTATAGGTCCTAATATCTAGTATCTAGTCAAACTCAAATATAAATGATATGAAGGATCAATCTAAAAGTAGTATCAATATAAATGAAAATAAGATAATGAACAAACTCATTGTATTATTGATTAATTAGATATACTATTAGAGTATATTACATCATTTGGGTTATGTAAATATACCACCTTTGGTACATAGCTAGAATAGGATTTTACTTTAGAGTGAAGTAAGTTAGTTACTTCAAGTATTGTAATAAATGCACAAGTGTCAATGTGCAAGATGTAAATATGCATGTAGTCCACATGTACATATGTCCTAGGTAGAGCAAGGACCAAGAAAACTATCTTCCTATATAAAGACCTAAGAGGAAGTGAATATAGGGTGTGGAAGTGAATATAAAGAGTGTGTGTTATTATTTAGGAGTATGGTACAATGTAGTCCTTTCATATCTATTCATGGAGTGTTCATGTCCTCCATTATATAGCATTGTACTATTTTCATCACTTTCATTAATGGCATATTTTTGATTTATTTGTAGATGTCCATCTTATTATATTCATGCATATTATTGTGCCATTAGTTTATGGTTATCTCAGATTAGTTATTTTATATTTTTTGCTTATACTACATACCATAAAAAGCTAATAGTGGTATGAAAGCACATGGTAGATCAGATTAAAAATAGGGAGAGCCACAAGTGATATTGAGATAAATAAAAAAAATTAATTTATAATTTTTTTGAGATTACATTTGGTTAGTCTTTCCATAGGGTTATAGGAAAACTCGTGAAGACTAGGACTCAACGTGGATTCCACTAGATTGAAAAATCAACTAGTGAAGATTAGTCATATCTAGACTTAAGAGTTCATACATTCCATCTTCTAACATATTATTGCTAGAAAAATGAGATTCAAGAGAGTCATGAATCTTCCTACATAGAGCTAGGAAGAACATCTTTGCTAGAATATTTCCAGCACTTGTAGCAATAAGTAAAAGACTAAAGATTTTAGAGACCTAAGAAAAGGTCCCATTACTAGAGATTGTAGATCTATAAATTGCAAAAGAGGAAAAGGTCATAGTAGCCGTACAACTGATTCAAGAGACTCCTAAGAATATTCTAGAAGAATATTGGAGGTTGGTGATGTCCATGAAATATTGCAAACAACAGATTAAAGAAATTAGCTTGAAGAAGTTAAAGAGACCCTTAGAATGTCCAATTATAAAACTTATAATTTTTGGAATATTGGAGGTTGGTGATCTCCATTAAATCCTGTAAATTACAAAAGTAAAGAATGACCAAAAAGGTCCTATTCTAGAATTCTAGCAATAATAGATCTTAGAAATTCGATAGGAAGTTCTCATTACCAATACTTCCATATAATAAGGTTGAAGCAAATATCTCATTTGGAAGACTAGAGAAATTGCAAGATTGAAGACCTTGGTGAGGTCTCAGGAGAGATAAGGAGAAGGCTTGGAGAGCCTTAGTTTAGAATTTAAAGAACTCCATTAAATGAGTTCCTAGGAGAACTCATTGGAGAAATCTACTAGCAAGGAGAAGTAACTGATAGAGCAAAATTTAGGATAATTATCACCATACAATAACAATCCTAAAAGGATAATAATCTAACAAGGAGTACCAAATACTAAAAAATATTGTTTAAGGCCTCAAAATATTTAGATTCTTGAGAATAAGGCCAATATTGAAGTCAAAATTTGACAAGGAGGTTGAAGAAGATAGGAGCCTAACATTAGTATCAAACTTGTTGAAGATTACCATTGAAGGCTATAAGGTTTATTTGGAGATAGGGATTTGTTGAATATTCACTATAATACTGAAGGGTTATTTAAGGAAGAACTTATTTGCGATTTGAAGGAATTCCCTACAATTTTTTTGAGTTTCAAGGATAGCATTTCAGTGTAGAAAATGACTGTGAGAGAGCAATAATCATGATAACATTACTAGCTATATAAATTCAAAGCTACAAATATAATTCTAAAGGAGAATCAAATCCACCACACTACAATTTCAAGTACTAAGATTAAGGAGTTACTAATATGCAAATTGGTGAGTTAAGGAGTTGTTATAGATAACCAAGAAGAGCTATAAGATCATCAGGTCAAGGGCAAAAATTTGGTAAATCAAATCACCAAGATATTCACCATATTCAAGATTTATTAAAGGTAAGAAACTTTGGTGCAAAAGGTTCATTAGTTGAACTTTAAAACTATGGTTTATTAAGATATTCATTAAGCACCATATTAAAGTTAAAGTTGCAAGGAGTGGATTCATTATAAAGTTTTTAAAAGGAGTGAAAAATTTAAGGCAATACTTACACATTAAATAGGAGTTAGATATATTTTAATAGAAAAAATTATCATCTTCCTATATCTACAACAAAGAAGACTAAATTAAATTACAAAGATTACCGTTTTATTCAAGGAATAATTACTAAGTGCATATTTCAAGTTTAGTTGAAGGAGTAATAAGGTGAGATTAATATTTCACTATACTAGTTGATCTTTAGATGCATTAAGTACTCTTAGATTTCAATAAAAATTAGTGCATACTTTGAGTTACCTTGAGATTTCATTATTACTACACTATATTTTAGTTAAAGTGAACAATAGTGCAAAGTTAAACCTCTTGAATAGCACATTAGTTGTATACTTGGATTCATTCTTACTAAGTTATCCAAGTAAAAAAATTAGAGGTTAGTGTTGTCTAGTAAGGAAGGAAACATAATTAGCTCTCAAGAAGTTACCTTATTAGAGATGTTAGAGAGATTTGAAAAGGAGACTTTCAGTTCAAAAAATTGGTGAAGTTAAGGTATACTATCTTAACTATTACAACTATATTTATAGTGATAAAGGAGTAGCATTATTGTCCTTTAAACAACAATAGAAAGATAAAAGTTATTACCACTAAAAGGTATTACAATGACCAACATTATGCAGTCATAAAGTCGTCACAACATCGATATCAATGGGAAAGATACCAAGGAATAGGAATCAAGACATCTAAAAGGCTCTTAAGTTGGTTTTCAAATATATATAGAAACACCAGATCAATGCCTACATAATAAGATCCTATAGTACATAAAAGGAGGTATAAAAATCAGTGTAAGGTAGATAGCTCTAAGGATAACTAATCAAAAATTACATAAAATCAAGAGGTAGATAAGGGATACATTACCCAACTGATTACTTGGACAAAATTCTAGCTAAATCTATCGAAATCCATCATAGATTGGAGATGAATTTCCAGCTATAGAAATAGATATCATGGTAGCAAAGAGTGACCATTGATTGAATCCATATCATATACCAAAATGGAAGTGCTGGAGCATCCTAGAAACACCATATATGAAGCCAAACTTGAGGAGAATATCATCATTGTTTGCTGGAAAATACATAAGCTTGCACTCACTAGCAAGAAGGAGAAATTTTTTGAACCCAAGATTGCAGAACTTGCACCCATTGGAGAAGAAATACTGAAGGAAAGGAGACGTTAAAGATATCCTCACATTTAGGTGCTACTTTGTAGATCAAAGGAGAGCATTTGATAATACCTGCATAGGGATAGAGTATCCACAACAAACACAACACTCATATTGGAAGCGTTGAAGGTATATTTAAAATAAGTGAAAGGTGTAATAATTATTTTATCTATATGAGAGCATTTAAGACTCATTGACCAATGTTTGAAGATACTATAATGTCTATCTGCCATCCTCATATTCAAGTAACGTATACATCATGTATCAAGAGCATCAATATATTGCAACGAGGAATGAGCATTGAAAAGAACCTTATGTAACTCCCAAGTGACACTTGTCCAATGTTGAAATGCGTCCATTCTATTTAAAGCTCCTAAAATCAATGAGGATAAGGCACATCCATAGCAACTAGGAAAGAGTATCCATACACAGTGAAAGAGGAGTGAACAACATTAAAAGACCGAAGTCAAGGCTTCCAAAAAGGGTCAAAGTAGCATTAAAGACTTGCTGCCATATGTTTTCCATTGAAGGAGAGCAACACATAGTAAGACATGATTGAACGTTCACTATTTAAGAGTTGGAGTATTATAAAGTTAAGGGTTTTACCTTAATCAAATTTCTTTCATTAAGGAGTGACAAGGACTATAGTATAAGGTTGAAACTCTTCTATTATTTACTTTGGAAACAATAGAAAAATAAACTCTACATTTGAAAGCAAATTTAAATGAGACTTATATACTTAAATAGTTTAATATTTACAATTAAATACCATAGGAGATATAAGGGTTTCTACTTGTAAAATTAAAACTTTATTATTGCATATATTATTATTTTCTAATATTCCGAATTAGGGAGTTATAAGGAATACTACACCAAAATCAATTATTAGAATTTAGAAACGCTCAACTATTGGACATTATGAGCTATAAAAGGAAGTTCATTATTTACTTAAAAGGATTTGGAATTATATACTTATAGTTGTCTCATACTCATACTAAATGGATAAAAGAAATATGACCATAGAGAACTTCAAATTAAGTGCATCGTTCATTAGGAGAGGTAAGGTGAAATAAAAAGTTGATTATTGTTATTTATAAAACATTAAAAAATCAACTCAAAAGGTGAACTATTTTTTACTAAGCACTTTATTAAAATTATAGCATATTCTAAACCACTAGGGAGACATAAGGATTCTACAAAACCTAAGCCTTGAAAGGTTTATCAAATTGGTTCACATACTAAGGAGCTATAAGGATGTCTACTCCAAAGAACACATTAAATAATGTAATAAGAAAAGGAGCAAGGAAAATACCAATATGGCTTAAAAGCATGATTGATGATTTAGAAAACTCAATGGAAGATGCAAATGAAAGAGAAGAATCAATAGAATGTAAAAGAATTTCTAAAAACTCACAAACTAATAGTTTTGTGAAAGTAGATTCTTCAAGCACATATTCTAATAAGATAGTAAAGAGATTTGATGATAATATTAATCAAGAGGGTCTTATACATATCTATGAAATAGGTAAAGTTAGAATATATTCAATTGTACATACTTGGTTCAACTATTTCATCAAATAATTAGATAAAAATGATATTCCTAAAACTTATAACAAAGATATTGGGATTTCTTTACTATGCACCCACTGTACCAAATGTGGTCATGATAAGGTTAACTATTGGAGTTTTCATCCATGTAAATATTGTGGGAGAAAATATCATCCTTCTTACTATTGTTACAACAAAGACAAATACTATAAAATATTCAAGGAAAAATTAATATTTAGATTAGACTATTTCTTCCAAGCTATTATTTCAGAAGCATCCACTAACAATGAGCTCAAGCTTGAATTTTGTGAAGATCAAGAAAATAGGTCATACAGGAAACCACTAAATAGGAAAGGAAGCAATTATGATCCAGTTATGACTTGCAAAATTATGAGATCACTAGTCCATCAAGGATACTTAGAAGACTACATGGTCAAATATTCTTCCAAACACTCAGAAATAGTAAAATGCAGTGGGATAAAAATAAAAAGAAGAAACAACATGAAAACCAAAGAAAAATAAGAAGAAGAAGAACCAGATCAAGTTGAATATTATTCTAAATATAAATATCCATATTGAAGACTAAAGTATTCAATACCCAAATAATGTAATACAAGGGGGTGTTAGAGTATATTACATCATTTGGGTTATGTAAATATACCACCTTTGGTACATAGCTAGAATAGGAGTTTACTTTAGAGTGAAGTAAGTTAGTTACTTCAAGTATTGTAATAAATGCACAAGATTCAATATGCAAGTTGTAAATGTGCATGTAGTCCATATGTACATATGTCCTATGTAGATTAAGGGCCAAGGAATCTATCTTCCTATATAAATTTCTAAGAGAAAGTGAATATATGGTGTGGAAGTGAATATAGAGAGTGTATGTTGCTATTTAGGGGTATGGTATAATGTAGTCCTTTCATATATGTTCATGGAGTGTTCATGTCCTCCATTATATAGCATTGTACTATTTTTATCACTTTCATTAATGGCATATTTTTGAGTTATTTGTAGATGCTCATATTATTATTTTCTTGCACATTATTGTTCCATTATTTTATAGTTATCTCATATTAATTATTTTATATCTTGTGGTTATACTACTCTCATCAAAATCTAACATATACTAGATGTGTTTAATAATATTTCTTGATATTTCTTTAATGCTTGATATAATACATAGATATTTTTCCACATAATATAGCCTTACATATGACCGTTCAATACTTCAACTATTATTCTCCTCACATATCTAGGAGATGCATCCTTTCATATTCCACACAAGAAAAACCTCTCATGTCTCTTAACATTACATTTTGATACCTACACACATGACTCTTGATATACTTACATACTTTATTACATGGCACTTGTATTGTTTTTATATACTGACACATACTTTAGGGAAAAATACATATATGCAATACCATCAAATAATGTAATATCTCTAATAATATGGATGAATAGCATTTTGATTTTTGGGATGGAAGTCCAAGAAGAATTTGAATATTTTTGGGAATCGAAGCTAAGAACATTTGCATGTTGGAAAACATTAAATAATGTGAGAAGATTTTAAGTTGTGGAGCCAATCACTACATGAGCAAGAAGGCAAATGAGTTTATAGATTAAATATTATGACATGGACTATGAGTTCTTAAATCCAAAAGGAGATTTCCACTATTTATCCAAAAGGAGATTGTATCAATGAAGCCAAAAGGAGATTGTTGTCATTGAATTCAAAAGAATATTGTCACCATTGAAGTTAAAATAAAATTTCTATATGTGAAGCTATGAAGTTCCATAGACGAAGCATTAGAGAAAGAATTTAGAACTCCAAGGAGCCTGAGGAGGATCGTGATAGGAAATTAAGCATGAGAAGTTTATAGATCAAAAGTAGAAGTGGAGAAGTTTTGCAAGAAAAATATATTCTAATGCTTGTACCTAACAAAGAACTAATTCACCCTTACCCTAACATGTTAGATCATGTCAGAATATTGAGTGCACAATAGTAGTTAAGGTAAAAATTTCAAGGTGACATTATTTCAAAATTTGGATGCATATTTTAGGAGTTATAAGGAAAGGTTTTAAATATTTATTTGATTTATCATTTAGGAGAGATAAGGGGAAACAAATTATTTATTAAGTTGTGGAATAAATTAATAAATTAAGGAGAGAATTGAATTATTTTGGGATATATAAGAAGGGAATTTGATATTTGAAATTTTTAATAAAAATTGTGAAAGTAAAGAAGGGAATGAATTAAATGCATGGGAGACATAAGGAAAAAAAACATTTTATTTTTAAATTAAATATTGAATTGAATGGAGTGAAGGTGAAATTAAAATTTAAAGGAGTAACTAAAGAAAAAAATGAATTGTAGAGATAAGAATTGAATGATTAAATAATTTGAGAAATTGAATGTGAATAATTTAGGAGATATAAGTGAAGATTTAAAATTTTTAAATTTGATAATTTGGGAGATACAAGAAGTGAAAATTTGATAAAATTTGAGAATTGATTTAATGATTTGAATTTTGTGAAATTTTGAAAATTGAAAAAGATGTTTGATTATAATTTGGGATACATAAGGTATTTTACGTCAAAGGAATTGATTTGAGAAAATTAGTTTGAGAAATTCATCATGGAAGGAATTAATCAAAATGTATCTAAAGAGGATTATGAATAAATGCTAGAAAATTTAAAACTTTGTACTCAAATCATGATAGAGAATTTTAAAAAACAAAAGGATGCAAAATTGAAAAAGATATTACAAACAATTTTCAAAGAAGCCAAAGATGAATAATTTTTAATTCTTGAAAATTATGAGTAAAAAATTGACAAAGGCAAATGAAAAATTCAAAAATTTCATTATACTACATCTTGATATAATGAAAATATTATATATGATATTACTCTCTTTAATAGTTTGATTTCATAAAAATGAAAAAGAAATCAAGAATTTGAACATTGAGCAACAATATACAAGAGACATGAAGACATGAAATGAGACTTCATTTGACAATGAATATGGAAATGTGAATATTTATATTTTACATCAGATAGAAAATTAGATAACAAGAAAATCAATATTGAAGAAGGATATGAATCATAATATTGTGATAATTTGTTGAGAAGTGTAACAAGAATAGGATATAACTTAGAGAGACAGTAGAAAAAGACCAAGAACAAGAAAAATAAAAAGAAATAAAAAACCCAAATAAATAAGAATATAAGATGAAAGACAAAGCAAAAGATGAATATTGAAGACTAAAAATCTTCACATGATATATGGCAAGATGTAAAGTGAAGAAACAAGATAATTTTCTCATATGTGAGGAATAAGAAAGGATGCATCTCATGGATGTTTGAGGAGAGCAATAGTCAAGTATTGAAGAGTCATATTGTAAGGTTATATTATGGAGATAAAGCTCCATGCATTGTATCATGAAGAATCCAAGAGATTGTATATTTGATTATTTATGAATAATATTGTGAGTTTGATTATTGAGAAATATTGTTGTCATTCTATGAATGTGATTCATTGATATTGGCTAGAGACTTGTATGCTTTAATATATATGATTAATATTTGATCCTTCATAAAAGGATATATGAGATAATCTAGTGAAATAGCCATCAATTAATTAAAATTAAATAAATCGTCACTTTCAAAATTTTATGATTTAATTAAAAATAAATAAATTATAAAATTATATTTACATCCAAAAAGTATTAGTATTTTTTTACCTTGGTTTGATATAATTAACAATTCATTATAAAACACCAATCATGATTATGAAACATATAATTTCATTATAAATAAGAGTAAATTTTCTCATTCAACCTTATTTTACTTCATTCCTTATATTGCTAAGATCAAATCTAATTAGAATATGCATTTTGACAAACTTAACTTAAAGACCCTTTGGTTTTAAAAAGTTATTCTTTTGAAATCAAATTGAAAAAAAGAAAATTCCAAAAGAACTAAAACTATAACAATTTTGATATAACTCTAAATTATAAGACTTGATGAGTAAACAATCAAGTAGCTTATTTAGTTTAATTATCCATGCTTAGGTTAATGCATGATATTCTGTAGTAGTGAGTTGGTATCATAGTTCACAAAGGTGATGATAGGGTTTGTTGGCAATTTTGCAATATGCCACATTAAAATTTTGATGAAGCTGTATTGATGTATTATCGAAAAATATCAGAAACATATATTAATATTATGTTACAACATTTTTCCCGATACAATATGTTGTAGTTATGTTTTATTTTTCCTTCTTTGTTTTCATGCATCTTTTTTTGGCTTGGAAATAATGGGTGTTTTAAGAAAAAAATGGTTGGAAGAATTGATTGGTGACTTCGGTTAAAATCGCCCATAAATAGTTGCATAAAATGGTGCTCAAAGACTAAGTGTGTAAATTATGGAAGCTTCACTAGAAGTTGAAATTGCATTCACCTCGAACATTGGGTGAAAGGCTCGTTCACATCACTTCGGTGTGAACGTTAAAGAAAGAAGAAACGACAAACACGTTTGTCCCAATTGAGGGGTGAAAGTCCTTTGCGCCCCTTGTTGGGGCGAAAGAAGAAATTCAAAAATAATTTTTTAAAGTTGACTAAGTATTGAAATTGTTCGAAGTCAAAATGCAAAAAGCAACCACGTTCACCCCAATTTCAGGGCGAAAGCATCGTTCACCCCACCTTGGGGAGAATGTCTCTAAAAAACTTGAAGAGGCACGCTTGAATTACGCCTTTGTTAGACAAAGATATATTTTGCGGAAGTCTTTTGAAATACCTTGAGTAATAACGAAATTAGCACCAAAGTTGACGACTTTTTAAAGGGTGTGTTCGCCCAAATTTGGGATGAAAGCTTCATTCACCCAATATTGGGGTGAACATCGTTAAAGGCAAAATATTGAAAAGTCAAAGCATGTTTACCCTGATTGATGGGTGAAAGCTCCATTCACCTTTCTTGGGGGTGAACGTGGTGTGGATGGTAAAGTGGGTGAAAGTCATGAAATTCAAAGCGACTTTGAATAGTCAACTTTGCGTTCACCCAAATAGGAGGGCGATGGCTCCTTTCGTCTCTTTTGGGGGTGAATGTAGATTTTAAAAGAGATTAAGGCAGCTATTAAGGGTGTTTTCACCTAGGAGAAAAAGGATTATTGATATCGTGATTAGGAAGGAAATACAATCCATTAATTTGATAAAAGCACCCTCTCCACAAATTAATGCAATTGAAAGAGTAAATATGCATTCGCTTATTTTTAAGTTTGGGAGAATTTTTCTATTGATGACGTCAAAGATTTTTGAGAGCACCTAAGATCGGCGAATGAAGAGTATTAAATGATTATGGTGAAGAGTAACTCAAGTGGTGGATCTCGAGCAAAGGGAGTAGCAATATTAAAAGCACTAGGTTATTTTCATTATTTCCAAGCAGAAGCATATTTTTGAGGATGGCGAGCGTATCAAGTCAATGACCAAGCCTTGACGTTTTCCATGCACTGACATCTAGAGATGCTAATTTATTGGAAGAATTTCCTAAAATATGGATTTTTGTCTCAAAAGGATGAATGTTCAGTATTTTCGAGAAAGAATTTTCTCATTGTGGTTCCTAATCTGTGAATATTTTGTCTCTATGTGCATTCAATGAAAGAGGTGAAATCCTCTATAAATACTAAGAAGTCTGATGTAATATAGAAGGTTAGACATTCTAAAAAAAACTATTCAAGTTCTCTACATCAATAGAAGATATTGGGCTTATGAATTTGCAAGTAATCTTGTGTGTGATTTCTTTCTATTTTATGCATTTCTATTTTATGCTCATTTCCATTGTTTGCTATTAAATTTGAATTCTGCATCTGAATTTGAATATTGCTGGTGAGAGAGTGAGTTCTAGAATGTGATCCTAGAGGTTATCTCTACAAAGTTGTAAGTAAATCCTGTTGCCTTATTTTATTACATGTTGCTTAAATTCTTGAGAGTAATTCATGCTATAAGTCTGTCCCCAATCCTACACCTTCGACCTGTGGCCATATTTTCCATCTCTTTTCATCATTTCCAAATTATTTCTTGCAAATCTAGTCTTAACCAGTGTAATATTTAGTAAGGGAGCTAGGCCTCTCTGGATATTGGCATGAAGGACATTATTTTTCTTTGAACTTTCAATGTTGGCCATGTCTAGGGTGCACAAACATATGTTTGTATAATTAGGTAGATATTTGACCAACATTTTTTGGCACGCTCGGTGGGACTCCAAAAGTTCCACTTTCAACAGTATTGAGGTTTGATGTTCACCTTCATGTTGTATAGTTAAAACATATGGTGACTCAATTATACCTAGAAGCCTCCAAATGTGAAGGTAGAAAAATATGTGATTCATGATTACAATATCGAAGGCCAAAAATCCTAAAGATACAATTGAGTTTTATGAACTTGATATCAAAATATTAGGTGAACACCCCAGATTAGTTCCTTCACCTTATATGTCATCCGAAACATCCTCACAAATAGCTGATGTATTTGTTTTTCATCAAGTCCAACTAGTATTTGCTACTAGCATCCCACCTCCACAACATCATACATCGGTTCAAATTGATTAAAATTGAAAAGGATGAAAATCCAACTAAGAGTTCTATTATTTACAAATCATTATATAGGCACTAATGGCCCAAAATACATAACCAACCCATGAAATCATGGATTTGATTCACACGCTTAACCCAAAAGCTACAAAGGTGCAAAGGAAAATGCACGTAAACTTCTAAGTTAAGATTACTAACTAGAAGATCCATTTTAGCTAACTTGAAGCTCACACTTCCTACTTTGAGTTCACACTTGCTAACTAACACTCTAAAAGACAACTAGTAGACAACTAGTGCCCACAAGTGCATGTGAGAAAGAGACTCACTTACAATATGAATTTGCTAGAAATAAACTAAGCAAACCTAAGCTAGGAACTACTAGAGGGGTCATATGAAAGATCATACATCAATCCTCATCATGCCTCCCCACAATAGAAGCATTGGACTCCAATGCTTTCAAAAGAATAGGAAAGTCACGGGACATCTGATGAAAAGAAATCCAACGAGCCTGATGCGGCAGTTGTCCTCGCCGAGCCACAAGATATGAGGTGGTAGACCCCGGCGAGTCATGCCGAGTCTTCGTGTCATAGATCTGATCTGCATCCAATGGTAAGCGTAGCTTCAGGAACCACGTCCACAGGATGACTGATAGCTGGTGCAGTCTCCAATGTAGAGTCAAAGTACAACTTCAAGAGATCCACATTGACGACGTCATGAATTCCCAAGTGTGCGGGAAGATCAAGGCGAAAAGCATTCTCGGACACCTGTTGAAGAATAGTGTAAGGCCCATAGCGAATTGGTTTGATTTTGCTATGAGTCTTATCAGTGAAACGCCGCTTGTCAAGATGCAACCAAACTTTATCACCAACTTGAAAAGGATGAGGAATTCGATGTCGATCCATGGCCTTTTTTTGCTGCTGCTGTGTCTTTTGCAAAATCTCAACCACCTTTGATTGAAGATTGTGCAAGTGTTGAACAAATGAGTGTGCCTTGTCTTGCTCCTTCTGAAGATGTGAAGTGACAGGAGAAGGCAAAGATAAAGGTAACTCATAAGGTGCCAAGGGCTGAAATCCCATACAAACTTCAAAGGGTGAATGACCTGTAGAAGAGTGTAAGGCCCTATTATAGGCATGTTCAATATGCGTGAGACTCAAGTCCCACTTTTTTGGTGAAGCGTGATGATAGATTCGCAAACTTTGCACAAGTGTACGGTTTACCACTTCAGTCTGCCCATCGGACTGCGGATGATAGGCGGTAGAAAAGTTAAGGGAAACTCCCAAAATCTTCCACAAAGAATGCCAAAAGTGACCCACAAAGCGTGAATCACGATCCGAGATAATGCTGGTAGGTAGACCAAAGGAACGCCAAATGCTATCAAAGAAAAATTGAGCTAAGTCTGATGCGAGAACTTGTCTTGCGGCATGGAATGAACTTAGCCATTTTGTTGAATCTGTCAACCACCACGAACACACAATCATGTTGGCGCACTTGTCATTGGAAAACCACTAACCAAGTCCATGGAAATGCTTTCCCAAGGACGAGAAGGAATGGGCAAAGGCATGCCTAAGCCAAACTTTCTATTAGCTGGTTTTGAGCGACAACAAACTGCACACTGCTTGAGAAATCTCAACACATCCCTCTGCATTTTTGGCCAATAGAAAAATCGTTGCAAATGATGAAGTGTTTTATGCTTCCCAAAGTGACCACCATAAAGTGTAGAATGAGCTTCCTTAAGAAGCGACACTCGAGGTTCACAAGGAACACAAACCTTGTCCAATTTGTAGAGAAGTCCTTCTTTGATGTAGAAATCTTGGAAAGGACGCAAATTGGAAGAAGAAGGCTTACTCACTTGCTCAAATATTTTTCCAAAATCAGGATCCTGAGAATACTGATTAGGCCAAGTTTGAAATCCCAAGTGTGAAGTGGACATGACTGTTAAGGCAAGAGCGGCTGGAGGCCTACTCAAACAATCAGCAACTGTATTACTCTTCCCCTTTTTGTACTTGATCACCAAGTGAAATTGTTGGAGGTAAGAGGCCCACTTCATATGTCTTGATTCTTCAATTTTACTTTGAGATTGTAAAAACTTGAGAGGCATATGATCAGTGTGTACTACTGTATCTTTTCCCAAAAGATAGTGTCTCCAGTACTTAATGGCTTGAACTAAAGCATACAACTCCTTGTCATATGTAGAATAGTTCAACTTAGCAGCGAGAAAAGGTTTTCGAATGATAAGCAAGCTGGATGACCATTCTGTTTGAGCACGGCTCCTAAGGCAACTTTAGAGGCATCTGTTTCAATCTCAAAAGGTTGAGAAAGGTCGGGTAAAGTTAACACCGGTGCTTGTACACAATTTCTTTTTGAGTTTCTCAAAGGCAACTTCTTGGCTTTTCTCCCAATGAAATGGAGTTTTGGACTTAGTGAGATAATGCAATGGAGTCGCAAGGGTGGAATATTGAGGAATGAACTTGCGATAAAAGTTCGCAAGTCCTAGGAAACTCCTTAACTCAGTGAGAGTTGTAGGAGGGGACCACTTAAGCAAAACATCAACTTTAAGGGGATCTACCTGAATTCCACTCTCACTAATCACATAGCCAAGGTAGGAAACTGAAGTATTGCCAAAAGAACACTTGGAAGAGTTGGCATATAATTGATTCTTCGCAAGAAGATCAAGGGTTTGCTGGATATGCCTAAGGTGTTCCTCCCAAGTTTTTGAGAAAATCAATATATCATCAAGATATATAATGACAAATTTGTCAAGGACTTCACGAAATACATCATTCATCAACCTCATAAAGGTTGCAGGAGCATTAGTAAGACCGAAGGGCATGACCAACCATTCAAAGAGGCCCATCTTCGTCTTGAAAGTTGTCTTCCATGTATCCTCAGCTTGGATACGCACTTGATGATATCCACTTTTGAGATCTATTTTTGAAAAGAACTTAGCTCCTTGAAGCTGATCTAATAAATCATCAATGCGGGGTAAGGGATATCTATTCTTCACAGAAATTCTGTTCAATGCACGAAAATCAATGCATAATCTCCAAGTGCCATCTTTCTTAAGAACTAACAAAATAGGTGATGCACAAGCGGAAGTACTTTCCTTAATGAAACCCTTAGACAAAAAATCTTCTATTTGCTTTTTTATTTCTTCATTTTGCAAAATAGATTGTCTATACATGGGAGCATTAGGAAGAGAAGAACCTGGAATTATTTCAATGCTTGTGATTAATTGTGCGAATTGGAGGAAGAGACTTTGGCTCCTGAAATATGTGTGAATAACTTTGCAATATTTTATCCATTGAAGAGTGTTGCTTTGTAATGGATGTAGATGTAGAAGTGTTTTGAGAGCGAATGAAAATTAGAGCAACATCACCACCTTTCTTAATTACTCTTTTCGTTTGCTTGGAACTTAGAATGATATTAGGAGTGTTGGTGCTTTTAATGAGAAAGACCTTACCATATTTTTGAAGTGTGTAGGTTCTTTTAAAAGCATCATAAACAACTCTCCTATCATCTTGAAAAGGTTGTCCAAGCAAAATCCCACAACAATCCATAGGAGTCACATCACAAGTGACTTGATCTATGAACTGTGGGCCAAGTGCAAATTTTAAAGTGCAAGTGTGAGTGATTTCCGAGCCTCTTCCACTATCCTTCCAACCCAAAGAATAAGGTTGAGGATGAGGCTCCATAGGTAACTTCAAACGCTCGACAATGGACCTCGCAATTAGATTTTTCTGCGAGCCATTGTCCACTATACAATCAGTTGCAAAGTTGTGAAGTAAGTGGGCTCTAGTGATGAACAAAGCATCACGAGCCCCATCTGAAGAACTTACATTTACTAAGGTAACTTCATTAAGCTTACCTCGTAATTCCGTATATACTCTACTCTCTCCTACAGACTCAAGGGGACCCTTGGAAGCATCCTCCTCTTGAGTAGTAATCACTAAACTCTTCTTTTTGAGCTTAAAGCAATCAGCTTTCTCATGCCCTTTCTTCTTACAATAATTGCAGAATTTCTTAGAAGAAGAAGATGAAGATTTAGAAGAAGAAGAAGGAGTAGAAGCGGAAGGGGAAGGAGAAGAAGGAGATGGAGAAGACACATTCTTCTTTTGAGCAAAATTCTTCTTTTGAGAGAAAGAATTATTCCCTTTTGATGAGTTTCCAACCACTTGAGTAACAGGTGTGCGGAATGCCTGCGATTGCGCCTTGAACTTGTCCTCCGCAAGCTGCGCCTGATTGAAAACTTGATCCAATGTTTCCATAGAAACAAACATTAATTCCCTGTACAAATGTTCTAACAAGCCACTTTGAAACTTGAGAATCAAACCTGGAATATCATCCTCCACATTCACAAGTATTCTGAACCTGTTAAATTGGAAAATATATTCTTGTACAGACATATTAGTACCTTGGCAAAAACGAAACCATTTAATAACCAATTCTCTAGAATAATTTGAAGGATAGAAATTGGTCTTAAGACATTGTACAAGATCATCCCAAGTAGAGAGTTCTTGCCCTCGTTTTCGTTCCACAAGTACTTTGGCTAAGCCAGAAAGTTTAAGCTTAGCATAAGGCACTACATCATCTTCTGAAAGTTGAGAAAAAGCAAACCAAGAACTCATGTCAAGAATCCAACTATTCAAGACATCAGGGTTCCTGGATCCATCATACAACGGGACTTCACAACGAACTCTCAAACGTGAATCATGAGCAGAAGTGGAGGTATTATGCAAAGAAATGTCATTTACCTTCATGGCAAGGTTGCCAAGGACTTCTGCCATTGTAGTGTCATTTGCCTTATCAGCCAAAGTGTTTACAACATGGGCCAATTCTGCCACTTGGGCAGCCAAGTCAAAGGCCATGTGTTCTCGGGTATAAGCCAGAAGTACAGTTTAAGAAAGCACTAAATCAAGGAAGTACAATGCAAATTTCCTTGTTACAATGGAGTGTTGCTTAACTGAAAAATTTACTCCTAAGGCATAAATTTTGAAATTCTTAAACTAATATAAAGTGCAAAAATTAAAATTTATTAATTTAAAAATAACTTAAAAAATTAAATTGCAATTAATCAAAAGATTAAAGAATTTAATTAAGTCATTAAAAATTAAATTAATAAAATAAAATTTTTAAACATGCAACTTTAAAATTAGTAAAAATTTAAAATTTTTACAATAAATTACCCTTTCTCTGCTGTTTAACTGGACAACAACTACAGTGCATGGAAATTTGACAAGCAACTAAACCTCCCACTGCACGCTTCCCGAGGTATAGGTACAGAGGTGCAGTCCTGAATTTCCAAACTTGCACAGTGCGGCAAAGAAATCCTGGTGCAGGTTCCCAAGCCGCACACCCGGGCGGCTGCTCTAGGCACCGCCGTCGGCACTGCCGAATGACCGCGTAGCCAGGCCTCCTACCTGGCTACGGTGCTGTCTTGCCTGATAGCACGTCAGGCGCAAGTGCGACCTGACGCAGGCAGTCATGGCGCGCGCGGTCGTGGCCAGCCGCTGCCTGCTCTATCAGGCTGACAGCCTGGTCAGCCTGACCGCTATCAGTGCTGACAGTCGGCAGGCGCTGACCTGACTCCAAGCGAAATCCGCTTAGCGCAGTCAGCCAGTCGCGACAGCCGACTATCCCACCTGACAGTGTCAAGCGGCCGTGACAGCCGAAGCTGTCCCGCCTAGCAGCGTCGGTCGGCAACGACAGTCAAGACTGTCCCGCATGACTTGTCGAGCCGAGCGACAATTGTCGAGCGGTCGGACTGACACTCGAGCGTGGCTGAGTCTTGTCGATGGACGACGATGGCGAAGTGCTTGTCGCTGTCGCGCCGGACAGCAAAGCCAGACCAGCGGCAAAAGGCTGTGCCGAGTGCTGTCGGGCAAGCACCGGCGCTGGCTGCCGAATGTGGCCGAGGTCGGCCGAGGCTGCCGAATGCAGCCGAGGTCAGGCCAAATCTGCAATTTTGCTAAAAAAAAATAAAAATTACTTTCTTTTTTTTTTTTACACTAACAATAAATTGCAGATCTACAATAATATATTATTAAAAATAATATATGATCAACAATCAAAGCTTTTTAACACAAAATGATAAAAATTTATAAATTAACCGGGGGGGGTTAATCCAAATTTAAAAAGCTTGAAATTATGAAAATGTGAGCAACCAGCTCCCACCAGTAGCTCTCCTTTCAAGATCCGGTCGACACACGACCAGCGTTTGAAAGGCACCCAGATCTAAGTCGACACACGACCTAGCTTTGGAGTCCTCCTGAAGCTCTTCAATACTCAAAAATGGGGGGGGCAGTAGGGTCAAAAGGCTCCCTAATCCTAATTGGACCGTAGCTACGATCCAATCCCTTCCAAGGATCGGTATACGAAGAACTTTGGGGCAAACTCTTCCTATACTTTTTAAGCATAAGCAAGAAGTTGGAACGAGGGGTTTGTCGGCGAAGGAACTTCCTTCTCCGAATGGTTTTCAAGCTCCCTTTGGGCTTAAACCTAGTCCTCAATGAGAATACGTTTCTCATAATATTCCTATCTCCTATCCTCTCACCTCACAAGCCCTAGTGCAAACATGAACTAGGCTCTGATACCAATGAAAAGGATGAAAATCCAACTAAGAGTTCTATTATTTACAAATCATTATATAGGCACTAATGGCCCAAAATACATAACCAACCCATGAAATCATGGATTTGATTCACACGCTTAACCCAAAAGCTACAAAGGTGCAAAGGAAAATGCACGTAAACTTCTAAGTTAAGATTACTAACTAGAAGATCCATTTTAGCTAACTTGAAGCTCACACTTCCTACTTTGAGTTCACACTTGCTAACTAACACTCTAAAAGACAACTAGTAGACAACTAGTGCCCACAAGTGCATGTGAGAAAGAGACTCACTTACAATATGAATTTGCTAGAAATAAACTAAGCAAACCTAAGCTAGGAACTACTAGAGGGGTCATATGAAAGATCATACATCAATCCTCATCAAAAATCCACCATCCCAGTAGCCACAACCACTAAAGTAGTTCTCAACATGGAATAGCTTAGGAGTCTTGAATTTACAAGAACAAAATCTAGTCCCCCACGTAGCTTTGATGGCTTTACCTACCTATTATGGTACTGGTAAGACTGCTTATGAGCATATTCAGGATGTGGCTTCTTGGGTGAAAATCCATGACATCACAGATGAAGACATTATGGTAAGGTTACTAGTGTTATCACTTAGAGGAAAGTTGTTATATTGGTACCGATCGTTGCCACCCGCCACTATCGCCACATGGTATCAGTTGGCATAATTACTAATCAAGAATTTTTATGAGCAAGCTGATCCATTCTCCTTGCTACATCAATTTACAACAATTCAAAGGCATTCGTATGAGGATATAGTCGACTTCAACATCAGATTCACCCAAATATGGCAAAGAGTTCTTGATGGTCTTCGACCTACGCATGAACAAGCTATGTTTTACTACCTCAGAGCATTCAATTCTGATATTGGTATGGTTATTCGGTAGGCCAATGTGAATATATTTCTATAATTATACACGTAGGTGTATAAGGCCGATTTAAGCTTGATCACCATAGGTAAGCTTCCCCTAAAGTGACCATGCCTATCCTGCTCGACCTTCCATAATATTTGTATTCAAGTATATTTTTGTAGCCCATGCCCTCTATGTACCCAGTTCCCTCATTGAGCTGGGGTTCACCTCAAATTGCTCCTATTCCTGTCCTACAACTCCCTGCTCCAAGCTTTTTGTAATTACCCTCTCTAGTAACACCATAGTTACCAACACCTGTTCCTTTCCCAATATTACCACTACCACCAGTTTCACTATCGTTGCCTACCCCATTAGTACCTCTACCTTTATCGACACCTCCTACATCCTTGAATAATGATCCTTATATGAAGTTGTTACAAGAGGTGCAATCTGTTAATTTAGTTGTAAGAACAATGTCAAATGAAATCACCACAGTAAGTAAGAAATAAGCCAAATATGATTTTTAGTCAAGAATATTTCAAACACCATTGATTACCCGAGAACAAGTAGCCACTAACAAGGGTCTTGAAAGGAACACAACTATGTTAAAAAATGAAGAAACCAGTACATTAGAGAGACTGGTGCTCCACCTATAATTATCCTCATGGAGAAGACACATGCATGGTGCATTTGAAATATGTACAAACTTTAGAAGAAAGTTCTGCTGGTGGACAAGTTAATATGATAATGAAAGTTGATCATAATTTGATGGTCCCATATTTGGAGTAAGTTTTAGTTATTATGAGAACCGAAAAGAAGCTAATGACTGTAGATCCAGCAAAATTGGAACCCATGAAGGTCCCCACTGAGCAGAAGGTGTAGAATAAAAAATTACAACCGCCAGCAAAAGTATCTAGTACTACAATGAAGCAATAAGATTCTATCCTATTGAAAGATCTACTGCCCGAGTGAGCTCAGTAGAAATTATGGTAGAAGGAATCAACTTCACAACCTACAGTTGCTCAAGAACAAAATGAAGTGAAATATCAAGCCAAAGAGTGCCTCAAGTATCCATAGTTGACAAAGATACAAGGGGTGGAGAATACTCAGAAATACCAAAATAAGTATGAGAAGGTTGTATAATAAAAGGTTCATGGTCCTTCCAGTTATAATATTATGGAGGAGATGAATAAGATACCGATAAAAGTGAGCGTATATGATGCACTACAATTACTAGGGCAAGTTGACCTACTACAGGAGTCTCTCAAGACTACAAAAGACCAAAAGAAAATTTATTCCCAAACTGTCCTAGCATAGACCTTGCCTACCTCAACTACCGGTAAGAATTGACCACCCCCATTCTATCTGTCTCTCAGGATGGAAGGGTGGTTAGTGCATAATTGTATGATTGACTTCGGTGCTGCAAATACTATCATGCCAAAGGCAGTATGCGAAGTCATGGGAATGGAATACACAAGAAGTAGTCTAGGAGTATTACATTTGTATGGTACCCCAGTAAAAATAGTAGGAGTAATCAAAGATATTCCTATTTTTCTACATAGTATGTTGTAGATCACTGTTATTCAAGAAGTAGTGGTGGTTGACTTGGAACTATACTTTAGCATGTGTATTTCAAGGGATTTCATGACGAAAATAGGAGGGTAACTTTCCTTGGACTATTCACATTTGGATATTACGTTCAAATGAAGAATAATATACATCTATAATGATTAGCCCTCTAATTTTCATATAGAGAAACTAGAAGAAGAAGAGGAAAAATCCATAGGAGCAGTCAACATGATGACTAAATAATTACAAGAAGTTTATTTGATGGAAGAAGTGCTTGGTGAGCTTCACATTGAAGATGAATTTTTACTGATGGATTTTAATGCAATGGTAAAAAATGACATTGGTTGTTATGCTTTAACCAAACCTAAGCAGATTGAAGAAAAAGTCCTTGACTCTAGATGCCCTATCACAAATAAGTTATGGAAGCTATATTTTGATGGCACAAGGTAAAAAAATGATGCAGGGGTAATTATTGTTCTTGTTTCTACTACTAGATTGCAGAAGACCTATTTGTATAGATTAACTTGGAGTTGCACAAATAATGCTGTCAAATATGAAGCACTATGTCTTGGTTTAAGGAAATCTGAGAAATTGGGCATAAAATAGTTATAAATATTTGGATATTCTAAGATCATTATAAACCAAACTACAAACAAGTGTGTTTCAAAGCAGCACAACTTGAAGGCCTATCACAACAAGGTATGATATTTTTTTGAGTCCTTTAAAGCCTTGAATATTCAGGTAATTTCATAAGAGCAGAACAAACACTCAGATATTTTAGCTTCTCTTGGTGCTAATTAATCTCCCATGGAGCAAGTAGTCAGGAAAACCAAGATTTTTAGGGTAATTTATAGACCCTTAGTCCCTGATAAGAATATATATTGATAAGTATTTGAAAATGATGAGCAAATAGTCAATTTTTTTATTAAGGAAGTTGCGATTGTAGATGATAGAGTACTTGTAAAAGAAGAAATGGAAAGAATGATTCAGTTGAAGAATAATCACATTCTCGGGGACTGATTTCATTGGAAAGTCTATTTGACCAAAATGATAGGACTGAGAAGCATAAAATCAAGGTAGATGCAAAGGAATATAAGGAGTTGCAGTTGGAGCCTGAGAAGATCATTAAAATCAAAACCGATTGTACTTTAGCAGAAGTGGAAGATATTAAAATCTTGTATTATAAATTTCCTAATATAATTGCATGGAGCTATCATTATTTGAAAGGATATGACAATAATGTAATCCAACATACTATTGAATAGCAGGAGGGAGTAAAACCTTTTTGACAAAAACAATGGTATGTCAATCCCAAAATTGAGGTGCTCATGAAGGTGAAACTGTTAAAGATACTAGAAGAAAAAATAATATATCCAATTAAGCACTCAACATTGATGGAAAACCTAGTGCCAATTTGGAAGAATAATGGATATATCCCTCTGTGTGTAGATTTTCAAAATTTGAATCAGGCATCGTTAAAAGATCACTACCCTCAGTTACAGATTGATCAAATCCTCCATGTAGTTGCTAGAGCGCAAAGATTTTCTTTACTGGATGGTTTCTCTAGTTATAATTAGATGTGGGTTAAATATGAGGACCAACAAAAAATGACGTTCACTACCAAGTGGGGTATGTTCGCCTATCAAAGGATGCCATTCGGTCTTTAAAATATCGATGCTACCTTTCAAAGAGCCATGGACGTCACTTTCAGTGAGTTATCAACCAAAGTTATTCTAATTTACCTTGACGATATGTTTATATTTTCACATCACATAGAAGAGCACATTTCTCACTTAAGGCAGGTGTTCAAAAAATATCGGGAGTTTGAAATTTCCATTAACCCAAAAAAGTCCATATTTGATGTAAAAGAGGGGAAGTTCCTATGTCATGTGATATCAAAATAAGGACTAGAAATTGATCCCACAAGGGCCGAAGCACTCTTGAAATTACCACTACTAGTTAACAAGAAGGACTTGCAGTCATTCTTTGGTCAGATAAATTTCATTCAAAAGTTCAAAGCTGATTTTGCTCAGTTAGTGAAACCCATGACCGAGCTCTTGTAAAGGAACACAAATTTAAAATGGACCAAGGAGAGAAGATAGGATTTTTGGGAATCAAGGAAATAATCACTCAAGCACTAGTATTAATTAACCTAGATTATTAAAGATACTTCATTCTCTATGCAGTAGGTGAACAAGAGAGTTATATTGCCGTTCTCACACAAAAAAAAGAAGATGGATATGAAAATTCGATTGCCTTTTTGAGCCAAGTTATTGCGTTGCACTAGGAGAAGTATAATTTCATTGAAAAATAAGTGTATGCAATGATGAAATCCTTGAATAAATTCTAGCACTTTTCTTCATAAAGTAGAAGAGTTGTTATACACCCAAATGTTAGAAACTTCATTCTCCAAGGGGAGTTAGGTGACAAGATAGCGAGTTGGGTCTCAAATATTCAAGAGTATTAGGTGGATATCCGAAAAATAAAGCTAATCAATGGATGAGATCTCTACCAAGAATTATCCAAAAGTGCGACATTTGAATCATTGGCCATAGTACAGAAAGAGGATACTTGCAAAAGCATTTGTGCAAATCGTGCTATAAGCGATCATGACTAGATAGAGAACCTTGTCAAATTATTTACCTCAGAGAAATATCCATCACATCTAGATGCTTCACAATGTCAGAGGTTTAGTCTATAAGTGATTAAATATGTATTATTGCCAAATTGATTATTTCACAAGAATGTGGACAAAGTGCTCCTCAGGTGTGTGAAGGGGTCAGAAAAGGAGAAAATATTGGAAGGGTTTCATTCTGGTCTATTTGGTGGACACTATGCAGGAATACCTATGGACTTGAAGATTATTTGAGCTGGGTACTTCTGGCCTATACTTTTTGTAGATGCACACAAGGTGAGCCAAAACTATGATAGTTGTCATCGGTATGTTGGTAAGACTAGGAAAGGATTCCCCTACACCCGATTCAAGTGGAAGCACAATTTCAACAACGGGGTTTGGACTTCATTGGAGTCATATATCCTCAATAATCAGTTGAGTATAAATACATCCTAACTACAACATTATTATTTCACTAGGTGGGCAAAGGTCATCCCAACCAAAAAAGTAGATCAAGCTATGGTCATCTCTTTCCTTGAGGGACTGATCACCCGTTTCAAGATGCTATTGTAACAGATAATGGGACTCCATTTATTGGGGCTATTATAATTGAATTCACAAGCAAGTATGAGATTTATCTTAAGAAATCATCCAATTATTACTTGCAGGGGAATGACCTGGCCAAATCCACCAATAAAAACTTGTAAATCTCAAAAAGGACACTGAAAAGCAATAAAATGGGTTTGAACTTATTGTTGAATCAAGCTTTGTGGGTAGATCAGATATCAGTGAAAAATTCTATTAAAGCCTCTCCTTACTCCCTCATGTATGGAAAAGCAGTAGTTCTGTCCACCCATATTGAGCTATCTGTACTTCAAACCTTGTATTTATTCAAATATGAAGATGATGAGTGTGATCCAATGAGCGCAAGGTTGGATCAATTATTGTATTTGGAAGAGGAAAGAGAAAAGGTATATCAAGCTTTCATCGAACATACAAAAATAACGTAAAAATGGTTTGGAAAAAAGACAACAGAGCACAAGTTTTAGGTGGGAGATTTAGTTCTCAAATGGAATGAGAACAAAGCCAAGATAGGGAAGCACCACAAGTTTGATGTGATCTAGGAAGGTCTATTTCAGGTCTCGAAGGTGAATTCGGTAAATGCATATCATCTTCGGCATATTGATGACTAGGATCTTTCGATTCTAGTGAATGGTCTTCATTTGAAGGCCTATGTTCAATGATGAACTCAAGAGGTACTAGTTTATAAATATGTACATATTTCTATTTGCAAGCAATTTTTATTTGATACTGCTTAATATATATATATCTAAAAAAAAGGAGGTCAAAATTCTTGTTCACGTCCTATAAAGGTAGATGAATATACACTTCAGAATCTGATTTTATGTTAAGAATCAAATTCGGTTTTGCCTGACGAGTGGGGAGAAATCTCCATTCGCCCCAAATGCTGGCAAACGTATCTTATAAAAAGAAAAAAGAAGAAGAGAGAAGTCAAATATGAGTCAAAAGGGTTTTCACCCCAATTTGGGAGGAAATCTCATTCACCCCTCATTGGGGGAGAAGACGAAAGAGAAAAAAAACATGCAGTACCCTTTGAAGTCATAAAATGCACGTGTCCCCATTCGACGAATACATTCGAATTTGATGCAGTACTTAGACATCAATATAAGATGTCAAAATAAAAAAATATATTAAAAAAATAGAAAGAGAGAAGAAAATTAAAAAATAACGATAAGGGGGGGCACGAAAGTAAGAAGTTACATAGGATGTTTGGCATGCAGGCGAATTCAGAAGGGATAAAAATAGAAAAATAAAATCCATAAAATACATTTTTTTGAAAAAGATAAAATCTTTGCTTTTTCTAATTTTGGGCTAAATGAGAAGCAAGAGATAACTTTAAAAGAGAAAGACATTCACCATGAATCTCAACAAGCAGGTAAATAGCAATTTCAGAGTGAAAGAGAAGTATATCAAGCTTGTTTCAATGGTGTTTTTGTCCTCATTGTCCTTCAAAGTGTGATGATTTTTTGAAGGTGAAATAAGATTAATAGAACCCTCAAATTGGTTTTCCCTAGAATGTGACCGAGCTTGAGAAGGAAGTGGGCGCATTAAATGACGCATTCTCGAGGTAGTTAATGTAAAACGTGCACCCAGGTTGCATTGGGAGGCATTTTTGCTTTCTTGAAAGCTAAAATTTCACCACATTAGAGGTACAAGAACCCATTAATCCATAGGTGGCAAGTTTGTTGTTTCATACGTAGTTTAAATAGCCAAGACATGTTTTCGAGGTATTTAATTCAAAATATGCACCCGAATTTGCATTAGAAGGCAATTTGGTGTTCCCAAGGGGTAAGAATTCACATCATTGGTTCTCGAGTAGCTGATTTATTTTTTCCAAGGAAGCTTTAACAACCAGGGCACATTTTACAATGAAATCATGTGGCAAGGAAGGCACACTTTCCAAGGATGATCTTGTAGTGAAAATAGTTGATACTATTAGAGCATCAATAACAGTGTCGGGTGGGTGAAACAAAGTGCACGTTCTAAAATTTCCTAAGTAAAATTCAACATTTACTACGATGGTTGGAAGGGCACTCTATATAAAGGAATAGGTAAAAGCCTTGTTTTTTAATTTTTTAAATTTTACTGTTAATGCCTATCAACCCATAAATTTTACCAAGATCTTGATGTAAAGTTTTCAACATTTTGATAAAAGTGAAATCGGGGCAAAGGGAGAACACCTGAATATTGAAGAAGAGACCCCTGATGAGGAGGAACAATAGTATGTGTTTCAATGGAGGTCACAACAAACTAAGCATAAAGTTGATGAGGTGCCTTTGGTGGAGAAGAAAACCATTCGAGATGCATCCCCATTCCCAAAATCTAGGAAGAAGCCAAGGATTGGTGCTACTTTCTCATCTACTGCTATAGTTTTGGTTGTTGTAGTTCCCATAATTGTAGTTGTTTCGGTGACTATTATTTCCCCTCTACTGGTGATAAATGCTCCAATTAATATTGCCCAAATGTTTCCAATGATTCATGAATAGTCGGAGGACCAAAAGGTAGAGGAACTGCAAGTGGAGGTCATGAACATTAAGGAGGAAGCAGAGGAGCAACAGGAAGAAATTATTTTATAGTTGCTTCCATTATCGAAATGCATGGTTCCTACACCTAAAGGTACATCTTTCTTTCCCCCTCATTCTAATCATGTAGTGACCATCAGTTTATTAATGTCAGTTTTTGCATTAGTCTCTCCCCCTTTCGGTATGCATTATGTTTCCATTTCACTTCCTTTCCCTTTCGCAAGTCACTACTTCTCCTTATTCTATTCCCCTTTCTTCGACCTCTATTTCTTTCAGTTCATTTGCATTAGGGCCAAACCCATTTTTTCTCCCTTCCCCTTCCATTACTGCGACCAATTTTGTTAAGGCTATAAGTATGCAATCTCCTCCTAGAGTGAGTGTAACTATAGCCAAACCTGGTTCCTCCACCCAATCTATCATTTTGGTCCCTCCCCTCTTAACCATATCTTTCGCATCCTTTGAGCCCGACTGTTCACAATTTTTGATACCTTTCACACTATTTTTAGAGTTACAAGTACTGCCAGAAGTTGAGGTGGCACCAAAGTAGCCTGATGTAGAGAAAATCAATCAGGCACACCTCAGTTCATCGTAGTGGTTGAAAATCCATAGGTAGAAAGTAGCGTTGGCTCCAACCTGACCACTCAAGAAGGTCGCTTTTGATCAGGTTGCGATGGAGGATCACACAACCAAGATCACTCCCTTGGTCCAAAATCCACAAGGAGAAATGACACCAAGTGATTACGTTTGTGAGACTATAACAAAGGGCCTTGTTGAGTGAATATTTTGTCCTATAACAAAATGACCACGCAACTAGAGTCTCAGACAGGAAACTCTTTCTTGCAAAGAAAATTTGTTATTTTTAATTTCTCCAAGGTTCTTGTGAACAAACATTCATATGCATATAACCAATTAAGACTTAATGCAAATAAATGAATGTATCCTAGAATAACTTAAACCCTGCAAGTAACTGTTAACAAGGGGCCTTTAATGATTCACAAAAAACTTTGCAACCCTAATCTATTAAAATAACCAACCGTGTAAAAAAAGAAAAAAAATCATTTTTTTAATGCTCTTGAAATTAATGAAATCCACCCAAAAATAAGTTAGTAACCTCTTTTATCTTTTGGCTTAAAAGGATTTCAAATGAGAAAGTGCGTGGTATAAGCCACTTCATTTTAAGCTCCGTGCCTTTAACATGAGGTTCATTTTATAGTTAACTGGTTCATTTTATCTTTTATTTAATACTGTTCTGCTATTTCTATGTTAGCTTTTGATGTTAGTAAAATTGATAAAGTATTCTGGAATGTACCAGAATCCGAAATGCCAATTTTCAAGTAAAAAATGTGAAAATAACATTAGAACCTAAAACAGAAACGTTGCTTATGAGAATCAGCTGGAAAACTAAAAACAGGACGTTAATTTGGTTAGCAATCTCCTCCCTGCAAAACCCCAAGTTATGAGATGAAATTCTAAAACAACCTGACCTAACAGACCTGCACTAACACACAGTCAAATCAGATCAGATGCAAGACTCTAAGGAAAAAAATAATTGCATCATTCTATCATTCACCTATCGTAACCCATCTTATGGTGTAAACGAATAGATACAAGAGAAAATAATGCAAAGGAAAGATTTACAGAGAAAACAATAGTATTAGCTTTCAATCTCCTTTTGGTTTCACACACAAAAGTTACTCTTGCCAAATAAACTCCTTTATTCCAAAAAAAATAATGCTTTTTTGCTTACAATTTCTAGCCCCTGTATCTATTTTCATTTTTGCTTTTAAACTTTCTGTTGCGGTTCTCTGTTTCATTCTGTGACGCTTCGTTTCAATTCCCAGATCGCTTCGCTTCATTCTCCTGCTTCTTTGGTGTTTTGGCCTTTTGCTCGACGTCGAAACGTTTGATCTTCTTTGCAACTGTCGAACCTGCAACGTTATCATAGCCCTGACATCTTCGTGCCACGTGTTCTGTGCTTTTTTGCATGTTCTGTAACGGCCCCGTGTAAATCGTGACAAAAAATAGCATGTCGCGATATCGCGATGCTTTTATGCATGCAGCTTCACTCCTCTACTTTCACCGCAAAAATGAGACATGTCACGATATCGCGACATTTTCTTGTCAACCCCTTCATCAAATCGACATTTTTATCCCTCGTTGCAACATGTCATGAAATCACGACATTTTCTATTTCGGGCCATCTCGCTGCAACTTGTCATGAAATCGTGACAATTTTTTGTTTCGGGCCATCTTGCTGCAACTTATCACGAAATCGTGACAATTTTCTATTTTGGGCCATCTCACTGCAACCTATCACGAAATCGCGACAATTTTCTGTTTCGGGCTGTCTCGCTGCAACATGTCACGAAATCGTGACAATTTTCTATTTTGGGCCATCTCGCTGCAACCTATCGCGAAATCATGACAATTTTCTATTTTTGCCCTTCATCTCGCTTTCGCAATCGACATGTCATGAAATCGTGACAACTTTTCATTCCGTACACTCTGGCTGCTTTATGTCACAAAATCATGACACATTCCCTTTTGCTCTTTCATTTCCATTACATTCATGAAATCGTGACATATTTTCCTTCCATACCATTTTGCTTCTCTTAGTCGCGAAAACGTGACATGTCACGAAATCGTGACACTTTTTATCCTTTGCTGCATTTTGCTTGTCTGAGCCGTGAAAACGTGACATGTCATGAAATCGCGACACCTTCCAGTTTCACTGCAGCAACACATCGCGAAATCACGACACCTTCATTCCTTCCTTTTCTTCCCGCGATGGAGCAACACGTCGCGAAATCGTGACACCTTCCAGTTTCAAGCAGCGGTAGCGCAATACGTCGCGAAATCGTGACAACTTTTCTTTCCTGGCCACGATGGAGCAACACGTCGCGAAATCGCGACGACTTTTCTTTCCTGGCCGCGATGGAGCAACACGTCGCGATATCGTGACAACTTTTCATTTTTGAGCAGCGACGGAGCGACATGTCGCGATATCGTGACACTTTTATTTTTTGCTCTTCCTTTGATTTTTTAGCATCTAGGCCACTGTAGTCTTCTTTGAAAGCATGCAAAAAGGTGGGTCCCCAATTTTGGGGTGTGTTGTGGATCAGCCACAACAAATGGTGACTCTGCTGTCAAATGCTCCCGAGCATTTTGGTGAGAACCCAACCTGAAGTATACAAACTTGGAAACCCGCATTAGCACATGAGAAATATAAACAAATGCCCACAGATCAGAAATACATGAAACATCAGAATCATCAAGTATTAGCTCGGTGTGTGCAATGTATTTCATTCCCTATCGCTTGAACTTGATCAACATTCCATTGTCAGTTTCACATGAATGCATATGTGAGATTGTGAATGATTTGCATGGCCTGATAAATGATCTAGAGATATAACTACCTGCTTTATAAAAGCTTTAAGCCTTCTAACATCATATACAAATATTTAAGATTACCAAACCCTCTTAGGATCAACTATATGTATAATGAATTGCTTTATTATATCCCAAAGTTGGTTATGAGTCCCTACTATCTTGAACCCATGTGTAAGTGTACGTGAAATCAGAACTTTGGGGAATCAGACTCCCAACCTAACCGAGATGGGAGTTTTAACCCTATCCTTACTATTCTGATTTGGAATTCATTACCTCACTTTGAGCAAAATAATTTAACCAATTATGGAAGAAATGGTCATGCTAGTCTAACCCTTTGAACAGTCAGTGGTCTTGTTTTTTAGACAAGACATGCTGCCATGCATGGGCATACTTAACCCCATAATCCATGACTTAGCTTCATTTCTTTGGACCTTGGGGATGACTACCCATCCTTTGCAGAGGACAAGTAGTACGATCCTTCCAATCCAATATAAAGATGAGATGGGAAAATTAATTTTTTACTTCTTGGACCTTGGGGATGACTACCCATCCTTGCCAGGGACATGTAGTATGATCCTTCCAATCCAAGCTTTAGATGTAAATGAAGAATATTAATTTTATTGCTTGGACCTTGGGGATGACTACCCATCCTTTGCAGAGGACAAGTAGTATGATCCTTCCAATCCAAGCTTTATCATGAAATGAGACATAGGAGCTTTGGGGAATCAGATTCTCAACCTAGGCGAGATGAGAATTATGCCCTATCCTTACTACTCCATGTAGGTCAAATCAAAGTTTTGGGGAGTTGGATCCTCAACCTAAGTTCGATGAGGACTTAACCCTATCCTTACTACTCTGATTTTAGGCTTTAAGCTTTATGGAAGTGGTAAAAACCACTGTTCTAAGGATCATGTTGCATAATAGGATAGACATGAACTACTTCTTTCGCTTGACCTTTTCTTCCAAGCAAGGTTTTGATCATTTTGCTCAAGATCCTTTTTAATGTGTATAAAATGTGCTTGGTTCTAGATATCTCGGGGCTCAGTTCCCAACCTTAGGATTTTTTCTTATTTATGTTATAGCATAACCCTAAGAGGATTTGACACACTTTAATGATTTGTATCTGAAATGCATATGCAACTAAGATGGCATGTATATGCAAAGTGAGATGTAATATGAATGCATTGCCCTTTGAATTGCGGATAAAGTATTGTCATAATTTGTAAAACTGACTACTTCATGCATCACAAGTTTCAAACGATATTATTTAACTGTTTGTGTTACATGCGGAGCTTTTACAACACAATTCCAATGTTTCATATTTTCCCGATCTTAGGCATGAGTTAACATCTCAAATTTTTATTCTTTTTTTTTTTTTTTTTTTTTTTTTTTTGGAAATGAAATGCAAAAAATGAAAAATCAAACCTTTCAAATAAACACACCACTTAAACATCAAATCTGCACACACAAAAGAAACAAAGCATGACATAATTACATATAATACAAAACCAAGCCGCTTCAGGCCTGGAAATAGTGTTTCAAGTGCAACCCATTGACAGGTAATGCCAAATCCTTTCCATCCAAGGTTTTTAGTCTAAAACTGTTTTCCCCTAGGACTTCTGAAATCTGGTAAGGACCCAACCACAAGTAATCAAACTTATCATGATCTCCTTTCTTCTCATGTCTTTTATCCCATAACAACACTAGATCTGATATTTTAAAAGCCTTGGCTCTAGACTTTTTGTCAAACCATATTTTTACTACATCTTGGTGTTTACTGAAATGAAGCATAGCCTCATCCCTTTTTTCATCCAGATGCATTAATTGTGTTAGTCTAGACTCAAGTTTATCATCAGTTTTGAAGTAATCTTTCATGAAATGTAGTGTTTGTAACTTGAGATTTGTAGGAAAAATGGGATCTTGTCCATAAACCAGATGGTAAGGAGATGTTCCTATTGATTCTTTGACTCGGATTCTGTCAGCCCAAAGAGCCAACTTAAGTTTGTTATGCCAATCTCTAGGATTTCTTTCCAACAATTTTTTTATGACGCATAACAAATTCTTGTTAGAAGATTCAGCCAATCCATTACCTTGCGGATAATAATTGGAAGAGAATTTTAAACTCACCCTGTTGTCAAATGCCCAATTAGCAAATTCCAGAGAGGAGAAAGCTGAACCATTATCACTTACAATGGAGTTAGGCATTCCAAATCGAGTGACAATATTATCCTCTAAGAATTTAATAACAACCTCCGAAGTAGCATTCTTTGTGGGGATAGCTTCCGTCCACCTTGTGCAATAATCTGTAGCTGTTAGAATGTATTTGTGGGAATCGGATGAATTGGGACTGATGATCCCAACAAAATCTAGGCCCCATTGCGCAAAAGGTCTAGACTCAATTATAGATTGTAATGGCATGGAAGCACCCCTTTCTCTATTGGCTGTAGTTTGACATGTATGACATGACCTCACATGAGTATGGGCATCTTTGAACAATCGAGGCCAATAATAACCGGCTCTAAGGATTTGATGGGCTGTGGCATTAGCGGACCCATGTCCTGTCCCATGTTTACCATGAAATTCCTTGAGTATTTGCGCTGCCTCTTTTTGATCAACACAACGAAGGTAAATACCTTCATGGTTTTTCTTGTATAACGTGTCGGATCTAACTAGAAAATTAGCAGATTTCAAGCGCAAGGCTCTTCGTTGAGTAGAATTCAAATGTGGTGGACATTTACCATTTAGTAAGAAATACACAACATCTGCATACCACTCATCTTTGGTTATATCTGCGATCTCATAATGTTGACATGAAATTGCGAGATCCTTTTCTGCTATTGTCTTAACCAACCCTTGTCCCCGCACTATCTTCATGGATTGAATCTCAAGATCAAACTCTTGCAAAGTTGAAATCCACTTACCTCGTCTTTCACCTAATTCATTATGTATAAACATGGCTTTGACTGCAGGATCCGGGACTATAGCAAACACCCTACTGTGGACTATGTAATGCCTGAATTTTTTAACAGTCTTAACTAGAGCATACATTTGCTTGTCCAAGATGGAGTATCTCAGTTTCGCATCTTTGAGAGGACTACTCGGGAAGGCAATAGGATTTTCAATGTTGCCTTCACTCTTCCGAGTTAAAACACTCGCAAAGGAGTGATCCGAAGCAAATGTGTAAATATAGAAAGGCTTCGTATAATCGGGACTCACTAAAACCGGGGCTTTAGAAATCGCATCCTTGATATTTTTGAAAGCATCTCTATTTTCATCTCGTCCATTTGATTTGGACCTCTTTCTTTAACATGTCGTTCAAGGGTTTTGCTATTTCTACAAAATCTGCAATAAATTTTCTAACGAAATTAATCTTCCCAAAAAATGATCTCAACCCCTTTTTGCTGTTGGGACAAGGAATCTGTTGTATGGCCTCTATTCTTTCAGGATCAATGGAAATTCCATCTTTAGATATTACATGTCCCAATAATTTTCCTTTCGTTACCCCAAAAATGCACTTCTTTGGGTTGAGTGAAATGCCATGTTCCCTACATCTTTGAAGGACTTTCTTTAGATCCTTGACGTGGTTTTCCCTATTCTTAGAAAAGACAGGAATGTCATCTACATAGATAATAATGCACTTACCTATGAGCCCCTTAAAAGCAAAGTCCATAGCTCGTTGGAATGTGGCACCTGCGTTCAATAGTCCGAAAGGCATTCTCCTGTATGCAAAGGTGCCCCACTTTGTGGTGAAGGCAGTTTTCATCCTATCACTAGGATGGATAAGGACCTGATTATATCCCGAATAACCATCCAGGAATGACATCATTTTTGACCCATTTACCTTTTGAAGTATTTCATCAATGGTGGGTAAAGGGTAATTGTCCTTTTGTGAGGCTTTATTAAGATTTCTAAAATCAATACATAACCTTATTTCTCCACTCTTTTTCCTCACGGGGACCAGGTTAGCAACCCATGTGGAATGCCTAACAGGAAAGATGATTTTAGCTTCTAATAGTCGCTTTACCTCTTTCTCTATCAAGGGTTCTAATAATGGATTGACTGGCCTCTGTCTTTGCCTGAAGGGTTTGGAGTCTAGCTTCAAAGGAATCGTATGCGTTATGACATTTTGATCATAAGTTTTCAGTTCCTTATAACTCCAAGCTATGCAATCTATGTATTCCTTTAATGTATTGGCAATGGAATCCTTCTCCTATTTGGTACATGCTTTTGCTATGAATACTTCTCGAGGGTTTTCTGCACTTCCAATATTAACCAAGTCACAGGCTTCTCTGGGAGGTGGAACCTTTCTACCTTCTTTTGGTTGGTATCCGATATCGAAAGTTTTTTCTAATGAAGCCATCTCATTTGGCATCTTATTACATTTTCCAATAATCTTTTCTTCCAAATCTGCCTCTTCTAGGTCCCTCTCGTCTTCATCTATAACCTGCTTTTCAAAGATACCAGAATTAGTGACAAAATGGAATATGTGCCTGTCACTATCAAACACTTGGAAATTCGTGACATTATCCGGTATCGAGGGGCAAGGGACCAATTCTATGGAGAATTTCTTGCATTTCTTGTGATCCACTGGTTTCAACATACTCGCAGCTACGGCTAGAGAGTCTGCCAGACGATTGCCTTTTCTAGAGATCAGAGATATGTTAAAGGCATCAAACTCATCTATTAAATCTCTAACCCTGGTTCGGTAAAGTCTGAGCCGTTGGTTCTTACATACGTATTGTCCCTTCACTTGTTTTACCACCAGTTCCGAATCACCAAGGACCTTGATACATTTAATTTTCTTTCGAAGGGCCAATTGAAGTCCGAGAATCAAGGCCTCATATTCTGCCATATTGTTGGTGGTAGGGAACTGTAGTCTATATGCAGCGAACATAGGCTCTCTGTCTGAACATGACAGTTCAATACCGGCTCCTGCCCCTTGTCTGGACTTGGATCCATCAAATCTTAAAGTCCAAATGTCCTGGTGTTCTTTAGAAACATTGCATTCAATTCTTTCATTTTGGGAATTCTCAGGTGTTTCTATGTCCAAACAATACGCCCCTAATTCAGCTTCAATATATTGGATCTCATTAGGCTTGTTGTATTCTGTGATCATTTCCTTGAGCCTAGGTTCACTATCAATCCGAATTTGGTTGGCCACTCCCCTCCAAGGCAACCACATATGGGAAGCGTCTGTTACAATGTAACCGTTTAAGTTTTTACTCCAATCTCTTCCCAACACCATGCCATATTTGATAGGAATGTCGAGCACCAATATATCTATGTGATGTTGAACCCTAGGTTCTGAGTTGACTTGAATAAGAACATCACCCAATTCTCCCATTGCCTCCATGGTTGATCTATCTAGCTGCACCACCCTGCTTCTAGAAGGTTTTGGTGTAAGTCCCAATTTTTGATAGATTTCTAGGGGCATAATGGTAGCCGAGGCCCCTGAATCTATTAAGCAATTGTGCAGATTTTTACCCGCAATTCTAATGGTTATCAGAAAAGGAGGTATATCTCGTTTTTCCTTTTTCAAAGCCAATCGGGACTCAACACTTTTAGCTTCATGAACTTGGGCAGGTGGATCTAAACTCTTTGGTGGACTTACTTCTTGGCCTAATAGTCGGGACATATCATACATTGAGACATTGGCCTTAGTTTTCTTCATGTCTTCTACCAAGTCATAAGTGGGTTTTTCTGAATTTGACATGTTTTGCACCATCTTAGACTTTTCCACCATGGATGGAGGAGAGGGATTGACATCTCCTTTGAAATCAGGAGGGAGTAATTGGTTGTTTGGAGGAGTAGAGGAAGTTTTGGGCTCCTTAGAACTCCTAGTGTAATATTTGTGATTTCCTTTCCCAAAACGTTTGTTGGCATGAACTTCCAAAGTTTCTTCATCTTTGTTTCCAAAAAGTTCCACATCCTCCTCTTCTTCACTTTCTTGGGAATGTATAACCTCAGTCAGTATAGACTCCTGCTTCCCGTGGCCACAATGCGGGCAATCGTTGTCACAAGGTCCTAATTCTCCAAAATATTTCGAGACATCTGCCTGATTGGCTACGGGATTGGGTACTCGCCCATTATTAGGCTGCGTGTTGTATGTTCCTTTTCCTCTATGGTTGTGAGGTCGGTTATGACCCATGGCTTGGTCAACCTTTTTATTGACATTTCCCACCGTAACCAAAACTTTGGCCAAAGTTTCCTTCATGTTTTCTATCACGGATTCGGACCCTTGTGGTTGGGGCACGGTAATTCTGGGTCCAGTTGTGTTTGCTGCATTAGCCACCTCTGGAATAGGTACAATGGCTTGGGTCTGGGCAGTTGGATTCCATCTTGGATTCACACTTTGAATCGGCGTGATTGTTGGATAAGTCACTGGGCTTGGCATGCTAATCGGAGCAAACCTCGATATGGTCAACAAATTATTGCCCATGCCGAACCCAGTCAAATCCATCGAGCTATTTTGAATTAATCCTTGCGTTTGAACAGAGGCATTAGGATAAGTTGGAAATGATGCCACTTGAGTGGGTGGTTGGAAATTGTTCATCGTAGGAACCTGCGGTGCCATTAACTGGTTCATCATGGCGAATTGACTGTATGGACCGTATTGTCCCATCCCGATCAATTGAGACAATCCCACTCCTGGTAAGTTCATTTGTTGTTCGAGAGTCATTGTCTCTGCATAGGCTAAAGGAAGCATCGTAACCTGAGGATTCCTTCTAGTCAATAAAGATGTTAAAGGATCTAAAGCTCCAAAATATAATTGCAAGGCGACCGCAGGATCTACCGCAAAGTGACGAGTCACATTCGTGTATAGTTTTTGGAACCTCTGATTGAATGTTCGTATGGGCTCATTGGGTAATATTTTGCATGATACGAACAAATTGTAAATTATGGAGGGATCCAATAACATTCTAAATTGGCTAATGAAGGCGGTTTCTAATTGGGCCCATGAAGTGATGGACCCTGCTGGAAGATTCCTATACCATTCATTGGCCGTGTTGTCTAGACTAGCAAGGAAAACTCGGCAAGCAATATCCTCGTGAGTAACCCCTTGTCTAAACATGTAATCCTTGTAGATTTGGACATGATCTTCGGCTGATGTGGGACCATCGTGCATGAATTTGGGTAATCCCCTTTCAATGTTTCTAGGCAAGTCATGGACTGCCCCAGGAATATCCAAGGGGGAACTTTGCGCACCATACCAAAGGGCAGGTGGTTGTTGTTGTTGTTGTTGTTGTTGGGCCATGTTATTCAAAGGTGTTAACCCTGTGGGAACAATGGAAATGCTTGGAACTATGGAGACAGATACACCTGGTGTTGTTGTCGCACTTGAAACTAAGGGCTCAGGCCCGCTAGACGTACTTGAGTCTAAAGAAATCCCTAACTCAAGTATACTGGGTGGTATTTCGATCTCTAATGTTTTGTTTTTCGGCCTCCTAGCAATGGGAGAAAGGCTTTGGAAAATAGTTTCCCCTGTGGTCTTGGACCTAGTAGCTATGTACTCAGGTTGGGCCAGCTTGAAAACTCTAGAACTCTAAAAGACTTCTCTCAACTTACTTGCAAAATAAAATATCTAAATGTTATACCTGCAAGCACAATAGGTGGAAACAAAACTACCCACGTTAATCGTTAGAACAGATCATAATCACAAAGCAATAAAGAAGGCCCTCCTTCTAGCGCCAAAATGTTGAGTGAATATTTTGTCCTATAACAAAATGACCACGCAACTAGAGTCTCAGACAGGAAACTCTTTCTTGCAAAGAAAATTTGTTATTTTTAATTTCTCCAAGGTTCTTGTGAACAAACATTCATATGCATATAACCAATTAAGACTTAACGCAAATAAATGAATGTATCCTAGAATAACTTAAACCCTACAAGTAACTGTTAACAAGGGGCCTTTAATGATTCACAGAAAACTTTGCAACCCTAATCTATTAAAATAACCAACCGTGTAAAAAAAAAGAAAAAAAATCCTTTTTTAATGCTCTTGAAATTAATGAAATCCACCCGAAAATAAATTAGTAACCTCTTTTATCTTTTGGCTTAAAGAAAGATTTCAAATGAGAAAGTGCGTGGTATAAGCCACTTCATTTTAAGCTCCGTGCCTTTAACATGAGGTTCATTTTATAGTTAACTGGTTCATTTTATCTTTTATTTAACTATTCTGCTATTTCTATGTTAGCTTTTGATGTTAGTAAAATTGATAAAGTATTCTGGAATGTACCAGAATCCGAAATGCCAATTTTCAAGTAAAAAAAATGTAAAAATAACATTAGAACCTAAAACAGAAACGTTGCTTATGAGAATCAGCTGGAAAACTAAAACAAGACGTTAATTTGGTTAGCAATCTCCTCCCTGCAAAACCCCAAGTTATGAGATGAAATTCTAAAACAACCTGACCTAACAGACCTGCACTAACACACAGTCAAATCAGATCAGATGCAAGACTCTAAGGAAAAAAAATAATTGCATCATTCTATCATTCACCTATCGTAACCCATCTTATGGTGTAAACGAATAGATACAAGAGAAAATAATGCAAAGGAAAGATTTACAAAGATAACAGTAGTCTTAGCTTTCAATCTCCTTTTGATTTCACACACAAAAGTTACTCTTGCCAAATAAACTCCTTTATTCCAAAAAAATAATGCTTTTCTTGTTACAATTTCTAGCCCTTGTATCTATTTTCACTTATGCTTTTAAACTTTCTGTTGCGGTTCTCTGTTTCGCTCTGTGACGCTTCGTTTCAATTCCCAGATCGCTTCGCTTCATTCTCCCGCTTCTTTGGTGTTTTGGCCTTTTGCTCGACGTCGAAACGTTTGATCTTCTTTGCAACTGTCGAACCTGCAACGTTATCATAGCCCTGACATCTTCGTGCCACGTGTTCTACGCTTTTCTGCATGTTCTATAATGGCCCCATGTAAATCGTGACAAAAAATAGCATGTCGCGATATCGCGACGTTTTTATGCATGCAGCTTCACTCCTCTACTTTCGTCGTGAAAATGAGACATGTCACGATATCATGACATTTTCCTATCAACAGCCTTGTCCGCCTTTATGCACCACGAAAATAAGACATGTCGCGAAATCGTGACAATTTTCTGTCAACTGGCCTCGCAAATGCAACCTATCGTGAAATCATGACAATTTTTTGTTTCGGGCCATCTCGCTGCAACTTGTCGTGAAATCATGACAACTTTTTTTTCATACCATCTTGCTGCTCTTTGTCGTGAAATCGCGATGCTTTTCATTTTTGCCCTTCATCTCGTCTTCAGGTCGCAAAATGGCGACATGTCGCGATATCGCGACAACTTTTCATTCCGTACGCTCTGGCTGCTTTATGTCACGAAATCATGACACCTTCCCCTTTCGGACTGCTCTTGCTGTATTTGGCCATGAAAATGTGACATGTCACGAAATCATGACATATTTTCCTTCCGTACCATTCTTGCTCTTAGCCGCGAAAATGCGACATGTCACAAAATCGTGACACTTTTTATCCTTCGCTGCATTTTGCTTGTCTGAGCCGCAAAAACGTGACCTATCATGAAATCGCGACACCTTCTAGTTTCACTGTAGCAACACGTCACGAAATCATGACACCTTCCAGTTTCACTGGAGCAACACGTCGCAAAATCATGACACCTTCCAGTTTCAAGCAGCAGCAGCACAATACATCGCGAAATCATGACAACTTTTCTTTCCTGGCCGCGATGGAGCAACACGTCGCGATATCACGATGACTTTTCTTTCCTGGCCGCGATGGAGCAACACGTCGCGATATCGCGACACTTTTCATTTTTGAGCAGCGACGGAGCGACATGTCGCGACACTTCTTTTTTCTTGCTCTTCCTTTGATTTTTTTAGCATCTAGGCCACTGCAGTCTTCTTTGAAAGCATGCAAAAAGGTGGGTCCCCAATTTTGGGGTGTGTTGTGGATCAGCCACAACAGGCCTGACAAAGATTGATCCCATAGATAAAATGGAAAATATACAGGTTGATATGAGTTCAGTCTACTTACATGGCGAATATTATAATCAAAGATATTTTGATAATGAAAATAAAATTATCCAACTCGAAAAAGCCTTGGCCACAAGTAGAGTGCAATAGAAGAAGACAACCACGAATAATAAATACTTATGCCAACAGGTACGAGTGCACTTGAAAGAAAGAAATACAACACAAATCGAAATGCAAGCACTCAAAATGCAACTAGAGGTCATACAAAATCAACTAGCATAGAAAGCCATGTAGGCCGTAGGATTTTCTCCAAAAACAATTAAGGAGGCTCACCTTCGCTCAGATCAGAATTGTGAAATTTTGGCAGCACAAGTGGTTCAGGTCTTACATTATCTATGGGTGGCTTGAATTCAGATTTAGCTGGATCAGCAGTTGATTGATAACACTAAGAAAATGCTGGAGCCCTACATGGATATGGCGGTAAGAATTCAGGCCCTAGCACATTCGAGCATGCATATTCACCCCCTGAGTAAAATAGATCATGCTTGTTCTATTGCTAAAGTCATGCTACGTAGCTACTTTCAAAGGATGGACCTCGTGAGATAAGGTCAAAATATTTTTAATCTAATAGAGTGAGAGTATACTATTTCAATGACTCATTTTGATGCTCTTATTGATATGGAATTTTTAGATTTTACAGATGAGTGGGGTGAACCTCTACCAAAGGAACAACTAGAAGTGGTCTGGAAGAAATTTGTGGATACCTCAAAGATTGATACATGGAAGAAGCCCATTATAGAGGAACAAGTGTTACCTCTTATGTAGAAGTTTACATGCATGGAGCTGTCATTGTTTGAGCTGTCCCAACGAGGGAAGCGCCTCAACCTGGAAGATGTCCAAAATCTATGTTTTGTTTATGAGTTGTTGAGTGTTCCTTGCTTATTTTATACACATGCTTGGGAGGAGGCAGTTGCAGTCTATGAAGTGACCTCCCAAAGCCTCAAGGAATAGGAGGAATGAGCTAAAGTAGAGAAGGCCATAGCAAAAAAAGTAGTGGAAGAAGTAGAACGGGCAGAAGTACTCTGAGTACTAGTAGAAGCTGAAGCCACTAAGGAGGCATAAAAGTAGGTGCAAAGAAAAGCAGCCACATCAGGAGCGCCAGCCAAAGCCGTCGGTAAAAGGACTCAATGAAATACCAATGGATAAAGGCCTAGGATTGCTTGCATCCATGCGAGCTGGATACCCCGTGAGTCGCTAGAAACGTTGGTAGCTTTGCAATATACCACATTAAAATTTTTATGAAGCTATATTGATGTAAAATCGGCAAATATCAAAAAAATATATTAATATTATGTTATAGAATTATGATTGATACAATATGTTATAGTTATGTTTTGTTTTTCTTATTTGTTTTTATCCATATTTTTTTAGCTTGGAAATAATGGGTGTTTTAAGGAAAAAATGGGTGGAAGAATTGATTGGTGACTTCGGTTAAAATCACCCATAAATAGTTGCAAAAAATGGTGCTCAAAGACTAAGTGTGTAAATTATGGAAGCTTCACTGGAAGTTGAAATCACATTCACCTCGAACATTGGGTGAAAGGCTCATTCGCCTCACTTCGGGGTAAACATTAAAGAAAGAAGAAATGACAAACACATTTGCCCCAATTGAGGGGCAAAAGTCCTTTGCACCCCTCGTTTGGGCGAAAGAAGAAATTAAAAAATAAAATTTTGAAGTTGACTAAGTATTGAAATCGTTTGAAGTCGAAATCCAGAAAGGAATCACGTTCACCCCAAAGTCAAGGCGAAAGCTTCGTTTGCCCCACTTTGGGGTGAATGTCCCTAAAATACTTGAAGAGACGCACCTGAATTACACATTTGTTAGATGAATATAAATTTTATGGAAGTCTTTTGAAATGCCTTGAGTAATAACAAAATTAGCACCAAAGTCAGTGGCTTTTTAAAGGGTGCATTCACCAAAAGTTGGGGTGAAAGCTTCATTCACCCAATATTGGGGTGAACTTTATTAAAGGTAAACTATTAAAAAGTCAACAACACATTCACCCCGGTTGAGGGGTGAAAGCTCCATTCACCTTTCCCAGGGGTAAACGTGCTATGGATGGTAAAGTTGGGGAAAGTCATGAAGTTCAAAATAACTTTGAGTAGTCAATTTCTGTTCATCCCAAGAGGAGGGTGACGACTCCTTTCACCTCTTTTGGGGTGAACGTAGATTTTAAAAGAGATTAAGGTAGCTGTTAAGGGAATTTTCACCTAGGATAAAAAGGATGATTGTTGTCATGATCAAGAAGGAAATACAATCCATTAATTTGATAAAAGCACCCTCTCCACCAATGAACATGATTGAAAGAGTAAATATGCATTCACTTATTGCTAAGTTTAGGCAAATTTTGCTATCAATGACATCAAATATTTTTGAGAGGACCTAAGACCAGCGAATGAAGAGTATTAAATGATTATGACGAAGAGTAAATCAAGTGGTGGATCTCAAGCAAAGGGAGTAGCAATATTAAAATCACCAGGTTATTTTCATGATTTCCAAGAAGAAGCATATTTTCGAGGATGGCAAGCGTATCAAGTCAATGACCAAGCCTTACTGTTTTCCATGCACCGACACCCAGAGATGTTGATTTCCTAAAGGAATTTCCTAAAAGCTGGATCGTTCTCTCAAAAGGATGAATGTTCAGTATTTCTGAGAAGGAATTTTCTTGTTGTGGTTCTTGATCTATGAACATTTTTTCTCCATGTGCATTTAATAAAAGAGGTGAAATTTTCTATAAATACTAAGCATTCCGATTTAATAGAGAAGGTTAGACATTTTGCAGAAAAACTATTCAAGTTCTCTGGTTCTCTGCATCAATAGAAGTATTTGGCTTCTGAATTTGCAAGTGATCTTGTGCGTGATTTCCTTCTATTTTATGCATTTCTATTTTATGCTCATTTCCATTGTCTTCTATTAAGTTTTAATTCTGCATTTGAATTTGAATATTTTTGGTGAGAGAGTGAGTTATGGAATGCGATCCTAGAGGTTGTCTCTACAAGTTTGTAAGTAAATATTGTTTCCTTATTTTATCACATGCTTCTTCAATGCTTGAGAGGAATTCTTGCTGCTAGTCTATCAGCAATCCTACACCTTCATCCTATGGTCATATTTCCCATCTCTTTCTGTCATTTCCAATTTATTTCTTGTAACTCTAGTCTTAACCAGTGTAGGATTTAGTAAGGGAGCCAGCCCTCTCTAGAGATTGGAACGGAGGACATTCCTTTCCTCCATACTTTCAATGTTATCCATGTCTAGGGCACCCAAACATATGTTTGTATAATTAGACATATATTTTACCAACATGGTTTCATGCCCTTGATTGATGTTTTTTCAAGGGACATTGAATGACATCCAATGCATACTTTGAGAGGTGGCAACAATCAAGCCACATTCATAAGCACTAGAGGAATAAATTTTCTACATGTGATATTTATAAATGGAGGGACATTCCCTCATATTAATATGCAATAAATGTTCCTACAAATCCATTGCCTACCCATTTTATTAGTCTATATGTGCTTATTGGTGGTGCCTCCAAAGTGACAACCATCAACACTAGTGTTGTGCTCTCTATAAAAATATAATAGTCATGAACATTAGTATTGGAATCCCTTATGACCCATTATATGTGGTCAATCTATCATCAATATACTCCTTTTCTCAAATTCCTATCACTATTGCCTTGGCCCTCTCATAGACTTCCCTTTTGTTATGTCGAACTAGTTTGATGCTAGTCCAGATTGTGATATATTTTAGCCCTTTATTACTTTTTATTAGTTATGTGTTGGTTTTATTTAGAAATTCTATTAAATATTTTACCTTCCTCATCATCCATTTCCTCACTATTTTTCACTAAGATATTAGAGGATGTAGTGTCACCCTTGTTATAAATTAAAATTTATAGTTTCCCTAGATCAATTGTGGTGAGATATTCAACGTCTAATGTAGGGTTATGCATAGTGGAAAATATTTGTAATTTGGGTGAATATTAGAATTTTCAAAATTAGAAATTGGCAAATATGAGGACCCTTGATGTCGGCCCATTCACCTAAAATTTTCAGGACCAATTTTTTCTTAGGGTTAATTTACCATAATATATATCTAAACATAGGCATATTTGTACTCATTGGAAAGCTTTTTTTGAGCTTGATCTAATGGTGGTGTTTTTATGAAGTTATCAAAAAATTTAATAGGTCAAAATTTACCCCAAAGATGACCTTACTTTTTAGAGCTGCAAATACCCCTAAATTTTTGTGTGAAGATGATTGATTTGATTTTATTAGAATTCATCTTGATTTTGATTAGGATTCATCATTTTTTTATAGGTACATTTCAGGTCCAACCCCTTGCGCATAACCCTATTCTAATGGATCATCTATTTAATTTGGTTTGGCAAATATTCTTACTATTGTAGATTAAAAATACACGCCAAACAAAAGATAAAACCACAATAATGGAATACAGGAAAGTTGCACAAAACAAACGATTTATATTAATCGATGGAGTTTAAAAACTCCTTTTGAATACAACTGGGCCTGTAACCCTTTTTGTGATACAAAAATTACAAGTTATGCTAGGGTTCTCCGAAACCCTAGCTGGCACGAATGGTGGCGCTTCCGAAGAACGTATCTTCAATCCCAACAGAGTGAGTGGGCTTTGTTGTATCCCTTGCTTGGACCACTCCAGCTTAATCAGCTGCCATCAATAAACTGGATCTGTTATCAAAAACCTGCACACATTAACACTATCAAGGAGTTAGAAATTAATGAGAGGGCTCCACTGCGTGAGCCCTCAAAAACAATTTAAAACCTTATAAAAATGGAATGCAGGAAATCAATAACAGATTAATACATAAAATACGGCTACTTACTTTAAACTAATTTATACCTGTTCTCTGTTAACACAGCTAGACCAGGCGACACCTGGAAGTAATGTTGTTGTCAGAATGGGCTGTGGAAGGCACCCTGTTGCACTCGCCGAACGCCCGCGTGCTTCTGGATCTGGATTACAGACGCCGGTCTGAGTCTGTGGCTGTAGGTAAACGCCCATGGGCACTTGGTAAACGCCCGTGGGCACTTGATAAACGCCCGTGGGCACTTGATAAATGCCCGTGGGCACTTGGTGAAGGGGTAAACGCCCGCGGGCACTTGCGACAGGAATGGGAGATTCTGCAGAATGCTGCAGAAGGAATGGCGGCGAAAGCGGCGACGGAAGCGGCGATGGATGCGGCGAAAGGGTAGCAGAAGAGAGGAGATAGCCGTAGAAGAATTAGAATCAGAGATAGAAGTAGCAAAAGACATAGGGTTTGAGCCATCAAAGTGACTCGATTTATAATCCACTCTTAGGGCACACTTTAGGGTTTTAACGACACTTTGAACGTGTGGCTAAGATTAAAGCGGATCCAAGGGTAGAGAATAAATCTTGGTTGTGGAATGGATTAAGATGGATGGACGGATGAGATTAAATGAAAGATGGACGGCTCAGATCAAATCACTTAAACTATTATTAAATATATATATTAAAATATTAAAATATTAAAATATATATATAAATATTAATTTAAATAAATTTTGGGATGAAAAATGGCGGGAAAGATGAAATTGGGCCAAATAATGGTGGGAAAGTGTGGATTTGGGCCAAATAATGGCGGGAAGGTGGATGACCGACACGTGGCTGACAGGAAGGTATAGATGACTTGAAAGTGGCTGGATTTTGGTGTCTACGAGATGCCCCTTTTTAGTCTGCTTTGTGTGAAGACACAATGCAGCACAAAAACTTAGGACACCTGAAAAATCTGGATCAGACGCAACTTTCTCTCAAGACTAAAGCACAACTTTGAAGATCAAATAATAAAAGAATATTTAAAATTTATTAGCTTACCCCCTCGATTGGCGAGCGATAATGGTTCTCACGAGCCAATTGGAAGAAATTCGGAAGAAAATGAACCGTTTTTGCCCCAACGGTGAAAAAAGGGTTTGTGTATGAACCATCTGTTTATGTCCCAACAGAAAAGGGGTTGGTGTACAAACCAGAACATAATATGATCAAAGACGATATGAGTGATGTGAAAGATGAACCGTTTTCTGCCCCAACGGTTATAAAGGGATTTTCGCCAAATTATAAATTCCATGATCATTTAAGATGAATTCCACTATAGGGAAGTTAGAAATTGATAACGGATGCCCCAACTCCTGTGGGTGAATCCATACTGTTGATGAAATTGCCTTGTTGGCACCATTGATATGCAGAGATGCAATGTGAAAGAGTCCAGAACTTCAGAGATTCTCCTAGTGACTGTATGGATAATTCCTCGGGTCGGAACCAATCAACCTAGGTAGCCTTAATCTCTAGCAAGACTCAAAATAATGATGATATTGAAGATTTGTCCACGTTTAAGGCCCCATGAACTAGGCCATCAATGAAAACTGTTGAGCAAATTGATCTTGGTATGAGGTCACTTGAAAAGTAGGATACCAAAAATTGATTTCCAATTTTCAAACAGGGAAATAATTGATGATGATAAATGGTAAGTGTCCTTATGGTGGTTTAATCCTCTTACCGAATTGCATGGATGCAAATCGTTGCAATCGCCAAGGTGATAGAATATACCACTAGATACGAGGTTTACTTTAATTTAATTTGGCAAAAATATGCATGATGAAAGAATAATGAATGAAATTGACGATAGATCAGAAAAATTGATGAATGTGTTAATTTTGTGAAGGTTTTGAACATTTTTAACCCAATTTGTAAATCAATGATGAATGATGCGCTTTTTGAGAAAAATGACAAAATTTGTTTCCAAAACTATTGTAACCTTCACAAAATGTTTTATTATGATAAGAAGAATGGATGGATGCAATTTGATGAAATTTGGAGGAGGTAAGCTTCAATTTTGTAAGTTTTGTTCTTTTATTCAATACTGACACCAAACGCCGGTATGCATTTGGAGGTGGCAAAAATGCCCGCCGGTGTTTGAATGCATCATGAAATGCCCCACTACGTCTGAATGTGCCATGAAACGCCCCACTACATTTCAGGGTGCCAAAACCAGCTATTTAAACAGTTTCAACGAGAATTTCGCTCATTTGTGCGTTCAAGCTTGAGAGAAGTGCATCTGAGGGAGTGAAATGAAGTGAAGTGAAGTGAAAGGTTGTGTGGGAGAGTGAAGCATGCGGGAGCTATGGAGGATATGGGAGCGGACGCACCAGTGCAGCCAGCTGAGGTATTTGTTTATTTAAGCAAGTGCTTTTATTTGTTTTGTTTTTTTTTTTTTTTTTTGTTTTTTTTTTGTTTTTTTTTTGGAAAAAATTTGTAACTAATTTTTGTTTTGTTGTTTTGCAGCTTAGGGTGTTAGAGGCACGACACCGATTCTCCCCTATCATTTCGAGGATTAGGAGGTCATTGTCCCAGGAATACTGGGAGACATTGGAAGCAGTAGGGCTAGCGGAGGCGGCCCGGTTGGAGGTAGTTCGGGCAAATGAGGGGTACCTCTCGGCTTTGGCCGAGAGGTGGGATCCAGATCGGGGGACGTTCCAGCTCCCGACTGGAGAGATGACGGTGACGCTTGAGGATGTATATTGCATCCTCAAGGTGCCCGTGGAGGGGGTGCGGGTGGAGGTTGGACAAGATAGGGCCACGAAGATGGCCAAGTTGTTTGGGGATGACTGGAGGGAGATCCAGACGAAGAGCGGGGGGATTCCTTACTTGGCCATGTATACGGCCAAGGAGTTGGTAACGGTGGAGGCTCTGATGATGTTCGTATTGGCCAACATTGTGGCCCCGAACAGCATCGGGTGCAGGTTTCCATGGAACCTGATGGGTGTAGTGAGCGAGATGCTCACTAATAGGGTAGTGTATGCCTGGGCACCCGTTTTATTGGTGCAGGTGTACCGAGAGTTGTATGAGGTTCGAAGGTGGGGCCGAAAGGGCCTAGGCTACAGTTTGGTTCTCCAGTGCTGGGGCTGGGAACACTTCAGAGTGGCTCGATCGGAGGGGTTGCCATGTGCTTACTGGGACATGAGCCAGGCTTATGGTAGGAGATGGCTAGTGGCGGAGGAGAGACAACCGAGCCACCCCGTGAGATCGGGGCAATGGTATAGGAGTTTATGGGCGGACTTGACAGATGCCCAAGTCATTTGGAGGCCCTAGCGGGAGGCACGATGGATCGGTGATGGAGAGCATCTGAGACGGGTGCGATAGGCTAGATGGGTAGTGGGTCGGGGCCACAGCGAGGCTGAGTACATACAGATGTCTCGAGTGCTCCGCCAGGTCGGATTGAGACAGAATGTCCCTGGTGAGCCGATGCGCTACCGGAGGCACAGATAAGAGGGGGATTTGTCGTGTGCCGAGCCGTGGAGGGAGGCGACAGAGGACGATGAGGACATGGAGATCCTCGACATGGATGACGTCGGGGTAACAGCTGAGTATGCAGCATGGATGGCCGTAGAGCCGAGGTGGGAGCCACCATTAGTGGCTATTGGAGCTGGAGAGGATGAGGGAACCACAGAGGTTCCCAAGCGCAGGTAGGGTCCCCGCATTTGAGCTGACAGTCGAAGGCGAAATGGTAAGATGGTGCGGTAGGCACCGGGGAGCGGAGATGACGAGGAGGATGATGGCGAGGGCCTAGGAGAGGCCGCTGGAGAGACTAGAGAGGTACCCACTAGTGGGCATGAGGATGATCTGGCACAGCTGCAGCAGCAGATAGCAGAGCGTGATGCTATGCTAGTGGTCCGAGATGAGAGGATAGCTCGGTTGGAGCAACAGGTTTCAGAGCGGGATGCCCTGATAGCTGTTCAGGAGGAGAGGATGGCCCAGATGCAGGCAGACTTGGATGGAGCAACTAGGGTGCCCCAGGATGATAGGGTGATGAGACTCCAGGCAGAGCTAGCAGAGCGAGAGCGACGACATGGGATAGATATATCTAGACTTAGGTCTAGGACTCGTTATATTGAGGCTCTGGAGGACACATTGTTTAGGCATCACATTGTGTTTCCTGATCCTCCATCCTCCTCTGTCTCTAGGCATAGTGAGTCTAGGCACACCACTAGGTCTAGGGCTCCTGCTAGGTCACAGGGATCCTCTTTTGATGGTTAGCTTAGTTCTTAGATGCACTCTTTATGAGCCTTGGTGCTTTATTGTATTTTGTAGCCTTTTGGCATTCATTGTATAGTTTGTCCTTTATATATATATATATATATATATATATATATATATATATATATATATATATACATGGATTTTTATTTATTTGGTGTTTTACTCTCTTTTGTGTGAATGCCTATGTTTTTGTGATGCATGTTTTTATATGTTTTAATGTTTTTGATGCATATGTGATGGAATGGAATGCAAACTTATAGATGATTAATGCGAGACTAAGTAAATGAAATATGCACTAAGAAGCACTCATACTTTTAGATAGTTAGATTTAGCCAACTGTTATCATATTTGTTTAATCAGGGGCACCGAACTTGGTAGCTTGTGAATGGATGACGTATGGAATGACATGAATATGGAAGAATATATGGAGGTTGATATGGAAGAAAATATGGAGGAAGATTGTTTTACAAAGACTCAAACATGCTAGTGGTATCAAACAAACTTACTAATACTGCCTAATTCAACTAGGACCAAATGTGTGTGCATGTGAGTTCATTAACCAAATCAGAAGCATGGTAGTGACTCTAGGCAATCAAAAACTCGTGTGTGTGCAAGTGTGTTCATTAACCTCATCTTGCATAAATTAGGTAACCCTGTTATGGAGAAGACCCCGAAGCTAGTTTGTCCATATGAGAATTCAGAGGTCTCTTTTTGAGGAGAGACATGTCGCCACGCAATGAGTATACTCCACTGCCAGTCAAGCGTCTATAGCCTCGATGAAGGTTAACTCCATAGTCCATGTTTTTTTTACCTTTGTAAGCTTTGGGGATGACTACCTATCCGTCCGACTGGACAAGTAGTACGATCCTTACAACTTATTTGGGATCAGTGGTGTGTGAAAAATGTTCATTTCCTTAGAGCTTTGGGGAATCGGATTCTCAACCGAAGTATGATGAGAATTTTACCCTATCCTTACTACTCTGTTTATATTTATATTTTGTTATTTGCTTGTGATAGTGGTAAGAACCACTATTTTATGGACTATGTTTGCATGATAGGACATACGAGGATTACCCTGTTCACTTCGAGGCACAACCCAAGGATGGTGTTATCTCTCTTTGACACAAGATGTTTTTAAGATGTGAAAATGTGATAGGTTCAAGACCGCTTTTGAAATCATTTCCCAATACTCAAGATTTTATTTAATGTAATTTGTGATATGGCCCTAGAGGACTTTGACATGCATTTCAAAGTTTGCTTAAAACACTAGAAATGGCTGAGTGACTGAAAACATTTTGGCAATATAAATATGTGCAAATAGAAAATGGGTGTACGAATGACAATTCGGTTTGATGGATTTTATAAAGGTGCCCCTGATTAAGGCAACATGACTTTTGCTTGACCAAATTTTATATCCAAAAGATAGAATGGTCTCTAACATGATATGCAACTATGGCTGAAAATGAGATGTTATGGTTTTCAATGAGATGTATGCACATGAAATGCAATGTTTTTGAATGAAATGTATGCAACTAATAATGAAATGCAAATTCTTTTTATTTTATTTTATTTATTTATTTGTTGTACAAGCCATGTATATATGTACATATAAAATTCAAACTATGCGTAGAATGCCCTCAAGTGTATAATATTAAGTGGTTCGGGTTCTTCCCCTCCCTCTAAACTGGAAAGTCTATAAGTTCCATTACCCACTCTTTCAGTGACCATATATGGACCTAACCAATTTGTAGATTAAAAATACACGCCAAACAAAAGATAAAACCACAATAATGGAATACAGGAAAGTTGCACAAAACAAACGATTTATATTAATCGATGGAGTTTAAAAACTCCTTTTGAATACAACTGGGCCTGTAACCCTTTTTGTGATACAAAAATTACAAGTTATGCTAGGGTTCTCCGAAACCCTAGATGGCACGAATGGTGGCGCTTCCGAAGAACGTATCTTCAATCCCAACAGAGTGAGTGGGCTTTGTCGTATCCCTTGCTTGGACCACTCCGACTAATCAGTGCCATCAATAAACTAGATCTCGTTATCAAAAACCCGCACACATTAACACTATCAAGGAGTTAGAAATTAATGAGAGGGCTCCACTGCGTGAGCCCCTCGGAAACAATTTAAAACCTTATAAAAATGGAATGCAGAAAATCAATAACAGATTAATACATAAAATACGGCTACTTGCTTTAAACTAATTTATACCTATTCTCTGTTAATGCAGCTAGACCAGGCGACACCTAGAAGTAATGTTGTTGTTAGAATGGGCTACGGAAGGCACCCTGGTGCACTCGTCGAACGCCCGCGTGCTTTTGGATCTGGATTACAGACGCCGGTCTGAGTCTGTGGCTATAGGTAAACGCCCATGGGCACTTGTTAAACGCCCGTGGGCACTTGATAAACACCCGTGGGCACTTGATAAACACCCGTGGGCACTTTATAAACGCCCGTGGGCACTTGGTGAAGGGGTAAACGCCCGCAGGCACTTGCGACAGGAATGGGAGATTCTACAGAAGGAATGGCGGCGAAAGCGACGACGGAAGCGACGATGGATGCGGCGAAATGGTAGCAGAAGAGAGGAGATAGCCGTAGAAGAATTATAATCAGAGATAGAAGTAGCAAAAGACATAGGGTTTGAGCCATCAAAGTGACTCGATTTATAATCCACTCTTAGGGCACACTTTAGGGTTTTAACGACACTTTGAACGTGTGGCTAAGATTAAAGTGGATCCAAGGGTAGAGAATAAATCTTGGTTGTGGAATGGATTAAGATGGATGGACGAATGAGATTAAATGAAGGATGGACGACTCAGATCAAATCACTTAAACTATTATTAAATATATATATTAAAATATTAAAATATATATATAAATATTAATTTAAATAAATTTGGGGATGAAAAATGGCGGGAAAGGTGAAATTGGGCCAAATAATGGCGGGAAAGTGTGTATTTGGGCCAAATAATGGCGGGAAGGTGGATGACCGACACATGGCTGACAGGAAGGTATAGATGACTTGCAAGTGGCTGGATTTTGGTGTCTACAACTATTACTATTAAAATCCTTATTTCCAAAGAAGAATCCATGGGCTATTTACTAAGGAATAGTTGAGTCATAATAACTTCTAGGTCAATGAACAACACATAGTAACATTTAAAAACCAATTAATTGAGTAAATTTTAATGGAAGGGGTCTTAAGGGACTCCATAGAAAACAAGAAGAATTAATTATTATTATGAAAATATGTGGAACTAAAGCATGATTTCATAATAAAAAAGTAACTTCTAGTAGTAGTTGTATTTCATAGAATTGAGATCGTATTGCTTGATATGATACAACCAATTAAATCTTTATAACCATTCTAAATAAAATTTTCTTTTTTCTTGTGCTTTTTTCTTCTCTTGATTTTAAATTATTTCTTTTCTGACACTAGTTTCTTCATCTAGATCCTCATTATAATAACGTCCAAAGATTTCATGGAATTGATATTTCACTTGACTATTGTTATCATCTTCATATACCACAAAAAAATCTAATAATAGCTTGTATTGCATCTTTGAAAATATTTTTATAATCGCAAGCTTTAAAAACTCATATTAGTAATAAAATTAAAAATATACTTACATTCAAATAAATGACAAGATATATTTTTTATAGTAATTTTTTTATAACTTATAAAACCTTTTTTACTTCACCATTAAAAAATTATTAAAAAAAAAATAGAGTTATATGATTTTTTCTATTTATGTTTTGCCATGGATAACCTTGAATCGACATAAATAGTATCATTATAATGTCTAGTTGTAAGTAATGTTAGGAAACACGACATTATTAATGATCAATATTGTAAATCTTGAGGCTACATGTTCCTAACATTACAATATTACCCTTGCAATATTGCAATGATATTAGCAATATTGTAAAGTAATAATGCTACATGCTACTAATTGTAAAGCAGTAATATTAATGGTGTCCATGCTTTATTGCTTTTAAGATCTCAAGTATTTTTATGAAAATATTCCATGCATAGCATCCACCAAAACTTTCCTTGTTAGGAAACCACATTGGTATGGCTTTGATATATCATTATAGAGACCCAAGTTCAAACTATAGGGAGGGTACCCCACTGTGCCCCCAATTGTATGCTTGGTTATTAAAGTATGTTAATTTTTTTAATTAGCAATACATGACCTAAAAAATAACATGTTGATGATTGGTATGTTAAAGCTCCCATAGATAAATACATCTAGCCGTTTATAATAATATATTTTGAAGCTTCACCTTTTTTGAATGTAAAACATCATTAAAAGAGTGGAAGAAAGGTAGACAATTACATGTGCAGGGGATTAGGTTATTTTTTCCTCATTTTTTGTAACAAGCTCTCTCTCACATACACATACACACCCCATCACAATTTGAATCTTGGTATTGAGAAAATTTTATTTAAATCCCAAACCACTATGGTGTCCCATAGGTACAGGGAACTTAGGTTATCACCCTAGTACAAGATAATTAATACTTTGAATAGAACAACTTCTCCAACTTACAAGTATCATCCATAAATAATAAATTTTAAATATTTTTTAAAAATTTATGTATAACTTATAAATACACCAAATTTTAAAGTCTATTATATTTAATTAAAATAATATCTAATCTACATTTTCTAAAAAACATGTCCCATATAACGTAAAAATCATAATTAAATTGACAACCCATAGACTATATGCAATGAAAGAAACATGTTGTTCAATTAGGGCAATTATTTTATTATGGGATTACTCAATAGGATTTATTCTAGATGGGCGTCCTTTGAATCATAATAAATTGAAAAGGTATTCATTCTATCAAAGATGATTCTACCCCAAATAAATAGAGGAATCAAGAAATATAAGTTTCCTTTCATTTAATTTGTGCCTCTATTCTAAAAATATTTTCATCCAAGCTATAACCTTTTGGGTATCTACTATAGGTTCTATAGTCCATTCCAACATTCCATAGGAAGGACCATGTGGATGGCTTAACATAACCTCTAACAACAATGTGGAATAATAACTATGAATTCGACATTGTACGTCAAACACAAGTTTTCTCCTCAACTCTTATAGCTCTTGTCCCACCTTTTCCTCCCCCCAATCCATGGCTAGTCATATTGGTGCCTATTATTTTCAATTAAATATATAGGACCATTCCATACATATTAGAGTGACCTAGGCCCTATCTAGTACCTAGAGACTCCACAAGATCAAAAAATATATTTCATCCTTATCACCTAGCTCCCCAAATGAAGAAACTATATTAGAGGAAGTTTTTGACTATAGATATACACAATATTACACTCTCCTATATCTCACACAATCAAATTTAGCTCCAAAATACCCTATTAATTCAATCTATGCACACAAAATTGAAGTTCCATATCTCTATTTCGATCAAGTAAAGTTGGCTTTGACCTTTTCTTCCCTAAAAAATAGGCTATTATAAGCATTGGAATTAATAACGGTTTATTAAAGATTGATGCACATTGACAAAGGAATTTGGACCTTTGGTTTTTGATTCACATTGATAGAGGAATTTGAATGATCCCCCACTCATCAATCCTCTATTTTGTATGTTTGAGAGCCTTAAAAATTTAGAGACCCATAGAACACACATTATAGAGTTTAAGAATAACTAAAGTATTAGATTTCCACTACCACTCTCACTTTATTTTAAAAGGAAGACAAATCTCCTATCTATAATTTAAATCTAGGGAAACAAAAGGGGAATTTTGATCTAAATGAAACTAAAGAGAAAGGGGAAAAGCAAACCTAGGATATGGTGGAAATAAGTGGTATAATGTTTAAAACCATATAGATGTGATCTTAGGATTGGGGGTGCAACTATCCAAATAAACACCTCTCTAACTATAATTAGGTTGTTGGAACATGGTAGCGAGAGCATGGATTTGTTTCCTATAAAAAAGTGAATATAGGTAAATATGAATAACTAGGGAGGAGTGCATTGATGTTTCTAGAACCTCATAATATTCACCCTATTCATTGGAATATCTAGTTGAATAATGAACTTTAATCAAGGATTATTTGATTCAAGTTTTAGAGTAGCTATTTATTCAAGCTTCAATGAGGGTGTGGTTCCTGGTATCAAATTCTATATATAGGACAATCAAATTTCTCCTCTCACCATTTCATTGGTAAGGGATCCTAGACCTTAAGGACTTGTAGGAGATCATAAGTCTAGTGCTAAATGCTTTTAATTTGAAGGAGGAAGATATGGGAGAGGGTTTAATAATATCTCTCCCTCTTCTTATAGGTAATAGAGAGTGTATTATGTTTAACATGGATGGATTCATTGATTCATGTTACTATATAAAATGGATATGAGCCAATGATCAAACCTTAGTTAGGTTTTGAACCCCCATCCCCACTTTTATAAGGTAAGAATAAGTGATATTAATATATTACATCTACTTTTAGGTTGAGGACTCCATCGACTATTCCTCATCTTTCTTTGAACCAGTTATTAAAGAAAATTGTAATCAAACTTTAACCTCTTGAAAACCTTACAAAAGAAAAAGGGTTATATAGAGAACCCACCCCTAATTTTAGAAGATAAAGATAAGCACTCAATCAACATCTATAAGGTTGAGGTTGAGAGTATTTATGAGCAGAAATTCAGTTTCATGCCTTTGAAATTTAGTGTCATTCTTGAAGCCATCTAATATAATGAAGAGGGTAATTCAATTTGGTGGAAATATTTTAGAGGGATGGGCGTTGTTCGATTGGGCTTGGTCATGGAAGGTAGGAAGGTGATGAGCCTAGGATTTGTTGATATATTTTCTATTTTTAAGGGTACTGAAGGTAGCAATAGATGGTAATGGTAGTAGTAGGTAGTGATAGTAACCCCTTGCATTCCTAGTGGGTTTGCACCAATAGTAAAGAGAAGGAAGGTTTGGTGAAGTGTCAAGTGAGTGTTTCTTCATTTTCCCACATGCTTAAACAGGAAAAAAAATATTCCTTCCTCTAATTCCCTATAGTAGAGGGTTTCAAATCTTAAGTCTTGAAGGTCATAGAGTGAAGTCATTAAATTCTCCTCATTTTGAGGTTAGTGGTTGAGTGCCTATGATCAAGCCCATATGCCCCTAGAGGATAATATTAAGTGGTTGAGTATAATTTATGGTTGGAACAATATCGTATAACCCATTATATACCTTCTTGAAGGTAGAGGAAGAGAAAGATAGGTCCTTTACTACTTTACCATATAATGGGAAGTATCAAGTAGTGTCTCTCCTTGAATTCACTTCCACTAGAGGGAAATTTTAAAATTCTCATATTTTAACCATCCTTGGATTTGTTGTAGAGAGTTCCAATAATTTTCAAATTTAGGAAGAGGTTGACCAAACAACCTAAAATATGTCTTAAGGATGCATGAATATTCTAGTACTATGGAGAATGCTTACTATATTGTTTGCTATGGTAGAGAGAGAAAAGGAGACAACAATACTTCTAAAAAAGCTATTCTACTAAGCACATTTATATCATGTGGTGATTCAATATCTTTATGGGGGAACCTTATTTTTATATGGAGCCACTTTTACCACTCAATTGATCCATATAAGTTCCTTCCCCTATTAATAGTTAATGGAGATCAAAAAAGGTAAACCACCTATTAAGAGCCTATTACAATTGGGTGATTCCCTTGAAAAATTTATTTTTGGTGGCCTTTAGGATCTATGTCCTTTACTTAACACTGTATTGAATTAGATTAATGGTGTTATTTACCTCTAATTATGATGATCACATAAAAATCAAAACTTTAGTCCTTTACTAAAAGGTTCCTTGTTGGTGATCCTACAACCAAACCTAATCGAGTCCTATTTTCCTCAGTAAAGAGGAAGGATTGGACCAAGGAAGGTTTTATGCGTAGATGATGAAATGGACTACCTATAGCAAGGCCCTTTTTGAATGGATCTTGGGTTGGGTTCTTTCTTTCCTTAAGGTTTAGAAGTAGGGTGCGGAGTCCAAATGAGATACCTTTAGGCATAGGCACTTAAACTTGTATTAATGAGGGTTGAGTGTACTAGAGAGGGATGCAATGGAGAGGAAAAATGGAAAGGGGGCACCTAATTCCTTCTCCATTTACTAAGAGTAGAGTTGTTAAATAAAAGTCCATTTGAAAGGGAATGACAATAAATTAGAAGTTCATCCAAAGAACCAGGTCAAAGGGGAATAACTTTTATATAAAGGCTCTCAATTTTAAAAGGGAAATTTAAAAAAGGTAAACTGAATCTATCATAGTATAGCATAAACTAGATCGACTGAATGAAATTTAAGCTATAGTCATCTAATTTATTATATCTAGTACATATGACATAGCTAGTGAATTGAACTTATCATATTCCAACATGTACTAGATATTTTTGGTACCACTAGATATTAGTGGAGGGATGCATGCATATCAAAGCATAACTCCTCCTTTCAACACCTTAGGGTTCCATGTTTTTCTAAGAGATGCATGGATAGGTTTATTGATAGGTGTGATTTAGAAAAAGGAGAACAACTAGACCTATCTATAGCCCATTATTTTGGAATAAGAGTAACCTACGATTCTAAGCTATTATTTGTCTTATGCCCATATATTAATATGATGGAAAACTAAATTATTGGGAAAAGAGTGGTATACATAAAAAATAGAGAGATGGAATTTAGTTCTAATTGCAACTTTTAAAGGGCCCTATTGAACCACAAATTGAGTAAATCCAAAGGACCTATGAGTGTGATGAAATTAATGATAACCTTTATTTTCCAATGAGCATCAAGAGGAAAGAGAATCATTGAATCATTAATGCATTTCCCCTTGGACCCTAAAAGTTTAAAGAGTTGTTTCAAAGCATAGAGTGCCTCTCTTTGTTTTAAAAAGACCCTTTTAGAATAAAGCCATATTCCTTGAGGTTCTATATTAGGTGCTCAAGAACTGTAAGTTTTATTAAGAGTGCATGAATACCTTTGATTCAAGAACAATGGAATCACGTGCAATGAATAAAGTAAATGCAATGAAGAAAGGGAATGCAATCAAGAGAGGGTAAAATCCCATTAAATTGATGTGGACAAGCAAAAAGATCCTAATGTTGTATCATTTGTTATTAATATCAATAAAAAGTAAATTGTGCTCCTTCTTAAAATTCTTTGAGTGGGTTTAGTCATTTGAATTTCATCCATGTTCCTTTCTATATGGATGGAAGGGATCTCCCTAATGTCAATCCTCCATGTCGGATCTCGATTTTCCACCGAACGATCCATTGTTCAGTTTCCAGCTTAGCTTACAACTCTAACCAGAAAGCCTTGAAGCAGTTCCCCCCCAACCCACTACCCAAAGAAGCTTTGTTCCAACATGATATTAGAATTTGATTATTCCCTCAATCTAAAAGTCCCTCTCCAACATGAAAATACAAGTAAGTGGGATGAGTATGGGCATGATTAATTGGTTAAATTCCATAAGAGCCAAGGGATAAAAAATAAACTTCATCAACTAACTTGCAATACATTAACCATAGAATCACTTTTTGAAATGAAAAACATACCTTTCAATATAAAATGGATCATCATATCCCCCAAAATCCTCTTTTCTTGAGTGAGATTCTTTGGAATAAATTATCATCATATTCCAAAGTCCTTGAGTGAGATCTTTTGGGGATATCCCAACCAAGTGATATAATTTTCTAGATGAATTTACATTACCTTGACTGATATATGGAAATGATCACATCAAACAAATATTGATGCCCTCTCTATTTTAAGGAAATCTAGAAAAATAATAAGTAATGGAACAATTTTAAGGTATCAAATGGACCTCATTAAAAAATATTCCTACAATCACCTACTTTACAATACATACAATCATTTGATCTCTAGTGATAAAAGTATTGGTGCAATTCCCCTCCACACTCGTTGTGTGTGTCCCAATTAGTCAGGAACCCACACCATTGTGAGAAACAAAAATACCTAAACCTAATTTGAGGGAAATTTTATCCTTCTTGTCCCTATTTAGAGAATTTTATTAAGAGGAAGAAGTCTTTTATATTTTCATGATTGGATAAATATTCTTTCCTAGGAGGGATAGGAGATGAAAATGCTCTGATATTCCAACTGCCAATGGCCATTAGATATATCCATGGGATTTAGGTCTGATCATAATTTGTCGCAGTTATGGTTGGTGATGTGTCATCTAAGCTAGATGGATTGAGATATGAGGCACTTAGAAAATTTCAAGTGTTTATTGAGAGTATCATCAACCCATGATAGAGTATCCAATCGTGAATAATGAAAGGGGACTGAAAGGGTTTTGTGAATGACAATGATCGACTCATTTTACTCTAGTAGGGCTGAGATGCATTGAGACCACCCTATAGGGTACTCGTGAGGGACATACAACTCCTTAGGTTTTTTGGTATAATCAAAATATGTTCCACGTGGAACATGTTGCTTGTCTTCCTTTGGATTTTTGGTGTCATCAAAATATATTCAAATGAAATTCGAAGGAGCACTTATAATAACAAGGTTAGGGATTTTTCCATTATTTGTAAAGAGATAATCATTTTGCTAGTGACACCTACACATCCAATAAATGGTAATGGAAATAAACCAACCTCCCAATTTCATTTTAAGGGGCTTTTATATATTTAAACGATATTCAACCTCCTAAACCAAGCTCTACATCTCATATCCATTCATTCATTGAGGCATTTTTATTTTTTAAGAGTGTTGAAAAAGCAATTTAGAGACTAAAAGGAAACTAAAAATGCCGTCTCCTTTCACAAGACATATTTCATTATTGCATACGCAATACCAACTATATCTAAGAGTGCTTTTTAGCTATCAATAGGCCTTACATTCAAAGGTCGATCTCCTCAGCATCTCAGAATATTACTTGAGTAATAACTCAGCTCTCCCTATCTCTACTTAAGAGTGCTTATCTAAAAGCTATCTCTAGCCCTTTACCAACTCAAAAGTTGAGGAATAGTTGTTTTTAAATAGTCTTAAGAAAAAAAATTCTTTCTACATACCAATAGAAGGAAGCCTCTACTCATCTCCCCCTCTACCTTGACCCACTGTATAAGTGAAGCCCAAACCCTCCTAATAATTTTTTGTTGAGTGCCCATCCCTCAACTAGGTACTCGATACCGATTCCCTCTCAAGGGCATTTATGGATAGTTCGGTTCCGTAGGTACTTGACCCTTCGGGAGAGGGTAGGTAGAGAACCGACATGACCAAAGCTTTTCTAAAGAATTCTAGATCTATTTTAAAATAGAGAGGGCTAGAGATGCTTCGCTACACCCATACAAATCTCTATAGTCAAGATTTTAATTTAATTTCCTCATCTCGACTCCTAAGAGATGGATATAGAATTGAATAAAGATTCAACTAGTAAGCCTTACATGGTCAACCAATAAAATACCCAATGTATCACAATAGATTAGATAGGTGTTTATAGCAATAATGAGTCAAACCACTCACACAACTCAATCTATGTTCTTACCTCTTCCATAGTTGATAAGAGTTTTAAAAAAAATATCTTATTAGTTGATTTTAAAAAAGAATAAAAAAGAAAAAATGAATATGTGCTGGTTTCTCTAGCTAAGAATAAAAAACAACCCACTAGTTAAATGAAGAGAAAAATCTTATTATAATGACATTCTAGCACTCAACCCAAAATCTAGTTAATCAAGCTCTTAAACCATCCGACCCATTGTTATCAATAACTTCTACCCTTAGGATACCAAAGTAGTTACAACCAATATTCAAAATTAAAAAAAAAAGGAATAATTTAAGAAGAGAGAAGAGGATTGCAGCAAAATGCTTTTGCACCTTTGATTGATAAGAAAACGAAACCTTATTAAAGAGCCTGATCCCCTCAATTCCCTTTCTTATGCACCTAATGAATAAAGAGAGAACGGATTCATTCGAGGCTGGACCAAGGAAAAAGAATGAGTAGAAACATAGATTTAAAACTCATGGAGTACCCACGAGCACCGATGAAACTCACAAGTCAAAGGGCTCTCCGCGTTTTTCTTTTTAAAACTAAGACCGTTGACCCATTACTTGTCCAGTATTCACCGACTACTCACCAAGACTCACACAAGTAGAAGTTGTTGACACGTTTTATATTTTTTTATTAATAAAATTATAATTTATTTTAACTAGGTGGAAAGGTCAACTTTTTATTTTTAAATATATTACTTTATCTAAGTTCGGTTTAATTAAGTTATGAGGTATAATATTAGTTTAAATAGTAAAACTTGGTTGATAAATATAAATTTGTATTAATAAAGATAAAGATAAATTTATTTCTTGGAGATAGAGTTTAATGGTTTACGTTTTATTTTTATTTTGGAAGGTCAAAAGTTCAAACCATGGTATGTGTTGTTGCGTGTTAAAATTTTATTGATAAGCTTAGCTCTCCTCCTTATAAAAACTCATGGTAAGATAAAAATATTTAACTTTAAACCTTAGTAATAAGGGTTTTTTCACACTAACCAAATCTAAAAAATTAAAAATAAATTTATAATATTATTTTAATATATTTTAAATATTTATTTTTATAATAATAATAATAATAATATTTAAAATTAAAAAACTTTCAAATTAATTAAACAAAATAATTTTTACAGCCCATAAATAGTACATACCACTACATGTGCTATTTTACTTTTTTTTTTTATGTTTTTTTAATTTAACCTTGAATTTCCTTTTTAAAACATCCCAGCCTTTAACATTAATCTCAATTTAATTATATCATGCAAATTTATTAAACCTTTCTTTTTAAATATATACATGTTGCATAGATTAAAAAGTTAAATACCTGAAGGAAATTAAACTCACAGGTAAGAGAATATTTACTAAAGGAAGGTTTTCAAAAGTATTATTACCTATTATAATTATTGTTTTATAAATTATAATTATATTTATTAAAACGAATATTTACTATCAAATTAAATCCTTATATTGTTTATTAAAAAGTATTTTTCCATGAAATTTAATTTTGCCTAAGTTTTGCAAGCTACAAAACTCTTCAAAGTTTTCCAAGTGACAGAATAACTCTGCCTAACTTTGTTCGAATTGTAACTTTTAAAACGATAAATAGAAAAGCCAACGAAAGGAGGCTGAGATTCCGAGAACCGTACAGAAACAACCTCTCTGTTTTAAAAGGCCCTTTTAAACATGCGGGACAGCGGACTAACCCTTTAAAAATAGAGAGCGGAGCGGGAGTAACTGGACGAAAGAGACCGGGACGAGCTTAGATAAGCTCCTACTGTTGCAAAAACTATTTTTGTATCGAGAAAACCCAGAAGAAGTAAATGCATTCAACATTAAAAAAGCAGGGTAGTTGTTAACCTGGCCTGAAATCAAAATAAGGCATAGAAACAGCAATAACTAAACTTTGCTCTATTCTTCGTGCCTTCTTGGGGCATCTTCCTTCAGAATTGGTAGATGCTCATGATTTCTCGTGACATTTACACGAATATTTCTAGGCATAGAAACAGCAATAACTAAACTTTGCTCTATTCTTCGTGCCTTCTTGGGGCATCTTCCTTCAGAATTGGTAGATGCTCATGATTTCTCATGACATTTACACGAATATTTCTAGCGATACTTCTTAGCGCGTTTTTTTAATTACATGGTGGAATTGGTAGCCGCCACGAATTCGGGTAGATTGTTAGACTGTTCAGTTTTTATAGCTTTTATGGCCGCCACAGTATTCTGCGCTGTCCGTCCCCAAACCCGCGCAGTCTGCCCCTATAACCACCATGTCACAATCATTTTAAACCCTCAAAACACCAAGAAAGGGACAAGCGTTCAGTCCGACGAAGCCGAAATTTGAACCTTGGACCTCCGCCCTTTATAATGAGGTTTGGATGAACCAATTGATCTACACCGGACCTACTTCCTAACTCTTTTAAAAATAATATTAATAAAATAAAATAAATTTTTTTAACAAATTGTTAACACATCTAAAGTTACAACTTTAGCACTACTAAGAGTTTGATTAATTGATTTAGCCAAATTATCCTATTGCAGTGAGTGAAATCGTATGATTTGGAAACTAAACTAATTAATTTGTCTCTTCGTGTTTCTCTTGCATTATGTTATGATATATCCCTATTAAATCATTATTAGACCTTTATCATTTTTAGAGATTCACATAAAATACAACGTTGATTTATTCCACGCCAATCATATTCATAACTGCAAAAATTTCTGCACTTATAAAAAATATCCTTATATAATAATAAAAAATTATAAACATTATTAAGACTCAACCCTTTATTTAAAAAATGAATACATTATCAAAAGAACTCCAAGTATCCCACACTCCATAACTTTGTTTATTGTTGTTTAGACTCTGATATACACCTTTACTCACACATCAAGCTTTAGAGTCCTAAGGATAGGATTTCCTTCATCACCGATTTTACACACCACGCCCTACAATGATTTGAACTTAAAAATTACGATACTATTCTACCTCAAAATCAACAACCCTTTGAACTTAAAAATTACGATATTATTCTACCTCAAAATCAACAACCCTTTAAAGAATTCACCTCGAAATCACAATGCACCTAAATTACGCCAAGGATTTCACCAAACGACGCAGAGGATAATCATTCCTGCCAAAAGACTCGGGATGCCGGATATTTTAAAATGGGCTCCCCCAGAATTACTGGATGGATTCTTGGCACCTTTAGCTGCTGGAGATATTCCTCCCACCGAACTCGGAGACGTCGCAGGGGTAGGAACGTTTTCCGTCGTTCGTGATCCACCGTTGCTCGAACCTGCAATCATAACAAATCAGCAAATTATTTTCACACATTTCCAATTACTTTATCAGAATTTATAAAATCCACACACAGAGAAAAACATTCATACCTGCAGAAGGAACCGGAGCCGGAGCACCTGCAGCTGCTTGCCGATCACAACAATGCACACAATTACAACTTCTCCCATCAAACTTCAATAATCTGGATTGTAATTAGAGGCGAAAACAAAATAATATATTTACCTTTGCATTGGGACGTCGGTGGAGTGGTGACGTTGCAGGCGCCGGGCAGGGCGAGAGCCTGAGCTTGATTTATGGGAATGCCAAGACCATTGTTACCAGACAAGAGCTGGCAGAGACACACCGGATTGGTATTCACTACAGAAGAGAGGGCACTGCAACATTGCGGTGATGGAGGCGAGGTTGTGACATTACTCGTCACAAAGCTCAGACACGGCGCCAAACTCGCTAAAGAAGTGGCACACCCGGAAGACGTCGGCGGTGACTGAGCTACCACAGCGGCTAACACCGAGACCATAGTCGTTACAGATAGTAAGAACCGAATTTGTTCTCTTGAGTGTGCCATTGCCAGAATAGTGGCCTCTAATGTAATAAGGAGAGAAGGCTGATTAAGCAATTAAGGATACAGAAAACTTGGAGATCAGGGAGATTCAGAGAAAGCGAATTTTGTGTGGAATTGAGTGATAAGCATGAGAATAGATTGTGGAAGGGTTTTTTTTGTTTATATAGAAGTAGGGAGAGAATGGTTCCCTGTTTCAATTTCTAACCTAGAAGTCGCTAGAACACGGAATATAAGGTAGACAAGTATGGATGGTGTTTTGTTCACCTAATTTCCTACTCTCCTAGTTTTATATTTATGTCAACTCACCACAGGTCGGCCACGTGCAATGGACAACCGTTGTTTTTGAATGATTGTTGACAGATATGGGAATAGAGAGCTAAAATGCATGGTGGTGGGGACTACTCTAACTGCGAGACTATCCATGAATAGAGAAGATGAAGATAAAGATGAAAGCAACGTACACACAGGTATTAATGTGGAACGTGGAAGGAAATTCCAACTGAAGGTGAATGTTCACTGTATCGATGTTTCAAAAGAATCTTTATTTTAAAAATGGTAAGTCATAGAGTATTTAATTATTGTAACGCAAGCGATGACAAGAGCACTACGCCTTGCCAACGAATTCATAATTTAAAAATGAAACTTGAGTAAGGGAGGGAGGAAGGTGGGTGGATGTTGCCTGTATCGATGTTTCAAAAGCATCTTTTATTTAAAAATGGTAAGTCAGAGAGTAGTAAATTATTATAACGCGAGAGATGGCAACGTCACTGCGTCGTAGGCCTACGTGCCAACGATTTCATAATTTAAAAAATGGAACTTGAGTAACGGAGGAAGGAACGGAAGGAAGATAAAGTCAGCTAAGTTAAAATCATGTAAGTAGTTTTTAATGTAGATAAAGTTATAGGTTATATTAAATGATTAAGAAAATGAGTAAATAAATATTTTTTTAAAATAAAGTTTATATGAGACAGTTTCTAGAAATAAGTATTAAAGAAAAGATCATATGAAACAATTTTAAAGAAGAAGTTGTTTACCTAATATCTAACCATATTTCAATTATTAAAGTATAGTGTACAAAATTATTACATATATAATTCAAACCGTAAAAAATTATATTTTTAAGATACATAGCTGACTTAGTTACAGACACACTATTTTTAGATAAGAGTACGGTTTAAATCATATGGACTGCAACAAGCTTATTCCAACTAGTTATTTTTGACCTGGTATGAGAGAACACCACTGGATCATACCACCATATTAAACCACTAGTTGCTTTATACCACCATCGTTGTAGTGAGGCCTGCACTCAAAGGATTCATAGCAAACTTCTACCTTTGCAAAAATTGGCACCTCCAAGATTTGAACTCAGGTCTTTTCTTGGTAAGTGCAGACACGCAACTACCAATCCACCTAATCCTTTGGAAAAAACTATCTAATCTTGAGAAGCAAACTTAAACCTTATTAAATTTTCCAAAGCTTTCATTATTAAATTTAAATTTATTGAATTTATAATTTTTATAAAATTTTTATAAATTTAAATCTTTAAATTTTTCATATTAAAAATTCATTTAATTTATTTTTTATTTTAAATTAGAATCCATTCAAAATTTTATTATCAATAATATCATTGACGTTATCAAATACCTTATTAAAATAATTCATTTTAACTTTTTTAAGTATATTAGTAATTATTATTTATTTATGTATTTAAATTATATTGTTAAAAAGACCTCACGTAGTAGTGAAGAGCTAATTAACTCATTAATGTAAATAAGATGGAATCGTATTAAAATATTTTATTTAGTTGATATAATTATTTAATAATAATAATTATTTTTTATTGGAACTAATAATTATATTCAATAAAAAATAAGAGAGATTATAATAAAAAGGGAGTTGAAAAAATTAGAGTGCAAGGTCATTCAAACAATCAACATCGTAAAGACCTGAGACTGAAAATAAAACTAGCCCTTAAAAGGATGAATAAACAGAATTACAAAACAAAGGGAGCCACTCCAAGAGGATACCGAGCCCTACTATGGGCACTAAAAAAACAACTTGATGCTAGAAAATGTCACCTCCTCAACCTACTACGTTGAGGCCTCAAATAAACAAAGGGAGGCCTCAAATAAACAAAGGGACCTTAAGGCAGAGGGAGGTTAGGCAAAGCTATGTTGATACTGCATGGAGCCTCATGCTAGAACCTGCCAAGATTTATCAAATTTGCCAAATCATGAGTCAAATTGGAATCCCGCAAATGGATTTGAATAGTAACAACATAAAATACTATAATATTTTCATGCAAGAAAAACTAACTAGAAATTGAATCTCCAAAATAGATAGCAACATTCCTAGCTTTCCAAAGTTGAAACAAAATAATAACATGAAATAAATTCCACAAAGCAACAATATAGGTAGGCCAACAACTTCTATCTCCAAAAATTATCATCTACCATCTAAAAAATTCAAGATGAAAGGGCTTGAACAATGAGTGAATCTAGGACCAAGCAGACTAAGCACGAAGGCAAAACCAAAACAAATGTTTGAAAGTCTCAAAACGACCACAAGTTGAACACTTAGGATTAGGAAGACCAATCCTACTAAGTCTCTCTAATAGGAAGCCCTTGATAAATAAGAGACTAGAAAAAAGAAGTAATCTTGGGTTCAAGGTTAGATTACCATATATGGTTCAGATGAGCAATCCAAGTATATGAGGTGGAATGAGTCTGCCATCTCTCATTAAGTTTATCAACACCAGGGGCAAATAATATTAAGAAGTTGATAAAGTAAGGAAGAAGAGTAGTTCTTGAAAGGAGTATCCACATTCTAGTTCTGATCCCTCCCCCAAGTACTTTGGGGTTGAAGGTCGAGCTTATGAAGCATGACATCAGGTATGAGCTCTTGAATCTTAAGAATAGAAGGAAGATTTAAATTTAGAAGATTAAATTTCCATTTGAGATCATGCCAAGGAATCTAGTATCGAGAGTGCACTAAATCTTTAATATAGCAAATGCCCTTGCGAAACAACCTCAAAGCTTTAATCCTTGGCATATCAACAAGAAGAACTGAAGAGTTAGATAGAATAAAAGACCACTAGATATTTTGAGAATTGAATGAAATACCATTACGAAAATCATCATCAATCCAACGAAGATGAGGTTTCACCGCATCAAAAGCTCACTAAATACTTTTAATAACAAAGGAATCCTAAATCTTAATTGGATCAGAAGTAATTATGAGAGTATGGAGGCAAATATTAGCCCAAGTTTTGCACCCATAAGGTATCAAAACCTTCCAGGCTTCAGGGCCTTCAATAGCTTTAACCACCCACTTATCACATAGATAAATTCTTTACCTATAAATGTCAATGATGCCCATCCCACCCTTATTAGTAGGCGTGCAAAAAATATCCCAAGCAACTCGATGAAAACCACACTAATTCTTCCCCTTCACCCAAATAAAATACCTAAGGAGTCTGACGAACTTATTATAAGAATTCTTAGAGAGGGCCCAACAAGAAGAGTAATAAACAAGGGTGGCAACAATAATATTTGTGCAAACATAAAACTTGTCAGCAAGAGAAAGGGGATTTGAGGCCCAACAAGAAATTTTCTTTTTAATTATGTCAATAACATACTGCCAGAGTTTAGAGGGTGAGTTGTCAAATGTAAATGGATTCCTATGAACTTAAAATACTCACCCCTTTGAAGCCACTGCCATGAAAAATATTGGATCTCGAGGCCTTACAAAAAGTGTCCAAACAAACCAAAGTAGTTGAAACTGAAACCTCATCCTCATTGATAGTGAGAAAAAAATCATCCACATTATTTTATTTATTTTTGAATTAAAATAATATATAATAATTTTTAATTAAAAATAATTATTAATTTTATTTTAAATTGAAAATTAAAATATAAATGTTAAAATTAATATACTAGTACAAAACAAATCCAATTAAGATAAATAGTTTGTTTTATAAAATAAAAACATTTAATAATGAGGCATAGTAAAATTTCCTTTAAAATTGGTACTCAAAGAAGTGTTTTCTTAGTTTCATAATATATGTCTAAATTAACATTAACTTGTCATTTTCGTTTGGAAAGAGTTCATTAATTTTTTAGTTGAATTAGTAGGTTCTTAAGAGAGGCAACAATGCTTTCAATCTCTACAATTTTATCTCACAATTTTGTACTTGCATGAATGGATTCACCTATAATTGGACATCCTTTAGTTGTTCCCCTAGATCTACTAATCTAGATTATTTATGAGATAATTTTTTGAAAAGTACAAATAGTAGAAGAAAAAAAAGTCAAAGTATTGTTTATAGCTTCCCATACCTAATGTAGCAACAATACTGGAGAAACATAATTATAATGGAAAACCCATACATAGCATAGAAACAGGTGTCTAAATGTCTTAAAATATATATTGAAAAACTAAATCCATTCTAAGAGCACAAATTATATTGAAAAACTAAATCCATTCTAAGAGCACAAATTTCTAGGTCATTTTTATGGAAGCATTGTAGGACAAAACTATGAAATTGATTTTCAACTTTATTTTTCTTTTGTATAGAACAAAAAGAAATTATTCTATAATTCAATTTTATTGAAAAATAAATATTTAAAAGAAGACGAAAAAATCCTTTGGTATTTATTTATAGGTCATTTTTATGAAAGCATGGTAGGACAAGACTATGAAATCGATTTCCAATTTTTTTTTTTATTTTGTATAGAACAAAAATAAATGATGCTATGGTTCAATTTTATGGAAAAATAAATATTTGAAGACAAAAACCCCTTAACTATTTAGTCTTTATTTCTAGGTCATTTTTATGGAAGCATGGTAGGACAAGACTATGAAATAGATTTCCAACTTTGTTTTTCTTTTGTATATAATAAAAAGAAATGATGCTATGATTCAATTATATGGAAAAATAAATATTCAAAAAAAGACAAAAATACCTAAACTATTTAGTCCTTATTTCTAGGTCATTTTTATGGAAGCATGGTAGGACAAGACTATGAAATCGATTTTCAACCATTTTTTTTTTGGTCTTTTGTATAGAAAAGCAAATGCTAAGATTCAATTTTATGGAAAAATAAATATTTATAATAAGACAAAAACCTTTTAACTATTTAGTCTTTACAAATAAATTTATGATGAAATATTTTTTAGGTATGTAGTTGAGAAGAGGCATTTGTTTTGGTTTTTCACATTTGAACACTAATTTTATACAAAATAAAATTATTAAACCAATATTATCAATTTATATTCAAATGAGTAAAAAATATATAGTACAACATTTTTATAGAATAGAAGATTATGGATGTGAGCCAAATTGATATACAATGAAGGGAAGCCCCAAAGGTGATTTTATACAATGGATGTGAACCAAATTGATATTAAGTTAAACGTAAAAAGTGTTAAGATATTTCCAATTAAGATTAGAGATATACTAAATATTAATAAACTTTTAAATACCTTTTTCAAAAGTTTGTATGTTAGGACACCATCCTATTATTATTATTTAATTCTTATATTTAATGTAGTAACTTATTTTCAATATGAGAACTCCATTCTAATGATATGTTTTAATATCTTACAATAGTATGTGATAATTGAGGAGCCTAGACAAGTGGGGCTATTTCATATAACTGTTATAAAGAATACCATCGTTATAAAGAATGTAAATATTTTTATTTGGTAGAAGATTTTTGCATGGGTGACACTTTGCTTAAAGCCAACTCTTGAGCATTACGTTAGGGTTGCATGAAGTGTATCTTTAAAAGATAAAGGTACTTAAATAAATGTATCATTTTGCATATTGAATGAAAGTATTGAAGGAGGTTGCCCATTTGAAGAGGCCCATGTTTATCTATGATGATTTGTGAGATTAATATATTTTTGTGTTTACATTTCGTATTGCAGTATTATGTTCTTTCATGAATTTTTGCTTTTATTGAATAGTTATGTGAATGTGCTTAATTGAATTAGAAATTTCTTAACAAGCAGTATGAGAGCACTTTCCAGGGCCATGTTCCACTATGATTGTGATAGTTCTTTCCCTACCATTTTAACTATTAGGTATAATTTTTTTTTTGTGTTTTCATTTTTCTGCTTGTTTCCTTATTAAAAAAGAAAGATAAATCTAATCATTTTTTTTTCCATTAGTATATTAGGTTAGAAAAAATGTGTTCAGAGTTTTACAATATCATAGAGAAGTTGTTGTTGGCTAAGCTAGATTACATGTAAAGTGTCTAGTGAAGTGAGGGGAAATTAGGAATAAATAATAGGGTTTGTTAGTGGTGAGAATAACAATCATAATAGGGTTAATTAGTAATAGACAAGTAGCAATCAAATATAGTCCAAAATTTTTTTGGTAGCTTAGTATTAGTTACCAAATCAATAATAATCTAGATAGGGTCTATTAGTAATAGTTAGGCATAAGTCAAAATATTTAAGATAGAGTTGGCCATGTAGTTATCAGTTACAAAGTTAAACAAAATAGTTGTCAATAATAGACATTGCAAAGCTTGCTTAAGGGGTGTTGAATAAAAGTCAAATTTTTGAGTGAACCAAGACTCCGAGGAAAATGAACAACACTTGAAGATAACACTTCCCTAAAAAATATTATTGTGGAATATAGCTCATTGCGATCATCTCGTCAAGCTAAACAATTTGGTATATAGACTCCGTGCACTTTTTCTAGGGTGTCAAAAATATCATTGTGAGAACTAGCCTACTGTATTCATATTTTTGAGCTTAATCATTTCGATATATAGTACCCGAACAATTTTTTTGTCTCATTACTAAAAATAGTAACTCTTGGAAAGACACTTCTATTTTTAGTAAGTAAATGGGAAGGATTCAAATCATACATAAATGGATAGAGGAACTAGAGGAGCACAAAAGAATTTATAACAAAGAAACTATATGCAACAATTGAGTCTCACACTTAGTAACCTACAAATTCAAATAAAACATTTTGGAAATGAATTTAAATAGATAGGGATCAAATAACTCTTATAAGAAATGACCAGATTATATATAAAGTTGAATTTGAAGAGAGATTCTCAGAGGTTGAAGATCGGTGAAGGAAAGCCCCAAAGGTTTTTGAGAATCTTAATCCAAAAAGAAAAAAGTGGTAGTTTAGGAAGTAAAGAGGAAGGAGTCAATAAGGAAAAATAAGGCTAGCATTCTATTTTGACATAGTTATCCTATTTAAGACACTTAAATTATATTTTTCTAAGTTTAATGGAAGGGACACTAATGGTTGGTTATGTCTAGCAAATGAGTTCTTTGAACTTAATATGTACCTAAATCTTTTTGGGTCACCATGGCATATTTTAACTTTGAATGTGAAGCCTTAAAATTTTATCAATGGTTACAAAACATGACTTAGAACCCTTCTTGGGAAGATTTTGAGTCCCAATTAATCACTTGTTTTGGCCCTAGTGAGTATGAATACTTTATAGGAGCCTTGACCAAATTGAAATAAACCTTCACTATCCATTAATATCATACTCAATTTGAAAATTGGCTAATATAACAAAGGGGTTGAGTGGAGGACTTTTTAATGCTATTTTATTAGTAGATTGAAAGATGATATTAAGGTCGAGGTAAAAATATTTAAATCATAGTCTATGATGCAAGCCATACGATTGGCAATATTACCAAAAGAAAAAAATTTGGTTCAAAAGCTAACCTCTAAATTTTCACAAGCCAAACCCACATTTCCCTCCAAGTTCATATTGAATACTAGCAATATGTATACCCTAGTCAAGCGATTGAGCATAAAGGAAATGGATACCTATTGAGCATAAGGTTTATGTTATATTTATGATGAGAATTATTTACCAGGGCATAAATACGTCCAAAAGAAGTTATTTTTGTTGGATGTAGAAGAATTTGTAAGGAATAAACAACATGATGAATAAGTAGACCCATCAAAGGAAATGTTGGCAATTTTGGGTACTTTGGTTACATTGTTTTTGCTCAAGTGTATAAGTTGTCATTGATGTCAAAAGGCATTTTTGTGTTGATATCAAAAAGAGTGTGATGTCAAAAATATCTTGAGAAAGATTCATTTTTTTAAAGGGTTTTTATTAAAACCATGGTGACAAGGTTAAAGGTTTTTCTTCAAACCATTTGGACTCATTAAGGGTTTTTATTAAAACCAAGCTTAACTTAATGCAAAGGTTTTTACTTCTTGAAAAACCTTGAAGGTCCATGTTTATTATTAATAATTAAATTAACTCAAACCTTTGACAAAGGTCTAAGTTTAATTTATTATTAATAAAATAATAATAATTATTATTTTAATTATTATTAAAGGGTCTTTTAACCCTTAAGCGACGTAGATAAAGTTTTCTTTTGTCGACGTGTTGCCATCGTTGGAGGAGCATCGACGTCAAACAGTTAAGGAGAAATGGCTATATAAGTGGGGATGATTTTCTAAAGTAAAGGCACCATCGATTATTTGGAGTCTTCGATTTGTGTTTGCTCTGTATCATTCGAATAGCGCTTGGTGTCTTCAATTTGCGTTTGCTCTATATCATTCAAATAGCGCTTGATGTCTTCGATTTGTGCTTGCTCTGTGTCTTTGAATCTCCAATTGACATCTTTGAAATCGTGCTTGATCTGTGTCTTGGAAACCATGCTTGGCATACTCAAATTTGAGCTTGGGTTGCATCCTTAATTTTTTTGCTTGATGTTAGTGGATTGGCAATTGCACCTGAACTGTGTTTTTCTAGACTGTGTTTGTGAGATGATTAAGGCAAGCATTCAGTGACTTATGTTTTGGACAATGCTAGGAAAATGAATATGTTTTCCATATCCTAAGATCAAGTGAAGATAAAACAAAGGATAGTTTAATATTTCTCTTTCGGGAACTTGTGCTCCAACGATGATGGAGTTTGAGTAAAGGCGCTTGCTAGGCAGAGATACAGGTTTCAAATCACGTCGAGTGCATTTTTCCTTTTGTTGCGATGCACAAAGGAGAGCAGCTGTGATTTGGCTACATAAGTAGAGGAGAATGTGCTTTAGTGCTTATAGTGGTGGCTCCTCATTTCTCCTAAGGTTGGAGAACTAAGTATTGCCAAGGTAAATCCTTTTATTGTTGACTTGGGATATTTGAGTTGATTTGATCAAGAATTATTGATGGTGGTATAAGGTTAAGTTGTAATCTTTGTTTTGACATTGTTATTATTAATGCTTGATGCTTATGTGGAGTAATAAGGTGTAAAGAGATTTTACTTTGTATGTATATTATATTTTTGGTGGTTAATATTAAGTTGGAGTAATAAGGTGTTATTTTGGATCTTTATTATTGTGTATTATTGTATAGTTGCTAACTCTAATTGGTGGTAAATTGAGAGTTAATGTTGTGACATTTTTTGAGTTCTCCTTCTTCATCAATGTAAAGGTATGGGCACATTCTTCCATGGTTGTTATTGATTGATGGTTTTCTAAAAATAAGTGTGGAGGGAAAAGGATTTCTACTTGTTTCCTTTTCTTGTGATGATTGGTTGAATGCTTCAAGGTTGATGTTGAGTTGAATGGTGTTGGTTGACTAAACCTTGTTTGATGAGCATTGTTGTTGAAACCTTAATTGTTGGTGAAAAGAATATGAGTATCATTGTTATATGAGATATTGCATGGTTGGCAATTGTTGGGTTGTGTTTCATGTTCTTGAGAAAAAAATACTACATCTATCTTATTCTTTTGAGATTTGAGATTGAGTTGAGATTGATATTGGGAGTTAAGTATAGAACATATTGAGTCTCTAACAATTCTCTTTATGTTTCTATGAGATTTGAGATTGAGATTGGGAGTTAAGTATAGAACATATTGAGTCTCTAACAATTCTCTTTATGCTTCTATGAGGTTGATGAATCACATTGGGTCTCTAACAATTCTCTTTGTGGGTTCATGCTAAGCAAGTTTTTCTTGGTGAGCTTGCTGAGGTTTTGGACAGGTTCCGGTGGGGACTTGTGAGCAAGTTTTTGGACAGGTTCTGGTGGAGACTTGTGAGCAGATTTGGATAGGTCCTAGCAGAGGACTTGTGAACTAATTTTGAGAGTTCTATCAGAGAACTTGAGGATAGAGGTGCATTGGTTCTTTGAGAAGAACCTGAGGACAAATTTGGCAAGTCTTTGAGAAGGCTTGTGTGTAGAGGATTAATTTTTTCAAGTGTTAGACAGATCTGACAGATAGAGGAAGACTTGTACTAGACCGACTGACTATGTTTGGTACAGAGTTGCTGAGCTACTATGGACGTGATCATAGAAGGCAGAGGTCTCTTAGGCTAAGCATTGAGGACATGAGGTCTTCAGTGGAAAGGAGTTCCACGTGCTGGCAAGAGGTAAAGGCAGTTGATCTTCTGAGGGATCATTTCTAGAGTAGAGGGGAAGGTATCTCTTTTGAGCAGAGGCTCATAAATTCATATAGAGGGGAAGGTATCTCCTTTGAGCAGAGGCTCATAAATTCAGATTGGGAGAAGGTATATCCTTTGGGTCGAGGCTCATAAACATTGTAATTGGGAAGGTTTCCCAAAGAACTTTGAGATAACTTTTAGAGAAAAGTTTTGTGGATGTAGCCTAGGCTTTCTGGGTGAACCACGTTAAAATTGGTGTCACTTTGTGGATGATATTATGCTTTGTTTTGATATTGCTTTGGGTATATTGCTTTACTATTTTGAAGTATAAAGGAAAAAGTAAAAATAGGTCTTATACTGTTCACCCCCCCTCTCAGCATAAGCTTGTGTTCTTCAATTGGTATCAGAGCGGGTGCCTTCGAAAAGTTTAACAGCTTGAAGGAAAAGCCAGTAAAGAACACAATGGATTATTCAAGTGGTAATGCAACACCTATTCTTGATGGATTAGATTTTGGTCTTTGGAGTGCAAGGATGAAGATTCATCTAATGGCACTTGGGAATGAGGTTTGGGAAGTGATTGAAGACGGGTACACCATTCATGAACATGGTCCTTATACTAAAGAAGACAGGCTCCTACATCATAGAAATTCAAAAGCAATGAATGCAATCCTAAAAGGTTTACAGAAGGCAGATATTACCAAGGTGATTCACTACAAGACAACTAGTGAAATGTGGAAACAGTTGAAGGTGGTTCACACAGGTGATGTAAATGTCTGAAAGGCTAAGTTGAGACACTTCAAAGGTATGTTTGAACAACTCAAAATGAATGATGATGAAAATATTAGTGACTACATGCTTCGTATGGATGAAGTTTTTAACTCCATGAAAGACTTAGGTCTTGAGCTTACTGAAAATGATGTTTGTGATAAGATTTTAAGATCTCTTCCTAATAGATTTAGTGAAAATATTTTTGCTATTGAGGAAGCTAAAGATTTGGATAAGTTGAAAAAGGATGAGCTCCATAGTATACTTGCAACATTTGAGTTGAGAACTCAAGTGAAGGTTGATGTCAAGAAAGAGGTAGCTTTCAAGGCTACCAAGAAATCCAAGGGTAAACAACTTCAAGAGAGTGATGAGTCTTCCAGTGATGAAGAGGCATATTACAACAAGAAAGACAAGTTCTCTAGAAAGCACAAAAGCGTGAAAAATATAAGATGTTTCAATTGTGGAAAGTTTGGTCATTATGCTACTAACTGTACTGTTCCCAAGAACGAAAGTGATGAAGATATACAAGATTCTAAAAGCAAGGATTCTAAAAAGCACAAGCATCACAGGAAAAACAAAGATGAGCGCAGCAATCAAGGAAAGAGGGATTCTCACAAGCACAATAAGAATTTATACCTAGACAAAGCAAGTAAGTATTCTAGTAGTGATAGTGAAATTTCTTCAAGTGACACTAAAAATGAGATGTTGTTCATATCAAAAAAAGAGGAAGAACCAAAACATAGATTCATTATCATGAAATGTCTTAGATGTGGAAATTTTGGTCACCTTGAGGATGATTGCACAAATAATGATTTGGTTTCTAGTATGTATGAGGATGCTTCAAAAAACTATAAGGAAGATGCATGTATGGTTTTTGAAAAGGGTAGCACCTCTAGTGATAAGAAATCTGAAAAAGGCTTTGATGATTCAAAAAGCAAACATATAGAGGAAGGTGAAGTAGATCTTAAAGGTGAACTTATTAGTGCTCTTAGTGCTTTGAAAAAGGAAAGAAAGAAGAATTCTAGACTCAAGGATAAGTTAGATGAATGTTGTATGGAGAGAGATGATATTATAGAAAGTCTTGACTTCTCTATAGCTAAGACACAAGAACTCAAGGATGAGTTAGAGTCTAAGGTTCTTGAGTATAGTGAGTTAGAACAGAAAATGGCTTCTTTGAAAGAGGAAACTAAAGAGTACAAGGATAAGCTTCACAACTTTCAAGATAGCTCCAAAAAGGTTAAGTCACTCATCAAAGGTCAAAGAAAGACAACAGATAAAACAGGCCTTGGTTTTGTTAAGACACACAAGGAACAAGCTGGAGAGTCTAGTAAGAGACTCCAAAAGGAAAAGAGTTCTGATGAGGAAAGTATTTCAAATCATGAGTCATTGAATGATAGATGCACAGAAACAAAAAATAGGAAACAGAAAAAGGGGAGAAAGTTTACAGGACCTAGAAATCCATTTACAGGGAAAGTTTAATGGCACATGTTTTGCTTGTCACAGGTTTGGTCACATGGCTTCACATTGCATGACTCAAGTAAGGAAGGTAAATGACAATTTTAGAGGTGGTAATTTCTTTCAAGGGTATTGCTACTCTTGTAAACATTTTGGACACAAGGTAGTTAATTGTAAGGCAAATATCAGGAACAGGTTTGATCAGAACAGGTTTGGTCAGAATAGGTTTGGTCAGAACAGGTTTGTTTAGAATAGGTTTGGCCAGAATAGGTTTGGTCAGAACAGGTTTGGTCAGAACAGGTTTAGTCAAAATAGGTGGATTCAAAGAACAAGTATGCCTAAAAGAAATAACATTGTTACTTGTTATAAGTGCAACAATGAAGGTCACATAGCTAGACAGTGTAGAGCTGAACTTCCAAGGTATAGGAACAGAACAATGGTATGAACAGGTCCAAGGATCAAGGCATGGAAAAGAATAGGAATGATAACAGGGACAGGAAGAGTGACAGGAACAGGAACAGAAATATAGACAAAGAGTTCAAGAGAAGGCCCAACAAGGAAGTTATAGACGCTAATGATGATCAGTGCCTAATGGGAGTTTTACTCCCACCCCATAATTAATCACCTCATCAGGATGTGGGGGAGGGACTAAGCTAAGAGGCTCATTCTTATTCTCGAGCCCCAAATGTGACCCTTTGCCATTGATGACAAAGGGGGAGAGATATGAGTAAGGGGGAGAGCTTCAAAGTGAAGAGGAAAGCTTCAAGTCAGGGGGAGCAAAACTTCAAAGGAAGATTCTCAGTTGTGGGCACAATTGGTCGAGTTTTTAGCATAGTTGGTTTTAGTTTTGGCTCTTGAGAAGTGTTTTCGATAAAGGTTTGCCATCAATGACAAAGGGGGAGATTGTTGGCAATTTTGGGTACTTTGGGTACATTGTTTTTGCTCAAGTGTATAAGTTGTCATTGATGTCAAAAGGCATTTTTGTGTTGATATCAAAAAGAGTGTGACGTCAAAAATATCTTGAGAAATCTTCATTTTGTTAAAGGGTTTTTATTAAAACCACGGTGACAAGGTTAAAGGTTTTTCTTAAAACCATTTGGACTCATTAAGGGTTTTTATTAAAACCAAGCTTAACTTAATGCAAAGGTTTTTACTTCTTGAAAAACCTTGAAGGTCCACGTTTATTATTAATAATTAAATTAACTCAAACCTTTGACAAATGTCTAAGTTTAATTTATTATTAATTAAATAATAATTATTATTATTTTAATTATTATTAAAGGGTCTTTTAACCCTTAAGCGATGCAGATAAAGTTTTCTTTCAAAAACGTGTTGTCATCGTTGGAGGAGCACCGACGTCAAACAGTTAAGGAGAAATGTATATATAAGTGGGGATGATTTTCTAAAGTAAAGGCACCACCGATTATTTGGAGTCTTCGATTTGCATTTGCTTTGTATCATTCGAATAGCGCTTGGTGTATTTGATTTATGTTTGCTCTGTATCATTCGAATAACGCTTGGTGTCTTTGATTTGTGCTTGCTCTGTGTCTTCGAATCTCCAATTGACGTCTTTGAAATCGTGCTTGATCTGTGTCTTGGAAACCATGCTTGGCATACTCGGATTTGAGCTTGGGTTGCATCCTTACTTTTTTTGCTTGACGTTAGTGGATTGGCAATTACACCTGAATTATGTTTTTCCAGACTGTGCTATGAGATGATTAATGCAAGCATTCAGTGACTTATGTTTTGGACAGTGCTAGGAAAATGAATACGTTTTCCATATCCTAAGATCAAGTGAAGATAAAACAAAGGATAGTTTAATATTTCTCTATCAGGCACTTGTGCTCCAATGACGATGGAGTTTGAGTAAAGGCGCTCACTAGGCAGAGATACAGATTTCGAATCATGTCGAGTGCATTTTTCCTTTTGTTGCGATGCACGAAGGAGAGCGGTTGCGATTGGGCTACGTAAGTAGAGGAGAATGCACTTTAGCGCTTATAGTGGCGGCTCCTCATTTCTCCTAATGTTGGAGAACTAAGTATTGCTAAGGTAAATCCTTTTATTGTTGACTTGGGATATTTGAGTTGATTTGATCAAGAATTATTGATGGTGGTATAAGGTTAAGTTGTAATATTTGTTTTGACATTGTTATTATTAATGCTTGATGCTTATGTGGAGTAATAAGGTGTAAAGAGATTTTACTTTGTATGTATATCATATTTTTGGTGGTTAATATTAAGTTGGAGTAATAAGGTGTTATTTTGGATCTTTATTATTGTGTATTATTGTATAGTTGCTAACTCTAATTGGTGGTAAATTGAGAGTTAATGTTGTGACAATTTTTGAGTTCTCCTTCTTCATCAATGTAAAGGTATGGGCACATTCTTCCATGGTTGTTATTGATTGATGGTTTTTTGAAAATAAGTGTGGAGGGAAAAGGATTTCTACTTGTTTCCTTTTCTTGTGATGATTGGTTGAATGCTTCAAGGTTAATGTTGAGTTGAATGGTGTTGGTTTACTAAACCTTGTTTGATGAGCATTGTTGTTGAAACCCTAATTGTTGGTGAAAAGAACATGAGTATCATTGTTATATGAGATATTGCATGGTTGGCAATTGTTGGGTTGTGTTTCATGTTATTGAGAAAATAATACTACATCTATCTTATTCTTTTGAGATTTGATATTGAGTTGAGATTGATATTGGGAGTTAAGTATAGAACATATTGAGTCTCTAACAATTCTCTTTATGTTTCTATGAGATTTGAGATTGAGATTGGGAGTTAAGTATAGAACATATTGAGTCTCTAACAATTCTCTTTATGCTTCTATGAGGTTGATGAATCACATTGGGTCTCTAACAATTCTCTTTGTGGGTTCATGCTAAGCAAGTTTTTCTTGGTGAGCTTGCTAAGGTTTTGGATAGGTTCCGGTGGGGACTTGTGAGCAGGTTTTTGGACAGGTTTTGGTGGGGACTTGTGAGTAGATTTGGACAGGTCCTAGCAGAGAACTTGTGAGCTGAGTTTGAGAGTTATATCAGAGAACTTGAGGACATAGGTGCATTGGTTCTTTGAGAAGAACCTGAGGACAGATTTGGCAAGTCTTTGAGAAGGCTTGTGTGTAGAGGATTGATTTGTTCAAGTGTTGGACAGATCTGACAGACAGAGGAAGACTTGTATTAGACCGACTGATTGTGTTTGGTATAGGTTGCTGAGCTATTGTGGATGTTATCATAGAAGACAGAGGTCTCTTAGGCTAAGCATTAAGGACAGGAGGTATTTGGTGGAAAGGAGTTCCATGTGCTGGCAAGAGGTAGAGGCAGTTGATCTTCCGAGGGATCATTTCCGGAGCGAGAGGGAAGGTATCTCCTTTGAGCAGAGGCTCATAAATTCAGATAGAGGGGAAGGTATCTCCTTTGAGCAGAGGCTCATAAATTCATATTGGGGGAAGGTATCTTCTTTGGGCCGAGGCTCATAAACATTGTAATTGGGAAGGTTTCCCAAAGAATTTTGAGATAACTTTTAGAGAAAAGTTTTGTGGACGTAGCCTAGGATTTCTGGGTGAACCATGTTAAAATTGGTGTCACTTTGTGGATGATATTGTGCTTTGTTTTGATATTGCTTTGGGTATATTGCTTTACTGTTTTGAAGTATAAAGGAAAAATTAAAAAGAGGTCTTATACTGTTCACCCCCCCTCTCAGTATAAGCTTGTGTTCTTCAGGAAAAACCTTAGGATAAGTGTGAAACACAAGAAGAACCATAGCCAAAAATATCTATCCAAGCACTTGTAGGAATCTTGATACCTTAGATAATGAAGGTGGTAGGATTATTCAAAGGGCAACATCTTAAAATTCTCATTGATTTAGACAGTATGCATAACTTTATTAATCTCAAAGTGGTCAAGCATGCAAATCATTGCATATATTATTGCAACCACTTTGAAATGATGGTGGCAAATTGATAGAACATTACCTTGCAAGGTAAAATATTATAATGTTAGTTTGAAGACAAAACTTATATGTTTGATCTTCAACTAGGATGATGTGATGTTGTACTAGGGGCATAGTGTCTAGGTGCCTTAGAAACTATAGCATAGAAATTTATGTATTATGGATATAGTTCTCATAGAATGGTAAGTCCTACACTCTCCATGGTTTACCAATAGTATCTCCATAGATTATCAGTTTGACCATTATAGAGAAGTTTAAAAAATCCTTACGTGGGATCGTAGCTCAATATTTGCACTTCAATCATAAAATTTAGAAGAATATAAACCTCAAGATGATTTACAACTCATCCTAACTAAGCATGATGTAGTTTTTGTGGAACTGATAGAATTACCTCCACGTCATTCCCATGATCATGCAATACTATTGGTACCAAGTAGTTTTCCACCTAACATCAGATCCTACTTGTACCACCATCCCCTTAAGTAAAAAATTGAGAAGTTTGTATAAGAATTGGTTAATATAAGAGTAATTTGGCCTAGTAATAGTCCTTATTCATCTCTAATATTTTTGGTTACAAAGAAATATGGATCATGGTAATTGTGCATATATTTTTGTGAGCTCAATAAGGTCACCATTAAGTACAAATTTCCTATCCTAGTGGTGGATGAATTGTTGGATGAGCTACATGGTACACCAATTTTATCCAAGTTGGATCTCTGCTCAGGATATCATTAGATAAGGCTCAAGGAGGAAGATATTTCTAAAAAAATATTTCAACTCATCAGGGTCATTATGAATCTTTTGTCATTCTATTTGGCGTAACTAACTCACCTTCCAAATTATAGAGCCTCATGAATAATGTATTCCACCCATTCATTTGTAAATTTATTTTATTTTTATTTGATGATATTCCAATTTATAGTCACTCTTAGGAGGAGCATCACATTCATTTGGATCAGACTCTATAGATTTTTTCTAAGAAAAACTTTATGCCAAGAGGTCTATGTTTTATTTTGGGATGATGTTAGAATCCTATCATAACGTTATTTTGTAATTCTTATTTTCTTACGTAATGACCCAATTTCAACATGGGAGATTTCATCTATAATGTTATTGTGTAATAATTTGTAATGTATGTGGCAAGTAAGGCACCTAGCCAAGTGAGATAATTTCATGTAACCATTATAAAGATTGTAATTGATGTTTGGCAGAATATTCTAGCTTGAGTGGCATTTTGCATGTAAGCTAACACTTGAGCCTTAGGGTAGGGTTGCATGGAGTTTCTCTTTAAAATATATGGAGCCATGTATGAATGTATATTTTTGCAATTTAATGAAATATTGAAGGAGGTTTTCCCCTAAAAGAGGCCTACGATTCTGAGTTATTTGTGAGATTGTTTCAATTCTGTAATTACTTTCTGCATAGTGCTATTCTATTATTTTATGTATTTTAGTTATTTTACAATATTTTGTGTGAGTGAGATTTATTTTAATTATAGGTTTATAACAAGTGGTATTAGAGTGCTTTTTAGGGCCGAGTTTTGCTATGACTATTACAATTCTTGCCCATCCATTTTTACATGTTAGGTATAATTTTCTTGTGTTTTTCATTTTTGTTTTCCTTTATTAAAAAATCAACAAAAAAGAGAAAAAACAAAAAATACAGTCTTTTTTTATAGTAGTTAAATAGGTTAGAAACCTTGTGCTAGGGTTTTTAAAATGTTGCAAAGGATCTATTGTTGATTGGCTAATCTAGATAGCCCATAAAGAATTTAGTGAAGTGAAGGGCAATTAGGTTTCAATACCCAGGCCTAAGACAATAATCACACACAGAATTGAGCTCCCATGCATATTCGAGTGTATCAAGAAACCATTTAGGCTTAAACAAAACTTTATCCAATAGAAATTTTTTTGGTCTTGTATTACCCATAGTCCATAGGACACAAAAACCCAAATTATTACCCTCATGTACTGTCAAAGAATAAAATAGTGTGCTCAAGGGTATGTGTGGAATCCTCCTTGGGTAGTGGCCTAAAATATTGGTCCGAGCATTATTGTTCGTCACTGCGGTATAACAAAGGGCCTATGGATATTACATACTCCTTTGCCTAGCATATCCTAGTTCTGTTAAAAAATCAACCTACAAAAACAAAAACTTCTTGTTCTACTAAACCTGCATTTACAACCCACTAAACCTGCATTTACAACCCATAAAAGTGAGCATACAAAAAAGGACTTCCCTATAATAGAAGAATAAAATTTTGCATGTACCAAATAGTCTACAAGTGTTTGTGATAGTAAAAAATATTCCAGTACCATTCAGGTCAATACAGTAATAGTTGGGTCAGTGATAGTAATAGTCAAGTCAATAGTGGCAGTAACAATAAAAATTTATTGGTTGTCAATGTCATTAAAAAAACCATCAATATCAATAACTATATAGTACAAAGAATCCCAAGATCAATAAAGTGAATAGTGTTAGTAACTGTAGTATAGGTGATAGGAACAGAGATAGAGCAGTGACAAGGTGGTTAGTAGATAGAAGCATAGGTCAAATATAGTTGACCTAGTACTCAAATTTTAAACCCAATATCCAAATAAAAAACTAACCACACTAGTAGACTCATCAAAACAAAGGATAAAAAATTAATTCAAGGGTGTCCAAAACTAGTGTTGAGATATATAGCTTATTCTAATCATTATTCCAAGCCGATAATTTTTATATAGAACACCCAAGCATTTTTTTGGACTTCTTACTAAAAATAGTAACTCCTGTAACTATACTTCTATTTTTAGTAATTTAGTGAAAGAGGTTCAAGATTCTCCAAAATGGCTACTAGAACTCATGGACATAAAAAAGAGATACACCAAACCACCTCATTGTTGGAATACTTGAAAATATCCCTTGATAACATTACCCAAGAAAATAAATCCATGAGGGAAGAGCTTCAAGGCTTTAGAGATGATTTACTTCGAAGAACAATTTGAAGAACACAAGCTTATACTGAGAGGGGGGGTGAACAGTATAAGACCACTTTTTACTTTTTCCTTCAACTTAACTTTTAATACAATATTATGTAGTGTATAGAAAGCAGTATCAAGCAAAAATCAAAGCAATACAGAAAACACCATCCACAATAGAGACACAATAATTTACGTGGTTCACCCAAGGTGGGCTACTCCACGGATAAAATTTTCACTAAAATTTTGTCAACCAAATCTGGGAAAACCTTTCCCGATTACAATGTTTATGGGTACCAACCCAAAGGAGACACCAATCCCCTAACTCTACTCTCGTTGGTGATCCTCTAGAAGACCTTTGCCTCTACTACCCTTAGCAAGTGGAACTCTATCCACAGAAGACACCTATCTTCCCTGCTCTGGCTGGAGACCTTTGTCCTCAACTCTATCACCTCAAAGCTGGTCCTCGAAAATGCACTAAACACAGTCCTTCGGTCTAGCACAAATGTCCTCTATATTTTTCTATGATCTGCACCAAACACAGTCCTTCGATCTGGCACAAGTCTGCCCTATTCCTCTTTCTCTGGTCTGCACCAAACACAGTCCTTCGATCTGGCACAAGTCTATCATCAAATCTCTTTCTATTCTATTACAGCTGCATTTGGTCAAAACCAAATTTTGCACTGACTGCGCAAACACAACAGCACTCGATTGAACATCAACTTATGCACCTCTACGCAATCACAACAACACAATCTTTGCACACTTTGCTTTTCGATGATTGAACTTCTCCCCTGCACTCTATCTATGAATATTGCACTTCGAACGCACACTTCGATCAATGCCAAATATCTTCAAATAGCCCTCCTTTTATACTAACATAATCAAGATCTAAACCTTGGTCTTAGTTGGCTGTTATGCAAATGCAAAACCCTAACTCCGTCGGTTGCATGCCCTAATCTTTGTTGGCCCAATTTTAACTCTGTCGGCTTCAACCGCCTCTGTGGTTCAGTAGCTTCTGTCGTGAAACCACAACATGTCGTGATATCATGACATTTTTGTAGCCGTACACTTTTGTTTGGCTATTGTCATGATATCACGACACTTTTGCTTTTTTCTGCCTTGACTACGTTCTTGTCGCGAAATCGTGACACTTCTGTCTTTGCTGACATCATCTTTACTCCTGTCATGAAATCATGACACTTTAGTCTTCTTGGTCTTCTTCTAAGCTTGCACTAGTGAAAACGAAGCATGTCATGAAATTGTGACACTTTCACTGCCTTGAGCTTCTATCTACCTTATACCCGCAAAACTAGAACATGTCATGAAATTGTGATGCTTTCACCTTCGAGCTCTTCCTTCTTGAATTCATCACGAAATTGCAATGCTTCTTCTGTTGAAGACTTGCTAACTATTTTTGTCATGAAATCGTGACACTTTCACCCACTGAATGCTGCCATCTCAACCTGTCATGAAATCATGACACTTTCTACATTCGCAAGCTTTCTTTTCAACCTGTCACAAAATCACAACACTTTCTGCATCCGTACAACTTCTTTGTAGCTTGTTGCAAAATTGTGATGCTTCTCATTTCACCCTCTTCCTTTTGCTGCATGTCACGAAATCGTGACAGTTCTCACTTTGAGATTTTCAACATGTCGCAAAATTGCGATAGTCCTCACTTAGTCTTTTGCAGCATGTTGCAAAATCATGACAGTCCTCACTTAGTATTTTGTAGCATGTCACGAAATTGCAACACTTTTTGATATACTTTATCTCTCTTCAAAATTGTCACGAAATCGTGATAGTTCACACTGCGGACTCTCCCTTCTACATCATGTCGTGAAATCGTGACACTTTTTCGTCCATACAACCTTCCTTGCATTATGTCGCGAAATCGTGACACTTTTCCTTCTTTGCCTTCCTACACTTTTCGAGTCGTGAAAATGCAACATGTCACGAAATCGTGACACTTTCCACCTTGCTCTCTTTCTCTGCCAACACATCATGAAATCGTGACAGTTTTTCAAAAAGCTTTCTCTCTCCTGCCTAAGTCGTGAAAATGCGACATGTCGCGATATCGCGACACTTTTTCAAAAAGCTTTCTCTCTCCTGCCTAAGTCATGAAAATGTGACATGTCGTGATATCACGACACTTTTTCAAAAAGCTTTCTCTCTCCTGCCTAAGTCACGAAAATGCGACATGTTGCGATATCAAGACACTTTTTCAACTTACTTTCTTTCGAACCTGTCAAGCCGAACCTTTAACAAAACACATTATTTTTACATCAAATCAAATTCTTTCAAAAGATTCTTGACATTAATGACAACTAATTCACTTGAGCAAATGCAATGTACTCAAGGTACCCAAAATTGCCAACAATCTCCCCCTTTGTCATTGATGGCAACCCTTTACTAAAAACACGTCTCAGGAGCTAAAAATGAAACCAACTATGCTAACAGTTGAGAATCTCCTTTTGAAGTTTTGCTCCCCCTGACTTGAAGCTTTCCTCTTCACATTGAAGCTCTCCCCCTTACTCATATCTCTCCCCCTTACTCATATCTCTCCCCCTTTGTCATCAATGGCAAAGGGTCACCTTTGGGGTTGGGACTAAGAATGAACCACTTAGCTTAGTCCCTCCCCCACCTCCTGATGAGGTGATTAAAATAGGGGTGGGAGTAAAACTCCCATTAGGCACTGATCATCATCAGTGTCTACAATTTCCTTGCCCGGCCTTTTCTTGAACTTTTTGCCCGCATTCCTGTTTTTGTCACTGTTCTTGTTCTTGTTCTCATCCCTGTCCTTTTTCATGCCTTGATCCTTGGACCTGATCATGAAACTGTTTCTATTTTTGTACCTTGGAAGATCAACTCTACACTATCTAGCTATGTGACCTTCATTGTTGCACTTATAACAAGTAACAATGTTATTTCTTTTAGGCATACTTGTTCTTTGAATCCTCTTATTTTGACTAACCCTGTTCCAGTTATTAGCCTTGCAAAAAATTGCCTTATGCCCAAATTGTTTACATGAGTAGCAATACCCTTGAAAGAAATTACCACCTCTAAAATTGTCATTTATCCTCCTTACTTGAGCCATGCAATGTGCAGCCATGTGACCAAACCTGTAACATGCAAAACATCTACTATGAAATTTTCCTTTATACGACCTCTTGGGTCCTAAGAACTTCTTCGCATTCTGAATTTCATTTTCTATTTCTACACATCGATCACTCACAGAATCATGTTCTGAAGTACTTTCTTCATTAGAACTCTGTTCCTTTTGGACTCTCTTGCTAGATTCCCCAACCTGTTCTTTGAGCGGTTTAACAAAACCAAGACCTATTTTATCTGTTGGATTTCTTTGACCTTTGATGAGAGACTTAACCCTTTTGGAGCTATCTTGAAACCTGTACAACTTATCCTTGTATTCTTTAGTTTCCATTTCCAGAGAAGCCATTTTCTGTTCCAACTCATTATACTCAAGAATCTTAGACTCTAACTCATCCTTGAGTTCCTGTGTTTTAGCTATAGATAAGTCAAGACTTTCTATAAGATCGTCTCTCTCCATACAACATTCATATAACTTAATCTTGAGTCTATCATTCTTCTTTCTTTCCTTTTTCAAAACACTAAGAGCATTATTAAGTTCACTTTCAAGATCTTTTATTTGTTTGCTTTCTAAATCCTCAAGGCCTTTTCTAGATTTCTTATCACTAGAGGTGCTATCTTTTTCAAAAACCATACAAGCATCTTCTTGATAGTTTTCTGAAGCATCCTTATACATATTGGAAACCAAATCATTATTTGTACAGTCATCCTCAAGGTGCCCAAAAATTCCACATCTAAGACATTTCATGATAATGAATCTATGTTTTGGTTCTTCCTCTTTTTCTGATATGAATAACATCTCATTTCCATCATCACTAGAAGAACTTTCACTATCACTGCTAGAACACTTACTTGCTTTGTCTAGGTAGAAAATCTTCTTGTGCTTGTGAGAATACCTCTTTCCGTGATTGTTGTGCTCATATTTGTACTTCTTGTGATGCTTGTGCTTTTTAGAATCCTTGCTCTTAGAATCCTATATATCTTCATCACTTTCATTCTTGGAAATAGTACAGTCAGTAGCATAATGACCAAACTTCCCACAATTGAAACATCTTATGTTTTTCATGCTTTTGTGTTTTCTAGAGAACTTGCCTTTCTTGCTGTAATATGCCTCTTCATCACTAGAAGACTCATCACTCTCTTGAATCTGTTTGCCCTTTGATTTCTTGGTAGTTTTGAAAGCTGCCTCTTTCTTGACATCAATTTTCACTTGAGTTCTCAGCTCAAATGCTACAAGAATACTATGGAGCTCATCCTTTCTCAACTTATCTAAATCTTTAGCTTCCTCAATAGCAGAAATATATTCACTAAATCTATTAGGAAGAGATCTTAAAATCTTATCACAAACATCATTTTCAGCAAGCTCAAGACCTAAGTCTTTCATGGAGTTAACAACTTCATCCATACGAAGCATGTAATCATTAATATTCTCATCATCATTCATATTGAGTTGTTCAAACATACCTTTGAAATGTCTCAACTTGACCTTTTTGACATTTGCATCACCTGTATGAACCACCTGCAACTGTTTCCACATTTCACTAGCTGTCTTGCAATGAATTACTTTGGTGAGATCTGCTTTCTGTAAGCCTTTCAGGATTGCATTCATTGATTTTGAATTGCTGTGATGTAGAAGCCTATATTCTTTAGTATACGGACCATTTACAAGAATAGTGTACCCATATTCAATCACTTCCCAAACCTCATTCCCAAGTGCCATTAGATGAACCTTCATCCTTGCACTCCAAAGACCAAAATCTGATCCATCAAGAATAGGTGCTGCATTTTCTCTTGAATAATCCATTGTGTTCTTATCAAGCTTTTCCTTCAAGATATTTAAACTTTCTGAAGGAACCCACTCTAATACCAATTGAAGAACACAAGCTTATACTGAGAGGGGGGGGTGAACAGTATAAGACCACTTTTTACTTTTTCCTTCAACTTAACTTTTAATACAATATTATGCAGTGTATAGAAAGCAGTATCAAGAAGAAATCAAAGCAATATAGAAAACACCATCCACAATATAGACATAGCAATTTACGTGGTTCACCTAAGGTGGGCTACTCCACGGATAAAATTTTCACTAAAATTTTATCAACCAAATCTGGGAAAACCTTTCCCGATTACAATGTTTATGGGTACCAACCCAAAGGAGACACCAATACCCTAAATCTGCTCTGGCTGGTGATCCTCTAGAAGACCTCTGCCTCTGCTGCCCTTAGCAAGTGGAACTCTATCCATAGAAGACACCTATCTTCCCTGCTCTGGTTGGAGACCTCTGTCCTCAACTCTATCACCTCAAATATGGTCCTCAAAAATGCACTAAACACAGTCCTTCGATATAGCATAAATGTCCTCTATCTTTTTCTCTGATCTGCACCAAACACAGTCCTTCGGTCTGGCACAAGTCTGTCATCTTCCTCTTTCTCTGGTCTACACCAAACACAGTCCTTCGGTCTGGCACAAGTCTGTCCTCAAATATCTTTCTATTTTGTTACAGTCGCATTTGGTCAAAACCAACTTTTGCACTGACTACGCAAACACAGTAGCACTCGATCGAACATCAACTTATGCACCTCTGTGCAATCACAGCAACATAGTCTTTGCACACTCTACTTTTCGATGATCAAAATTCTCCCCCACACTCTATCTACGAATATCTCACTTTGAACACACACTTCGATCAATGCAAAATCTCTTCAAACAGCCCTCCTTTTATACTAACATAATCAAGATCTAAACCTTGGTCTTAGTCGACTGTTATGCAAATGCAAAACCCTAACTCTGTCATTGCATGCCCTAATCTTCATCGACCCAATTTTAACTCTGTCGGCTTCAACCGCCTCTGTGGTTTAGTAGCTTTTGCCATGAAACCACAACATGTCATGATATCGTGACATTTTTGCAGTCGTACACTTTCATTTGGCTATTGTCACGATATCACGACACTTTTGCTTTTGTCTGCCTTGACTACGTTCTTGTCACAAAATCGTGACACTTTTGTCTTTGCTGATGTCATCTTTACTCTTGTCACAAAATCATGACACTTTAGTCTTCTTGGTCTTCTTCTAAGCTTGCACTAGTGAAAATGGAGCATGTCATGAAATCGTGACACTTTTGCTGCCTTGAGCTTCTCTCTACCTTATACCTATGAAACTGGAACATGTCACAAAATCATGATGCTTTTGCCTTTGAGCTCTTCCTTCTTGAATTCATCATGAAATCGTGACGCTTCTTCTGTTGAAGACTTGCTAACTGTTTCTATCACAAAATCGTAACACTTTCTCCCACTGAATGCTGCCATCTCAACCTGTCACGAAATCATGACACTTTTTGCATTCACAAGCTTTCTCTTCAACCTGTCATGAAATCGTGACACTTTCTACATCCGTACAACTTCTTTGTAGCCTATTGCAAAATCGTGACGCTTCTCATTTCAGCCTCTTCCTTTTGCTGCATGTCGCGAAATCGTGACAGTTCTCACTTCGAGCTTTTTAGCATGTCGCAAAATCGTGACAGTCCTCACTTAGTCTTTTGTAGCATGTCACGAAATCGTGATAGTCCTCACTTAGTATTTTGTAGCATGTCATGAAATCATGACACTTTTTGAGATACTTTATCTCTCTTCGAACTTGTCATGAAATCGTGATAGTTCACACTGCGGACTCTCCCTTCTGCATCATGTCATGAAATCGTGACACTTTTTCGTCCATACAACCTTCCTTGCATTATGTTGTGAAATTGTGACACTTTTCCTTCTTTGCCTTCCTGCACTTTTCGAGTCACAAAAATGCGACATGTCACGAAATCGCGACACTTTCCACCTTGCTCTCTTTCTCTGCCAACATGTCACGAAATCGCAACAGTTTTTCAAAAAGCTTTCTCTCTCCTGCCTAAGTCGCGAAAATGCAAAATGTCACGATATCGCGACACTTTTTCAAAAAGCTTTCTCTCTCCTGCATAAGTCACGAAAATGCGACATGTCGCGATATCGCGACACTTTTTCAAAAAGCTTTCTCTCTCCTACCTAAGTCATGAAAATGCGACATGTCGCGATATCGCGACATTTTTTCAACTTACTTTCTTTCGAACCTGTCAAGCCGAACCTTCAACAAAACACATTATTTTTACATCAAATCAAATTCTTTCAAAAGCTTCTTGACTTCAATGACAACTAATTCACTTGAGTAAATGCAATGTACTCAAGGTACCCAAAATTGCCAACACAATTTGTAGATGTTGAGTCTAAATTGCAAGGTGGTCCAAGAAGTTCTGAGTACCATACTGAACAATATGATCAAGTTAAATGAAGAAAAATAAATTATTCTCACCCTCACTATGAACATGATCCTACCTTTAATATGCCTAAATTAGACTTTCCTAAGTTCAATGGGAAGGACACAAATGGGTGGTTGTGTTGTGTCGATCAAAATTTTAAACTTGAAAAGGTCTCTAGATATTATTGGGTTCAAATGGCTTCCTTCTACTTGGAATCTAAAGCTTTAAAATGGTACCAATGGTTGTAAAACACAACTCCTAATCCTTATTGGGAAGAATTTGAGTCTCAATTACTCACTCGATTTATCCCTAGTGAGTATGATGACCTTACAAGAGCATCGACAAATTTGAAATAAACTTCTACAATTCAAGATTACCAAATGCAATTCAAGAAAATCCATCAAAACTAGGGGATTGAATTAAGGGTTCTTTATGAGTTTTTTCATTAGCGACTTGAAGGATGATATCTACGTCGACGTCAATATATTTAAACTATAAACCATGATGTAGGTTATCAGTTTGATCTGGATGGCTAAATCCAAATTTTTAGCTTAAAGGTAGCCATATAAATTTTCACAAGCTAGACCCTCCTTTCCTCCTAAATTACAAAATCATAATGAAAATAAAATTGTTGCATCCAAATGTCTAACTACCAAATAAATTGATGCGCGATGCACCCAAGGGTTGTGCTACAATTATGATGAAAAGTATGCTCACATGCATAGGTGTGACCAAAAGAATTTGTTCCTCATAGATGTTGATGAGCCTGAAACTAGGTACCAAAGTGATGATGACACAAAACCAATAGAGTAAGCACCCCAAATTGAGGAATAAATCTAAGAAGAACCACAAGCTAAAAATTTTATTCATTCTCTTGTTGGAATTACTACTTCCCAAACCATGAAAGTTGTGGGATTTTTTAAAGATCTACATCTTACCATCCTAATTGATTCTGGTAGTACACATAAGTTTATTGATCCATGCATTTCCAGGCAGACTAATTGTTACATACACACATGTAATTCCTTTGAGGTTATGGTAGCCAATGGAGGGACCTTACCTTGCAAAGGTAAATGTCATAATGTTAAAGTAAAAATTAGAGTATATGAGCTCAAACAAGATATGTTTTCTCTTCAATTAGGGGGATGTGATATCATGTTGGGAGCTCAATGGTTGGGCACATTGGAAACCATCTCATGGAAATTTGTTGAGCTCTAGATGCAATTTTCATAGAATGGATAGTCCTATACTCTCCATGGTTTAAAAGTAGGGTCTTCATAGATTATCACTTCAAATCGTACAAAGAAGTTGAAAAAATCTTCTTGAGAAGTCATAGCTCAAGTATTTGCGATCCAACCTCATAATTTTGAGGTGGATTCTATTCCCATAGATTTGTAACTTATTTTGGCCAAGCACAATTCTATTTTTACCGAACCATCAAAATTGCTACTTCGTTGTTTTTATGACCATGTTATTCCATTGTTACCTATAAATACACCATCAAACATCAAACTGTACCAGTATCCTCATGCTATTAAGTCAAAAATCAAGAATTCAGTACATGGATTATTAAAATTTAATGTCATTAGGATGAGTAACAATTCTTGCTTTGCTCTAGTATTATTGATACAAAATAAATATGGGCCTTGGTGATTATGTATTGATTACCATGAGCTTAATAAGCTCACCATCAAGGATATATTTCCTATTCTGGTGGTGGATGAGTTACTGGATGAGTTGCAAGGGACTATGTATTTATCCAAATTAAACCTTCACTTTGGGTACCATTAGATTATGCTCAAGGATGAAGATATTCCCAAGACTACTTTCCATACTAATGAAGGTCACTATGAATTTTTGGTGATACCATTTGGCTTGACTAATGCTACTTCCACATTTTAAAGCCTCATGAACAACATTGTTCACCCATTCCTTTAAAAATTCATCCTAGTTCTCTTTGATGATATTTTGGTTTATAGTCGCTTATGGGAAGAGAACCTTGTCCATGTGGATAAAACTTAAAGTTTTTGGTAAAACATCAAATTTATACTAAGCAGTCCAAATGTTCCTTTAGGTTGACGAAAGTGGAGTATTTGGGATACATTGTCACCAAATATGGTGTCAAATTTGACCCCAAGAAAATCTAGGTGGTTTAGGATTAGCTGAAACCCCACACTCTCGAAGGTCTTCAAGGAATTTTAGGGCTTACATATTATTACCACAATTTTGTTTGTAATTTTGTAAAATTGTAGCTCCTCTCACATCCATGTTAAAGAAAGACTCTTTTACTTGGATGGGACCTATTGAATAGGCTTTCCTAGAGTTGAAGCACACTATGACCACCACACTAGTCTTAGCTATGCCAAAATTTTCTAAGCCTTTTATAATTGAAAGTGATGCTTCTGGTCATGGTATTGGTGCAATGTTGATGCAAGAAGGGAAGCCCTTGGCTTTCACTAGTGAAGCACTCTCTAGTCGTAATCAGGTAAAATTTATTTATGCTAAGGAGATGCTAGAAATTCTGCATGTGGTAATCCATTGGTCATTGTATCTCATTGGGAATAATTTCTTTATTAAAATTGACCATTAAAGTCTCGTATAAATTTTGGAACAACAGGTTTCCACCCTCGAACAACAAAAATGGGTTTCTAAGCTCATGGGCTATGATTATCATATCACTTATAAGAAAAGCAAGGATAATATTGTAATCTATGCCCTCTCTCACCAATTTGAGGCTTACAGTATGTTATGTGTCATTTCTTCATCCATATCATAGTGGATCGATTGCTTACAACATGAGGTACTTCAGGATTTGAGCTTAAAAAATTTGGTTATCTCCCTCCACATTGAGCCTACTTCATGCCATGGATACATTTGAGATGACCATAATTTTTGTTATCACCAATGGCTTATTTTTCCCCACATATTTCCCCTCTAGAAACTTCTCATGAAGAAACTGCATGCTACCCCATATGCAAGCCATTCAAAATTTCTCAAAATATATGAACGACTTAATGCTGAACATTTTGAGTCAAAGTTATCATTGATGTCAATAAATAAGCTACCATTGATATAAAAAGGTCAAGAGGAACAATACAAAGATTAAAGACAAAAGAACTTAATAATATTTTTAATATTATGTGGAAGCATAAGTTAATAGGATTTTCATTAAAACCATGGTTGAGCAAAAATAAAAGGTTTTTCATAAAAACCCAAGGAATCCCAAGGAGGTTTTAATATTTATTTAATAAAATATTTAAATTCAAATTGAGTTTAAATTTTATAAATAAATATTATTTATACAAAGTGGTAAAATCAAAGAAGGCTTTGATAAAGCCAAAAGGATTTAAAAGTTAATTTATAAAATTTAAATTATAAAAAATTTAAATAATTTATAAATCAATTATTCAAATTTTGAAGGCACCGACGTTCAAAATTAAAGGAGGAAATTAGTATATATACTATATGACTTAGTGACATTTAAATCATCCTTCTTTAAAAATAATAAAGTGTGCAATTGTTGTTGTGAGAATTCATGCGAGGAAGAAGACAAACACCTTGTCTTAAGCACCATAGAAAGTGTTAAGATTGTCATGGGCTAAACCGTCATATCCACCATGGCAGCGTGGCCTAGTGGCAAGTGGATGAAGTGTTAAGGTGTTTATGGGTGGAGTGATCTGTGATTGATTCACGATGGCATAATTTGGTATGTGTGTTTTGAAGTGTCAAGGAAGCGACGCATAATTTTTTATTTTGGTGCATGAGGAGAGTAATATAAAGCACATTGTGCTCTTGCTCTCCAAATGATCACCTAGCTCATGCAATGGTTGGAGTCATGGCTAGGGCACTGGAAGAGGCAGTGTCGTGAGTTCGAGTCCCACCAAGGCAAAGGTAATAAAATTTTTAATGTGTTGTGATGCCTAAGGTTTTGACGTAATGTCCTAGGGAGTTTAAAGGGTTAGTTAAAAAGGTTTTTAATTAATCATTATTTTTGGTTAATTGGAGGAATAAGGAGTTGGCTTTATTTTTAAATAAAGTATTTTTGACATGTTGGTTTATTGAAGATTTATAGTATTGAGAAGACTTATTATCATCGAGTTATTTTGAAAAGGATATTGTATTGACATTATTTCTGTTATTAAAATATTATTTTAATAGGAATATTATAAGGTATATTTGGTCAATCATTTATATATATGTTGATGGATGCTTTATTTAAGATGGACTGATAAGGTGTATGTGTTCTTTGATATTTGCATTGTATATTTGAGATAGTTTATCATCCTCTAAATCCTTTGAGATTGGTAAAGAAGTATTTGTGGTTGTGGCAAATATTTGAGGTTTCTTCATCATCAAGAAAAATGTGTGAGCATATTCTTCCATAGTTGAGTTGATTGGTTGGTTTTCTGGAAAATAAGTTTGGAGTGAAAATGACTTGATTAGAGTTTCCTTATTGAATGTGTTGAGTTAATGCTTCAATATTTTCTAGAATAAAGAGTTGTAGTTAAAACCTTGTTCTATAAGCATTGTTGTTGAAGCCATTTGTTGTGTGAAGAACTTGAACTAGGGTTTGAAAAGAACATGAGTATCATTGTTATGTGAATATTGTTTTATGAGCATTGTTGTTGAAGTGACTTGTTGAGTGAATAACTTGAACTATGTTTTGAAAAGAACATGTGTATTATTGTTATGTGAGAGTGATTGATAAGCATTGTTGGAAAAATTTTGAGTAAAGGATCATATGCTTGGACTAGGGTTTGTAAGCAAGGATTGTTTCATTGAGTTATTGGTTGAGTAGATTTTTTTGAGCCTAGCCAAGTGGATGTGTGAAGTGATTGTTCAAGTTCCATAAAATAAACTATTCTATATTCTGAATTGATTTGAGAAAGTTGTTGAGTATTGAGTTGAAGCATATTAAGTCTCTAACAATTCTTTATATGTTTTTGAAAGAGTGATTGAAAGTGATTGAGTATTGAGATGAATGTGAAGCATAATGAGTCTCTAAAAATTCTCTGTATGTTTCTAAAAGAGTGATTGAATGTGATTGAGCATTATGATGAGTATAGAGCATATTGAGTCTCTAACAATTCTCTTTATGTTTCTCTCATATTGAACAAGTTCTAGTGTGGACTTATTGAGTAGATTTAATGGAAGTATTTGAGAAGACTTATGAACAGATTTGGGTAAGATTTTTTGAAAGCTTAAAATACAGATTGAGAGTTTACTTGGATAATTTTTTGTGAGAACTTATTGAGCATATTAGACAAGTTCTAGAGAGGACTTGAGGACATATTGGTGTGAGATTTTATGGAATATTACAAATCCGATTTAAGATAAGTCTTTGAGAAGATTTGAGAGAAGAGTTGATTGATTGATTTGTTCAAACCTTGAGTTAAGGTTTGAGGCAAATCCAATAAAGTTGATTTGAGATTGAGTCAAGCTTTGAGTTAACGTTTGAGGACAAATATTGAGGATAGATTTATGCTATATCAAAGGATTGTTTTTAGTGCAGATTCAAGGACAAAGTTTGGTGCAGATTTGATGATAGATTTGTACCATAACAGAGACAAATATTGAGGATAGATTTGTTTTAGACCGAAGGACTATGTTTAGTGTATATTTGAGATAGATATTTAGAGGTGATAGAGATCTCCAGCTAGAGCAGGGAAGACATGTGTCTTCTATGGATAAAATTCCATTTGCTAAGGGCAGTGGAGGTAGAGGTATTCTAAAGGATCACTAGCCAGAGCAGAGATTAGGATATTGGTATATCCTGAAGATAGATATCCATGAATTTGATTTAGGGGATTGGTTTCTCCTTTGGACATATGTCCATAAACATTATAATAGGGAAAGGATTCCCAAGATATTGGTTGAGAAAATTTTAGTGAAATATATTCTCCATGGAGTAGCCCACATTGGGTGAACCATGTAATTTGTGGTGTCTCTATTGTGTGTGGTGATTTTTGCATTGCTTTGATTAGTACTATTGATATTTCTATCTATACATTGCATAATATTGATTGAGAAAGAAAAGTAAAAATTGGTATTATACTGTTCACCCCCCTATCAGTATAAGCTTGTGTTATTCAATTGGTATAAGAGTGGGTTCCTTCGAAAGAGTTTAACAACTTGAAGGAAAAGCTTACAAGAACACAATCGATTCTAAGAATGGATCATCAGATAATACAACACCAATATTTGATGGAAGTGATTATATATATTTGAGTTTGAGAATGAATATTTGTCTGAAGGCATTTGGCAATGAAATTTGGGAATCAATTAAAAATGGATACAACCCCTCAGTTGATCCACCTGTAGATAAGGAAGGTAAGCTTATACAATATTATAATTCAAAAGCAATGAATGCAATTTTGAGAGGTTTGCATATAACAAAGTCCATACAAGTTATGCATTGTCAAGATGTAAAAAAAAAGTGGAATAAGTTGCAAAGTATATATGAAGGAGATAAAGGTGTCAAGAAAGCAAAGATATGAAATATCAAAGGAAAATTTGAATAATTAAGAATGAAAAATGAGGAAGACATTAGTTCTTATCTACTTCAGGTAGATGAGGTTGTTAATGCTATGCAAGGACTTGGACTTAATGTGGATAAATATGATGTTTGTGATAAGATATTAAGGTCTCTTCCAAAAAGTTTTAGTGAAAATATTTCAGCTATAGAAGAATCAAAGGATAGTGATTCTTTGACAAGAGATATGTTGCTTAGTATTCTTACAACTTTTGAGATGAGAACAAAAGAACCTAATCCCAGAGGAAAGCAACCTTCAAAGCAATTAATAAGACAAAGGGTAAGAAGTCATAATCAAGCAATGAGTCATCCAATGATGAAGAAGCTAATTATTGCAGAAGGAATAAGGATTCAATAAGATCTAGAGATATAAAGTTTGTTAAATGTTTCAATTGTGGAAAGTATGGTACTAATTGTCAAGAAGCAAAGAATAACAATGATGAATAAAAATAGGATCACAAATAGGGAATCAGAAAGATACTGGAACCAAAAGAAAAGCAAGGATGGACAAACCAAACAATGAAAGAAGTTATTTCAAAGGCAAAATAGGAGCTACTATGTAGATAAGGTAAGTAAGTACTCAAGTGAAAGTGATGCTAGTTTTTCAGATAATTATAGAGATGAAGTCCTAATTATGATTGAATAAAAAGAAGTTTAGAAAAGAGCACCAATAATTCTCAAGTTTTTTAGATGTGGTAACTTTCGACATGTTGAAGATAGTTTTACAAGGAATGGTTATAGTTTCAGTGATGATGAATATGAGGATGCACTTGAAGTTTTAGATGAAAATATTCTAATGGTTATAGATAAAGAAGAAAGTGATCCTATAGAAGAAAAGTCAAAAGAATATAAATATGTGGACAAAGGAAAACAAATAGAGGAAGAATTAAATAAATAAGTGTTGAGTGGTATTTTCACCCCATTGTGAAAGTACACTCTCCCTTAGGATTTGGGTTCCAAATCCCCTCTTGCAAAGAAGCTAAACAAACAACTTCTCTAAGGTCTCCGCTATATTAGCATTTGCATATGTGTATTAGTAATCTCAAATAAATATATTCAATTTAAATGCTTGGAACACCTTAGTGATTGCAAGTAACTGTAAATAAGGGGCAATGTTGGTTTATTTTACCATGAAACTTTAGTGATTGTTCATTGAACCAAAATAAAGCAAATGTGAGTTGGCCCTCATATGACCACAATGTAGTACCTTAATTATTTTTATCTTGAGGGTTTTAAAATATATTTTATCTTGCATTAAATCTAAATATGGCTTCTTATCACGAAGATGAAGATAGCTTTCAATGTGATCGATAAACTATCCATCTTTAGTGAAATAGGTTTTCACAAATAGGCAATAATTTATGGCCTTAAATTAAGGGATTTAAATGTCACTTTAACTTATCCCTCTTAAATGAAATTAAATTTTCATAAATATGAACAATTAAGTGCTTTGAATCAATGACCTTCAATGTGATGCTCAAATTACCCCTCTTTCGTAAAATCAGAATTTTTATGAAGAGAGGGCAATTTTAGGCTCCAAAAATGGAAATTTGTGAAATGTTATAAAACATAAAACCTTCAATGAAATTGGAATTTTCATGAAGGAAATGTCATGATTGGCTCATGAGTGTAAAAAAAAACTGAAAAAATGAAATTTGACCTTAAAATGGAAATTTTCTATTTTTGGAATTTTCAAAATTTGTAATAAAATAGCAACTTCAATGAATTTTTAAAAATACTAAAAAACTCCAAAAATAAAATTTTAAAGTGCGTATTGGAAGCATGAAATATAACCTACGCAATGGTGAAATTATTTTTGAATTTTTATATTTTTTAAATGTTTATTTTCATGCCTGAAAATTAAAATAAATTAAAATTTCTGGAAAATAGAATGCAGAAAAAGTTGAAAGAAAATGCAGAAAACTGAAAATAAAATGCATTCAGTATGATGCTATCCTATTTCAACAAAACCGAAGATGTGAGGTTTCCATGCATGCAACCTAACCTATTGGACTTGCAAAACAAGCACAATCCCCATAGACTAAGTGTTGGTTCCTAGGGTTTAAAATAAATTTCAGGTTCAAGAATTCACATGAAGCAACCAAGAAAACTTGCATTAACTCCATCTACAAACTTGAAATCTGAAAAAGAGAAAATAAATAGACATTAAATCCATAGCATGCAAAGAGAATCTCCTTCTTTCTTGCCACAAGATGCAAATTTCTGAAAACTCCTTCATCAAAAATGTGTCATTTTACAATAGCAGAATTTCTGGTTTTCCCAAACTAGTCCATGGAAGAAAAATAGCCCAAAAAAGTCCAGAATAGCCCTCTTGCCTTCAAATCTGCAACTTTGCTTGCAGTAGTTTCCAACCCCCAAAACATCATTGCCTGGCGTATTTAAATTTTTCAGGAAGCTTTTCGTTTCCTTTTCCAATGGTTGTTCGTTTCACACTTTTCTGCCCCACTTTTCCCTCTTGGTCTTCGAAATAATTTAGTTTTCCTTTTACTTGGGTATTGAAACGTTTCAATGCCTCTCGTTGTCCTTTTTGCCAAATGCCCTTTCCATCTCTCCGTTACATTTCATACCTCCTCTCATAGCATGTAACGCCTTTGAACATAAACGAAGTGCTTTACTTGATATTACAAGTGGCAACCAATGGGCTTAATGACTCCACGCATTAGCCATTAAGATTCCCATTTTTTTTTATATTATAATGTTGGATGGTGATTTTTTTTTTCTTCTTTGGCAATGTGTATCATTAAATTATGTTAACCACACTTCGAATGGTAAAATACCATCGCATAAATGCGAATATCTATGACATCATGGATGCGAACATGAATGCACATACAATACACCTCATCCAACCACCTTTGCATTTGGTTCATCATTCATCACCTCCTGTCAGAAAGCTACTATTCTTTCACACTATCAATCGCCACTTGCCTGTTTGCATTTATTTTACTGCATAATTATCTCCATCCTTCATTGCGAACATCATTGACTTGTTTCGATGCCATCGCCGCCTCAGCACAATATTTGATTATCCCCTACTCTGCTTGTGATGAACTTTTGCATCACATTCACTATTTGCATTTTCCTCACCGTTGCCAGGCTTCAATCTCTATGACACATTTCTTGCATCGAAGTCCACTGCTATTTTGAAATTCATCGTCTATCTAAATTGTGTTCTTCATCATGTGTGTTCATCACAAATATTTTAATCTTGTTCACTTATGTTTCCTACGTATTCCCCACTGTCTTCCATCGATATTATGCTCGTTGATTGCACTCCAAACCCAACATGCTATGTTCTCTGCTTTTTACACTTGTTATTTACATTTACTGTGCCCATCGATTAGTTGTTGATTCTTGTCACGCCCACATCATTTTTGCCTCACGGGCTCACTATCTTATCCAAAATTGAAGCCCTACTCATGCGCTATTTCCGAGCTAGACTCCGTCAACATGCATGGGTCCCACTCCATCTGTAACGAATGCCACCACCACGTAGACTGTTTTATCCCTAAATTCTGACCGTCGTTCACTCCTTCGACAATCACATTACCTACACGAAGACACTAAAAGGGCTTTAGTCTTATGAATAGAATAAATTACAAAGCCCTAATATTTGAAATGAATACAAGCCTTTTATTTTGCAATTTTTATTTGGTTATTATGAGAAACCTTTATGACCATGTAATCGATTAAGCAATATCATCCCAACCATGACACCTCCTAAAGTTGGGAGTTATCATCATTAATATGAAATTTAACACAAAACCACCACACACCATTTTTTTAACTATTATTATATACAAAATATATATAATAATAATAATATATATTTTCGGTATACACAAATGAAAGAAAACCCAAAAAATAACCACAAAAACACTAACAACAAAATCGATGAAAAACTTGCCGACACAACAATGATGATAAAAATCGTCAACCACAAGATGACAGAAAAAGAAACATCGACAATAAAATATTGTCGACAAGAAAATATCATTGACAAGAAAAAGTCGTCGATAAGAAAATGACGTCGACAAGAAAATTCATCGACAAGAAAATGACGTCGACAAGAAAAAGTCATCGACAATAAAATATCGTCGACAAGAAAAAGTCATCGACAAAAAAATATCGTCGACAAGAAAAAGTCATCGACAACAAAATATCATCGACAAGAAAAAGTCGTCGACAATAAAATATCATCGACAAGAAAAAGTCATCGACAATAAAATATTATTGACAAAAACTAATGATAAATGCAAATTCAAAACAAACCGAGCATTAGACACTCGAAACCAACATGCAAACACCCAAATACCAACAACAAAAAGGTGAGTCTCCAATTTTGGGGTACATTGTGGAGCAGTCACAAAAAATGGCGACTTTGCTGGGAAATGCTCTTGAGCATTTCAGTGAGAACCCAACCTGAAAACCTACAAAACTCAAACACAAGCATCAAAAAATATCCAAAGAATGAAACTAAATGAGAAATACATGAAGCATTAGAATTATTCAGCGTCAGCTCAATGTGTGCGGTGTGATTCATTCCTTATCGTTTGAATTTGATCAACATTCCATCATCTGTTTCACTTATGATTCATGCATTTGAGAAGTTATAGATGATTCTTGTAGGATTTAATGCATGGTGAAGATGCTAGAGATATAACAACCTACTTTGCAAAAGCTCAAACTTTCTAGTACCCTGAACAAACATATTAAAACTATCAAACCCTCTTAGGACCAAATATGTGTATATTGAATTAATTTACTAGATCCCAAAGCTGGTTATGTGTCACTACCATATTGAACCCAGGTGCAAGTGTAAGTGAAATCAAAGATTTGGGGAATAGGATTCCCAACCTAAGTGAGATGGGAATTTAACCCTATCCTTACTACTCTGATCTGGAGTTCATTACCTCATCTTGAACAAAATGATTTAATCTGTTATGGATGAAATTGTCAGGCTAGCCTGTCCGTTTGAGCAGTCAGTGGTATTTCTTTTAAACAAGAAATGTTGCCATGCATGAGCATACTTCGCTGCAAGTCAGGTGTCTATAGCCCCAATGGAGATTAACCCCATAATCCATGATTTGGCTTTACTTTTGATTTCTTGGACCTTGGGGATGACTACCCATCCTTGCAAGGGACATGTAGTATGATCCTTCCAATTCAATATTAATGATGAAATGAAAATAGAATGAAAAATATTTGCTTTGGAATTTCATGTTCTTGAGTGTAGATTGCGCTTTTAATTTATTAAAGCGTGATGGAGGCAAAATAGAAGATTTGGGGAATCAGATTCTTAACCTAAGCGAGATGAGAATTAGACCCTATCATTACTACTCCATGAAGGTAAAATTAGAGCTTTAGGGAGTTGGATCCTCAACCTAAGTTCGATGGGGATTTAACCCTATCCTTATTACTCTGATTTTAGGCTTTAAGCACTATGGGAGTGGTAAAAACCATTGTTTTAAGGATTATGTTGCATGATAGGACAGACACGAAATACTCCTTTTGCCTCACCTTTTCTTCCAAGTATGGTTTTGACCATTTTTCTCAAGATCCTCTTTAATATGTGTAGAACATGCTTGGTTCAAGATAGTTCTGGAATCAATTCCCAACCAGAGGATCCTTTTAATATATGTTATGTAATAACCCTAATAGGATTTGACACCTTTTCAATGATTGTATATGAAATGAAGATGCAACTGAGATGAAATGTGTATGCAATGTGGAATGTAACATGAGGTATGGATGAATGCATTGCTCTTTTTTTGAACTGCGATGGAGTATACCACCTATTTGCCATAATTTGTAAAATTGATAGCTTCATGCATCACAAGTTCCAAACGATATTCTTTACTATGTTTGCGATACTTGTGGATATTTCTGCAATACAATTTCGATGTTTCATATTCTCTTAGTCTTAGTCAACATTCATAAGGACATAAGTTGACATCTAGCATTTCTTTTCCTTTTTTTTTATATTTTTCAAGACAAACCAAAAATGTCCAAAGGACTAAAACACAACTTAAAACCAAAACTGAAATGCAAACCTAACATCAAAACCAAAATTATATACAAATGTACAATATGGTACAAATATCACATGACTTAAGGGCTAAAATAATGCTTTAGAACTTGCCCATTAACCGGTAACATCAAATATTTCCCATCCAAAGTTCTTAGTCTGAAAGTATTTTCCCCTAGGATTTTAGAAATTTGATAAGGGCCTAACCAAAGACAATCAAACTTTTTGTGATCCCCTTTCTCCTTTTTTTTTTATCCCACAATAAAACCAAGTCAAAGATCCTAAAAGAATTAATTTTGGATCTTTTATCAAACCATATTTTGACCACATATTGATGTTTACTCATGTGGAGCACGACTTCTTCTCTTTTTTCATCAAGGTGCATTAGATGACTTAATATAGCCTCAATGTGATTATCAGTTCCAAGGTATTCTTGTGTGAAACGAAGGGTTTGAAGCTTCAAATTTGCAGGAAAATTTGGATCTTGCCCATAAACTAGATGATAGGGTGTATTCCCTATTGATTCTTTTTCTCTAGTCCTATCTGCCCAAAGAGCAAATTTTAATTGGTTGTGCCAATCCCGAGAATTCTTTTCCAATAACTTCTTAATGATGGTTAACAAATTTTTATTTGAATATTCTACCAAACCATTGCCTTGAGGGTAATAGTTAGATGAAAACTTTAAACTCACCTTGTTATCATATGCCCAATTTGCAAATTGAGTGGAAACAAAATCCTTACCATTATCACTTACAATGGAATCGGGCATTCCAAACCTTGTTATGATGTGATCTTCGAGGAACTTTATTACCACATCCGTAGTGGAATGCTTCGTAGGAATTGCTTCTGACCACCTAGTGCAATAATCTGTAGCTGTGAGTATGAATTTATGGGAATATGAAGAATTTTTGTTAATAACCCCAATGAAGTCTAATCCCCATTGTGCAAATGGTCTCATCTCAACTACAGGTTGCAATGGCATAGTTGCATTCCTTTCTCTATTGGCATCCACTTGACAAATATGGCAAGATCACACGTGTGCATGTGCATATTTAAAAATGTGGGACCAATAATATCCCGCTCTTAATATTTGATGTGTTGTTGAATTTTCCGTACCATGGCTAGTTCCATATTTACCATGAAACTCTTGCAAAACATTGGTAGCTTCTTATTGACTTAAGCATCGTAGGTAAATTCCCTCATGATTTTTCTTGTAAAGAGCACTAGACCTAATAAGATAATTGGAAGATTTAAGTCTCAAGGCTCTTCTTTGAGTAGAATTAAGATGTGATGGACACTTACCATTTAGCAAAAAATACACAATATCAACATACCAATCATCTTTGGAAATGTGCTCTACATTTGAATATTGGCACATGATTTGGGGATTGTTCTCAACAATTGTTTTCACAAGTCCTTGTTCATGAACTAGTTTCATGGGTTGAATTTCAAGATCAAATTCTTGAATGGTAGAAATCCATTTACCTCTTCTCTCACCTAGATAATTTTGCATAAACATGGTTTTGACAATAGGGTCAGGCACAATGGCAAAGACCCTACTATGCACAATGTAATGTCTAAATTTTTTTATTGTTTTGAAAAGTGCATACATTTGCTTATCAAGAATGGAATACCTCAATTTAGCATCCTTCAAAGGAGCACTTAGGAAAGCTATGGGATTTTATGTGTTATCTTCACATTTATGAGTCAAGACACTCACAAAAAAGTGTTCATATGCAAAAGCATAAATAAATAAAGGCTTAGAATAATCTAGACTTATAATGACAGGGGCTCTAGAAATAGCATCCTTGATGCTATGAAAGGAAACCCTAATTTCTTCATTCCATATGACATTCACATCCTTTTTAAGCATCTCATTCAGTGGTTTAGCTATCTCAGCGAAGCCAGAAATAAACATCCTCACAAAATGTATTTTCCCAAAGAAAGATCTCAATTCCTTTTTGCTACCTAGGAGAGGTAGGTTTTGGATACCTTCTATCCTTTTTGGATCAATGGAGATACCTTCTTTTGAAATGATATGGCCAAGCAATCTTCCTTCTATCACTCCAAAGATGCATTTTTTGGATTTAAAGAAATTTCGTGTTCTCTACACCTTTGGAGAACTTGATATGGAAAAAATATGAAGCTAATTATTATTGAAAATTTAGGACTTTAAATAAGTCCAAAAATAAAACCGTAAACCTAGAAATCATGAACAGCTCCAAGGATTTACGTACACAAATTTGGAATGGCTAAAATGTAAGCCCTACAATGCCGCAAATAAAAACACCTAGACCTAGACCATTCAACGGAGGAAACAAACAACTCACGTTGATTATTCAGCTGACTAAGTCCTAATGAATTTATCCTAGGTCTAAAAAAATAATTAGCCCTAGGTCTAAGTTTCCTCATCATTCGTCCCAACAAAAGAAGCATTGGACTCCAATGTTTTTAACAAAGAGGGAAAATCCCAGGACAGAATGTGAGCAGAAATCCAGCGAGCCTGATGTGGAAATTGTCCTCGACGGGCCACAAGATATGAAGTAGAAACACCTTGGCGTGTTTGTCGGGTCTTCGTATCAAAGACTATATCGACGTCAAGCGAAAGCTGAGCATCAAGAACCACATCAACTGGATGTATGATGGTTGGAACTGTCTCCAATGTGGAATCATAGTATGGTTTGAGAAGATCAACATTGACAACATCGTGAATGCCAAGATGTGCTGGAAGGTCCAAGTGAAAGGCATTCTCAGATATTTGTTGAAGAATAGTATAAGGCCCATAATGAAGAGGCTTTATTTTGCTATGTGCCTTATCTAAAAATCGTCGTTTGTCAATATGAAACCATACTTTGTCACCAACTTGAAAGGAATGAGGAGTGTGGTGTTTGTCCATCTGTTGTTTCTGCTTTTGCTGAGTCTTCTAAAGAATTTGAACCACTTTGGCTTGAAGACTCTGCAAATGCTACACAAAAGAGTTGGCTTTGTCTTGTTCCTTTTGAATGTGCATTGTGGCTGAAGAAGGCAAAGACAAAGGTAACTCATAAGGAGCAAGTGGTTGAAAACCAAAACACACTTCAAATGGAGAGTGCCCTGTAGAACTGTGGACAGCCATATTGTAGGCATGCTCAATGTGAGTGAGGCTTAAGTCCCACTTGGCTGGAGTGGAATGATGGTAAATCCTCAAGCTCTACACTAGAGTACGATTAACTACCTCTATCTGCCCATCGGATTGTGGATGATAAGCAGTAGATAAGTTAAGAGATACTCCCAAAATCTTCCAAAGTGATCGCCAAAAGTGACCCACAAAGCATGAGTCACGATCAAAGACAATGCTGGTAGGAAGACCAAAAGAGTGCCATACTACCTCAAAGAAGAGTTGGGCAAGATCCTGTGCATAATGCCGCAAAAAAAAAACACCTAGACCTAGACCATTCAAAAAAGGAAACAAACAACTCACGTTGATTATTCAGCTAACTAAGTCCTAATGAATTTATCCTAGGTCTAAAAAAATAATTAGCCCTAGGTCTAAGTTTCCTCATCAGAACTTTCCTCAAATCTTTCACATGGTATTCTCTTTCCTTTGAAAACATAGGAATGTCATCCACATACACAATGATACATTTACCTATGAGCCCTTTAAATGCATAATCCATGGCATGTTGAAATGTTGCGCCTGCATTTAATAATCCGAAAGGCATTATTCTATAGGAAAATGTTCCCCATTTGGTTGTGAAGGTCATATTTATCCTGTCATTGGGATGAATAAGAATCTTATTGTATCCAGAATATCCATCAAGAAAAGACATCATTTCAGACCCATTCACCGTTTGCAATATTTCATCAATTAATGGCAGTGGGTAATTATCTTTTTGTGAGGCTTTGTTGAGATTTTTAAAATCTATGCATAGACTTATCTCTCCATTATTCTTTCTCACCAAAACAAGATTAGCGACCCAAGTTTAGTGCCTAACGGGAAATATTATCTTTGTGTCCAATAATCGCTTGACCTCTTTCTTTATCAAGGGCTCAAGTAATGGCTTAACAGGTCATTTTCTTTGTCTGAAGGGTTTGGAATCCGGTTTTAAAGGGATGGTGTGTGTGATAACATTTTGATCATACATTTTCAACTCATTGTAATTCCAAGCAATGCAATCCATGTAATACTTTAATGCCCGTATTATATTTTCTCTCTCATCAGCTGTACATGCCTTTGCAATGTACACTTCTACGAATTATCTACACTCCCTATATTGATCAGGTCACAAGCATCTTTAGGAAGTGGAACCCCTTTTCCTTTTCTAGCTTTATATCCCATATCAAAAATCTTCTCCAACGAAACAATGTTCTTAGGTATCTTGTTTGATTGAAATGTACCTTCGCTTTCTCCTTATGTTTCTTCTTACCACCTTTGATCTTCATCAATCACTTTGTCCTCAAAAATACCCGAATTGGTGACAATTTTGAAAATATGTCTATCATTCTCAAAAACTTGGAAGTTTTTAACGTTATCGGGTATCGATGGGCAAGGGACTAACTCAATGGAAAACTTCTTGCATTGTTTTATGTCAACTGGATTTAGCATGCCTACAATGACTGCAAGAGAATCAACTATACGGTTTCCTTTCCTAGAAATAAGGGATATATTAAAAGCATCAAATTCCTCAATGAGGTCCCTCACCCTAGTTCTATAAAGGCTCAATCTCTTGTCATGATAGGTGTATTTTCCTTTAAATTGTTTCACCACCAACTCTAAATCTCCCAATACTTTCAAACACTTAACCTTCTTGCTCAAAGCCAATTGTAACCCAAAGATAAGATCTTCATATTCTGCCACGTTGTTAGTGCAAGGAAATTGCAATCTATAGGCAACAAACAATGGTTTACTTCCTGGACAAGTGAGTTCAACTCTAGCTCCTACCCCTTGTTTTGACTTAGATCCATCAAACTTGAGTAACCACATAAGATTATATTCTTAAAAAGAGCTACAAGAAAATGTTTCTTTTTGAGGTTCTTCGATAGCTCTTTCAACATCAAAAGCATAGACTCCTAACTTAGGTTCAGAAAATTGAACTTCATTTGGCTTGTTGAATTTTGTGATGATTTCCTTAAGCCTTGGTTCATTTTCCACTCTAATTTGATTAGCAATCCCTTTCCAGGGTAGCCACATTTGTGAGAAATCAGTGGAGAAATAACCATTCAAAATTTTCATCCAATCCCTCGCAAGTAGCATTCCATATCGACTTGAGATATTGAAAACCAAAATATCAACCACTTGTTGGACCCTAGGTTCAAAATTGAGTTGGATCTTAACGTCATAGAGGGTCCCTACCACATTTACCTTGGATCGATCCAATTGCAAAACCTTGCATTTAGAAGAAACAGGATCTAGGCCTAACATTTGGCAAATTTTTGAAGGCATGAGGTTACTTTTGGCACCTGTTTCCACCAAACAATTGTGTAAATTTTTGCTAGAAATCCTCACAGTCAATAAAAAATGAGGGACATCTCATCTTTCCTTTCATAAAACCATGTGAGATTCAACTTCCTTTCCTTCCTGTATTTGACTAGGCAAGTCCAAAGCCTTTATCAATGCTTCCTTTTGGCTAGGCAACCTAGACGCCTCTAAAAATGAAAGGCTAGACTTGGACTTCCTTAAATCCTCCACTATGTCATAAGTTGACTTCTCAAGATTCAATGTTTTTTGCATGGCCTTAGTTGTTTCTCTTCCAGATGGAGGAGGGGGATTATTATCAGCCTTAGTATCACGAGGAAGGATAAAGTTGTTTGGTAGAGTTGAGGATGTTTTAGGGGTTTTGGACTTACTCCTCAAATGATATCCATGGTTACCCTTTCTAAATTCTCTAAAATATTGCACTTCCTGTTCCAAAATTTCATCCTCTTCTTCCTCATTCTCACTTTCTTGACGATATAAAGTTTCCACCACAAAAATGTTGTCATCTCCTTGTTGATGTTGGTGTGGACCCTCATTTGGCACAAGTTCCAAATCATCCACTTGAGCTTGGAGAAAATGGGTATACCTAGCGATTTTGGGACAATTTATTTCATTATGCTCCTTTGTATTATGCAATCTACACCCCTTTTCCCATGCAAAATTAGAAATATTAATAATGGAACTAGAGTTACTGGGTCCTGCAGAAGTATCTATCTGATTAGCAATAGGGGAAGGCACACCCTCATTTTTTGGCTTCGTATTCCACTGTCTCCCTCTATTTTTGAAATTTTAATTTGGGTTAGGGACATGGGATTCATACTTCTATTTTTGAACCAAATCATTACTCAATTTTCGGACCATATTTTTGAGCTCTTCAATATCTGAATAAATCTCTTTTGGTTGAGCTATGTTATTGCTAGTTCCATTAGGGTTTGCATAATTGGTGAGATCTTGACTTAACATTTGAGTTGGATTTTGAGCAACTTGATTTGCGTATGGATTCACACTTTGAATTGGAATTGGATTGGGGAAATGAACCATAGCCTGAGAATTAACCGGACTAGTTCCTTGCATAGTCTGCTAACTATTTTGCAAAAATGAAGGAATGGGGGGAATGGATGTGATTGGTTGAATTGTAATGGGTGTGTAAGCGAGTGTTTATGAATATGGTTGTTGATAAGGCAAAGCATTCATGCCTGGCATTTGTGGTGCCATGATCTGATTCATAATAGGAGCTTGACCATATGGACCATATTGTCCTACCATAGGCATCTGGGGAAACCCATAACCCTGTGGTGTCATTTGTTGTTCAATGGTCATAGCTTCATTGTAGGCTAGAGCAACATGGTAACTTGAGGATTTTGCCTTGCAAACATTGCTGTCATAGGATCCAATGCCCCAAAATATATTTGCGAAGCTACTGCGGAATCAATGACAAAATGTTGAATTGCTCTATTATAACACTTCTGAAATCTATGATTAAAAGTTCTAATTGGCTCACCCTGGCCTCTTTTGCATGTAATGAACTACTTGTAGATGATTGTGGGATCTAATGGTGACCTGAATTGGTTGACAAAAACATTCTTCATTTGTGTCCATGACGTAATGGAACCAGTAGGTAAGCAATATACCATTCGTAGGCCACTTGGTCTAGGCTCATGGGGAAGAGTCTACAAGCCACATATTCATGTTGGAATTGCAATCTTATCAAAAAATCCCTATAGGCCTGAATATGTTCTTCCTTGGTCCTTGGGCCATCCGGTTTGTATTTGGGAAAAAATCTCTCTATATTCTTAGGGATCTCATGAATATCCCTTGCAATATTCAAAGGAATGTTATGGGCTTCGTACCAAGGAGCTGGTGGAGGTTGGGATATTTGATTCAAAATCGATGATGATAACCCTATAAGAACCATGTAAATGGTACTGATAATTTGTACACTAGTGGAAATTGACACCACCGATGCAAGTCCACTAGATGCACCTGAAACAGAAGGATCTTTTGTAACAAGGGTATCCAATGGGATCACTATTTACTGGGTTTTATTACTTGGATTCCTATTAGTGGGTGGGAGGCTTTGGAATATGGTTTCCTCGGTTGTTTTGGACCTAGTTGCAATGTGATGTAGTGGGTCCAGCTTGTAAATGAAACTACCCTACAAAACCTGACAAAACCCTCAACACCCCAAAGACAACCTGCGACACAAAGAAAATCCTGCTATTGTAGCCATTAATGAAATTCAAAGAATAACTTCAAAACCAAATTTTTAGTCATAAATAAAAGAAGGAACCATGATAAAGCAGTATTCTAAAAATGTAAATTAGTTTTTGATTCACCAGATTGCATATGTGCAAGTGAAGAGCATACTCCTAGTGTTGTAGGCTTTTTGATTCATAAGATCGCATTACACGCAAGTGAAGAGCATAATACCGACAACAAATACATTTTAAACAACATATTTCCTTACAAATAAGCATGAAATTACTAGCAAATATCAAACATTTAACGTATGAATAATCATGTTAGCATCAACCAAGAGATGTATCCTTTAAAATCAAATGAAAGTAATTGCATGGAGACAACCTTGTTAGTCAAGACCAAAATTTTTCAAAATCAAATCAAAACACATTATTCCTGTATTAACAATAAAAAGCGTTAGAATAATGCATAGTAATTTATGTCCTCCTTTTAACACTACAAGGTTGTATTGTTAAAAGAGGTCTAAAGGTAATAATCAATAGGGCATGAAATATTCAAAATTTAAATCTCTATAGCATTTAAATCACACTGAAATAAACCAATTTAGGCCCTCCTTCTAGTGCTAAAATCTGTTGAGTGGTATTTTCACCCAATTGTGAAAGTACACTCTCCCTTAGGATTTGGGTTCCAAATCCCCTCTTGCAAAGAAGCTAAACAAACAACTTCTCCAAGGTCTCCACTATATTAGCATTTGCATATGTGTATTAGTAATATCAAATAAATATATTCAATTTAAATGCTTGGAACACCTTAGTGATTGCAAGTAATTGTAAACAAGGGGCAATGTTGGTTTATTTTACCATGAAACTTTAGTGATTGTTCATTGAACCAAAATAAAGCAAATATGAGTTGGCCCTCATATGACCACGATGTAGTACCTTAATTCTTTTTATCTTGAGGGTTTTAAAATAAATTTTATCTTGCATTAAATCCAAATATGGCTTCTTATCATGAAGATGAAGACAACTTTCAATGTGATCGATAAACTATCCCTCTTTAGTGAAATAGGTTTTCACAAAGAGGCAATAATTTATGGCCTTAAATTAAGGGCTTTAAATGTCACTTTAACTTATCCCTCTTAAATGAAATTAAATTTTCATAAAGATGAACAATTAAGTGCTTTGAATCAATGACCTTCAATGTGATGCTCAAATTACCCCTCTTTCGTAAAATCAGAATTTTTATGAAGAGAGGGCAATTTTAGGCTCCAAAAATGAAAATTTGTGAAATGCCATAAAACATAAAACCTTCAATGAAATTGGAATTTTCATGAAGGGAATATCATCATAGGCTCATGAGTGTAAAAAAAAATTGAAAAAATGAAATTTGACCTTAAAATGGAAATTTTCTATTTTCAAAATTTTCAAAATTTGTAATAAAATAGCAACTTCAATGAATTTTTAAAAATACTAAAAAACTCCAAAAATAAAATTTCAAAGTGCGTATTGGAAGTATGAAATATAACCTACGCAATGGTGAAATTATTTTTGGATTTTGATATTTTTTAAATGTTTATTTTAATGCCTGAAAATTAACATAAATTAAAATTTCTGGAAAATAGAATGCATAAAAAGTTGAAAGAAAATGCAGAAAACTGAAAATAAAATGCATTCAGTATGATGCTATCCTATTTCGACAAAACCGAAGATGTGAGGTTTCCATGCATGCAACCTAACCTATTGGACTTGCAAAACAAGCACAATCCCCATAGACTAAGTGTTGGTTCCTAGGGTTTAAAATAAATTTCAGGTTCAAGCATTCACATGAAGCAACCAAGAAAACTTGCATTAACTCCATCTACAAACTCAAAATCTGAAAAAGAGAAAATAAATAGACATTAAATCCATAGCATGCAAAGAGAATCTCCTTCTTTCTTGCCCACAAGATGCAAATTTCTGAAAACTCCTACATTAAAAATGTGTCATTTTATAATAGTAGAATTTTTGGTTTTCCCAAACTAGTCCATGGAAGAAAAAAAACCCAAAAAAGTCCAGAATAGCCCTCTTTCCTTCAAATCTGCAACTTTGCTTGCAGTAGTTTCCAACCTCCAAAACATCCTTGCCTGGCATATTTACAAGTTTTAGGAAGCTTTCCATTTCCTTTTCTAATGGTTGTTCATTTCACACTTTTTTGCCCCACTTTTTCCTCTTGGTCTTCGAAATAATACCTCCTCTCATAGCATGTAACGCATTTGAACATAAACAGAGTGCTTTACTTGATATTACAAGTGGCAACCAATGGGCTTAATGACTCCACGCATTAGCCATTAAGATTCCCATTTTTTTTTATATTATAATGTTGGATGGTGATTTTTTTTTTCTTCTTTGGCAATGTGTATCCTTAAATTATGTTAACCACACTTCGAATGGTAAAATACCATTGCAAAAATGCGAATATCTGCGACATCGTGGATGTGAACCTGAATGCACAGACAAGACACCTAATCCAACCGCCTTTGCATTCGATTCATCATTCACCGCCTCCTATCAAAAATCTACTGTTCTTTCACACTATCAATCACCACTCGCCTGTCAGCATTTCTCTAATTGCACAATTATCTCTATCCTTCATTGTGAACGTCGTCGACTTGTTTTGATACCATCGCCACCTCAGCACAATCTTCGATTATACCCTACTCTGCTTGTGATGAACGTTTGCATCACATTCACTATTTGCATTTTCCTCACCATTGCCAGGCTTCAATCTCTATGACGCATTTCTTGCATCGAAGTCTGTTGTTATTTTGAAATTCATCGTCTATCTAAACTACGTTCTTCCTCGTGTGCATTCATCGCAAATATTTTTGGCTTGTTCGCTTATGTTTCTTGGGTATTCCCCACTATCTTCCATCGAGATTATGCTCTTTGACTGCACTCCAAACACAACATGTTGTGTTCTCTAATTTTTATACTTGTTATTTACCTTTACTGCACCCATCGATTAGTTGTTGAATCTTGTCACGCCCGCATCATTTCTACCTCATGGGCTCATCGTCTTATCCAAAATTGAAGCCCCGCTCATGCGCTATTGTCGAGCTAGAATTCGTCAACATGCGTGGGTCCCACTCTGTCTGTAATGAATGCCACCACCACATAGATTGTTTTATCCTTGAAGTCTGACCATCGTTCGCTCCTTCAAAAATCACATTACCTGCACGAAGACACAAAAAGGGCTTTAGTCTTATGAATAGAATAAATTACAAAGCCCTAATATTTGAAATGAATACAAGCCTTTTATTTTGCAATTTTTATTTGGTTATTGTGAGAAACCTTTATGACCATGTACACGGTTAAGCAATATCATCCCAACCATGACACCTCCTAAAGTTGGGAGTTATCATCATTAATATGAAATTTAACACAAAACCACCACACACCATTTTTTTAACTATTGTTATATACAAATTATATATAATAATAATGTATATTTTTGGTATACACAAATGAAAGAAAAATAAAAAAATAACCACGAAAACACTAATAACAAAATAGATGAAAAAAACTTGTCGACACAACAATGATGATAAAAATCATCAACCACAAGATGACAAAAAAAGAAACGTCGACAATGATGAGGATTGATGTTTGATCACTAATATGACCCCTCTAGTAGTTCCTAGCTAGGTTTGCATAGTTTATTTCTTGCAAATTAATATTGTAAGTGAGTCTCCTTCTCACATGCACTTGTGGGCACTAGTTATATTCTAGTTGTCATTTAGAGTGTTAGTTAGTAAGTGTGAACTCAAAGTAGGAAGTGTGTACTTCAAGATAGCTAAAATGGATCTTATAGTTAGCATTATTCTTTTCCTCTTAACTTAGAAGTTACGTACATTCTCCTTTGCACTTTTGTAGCTTATGGTTAAGCATATTGGATCAAATCTATGATTTGATGGGTTTGGTTATGTATTTTGGGCCATTAGAGCCTATATAATGAGTTTGTAAATAATATGAAGTTAGTTGGATTTTTATATCCTTTTCATTGGTATCAAAGCCTAGTTCAACTTTGCACTAGGGCTTGTGAGGTGAGAGGAAAGGAGTTAGTTTTATTATGAGAAACTTTTTCTCATTGAGGACTCGGTTCAAGCTCAAGGGGAGCTTGAAAACCATTCACAGAAGGAAGTTCCTTAGGCGTCAAAATCTTTGTTCCAACTTTCTCTATATGCTCAAGAAGTATAGGAGAAGTTTACCCCATTTTATGTCTTACAAAAATCCTTTGGTAGGTTTGGATTTCTCCTATGGTGAAATGTGAATTAGGGAGCCTTTTGTTCCTGAGGTTTCTGCCATTGAGGAGTCTTGAATACTGAGGATCATCTACACCAAGTCGTGTGCCGACTTGGGTCAAGTTGCCTTTTAAATGCTGGTCGTGTGTCGACTGGATCTTGAAAGGAGGGCTACTGAAGGGGTCTTGGTGTTATGCAAGAAAAATTAGCAATTTGTTAAGAAAATTTGAAGGTAATTTACCTTCAAAAATTGCTAATATTTGTAACAGTTTAATTTTTCTACGTTTTTAAATTAACCCTCCTGGTTAATTTTAAAAATTTCATTGTTTTTATTAGAAAACTTAAAATTTTAATTAATATATATTTTTTCCTTTATATATTAATTAAAATTTTAAATTCTAAAATATATATATATTTGTATTTTTGGCCCCTCGACACCATCTGAGCAGGAGTCGAGGGCCACTAATTGCAGGCATCTTAGCTGAGTCAACACCACCATCTATCGATGTCAACCACCGGATGCCCTTCGATCGATAAACCTTGCCTATTGGCTATCGACGGACGTCGGTCAACGTATAACACAGTCGACGGGAGGTCGGATGTGTCACTCTATGGCTAACAGGCTTGCAGGGCATTGCTAGTCCTGTCATGACTGACAGGCCAGCAGGACATTTCGTTTGCCTACATGAACTGCAGGCACGGATGTCGACATGCCACACAACCGACGAAATGTCGGCTGTGCCGCGTTCGCTGCCAATAGCTAGCAGACGACAGCCTACACATAGCCACTAGGCTGCAATAGATAGCCTTGTTGGGGCTGTTGTTCACCAGGTACCTAGCAATAAATTCGAAGTTGACAACTACCATTTCCTTGTGAAGCATGCAACAGAGGTTCGAAATTTCATGCAAGTGGAGTGCAGTTTCGGTAAGACCGAGGGTAAAATTGTAATTTTTTTTTAAATTTTACTATTCTAAGGTTATGCATGTCATTTTTATTTTTTATTAATTTAATTTTTAATAACTTAATTAAATTAATTAATCTTTGATTAATTACAATTTAATTTTAATTAAGTTATTTTTAAATTAATAAAATATAAACTGTAAACCTTAGGTTAGTTTAAATTTTTAAATTTTGACCCTTAGGAGTATTTTTCAGGGCACAACATTGTAACAAGGAATTTCCAAATTTTACCTTGATTTTCAGTGCTTTTTCCTTTTACTCCTGGCTTATACCCGATCTCACATGGCTTCTGACTTGGCTGCCCAAGTGGCAGAAATTGCACATGTTGTAAATACTTTAGTAGATAAAGCTAATGCTACTACCATGGCAGAAGTTCTGCTCTGATACCAATGAAAAGGATATAAAAATCCAACTAACTTCATATTATTTACAAACTCATTATATAGGCTCTAATGGCCCAAAATACATAACCAAACCCATAAAATCATGGATTTGATCCAATATGCTTAACCATAAGCTACAAAAGTGCAAAGGAGAATGCACGTAACTTCTAAGTTAAGAGGAAAGGAATAATGCTAACTATAAGATCCATTTTAGCTATATTGAAATACATACTTCCTACTTTGAGTTCACATTTACTAACTAACACTCTAAATGACAACTAGAAGATAACTAGTGTCCACAAGTGCATGTGAGAAGGAGACTCACTTACAATATTAATTTGCAAGAAATAAACTATTCAAACCTATCTAGGAACTACTAGAGGGGTCATATGAGTGATCAAACATCAATCCTCGTCAGACAATAAAATATTGTCGACAAGAAAATATCATCGACAAGAAAAAGTCATCGACAAGAAAATGACGTCAACAAGAAAATTCATCGACAATAAAATGACGTCGACAAGAAAAATTCATCGACAATAAAATATCGTTGACAAGAAAAAGTCATCGACAACAAAATATCGTCGACAAAAAAAAGTTGTCGACAACAAAATATCATCGACAAGAACAAGTCGTCGACAATAAAATATCATCAACAAGAAAAAGTCATCGACAATAAAATATTATTGACAAAAACTAATGATAAATGCAAATTCAAAACAAACCGAGCATTAGACACTCGAAACCAACATGCAAACACCCAAATACCAAAAACAAAAAGGTGAGTCCCCAATTTTTGGGTACGTTGTGGAGCAGCCACAACAAGAAGGATATGATGTCAAGGGAGAACTTATTTATGCTCTTGAAATAGTAAAGAAGGTAAGAAAGCAAAACTCTAAATTAGAATCTCAGTTTCAAGAATGTGATGGAGAGATAAGAATGCTCATAGAGGATCTAGACAAATAAAAGGCTAATACAAGAAGTTTAAGGATAATATAGAAGCAAAAGTCTTAGAATGTGAAAAGATAGAACAAGAAGTAGTTTTATTAAGGTTGCAAGTTAAAAACTCCAAAGTCAAGCTACAAGGGTTCAAAAATATCTCAAAGAACTTAGATAAGTTTATCAAGATAAAAAATCCTACATCAAGCAAGATAGGTCTTGGATTTGAACAAGAATAAAATAAATGGGAAGGAAAGTCAACCTCAAGTTTTGAAGGAGAAGACACTTTAGAAAAATATAGTGTAAGAGAAAATGAGACATCTAAGGATGATTTGGACAACAGAAAGTTCAACAAGGATAGGAACAATGCACCAAGAAGAAACAAATGGAACAACAATTAGAATAAGTCAAGAGAGACTAAGAGACCAATGAGGTCAAGACAAGGAAAATTCAATGGAAGATGATTTTCATATCACAGGTTTGGGCACATGGCTTCATAGTGCAAGACACATGAAAGACAGGAATATGGGAACAAATAGCTTTTCCATGGGTATTTCTACTCATGTAATTAGTTTGGTCACAAGGCAATGAATTGCAGGCTTGAATACAGAAGATGATATGGCTTCAATAGTATAAATCCTAAGACATTTGTACCTCCAATAAATAATAACATTAAGTGTTATAAGTGCAATAATGATGGACACACAACAACGTTGTGTAGAACAAACATTCCAAAATCAAGTATGAAAAGGATCAGGAATAGGAAAAGGAATATGGATATGAATAAGAATAGGAACTGGAATATGGATATGAACAAGAACATGAATAAGAATAGGAACAGGAACAGGAACAGGAACAGGAACAGGAACATGGATATGAAAATAATAGGAACAAGAATAGGAACAAGAAAATGGACATGCACAGGAACATGGACATGGAAAGGAACATTCAAAGGAATCAAAAGGATAAGATAAGAAGAAAATAAGATAAAGGTAAATACTAGTGCTTTCTGGGAGTAGAATTACTCCCACCCTAGAACTAACCACCTCAAAAAGACGTGAGGTAGGGGCTAAGCTAAGAGGCTCATTCTTATCCCCAAGCCCCAAAGGTGACCCTTTGCCATTGATGTCAAAGGGGGAGAGATTTGAGAGAGATTTGGTATTTGAGTAAATAAGAGAGATTTAAAAAGAGAATTGAGCCAGGATGAGTAAAACAAAGAAAAGGTTAAGTTTCTGGTAAAAAGAATTTGGGTTGCCATCAATGACAAAGGGGGAGATTGTTGGACATTTTGAGTCAAAGTTGTTATTGATGTCAAGGAATAAGCTATCGTTGGTGTCAAAAGGTCAAGAGGAACAATGCAAAGGTTAAAGGCCAAATAGCTTTATAATATTTTTAATATTATGTGGAAGCATAAGTTAAGAGGGTTTTCATTAAAACCATGGTTGAGCAAAAATAAAAGGTTTTTCATAAAAACCCAAGGAATCCCATGGAGGGTTTTATATTTATTTTATAAAATATTTAAATTCAAATTGAATTTAAATTTTATAAATAAATATTATTTATACAAAGTGGTAAAATCAAATAAGGCTTTGATAAAGCCAAAAGGATTTAAAAGTTAATTTATAAAATTTAAATTCTAAAGAATTTAAATAATTTATAAATTAATTATTCATGAAAGCGTCGACATTCAAAATTAAAGGAAGAAATTAGTATATATACTATATGCCTTAGTGGCATTTAAATCATCCTTCACTTGAAAATAATAAAGTGTGCAATTGTTGTGAGAATTTGTGCAAAGAAGAAGACAAACACCTTGTCTTAAGAACCAACGAAAGGGTTAATATTGTCGTGGTCTAAAATGTAATATCCACCGAGGTAGCATGGCCTAGTGGCAAGTGGACAAAGTGCTAAGGCATTTGTGGGTGGAGATATCCACGATCAATTTTTGGTGGTAGCGATTGGTGTGTGTGTTTTGAAGCATCGAGGAAGTGACGCGTGATTTTTTATTTTGGTGCATGCGAAGAGGAATATAGAGCACGTTGTGCTCTTGCTCTCCAAATGAGTGCCTAGCTCATGTGGCAGTTGGAGCCGTGGCTACGGTGCTGGAAGAGGCGACCTTGTGAGTTCAAGTCCCACCAAGGCAAAGGTAATAAAATTTTAATATGTGTTGTGATGCCTAAGGTTTTGACATAAGGTCGTAAGGAGTTCAAAGGGTTGGTTAAAAAGGTTTTTAATTAATCATTATTTTTGGTTAATTGGAGGAACAAGGAGTTGGCTTTATTTTTAAATAAAGTATTTTTGATATGTTGGTTTATTGAAGATTTATAGTATTGAGAGGACTTCTTGCCATTGAGTTATTTTGAAAAGGAGATTATATTGACATTATTTTTGGTATTAAAATATTATTTTAATTGGGATATTATAAGGTGTATTTGGTCAATCATTTTTGTATATGTTGATGGATGCTTTTTTTAAGATGGAGTGATAAGGTGTATGTGTGCTTTGAAATTTGCATTGTATCTTTGAGATAGTTTATCATCCTCTAAATCCTTTGATCTTGGAAAATAAGCATTTGTGGTTGTGGTAGATATTTGAGGTTCCTTAATCATCAAGAAAAAGGTATGAGCATATTATTCCATAGTTGAGTTGATTGGTTGGTTTTTTGGAAAATAAGTTTGGAGTGAAAAGGACTTGATTAGGGTTTCCTTATTGAATGTGTTGAGTTAATGCTTCAAGATTTTTTGGAATAAAGAGTTGTAGTTAAAACCTTGTTTTATAAGCATTGTTGTTGAATCCATTGGTTGTATGAAGAACTTGAACTAGGGTTTGAAAAGAACATGAGTATCATTGTTATGTGAAGATTGTTTTATGAGTATTGTTGTTGAAGTGAGTTGTTGAGTGAAGAACTTGAACTAGGGTTTGAAAAGAACATGAGTATCATTGTTATGTGAGAGTGGTTGATAAGCATTGTTGGAAACATTTTGAGTAAAGGATCATATGCTTGGACTAGGGTTTTTAAGCAAGGTTTGTTTCATTGAGTGATTGGTTGAGTAGAGTTGGTTGAGCCTAGCCAAGTGGATGTGTGAAGTGATTGTTCAAGTTCCATAAAAAAAACTATTCTATATTCTGAATTTACTTGAGAAAGTGATTGAGAATTGAGTTGAAGCATATTGAGTCTCTAACAATTCTCCATATGTTTCTGAAAGAGTGATTGAAAGTGATTCAGTATTGAGGTGAATGTGAAGCATATTGAGTCTTTAATAAATTTCATGTATGTTTCTAAAAGAGTGATAGAAAATTATTAAGCATTATGATGATTATAGAGCATATTGAGTCTCTAACCATTATCTTTATGTTTCTATGAGATTGAACAAGTTCTAGTGTGGACTTGTTAAGTAGATTTGAGGTAAGTCTTTGAGAAGACTTGTGAACAGATTTGGGTAAGCTTTTGTGAAAGCTTACAATACATATTGAGAGCATATTTGGATAAGTTCTTGTGGTAACTTATTGAGTAGATTGGACAAGTTCTAGAGAGAACTTGAGGAAAAATTGGTGTGAGATTTTATGGAAGCTTGCAAAGCAAATTTGAGATAAGTCTTTGATAATACTTGAGAGCAGAGTTGATTGATTGATTTGTTCAAACCTTGAGTTAAGATTTGAGGAAGATCCAGTAGAGTTTATTTGAGTTCTATTCAAGCTTTGAGTTAAGTCTTGAGGACAAATATTTAGGAAATATTTGTGATAGACCGAAGGACTATGTTTAGTGCAGATTAGAGGATAGATTTTGGTGTATATTTGAGGATAGGTTTATACCAGATCAGAGACAAATATTGAGGACATATTTTTTGTGCTACATCGAAGGACTATGTTTAGTGAAGATTTGATATAGATATTTGGAGGTGACAAAGTTGAGGAAAAATATCTCCATCCAGAGCAGGGAAGATAGGTGTCCTCTATGGATAGAGTTCCATTTGCTAAGGGTAGTGGAAGTAGAGGTCTTCTAGAGGATCACCAACCAGAGTAGATATTAGGATATTGGTGTCTCCTATGGATAGAGATCCATGAAGTTGATTTATGGGATTGGTATATCCTTTGGATAGAGGTCCATAAACATTGTAATAGTGAAATGATTCCCAAGAGATTGGTTGAGAAAATTTTAGTAAAATATTTTCTCCATGGAGTAGCCCACATTGGGTGAACGATGTAAATTATGGTGTCTCTATTGTGTGTGGTGATTTGTGCATTGCTTTGATTACTGCTATTGATATTGATATCTATACATTGCAAAATATTGAATGGGAAAGAAAAGTAAAAAGTGATCTTATACTATTCACCCCCCTATCAGTATAAGCTTGTGTTCTTCACTTAAGTGCACTTTTTCTAGAAGGATGTGGAAAAGGACATTCATAATTTTGTGGTGGCTTGTGATACCTGTCAAAATATGAAAGGTAAAATGGTGTATTCTCAAGGCACTCTCCAAAAATTACCCATTTATAACCAGTTTTGGATTGATATTTCCATATATTTTATTGAAGGGTTACCTACGTCCAGAGACAAATCCATTATTTTTGTGGTAATGTATCATATTTTGAAGTATGCTCACTTTTGTTCCCTCTCCCATCCTTACAAAACCTCCACAATTACCCAAATTTTCCTTCATTCTATCTTCCACTTTCATGGTATTCCCACCTCCATTGTGTCCAACCATGACCCAACATTTAGTAATCATTTTTGGCAAGAATTATTTAAGATGGAGGGAAATAAGCTCAAAATGATCTCAACTTATTATCCACAAACATATGGCTAGATTGAGATTACCAATAAATTTTTAAATATCTACCTTTATTGCTTTGCATCTGATCATCCTACTCAATGGGTGAAGTGGCTTCCTTAAGTTAAATGGTGGTACAACACTTCCTATCACACAAAAACCATTATTACCCATTTTAATATGGTTTATGGGCACCCTCAACTCATGCCTTTCTATTACATTCCAAGTACATCCAAGGCCCATGTAGTCGACATTACTCTCAATCAACATTTTGATGTCCTCCATCAATTGAAGATGAATTTGGATGCATTCCAAAGTTGGATGTGCCAATAAGCTAACCAAAACCATTCCAAGAGTATCTTTGACATGGGTGATATTGTTTTCCTTTGCGTATAAACAATCATCTTTATAGCTTTTTAGGTGCCAAAAACTTGCTTTGAAATACTATGGACCTTATCAGGTTTTACAATAGATTTGTGCCATAGCCTAAAAATTGGCCTTCCTACTTACATCCAAGCTCCATCCTATTTTTTATGTATCCTCTCTCAAAAATTTTGTGGACACTCAAGTACAAGTTCAATATGCACTTCTAGAATTATATGTAGAAGGTTCTATCTTGCTCAAGCCTAAACAGTTGTTGGATCATCAAACTCACACTACCTACAATCGTGTCATTATTGAGGTCCTTATTCAATGACATGGAATCTAGCCAGAATATACTACATGGGAGTCTCTCCAACAACTCGAACACCAGTTTCCTCATCTTCAACTTTGAGGAAAAAGCTTTTCGAAGGGGAAGGACATGCTAGGATCCCATCCTAATGTTATTTTGTAATTTTCATTTGCTTATGTAATGACCCACTTCCAACATGGGAGATTCCATATATAATGTTATTTTATAATACTTTGTAATGTATGTGGCAAGTAAGGCACATAGCCAAGTGGGATTATTTTATGTACGCATTATCAAGATTATAACTAATGTTTGGTAGAAGATTCTAGTTCGAGTGATATTTTGCATGTAATCCAACTCTTGATCCTTAGGTAGGGTTTCATGGAGTTTCCCTTTAACAAACATGGAGCCATGTATGAATGTATCTTTTTGTAAGTTACATAAATTTAAGGAGGTTGCCCCCTTGAACAGACCTATAATTTTGAGTTATTTGCGAGATTGTTTCAATTCTGCAATTGCTTTCTACATATTGCTATTCTATTATTTGACACATTTTAGTTAATTTATAATATTTCATGTAAGTGTGCTTTATTTTAATAGTAGATTCCTAAAAAATGACATAAGTGGAGTATTTGGATCACATTTTCATCCAAGCTAAAGTTAAACTTGACATTAAAAGATATAGGTTTTTCAAGATTGGCCAAAGCCTCACAACCTTAAGGTACTTCAAGGATTTTTGAGGCTCATGGGGTATTACCATAATTTTGTACAAAATCATGGGAAGATATCAGCTCCTTTGATAGCCATGTTTAAAAAGAATTATTTTATTTGGTCAACACCAATGGAGAAGGGTTTCAATGACTTAAAGCAAGCAATGAAAACTATCTTGATGTTAGCAATAGTTGGTTTCTATAAACCCTTTGTAATTTAAAGTGATGCTTTGGGCAATGACATAGGGGTTGTGTTGATGCAATAAGAAAGACCATTGGCCTTTACTAGTAAAGCATTTTTAGATCTAAATTTGGGCAAATCTACTTATGCCAAGGAGACTCTAGCTAGTTTGCATGTTGTTAATTATTTGAGTCCATATCATTGGTTGTAATTTTCAATAAAAATCAACCACCAAAGTCTCCAGTACTTCCTAGAACAATGGTTAGCCACACTAAAACAAAAAAAGTGGGTTTATAAATTGATGGGCTATGATTATGATATCACATATAAAAGACAAAAGAATAATATCGTGGTTGATGCACTCTCTTGATAGTTTGAGGATCATATTGTGTTAAATGCCATTTCTTCCTCAATACCTCAATGGATTAATTCTCTCAGATAGCACATGCTCAAGGATTCAAGCTTACAAAATTTGATCACCAAACTTCAAACATAGCCTAACTCATGCCTTGGATACATTTGGGATAGATAAGATTTGATATATCATGAACAATGTGTTATTCCCTAAGCTTCACCAATGTAGGAATTCATCTTAAAGTAAATGCATGCCTCACCAATAGTGAGACATTTTGGGTTTCTCAAAACTTATGAAAGGACCAAGCATACTTTATTTTGGAAGGGAATGGAAAAGGATAATCACAATTTTATGACTGAATGTGAAATGTGCCAAAGAATGAAAGGAGAAAATGTGTGTTCCCCTAGAACCCTTTAGCCCTTACCAATTCCAAAATAAGTATGGGAATATATATATATATATATATATATATATATATATATATATATATATATATATATTTTATTGAAGGGTTACCCAAATTGGAAGGAAAATATATTATTCTAGTGGTAGTGGATTTTCTTATAAAGTTTGTTCATTTTTTCTCCCTCTTCCATACCTACACAACATTAGTAGTAGCCCAAATATTTTTAGACTCTAAATTTCACCTTCATGGCATGTAAAAATATATTATGTTAGAGAAATATCCTACCTTTACTAGTAATTTTTTGCAAGAAATATTTAAGTTGCAGGGCATTCAACTCAAAATACGTTCAGCATATCATCCATAGATACATGGACAAAAAAAATCATTAACAAATTCTTGGAGATATACCTCCATTGCTTTACCTATAAACATCTTGCACAATGGGAAAAGTGGCTTCTCTTGGCCAAATGGTGGTATAATACTTCATATCACATTGTGACCAAGGTTACCCCCTTTGAAGTAGTATAAAATCATCCTCCATCAATACATTTCTCCAACATTCTAGTAAAATCCAAGGTTCATGATGTAGATACCACTATTAGCCAACATGTCATAGTACTCCAAAAACTTAAAATGAATCTTGAATTAGCCTAGAAAAATATTCATCAACAAGCTAATCAACACCATTTTGAGCACAAATGTAAAGTAGGATATATGGCTTTTATCTACCTACAACCCTACAAATAGTCATCACTCCAACTCCATAGATTTCAAAATCTAGTTGCCAAATACTATGGACTATACCAAGTACTATAGTGGACTAGTTCAACAACCTACAACTTGGCCCTTTGGGCTACATCAAAGCTCCATATAGTCTTTCATATCTCCTCTCTCAATATGGTTGTGGAAAATAAGTACAAGTTCAAATCACTTTACCACAACTAGATGAAGAGGGTTCCATATTGCTTAAGCTTGAATAAATTTTGAATTGAAGATCATGCACCCTTTAAAACCATGTTATCACTGAGTTTATTGTTTAATGGTATGGATTAAAACCTAAATATACCACTTGGGAGTCTCTTCAATAACTACAACACCAATTTTTTCATCTCCATCTTTAAGGGAAAAATGTTTCGAAGAGGAAGGGCCTGTTAGGACCCCAACCTAAAATTATTATGTAATGACCACTTTGAAATGTCAAGACCCCATTTTACTAATATTTTATAATATATTGTAATAGTATGTGGTAATTGAGGCTCCTAGAAAAGTGGGTCTATTTCATGTAACCAATATAAAGAATGTAATTGTTTATTTGGTAGAAGATTCTAGTTTGGGTGGGACTTTTCATGTAATTGAACTCTTGAGTGTTAGGTTAGGGTTGCATGAAGCGTATCTTTAAAATATAAAGGGGAATACAAAAATGTGAATGAAAGTATTGAAGGAGGTTTTCCCATTGAAGTGACCCATGATTCTATGTTGTTATTTGTGAGATTAATGTATTTCTCCATTTACATTTTGTATTGCAATATTTTGTTCTTTCATGAATTTTTTCTTTCATTGCAATATTTATGTGAATGTGTTTAATTTAATTAGAAGGTTCCTACTATTGTATATGGAAATAAAGTCTCAAGTTTGAAAATAAATAAACATGCAAAAGTTAATTCATTAAAAACAACCAACCTATTCCACCATATAAAGGAGAATGACAAAACCAAGGTCATAATTGGTGTATGAATTGTCCTATCATAGAAATTGAATTTTTTTACCATACTTTATTTTGGTTTCAAAATCCACCTAAGTGGATGAGTTGCACCCTAAATACATCAACCAATATTGGATGCCTCAAAAATGGGGGCTTTGAGTCAATCTATGGCTAAGGTTGGCTCCTTTGTGTCTAGCTAATCTAACTAAAATTAGGGTTATAGACTAAAGTAAGAAATACAAGAAGGTTATAAGACTGAGCTGAAAGTGGTGTGGATTTAGCAAAATCAAGAGACATAGTGCAAAGAGTATCGCAATCCAAACATAGAAAAAACTAACTAATAGAACAACTTAATTTCCTTATACTTTTAAAATAACTAGTCATGATAAACTTCAAGGAGTGTTAAGTCATTCCAAAACTAGAATAGTAAATCCAAAGAAAAATCTAGAATGTAGAATAACTATAATAGAATTATCCATTTATAGATTTAACAGAAATACTTAATTACTCAGTGAGACATACATACATGTTTTTCAAAATAATTTAGCAAGAGTCCAGATAACAATCCAATATTCATTAAAAATATGTATATCCTCAATCATATAGTTATACCAATTGTAAACATCAAAGAGATGACCAATAGAATGGATTATATTTTATTATGTATATATTTACAAATATAATTGGTTACTCTATCATCATAGTTTAGGGAGTAGATATTAGGTCCAACAAACTACTACAATACATGTGTTTTCTCCTTTAATTTATTTTGTTGCAACCAATGTGGCATTATGGTTTTGATGTGGCTTGATCTTGTTCTATCCCAAGGAGTGACAACTATTGTGTCTTTATCTAGTGCACTGGATCTTCTAATAGGTTTATTTCTCTTTAGTTATCTCGCTACTTTCTTAGTTGTAGTAGCACAAGTGTCAGTCAAATAACTTGGGGCTACTAGATCTTCTAATAGTGTATTTACTTGTCAAGAGCACATTTAGGTAGTTACATGCATTATTCATGCTCCTTTTTTTTGTTTTATATCCCCTTCAAACTCTACCTCTTGCTTTGTCAAGCATCAGGTTTTTTATTTATCTATATTAGATATTTGCATGCCCCATGCTAACATAAACACTCAAAATGTTTGACGATCCTTTGATTATTTATCTTGGTGAAGTGCTTTGTTTGACGTTGATTGTTAGATGTATTTCATTTCTATTGTGTCAAATTTCTATGATACAATTGTTGATGTAAGCACCCAAAACCATCTAGTATTATATTGTGTCAAATGCCAAACTTTCATACTCAGTCAAAATTATTATTTTAAGGTGCTAGATGTATTTTCATGTTATGTTGGACTTCTATTGCCCTTTTTCTGACATCAACACTCAATTTTTTTTGACAAAATTCCTTCACTTAGACAAAATTCTAGTCTCAACTTTCTTGACTTCAACTATCGGGTGTCGAATATTTTTATGCTAGTTGTTGATGTCATCACCCTAGAGTTTTTGGAAATGTTTTTATACTTAGAAAATTTCTACATATTTTCTTGCTTGTCTCGAATTTCTTTAATTTGATAACTATTTTAGGTATCAACAACCTCTCTTAGAAAAAATGGTAAGGTATTCTATTGACAACACTTATCTTCCTATCTAGAAATGGATGAGGGTGAAGAATTTTACCCACATTATTGGCACCTCTTAGGGGGGTTTCTACTTATAGAAGTATCAAGCACATCTAGACATATCCACTTGGTTCATGGAGTCAAAATGATACATAATAGAAGTCAATTTTCCTGCACAAGGGTTAACCTTTAAAATACTCTCAATTTTTGAAGCTTTAGCTCTACTGTTGGGTTGTTCTGGCTTTTTCTAATTTTTTTTCCTTTATAACTAGTTGCTTGGGCTACTGGAGGTGTCCCTGGTAGCTAAAATAGATTACACATCTCATCCCATGGATTTTTATGGGGAATATTTATTGTTGTAATTCATAGAGGATATTTTGTAGCTAATAATAGTGATCATAAGAAGGATCTTAAATATTCATGCTAGTTATCCAATTTTTTACATTATATTAGAGAGCCTATGGAAGAATACAATAATTTGATCTATCATCAAAGGATTAGGCAATGTGTCAATTTCACTTCCATTGTGCATCTACTAGTCTAAAAGTTGGCTTACTTGCTCCTTATTATAGAAATGCCCACTTGCATCCCAGAATTTTGGAAAGCCAATATTTATGAGTTCTTGGACTGCCAACTTCACCTTATCAATAATTGATTTTAGGGAATTAATTATTTCAGCTCCTTCTGGAATTAGTTGGCTTCTAGAAATGATCTAGTCTATATGAGACTTGGATTTTTATAGTTATATTTACAAGCATTTGAGCAATTGGGGGTGTTCTTCTTTGTTTCATAGCATATTCTAAGAATTTTTTTACTGTTTTATTTTTTTATTAACTCTTCCTTGGCTCTCTTGAACTCTTCCTTAGCATATTGGATTAAATTTGTAATACTGGTTGTTCTCCATATAAGAGGAAATGCATCCATTGCAACATTTTTTTGTCTTCATCCAGTATTGGATTTTAAATTATTTTAGCATATCCTTGGAGATCATTTGGCCCTTAGGCTTCCTTCTTGTCTTCTCTAGTTCTACTTACACTACTTCTAGGATATCGTCTTGGCCATGGAGCTTCAAATTCAATTCTTGTATTTTGTTTCCTTGTGCATGCATTCTATTGTTTTCATGCTATAATTTCTCTTCCAATATTTGAATCTTTCCATCCCTTTGTCATAGTTTTTCCTCATTGGGATATTTTCTATTATATGATTTAGTTATACCATATAATTCTTGATTCTATTGTTTTCTATATTTTGTTTACTCAATATTTATTCTAGAGTGTTGATCTTCCTTTTTTACAGCTGCAAATTTCACATCCAACTGATTTCCTTGTAGGAATAAAGTATCCACTTCAATGCATATATCCTACAATGTATCTATATTGGGGATTTTAAATATGTACTTTTGCACCTTGATGTGATAGTCCTCTGTTGTCATATCTATAACTAGATATTTTACCTTCAAGTATGCAATCATCTTAACTCATTATCTAACAATTAGACCTATGCTATCATATGTTTGGGTGATTACCAAATCTATTGTCTTGTGGTTCTTATTGCTTTGACCATATTTGAGTGTTTGTTTTGATGCCTTGGATTACTAAGAATATTTTTGACAAAGGATGATAGGTAGGAGGGGAAGGTATAAACGTAGACTAAAAGGGAGAAAATTATGAAAGAATAATTTACTACTATGATGGTAGTTTTTACATGGGTTTGTACATTTAAACAATTTGAGGCTACTTTTACCTCCTGCACATGGGGTGTGGTAACTATTACTGATGGTATATTAAGTAGGGTAATGGCTTCATCAGTAGAGGTTGGTGATAAAGGTGTCCATTTATGTGAAGGTTGATGATGTGGTGGAATAATTTCATCATGAGAAGAGAGATAAGGAAACATACATGTTCCTCTTACATTCAATGCTAGCTCTTGGACTATTACATCCAATAGTGCAATTTGTGTGTTAATCCTTCGTATTTCCTACTCTAATTGTTGTCTTTTGGCAAATATTATTTCTTCCCTCTTTTTTATTCTTGGATGCTCTATTTGCTTTTATTTTCCATTGGGCATTTCTTGTTGAACCATATATTTGGAATTTTATACACTTATTACATCAACTATTCTCCTTATGGACATTGCCTTCTGGTTTCTTCACTTTTAGTATTCTATTTTTCTAGTTATTTCTCATTAGGTTCTAACATAATCTCAATTGCTAGAATATTTTTAGGTACCTCAACCCTTTTTGCTTGTGTTCTCTATCTTATTTGTAGAGCCACATCTTCTATTCTCACATCCTCCTTTGACTTTGCATATTCTATTAGAGAACCTGCTTATGTGGGAGTTAGCTGAGGGAATTCTTCTTCTTATTATTCTTCTTGCTATATATATTATTATTCATCCATTAGTATCATTAGACCCAGATATTTTTCTCCTTTGTGTTTATCCATTCATTTTTTTATATTCAACATGAATTCATTTTCAAATATTTTGTCAGAGGTATTGGGGAAGAATTTCTTCTATTTATCTCGTTCATAACATGATATCCACCATTCTATGATATTATTGTCATCCTAATACAACTCTTTCTTGATTTTACTTATGAGGTCATTGCTTATCCATTGATCCTTGTTCCTTTTTGGGTTATAAATTCATGCAAATTCATAGGATGTCCTCCATGGAGGTCTTTATTTCATCTAAAGTATACTCATTTACATGGTGCTATCATCATAATCATTCTTAAATTGCTCAATTTTTGACTGCAAAAAATGGTTAAATGTAGGTGGTTTATTGTTCAACTATGCCAATTTTACTTTGAACTTACCTTTAGGGTTATAGTGCCACATGTAAGTAACAATTGGAAACTGAAGGGTGTTGAGCTTATCATACAAAAACTTTTCTTGCCCCCTTGTTGTCATTGTTATGTCTTCAAACCTAAAGGGGTAGCGATAGGTGCAAGACTTTTTGGCCTAGGAACCAAAATTCCCATCTACTACATCTATATACTTGCATAACTTTATGCGAAATATTTATTCTATGATGTAGTATGGTAGTAGATGGGATGTTCTAGGAAACCTATACACCCAAATTATGGTGCTATCCAACAAAAGGTACCAATCCCCTATTTCTATGTTCTTACTCAGTTTTTCTTTGGCTACTAAGGTGGGGTATTGGAATGTACGTTGATGATAGAGCAAGTCCCAATAAACTTCTACTAAAATATAAATAAGGAGATGTCTCCTTGAGGACTAAAGTCTAATCAACTATTAAACATGACTGATTATTATCTATTATAGTTAGCCTAATACTTTGCAAATATAGGGGCATGTGGAAGAGAAAAAAATAGTATAAGAATGATGGATAGTAAAATTCAATGCTCTCTTTCATATTTAAAGTAACTATCTGGTTATGAATTTGATAGCTTAAGGATTGATTCTAGTCAAATAAAATAAGGTTACTAGTACCAGTCCCTTCATAGTTGCACACATTGGTGACTGCTTATGCTAGGAATATTTGAGAATCATATACATATTAATCAAATCTAACCCTAAACTTACAAACAATATGGACACAAATATTTGTAGGGTATCTCTAAAGTTTTCAAGCTTAAGAGATGTTTTAGAAAATATTTGGAAATTTTGCTTGTAATTTTAGTTGAACAAGATTTGAAAGTATCATTTTCTAAATAACTCATTTGCTCATTTATACTAATAGGATTAAGTATTGTACTTGGTTTCTATATCATTGCAAATTCTTTTATAATTGCTTCCTCAGTGATGGTGAACAACTTCTACTTTTATGCATTGTACTTTGTCATTATCTTCAGATCATAATATTTCACCATTGCTTTGACAAGTTAAAGGAAATGATGGAAAAATCTGGGCATATATCTAGACAATAAAAAATTCCATGGAGTTTCTTCAATTCTAATATTTGACATCTTTCTCCTCATCTATGAACCTTCTCTGAAGCTCTTCCACTTCACTTTTATTGTGATAATTTTGTCATGTACGTATATCAAGTCATCTTGCAACTCTATTGTATTATTTTTTATTTTTCCCTCTTATTCCCCTAGCCATTTTGCACTAGTCCACTTATTTTATGAATATGAGCACAAAAAATTATATAAATTTCTTCTTTTATAGAGTGTTTTAGCAATTTTCGTAGTGTACACTAGTAATTTTGTAGTATTTCCCTCCTTTCAAGTAAATGTGTAAATACATATTATCTATACTGGCCCTACTTATATAGAAATAAATACTTATATAAAATGGGCATTGCTAATTAAATGTTGGGGATTGCACGTGCTCAACTTCTATAATAAAATATTATCTTGGAACTACAAGTTCATGTAAGCATTTGTGGCACATGTCCTTTTTCAATATTGCCATTTTTTGGGGAAAATAACATTGCTAAGAATTCAAAAATTGGTGGTTTCAAGACATAATACATAGCCAATAAAAATGATTTTATTTAAAAAGTTCTACTATCACTACACGATTATTTGTGTCACTATTTATGTATGTACACATGAGCGACACACTCTTCTATAAATAATGCATTAAGTATTTGGTCACTCATAAAAATTAGAAAAACATGACGATCCATATCTTAAATCTCATATGAATATAATTATTTTCTTTCCTATATTAGATATGGGCTCTACCACAATAATTCTAGATTTTCATGCTTTTCAGGCTTTTTGTGATCTAAATCCCACTTAAGCACTAATTCTCCATCCTTGAAAGATTTGAATGATGATTTCTTATTGAACCATCACTTCACAACCGCTTGGTGCTAACATAAGTCATTATAGGCCTTTTAAATTTTATCCTCTAACAACAATAGTTCTGACAACCTTTTTTAAATTGGCTTGGCATCCTCTAATTCTGATTGGTCAATACATTTCAAAATAGGTAATTTAAGATTAATTGGCATCACAAATTCTTTCTCGTAAAATAGAGCATATGGTGTAGTCTTCAAATATTTCTTGATTGTGATTATATTTACCCATAATGTTTGATTCAACATTAAATGCCAACTCTTTTTATTATCACAAATATTTTGCTTAATTATCCCTATTAAGTTTTTATTGGTGGATTCTGCTAATCCATTGCCTTAAGGATAGTAATTTGAGAATACATTCTAGTAAATGTTAAACTTTATTACAAAATCTATAGTTTTGGATCCAATAAAAGCTTTGACATTATTAAAAAATATTGTAGCATGAACCCCAAACTTTGTGATCAATCTCCAAAATTTCTATAATAGTATCTTGGTTTGCATATCTGATTGCCTTTGCTTTAGTCCACCTAGTGAAATAGTCAATGACTATCACTATGAACTTGTTTCTAGCAAAAAAATTGGGTTTATTACCCCAATAAATGTTGGCAATTTTGGGTACATTGGGTACATTGCCTTTGCTCAAGTGTTGATGTTGTCATTGATGTCAAGAAGCGGAAGGGTTTTTGTGAAAACCAAGGCAGACAAAATAAAAGGTTTTATTTAAAACCATGGACAACAGATTTGAAATGGGTTTTTCTTAAAACCCAAGTTGGCTCTTCGTTTCGTTGAAAAAGGTGCCCCGGTGATGAAGATATTTAATTTTAAATATTTAGTTTAAATTTTATTTATTTAAAATTTAAATTAATATTTTAAAATTAAATTAAAGTATTTTCCGACATGTTTGGAAAAGCCGACGTGTTTGGTAATGCATCGAAGTGCATATATAATGAGGCTAATAAATTCATTTAAGATTGTGCGAAAAAGGCGATATCAATCGGGAATAAGGAGTGTTGAGATAAAATGATTTTTCGATGACAAAAATAAGCAAGTGAACCTTTGATCAGAGCGCACGCCAATCGAAAGGGAGAAGGAAGTAAAGTTTGCAAAAATACAAAGGTGAGCGGTTAATGCAAGGCTAAGAATAAAACGTATTCGCATCCGCTCGAACACGTGAGGGAGCAAAGAAGAGGACAAGTTTTTGCGTATTCCAAGGCCAACGAAAGGACTAAACCGAAGCACACCTTTTTCGTCTTACATGGGCAGATAGCCTAGGTGGAAGGTAAGCTTTCAAAGCGCGTAGCAGTCGAGAAGTTAAGTGTTCGAATCGCGACGCAATATTTTTTGACTAGGAAGACGCACCGATTTTTTAGTGGAGAAATAGAAGTGCATGCTCCTCGATGTTTGCATGAGTGGTGACACGGGTTCAAAGTAAGGTGGGTGCACTTGAGGCAATATAATAATTTTTATAAGGTATGCTTGGCACATGACCTTGGGAGTTATAAGGGTTTAGATATTTGTGAGATTAAAAGGTATTGTATGTTAAAAATAATTAGAGAGGTGTAATAAGTTGTTGAAATAATTTAAAATTATTGTGATTTAGTTTATGGTATAAGTGGTTTTGGGAGTTATAAGGTTATGCAATGTTGTGATTTATTTTTTTGGTATAAGTGGTTTTGGGAGTTATAAGGTTATGCAATGTTGTGATTTATTTTATTTTATGGTACAAGTGGTTTTAGGAGAGATAAGGAAGTTGTGCAATTAAAGGCTTTGGTGATGATTATTGAAAAGTGGAGTAATGTTGATTATTTTGTGATCTACTAACCCTTGTGAAGATTGGCAAAAGAATTTTGTGATGGTGGCAGATTTCCAAAGGGGTTCCTTCACTTCAATAAGGTATGGGCACATTCTTCTTATGAGTATGATTGGTGTATGTTTTCCTGAAATAAGATTGGAGTGAAAAGGTATTCAACTAGGTTTCCTTTGGTTGGGTATAAGTCCTAGTTTCTGGTTTGTTGAAGACTACTTATGCATTGTTATCATTGATGAGAATTTTGGTGAATGCATAATTCTGGTTTGAGGTAGTGGAAGCATTGTGCACTAGGGTTTATGTTTGTGAGTCTTGTTACTTGCTTTGAGTTGGTGAAACCCTTAGTTGGCTGATTTTGAGGTTGATGGTTGAGTTGCTTCCATAGAGGTTGGTTGATCAAGTTATTGCTTTTACTTGATACATGATATTGGGCTTACTCCATTGAGTTGATTTGAACAAGTTATTCTTTGCATTTGGTGATATTGTGTTGGTGGCTATTTTGTTCAAATATCTTTGGAGGGAAAAGGATTTCTACTTGTTTCCTTTTCTTGTGATGATTGGTTGAATGCTTCAAGGTTAATGTTGAGTTGAATGATGTTGGTTAAACCTTGTCTTTGAGCATTGTTGTTGAAGCCCTAATTGGTTGAGAAAAGATATTGGTTGTTGGAAAGAACATGAGTATCATTGTTATATGAGATATTGCTTGGTTGGCAATTGTTGGGTTGTGTTTCATGTTCTTGAGAAAAGCATACTACATCTATCTTATTCTTTGAGATTGAGATTGAGTTGAGATTGAGATTGGGAGTTAAGTATAGAACATATTGAGTCTCTAACAATTCTCTTTATGCTTCTATGAGGTTGATGAATCACATTGGGTCTCTAACAATTCTCTTTGTGGGTTCACGCCAAGCAAGTTTTTCTTGATGAACTTGTGAGCGAGGTTTTGACAGTTCCATTGGGGACTTGTGAGCAAGTTTTGGACAAGGTTCCATTGGGGACTTGTGAGCAGATTTGGACAGGTCCTAGCGAGAGGACTTGTGAAGCTGAGTTTGATAGTTCTATCAGAGAACTTGAGGACAGAGGTGCATTGGTTCTATGAGAAGAACCTGAGGACAGATTTGTGCCAGACCGAAGGACTATGTTTGGTGCAGATCAAAGATAGAGGACGAGGACATTTGTGCTAGACCGAAGGATTGTGTTTAGTGCAAATTCGAGGACCAGCTTTGAGGTGATAGAGTTGAGGACAGAGGTCTCCGACCGGAGTAGGGAAGACAGGTGTCTTCTGTGGATAGAGTTCCATTTGCTAAGGGCAGCGGAGGCGAGAGGTCTTCTAGAGGATCACCGAGCCAGAGCGAGAGGTAGGGGAAGGTATCTCCTTTGAGCAGAGGCTCATAAATTCAGATTGGGGGAAGGTTTCTCCTTTGAGCCGAGGCTCATAAACATTGTAATTGGGAAGGTTTCCCAAAGAACTTTGAGATAACTTTTAGAGAAAAGTTTTGTGGATGAACCATGTAAATTGTTGTGTCACTTTGTGGATGGTTTTGTGCATTGCTTTGATATTGCTTTGGATATATTGCTTTACTGTTTTGAAGTATAAAGGAAAAAGTAAAAAGAGGTCTTATACTGTTCACCCCCCCTCTCGAGTATAAGCTTGTGTTCTTCAATTGGTATCAGAGCGGGTTCCTTCGAAAAGTTTAACAACTTGAAGGAAAAGCTAGTAAAGAACACAATGGATCATTCAAGTGGCAATGCAACACCTATTCTTGATGGGTCAGATTTTGGTCTTTGGAGTGCAAGGATGAAGGTTCATCTAATGGCACTTGGGAATGAGGTTTGGGAAGTGATTGAAGATGAGTACACTATTCCTGAACATGGTCCTAATACTAAAGAAGAGAGGCTCCTACATCACAGCAATTCAAAAGCAATGAATGCAATCTTGAAAGGCTTACAAAAAGCAGATCTCACCAAAGTGATTCACTGCAAGACAGCTAGTGAAATGTGGAATCAGATGAAGGTGGTTCATACAGGTGATACAAATGTGAGAAAGGCCAAGTTGAGACACTTCAAAGGTATGTTTGAACAACTCAAGATGAATGATGATGAAAATATTAGTGACTACATGCTTCGTATGGATGAGGTTGTTAACTCCATGAAAGACTTAGGTCTTGAGCTTGCTGAAAATGATGTTTGTGATAAGATTTTAAGATCTCTTCCTAATAGATTTAGTGAAAATATTTCTGCTATTGAGGAAGCTAAAGATTTGGATAAGTTGAAAAAAGATGAGCTCCATAGTATACTTGCGGCATTTGAGTTAAGAACTCAAGTGAAGGTTGATGTCAAGAAGGAGGCAACTTTCAAGGCTACCAAGAATTCCAAAGGTAAACAACTTCAAGAGAGTGATGAGTCTTCTGGTGATGAAGAGGCATATTACAGCAAGAAAGGCAAGTTCTCTAGAAAGCACAAAAATATGAAAAATGTAAGATGTTTCAATTGTGGAAAGTTTGGTCATTATGCTACTAACTGTCTTGTTGCCAAGGATGAAAGTGATGAAGATAAACGGGATTGTAAGAGCAAGGATTCGAAAGGCACAGGCATCAAAGGAAGAACAAATATGAGCACAACAATAAAGGAAAGAGGTATTCTCACAAGCACAAGAAGAGCTTCTACCTAGACAAAGCAAGTAAGTGTTCTAGTAGTGATAGTGAAAGTTCTTCAAGTGATAATGAAAATGAGATGTTGTTCATATCGAGAAAAAGAGGAAGAACCAAAACATAGATTCATTATCATGAAATGTCTTAGATGTGGAAATTTTGGTCACCTTGAGGATGATTGCACAAATAATGAATTGGTTGTTAGTATGTATGAGGATGCTTCAGAAAATGATAAGGAAGATGCATGTATGGTTTTTGAAAAGGGTAGCACCTCTAGTGATAAGAAATCTGAAAAAGGCCTTGATAATTCAAAGTGCAATCAAATAGAGGATCTTGAATGTGAACTTACTAATGCTCTTAGTGGTTTGAAAAAGGAAAGAAAGAAGAATGCTAGACTCAAGGATAAGTTAGATGAATGTTGTATGGAGAGAGATGAACTTATAGAAAGTCTTGATGTCTCTATGGCTAAGGCACAAGAACTCAAGAATGAGTTAGAATCTAAGGTGCGTGAGTATAGTGAATTAGAACAGAAAATGGCTTCGTTGAAAGAGGAAAATAAAGAGTACAAGGATAAGCTGTACAGGTTTCAAGAAAGCTCCAAAAAGGTTAAGTCTCTCATCCAAAGTCAAAGAAAGACAACAGATAAAATAGGTCTTGGTTTTGTTAAGCCTCACAAGAAACAAGTTGGAGAGTCTAGTAAGAGATTCCAAAAGGAAGAGAGTTCTAATGAGGAAAGTATTTCAGATCATGAGTCCTTGAATGATAGATGCATAGAAACAGAAAATAGATTTCGGAATGAGAAGAAGGAGAAGTTTTCAGGACCTAAGAAGTCAAATAAAGGAAAGTTTCAAGGCAGATGTTTTGCTTGTCACAGGTTTGGTCACATGGCTGTACATTGCATGGCTCAAGTGAAGAAGGTAAATAACAGTTTCAGAAGTGGTGATTTCTTTTATGGGTATTGCTACTCCTGCAATCAGTTTGGGCACAAGGCAATTCATTGCAAGGCAAATAACAGGAACAGGTTTAGTCAGAACAGGTGGATTCAAAGAATAGGTATGCCTCAAAGAAATAACATTGTTACTTGTTACAAGTGCAACAATGAAGGTCACATAGCTAGACAGTGTAGAGCTGAAATTCCAGAATACAGGAACAGGAACAGTGGCATGATCAGGTCCAAGGATCAAAAAAATGACAGAAACAAGAATATGGAAAAAGAGTTCAAGAGAAGGCCCGGCAAGGAAGTTATAGACGCTGATGATGATCAGTGCCTAATGGGAGTTTTACTCCCACTCCAGAATTAATCACCTCATCAGGAGGTGGGGGAGGGACTAAGCTAAGAGGCTCATTCTTAGTTTCGAGCCCCAAAGGTGGCCCTTTGCCATTGATGACAAAGGGGGAGAGATATGAGTAAGGGGGAGAGCTTCAAGTGAAGAGGAAAGCTTCAAGTCGGGGGGAGCAAAACTTCAAAGAGAGTGATTTCAGTTTTGGCTCTTGAAGATGTGTTTTTAGTAAAGTTTTGCCATCAATGACAAAGGGGGAGATTGTTGGCAATTTTGGGTACATTGGGTACATTGCCTTTGCTCAAGTGTTGATGTTGTCATTGATGTCAAGAAGCGGAAGGGTTTTTGTGAAAACCAAGGCAGACAAAATAAAAGGTTTTATTTAAAACCATGGACAACAGATTTGAAATGGGTTTTTCTTAAAACCCAAGTTGGCTCTTCGTTTCGTTGAAAAAGGTGCCCCAGTGATGAAGATATTTAATTTTAAATATTTAGTTTAAATTTTATTTATTTAAAATTTAAATTAATATTTTAAAATTAAATTAAAGTATTTTTCGACATGTTTGGAAAAGCCGACGTGTTTGGTAATGCATCGAAGTGCATATATAATGAGGCTAATAAATTCATTTAAGATTGTGCGAAAAAGGCGATATCAGTCGGGAATAAGGAGTGTTGAGATAAAATGAGCAAGTGAACCTTTGATCAGAGCGCACGCCAATCAAAAGGGAGAAGGAAGTAAAGTTTGCAAAAATACAAAGGTGAGCGGTTAATGCAAGGCTAAGAATAAAACGTATTCGCATCCGCTCGAACACGTGAGGGAGCAAAGAAGAGGACAAGTTTTTGCGTATTCCAAGGCCAACGAAAGGACTAAACCGAAGCACACCTTTTTCGTCTTACATGGGCAGATAGCCTAGGTGGAAGGTAAGCTTTCAAAGCGCGTAGCAGCCGAGAAGTTAAGTGTTCGAATCGCGACGCAATATTTTTTCGACTAGGAAGATGCACCGGTTTTTTAGTGGAGAAATAGAAGTGCATGCTCCTCGATGTTTGCATGAGTGGTGACACGGGTTCAAAGTAAGGTGGGTGCACTTGAGGCAATATAATAATTTTTATAAGGTATGCTTGGCACATGACCTTGGGAGTTATAAGGGTTTAGATATTTATGAGATTAAAAGGTATTGTATGTTAAAAATAAGTAGAGAGGTGTAATAAGTTTTTGAAATAATTTAAAATTATTGTGATTTAGTTTATGTATAAGTGTTTTGGATTATAAGGTTATGCAATTTTGTATTTATTCTTTTATGGTATAAGTGGTTTTGGGAGTTATAAGGTTATGCAATGTTGTGATTTATTTTATTTTATGGTACAAGTGGTTTTAGGAGAGATAAGGAAGTTGTGCAATTAAAGGCTTTGGTGATGATTATTGAAAAGTGGAGTAATGTTGATTATTTTGTGATCTACTAACCCTTGTGAAGATTGGCAAAAGAATTTTGTGATGGTGGCAGATTTCCAAAGGGGTTCCTTCACTTCAATAAGGTATGGGCACATTCTTCTTATGAGTATGATTGGTGTATGTTTTCCTGAAATAAGATTGGAGTGAAAAGGTATTCAACAAGGTTTCCTTTGGTTGGGTATAAGTCCTAGTTTCTGGTTTGTTGAAGACTACTTATGCATTGTTATCATTGATGAGAATTTTGGTGAATGCATAATTCTGGTTTGAGGTAGTGGAAGCATTGTGCACTAGGGTTTATGTTTGTGAGTCTTGATACTTGCATTGAGTTGGTGAAACCCTTGGTTGGCTGTTTTGAGGTTGATGGTTGAGTTGCTTCCATAGAGGTTGGTTGATCAAGTTATTGCTTTTACTTGATACATGATATTGGGCTTACTCCATTGAGTTGATTTGAACAAGTTATTCTTTGCATTTGGTGATATTGTGTTGGTGGCTGTTTTGTTCAAATATCTTTGGAGGGAAAAGGATTTCTACTTGTTTCCTTTTCTTGTGATGATTGGTTGAATGCTTCAAGGTTAATGTTGAGTTGAATGATGTTGGTTAAACCTTGTCTTTGAGCATTGTTGTTGAAGCCCTAATTGGTTGAGAAAAGATATTGGTTGTTGGAAAGAACATGAGTATCATTGTTATATGAGATATTGCTTGGTTGGCAATTGTTGGGTTGTGTTTCATGTTCTTGAGAAAAGCATACTACATCTATCTTATTCTGTTGAGATTGAGATTGAGTTGAGATTGAGATTGGGAGTTAAGTATAGAACATATTGAGTCTCTAACAATTCTCTTTATGCTTCTATGAGGTTGATGAATCACATTGGGTCTCTAACAATTCTCTTTGTGGGTTCATGCCAAGCAAGTTTTTCTTGATGAACTTGTGAGCAATGGACAGTTATTGGGGACTTGTGAGAGGTTTTGGACAGGTTCCATTGGGGACTTGTGAGCAGATTTGGACAAGTCCTAGCAGAGGACTTGTGAAGCTGAGTTTGATAGTTCTATCAGAGAACTTGAGGACAGAGGTGCATTGGTTCTATGAGAAGAACCTGAGGACAGATTTGTGCCAGACCGAAGGACTGTGTTTGGTGCAGATCAAAGATAGAGGACGAGGACATTTGTGCTAGACCGAAGGACTGTGTTTAGTGCAAATTCGAGGACCAGCTTTGAGGTGATAGAGTTGAGGACAGAGGTCTCCGCCAGAGCAGGGAAGACAGGTGTCTTCCGTGGATAGAGTTCCATTTTGCTAAGGGCAAGGAGGCAGAGGTCTTCTAGAGGATCACCAGCCAGAGCAGAGGTAGGGGAAGGTATCTCCTTTGAGTAGAGGCTCATAAATTTAGATTGGGGGAAGGTTTCTCCTTTGAGCCGAGGCTCATAAACATTGTAATTGGGAAGGTTTCCCAAAGAACTTTGAGATAACTTTTAGAGAAAAGTTTTGTGGATGAACCATGTAAATTGTTGTGTCACTTTGTGGATGGTTTTGTGCATTGCTTTGATATTGCTTTGGATATATTGCTTTACTATTTTGAAGTATAAAGGAAAAAGTAAAAAGAGGTCTTATACTGTTCACCCCCCCCCTCTCAGTATAAGCTTGTGTTATTCAATAAAGTCTAACCCCCAATGTTGAAAGGGATTCTCTATAATAATTGGTTTTAGGAGCATCGTTAGATTCTTACTTCTATGAAAAAATATTTTAAATTTATCATAAGTATTAGCAATATTAAAAGCATAAAAAATAGAGTATACCAATAATATCTAGCTCTAAGAATATTAGCAATTGTATTTTTTTTGAAATAACATCCTCTTGATAAACCGACATGAAATTCCATTAATATATATTTCACCCTTTTTGGCTACATGCATCTCAATAACACACCACCAAAGTTTTTTTGGTGTAAAAATTCATTAACCATAGTGTAGATCAATGATTAGAGTATGTATCTATGCCTTTTAGATCTCGTAAATCCATCTAGACACCTACCCATCTCAAGAAAATGTATCAACCGATTTACCCAAGTATTTCACTCCACTAAACCTCTTCCAACTATTGTTGCTCTTCTTGTTCAATCAAGAAATTAGATTCTAGGGATATAGATTTATCTAATTATTCATATAGTGCTCTCCCTTTGACTAACTTAGTTGGCTTAATCTCTATTTCATGCTCTTGTATCTTTGTGATCCAACCAAATTTTTTCATCTAGTTCTTGCACTACAAAGCTTTGGACACCCAAGTAGACTACATATAGTAGTGTTATGCTAATTTTGATGCTAAAATATATTACTGCCTCTTATGGGTTCCTTTGAATGGTGGTAAACTAGGTTATCAAATGAAATAGATCTACTTGCTCATTGAATTATTGCAACAATCTATTGAAAAACTATGCCCATGAATTGACGCAACCATTCTAAAGAGTCTAGTACCAATATAATACATTTCCTTTTAGTGATATTATTAATAGCCTTATCATAACCTCTTCATCATGAATATTATTTTTTGCAGCTAATGAGGCTATATCTTGGTAGTGCTCATAGGTTATTTTTCTAGTACCATCATATGTTGACAAGGATGTAAGAGTTGTAGGAGGAATAGGATTTTTGTTGGGCAGGTTAAGTGGACATGTATGATTCCAATTTGGGATGTTTTGTAGAGGCTAATTTTGAGCCATTTGCTCAGATCTATGTCAGTGGACTGAAGTTGGAGATGCAAAATAAGTAGATACTTAGCTTTTTGTAGAACTTAAAAAATATAGGTATGTAGGGAATGATGTGGATCTATTTCTTTTGAATGCTAGAAGCAGTAATTATACAAGAGTATTAGTTCTTCTAGTTTTTTAGATTTTGCTTGTGTGAGCATAATCTTACAATATAAATGGTGGTTGGGTTAATTTAAAATATCATTTCAACAAAGTCACCAGGTGATAGGATTTTGATCTATCAGAGAAAAATATCATAAACTTTCTACTTAATCAAGATGGTGAGATTTGCATCAAGTGTACCAAAACCTCTTGGAACTTTAGATTGCTTTTGAGTGTCTAAATTTTATCTTTATAATCAGATAAATGTTACCTAATCATGTGATTATATGATTTGGATTGCACTGGGTGTACCAAAAAACTCTTGGTCTGAAATCCACCTAAGTGGATGAGTTGTGTCCTCAAGACCTCAACTATGTTTGGGTGCCTCAAAAATAGGGGTATCTGAGTCAACCTCTAAATTAATATTGGCTCCTTTGTGCCAAGATAATCTAACTAAAATGGAGGTTGCAAACTAAAGTAAGAAATGTAAGAGGGTTATAAGACTAAGCTGAAAGTGGTGCAAATTCAACAACATCAAAAGACATAATGCAAAGATTCTTCCAATACAAAATTAGACTAAATTTTATAACAAACCAACTTACTTTTCTTATGCTTTTAAAACAATTAATCATAATAAAATTTGAGCATTTTTACATTATTCTAAAAGTAGAACAATAAATCTAGGAAGAAATCTAGAATGCAAAATAACTATAATAAAATTATCTAGAAATGTTTTACTTAGTGAGATATATATACATGTTTTACAAAAGAATTGATCAACTGGCCATACAATACAATCTTCATTCAATATGCCTATAGCCTCAATCATACATTTATGCCAATTATAAATGTCAAAATACCTATAACTAATTATTAGAATTGCTTACATTCTAGTATATATAGATTTATAAATACAATTGGTTATTCTATCATCATAGTTTAGAGAGTGGATTGTAGGTTTGATATGTTGTTGTAGCATGTGTGATTTCTCCTTCAATTCATTATGTTGCAATTTATTTGGCATTATGATGTTGATGTGGCTTGCTCTTGCTCTATCCTAGGGAGTGACGACTACTATGTCTTCATATGGTGCAATGGATATTCTAACAAGTTTGTTCTACTTTAGTTGTCCCACTACTTTATTAGATGTAGTAGCACAAGTGTTAGTTAGAAGGGCTTGGGGTTGTTAGACTCTTTTTATAAAATATTTACTTGTCAAGAGCACATTTGGGAAATTTAGTGCATACTTAAAGCTCCTATTTTTGTTTGATATCACCTTCAAACTCTACCTCTTACTTTTTTGAGCATCGAAATTTTTATTTTAGTTTTTCTTTTTATATTTGTGTACCCCAAGCTAACATCAAAATTCAAAATATTAGGCACTCCTTTGATTATTTAGCTTGGTCAAGTGTTTTTCTTGATGTTGGGTGCCAGATACATTTCATGTCTTTTGTTGTTCTATTCTTTTTTTGTGTTTGGTTTTTATGATATAGTTTTTTATGTAAGCACTCAAAACCATCTGACACTATATAGTTGAGGGTTATAATACCCAATAGGTTTTGCTATTGTGTCTAATACTAGAATTTTATACCTAGAAAAAAATCTTATTTTAAAGTATCAGATGCATTTTCATGTTATGCTGGACTTTTATTGCCCTTCTCTTTACATCAACACTCAAAATTTCTAGCCAACTTCCTTCACTTAGCCAAAAATCTAGTTTGAGCTTTCTTGACTTCAAATTTTGGGTGTCAAAAATTTTCATGCTAGTTTTTGATATCATCACCCTAGATTTTTTGGAAGTGTTCTTATACATAGCAAAAAATTTGCATCTTTTCTTGCTTATCTTATCTTTCGCTTATTTGGTAATTATTTTAGATATTGACAATCTCTCTTAGCAAAATGGTAAGGTAAAATATTTATCTCCCTATTCAAATATGGATGTGGTTGAATAATTTTATCCACACTTTCTATATACCAATCAAATGAAAAAGCCCTTTGACCTTGAGAAAATAATCATTAAGTAACTTTTCATGGTTATAAATATGTGACCAATCCCCTTTTGTTGAAGACAACCCAACTATTTTTTTCAATAAAATTTTCTAGGTTTTTGTGCATTAAGGGAATGAATACCCCACTTAATCATTAGAGATAAACCTTTACTCCAAGGACCTATAATTTCAACACCATATTTTCTTACAAGGAGGGTAAATTTATCCTAAATTACAACTCTCATAGAACGTGAAACATCCCATGTAGCCCATAAATTTGTTCTAATAAATTTGAAAAAATCTAGGTAATTTTATTGAGATATAACCTAACAAGATATGCCATATACATGCTTAACAATAAAATATTTGCTAATGATCTAAGAATACTTTGCTATAAGGATATTTACAAGGAAAGTAGCTAAGGTTATGTTAGAATTTGGATAGGAACCACAACCACATGTCATAGATGGAAGCATTATAGTGGAATTTGTTTTGATGGTAAAGTTATTTCAAAAAATATAGGATCTACTGGTAGTATTTGTTCCAAATTAAGATGATTTTGGTATTTTGTTCAAATATTATATATTCTAAGGCCTTACAAAACTCATAAAGTGGTTGAAAGAATTTTGAATCTTTATGGGGTGATTTTGCAAAATAAGTACAATTTCATTTGCAAAGTGAAAGTTAATAACAAACAAAGTTTCTAATTAAGTGATACCATGAAGAAGACCATTGTTAAAGACCATTAGAGGAGGTAGTATAATGCATCAAATATGATGACATATGGAAAAGGGAATAATAGGTAATCTTGTTTTATTTATTATTAGAGAGGTAAATATTATGTGAATATGCCATTACCCATAATTTTGGTTATGGAATAACCTAAAAGCATGATAATCCATTAAACTCAACAAGAACCAAAAACAAGTCATTCTAGAATTATAAGAATAAAGAATCAAAAACTTGTAGTCATAAGCCTTATTGAAGTCTAACTTAAGGAACACCATGTCCTCACCGGTATCTCCTATCGAATCCAAGATATCCAAGATCAACATAAGATTATTCATAATGAAACATTTGATAAAGAACCTTGTTTGCTTAAGGTATATAATATTTTTTTAAGAAATTGAACAAATTCTATTAACAATTGCCTTAGCTATGATGTTGTAAATGATATTCACTATTCATTCAACAAGGTAATGGGATGTAATCTGCAAGCATACTATAGTGGTAAAGGGTTTGGCCTTTTTTTTATAGTTCCAAGGTTCAAACCCCACTTAGTATGAGAGGATTTGGACCACTCATAAAAGTCATTGTAAACTTAAATTAGTTGCAAGCTTATTGCAGTGGCAATGTTATTAAATTATATAAAAATATTTATATGTAACAAAACTTTCTTATTAATAAAAATAATTTGTTTCCTTGTAAGTACAATGTAGTGATAGAGAGGTCCAGATTCAAACCACCATCAAGAAAGGGATAGATCAGTTGGTAGTTGTCTAATCCTTAAACCACTACCAAGAAAGGGATAGGTCGGTTGGTAGCCATCTAGTCCTTGTTGGTTGGGTGTGCCTAGTTCATCTTACCTAGCGGACTAAGATTTGTAGCCGAGACATCTGAATTCGATTTGGTGTCTTGTCTCATATCCACAAAGGTGTTACCAATTACCCTATAAAACAAAAATAAAAAATATTATATAAATATTTAAAAATATAAATTATAAATAAATCTTTAATTACAATAAAATTACAAGTGAAAACGATCAGCATCTTATGGGGACAAATGGATTAACATAGGTGCTCAACCATGATCCTCCTACCCTATATAAATTCCGAGACAAGCATGCATAAGGTCCCCATATTTTACTTCCAAATGACATGGAATTCCACAACAAGCTATACGTGCTTGAGCGGGCCCTCATTAAACACAAATAAAAATTCTATCCATCGCTCAAAAGAATCAGGAAGACGAACTTCGAATTAAAAAAATACTTTCTATGCACTTAGAAATAAAAACACCTAGGAATAACTATCCACATATGGTACACCAAGATTTTCACCAGACAATGCAGAGTACAATCAATACTGCCAAAACCGGAACGATCCTCGACGTCTTGAAATGGGCTCCTACTTCGTTAACTGTTGGATTGTCGCTACCATCGGCTGCTGGAGACATCCCTCCCACCGAACTCGTTGGAGAATGATTGCCCGGCTGCAAATCACCTGTAAAAGTAAATCCAATAAAATTTTAAAATTATATGTTTCACTGTATATGTCAACCATACTCTAGCTATTAAATGTATACAAACCTATCCAAACCTTGAACCTGTGAAGCCCACTCTGAGGTGGAGACACTCCAAATCACCCAATTACTCACTTATATGTACTATTTTTAATACAAACACGGGAAAAAAGAGGTGCATACCTGCAGACGGAGCCGGAGCACCTGCAGCTGCTTGACATCCACAACAATAAAGATAATTAGAAGTTATTTTGTGAAACATCAATAATATGAATCTTAATTTTGGAGAAGACAAAAAAAAGAGGAGTATAATTAAGAATTACCTAGGCATCGGGCTAGCGGTGGAGTGGTGACGTTGCAGGCGTCAGGCAGGACGAGAGCCCGCGTTTGATTGACGGGAAAGCCCAGCGGATTATTAGAAGAAAAAATCTCGCACAGACATGTTGCATTGCTCTTTACCACAGAAGAGAAGGCACTGCAGCAGCGCTGTGGTGGAGGTGAGATTGTGAAATTGGTGGTGATGAAGCTGAGACACGGTGCCAAATTCGCTAAGGAATTTGCACACCCCGAAGAGGTAGGCGGTGACTGAGCTACCGCAGCTGCTATCGCCCCTAGGACTGCTGTCAGACTTATTAACGACCTAATGCGTTCTGCGAGGCATATTCTTGCCATTGATAAAATAATAGTTTTTAAAATAGTAGGGAAAGAGAGCTGATTATGCAATTAAGGATACTAGTAAGGGAATTCAGGAAAGAAAGAAATGAGTAATGGGCGTCAGAACCGAGTATGTGGAAGGGCCCTTTATTTGTGTAGGGACCGATAGATTATTGATTTCACAGTTCTGAGCCAAACTCGTGTAGGTACACGAAAAACGGAGGCTCGCCTACCGTGGATAGCGTTTTGTTCACCTAAATTCCTACTCTCTATCGGTTTCAAATTTATAATCTATAAGAAGTTAGTTACAGCTACTAACTGAGAAGCACAGGTTATGTAAATTCCTACTCTCTATCGGTTTCAAATTTATAATCTAGTTACAGCTACTAACTAAGAATAAGTTTTAAATTATAGGGGTTGTTCTTTCGTTTTATTGTTTTTGTCTTGTTGTTACTAGGGATTCGGGTCCCTGCGATCCATCTAGCATGCACTCAGAAGATTCTATAAACTACTACCTCTTCTAAGCTGACAGGTTGATCCTAGGGTTTAAACCTATATCTCTTTTGCTAAGTACTTGACCAGTCAAACTTTTAACAATTTATAATCCATATTACCTTTATGTGGTGAGGGAAGGGCTTAGCACAGAAGGGTTTCACATTGTTTCTTATGGTTTGAGAAAGGTAAAGTACAACTGGTCATATATAAGAGCTCATTTTTTTGGTGGGTTTTTATGATTTGAATTTGAGTTAACTTGAATAACACTCTAATCAATGTATCAATCCATACAATATTAATATTTAAAAAAAATAAAATAACACTAACAAAGGATACACTCCTTAAAGATATAACTAAACCTTCTTTTTATAATTTAAACTTAAATAATTTAATAACAATCTAATAACGTATCAATATATAAAACTTATAAACATAACTAATTTTTTTTTCAAATTTAAACTTAAATAATCTAAATAACAATCCAATAACATATCGATACATAAAAACTTCATAATTAAAAATAATAATAATGCTCTTGGAAGTACGTACTCAACGCGAATACCTTTATCCTTAACGATTCGGGAACAAGCGTGCGTGTGAAGGTAACCGCGCTACGTGTTCTAGGGAGACCAAGTTTTTCTCGCAATAGGCAACATCGGCTGAGGTCAGTTAATTAAAAAATGCACATCTGAGTTGTCTTTGGAATAATGATTAAGAAACCTCAATTATTTGTCCAGCGCACTCAACTAAGCAACATATTTTAACAGGTTTTAACAATTTATCAACATGTACTTGAATGTTATTAATTAAAACAAGTTATTATATATGACAGTTACCAGATTAATTTTTTTAATATATTTCTTTTTTTTTCTATTAAACATCTAGAACTTTATATTAAAACAAATTATTACATCAAAAGCTCATAGCATCATAATAGGTTAAAACCAAGAACTACAGATAACTGGAAGGATTCCAGTCATAACAAATATAAAATAGTCATAGAGTGTTGTTTTTAACATACAAAGGGTTATATCTTATAACAAAATTATAAAACCATTTATATACATCAAGATCATGAATATCATCAAACAAGGAGCATATAGTCCAATCATTTGTCTTCAATTGATCCAAGTCCTCAAAAACTTTCTTTGATTTGCAGTTGTCCTTCAATGTCCATAGTGACCTGTTGACCTGCAATAAAATTTTGAAGCGTATGAGTCTCAAATGAGACCCAGTAAGATTTCTACAATGTTGCTGAAAAACTTCATCGTTACGAGATCTTCATATCATCCATAAAATTTCAGAGGATAGAATGAGCCAAAACTGATTATAAGTTTTTTGCAACTGCTGAATATGCCCACAAACAACTTACATTTTAAACTCAATTGAGTTACAATTCCAAAAAAGAATACCAGAATAGAAAAGATGCCATATTTATTTAGCATATACACAATAAAAAAAGATATGAAAAATAGTCTCCAGAACTTTACATAAAGAGCATATAACCAAACTGTTAGGATCAACCATAGTAGGCAACATGTATAACAGAAGAAGCCATCTAAAAAAACTTTTTTTTGGTTCAAGATGTCTGGACCATATATGTTGCAGAATAAAAGAGGAATGACTAATAGATAAACTGAAACCCCATTTAGTGATAATGTGCTGATAAATAATATTGTATTAGTAAGCATAAGATACAACTGCTTCGGCTTAGCCTTTATGAATTTAGAACCATCATTTCAAAAGATAAAATAAAAAATCTGCTGCTCATCAAAAACAAATTCAGGATTGATCAGCTATGTAAAACATTTTTGAAGCACAGAGTAAGTTCTCTACTGGGAATCAGGCAAATGAAATTATTGCTTCAACATTTTCCAAGACATCAAACCAGTAGGGCATAGAATATGCTCAAAAAAATATATACCATTTTGAGCTCAACTACGAGCTGAACAACCTTGTAAAAGGGCTAAAGACTTATTTTTATGTTTCATGTTCCACCAAACAGAACTCTTCACATATATTTTAAAGCTGGAATTTATAGGCTGAAACCAACCCTGCAAATTAGATCTCACCTATTTCCAAGCTTTCTAGATAATTCTAAAAACAACTGAACGAGCTGAAACACTACTAAAAGTGCCAAAAAGAACATTAGAAAAGGATAATCCATGCCAAAACTTTCTTTTGTGAGGAACAACAGCACAAATATTATGCCTAATTAAAACTTTCCATGGTTCCACACCATTAATGCACTTCATTATCCATTTAACAACAAGAGTCATACCTTGTTTACGCAAGTCAATTAAACCCAAACCTCCTCTGAATTTGCATAAAGCAACCCAATACAATTTAACCATATGCCTTTTCTTAATCCCATAATCACCAGCCCATAGGAACTGTTTAATATATTTCTAAATTTTGATAATTTGATTAGCATTAAAAGATCAAACTGAAGCATAATAACCAATATAGGAGGATAAGATATTTTGACAGATCTGAAACCTGTTGGCCAAAGAAAGTTGTTTATTCTTCCATTTATCCAGTTTTAGAACAACTTTCTCCTTGATCCAGCTCGACATATCCCTTAAATTGGGTTGAACAGCAAAAGGCATCCCAAGATATCTTACCTGAACATTAGGTCCACACCATTTAAGCTCATATTTGTTCAACCAAATAGAAGGATTAAAATCCCAACTCAAAATTTTGGACTTAGCATTAGAGATTTTAGCTCAAGATCTAGTTTATGAAAAATATTAGCAAAATTATCCTCCACTAACTCCACAAAAAGCGTAGTATTATCTGCAAATTGCATATTAAGAAGCTTTTGATTAGAAGGTAAACTAGAACATCTAATAGAAGAATCCAACGAGTTATCTCTTGACACGTAATAGAGAAGGTCATTAGCAATAACAAACAATGCAGGAGCAAGATCTAAATTATCTATGAAATAATAATTAAAAAAATTTAATTAGCATATCCAACTAATCAACAACTTTTAAATTTATACTCTTTTATATATTATTTTTTTGTTGTTTTCAAAAATTTAACAAGTTTTAAGATTTAAATTAAAACAATTTACTAGTAAATATTTAACTATTATTAACTAAAATAACTTATCAACAAATATTTAACAATTACTAACTATTTTTTTAATATATTTTTTTATATTTAAAATAAACATGGCAACCTAGGATAACCATGGCCAAATTATGGATTCAAGCAATAAAAAAAACTTACATTTTCGATTTTCTCTTTGAGAGTCTAATGGCAAATCATGAATAATGTTATTGCATTTATATTTTTAACTATAAAAATAAGCTAAAACTGGCTTATGGTAAAATGGAGCCTCACTTCGCTTGTTTAAAACAAAAATAAATAAAAATAATAATTCAGAGTTGAGTTTTAATGAGTACAAAAATAAATAATATTTGTTGTTAATAATTAAGCATAGAATTATAAGTTAAATTACTTCACACTAAGATTTGATAGGAAAATCATACATGAAGTTTGTGAAATTAAGAAGGTTAATGCACATTTTATTAATATATTTATTTTATTTGAAAAGTAATTTATATATATTTTTTGAAAAGTAAAAAAAAATATATTGATAGAAAAATAATTAAATTATAGTTATAGGTTTATTACTTTTGGCAAGTTTTAAAAGTCAAATAAATTTTGGATTAATATCTCCAAAAATAACAAAAAATTGAGTATCATCTAAAGAGCATAAACTTTTAACCATGTTTCATTTATGCTTTCCACTAATCCTAAGTAACCTAGCAGGTTTTACAGTCCTTTGAACATTACTGGTGCTATCACAAAAAAGGTCATAGAGTGTTACAAGAGGCAACAAAAAAACTCAAAAATTAATTGTTCATCTTCCATTGATCCACAAGGCTCAGTGGACTCTGTACCTATCCTCATCCTTACCTAAGTCTTTGCTGGTCAAATGCAGAACCATTTGGTTCACCTCCAACCATTCAGAAGTGTCCTTATCCTTATTTGAATTGACCATGTATCCAACCAGACTTTCACTACCATGTTTAGCCAAAAGATAAATCATTGTATTATTTTGTCTATCAACATATATTGGGATGGCTTCCTCGAACTACTGCCAAATGGACTTAACTTGGCTCACTATGTTTCTTATCCTCCAAGCCTTTGGTCTATAATTTCTAGTAACATCCAAAAGCCCCACCATAATTTGTGAGTTAGAATCAACTATGATCTTTCTAACCCCATTCTCCCAAGAATTGAGAGAACCTTGTCTGATAGTCAATCCTTTATCTTCATTGTTAGTATCCCTTACAAGACCCTCTAGCTCCTAATGGAGGATATTCCCCTCGAAATATCTTCTAATAAAATGAATGCTTGTAACCCTCGAATTATCCTTAGCTACACTATCAGTTAACCTTTTACCAACCTAGGGGAGGGGGATGCTATGGTCCCAACTTCTATGGCTTGGGAATCCCCTCATTCACCTAATTTTTTTTGTCATTAAAAGGAGATCTAAGAGTTTCAAAAATCTTGGTAATAATTTTATGCCAAACCAACTCCATTGGATGAAATCCTCTCTAAAATTTTTGGAATTTATTTCCAACCAAATGTGCCACTAGATGAAACTTGAGCCTAGGGACCAGCCTAGGTGAATGGAGGTATTCTTGAATTTTCTACGTTTCCAAATATCCCAAATATTTTGAAAGAGTCACCTGAAAGTTTAGGTGAACCTTAAAGAGGTCTAACCACCTTTTCTACAAATCTCTTGCAAATGCACATTGGAAAAGCAAATGATCAAGTGTCTCCTCCTAGGAGTTACACATGATGTAGTTGGAAGGGATATAGAATCCTCTCTTCATAATGTTATCATAGGTGATACAACTCCTATGCATCACTTCCCAAACAAAGAAATTAATTTTAGGCCAACCCTTATCCACCCAAACTCTATCCCATGGGACATCCTTCAGGATCAACGAAGGAGGTAGCAAAGCATTATAACCATCACAAACAATAAAGACACCTAGATTAGAAAGGTCCTAGGTGATCCTATCCTCTTACACTTTCCTTGCAAGACATATTTTATTGAGTATATTATCAATAAGAAACCTTTGATGAAGAGGGATAGGAATATGCAATTCTTCAAACCTCTTCCACTAAAAGAAAGAGAAATCTTCAATTAGCCTAGAAGGAATGTATGAAGCCATTTTTATCCATCCTTTACCCTTAAGGATTTTTTGAAAAGACTGCAACTCTAGAAACTCATAGATTAAGGAGGGATGCTTGTCCTAAGAATCATTTTAAAATTTAGCTTTGTCTCTTGTATCTACTTTCCATAAAAGTCTAGATTTTACCAAATTTTCACCAGCTTTCAGGACCTTCCAAATAATGGAGCTAGAACCCCTTAGAGGAATCCGACCAACTTCTTGATGAGGGATAGAACACAAATACTTACTAGTGATGACTCTACTAAATAAATTCTCCTTGTTGGATATCCATCTCCAATAAAGCTTCCAAAAAAGAGTTTGATTGTTTAAATATACTTTACAAAAACCAAGGCCCCCTCAAGATTTAGGATGACATATTTTATCCCAAATAACAAGAGCCCACTTCTTACCCATCCTTAGGCTATATCACAAAAAAAATCTCATAAGTGAATCCAAATATTTGAGGAATCTCATAGGGACAGCTAGGATGGAGAATTTATAAACAAGCATGGCTTGGATCACTAATTGGATGAGAGCCATTCTTCCTCCAAAGGTAAACAAGTAGTGATTCCAATGGTTAACATTAGTAGTGATTCTATCCATTAAAGCTTTCCAAAAAGCTACCCTTAGGCTCTTAAAATGAATGGGAAACCCTAGGTAATCAAGCAGAAGGGTACCCTGGGCAAAACTCAAAATGGATAGAATTTGATCTTGGATTTTTTTATTTGTATTAAATAAAACAACCTTGGATTTGGTCACATTCACCTGCTGACTAGTAGCATCCATGTAGGTTTTTATTATGGCTTTCAACGTTTTATCCTCTTGAATTTTGACCTCCCTAAAGAGACTTGTATCATCCACAAATTGAATATGAGTTAACACCTTCTTACCTAGTTGCACACCTTCCAAAATATCTCATTGTGTATTTATTTGAATAAATCTACCCAATATTTCTGCTAGAATAATAAAAATAAATGGGGAAATAGGATCTCCCTAGAGAATACCCCTAAAAGCATGGAAAGGGATCAACGGGGAACCATTGATGAGAATAGAGAAGGAAAATGTTGAGACACAACTCATGATCCACTGTCTCCACTCCTAAGAGAAGCTAAAATTCTCAAGCTTGTGATCCAAAATCTTCCAAGGGACTCTATCATAAGCCTTAGATATATCTAGTTTAATAAACATGCCTCTTTGACCTAAATGCTACATAGAATGAATACCCTCTTGGGATAGAATAATTCCATATGGAATTTGAATCCCCTCCAAAAATCCTCCTTGATCGTGGGATATTATGTTGTCCATAATATTTTTAAAGCCTTTCACCTATCAACTTAGTGATTATCTTGTAGGTGACATTGCAGAGAGCAATCAAGAAAAAATATTCAAGGTTGGTGGCTTATTCCACTTTAGGAATAAAAGTGAGGAAAGTATGATTTAGAGCTTGAAGCATAGTTTTGTTTGAATGATATTCTTCAAAAACCTTGGTTAAATCCTCTCCTATGACATCCCAAAAAGCCTTAAAGAAATCAATTGGAAAACCATAGAGCCCTGTTGATTTCCCTAATTTCATACTGAAAACTATGCTCCTCACCTCATATTTATATACCAATCTGAAAAGGGCTTGGTTTTGCTTGGCTAAAATAATATGGGGGATACAGTTAAGTATCTCTTGTTGCACTATAATATTAGGGATAGCAAGGGGAGTAAAAATATTTTGAAAGAAATTATCTTTTGCATGTCTTATACTTGGTATGGTGTCCATCACCTGTGCATTGGAGTCCTAAAGGTAAGTCAAATAATTCCTCTGTCTACACCGATACAGAGAAATGAAAGAAACTTGTGTTTCGATCCCCCTCCAATAGCCAAGAAGTTCTTGCTCTTTGTTTCCAATAAATTTCCTCCTAATTGTCTATGGACTCTAATTCTTTTTTGACCAGTTCATCTTCATATTTTAGATCCTCTATGATTATTTCAGTCCTAAATCAAGTGGCCAACTCCTCCATATTTACCAACAAAGGAGCCTATTGGGATTGAAAATAAGATTTGCTACTTATTTTCCAAAATTTGAGATGAAATTTAACATGTTGAATTTGTTTGGAAAAAACATACATGGCTCTCCCATGGGAAGGATGACCCTCCTCCCACCATATGGGGATATTTTCCTTCAGATCCTCTTTTTCTAGCCAAAAATTTGAAAAAAAAAGGTGTTTGGGGGGATTATGACCCAAATTCCATTCTAGAGGAATAAAAAGGTGATCACAGTTTGTGGAATCAAGAATATTCCTAAAATACCAAAAAATAAATACCTCTTTATAAACAAAAAATTATCAAGCTTGACTTTCCTACTTGCCAACCCTATTTGTTTGTTTGTCCATGTATATGAGGACCTTGCATGTTGAAAATTAATTAAATTGAGTTGATTAATTTTGAACATCATAAATATATACCCTAGGTGCAAATAAGTATTTACCTATTCTCGATCCCTAAGATCAATTTTAGCATTGAAATTCCCTGCCACTATCCAATTCACTTTCTCTTTTCTAGTTCTACTATCTTGTAATACTGACCATTGGTGTTGTTGCTCCATAAAATTCGTAGCACCATAGAAATTGGAAACAAATAAAATCTTCCCAGAGTTCGTGCTCTTGAAGAGAGAAGTGCAAATACCCAAACCAACAGAGTGATCTAAAGTCATCTAGATAAAAGGATTCCATAAAATCACCACTTCCCTTGAAGCCCCTTGGGATCCAACCACCGTGTACTTAGCTTATATTCTAAATGGAATATTTAGTCTCTTGAAGGAGAATAAAGTTAGAATGATAATTTTTAATTAAACTTGAACAATAATTTAATGAGGTTTGTTGTTTAAAACTCTTATATTCCAAGATTGGAAAATCATTGGGAACTTGGATTCCAGTAAGTGTTAATCTACTTGAACTTTCTCTGGATGACTAGTTGGTTTCCCTAATTAGCCAACTTCTCCTCATTCAATTTTCTTCCTACACTCTTTGATTGAGAATTTTTTTAACCTTTAATCCATTTATTGGATCCCAAAGTTAGTTTTTCCTCTGTCATTTTCTCTATATTTCATTGAAACATAATTATACACCACAACCATTGTAAGGGTTTGGTTCCTTGTATTTATCAGTGCTAAGTGATTATCCCTCAAATCTAAATTGAAAGAAACATGGGGAAGGTTATCCTTCTGAGGTTCATCTATTATGGTGGTCTCCTCCTCCATATACAAGAGAGAATTAAAAATTTCATACCATTTAAAATTTCTTTCTATTAATTGGTTGGAGTGTGGTGTCTTACTCTTTTTATTTTTCTTTCTCTTTGGAGCTTCAAAACACTCTACAGGGGATTAACATTAAAGGTTGTGGAAAGATTCTCTTTAATATTTTTAGAAAAATTTCTATTCGATACTATTTTATTTGGAGGTATGGGGATCTTTGTAATGCTCTCTAGGTATATGTAGGCCAAATGACCATGTTTATGGTATATACTACATCAGAATGAGATTGCTTCATAGTCTTCCTATTCGATCTAGGATAAGTCCTTCATGTTAATTTCTATTTCAACTAGGATAGGTTTTTTGAGATACATCTCCATATATATCCAAGAATAAATAGTATATTCACCCCTCATCGTGTCCCTAGCAACTCCTAAATAATGATCTAATAATTTACCTAGTTTTTCAAAAATCGATTCACACTAGTCGTCCATGCGTAGGGCATAAAGACGAACCCAAACAATCACCACATAGGGCTTCATATGAGGGTTAAATCCTAGCTTTCATGGCTAAAAAAAAAGGCTTGAATCACAATATGTTGTCCTCCCTGACTCATAGACTTTGTCTCTATCTACTTGAGAAGAAAAAATCACAATATAATAGTCATTTCTAATAAGAGAGATTGAGGTATCCCCAAGGGGCTCCTAGTTATTTCAAATACAAGACGACAAGTTCTAAAGATGATCTTATACCAATAATATTAAAAATTAGATCATGCTTACTTCTGTAGATAATGTTATAATCCACCAAGGCTTGATATATCAATACTTTAAGATGAAGGGCTATGTAAAGGAGGCAACCATTAACCATTCCTTGGTATGATTTTTGCTTTGGATTCTTGGTCATTGTAGAGAAAATAGAATGAAGATATGAGTCTCTAAACAAGATGTCCTCCATGTCATGTTTCCCTTTAACTGTATCTAAAAATGATCTCTTAGGGGAGGGGGTGAGGAGGGGGCCTAGAAGGGCCCTCATTAGCACCCATAGGCCACTCCATAGCCTACACACAACACTTCACTCGAAGGGAATACTTGCACCTACACTTGCACCTATACTATAAACCCTTCTATAGAAGTTACCCAAATTTTATCTTCCCCTTCCTACACCTACACCTACACCTTGTTGAATCATTAAAATGTGGGAAGACTAGTGATGAAATAGTGAAGCGAGTGAAGTGATATTTCGCATCAAGTGGATAACCTTGGTAAAAATATATATATATATATATATATTTTTTTTATATTATAATTTTTTTGTTATGTTTTTTATTTATTATTTATAGAGAATATATATTTTTCAAAAACTTTTTCAATGATATAATATTTAAAAAAAATGATGAACCACTTCTAGTATACTACATGAATCAAGAACATCAATATGGTTTGCTGGTAGGAAATGGAAGTTATTTGATCTTTGTGTGTTGGACATTTTGAATCCCTAAGTCAAAGTTGTCATTGATGTCACCATTGATGCTATTAGAAGGATTCATCATTAATTCCAAATATTTAAGTAGTAAATAAAGGTGATAAATATGGTCATTTAATATTCAGCAAGAAGGCAGAAGTTCGAGTGAAACAGTGCAAAAGACAGAAGTTAAAAATAAGTGATAATATTTATTATATAAATTATGTAAATTTAGGATGAATTTAAATTTTATAAATAAATATTAAAAGGTACTTTATCAAAGATGAAAATTATAATGGTTAGAAGTACCATGGTGAAAACCCAAATAAAATATTTGTAATTTTCATTACAATATTTTATATTGCAAAAGTGGGTTTATAAAGTATTTTAATAAACCCAAAGGTTGGGTTAAAGGTTGAAGACCAAAGTATATTTTAAATAAATCCAAAGGTTGGATTTAAACAAAGCAAGCTCATTTCCACCAACGTCAAAGACAAAGGGAAGCATCGACGTTTTTAATTTAATGGGAATGCATATTAATACCATGCCAAAGTTTAGTTTTGAATTACCCTTGCTCGAATTGAAAGAGAAGTGCATGCGAATTAAAGGCAGAGCTCGTGTTAAATACTTTGTGAATTTCATGGTTTTATTTGAAAATTAAAAGAACAAAAGCAAGCGCATTGGTTTTTTGAATGCCAACAAGGCACCTTGGCCTAGTGGCAAGTGGGATCTAAGCTTACGTTTTTGGTGTGCATGGTGAATAGTGTCTAAATCCCCACGGAAGCATTTTTGTGGATGTGGTGAAGGTGCTAATCAAAAGACTCATACATTTTGCAAGGCAAGGGAGGTGTATTAAAGCATGTGGTGCTTCTTCCTTCCCAATGAGCTTGTAGCTCATGTGGTATTTATGTCGTGGGTAAAGACGTGTGGGCTGCGTTGAGAGTTCAAAACTCTTCAAAGGCAAAGGTACATTTTTAATGTTTTATATTATTAATGTCTAAGTTTGACGTATAAGGTATTAAGTGGTTGAAGTCTTTGCATTGTGATAAATTTTGGTAATTGAGAAATATTATTAGGAGGTATAAGGAGAATTTTGGTTTTATTTTCAAGTCTTAAATTTTGCTATAGTGGAATTTTGAAAGGTTAAGACTTTGTGAGTTGTGTGTTATTTTCAATAAAGGGTTTTGTGATTATTGTGAGGATATTGCTTATTGTTTAAGTTGGAGTGATAAGGTGTAATTGTGATATTATTTTTGTGATATAAAAATTATCCTCTAACCCTTATTGAGTTTGTCAAAGAAGTAATTGTGAGTGTGGTAGATTTATAAGGACAACTACTCTTCAAGAAAAGGTATGGGTAAAATTCTTCTTTGTTGAGTTAGATGGTTGGCCTGATTGAAAACTAAGTTTTGAGTGAAAATGACTTTATTAGGTTTTCCTTTTTGAAAGTGGTTGACTTAATGCTTCAAGGTTTTTTGGATTGTGAGTTGTGATTAAACCTTATTTTATAAGCATTGTTTTTTAGACCATTGGTTGAGTGAAGTACTTTGAGTTTATGCTTCAAGGATTTTTGAATTGAGAGTTGTGATTAAAACCTTGTCTTATTAGCATTGTTGTTGAAGCCAATAGGTGATGCAAATAACTTAAACTTGAGTTAGAAAATAACATGAGTATCCTTGTTATGTGAGATTTGTTGTTGAGCATTATTGGAAATATTTCAAGTTGGTTTATACATGCTTGGACTAGGGCTTGTGAGAAAGGGTTGTTCCTTGAGGTGATTATTTGAGTAGAGTTGATTAAGACTAGTCAAGTGATTGCATGAAGTGGTTGTTCACGTTCCATGAAACAAAATATTCTATGAGAATGAGTTGAGATTGAGACTTGAGTATAGAACATATTGAATCTATAACAATTATCTTTATGCTTATATGAGATTGATTTGAGTTGAGATTGAGATTTGAGAATAGAACATATTGAGTCTCTAACAATTCTCTTTATGCTTCTATGATATTGATTTGAGTTAATATTGAGCTTTGAGAATAGAACATATTGAGTCTCTAACAATTCTCTTTATGCTTCTATGAGATTGAGTTGAGAAAGTTATTGAGCATTGAGTATAGGACATATTGAGTCTCTAACAATTATCTTTATGATTCTATGAGAATGAAAAATTTCTGGGTGGACTTGTTAAGCTGATTTGAGGTAAGTCTTTGAGAAGGCTTGTGGAATGATTTTGTGTTAGCTTTTGTGGAAGCTTGCAATGCCAGGTATCACATTTTATGCCACAATGATTAAGTAAGCTTAAAATTTTTGATGTGGACACAATGTGGATAAATGACCTATATTATCACTACTTTAAGTTATGATTTCATACATTGATAATTTTTAGTATTTTTTTCAACATTATTAGAAAGAATAATATGTTTAGCATAGTGGGTTAAGTGGATGCATTGTCTAAATTAATAGTGGTGATTTCATGGCCTTGAAAAATGTCGATTTCCACCATTTTTTAATGGGTTATATAGGATTAATATGTAAATAATACATATTAGATCCTGACCACATAATGATATTACAAAAACTTGGAAAGTATGTGTGTATCGCTTGGAAATATTTGAATCTTAATCTCATCCCTAAAATTTAAGGAATTTTATCTATTGAACTAATTTCATTTGATGTTGGTTTCCACCATTGATTTAATATGATATTTTATTAAATTTGAACTTTATAATTATTATAAAATATCCTAATAATCTAATTTCAAAACACCTCTCACTTTACTCTTGCATTACAAAGTAAAAGAATCATATGTTATGTCAATATTTTCCCTTGTTATTGTTTCCTTAATATTTTTGAGTCAAAATCATACTTTCTTTGCATTGAGGACCAACCTCTTCTACGTATCAATGCACTTCCTTATAGCTAATTTGATGCTATCTATCAAAGCAGGGTGGGGCACTTTACAAAATAGTACAACTACCCAACCAAGCTATCATCAATGAACATTTTCAAGTCATTTTCCTATCTATATGTACCTAGGTATTTTATCCATCCTTCTAAAACCTTTAGAAAAATATTTTATTCTAATTGAAGTGCCTATTTTATTTTATTCATAAATTATTTTAGAAATATTTTATTGTATAAAAAAATAATCCATTGCTTACTATAGTGTTCTCTACTTTTATTGCATTATATTTCATTTCTACAATAGATTTTTGTTGAAAATTTTCTAAATATAAAATTAGCTTATTGCATTAGATTATTTGTTTCTACTAATATTATTATGTTTAATATAAATATCTAGTGCATGTAAAAATTTATTGAAAATAATATCTACCTTGTTGGTACCACCATAACATACAGTTTCCCACTCACTTTCATCCTTTATCTCTATTGGTCTCAACTTGTGAGGTTTAGGAACTGGGTCTATCCTTACTTGGTTGGTATGTTGAATTATGGTCGTGTATCCCTCGGGTCAATAATTTTGAGAATGGAAATTTTATAACCATGACCTACCTAAAACTTTGGGAAAGCAATAGAACCATACTTTATGACTAAAAAATATACTACATAAACAACTCCCATGACAAAGATAGGTACATCAATGACTACTCCTTTTGGATTTGTTTTTTTTTTAATATATAATATTAAGGTTAGAATAAATATATATACATAAATTTTATCATTATTTTGGTACCAACTCCATTGTCCACTAAGAAAATAGGAATAAATATACCTATTACATAAGACTTCAACTTGTGGAGCATACAAGCCAAAATTTGTATCAAACATAGTAACTTCAATCCTCTTCTTTTATTTAATATTTATCACACTATATAGCTCCCTAAATTTTTTTGATGATAATAGCAACTACCCATAAGTAATACTAGTAGTCTATATTGACACATCCGTCATGTTGAGTATGGTGATTAGCCTATTAAGATTAAAAAATTGTGAATACCTATCCTTACTATTATTTAATATTTGGGATCTTCTCTTTTCTTTTTAATGTATTTCTCTTAATGGGGATTCCTATAATGATATTGCTCTATTGATATAATGTTGACTTCATCTTTATTATCTCAAACAATATTGACAACATTGACTAGAACTTTACCTTTCCCATTACTCTTTGTCCATAGTATAGATGTATTATTAGATATTTTTTCTTGTATATCCATTTTACATTGCATTCATAGTAGACTATTTCAAATAAATTATTCTTCAAAATTTTATCTCTATATTGGAAAAATTGAGTTTCTATCCATCTTCTTAATTATATATTCAACCCTTGTAGTAGAAGGAAAATGGTGCATTGTTGTTGATGCTACCCTAGATCAAAGTTGCTAGATTAATTGATAATTGTGGCACTAGATACTCCTACAATATCACCTCTTAGAAATTTATTGGAACCAACAATTATATTCAATAAAAATTAGAGAGGGTACAACAAAAAGGGAGCTAGAAACATTACAAATCAAGGTGCAAGGCCACCCAAACAATCAACACCATAAAGACGAGGCTCGAGGATATAAAACAAAATCAACCCCTAAAAGGATGAATAAACAACATAACTAGGCAAAGGAAGCTATTCTTGGAGGATATTGGGCCCTACTATGGGCACTGATAGAACGATATGAGGTTGGATAATTTCACCCCATCGACCTACTATGCCAAGATCTCAAAGAAATAGAGGGCTATTTTGGTAGAGGGAGGTTATGTGAAACCCTGTTAATAGTGCATGGACCCTTGAACTAGTACTTTATAAGATTTATCAAATGTGACAACTCATGAGTAAACTTGGAAGCTTGTGAATGGATCTAAAAAATAACATTATAAAATACTGTAATCTTTTCATATATAGAAATATCATATGCTTATAGGATAGTGGTTGGTTGTTCATACTTAACCCATGGGCTATTTTTTATCTTCAATCATGTAATAAAAGGTTTACAAAGCACACTATCGACACCAATCATTAGGCCATTGAGAATTTCTCCTTACGAATTTGGTCCCTGATTTTCCTTCAAAGTTATTATATATATGCATAATAGTCACAAATTATCTCCTATTCTTATACCACCTTAGTGATATTGATCATCTAGTTAGATTATTTCTTATGGAATATACTTCTTGATCATTCACTCACTTACCTTATCTCATGAATTCTTGATCTTATCTTCTTTGGTTGTATACCATCATAAAGCAACACTATTCAAAGAGGTTTTCTTAATCAAGCAATTATAAATACATCTTATCTTATACTCCTAAATAAAATCCTTACCATATTCACAAGATTAGTATGAAAACATAATAAATTTCCCCTATTTTGTTAGAAAATTAAAAACAAACAAGTTAATCAACAATGAATAATACATGATATTTTATGTGGAAAACCTGTAGTGTGCAAGGAAAAACCATAGGGTAAAAGGTAGATTTTTTATTTTATTATTCTTAGATAGATTTCATACATTCACACTATCATAAATCAAGGATAATTCCCCTTTTTATAAAAATACAATGGAATATTCCAAAACGTCATGGAACATTCCAAATAAAAGTGTTTTCTTATTAATTGTGTTTAAAAAACAATGTGCTTTACTAAGTTTTATGATAAATGTCTTTTTATTGAATTTTATAACAAATACATTTTATTTGAATTTCATTAACCCACATCATATGGTTGTATGGATGAAAATGTTTGGGTCGAGAGCTCCCCTTAGTGTGCCCAGTGCATACAAGTAGCGCGTAGGGTTGGGTTACTATATTCTAAACCACCATGCTCCACTCTATTGAAGAATATTGGAGATATAGATATTTACTTGACCTCCTAAAATTATACCACTTGAAGTTGAGGTACATGAATTCTTTGTATTTATTTTCCATCTAAGTGCTAATTTTCCAATGTTACCATTATCACTTTTTTAGCAAGTCTGGAGAAGTTTTGCACCACTTAAAATTCTCTCTTGATTGGATTTGTAAGCATATCTATATGATTCACTTTAATATTAATATTATCCAATAGGACCCTACATTCTTCCACCATATTTCTTATAAAATGGTATTTAACATCAATGTGTTTGGTGTGATCATGGAATGTTAGGTTCTTCACTAACTGAATAGCACTTTGACTATCACAATGCAATACAATATTTCCTTGCATTATCTTGAAGTCACTCAATAGTCGCTCTAGCAAAATTACCTATTTTCTAGAATGAGTCATTGTAATATATTCTTATTTAGTAGTTGATAAATCCACCACAGACTGCAACTTAGAAGTTTAACTCACAGCTCCATCAACAAGAGAGAAAGTATATCCTGTAGTGGACTTTCACCCATATCTATTTCCATAATTAGAATCCAAAAAACCTTTAACTTGCAAATATGCTAATCCAAAGTAAATGACAACATCTAAAGTGCCACTTAATTATCTAAATATCCACTTCACTACATTCTAATGCTCCTTACTAGGATTCACCATGTATTGGATGACTACTCGTACTTCTTGGGTAATATTTGATCTAGTGCTCACCATGGCGTACATGAAGCTTCCTACTACTAACAAATATAGTACACAAGACATGTTTGTATTCTCTAATTTTGTTCGAGGACATTGTTCGAAAGTTAATTTCAAGTGTGGAGGAAGCGGTATACTGACTGGTTTTGCATTCTACATATTGAAGCATTGTAGAATATTTTATATATATATATATATATATATATATCTTTTGACATAAACAAATCTTCCTTCTTGTTCTATCCCTATGTATATTCATCCCTAAATTTTATTTACTGCTCGTAAATCCTTCATATCAAACATCCTAGCCATTTTAGCCTTAAGATCACACATTTTCTTCATGCTATGGCTTGCAACTAGCATATCATCAACTTATAATGGCAAGATAATAAAAATTCCATCATCAAACCTCTTACAGTATGCACAATGATCCGCTTCACTCCTACTGAAACGTTGGCTCTTCATGAAAGTGTCAATTTTTTTGTACCACATCCTTGGTGCCTATTTCAGTCCATAGTCTATACCCCTTCTTATATGTCTATAGCCAATAAAAACATATTTCCTTAACTTTGGGTCAAGTTTGGACCTTATTTCTTTTGGCACATGGGAAAATGCGTCACAACCAAAAGTAGACAAATGAGAGTAATTACTTGGCTTACCATAGCAAACCTCATCTATAATTTGTCCATCCAACATAGTTTTAGGTGACCTATTAATAAGGTAAACAATTGTATTAACAACCTTTACCCATAACCTTTTTTTCAACCTAGATGTGTTGAGCATGCTTCTTGCATGTTCCATTATTATACAATTCATCCACTCAGCCACACCATTTTGTTGTGGAGTATATAACAAAATCTTATGGTGCTTAATCCCTTCCTTCATATAAAATTGATCAAACTCCTTGGAGTAATATTCTCCCCCATTATCTGACCTAAGGCATAAAATAGGCTTAACCAAACTTTTCTCTACTCATACATTTCACTCTATAAAATTTTCCAAATATTTTGATTTCTTTCTTAGAAAATAAACCCACACTCTTCTATAATAATCATTGATAAATTTCAATAAATATATAATACCTTTTAAGTACTGAGTGGGGACTGGTCCAAATATATTAGAATGTATAAGTTGCAAAAATCATAACTCTTACTAGGACTTGCAGTAAATAAAACCCTCTTTTGTTTGCCAAAAATGTAGTGCTCACACAAGCCTAAATTACAATACTTAATCCTAGATAACATACCTTGATCATGCAAAACTTTTAATCCTTTTTAACTCATATGCCCTAGGTGTTGATGCAATAACATTACTATATATTGAGTATCACCTAAATTTACTGCTATTGCATGATTTATCATTGTATCACCATGCAAATGATACAGGGTCCCATAATATTCTCCTTATGCTACTACTAATGATACTTTAGTAAATTTTCAATAATTTTTACCAAATGTAGTAAAATAACCAATCTTATCCATCATCTTGATTGAGATCAAATTCTTTCACAAAGCAAGAACATGTTGTACATCATATAACATCCTTTCTTTACCATTGTCCAAATTGATCCTTATGTCCCCTCTCCCCACAATTTCTAAAGTAATATCATCAACCAAATAAACCATCCTTCCATAATAGGTGGTGAGAAAAAAATATACTCTTAAAAATAGTTAATTTTTCTTCCATTTAATTTTATCAATTTGGGAGTTCGTAAACTTGTTGAGTACCAATGCAAAGTATATGCATGTAGTAAACTAGATATGAGTCCTATGCATCACTTTGGTTTTTTCGAGGGTGGTTGTTGATGTATTTGGAGTTCATCCAAACCAAAATAATTAAATTGCAAGAAAGTAAATTCTATAGGAAATTACAGGAAAACTAATTTAAACTATCAAACACATGACTAAAAGGAAATTGCAGGAAAATAAACACACTTGCAGAATTCAATAAAGTAGGAAAATAAAAAAATTAAACACAATGTATAGAAATAAATAATACAAAAATAAATAATGACAGCAAAAAAATATAGGGAGAAATACTGCTTGTAGTGGTCCTAGGATCCTACAGACATTCACCCGACTAATTCACGCAATCAATATATGAACATAGCAAAATAATCAAAACACTTGAGATTTTATTATGCAGTACTAGTTTACAAAATAATTTTGAGATATTTTTCTTCAGGGGTGGCCTACGTTTTATACAGAATATGATTGTCCCCTATTATAAATTTAGACACTACTAATTTTATTCATTCTAACACGATTTTCTATGGTGGGCACACATAAATTAATTAAACACCTAATAAAAGATAAGTCACACTAAAATTACCCTTATGGGATAATCATAGCGCTTCTTATGCTTTCATAACATAATGCATATAATTTTATACATGGTATTTGAACTTCATATTCAATGCACATATTTCTTATTCTATCAGGTACACACGTTGTTCAACCCTTCATTGGAAAATAGGTACCTTTTTGACCTATCACCAGGATAAAGGCATCGTATTTAGCATTTTATTGTTCACTAAAGATCATCAATTTTCAATCATAAAAAAATGAGTGTTTTTTCTATCATCCTAATATAGGCATCGTTCAATTTGTCGGGAGGTAGGCGATGGTCCTGTGTACTAGGAGATAGGTGCTTCCTTTTTTTGGGGAGATAGGCACCTTCCAGCTTGCGACTAGGAGACAAGTGCCATACCTTAGCATTTCGAAATGTGTTACTCCGTTGATACTATGATTATTTTAATAAGAAACCATCCCTTAATCACATTATGATAGTTATCAAATGCTAGGTCTGCATGGGACCTCAACTAAAAGGTGTGAAAAAGTCATAAGGTGGTGCATCTACACACAATTTCCACTCAAAACACACATTAGATATGATACATCATTTTTCATTAAATGTATACAATAATATCATAAAAATACATTTCTAACAGTATAATGTCACACATTTATTTCATTAAAGTATACAAAAATTAGCATTTTTGGTGCTCATCATTCTCCCATGCATAATTTTTGCCACGTCCTCATAGCACCTGATGTTGATAATTCCTTGTTTTAGCAACAACCTGCTAGTATTTCTTATTTTTATGTTTTATCTCCCTAATTGTGGCTCTATCTCATTCCTTATTACGATTTTGTTTGACACACTATTTTAGCTAAGTAGGACCTGCTTCTATATTTAGTGCTTTTTGGCACTGATTGCATCGTAAGGGCTGGTTGGACCCTATCCCTGTATCCAGCATCTTTTTACTTCACCTCTTTTTACCTACAAATTTCTCCATATAGAATCTAGTGAATGTGGTGGCATCCTTCTAGAATGTAGGCTCAGCTTGCTTCCAATAGTGATAGTTTGGGGGAAGCTGATCTGCCATAGGGAACTCAAGCTTATCCCAAGGTAGATAATGAGATGTATCATGTACCTGGGTCTTCAACAATTTTTCTATCTTTGAGTCAAGCATTGCATCATCTACATCATTCTAATCTACATCAGATGGTAGAGATTCATGTGCTCTAAATGGTGATGGCATGATCGAATATTTTTTAAATATATTCATCTTTATATATATATATATATATATATATATATATATATATATATATATATATTATCATATTCTTGAGGGATTTCCATCAGTTTAACCATACAGGTTCTAGAATTACCTTGGCTAAGAAGGATTGACATAAATGTTTGGCTCTCTAGTCATCATTTTGTGAGCCTTCTACTCCTTTTTAGCCTTTTTTAGGCTCTTCTTCAACTCTTAAAATTGTTCTCTTTGGTTGGTGAACAGTTTCATGGATACATCCCATTCTTCATCTAAGTTTGGATCTCGCTATGCCCTCAAATTTTGTTGGGGTGAATTCTACTTTCTTGGGGTAACTTCTACTTTCATTGGGGTTTTGTTCTAGCCCTTGTCTTAAATCTTCATTATGATGCTCTCTCTAATTTTCATTTGGGTCATAATTTCTTGGTTGGTTTGGGTGCTACTACATCATTTGTAGGCACTAAGGGATCAAACTCCTCTACCTAAAATAGAGGTGGTATTTCCTAAACCTCAAAAGACTCTATTTCTTACACATCTTAGCCCATTGGTGTGTTAACGATTGGTTTAGTCATGGTCTACCCATAAGACTAACCAATCATTGGTTTTATCAATCGATGGCAGACCAGCTGACTGCAAAGTCTTCATGGGATTGTCTGAATCCTATGGTTCCACCTCATATTATTATTCCTGTATTACCTATGATTGGATAGTAGGTTCAGATACAAGCATTTAACAATGGGTTGAGTGGCATCCATTTGTACCTCAAAATACCCAATTGATTGGGCAGTTTCTACTTGGTCATCTAGAGGTTGACAAATTTATTGGGTAGTCATAGATTTTCTTGCTAAATCTTCAGTCTCTCTATATTTTATTTTAACTATAGGTGGTCCTTGTTACACAATAGGGCTCCCAAGTTCATAGGAAGCAATTTTCACAAGGGCCTTTGATTGGTCCCCTATTTCAGTCTTTTATCAACTTGATGCCCTCTTAGCATCAGAGTGAAATGCTCTTGTCGATGCAATTTTCTCCTTTGAGTCCACAAAAGAAAGTTTTGCATCCATGGCCTAGTTAGTTTACACGGTAGCATCAAACTTATATGGTTTTATGGCCTACAACTATTCGATCCTATTTTCCAACTGTCGCACCATATCTTGCAACTACTACAGAATGTCATTTGCTTCATGTTGCCTTGTTGCAATATCCCATTGAGATTCTTGAAATTTGACCTGCTCCTTTTTATATTTCTCCTCCCATTGGAAGGATTTTTATTTCATGTTCTACAGATGGCTCTACAAGTCTTCCTCCTGACCATCATGACAGGATGTGTCACCATTAGCCATGTCATGCAACACTTGAGAAAATAGTTCATCCTCTATCATGGAGGTATAGTCTTCCTTGTATTAATTGTAATCAACTAGAGGCTCCTTATGTGCTCCGATTCTAGTTTTTATTGGTGATGAAGCCCGAAATGGGCTTGAAACAATTTGGTTTACCTCCTAATTTGAATTTTGGGAGTTAGAAAACGATGTTGTTCATGATGAAATTTGTCTAGCTTGCTCTACCTCCCTTGTAGAATGGCTATGCTAGGAGGTAGGTGATGAAATTGTGGGAGAAGGGCATGAATCTACCTTCCCTATTATTTCTATAGTTTGATGACTATAGGATCCAGGTGTTGGAAATTTTAAGTAGTTGTGTTGTCATTGATGTCAAGAGTCAGTGTCAGTGACCAGTGTAGGTTTTTAGCAAAAGGAGGGTTAAAATATTCATATTTTAAGCCCAAGAGATTCGGTTTAAAAGCATCAAATGATTAGTCAAAAGGTTGGTTAAATACCTTGAAGGAAGGAGATATTTAGGCATAAATAAAATAATATTATAATATTTATTATTATAATATTAAAGGTTTTAAAATAAAGCCTAAGGTCATTTATAAATTATTTATAATATTTATATTATAAATTAATTTATAATATAAAATTATTAAACCCTAATTTAGGGTTGGGTGCAAATTCGTTTTAATATTTCTTCACCCCACCGATGTTCAAAGGAAATTGGCACATGATATAAATACCATAAGACTTGCCACATTAAAGCAAGTCCTTGAATTAAAATGCATGTGCGAATTTGGCTATTGTGTGGAATACGAAATTCATGAGTGCATAAGACAAAGGTTTTTAATTTTTTAACAGGTGGTAGGAAATGCGGTGATAAATAGACAAAGGCCTAAAGCCTTATCACCAACCTACTAGTTGCTCTAGTGGCAAGTTGTCGTTGTGTAAAGTGTAGGGTGATTAGAGGTTTTACGTTCGAGTCTCGGTGGTAGCAAGGGTAAAGTTTTATTTTTTGGTTTTCGATGACAAGAGGAGGAATAAAGTGCACAAGGCACTTTTAGGCCTTAAGTGAGCACCTAGCTCATGCAGTAGCTAGTTAGTGGTTACGGTGCTAGCAATAGCATGAAAGGAGATCAAATCCCACTGAGGAGCGCATGCAAAGGTACTTTAATTTTTAAATTTAAATTATGTGTGTGATCTAAGGTTGTTTAATGAGCGCCTTGGGAGATATAAGGTGATAAAGGTTTATTTAATTTTTGCATTAGTTAAAGGTGGTGAATAATTTATTTTTGGCTTAAAAAGTGAATTGCATTCTTTTTGGAAAGTGGTGTTGATTATTTTATAATGCATTTTTGAGTAGGGAGATATAAGGGAGTTATTTTGATTATTTTATGCATTAAAATTCTGAAGTGAATTATTGTGAAAGTGAGTTATTTGAAATTTTACTAGTTATATTTTGAAAGAATTGGAGATTATAAGGTGTACTTGAGACTTGTTATTTGTGTATGGTGAAATAAATATTGAGGAGAATTTTGAGTAAATATTTTAAGATAGATTGTTGCTACCTAACCTTGAAATTGGCAAAGAGGTTTTGATTGTAATTAAGTCAGGTTTTGACGACATGTCTCTATCAAAACAAAAGGTATGGGCACACATTACTTATGAGTTAAATATTGTTGAATCGAATGTTGTGAAATGCAAATTTGGAGAGAAAAAGATTGTTTGATAAGCATTGTTGGAAATGTTTGAGTGAGTTTTCATATGTATGATTTGCAGATGTTGAAATATCATGAGTATCATTGTTATGTGAGAATGAGAACTATCTTCAACTAGGATTTGTGAAAGAACATGAGTATCATTATTATGTGATATTGAGAACTATGTTGAGCTAGGGTTTATGAAAGAACATGAGCATCATTGTTCTGTGAATTTGGAATTATCTTGAGTCAAGAATTGAGTTCCATAGTGTGAGTTTATGGAAGTGTAGTGAAACACTTGATTAGGTTTTGTAAGTGGATGTTTGAGTGAATTTGGTTGAGCATTATTGATTGAAAGCATTAGAGTGATAGTTCAAGTTTTGTGAAAAAAATTATACCTTTATTCTAAATTGATTTGAAAGTGAGTTTGAAAGTGATAGAGTGATTTGTGAGTGTGAAACATATTGAGTCTCTTACCATTCTATATATATTTCTATGATTAAACAAGATTCTGAGTGAAACTTGTTTGTGTGATTGAAGAGGTTTTCTAAAATAGATTAATTTGAGTTTGATATGTAAGTATTGCAATTGTTTGAGTAAGATTTTATGAAATATTAGGGATAGAATTGTGTGATCTTTTGTGAAAGCTTGCAAGTAGTTTTGAGACAAATATTGGTGAAGACTTGAGAGCATATTAAGCAAGTTATTTAGAGGACTTGTTGAGTATATTTGAGGTAAGTCTTGGTGAAGACTTGTTGGACAGATTTGAGACAAGTCTTGGTGAAGACTTGAGAGTAGAATAAGCAAGTTCTTGAGAGTATTTGTTGAGCAGATTTGGGGTAAGTCTTGGTGAAGACTTTTTTGATAGATTTGAGGTAAGTCTTAGTGAAGACTTGAGAGTATATTAAGCAAGTTCTTGAGAGGACTTGTGGACAAATTTGAGGTAAGTCTTTGAAAATACTTGAGAGCATAATTGATTGATTTATTTGTTCAAGATTTGTGATAAGGCTTGAGGCAAATCTGAGCAGAGTTGATTTGTGATTGGATCAAGCTTTGTGTTAAGGCTTGAGGAAACAATTGAGTACAAATTATGGTGCAAATTTGAGGACACATTTGTGCCATAGAAGAGACAAATTTTAGTGTAGATTTGAGGGTATATTTATGCCAAACTAGAGATAGACTTGTGAGAATATTTGTGCTATAACAAAGACAATATTTAGTGTATATTTGAGATAAATATTGAGTAGAGCTGAGAGCAATATTTGGAGGTGACAGAGTAGAGGATAGTAGTCTCCAGTGGATAGATATCCATTATCCAGGGTAGTGAGGACAAAGGTATTTTGAGTGAGGATAGAGGTCTTCAGTGGAGAGATATCCACAAGCCATTGTAATGGAGGCAGTAGTCTTCTAGAATATCACCAACCATAGCAAAGGAGGATTTATCCTATGGATAGAGATCCACAAACCAATAGAAGTGAAAGAGTTCTCTTATGTATAGATATCCACAAACTTAATTAGGGGATTTATGTATTATTTGGACAAAAGTCCATAAAAATTGTAATAGGGAACGATTTCCAAGAGATTTGTTGAGAAAATTTTAGTGAAATATTTTCTTTGTGGAGTAGCCCACATTGGGTGAACCATGTTAAATTTTGATCTCTATTATGTGTGATGATTTGTGCATTTCTTTGATTAATACTATTGATATTACCATTGATATATTGGATAATATTATTTAAGAAAGAAAAATTAAAAGTTGGTCTTATACTATTCACCCCCTCCCTTTCAATATAATCTTGTGTTCTTCAATTGGTATCAGAGAAGGTTTTTTTGGAAGAGTTTAATAGCTTGAAGGAAAATCTTACAGGAACATAGATGGATTCTCATAGTGGACATGTAGGAAATAAGGCACCATTGTTCGATGGGAACAATTATGTATTTTGGAGTCTAAGAATGAATATTTACCTAATTACACAAGGAAATGATATATGGCAAGTAGTTGAGGATGGGTACACACCGCCAACTAATCCACCTACAAAAAAATATTGTAAGCTCCTACAAATGAATAATTCAAAGGCAATGAATAGAATATTAAGTGGTTTAAGTGAATCAGATTTTGTAAAAGCTATGCATTGCACATAAACAAAAGAGATTTCAAAAAAGTAGTAGAAAACATATGAGGGAGACAAAAAGGTCAAGATGTCAAAATTACAAAATCACAAGAAAATTTTGAAGACTTGAAGATGAAGGATGAGGAATACATTGCTACATACTTACTTCATGTGGATGAGTTTGTTAACTCCATGCGAGGACTTGGGTTTAAAGTTGAATAAATAGATGTTTGTCAAAAGGTTTTAAGGTCACTTTCTAAGAGGTATAGTTAAAAAAAATTAGCCATAGAAGAATCAAAATATATTGAAACTTTGACAAGGGATGAGTTACATGGAACTCTCATAGATTTTGAGATGAGAAATAGTTAAATTTTTTAATTTTGGAAAATATGGTCACTATGCATCTAATTGTCCAGAAGCTGGAAATAGAAGTGGTGATGAGAAATATGATCATAAGAACATGGAAGCAGGAAAATACGGGTATTAAAATAGAAGCAGGGGTGGACAAGGCAAGCAAGGAAATAAGTTTTTCCAAAGGCATAAGAAAATTTTCTATGTAGATAATATAGGAAAGAGTTCAAGTGATAGTGATGGAATGTCCTTAGATAAAGAAGAAGAAGAAATCTTATTTCTAACAGTAGAAAATGAATATGTTAGAAAAAGGGCACCAATGATTCTCAAGTGTTTTAGGTGTGATAAATTTTTTCATCTTGAATATCAGTGCACAAGGATTGGATTCAATTTCAGTGAATATGAATATGAAGATGCTATTGAAGTTCTAGAAGAAGAAATTTTCCTCTTGGAAATAGAAGAGGAAGGAAGTGCTTCTAGTGGAAATGAACAAAATAATAATAAAGAGGATCTTGAAGAAAAACGTAGAGGAGGAATCAAAAAGTGAATAGGAAGGATAATTTGATCTTGAATGTGAACTTATTTTTGCTCTTAAGGAATGAATAAATGTAAGATAGTAGAACTCAAAACTCAAGCTTCAATTTGAATAATATGATGAAGAGAAAGGAAAGCTTATAGAAGATCTAACCAACTCAATAGCTAAGACAAGGAGATTTAAAGAGAATTTAGAGGCAAAGGTCTTAAAATGTGAAATATTAGAGCATGAGGTAGCTTCATTAAGTAAGGAAGTGAGAGATTCTAAAAACAAGCTACACAGGTTTGGGAGAAGCTCAAAGACCTTGGATAAGATTATCAAGGTACAAAGATATTCATCAAACAAGGTAGGACTTGGTTTTGAACAGGAACATAAATAACAAGGAGAGGAGTCAATATCAAGATCCAAAGAAGAAGAAACTTCAAAAGAAGAGAGTGTAATAGACAGTGAGAATTCTAAGGATAAGTTAGAAAATAGAAAGTTCAACAAGGAAAGGAACAATGCACAAATAAGGAACAAGTTGAATAGGAAACATCACAGGGAAGAAGAGATTAAGAGACCAATGGGTTCAAAGCAAGGTTTCTTCAATGGACATTGCTTCTCATATCACAGGTTTGAATACAAGGCTATGTAGTGTAGAACACATGAAAAAAAGAACATGGTTTAACCAATATAAATTTTAGAAATGGACATCTCTTTCAAGGGTATTTCTACTCTTGTAATCAGTTTGATCATAAGGTAGTCAATTACAGAGTTCATGATAGGAATGGATATGGCTTCACTAGGAGGAACTTCAAGATATTTGCACCTTCAAGGAACCACAACATTAAGTGTTATAAGTGCAATAATATTGGGCATATGGCTAAGTGGTGTAGACAAAAATTTCTAGAGACAAGCAAGAACAAGAATATTCAGAGGAATTAGAGGGATCAATTGAGGAATAAGGTGGACAAAGGAAAGGAGCAGTGTATGTTGGGATTAGAGATACTCCCACTCCAAAATTAACCACCTCAAGGAAATAATGTGGGAAGGGGTCTGAGATAAGATTCTCATCTCTAGCCCAAATCCCAATAGGTGGCCCTTTGCCATTGATGACAAATGGGGAGATATTTGAGTTAGGGGGAGAGCTTTCAGTTAGGGGGAGTAGTTTCTCAGGGAGAGCCATTTTGGAAAAAGGAAAAAGGGTTGCCATTAATGACAAAGGGGGAGATTGTTAAAATTTTTGAGTAGTTGTGTTGTCATTGATGTCAAGAGTTGGTGTCAGTGATTAGTGCAAGGTTTTGGCAAAAGGAGGGTTAAAATATTCATATTTTAAGCCCAAGATATTTGGTTTAAAAGCATCAAATAATTGGTCAAAAGGTTGGTTAAATACCCTGAAGGAAGGAGATATCTAGGCCTAAAGGAAAACATATTATAATAATAATTATTATAATACTAAATGTTTTCAAATAAAGCCTAAGGTCATTTATAAATTATTTATAATATTTATATTATAAGTTAATTTATAAAATAAAATTATTAAACCCTAAGTTAGGGTTGGGTGCGAATTTGTTTTAATATTTCTTCCCCCTACCAAAATTCGAAGGAAATTGGTATATGGTATAAATACCATAATACTTGCCACATTAAAGAAAGTCTCTGAATTATAATGCATGTGCAAATATTGGCTATTGTGTGGAATGCGAAATTTGTGAGTGCATAAGACAAAGGTTTTTAAATTTTTTAAAAGGCGGTAGGAAACATGATGATAAATCAACGAAGGCCTAAAGCCTTGTCACCAACTAACTAGTTGGGCTAGTGGCAAGTCATCATTTTGTAAGGCGCGGGGTGAACAGAGGTTTCGTGTTTGCGTCTCGACGGTAGCAAGGGCAAAGTTTTGTTTTTTGGTTTTCAGCACCAAGAGGAGGAATAAAGTACACGAGGCCCTTTTAGACCTCAAGTGAAAGCCTAGCTCACGCGATAGCTAGGCCACTGCTAGGGTGCTGGCGACAACGTGACTGGGTATTGAATCACATCGAGGAGCGCGTGCAAAGGTACTTTAATTTTTAATTTTTAAATTGTGCATGTGATCTAAGGTTGGTTAGTAAGAACCTTGGGATATATAAGGTGATAAAGGTAAATTTTATTTTTGCCTTAGTTAAAGGTGGTGAATATATATATATATATATATTTGGCTTAAAAAGTGAATTGCATTATTTCTGGAAAGTGGTGTTGATTATTTGATAATGCATTTTTTAGTAGGGAGATACAAGGGAGTTATTTTGGTTATTTTATGCATTAAAATTTTGAAGTGAATTATTATGAAAGTGAGTTATTTGAACATTTTCTAGTTATATTTTGAAAATTTTCAAGATTATAAGGTGTACTTGAGACTTGTTATTTGTGTATGGTGAAATAAATATTAGGGAGAATTTTGAGTGGAGATTTTAAGATAGATTGTTGCTACCTAACCTTGAAAATGGCAAAGAGGTTTTGATTGTGATTAAGACAGGTTTTGAAGACATATCTCCATAAAAACAAAAGGTATGGGCACATCTTCCTTATGAGTGAAATATTGTTGAATTGAATGTTGTGAAATGTAAAATTGGAGTGAAAAAGATTGTTTGATATGGATTATTGTAAATGTTTGAGTGAGCTTTCATATGCATGATTTGTGTATGTTGAAAGATCATGAGTATCATTGTTATGTGAGATTGAACGCTATCTTGAACTAGGATTTGTGAAAGAACATGAGTATCATTGTTATGTGAATTGAGAACTGTCTTGAGCTAAGGTTTGTAAAAGAACATGAGTATCATTGGTATGTGAATTTGGAATTATCTTGAGTCAAAAATTGAGTTCCATAGTGTGAGTTGATGGAAGTGTAGTGAAACACTTGATTAGGATTTTTAAGCAAATTATGTTTTTTTGATTAAAAAATATTCTATTTGAAACTTGTTTGTGTTATTGAAGAGGTTTTCTAAAATAAATCAAGTTGAGTTTGATATGCAAGTATTGCAATTTTTTGAGTAAGCTTTTGTGAAATCTTAAGAACAGATTTATGTGAGCTTTTGTGAAAGCTTACAAGTATTTTTGAGACAAGTCTTGGTGAAGACTTAAGAGTAGAGTAAGCAAGTTCTTGAGAGGACTTATTGAGCATATTTGAGGTAATTCTTGGTGAAGACTTTTTGGATAGATTGGAGATAAGTTTTGGTGAAGACTTGAGAGCAGATTGAGCAAGTTATTGAGAGGACTTGTTGATCAGATTTGAGGCAAGTCTTGGTGAAGACTTGTTGGAAATATTTGAGGTAAGTCTTAGTGAAGAATTAAGAGCAGATTGAGCAAGTTCTTGAGAGGACTTTTGAATATATTTGAGGCAAGTATTTGACGATACTTGAGAGCATAATTGATTGATTTATTTGTTCAAGTTTTGTGGTAAGGTTTGAGGTAGATATGAGCAGAGTTAATTTGTTATTGGATCAAGCTTTGTGTTAAGTCTTGAGGATAGATTTGACGATTGAGTATGGTGCATATTTAAGGATAAATTTGTGTCATACCAGAGATAAATTTTGGTGTAGATTTGAGAGCAGATTTGTACCATATCAAAGATATACTTGTGAGCATATTTTTACCATACTGAGGATAGTGTTTAGCTTATATTTGATATAGAGATTGAGAAAAGCTAAAAGTAAGCTTTGCAAGTGATAGAGCAGAGGATATTAGTATCTAGTAGATAGATATCCATTAGCTAAGGTAGTGAGAATAGAGTTCTTCTAAGTGAGTACAGAGGTATTCAATGGAGAGAATCCACAAGCCAATGTAGTGGAGGCAATAGTCTTCTAGAATATCACCAACCAAGGTAGAGGAGGAGTTCTACTTTAGATAGAGATACATAAACTAGAAGAGGGGAAAGAGTTCTCCTATGGATAGAGATCCACAAACTTGATTAGGGTATTTGTGTCTACTTTGTATAGAATCCCATAAATATTGTAATAGAGAAGGATTCCCAAGAGATTTGTTGAGAAAATTTTAGTGAAATATTTTCTTTGTGGAGTATCCCACATTGGTTGAACCACATTAAATTGGTGTCTCTATTGTGTGTGATGATTTATACATTGCTTTGATTACCATTTTTGATATTGCCATTGATATATTGAATAATACTATTTGAGAAAGAAAAATTTAGATTTGATCTTATACTATTCACCCCCCTCTCAGTATAAGCTTATGTTCTTCACCAGGTTCCTCTTCTTCTTCTTCCTTGTTATCTTCTTGTCACTCATTGGATATGTCGGTTATAACCCTATCGTCTTCATCCTCTTCATATTCTTACTGCTCTTCGACTATGTCTATAACTTCTTCTTTAGCAATCGATGCAACTCTATGCATTTCGGTATATCTAATTAGGGCTGAAATAATCTAGTGATTCCCTAATGTCATTATTGTTCTTACTTTATACCAAATAGACTCATATTTTAGGGCACATATTAAGTAATAGAGAATATTGATTTTATCCCCACACAACAGATGATTGAGAAATATGAAGTGGTTGGTATTCAACTAGGAATACTTGCAAGTGCAAGTGAAAATTTGAGTCACTTGCTTGAATACATTCCTCCATAGGTCTATCTTATGCTATTTTGATAACCCTACGTGTGTTATCTATGTTGATGGCTATCCAAAAAATTGCTACATGTATCGTGCCACACCATTCTCCTTATACTTTTGATCCCCTATGCATGTAGGACCAATCACATCCATAATATATACCTTTGTAACTAGTATGAGCAGTTCACACATCTGTACAATACTGTCATCCATCGAGGATACAAATTCATATGCTACCATAATATCTTGGTCCTGGCTAACTAGACGGTAATATTCCATCAATTTGGAAGACTCAAACTAGTTCCTAACATCACCAATTATGATTTAAATATATTGGGGATCATTCTTCTTCATATCATGATTAGTTGAAGGTCCTCCCATGGTAGTTATTGGATCTATTCTTTGGATTTTTTTGTATTTTAAAAATAAGTATTGTTATCTAGTTTAAAACATACCAAAATGTATGATTGTATTTGTGCATACAGGGAACCTATCTTCCCATAATTAGCAGTAATTACCAGTAATCTACATAATTAAATATGAAATCATTTACCATATTTAGATTGGTACCATTACAACCGCTTCTTTCCATCCAATTGGCACCATGTGGAATATTGCATATTATGGGTTTATATGATTGGATACAAGTTTCGTGGGATATGTACCAGAACATTATACATAAATTTTTTCTTTATGAAAATCATGCACATACATAACCAAAAGTTTGGTACATACTTGGATGGTGTTTCATGAATTATGATATGCAAATATCAGTAATGAAATTTTATTGGTCGATGTATGATAACAATTTCTTCAAGATAATGACTGGTGTGTGTTTTCCATGCAAAGCAATTACGTCAAATAAAAATCATCGAATATTGTAATTTTATTAGTCTCGAGGTCTTATGTAAAAAAAATTAAGAAAACATGGAATTTTTATTTTATCGTGGGACGACACATGTCCCCCTTGGAAGTTGTTTTATTTGTGTCTTGGGAGCATCCATGGATCATTGACAGAAAATGGTGAACTTTGGAAGTCAACAACTAGGAAGCAAACAAATTTCAATGATGGAAAGAGAAATAGACACACTCTAGTTTCTGAAAAAGTTTGACTTTATACCCACTTGAATTTTAATGCCAACATGGCTTTGACTACATTTTCAATGCTGAAGATAGGAGTCATCATTGTGTTGGAATACAGACACCCTTATTTATGTGGAAGACAGGCACCCTTCACTGTATTATGTATACAGGCACATGTTTTTTTGGAATACAGGTGTCCTTCTTTGTATTGTAGATACATGAACTCGTGTAACTAGAATACAGGTGCCTTACTCTAACTTACTAGATACACATGCCATCTATTATTGTGCATACACGTGCCTTTATTTTAACATTATGGACACTGGAACCTACAAAAGATAGCATTTTTTTATAACTAGATAGGTGATTTTTTTCATGTTGTATATGGAAGATAGGCACCTTATGTGCATTTAGGCACCTTCTGTGCATTCAGGCACCTTATGTGCATTCAAGCACCTTAAAAATGTTATGGATGTAGGTGCCTTTACTATGTGTGGGATATAGGCACCTTGTCTCCATTCGATAATCAACATCTTCTAGGTTGACTTATAGTTAGACACATTTCATAAGTTCAAATATAGGTGTTTTTCATTGGTGATAAATTCAGCATCCACCGCCTTGACCCGTATACATGTATTTTCTTCCATGAGTAATAAACACCTGTAAACACGTCTAGTTGTAAGTGCCACCATTTTGGTGAGGGCTTGGTGCTTCTTTCATTCATCTATCCTCCTATAAATAAGAAAAAAATTAGGGTGCCATGACCTATACCTGATAGGCCTAGTTTGGCCTGGTTACCTACAGATTGCATTCAAGGTTGTGTGTCTTGCCAAAAACTAAACATCCACATAAAGCATAAAATAGGAATTGTGACCTATACTTGATAGGTCTAGGTTTCCTAGGATACCTACAGATTGAATTTAGGGCATGATTTTCTACAAAGTAATAAATAAAACAAAAATAGAAAAAAATAACTATACTAATTAAAAATAATAATAATAAAATGTTTTTTTGTAGATGCATACACATTTGTCAAATGTTGGAAAAGAATTTTAATTATAATGGGGTTTCCCCCATGCCTACTTTAGATCCAATCACGTGGATTTGTGGTGCATGATATGGCCACAACTGGTGATTATTGACTGTCAACATGATGCCGCTCCCATTTATGGTTCAAACACAAACACCACCATTATTGATAAATTTGACCACTTTATACCGTCTCATACAACATTGCATAAGCTTTTCGTTTCACTCCTAGTGCCCTTTATTTCTGCATGATCTCCATACACTACAATGCATCTTATAAGTGCTCATCTAGTTGGTTGAGCTATTGAATACATTATTTTTGTACAACATCCAAATTTAAATTTAATTCTATAGTAGTTTGCAGGGTTTTAATCTCAAACTCGATTGGTATCATGGCATTTTTCTTGTACACTAATTGGAATGGTGTCAATCCAGTGGTGGTTTTTTAGGTAGTGCGATAAACCCACACTACTTTCGATAAATGAGTTATCCAATCCTTTTGGTATTATTGTACCATTTTAGTAATAATGTTCTCCAAATCCCAAATTATGACTTCCACTTGCCCTTTTTCTTGTGTATGGTAGGGGTAGTTTTGTTGTACTAAAATTAATACTATTGCATAAACTCATGAATTACTTTCAAGGTGAACTCGGGTCCCTAATTAGTGGTAATTTCTCAAGGAAAACCAAATCAATTGAAAATACAAGAAATTGGCTACAATATTATATTTCGAGTCCTACAATGCCTGCACTTCAACCCATTTAGTCACATAGTCAGTACAAACCAAAATATACCTTTTTTTTCTTGATTGTGGATTGATTATTTTTGTGGAGTTTCCACAACCACCCCAAGATTCTTGGGTACCCACTTGTCATGTTTTGGTATTAAAGGTTTTTGGTTTTCTGTGGCTCGTAAGAATAGTGATGTTTGACCGTTTATGTTAATGATTTTAATTGCTTTAGTTATTTGATATTTAATGATTAATTAATCTAGGTATTAATGCTTAGATTAATTAGAATCCATTTTGATAAATAGAGTTTAATGTTCTTCATACTATCTAAGGTGATGGAATGTGTTTAATAAAGTAAGGCCTGACCAAAACATTACCTAAAACAAGAAGAGGATATAAAAGGTACAAATAAATTGTGATAGAAAATAATATGCTATTATCTACCTGATATAATTACATTAATTATATTATGTATATAATAGTAATATTATTATGATGTTCTAAAATGTTACTATAATAATATTATTATGATTATATCATAATGTTCTAAAATATTACTGTTAAATAAAGGGGTAAAAATTTATTGATAAAAAATATGGATTACAGAGTACAATTGAGCTTCCAACCAAGACTCAAATAAATAGCCAAACAAGCTAAAACCACTAGACTAGAATGACACCTAGAAAAGAAAACAAGAATAAACCTCATTACGTCTGTACATCCTTGTGGATAAACTCCCATAGGCGTTGAAAGTCCCCATACGGGAGACTCTCCCAATTATCGATACTCCAAGGATCCAGCAGCTCAGAAGCCCTTTTGGCCAGGTAATTAGCAACCACATTCCATTTCTTTGGAATCTGCACAAAGGATATAAATTCAAAATCTTCACTCATTCTAAGAATCTAAACGGCTACAGACGCTAATTGCCATTTACCTTCCTCCACAATTTTACTATTTAAAATATTAACCATAATTTGAGATTCATACTCACAAATAATCCTATGCCAGCCAAGAGAAAACCCCCTCGGCAAGGCCTCAATAATTGCAAGAGCTTCTATAAAATTGTTGGAGTGAACACCTTTATAAATGGAAAAGAAAAAACTGACACCACCAGTAGAATATCTCCCAACACCGCCAATGCCAGTATGTCCAGGATTACCCCTGGACAATCCATCAGTATTAATTTTTAAAACTCCTCAAGGGGGTGGCCTCCACCTACCATCTCTCCTAACCTTCTTGTTGAGCTGAGGAACCCTACTAGGACTAGAAGAGTTCACACCATCCCCAAAGAGACCAAGGGCTTTTTGTACCTTCTCCTCCCTAGAATCCAAAAGAGGGTCCACATCACATTTGCTATGGATGGTTTCTTGAACCATATACATGATCCTTTGCCAGATCTATTGAACAACCAAATAATTGCCCTGAAATATGCATCGATTCATTTTGAGACAAATTTTCTAGATGATGCAAGAAGGGCCCAAATTCCAAGCCACTCAAAGGAAGGGGGCCTTGGCCGGAGGTCTACCCAGACTACTCCAAAAATTCACTAGGGATAACACATGAAAACATGGATGGTTCTAGGCACTCCACCAATGGTGCCAAATGTCTCTAGAAAAGGAGCATTGGAAAAATAAATGAGAAGAGTCATCCTCATTCTTATTGCAAAGGACACAAAAAGAGGGACCCTGAAATCCCCTCTTCCTCACATTATCCCAAGTGAAGCATTTATTACGAGATACCAACCAGAGAAAGAAGTTACATTTTGTCCAGGCAAATATGTTCCACACCTTTTTCCACCAAGTGGCAGGAAGACTCCCATACTTTTTCTTATCAAGAACCTGATAATCATAGGCTACTGAGTAGGTTCCCTTAGGACCAGAGTTCCAAGTCAGAATTTCTTTAACCCTCAATGAAGAACAAGGCCTACCCATAAGAAAAAGAGCAAGCACCTCTCTATCCTTGGCCAGTCCCCCCTAGGGCCATTCTTGTGGAACTTTCCACCTGTACATCTCCATATTTCCAAAATACTAGATTTTTTTAAAGTCCTCCACATGAGACCAGCCTTCTTCCAAGAAAAAAATGCTTAGGTAATGTAACCTAGGATATTGATTCAAGATAGGAGGGTGGACATCCCAATAACCCTCCCAAAAAAGAGCATTTGATCCCTGATTGCAAATCCAAAACAAACCCTGATTGATTAAATTAGATCCTCTTTTCAGAGTGTACCAGATAACTAAACCTTTCCCAACCAAGCTGACTCTAGGGATTTCAGCCTCAGAAATACCTCTCAAGTATTTACAAGATAATATTTTATCCCAAATATAATCTTGAGAGGTACACCATATCCAATAAATTTTTGTAGCCAAAGCTTGCCCAAAAATATTTTTCTGTCGCAACCCAAGGCCTACCTCTTGCACCAATCTACATATAGAATCACACCTAACCAAACTTCATTTAGATTGATCAATTTTTTCAAACCATAAAAATTGTCTTGACAAAGCATCCATTTCCTTGATGAAGTGAGAGGGAGCTATTTGTACAAAACATCTATAAATGGGTATATCTTTAACAACATATTTTAAATGCAACACTCTACCTACAGTGGATAGCCATTTGAAAGTCCAGTGATTCACCTTCCTTCTAAACTTATCAAGCATAGACTGCCAAGTAGATCTAGGTAGAGTGTGAGATGAAATTGGAATACTAAGATAAATTAAGGGGGAGTCCCAACCTAGAATCTTAGAATGTGAGAAATCCTAGATTGAATAAGAGGAGGGGTATTGAAGAAGAAAATAGAAGACTTGTCCTCATTAATAAACTGTCCAGAAGCACCAAGATATATGTCAAGAGACTGTCTAATATTTCTAGCTTCCCTGATAGTGGCAACTCCCAACAAAGCAATATCATAAAAAAATTGAAGGTGGAAAAGATGTGGCAAACTACTATCCCACTTCCACCCCTAAATGAGACCCTGCATGACTTGAGACTTGAGCAATATTACCAACCCTTCCATAATAATGATAAACAAATAAGGAGGTAAAGGATCTCCTTGCCTCAATCCCCTTGAGGCCTTAAATAGATCTGATGGCTCATTATTAAAAATAACAGAGAATGAGTAAGAAGAAACACAACTCATCACCCATCTAATCCATTCCTCATCAAATCCAAAAGCAGTAAGAAATTTTTGAAGAAAGGACCATCTAACCCGATCATAGGCTTTGGCCATGTCCAACTTAATGAACATCATTTTCTCCTTAGAATTTTCTATTGAGTGAATACCTTCTATAGAAATAACAACCCCATCCAATATTTTTTGGACAACAAAAAACCCTCCTTGCTCCTTAGATATGATTTTGCTCAACCATATCTTCAGCCTCTCAACAATAATTTTTATGATGATCTTATACACAATATTGTAGAGAGCAATAGGCCTAAATATATCCAAGGAATTTGCTCCTTATTTTTTGTGTATAAGCACCGCAAATGTAGCATTTAGGGCCCTTAGCATCTATTTGTTCTTTTGGGACTCATGGACCACCTCCAAAATATCAAATTTGATTAAATCCCAAAAATCCTGATAAAACTCAATCGGGAATCCATATGGGTGTGGGGCTTTTCCTTTTTCATCTTGAATACAACATTTTCCAACTCCTCAAGGGAAATTGGACCCATCAAGTGCTCATTCATCTCTCTAGAAACAATATCTAGAATACAGTTTAGAATAAGCTTTTCATTCTCATCATCTGATAGGGAGTCCTCCTTGAAGAGAGAGGAAAAATACCTCTTAGTCTCTTATGAAATATTCCTGAAAAAAGAGAGCAGGACACCATGAGAATTCACAAGAGAGGTAATCAGGTTACCATTACGGTGAGCCTTAACTAAGTTATAAAAGAAGGTTGTGTTCCTATCCCCTTCCTGAAGCCAATCTACTCGAGCTTTTTGTTTCCAAAAAAATTCTTCCCTTAGTTCCCATTCAGCAAGGTCTTTCGCAGCCTTAGATTCCTCAACAAGAAGCTCCTTCGTGAATCCCTGACCTCTAATCTTCCTTGAATCTTCTTCCATCCTCCTACGATTTGCCAACTTAGCCAAGGAAAGGTTCCCAAAATTCACTCTATTCCATCTCTTCAATTTATGTTTTACAAATTGTAGTCGCTTCATAAAGGAATACATAGCGGTGCCATGAGGAGGTTTGCCAGTGGTTCACCAGCCTCACATGAAATCATGAAGCTTAGGATCATGAAGCCACATAAGTTGAAACTTAAAGGAGGGATTATTTTTAGCCCTAAATCTAAAGCAAAGACTTTTATAGGCCAATGATTAGATCCCCTACCCTCCATAATCATAGAACTAGCACCTTTTTTATTACCCATCCAATAACTAGATATCAAAAACCTATCCAATATATCTGAAATGGAAGTTTTCATACACCTTCTATTGTGCCAAGTAAATATCCCATTATCTAGCTTGATGTCAACCAAGTTTAGGTCCTGGATATGAGCACTGAAGACAGAAGAAAAAGGCTCGAGACGGTCCACCCCACCATGTTTCTCCTCTAGATAAGTGATAGAGTTGAAGTCTCTAGCCAAAATCCATGGGTACATGGAAGCCAAACTTCTCACAAAGAAAATGTGCTTCCAAAAATTCACTTTACCATTTTAATCAACAGGAGAATACACATTTGTAAGTAGGATGATTTCACTAGATTCATTATCATGCCCAACCATTGAAATAGACCATCTGCTAGAAATCCAAGTAAGAGGGGATATCTTAAATGGATCTCATAAACAAGCGATGCCACCAGCATATCCACATGCACCAATAAATTGTCATTGACCCCTTATCCAGAACTTGGTAGCAATATTTAACATACTATCAATAGCCAATTTAGTCTCCTGAATAAACATCACATCCGAAGAATGCACACGAACCAAATCACAAATAGCTTTTTATCTAGGGATGCTATTCGACCCCCTTACATTCCATGAGAGGATAATCATTTTTGGGGGCTGTAAAAATGGGAGTCCAATGTTCTCACAAAGCCTAACTCCACCAAAGTCTCCCCCATTAACATAATTTTATCCTGGTCCTTCTTCTGACCCACCTTCGTATTCTTATTCGAAAAAAGTTTTTTTAATTATTTTTTGCTGCAATCCCAACACCATAGGAGTTTTGCAGTCCAAGGATGACTGCATCAGTTCCTGAGTAGGAGAGGGTATAACTAAATCTGTACCACTTTCCAAAATAGTTTCCCTTATAGAGCTAGACCCAACCATGTCCCCTATACTCATATCCAAAGCCCTTTGTTCTTCATTTAAACCCCCTAGATCTGATTCCTTAAGTTCCCCCTCAAGAAGAGACATATGATTCGGCCTTGTTATATTTACATCAGGTAGCAACATTTTAGGTATCTCCATGCAATGATCAAGATCATCTAATATTTAAAAATGGTTGAGTAGAGCATCTGGTTGGCTATCCTTAAGGTCTTTGTTTGTCCTTCATCTTCTGTTTCGGGATTTTACCAAAACAAAACCTTCTTTATCCTGTTCCCCTTCCTTTATCGAGACTTTTACTTTATCCAAAAAATTTCCATACTGAGAGGGCTCAGGATTTGAAGCCACAGGTGAGACAAAATTAAGGCATTTTATTTGCAGGTGGTCATATTCACGGTAAATCTGACAACAAAATGGAAGAGCTTCATAGTCAAGTTTTTGAACCCATGTAGTTGATCCAAATTGTATTTCAATAGAATCTGGAATAGGATTATTTAAGTCAATTTCAACACAAATACGAGCAACAAATATTACCTTTTTATCCATTGTCTATTGTGACGGTCCAAACGACTTCCTAAGAAGAAGGGCAATCTTATGCAAGATATAAGTTCTCCAGAATTCCAATGGGACCCATGGAAGCCGCACCCATACTGGAACCCACGATGGTTGCTCCTCTGATGGGTTGAAACCCACATGCCAAGGTTTAATAAAGAGTCCCACTTGGTTATAGAAATAAGGACCCCCTTCAAATGCTTTGTTATGATCTGCAATACAAGAGAAAACCACCATAAAATAGTTGTTTGCACTCAGCATCACCTCCACATCACCTTCAGGATTCTAAGCCTTCCTGACCCAAGCCTCCACAAAGGGGAGAGAAATTCGGATGCCCAAAAATTTACCAATAAGTGCATGTTTGGTTACATACTCCATCGAGTCTAGTTGAACCACTATAACTGGCGTATCTTCACATCGTTCCAAACATCCATAGTTATTTAACAAGCGGTTCTCGACATGCACTGGAAAATCCTGTTCCTTCCAGTCATTTTTAGATGAAAAAATATCACGAGCATGCACTCTCTATGTCAAATCCGATGCCATCACAAAATTCCTCCAATTTTTTAGACCTCCTCTGAAAGTTGCTGCCATCCCCGCAGAGCAGTTTTTCTTCATCAAACCCTAGCAGAGCTCCAAAGTCTATCTTTTTATTTATGTTCTGAAATATTATTATTATAATAATATAATTATGATTATTTTATTCTAAATTTTTATTATTATAATAATATTATTATATTGTATACAATAATATTATTATAATATACTTTACAAAGGATGTGATAATAATATGTTTGAACATGTTACGTTTGATTGCAGGAGAAGGTGATGGCGGCTATTCCAAAACATTCAAGGCTACATAACGCTAAAAAAAGAGGAAGCAGTCCAAAGATAGCGTTAGGGTTTCAGGAGGACAACACATAAGGTGCCAGATTTGACAATGAAATGGTTGAAACCAAAGGCATGTCATCAAATAAGCCAACAAAGAAACATTATTAGGGCAACCCATAACCCTAATCGATGGAGATAAAGGTCTACCTTGAGAGCATGGAAATTTTTTTGTTGGTATTGTGTAGTGTGAGTGTGAGAGAAAAGATATCAACAACCATGGCAAAGGGTTGATAGCACCATGGCTGCGTTGATGGTATCCACCTGACGTGGTGTTGACAGTGTCATGGCTGCAATTGAACGCAACACCATGGCGACGTTTTGATAGTGCTATGGCTGTGTCAATAATAGTGCCATGACGTGGTGTTGACAGTGCCATGGTTGCATCGATGGCATGATGGCCTCACTGGGTTATATGGAAACCAAAGTGCCTAGGATGGGGGACGTCATCCCAATACTTGGACGCATTTGGTATGGCTTCGAAGAGAAACCATTGGGCCTTGGTTTCGAGCAGCATAGCAAAAATCTCGCTAAATGAGATTTGCCTACCTTATTTTAATGTGAATGTTGTTTGATTATATTCAATGTTTTAAAGGAGACCTAAAATCGTAGGGGTTATAAGGTATAGTTAATTTTTTTATTATTCATTTTTATGGGTGCAAAGGGGTGTTCTTGGGTAAAATGCCTATGTGATAAGAGAAATGGGAGACATAAGGAGTTATGTAATATTATGTTTTTGGTTTTATTATTGTTTAAAATAATGTTTAGAAGTGTTATTTTATTGTATTAAATCACAAAAAATGATGAATTATTTTCTTATATCTATTTATTATTTTAATTGTGAAAGAATTTGAAGTGAAAGGACTTATAAGCATTATTTATACCTTGCTATCCTACCTATTTGAGGGGGGCTGTAAATGATGTAACATTCCGAAAAGCAATACGAAAGAGCATTTTTCAGATTTTGAGAGGGTAGCAAACTTTTGTGAGCAAAATCAAAAGAAGTGTTTCTAATCATAAAACTAATGTTTTTAGTGTCTTATCAATTCTGCATTTTAGTGACTTCTAGCCATTGTCTTATGCTATGAAATGCATTGCAATAGGCGAAGGTCAAGACGATGCAGTTTCTCTATTATTTCCTTTGAGTCCTGCACTTGATTTAATGGTATTGTTCTTATGTTGCAGGTCCATTAATTCAGGTTGTTTTATGATTACCTCATAACTTATGATTTTACAGGGAGGAGCTTGCTAAACTAATTCAGAATTTGACTTATTCAGCTAACCAAATTTGCATTGTTTATTTATTGATTTTTGTTATCATTTTAATTCAAGAATTCAATAATTTCATTTTGGGAATTTCACTTTATTTTATTTCCATTATGGTCCTTTTCCATAATTTTTGCTAATTTCATTTTAGTTTCATTTCTATTCTGGTCCATTTCAAAAATTGTTAAGATTTCAAGTTATTTCCATTCTGGTTATTTTCCAAAATTTAAGCACCTCCAAAATTCATTAATATAAGATTTTAGATAAAACACATGGTTTAGGAGGGATACTAACCTGCTATTTCACATTAAATTAATATAAGAAATGAAATCTAATTTTGCTAACATTGCTAACACGCTAACTTCTACTAACTACTATTAGGGTAGTGGCATCAACATAAGGAAGATAAAATGAATCCAACTATCTAAAACGTACTTCATCTTAAAGGCACAAACATTAAAATGAGGTGGACAATTCCACATTTTATCATTTGAAACCTTTTAAGTGAAGATAAAATACTTTACTAACAGGGATTCAGGGTAGCATCAATTTAAAAAACCCTAAAAAGAACTATTTTTATTTTACACTGGCTTTTCAGTTAGATCTTTCAATCACTAAGCATTGTTTAGAACCAGCAAAGGCCCCTTGTTTATGGTCACATGCATCATTGAATTATTTTTGGAATTATTGTAATCTTTTAGATATTTTACCAGAACCTTGGAGAAGTTGAATGTTTGTCATTTGGTTTCTTTTCAAGAGAGAGTTTTCTGTTCAATACTCTGTATGTGATGGTATTTTGCAATTGGGCAAAATATGCACTCAACATCTTTGGTGCTAGAAGGAGGTCCTTCTTTTATGCTTTGTGATTTAGTTTTTTTGCTAATGCTAATGTGGTAAGTTTTGGTTCAACAATATTGTGTTTGCAGGTGCAACATGTTACTCTTGAATAGTTTGTGAGAAACCTTAGTAGAATAGATTTAAGTTTCTCAGGCTAGACCCACCTAGACGCATTACTACTAGGTCTAAAACCACTAAGAAAACTATTTTTCAAAGTCTTTATCCCAAACCTAGGAAATCAAGATACAAAATCTAGGGGATCGAAATGCCATTTGAGCCTTCTGATACATTAGTTTTAGAGATGCTTTGCCAAGATTTGGAAAGGCTAACTCTCAGACCTCTGAATCTGAATACCTTTAGTGGGTGTGCACCCATTAGTTCCACTACAAGAGCTACATCAAGTGTACCCATATCCGTCATCTTGGGTGTGTCAACTACTTTAGTAGGGTCATTATCTTTGGTTAATATGGCCCAACAATAGCAACAACAACAACTAGTTCCCTGGTTTGGTACCCAAAGTTCTCTGTTAAGTATACCTGGGGATGTCCATGACATACCTAGGAACCTTGAGAGGTCTATCCCCAATTTTGTCCATGATGGTCCCATTTCAATTGAAGAGCATGTTCAAATTTACAAGGACCATATGATTAAGTAGGGAGTCAGTCATGAAGACGTCGCTTGTCGACTCTTCCCTAATAGCTTTGACTAAATGGCTCATGAATGGTATAGGAATCTTCCTGCAGGGTCCATTATATCTTGGGACCAGTTGGAAGCTGCCTTTGTTAATCAATTTAGGTCATTGCTAGATCCTACCATCATGTATAACCAATTCTTGTCATGCAAGAGGTATCCTAATGAACCTATCAGAACATTTAATGCCATATTCCAAAAACTTTACACAAACGTGACTCGTCATTTTTCCATATATGCTAATGTGTCATTGCAATTATACCTCGCAACCTTAGACCTGATGATAGCCATGTTTACCAGGAGAAATCCTCAAGTTACAACACTAGTCTTAGCCTATGTTGAAGCCATGGCTATTGAGCAGCAAATGACACTGCAAGGTGGCACTATGCCTCAATTTCCTATGTTAGGGCAATATGGCCCTTACAATAAATTTGCCATGATGAATCATGATGTGAAACCTCAAATGCCCATGATGAATGCTTTGTCATATCATAATTCATACCCATTATCTCCCACACTTCCATATTTTCTCACATACCCTAATGTTTCCATTCCACCCACTCAACAAATGATGGCTGCTAATCAGATACCTTGCCAGGATTTGAGGTGAGTAGTACTCAGGCCTCAAATGCATATCCCATGGTTGTGCCTTTACAGGCCAAGGGTCCATGGTGGACCAAAAACTCCTAGATTCAAACCTTAGTGCCTAATCCAGAGGTTGCTAATATCAAAAATGTTAGTGGATCTGGGGCTATCATGTCCAAGCCACAAGGTTCCAATTCTAAGCTATAAGAGCTCAAGAGAATGACCATCAAATAGGGCAATGTCATAATTTTATTACAAAAAAAAATTACCCAAAATCCCATGCCCAATAGAAACCACAACCATAGGAGAATATGACCGTACAATACGCAACCTAACAATGGGTGTGTACCTAATCCGGTAGCCAATCAGGCTGATGTGTTAGGGGATTGTGATGATTCAAAGTCATGTGATGAGGAAATGCATCACTATTGCCATAGAAATTCAGACGCTTTGGTGTCTGAAGTTATTCATTATTTAGAAAATTATGATATGGAGGAAGATATGAGTGTGTTAGGAGAGGAAGAGGATGAAGCCTTGGAAGCTTAGGCCACTAGACATTTTGGGAAATCCAATCACAAGTATTTTACTAGGAGTGCTAAGGATACCAAAACATCCTCTACTCCCCCAATCAACCCTTTAGTTCCTCCTGATACAAAAGGTGATGTGAATCCACCACCTCCATTTTTGGAAGCACCTAAGACAATGCCAAAAGTGTCAAATCCTAGAACATCCACTTATAACTTGGAAGAAGACATTAAAAGGACCAATATATCAATGTATGAGGTCTCTCAATTGTTGGGGCAGGATAAAATCGAGGGGAAGAGATTGAATTCCCCGAGTCAAATTAATGAGGTTAAATCTGTAGAACCCCAACTTTCTATGAGGAAATATAAACCAAAGGTACCCCATTTTATCATAATCTTTAGGATCACAGGCAAGAATTTACACAACTGTTTGATTGATTCCGGTGCCTCAACCAACATCATGCCTCTTGAGATAAGCCAAAAGCTAGGACTTAAGCCTGTTCATTCGAATAATAAGGTGGTCCAATTGGATAGATCTATGGTGGATGTAGTAGGTGTTGTAAAATATGTTCTAGTTCAGATCAAATCAGAGCCTAGGGTCCAATATTACATGAATATCCTTGTGCTAAATATTTTTGCCAATTATGGCATGGTTTTGGGTAGAGATTGGAGCAGCAATCTCAATGGTTATGTGGTGACTGATTCCTCCCATATGTGGTTGCCATGGAGAGGAGTTGCAAAAAAAATCCAAGTAGACAGAGAGCCCATAATTAGGTAAATGATTACAGAGTATAATAAACCCAATGATATTCAGTTTACTGAAATAGATTTAGGGGTTTACAATTTTGACATAGAAGACATAGCCGAAGGGCCCCAAAACGATAATCTTTACCATGGTACATTGGAATAAAACAAGAGGGTGTGGACCCTAAAGTTTTATGGGTCCAAATAAAAAAAAATTGCGGGAGCTGGGGTAGAGCTCACATGTCCTGGTAGTAAGCCTTTGATTGTTGCCTACAGACTATAGTTCCCAGCCACCAATAATGTGGTGGAGTATGAAGCCCTAATTTTCAAACTTTAGTTAGCCCTAAGAGAAAATGTAAAGTGCCTTAAGGCATCGGGAGACTCAGAGTTAGTATTAAAATAGGTCAAGGAGTAGTATACCTATAGATACAAGAGGTTGAACCTCTATAAAACCAAAGTGAGGGAATTAATTAATGAGTTTAATGCTTTCAATATTTCTCTCATCTCAAGAAAAAATAATAAAATGGCTAATTCGTTAGCGTAGTGGCCATCATGCTTTCACTTGCTGACCATAAAAATGTAATTTTTTTTCCATAGAGTTAGTTCCTTGCCCCTCCATACCAGATAATGTGACAAATTTATAGGTCTTTGATAGTGATAGACACATTTTTAGTTTTGTTACTAATTCTAGTATATTTGAAAATCAGGTTATAAACAAAGAAGAGAGGAGGCAAATAGTAGTAGGAACAACCAGAGTATGGAATGAGATGCCAAGTTATAGGGCCTCTCTTGAAAATTTGTTTGATATTGGATATCAAAAGAAAAAGGAAAGAAAAATACCATCCCCTAAGGAATCATGCAATTTAGTCAATTTGGGGAGTGCAGTAGATCTGCGTGAAGTGTTTATTGCAAAGACATGCACACAACGAGAGAAGGATTCAATAGCTCAGGTTTTAGGAGAGTACATTGATTGCATAGGTTGGAGCAATGAAGAGCTGAAAACATATGACCATAATGTAATCATGCATACTATTCCTTTGAAGCATGATTCCAAGCCTTTTAGACAGAGGTAAACAACGGTTAACCCAATCCTAGAGCCCTTGATAGAGAAGGAAGTGAAGAGGTTGCTGGAAGCTAAAATCATCTTTCCTATTAGGCATTCCACATGGGTGGCTAATATTGTCCCTGTTAGGAAAAAGAGTGGAGAAATTTGATTGTGCATATACTTTAGAAATTTGAACAAATATTGCCAAAAAGACAATTACCCACTACCCACCATTGACAAGATACTCTAAAAGGTAAATGGGTATGAAATGATGTCATTTTTGGATGGATACTCAGGATATAATCAACTTATCATACATCAAAATTATAGGATGAAGATGGCCTTCACCACAAATTGGGGAACATTTGCCTATCGGAGGATGCCATTTGGTTTGTTGAACGCTGGAGCCACTTTCCAAAGAGCCATGGATTTTGCATTCAAGGGGCTCATTGGTAAGTGCATTATTTTCTATGTGGATGATATCCCTATATTCTACAAGAAGAGGGAATATCATGTTAAAGACTTGAGGAAAGTACTCCAAAGGTGCAGGGAACATGGAATTTCCCTAAATCCAAAAAAGTGCATCTTTGGGGTAACAGAGGGTAAGTTGTTAGGGCATGTCATTTCAAAATATGGGATTGCTATAGAACCATATTGGATAGCCGCTATCTAGGATATTCCTCATCCCAATAGAAAAAAAATAGCTTAGGTCATTTTTTGATAAGATTAACTTTGTGAAAAAAATTATTTCAGGTTTTGCCGAGATTGCCAAGACCCTAAATGATATGCTTAAAAAGGATGTTCCAATAAATTGGACCAGTGAGAAAAGGGATGCCTTCATAAGCATCAAGGATGCTATTTCCAAAGCCCCTATTCTCATTATTCTAGACTATGCTAAACTATTTTATGTTTACACATTTGCTTCAGATTATTCTTTTGCAAGTGTGTTAACTTAGAAAATTGAAGACAAAATTGAAAATCCTATATCCTTTTTGATTTCTCATTTGAAGGATGTGAAGCTAAGGTATTATGTCTTAGACAAGAAAATGTATGCCTTGTTTAAAACTGTAAAAAAATTCAAGCATTACATTGTGCATAATAAATGTTTTGCTATATTTCCTAACCCTGCAGTAAAGTTTGTGTTCTTACAAAGTGAGCTAGGTGAAAGAAGGGGGAAATGGCTTTCTACCCTTCAAGAATTTGACTTAGAGATAAAGCCCATGAAGATAGTGCATGGATAAGGTTTGGTCAAGGCCATCGCAGAAATTGACCCTTCAATAACGTGCCAAAACTATGAGGTTAATGATATCACTATAGAGGAATGGTACATAGATATTGTATATTTTTTGTTGCATGGTAAGTGTCCTTCTCATTTGAATTCCACTCAGTGTAGGGCACTACATTTAAAATCAGCTAGATTTTTTATTAAATCTGGTGTGTTGTAAACGAAGAATCATGAAGGAATTTTTCTTTGTTGCATTACTCAAGAGGAAGCAACCCAAGTACTCAAAGACTTCCATGTTAAGTATGGAACTGGACACAGGTCAGAAAATGCGATAACACACTAGATTCTTAGATCTTGATATTACTGGCCCCACTTGTTTAAATATGCACATACACATGTAATAGCATGTCACCTATGCCAAGTGGCAACCAACAGAGAGCATAATACAACAATGTCGTTGCATTCAGTGGTAGAGATGAGACCATTTGCACAATGGGGATTATACATTGTTGGGGTGATAAATCCTAACTCGTATAATTCCCATAAGTTCATCCTCACCACTACTGATTACTACACAAGGTGGATAGAGGCTATACCTACTAAGAATGCCACCTTCGAGGTTGTGATTAGATTTCTAGAGGAAAACATAGTCACTCGGTTTGGAATGCCTAACTCTATAGTAAGTGAAAACTTTTCTACCTTTTCCTCTTTAGTATTTGTAAATTGGTCATACGACAATAAGGTGAGTCTAAAATTCTCTTCCAATTATTACCCCAAGGCAATGGTTTGGCGAAATAATCAAATAAAATTTACTATGCATAATCAAAAAATTACTTGAAAATAACCCTAGATATTGGCATAGTAAGTTAAAATTTGCCCTTTCAGCAGATAGGACCAGAAGCAAGGAGTCAATTGGGACATCTCCTTATCACTTAGTCTATGGGCAAGATCCTATTTTTCCCACTAATCTGAAATTGCAAACTTTACATTTTATAAAAGACTATATTGGGACTGATAATAAACTTGAAACCAGATTAACACAATTAATGCATCTTGATGAGAAGAGGGAGTAATCCATGCTTCATTTCAGCAAACATCAAGACATAATAAAAAGGTGGTTTTATAAACGGTCCAAAATTAAGGCCTTCAAAGCTTCAAATTTAGTTTTGTTATGGGATTAAAGGCATGAGAAAAGAGGAGAAGATGAAAATTTGATTGCTTGTGGCTGGGACCTTATCTAATATCCAAAGTCCTAGGTGAAAATAGTTTCAGATTGAAAACCTTGGATGGAAAGTATTTGGCCTTACCCATCAATGGCCTTCATTTAAAGCACTATTTTTAGGCCTAAGGGTAGATTCGTTGTATTATATGTACACTAATAAGCTTTCTTGATTGTTTGTCTTGTCAGTTTTATTTCCTGTTTATTTTGTTTTCTTTGATTTCAAGAGTTTTTAGTGTGTCAAGGTTGTCTAGTTTTGTATTTGATTGTAAGATTAATAGGTAATACTATGTGTATATGTATGTTAACCAAGACTAAAAGGATGTGAAACATTGGAATCATATGGCAAAAGGGCTTGAAAATATGAATATTGTTTGCAGCTCATGAAGCATGAAGTATTTTATTTTTGCATATCATCCACCCATGTCTCAAGGGAATATTATTATCACATAAACATCATGACCAATCCACCTCCATATGCTAAACCAAAACATCGAAAGTGAAGTCCAATTATCTTGGGATCAAAGGCACAAAGAACACTAAGAAGATCTTAGGTTTGGAAACTGTTGCCGAAGTTTCCGTGGGTCTATCACATTTTTTTCCATGTCCAACATATTGGGTAAAATAATATGAAACCATACTTGGATGGGGATGTGAGGCAAAAAGATAATTCTGGTCTATCTCACCATGCACTTAGTCCATGAATAGTGGTTTTTACCACTACAATATTTATGCTCATAAAATAGTGGTTATCACCACTAGCATGATTTACAAATTAGATTAGTAAGGATAGGGTCAAATTCTCATCATACCTTGGTTGAGAATCCGATTCCCCAAAACTCTAAACTAAATTGTAAGGATCATACTACTTGTCCATCAGAAGGATGGATAGTCATCCCCAAAATTCTTTAAGGAAAAAAAATATAGAGAAAATCCAAGCAAAGAAGACTGGACTATGGGGTTAACCTCCACCGGGGCTATAGACGATTGATTGGCAGTGGAGTACACTCATGCCTAGTGACATGACTCTCTAAAGGTTTAGATTTATGTCTGCCATGAGGATAGATTAGTTTGATGACCTCATCCATAACTAGTTTAATTATTTTGGTTAAATATGAGAGTAGTAAATGATAGGGTTATATTCTCATCACACCTCGGTTGAGAATATGATTCCCCAAAGCTCTAAGGTCCACTTGCACACACTAACCCTTGATGACGATGGCTCATAACCAAGCTCTAGATATGGTCAATGAATTCATCGTACACACATTTGATCCTAATATGGTTAGACATTTTTGAGATGTTTTCCCAAGCCACCATAGAATGTGTTGCTCATGCTATAAAAATTTTACCCTCAAAGCCCTCCATATTCATTGTGATAATTTTAGTCAAGTAAAATTGGTGATGCAATGCGAAAAAGTTACAAGCAATAAGGTGTGGAGTACTTCACACACACACAGTTAATATTGCATGATTCTAATATTTTGTTTTTCTTATGAGTCTATTGACATTATTTATGCTTTTGCTGACGCTTGTTGCTTCCTGGTATAGAGTGTGTTTTTAGATTTTCTTTTTGGGTTCTCACTGAAATGCTTAGTAGCATTTCCCAATAGAATCATCATTTTGTTGTGGAGTTTCCACAACCACCCCAAGCTTCTTGGGGACCCACTTGTCATGTTTTGGTATTAAAGGTTTTTGGTTTTATTTAGCTTGTAAGAATAGTGATATTTGACCGTTTATGTTAATGATTTTAATTGCTTTAGTTATTTGATATTTAGTGATTAATTAATCTAGGCATTAATGCTTAGATTAATTAAAAACCATTTTGATAAATAGATTTTAATGTTCTTCATACCATCTAAGGTGATGGAATGTGTTTAATAAAGCAAGGCCTGACCAAAAAATTACCTAAAACAAGAAGAGGATACAAAAGGTACAAAGAAATTGTGATAGAAAATAATATGCTATTATCTACCTGATATAATTACATTAATTATATTATGTATATAATAGTAATATTATTATTATGTTCTAAAATGTTATTATAATAATATTATTATGATTATATCATAATTTCCTAAAATATTATTATTATAATAATATTATTGTATATAATAATATTATTATAATATACTTTACAAAGGATGTGATAATAATATGTTTGACCATGTTACGATTGATTGCAGGAGAAGGTGATGGCGGCTATTCCAAAACGTTCGATGCTACGTAACATTGGCAAAATAGAAAGCAGTCCAAAGATAGCGTTAGGGTTTCAGGAGGACAACACATAAGGTGCCAGATTTGATAGTGAAATGGTTGAAACCAAAGGCATGTCATCAAATAAGCCAACAAAGAAACATTATTAGGGCAACCCGTAACCCTAATCGATGGAGATAAAGGTCTACCTTGAGAGCATGGAATTTTTTTTGTTGGTATTATGTAGTGTGAGTGCGAGAGAAAGGAGCTCAACAACCATGGCAAAGGGTTGACAGTGCCATGGCTGCGTCAATGGTAGCCCCCTGACGTGGTGTTGACAGCACCATGGCTGCAATTGAACGCAAAAACATGGCGACGTTTTGATAGTGCCATGGCTACGATCGAACATAGCACCATAGCGATGTTTTGACTATGTCATGGCTGCGTCGATCATAGTGCCATGACGTGGTGTTGACAGTGCCATGGCTGCATCGATGGTGTGATGGCCTCACTGGGTTATATGGAAACCAAAGTGCCTAGGATGGGGGACGTCATCCCAATACTTGGACGCATTTGGTATGGCTTTGAAGAGATACCATTGGGCCTTAGTTTCGAGCAGCATAGTAGAAATCTCGCTAAATGAGATTGACCTGCCTTATTTTAATGTGAATGTTGTTTGATTATATTCAATGTTTTAAAGGAGACCTAAAATCATAGGGGTTATAAGGTATAGTTAAATTTTTTATTATTCATTTTTATGGGTGCAAAGGGGTGTTCTTGGGTCAAATGCCTATGTGATAAGAGAAAGGGCAGACATAAGGATTTACGTAAGATTATGTTTTTGGTTTTATTATTGTTTAAAATAATGTTTAGAAGTGTTATTTTATTGTATTAAATCACAAAAAATGATGATGGATTATTTTAATTGTGAAAGAAGTTGAAGCGAAAGGACTTCTAAGAATTATTTATACCTTGTTATCCTACCTGTTTAAGGGGGGCTGGAAATGATGTAACATTCCGAAAAGCAATAAGAAAGAGCATTTTTCAGATTTTGAGAGGGTAGCAAACTTTTGTGAGCAAAATAAAAAGGAGAGTTTCTAATCATAAAACTAATGTTTTTAGTGTCTTATCATTTCTGCATTTTAGTGACTTCTAGCCATTGTCTTATGCCATGAAATGGGTTGTAATAGGCAAATGTCAAGATGATGATTTTTCTCTATTATTTCCTTTGAGTCTTGCACTTTATTTAATGGTATTGTGCTTATGTTGTAGGTCCATTAATTCAGGTTGTTTTATGATTACCTCATAACTTGGGATTTTGTAGGGAGGAGCTTGCTAAACTAATTTAAAATTTGACTTTTTCAGCTAACCAAATATGCATTGTTTATTTATTCATTTTTGTTAAGTTCATTTTATTTCAAGAATTCAATCATTTCATTCTAGTCCATCTAGAATTTCACTTTCTTTTATTTCCATTATGGTCCTTTTCTAGAATTTCTGCTAATTTCATTTTAGTTTCATTTCTATTCTGGTCCATTTCCAGAATTGTTAAGCTTTCAAGTTATTTCCATTCTAGTCATTTTCCATAATTTATGCACCTCCAAAATTCATTAATCTAAGCTTTCATATAAAAAACATGGTTTAGGAGGGATACTAACCTACTATTTCACATTAAATTAATATAAGAAATGAAAGCTAATTTTGCTAACATTGCTAACACACTAACTTCTACTAAATACTATTAGGGTAGTGGCATCAACATAAGGAAGATAAAATGAACCCAACTATCTAAAAATTACTTCATATTAAAGGCATGAACATTAAAATGAGGTGGAAAATTCCACATTTTATCATTTGAAACATTTTAAGTGAAGATAAAATACTTTACTAATAGGGATTTAGGGTAGCATCAATTTAAAAAAACCCTAAAAAGAACTTCTTTTATTTTACACTGGATTTTTAGTTAGATCTTTCAATCACTAAGCATTGTTTAGAACCTTAAAAGGTCCCTTGTTTATGGTCACATGCATTATTGAATTATTTTTGGAATTATTGTAATCTTTTAGATATTTTACCATAACCTTGGAGAAGTTGAATGTTTGTCATTTGGTTTCTTTTCAAGAGAGATTTTTTTGTTCAATACTCTACATGTGGTGGTATTTTGCAATTGGGAAAAATATACACTCAACAATTACCCCCATAAAATCTATTCCCCAGTTATCAAAGGGTTCAATGTGCATATTCTGCTGAAGTGGCATCTCATATTAGAGAGTTGGTTTGCTCAATCATTAGTATTGATCACATTGGCTAACATGTTTGTTTGCATATTTAAATACAGAAGGCCAAAAATATCCAGCCTGCAAAAAATTTAAATGCAGTCCTCCTTCCTGCAAAATGACCACCACATGGTTCATCATGAAAAGCCATGAATATTTTCATGGTTTTATTATCTACAACACACCTCCGCATGACTTGATAAGGCTCAATTTTAAACAAGCATCCATCAATCCATGATAAGGTTGCATTATTCTCTATTAAATTTTGAGCTTATCCGGGTGAGAGTGTAGGAGATACTTTATCGATGGCTAAATAATTAGTCATATTTGCATACCATGGAATCTATTAATCTAGAGAAAAAATATGCTCATCCAAAAATCGATCCTCAGTGGTTGTATGGTATTGAGATATTAATCTAGAGAGAAAATCTACAACATTATCTTTGTCAGGTTTGTTAACAATGGTTGCATAAAATTCCTGCAACTGTAAACACCACCTAATAATTCTACCACTTACTAAAATTTTAGTCATCAGATACCTGATGTTTGTATGATCTGTATGCACAAAAATATTATAACCTATAATGTAATGGCAAAATTTATTAATAGCGTGAACTAATACAAGGAAATATTTCTATGTGACAATATAGTTGAAGTCAACACCTACAATATGTTTACTGACATAATAGATGGCATAACACTCATATTCATATTTTTGTCCTAATGCTGCCCCTATTGCATTTTTAGATGCATCAGCGTAAATATGAAAGGGGAGGGTCCAATTTTGACCTCTTAGCACAGGAGCAATGGTCAAAATTTTCTTTAAAATTTGAAATTCTTGCTCACACTCACTTGTCTAGACAAAATCAACATTTTTAGATAATAATTTATGCAAATGTTTGGTATTCTTTCTAAAATATTGGATAAACTACCCATAGTATTTAGTAGAGCCTACAAAACTATAAACATCTCTCTAAGTTTGGGGAGTAAGTAGATTTTTAATTACTTTAATTTTTGGTTTGTCTACTTTAATCTCCTTTACAAATATATGATGTCCTAACACTATCCATTATTGCATTAGCATAAAATACTTATCATTACTAAGGAACAGGTTTATTTCCTAACAACGCTAGAGTACCTTCTCTAGAGTGGTTGTAGCTTCTTCAAAAGTTTCATTGTAAATGGTTAAATCACCCATGTAGACTTCTACAGCATCTCTAACCATGTATAAAAAGATACTAAGCACCACCCTTTGAAAGGTGGTAGGTGTGTTACACAAACTAAATTGTAAGACCCGATAAGAAAAAGTTCCCCATGGATAGGTAAATGTGGTTTTGTCCTAGTCTGCATCCCCTATCTGAATTTGGTTGTATCCACTAAACCTATGTAGGAACGAAAAATATTTCCATCCTACGAAGGTATTGAGGACTTGGTCAATAAAGGGTAAGGGGAAATGGTCTTTCCTAGTGGATTTATTGAGCGTCACGTAATCAACACAAATGCACCACTTGCCATTTTTCTTAGGCATCACCACTAAAAGTGATACCCATTGACTATCCGATATTAGATAAATAAATCCAACTGGAAATTTTTTTTGTAACTTAGCTTTGATAATTTCTTTGATTGTTGGATTCATTCTTCCTTGGGACTATCTTACCGCAAATATATCCTATGCATGTAGACTTCATGTGCATTCTATCTCATGTCTACGTAATCCCACAAAAAAATAGTTTTATGTTTGACTAGAATTTCCTTCAATTTATCCTCTTGAAAAATTGACAACTCATTTTAAATGTTTAACACTCTGCCAAGTGCTACCTCTCTTTTTTTGACATGATTCTCCTTACTGCCTACAAGTGGGGATTCTAGAGGAGGATGGGAATATTATACTTGGAAAAAGTGTGTTATGACTTGTTCTTCATAAATATCATCTAGAGCCATTATTGGTTGAATCATAGACAAGGCATCATTATTTAAGACTTCACAAGTTGGTTCTCCAAATAAATTAGTGGACTATATAGGTGGATAAATGCTTAAGTTTTTAATATTCTATCTACCTGAGATCATCATATGTCTTGTCCAGTAACTTATATAAGTATGAGCTATGGCCAGCCAAGGTCTGCCTAATATAAATGGATAACCACCCAATCCACATCTAGATCGCAACACTAGAAAATTTGTTGGGTACCCCCATGCATCTACTATGACAACAACATATTCCAGTATTCCCTCTAGGAGTACTGTAGATTGATCAACCAATTGAAGGATAGTTTTAGTTAGCCTTATATTCATGAGTTTTAGTTTCTACATGGTTTCTTAGGGCATGACGTTTATGGTAACCCTTAGATCTACTAATGTTTTTGGTACTAGAAACCTATGATTTTAACTATTATCACTCAGCTTACTAAATCAGAGTATTTGGGATGGTAGGTATTGCCTAACATGAGATCAACCAATTGTCCTACAATATATACTGCTTTTGATGGTTTTCTTATTTTTTTTTTAGACATAATTTTCTTATGGACTTCGTGTAGATTGGAACATCTCTAATGTCATGATAAAGAGAAATTGTGACTGTCAGGTTTTAAGGCCTTCTATAATGTCAAATTCTAGCTGCATTGGCTTTCTTAGTTCCTATAATATTTTCAAAAAATGTGGAACCTCTCCGTCTTTGTATTTTTGAGTAGTTTCTTTTGTTCCACCTCTTATACCAAAGGTGGTTCTTCTACTTCTAATAATACATCCTCTTCATCCACTATAGAAGGAGTTGGTTATACTCCTAATTATCTACCTGATCTAAGCTATACAAGATTGAAATCTACTCTAAACATCTCTATATCTACTTAATAGGTGGGCTATTTTATCTTGTTTTTATTATTTGGAGTTGGTTGTGCAGGTAGCTAAACTGGTCTTGAATTAGGAGGTGCAATAAAACTAGGTTGTAGTGGGGCTTGAGTTGTATTTTGTGGAGGTGAAGTCCACACATTGTAATTCTACCATTGTGGTCCAGTTTGTTGATAAGGCATCCATGGATATGGGTTGTAAGTATTAGACACTTGGATGGTATTAATCCAAGGAGGTTGACCCCACCAACCCATACTGGGTGGTTGATTCTAATATTTCTTCATATAGTTAACTTCCCCATAAGGTGACACTCCTCCTGGCATACTATTTCCCATAGGAAATTGTTGCTAGTTTCTCCTATTACCCATAAAATAGGTTTTTGCTAGTTCAGGTTTCTATTTGAAATTTATTATTTATGGGTACAACCTTTTTTTATGATCCTTTTGATAGATCACACACACTCAAACTTTATTTTATGGACACTCATTTTTGGGATGTTTTATCCTACATTTTGGAAAAAAATAGGCTAGTGATACTTTAGCTTCCTACTTCTTTTTATGAAATAGGAGCATATCCAATTGAAGTGCGAGAGATGAGAGCATTTCATACTACATATCATCTACTATATTTCCAATTTCAACCTTAGTTACTAAGGTTATGGTTTTTGTGACTCGAGTGGTTGGTTTACCTTTTTTGCATGAATAATTCTAACACAATTATTGGATGACATTTTATATTGATAAATATACCCTCCCGATATCAAATTCAAATATTATAGAGACTCATTTGTGATACCCCACAATAATATGCTTGTTAATGACTTCTCACCCAACTTTTCATGGGGTGATCTGAGCAAATTGAAGCTAAATCTATCCCAATAGTCTTCCAATGATTCTTCCTCTTTTTGAGACATATCCAGGACTTCTTCCATGACATCTGGTGTCCTCCCAAAGTTTTTTTATTGGTATAGGAATATACTTTTCATATCTTCCTATGTTTCAATGTATTTATTTTCATACTAATGAACCAATTTAGTGTTGAATCATCTAGGGTGGAGGGAAATAATTTCAGCTTTTGGGCATCTGATCTATAATCCACTGACCTGCATAATACATCAAATTTAAAATAGAATAGGTCATGGTATTCAGTTGGAAGTCCCATAAAGGTAGGAATATGAGTGGGAGATATGTGTTTCATCTTAGTTTCTCCTCTTGCTTCCTCAATTGAGAAGTCAAAGTTGGTTGAAGCTTCTTAAATTTCAATCATATTTGCAAGTAATATAAGTTCTACACCTTCTACTTCTAGGGAAAATTTCAACACTTCGCACTTGTTTTGTTTATCTTCTAAAGTATTCCTAAGTCAAAATTTGAAATGGTTCAATAATCAACTACTTTCTACTGGTGAATATTCAATAAATATTCCTCATATTAGGTTCTTTCAAATAGATGTCCTAAATCAAAGTTTGAAACTAGTCCTCCATAAAAATATGTTTTTATTAATTTGTGAGAAATTTTTTCAAATATTGGGTGACTAGACCAATATATTACTAGAGGATATGGTAATTAAGTTTTAGGATTTATTCCAGATGTTTCAAAAGGTTTTCAGGTACTTGTGGAGTGATATCTTTGCTTTTCAAAAAATGACCATCTGGTCCTCGTAATCTTGGTGGACACATGCAATAACAGGTATAAAATCTATGGGTAAGCTAATATGAACTGTAATTTTTAGGTTTGAATAACCTATATATTTAAATACTATAGTTGGCACTCCTCAACAATGACACCAAAATGGTGAGCATAAAATATGCTTATAAAAATGGTTAATTTTACTTCCATTTAATTTTATAAATCTGGGTGTTCATAAAATTTTTGAGTACCAATGAAAAGTATATGCCTACAGTAAACTAGAGATGAGTCCTATGTGTCACTTTTGTTTGGTAGGGGGTGGTTATTGGTATAGTTGGGGTTCAACCAAACCAGTAGAATTGAATTGCAGGAAAGTAAATTCTCCATGAAATTGTAGGAAAACTAATTTAAACTATCAAACACATGACTAAAAGAAAATTGTAAGAAAATAAATACACTTGTAGAATTGAATATAGTAGGAAAATATAGAAATTAAACACTCTATGTAGAAATAAAGAATAGAAAAATAAATAATGATAGCAAAAAAAATAGAGGAGGAATACTTTCTAGAGTGGGCCCAAGCTCTTGCAAACATCATCTTGGCTAATTCACAAGATTACTCTTCGAACACAGTAAAATAATCAAAACAGTCAAGTTTTTATTATGTAGTACCTATTTACAAAAATAGTTTAGGATCTCTTTCTTCAGGGGTGGCCTGTATTTTATATAAAATGTAACCATCCTTTGTTACAAATTTAGATGCTGCTAATTTTATTCATTCTAATGTGATTCACTATGATGGGCATGCATAAATTAATTAAACACCTAATAAAAGAGAATTCATGCTAAAATTAACCCTTACAGGATAATCATAGTGCTCCCTATGTTTTCATAACAAAATGTATCTAATTTTATACATGGTCTTCAAACTTCATAGTCAACGTGCACATTTTTTATTCTATCATGTACAAGCGTTGTTTGACCCATCGTTGTAAAATAGACACCTTCTCAGCCTATCATTGGGATAAAGGAACTGTATTTAGTCTTTTCTTGTTCACTGAAGATCATCACTTTTTGATCATCAAATAGTGAGCATTTATTCAATATTCAAAAGACATGCACCGTCCAACCTGTTGTTGGGAGACATGTGCTGGTCTTATGTATTGAGATACATGTACTTTTTTTTTACTGGTAAATAGGTGCCTTCTAGCCTACACCAAGGACATAGGTATCGTACCTTAACATTTTGTAATGCATTAATACATTGACACCATCATCATTTTAATCACCTACCACCCCTTAATTGCATTATGAAAGTTATCAAATGTTAGGTTTGCATGGGACCTTGACTAAAAGGTGAAAAAAAGTCATAAGGTATTGCATCTACACAAAATTTCCACTAAAAATACATATTAATCATAATCTCATAAAAAATACATTTCTAATATAATAATACCACATATTTATTTCATTAAAACATACAAAAATGAGCATTTTTGGTGCTCATCAATAGGACTAGTATTTAACAACCAATATCTATGTGGATACATGTGGAAATATGCAGAAAATTCCAAAACCTAGGTATATAAAATATATCTACTGCTTGATATAGAAAGCCTCATATATTTCCATCTCTACTACATCTCTTGTACTGCCCTTAGCTAATGGTTGATTTTATTTTTCACCATTCTTATCCTTTTTTAGATGCCAACAATATTTCTTTGAGTGCTCTAGCTTCTTACAATGCCAACACATCCCTTTCATATTGCATCCTTTTGACTTAGACCTGAACTATGATCTACCTTATTGACTCCTTTTGTTAGATCAATCTCTCATAACTAGGGCTTCATTGGTTAAGGGTTCTAGAGATGAGTTTTACCTCAACTCTTCAATCAACAAAGCAATTACAACATCATTAATTGTTAGATCTCTTGATGATACATTGCTTATGGTTATCACCAAATGATCCCATGTGTTTGAAAGATAATAAAGTAGGATTATTGCTTTATCTTCATCCTCCATATTTACATTAATAGAGACCAACTTACTGATTAGAGTATTAAAATCATTCATATGATCTACCATAGATGAACCCTCCTTCATACTTAGGCTATAAATTTACCTTTTCAAGAAGACGTTATATTTTGTTGATTTAGTCTCATATAACTTCTCAAGTTTTTCCCAAAGGGATATTGTGGTCATTTATTCAACAATATTGACCAAGATAGAATATACTAGGCCAAGATAAATTGTAGACATCACCTTCCTATATAGCTTTATCCATTCTACATCTATCATTCTATTAGTTTTACCCATGATCCCTTCCAAGGCTAGGGCTTGGTCATTCTAAACCAACAAATCCTTTGCCTTTAGCTTCTATAGGGTGAATTTCCTACCATTAAAATTTTCAATCTCGAACTTGGTTACACCTCCTATCATTTTTGTATCTCCCACTCACACAAAACCTTAACCAAATTTTTTATCTAGATGTTAGGAAATTAAAACAAACAAGCTAAACAACAATAAATAGTACATGATATTTTATGTGGAAACCCTATCGTGTGCAAGGAAAAACCAATAAGTAAAAGGTAGCTTTTCTCTTTTATTATTATCAACTAGATTTCAAACATTCACACTATCATAATGCAAGGGGTATTCCTCTTTTTATAGAAATACAAAGGAATATTTCAAAAATTCATTGCACATTCTAGATAAAAGAGATTTATTTAAAAATATTCTTTATAACTGCGTTTAAAAAATAGGTTTTACTATGTTTGATGACAAATGCGCTTTATTGAGTTTTTTAACAAGCACACTTTAGTTGTGTTTTAGTATATCTCATCATACAGTTGTACGAATTATTTTTTTTGGATTGAGAGCTCCCCTAGGTGTGCTTGATGCATACGAGCAACATGTGGGGTTGTGTTACTATATGTTACACCACCATGATCCACTTTACTAAATAATATTGAAGAACTGGATATTGACTTCACCTCCTAACATTTTATATATATAAACTTCTTTAAATCATAAGTGTGATGAGGATATAGTATATAAGTTGTGTGTTTGTAACACCTCTTCACTATTCACCTACAACTCTTCCTAGATAGAAAATTGAGTTCACATGAACATGTGAAAATGCTTGTTAAGTAATTCCAATCCCAAATATGTTAGAAATATTGAGTTATTGTTGATGTCAAAGGTTTTTTTGGTTGATAGCAAATTATAATGTGATGGAGCAAACTATGCAAGACAAATATATCTTCAAGGCTATGCAAGACAAAGTGTATGATTTAATATTTAAATATTAGAGCAAGGTATACTTTAATATTTAAATAAAATATTAAAATAATGGTTTAGATATAAAAGTTTAAATATTTAAATCATAGATTTAAATATTTATATGAAGTGGAAGGTTGAAAGTGTGGGCCGACCTCTTAAGGCACCACATGAAAGAGAGTATAAATAACAGATTGAAGTTCATTTTTAATATGCTCTTTGATGGAAAAATCCTTCACCATTTGTCACTACTATTCATGAGAGTCCTTCGTTGTCTTTCATGAGAGTCTTTCACCATTGGTCGTGAGAGTCTTTCACTGCTTCTCGTGAGAGTCCTTCACTATTTATGAGAGAGCAGAGTGGTGTTGCCTATGCCACTAAGTTTATGTAAAACATAATACAAATTAGTAGTGGAAGTCTAGGATAAATGATGTTGTGCTTATGAGATACGAAGGAGAATAAGCATTGCAAAAGGTGTAGTGGATTGATTATAGAAAGCGTCAAGGTCTACATTGATAAGGATCAAGAGCATCCAAGAAAAAGACGTAAATCATCGTGTTCAATGGTTTCTTCTTGAGAGGATCCATCACACCGTGTAAATCAACACATCAAGATATTTGGAGGCATCATCATCTTCAATAAATCTATGATAAAATTGAGTAGAGTTTCTCACACAAAGGTAAAAAAAACACTTGACATACAAGATCATAAAACATAGCACCGAGGTACAAAATGTGTTTCATTTAAATATCTTTGACAAATATCATGACAATGCATAGATTGGATTAAACTCCCTTGGATATTGGAGGTAATATAAACTATTAGAAGGTAGTAAGGACACAAAAAGTGCACAAATGCAAACATAGCAGTAATAGAGGTGAATCTAATTTCACCTACATGCAAAAATAAGCGCATGATTAGGTTTCAAAAAACACACAATAAATCATCATCTTTGAGAAGATAGCTGATAAAGTATTTGATTATCTAGAATACCAACAATTGGATGGTTAAAAGGCCAAGGAGAATAAGTTTTGAAAGCACTAGATATAGAGGACAACATAAACCATTGAAAGAAGATGTTACATTGATTCACATGCATTGAAATAAATATAAACAAAGTTGAGGATAGAGCCACCGTGAATTACATTAGCATGTAGGAAGGATGAAGTTTTAGATTGTTGAGTTGAGGAGCTAATTATAATCTTGATGTATAGTTCTATTTGATACTGAATATAAAAATTGGGAAGATTGATCTGGAAAGAGAGACAATTGATTATTGAAGAGATAGGAAGGTAGCATGGATAAAGAATTTTTTTTTCTTACATTAATGGAGTCACTTCAAATTGTAGGTGGTGGAATACTCTTCTCAACGGATAGTGTATCCAGGGTGGTTTGCTTTGCGTTGGTAAGGTTTGGAGTTGAGAGACCCAGGTTTGAATCTCATGCATGATTTATTTTGTAAAGGGTGGCAATAAATATTTCAAAGGAGGAAGATTCATTTTGACATTGGCAGCAAAGGAGGTATAGTAAGATAATAATTTTTGTGGTATTAGTATAATTGTTTATTTTACAAAGTTGGAGATATAAGGAATTATTATATGTACATTATTTTTTCTTGAAATTGGAAGAAGGGTTATAGATCATATTTGAGAGCAAATTTGTGCATTGTTCATAATTGATTTTGGGAGTAAATAAGGACAAATTTGTGCATTGTGATTGGTTTTGAAGTGAATGTGGAAATAAGCAAAATAGTATAGTCTCACACAAATATAAAGGTTGTTTTAAAATAATTGAAAGTGTCACATAGTGCAATGATAGTGTGAAAGTATTCAATTGAAAGGAAAAATATTTTCAACTATCTATAAAATGGAAGGAAAGGTGTAAATCAACAATTACAAGATCAATTAGCAAGTGCTATACTAGAGCTTCCTTTTAATGCAATAAATGTGAGACATGTGGAAGTGACAAACTTAATAAATGTGAAGAACATATTGGGTATTTGATAAGTGCATATCATTCTATATATGTTCATGAATTTTTTTTGGTAGAATATGTTTGAATTGTTTTACTTGAGGAAAGCACATTGATGAATAGGTGAAGAACTTAATGATATCATTATGTAATATTTGGAAATAGATGAGCATCATTTGGATCAGATTTGAGCAGGATTTTATAGCAAGTTTTAGCAGGAATTATGAGCAGGTTTTGGAGCAGATTTGAGAAGGTTTTGTGAGCAGGTTTTGGAGCATATTTGAGCAGGTTTTGTAGTAAATTGGAGAAGATTTTATGAGTAAGTTTTGGAGTAGATTTGAGAAGGTTTTGTGAGAAAATTTGGAGTAGGTTTTATGAGTATATTTGAGTAGGATTTGAGAGTATATTTGACCAATATTTGAGAGCATATTGATCAGGATTAGTGAGTATTTTTGAGAGAATATTTAAGTAGATTTTGGGATAGACTTATGAGTAGAAGGGATTGGTGTCTCCTGTGGATTGGTGTCCATAGACCAACAAAGGGTATTGGTGTCTCATGTGGGCTTGTGCCTAAAAACTAACAGAGGGAATTGGTATCTCTTGTGGATTGGTGTCCATAAAATTGAGAGGGTATTAGTGTCTCTTATGGATTGGTGTCCACAAACTTGAGAGGGTATTGGTGTCTCCTATGGATTGGTGTCCATGAACTTGAGAGGGGATTGTTGTCTCTTATGGATTTGTGTCCATAAAATTGAGATGGTATTGGTGTCTCTTGTGGATTGGTGTCCATAAAATTAATAGGGGATTGGTGTCTCCTATGGATTAGTGTCCATAAATATTGTAATAGGGGATTGGTATCTCATGTAGTTTGGTGCCCATAAAATTTGTTGAGAAATTTATAAGTAATATTTCTCCTTGGATGTAGCCCATATTGGGTGAACCACATTAAATATGTGTCTCTCATATGTGTGATTATTTATGCATTGTTTTATTACTACATTGATATTATTGTTGTTATCATTTGGATTGAAAAGTAAAAAAAAAATTATCTTATATTGTTCACCCCATATTAGTATAAGCTTGTGTTCTTAAATTGGTATCAGAGCATATTCCTTCATAAAATCCTAACAGCTTGAAGGAAGATCTTACAGGAACACAAATGGTTCATCAAGAAGGGTTTTCATCAAATAGAGCTCCATTGTTTGATGGGACTAACTATGCTTTATGGAATGTGAGTATGAAGACTTATTTTATGGCACATGGATATGATATATGAGAATCCTTTGAGAATGGATTCACACCACATAGAACTGTCCTATAGATGATAGTGGTAAGAAACCATACAAAAATAATGCCAAGGAAATGAATGCAATTTTAAGTGATTTATGTGAATCATATTTTATGAAAGTCATGCAATGCACTTCAGCAAAAAAAATATGGGACAAGTTATAGAGAACATATGAAGGAGACGACAATGTTAAAATGATAAAACTTCAAACCCATAGGAGTAAGTTTGAAGACTTGAATATGAAATATGAGGAAGATATTGCTCAGTATATACTTCATTTTGATGAAATTGTCAACACCATTTTTGGAATTGGAAAAAGTATTGAATACTCTAATATTGTTCAAAAAATCTGGAGGTCACTTCCCATGAGATTTGATGCAAATATTTTAGCAATTGAAGAAATGAAGGATCTCAAAACTTTAAGAATGGATGAGCTACATGGGATTATCACAACCTATGATATGAGGAAAGAAAAAAATTAAACATCCAAATGAGAAGTAGCATTCAAAGCTTCAAATAAGGTAAAGAATAAAGAACTAGAATCAAGTGAAGAATCAAGTAGTGGAGAAGAAGCTAATTTTTTAAGAAGGAATAAGAAGCATTCAAGAAAAAACAAAGGTATACATTCTATGAAATGTTTTAATTATGGTAACCTTGGTAATTATGCATCTTATTATCCATAATATAGAAGTAGTAGCAACAAAGAAGAAAAGTAATATGATAAAAATAAATAAAGAAGATTTTATCATGAAAATAAAAATAAGTATGGTCAAAATAAAAATGAGAAGAAGATCTTTCAAAGATACAAGAAAATATTTTATGTTGAGGAGGCAAGAAATTCCCCCAACAACAATTATGAAAGCCTCTCCGATAGTGAAAGAGAAGATATTATTTCTATCCATAGAAGAAGATGCTCCTATTGTTGAAGACCAATAATAAGAGAAATATGTAGAAAGTGAATAAGAAGGCATGGTTGAAATTGAAGAGGAACTTATTGTTGCTCTTGAAGAGTTGAAAAGGATTAGAAAGAAGAACTCAAAATTGAATGCTCAAGTACACGAGGATGAGAAAACAAAGGCAAAGCTTCTATAATATCTCACCAACTTAAAAGTAAAGTTTGAAGGGGTAAGGATAATTGAAGAAGGTATGAATGAACAGTTAAAGACAAAATAACTAGAGTGTGAAATACTAGACCATGAAGTTGTCACTATAAGGAAGGGACTTGAAAAAATGAATGATAAGATATATCAGTTTAGGAAAAACCTAAAAAACTTGGATGATAATATCAAAGCACATAGATCTCCATTTATCAAGATTGGACTTGGTTTTGAAGAAGTTCAAGAGAAATAAAAGGGGGATTCAATCTCAAAATAAATAGAAACATCAAATAAAGTAATTGAAAAAGAGCCCAAACCCTATGCTGATATGTTGAAAAGTGGAAGCATCAATGAGGAAGAAAATAATGCACCATCAAGGAACATCGGCCATCACAGAAAAAGCAAAGAAATAACCATTCAAAAATAGCCTCCAAGGCAAGATGAATATTTTTTCCAAGGTTATTGTTTCTCATGTAACCATTTTGGTCTTAAATATGTAAATTGTAGGATCAATGCTATGAAATATTTTGGCCTCACAAAGAAAAAATTGAATTCATTTACACCTCCTATGGACAACAACATCATATTTTACAAATGTAAAAATTTTAGGCATACAACTAGATGGTGTAGAACAATGTTCCCTGAACTCCCAAAGTCAAACTATTCAAAAAGATATGACCTCAAAATTTTAGAAAAATAAAATTGAAAAAAAAGAACATTTTAATTTGGAAGTAGCTTTACTTCCATCTCAAAATTGATCACCTCAAGATGTACCTCAAAATTGATCACCTTTAAGTTGATTGACCTGGATATATGTAAAGGTAAGTTTACATGGACAAATATAATGATGGGATATAATCACATTCAAAGGCACTTGTATAGAGTTCTTATTTTTGATAATTGGTTAAGTATAAGTAGTATTCATAGACTTACATGCATGCCCATGATAGAATCAAATCACAATCCCCTTTTTTCGGATATGGAAAATGAGGTAAGTAGGGAGGATCACCCTTTAGGTGTGAGATCATGTGGAATATTCACCCAAAAATTACAAATAAAATTCAATATTAGTGGTATGAGGAGGTTCAAGGATCAACAATGTATAGAGTTACTTAAAAATTAAAGAACATCAAGTATCGAATCAAATTTTGAAATAAAGATATTTTTGGTAACATCAATTTAAGAAAATAATAGTTTAAAAAGGATATCCAAGATATAGAAGAAATAATGGAGAGGGAATGGAGAAACCTAGAGTGGTATGAAAAGGAAAAACAACTCCTCATGGAGTATCATAATACTATTGCCCAAGAGAAAATTCATTGGAAATAGAAATCCAAAGTTTTGTGGCTTAAGGAAGGTGATAGAAATACTAAATTCTTCCATGTTTCAACTTTGATACATAGGAATAGCAATAAAATCCTCTACCTTATGGGGTAATATGGTAGAAAGTATGACGATTTAAATGACATTAAAAATTTGACCATATTTTTTTTAGAAACTTCTTAGCAAAGAAAAAACAGAGTGCAACATTGAAATAGAAACATAATTAGCAATGTTCCCAAAGGATTTAATGATAGCATGAATGAAAATATATGCAATGTAATCTCTAATGAAGAAATTAAAAGAGTTGTGTTCTCTATGGGAGCATCCAAGGCTCCAGGACTAGATGGTTTCCCACCAGGTTTTTTCAACATCATTGGGATGTTGTTGAAGAAGATGTAGTCAATGCAATACAAGAAGCCCAAGAATTTGGTAAGCTATTGGAAGAATGGAATAATACCTTCCTTGATCTAATTCCCAAGAAATATGGGGCAGATAAATTGTAGGACTTTAGACCAATTAGCCTATGTAATACAATTTATAAAAAATTTACTAAAGTTTTGGCCAATTGGTTGAAAAACATCATCCTCTCAATCATTAATGAAGATCAAGGAGATATGTGGTACGTAAGCAAATTACTAAAAGCATCATTCACATTTATGAAACAACACACTCTCTTCAAAGGAGGAAAGGGTCAGGCATGTTCCTTAAGCTGGACATGAAAAAAGGCTATGATAGGGTTTCATGGTCATTCTTAGATAAAATAATGGAGAAAATGGGTTTCAATGAAAAATGGAGGGCATGGGTTGGTATGTGTATTTCTAACCCCCAATTTTCAATCTTGATCAATGGAAAATATGTTGGGTTCTTTCCTTCTACTAGATAAATCAGGCAGGGAGATCTATTATCTCCATATATCTTTATCATTATGGTAGATGCCTTGGGAAGGACTTTGGAAAGAAAAACAAAGGATGGTAATATCAAAGGTATAAAAAATTCATCCATTGGTGAAGATTTGTATCATAAATATTTTGTGGATGATACTTTCTTGCTAGGGGAAGCTATAAAGGAAGAAGCTTTGGAGTTTAGAAAAGTCCTTGATTCTTATGAAAAAACTACAGGTCAAAAAATAAATTATGAAAAAAGAAGGATTATATTTTTAAACATGGAGGAAAGTATAAGAGATCAATTATTTAAAGTGTCAAGTTGTAAGGAGGAAAAGTTCCCTATCACCTATCTTGATTTGCCTTTGTTTATAGGTAAGATGAAATATGAACTTTGGCATCCAATTATTGATAAATTTAATAAGAAACATCAAGGTTGGAAGGGATATTTGTTATCCTCTGAGGAACACAAGCTTATACTGAGAGGGGCGGTGAACAATATAAGACCACTTTTTACTTTTATTTTCCAATAAATATTATGCAATGTATAGATAGCAATATCAATAGTAGTAATAAAAACAATTCACAAATCACCACACACAATAGAGACACAAATTTAACGTGGTTCACCCAATGTGGGCTACTCCACGGAGAAAATATTTCACTAAAATTTTCTCAATTAATCTCTTGAGAATCCTTTCCATATTACAATGTTTATGGATATCTATCCAAAGGAGATACCAATACCCTAATCAAGTTCGTGGATCTCTATCCACAAGAGAACTCCTTTCTCCTTAGCTTTGACTAGTGATCTTCTAGAAGAACTACTACCCCCACTACTATGGCTAATGGATCTCTATCCATTGAAGACACCTATCCTCATTGCCCTAGCTAATATATCTCTATCCACTAGAGACTATCATACTCTATAATCTGTCACCTTCAAAGCTCTATATCAAATTTACACTAAACACAGTACTTCAATCTAGCACACATCTGCTCAATCTCTGTCTATGATCTGGCACAAAAATATCCTTAAATATGTAGCATACTTTGTCCTCAAATTTGCACTAAACATCGTCCTTAGGTCTAGCATAAATATTCTCAATCTCTATCTTTGGTCTGGTACAAACATGTCCTCAAATATACACCAAACTTTGTCCTCAAATCTGCACTGAACATAGTCCTTCGGTCTAGCACAAATCTGCTCAATCTGTATCTCTATCCTCAAGCCTTAACACAAAGCTTGAATCAATATCAAATCAACTTTTCTAGATATTCCCAAAACCTTAACTCAATATTTGAAAAAATAAATCAATCAACTTTGCTCACAACTCTTCTCAAAGTCTGTCTCAAATCTGCATTGTAAGCTTCCATAAAATCTCACACTAATCTATCCACATGTCCTCTCTAAACTTGTCCAAATCTACTCAATAAGTCCTCACTAGAATGTGTCCGATATCATAGAAACATAAAGAGAATTGTTAGATACTCAATATGCTTAACATTCATCACAATGCTCAATCACTTTCAATCCCTATCTTAGAAACATATAGAGAATTGTTAGAGACTCAATATGCTTCACATTCACCACAATACTCAACAACTTTCAATCACTCTCTTAGAAACATATAGAGAATTGTTAGACTCAATATGCTTCACATTCACCACAATACTCAATCACTTTTAATCACTCTCTTAGAAACATATAGAGAATTGTTAGAGACTCAATATGCTTCACACTCACAAGACTCTCAATCACTTTCTCAACTCAATTTAGAATATAGAATAATTTGTTTCATAGATTTTGAACAATCACTTAAACACATTCACTTGACTAGGATCAACCAACTCTACTCAACCAATCACTCAATGAAATAATCCTTGCTCACAAACCCTAGTCCAACAATGTTAAAAATCACTCAAATGTTTCCAATAAAGCTTATGAATCAATCTCACATAACAATGATACTCATGTTATTTACAAATCCTAGTTCAAGTTCTTCACTTAACTTAAGCACTTCAACAACAATGCTTATAAAATAAGGTTTTATCAACAACTCTTTTTATTCCAGAAAACCTTGAAGCATTAATTAAAAACACTCTCAATAATGCTAACAAAACAATCATTTTCATTCCAAATTTTCATTCATAACTTTCAATAATCACTCACTAGGAAGAATATGTCCATACCTTTTGTTGTATGTAAAAGTACCTTTAGAAAAAACTGTCTCAATCACAATTTTCTTCTTTCTAATTCCAATGGTTACACACAACAATATCACTTCAACACTTTCTCAAAAATATTTTTTAGACACAAAATAATCATAACTCAATTTATGCCTTATTTCTCCCTTTAAAAATAACACTCATAATAGCATACATGAAAATAATTACTTGGATACACCTTAAAACTCCAACTCAAAATAATGTCCAACAGCATAAAACATCAACCAAACACTTTACTATCCTTTCAAGCACTTGAGAAAATAATATTAAAAATATAATTTTGCAAACCCCTTATAACTCCCCTTTCTACCTTAGAAACCAATTATACTATGCAAAAATTAATTTTTAAATGCTAAAACAATATTTCCAAAATTTTCGGTACCCAAGATTAAAGCATACCTCTTTCTTCCCCAAAAAGGGGTTTCGGAATGATTCAATTCATCGTCTCCCCAAGCCTAAGCACCTTAGCGCTTGGGAGCCCACTGCGTGGGCTACTAATGCCCACATGAAGGAAGGAAGAGTCCCTTCCTCTTATGCCTCCACCACTGTTTGAATTTCCACAAAACTCACACACTCTATCTCTCCTTTGGACACAACGTAATTCATAAGGATCACAATAATATTCGAAGGCATGGTAATTATTTGGTAAGGTGGGTAGTCCCCCCTTATATACATGTTTTAATTTTCTCCTCATGTCGGTGCTTTGTAATTCGAAATTGAATTTTGAATTTTAATTTTAATAACCCACCTTAGGGTTATTTAACCTTAGCTTAAATTAATTTATAATTAATTTTAAACTTCCTTTGTATAATATTATAAAATAATATTATAATATTATTCACTTGGGCTTCTTTTTGCACTTTGAACCTCATATGATTTTCTGAAACCGGGTCTTGATTAACTAAAATCAGATTATCCTTTTACATTTATTGGAGAACCTGAAACTGATGCTACCAACTGAAAGTGCCACTAACTGGTGTTGAAAGCTCAACATAAATGACCACTCACTCTTGACATCAATGACAACTCATCTACTAAAAATGTCCAACATCCTCTATAGGTAAAGTACAACTCATAAAACACATGCTTCAAAGCCTCCCTATTTATCTCATGTCTTTCCTAAGTATGTCAAGGAAAATGGAAGAGACTTTAAAAGACTACAAAAAAAATTCTTATGGGATGGCACTGAATGCAAGAAATATATACATTTGGTAGCCTGGGATGCCTATTGCCAACCTTTACAGAATGGGGGTCTTGGTTTGAAGAAGTTGAGAGATCTAAATAGAGCCCTTCTAGCTAAACATGGTTGGAGGCTTTGCATTGGAGCATCAGGGAAATAGGCTAGCATTATCCAAAAAAATACTTGGAGGGTAGAAACCACTTTACCAGTTGTTCTAATCCTCCACGTGGGTCTATTTTCTGGCAAAATATAATCAATAGCATGAAATTTCTATGGCAAGGTATAAAATAGAAAGTAGGCATGGGAGACAAAATTAACTTTTGGAAATACCCTTGTATTCAAGAGGAGCCTTTAGCAAACTACAAAAATTTCAAATATATTAAAGAACATTTAACCAAAAACTATGGTAAGAAAATTAATGGTTACATTCATAGGGTGGGTGATTTTCAAGAGTGAAAAATCATGCAAGAAGATATGCAAGGACCGGGGGGTAAAGATCTGCAAAACCTCCTAAGGAGTTATTATTTAGATAGATATTTAGAGGAGGATCATATAATTTAGGGAAGAAACCAACAAGGCCAGTACTTGGTGAAGGATGGATATAGAGTCTTGGGCAAAGTAACTTTAGAGAAACTAGAGCTTAAAATAATTTGGAATTTAAACATCATCCCTAAGGTTGCTATGTTTTTTTGAAGTGACATTCTCAATAATATCCTTACAAAAGATAATATGTTTAAAATAGGGATTGTGGTTCCAAATATTTGTGTCTTATGTAACAAAACGGATGAGTGTGTGGACCACATGTTTGGAACTTGTGATTTTTTTCATGATATCCTAAATATGATATTGAGAGAAGTTAATATTTCTTGGGTCATTCCAGGATTCTCTAATCAATATTTGGGAACAGTGGCACTTAGGAAGCAATATTTTTTGGAAAAAATGCATTCCACATATTTTATGGGGGATTTGGTTGGAAAGAAACATATGAGTGTTCAAAAATAAAACCAGAGGAATAATTGGGGTTTATATCAGGATAAAAACATCCCTATTGGAGGATTGTATTAAAAACATTGTTGGATAGGAAAATATTGCAATGATCCTCTATAGAGAAAAATATATCTTAAATATAGAAAAAATCAATAAGGTGAGACTAGATACTAGATGAGAACATCCCCACAAAGACTGGGTAAAAATTAATTTTATGGAGCTACAAAAGGTAACCCGAGTCATGTTGGTGGTGGGGGCCTAATTAGGAATGACAGAGGTCAGGTAGTGGTTACATATGCTAAGTATCTAGGAATTACCATTAAATCATCAACCTGAAGCAAGGGCAATGCTTACAAGCCTTCGAATTGTAGTGAATTTGGGTTTTAGGAGAATTGTTCTTGAGGGGGATTCTAATAATATTATAATTTCCCTTCAAAAAGTGGAGTTAAATAATTCTAGCATTTTCCAAATAATTATAGATGTGATGACTATCTTGGAAAACCTAGAATAAAATCAAGTTAAACATATTTATAAAGAGGGAAACAAAGCTACTGATAAAATGGAAAATATGGTAGTTAAATATGAGAATTTCAAGGTATGGTCTTATGCCCCCATGGAGTTGAAAGAGATTATAAGAACTGATAATGAAGCCAACATATAAAGAGGTCAAAGCAAAGCATAAGAATACTAAATTACATTATTGTTAGTAGTTTCTTTATCAATTATGTAAAGCATTGAGCAGTGCATCAACCATATTAAATAGAAGGATAGCGAGAGGAATATTATTTTAGCTTCTCCATCAAGAGGTTTAGCCCAGATTTATTTGTTTTACTAATATAGGGCTATATTGCATTTGTATGATCTTCTCTTATTTTTTTCTTGTACATATTTTGAGCTCTATGTAAAGGGTCAAGGCCCTTCAACCCTTTTTTTTTATTAATACCATTTGTTTTTAAGTTAGCCTAGCTTTCTTTCAAAATACATATGCATTAAAACATCTACATCAGTTAGTGTTAACTCATTGGCATAAGATGTGAAGTTCTCCCTTAATATCATCATCTCCATGAGCTCAGAGCAAGATCCTAATTTGCTACATCATATATAAAGCTCTCAAAGACATTTATACACAACCTTAACAAGTATATCTTGGCTACTGTACACAAATTTGCATCTAACTTTCTAAGTAAATATTAGATCAATTCACTGAAACAAAGCAACCCTTTTCATTGCTTCTTAGCATAGCGCCACTTTAGTTTTTGAAAAACATGATTTGCTAAGTTTTTATGGTAATTTTTGCATTTCAAAAGTGCATTTCCCTTTTCCAAAATAAAAAAATCTTAAAAGAGAAGTGCATTTATTTTAATTAAAGTAGTTCATTTCTAATTTGCATTTTATTTCATCACCAACTACCAATATAAACCAATTATATTGGGATTCATCTCCAACCATTAGCTCAACCCCTACACACCATAGTAGCCCCCATGAGTGATTTTATAGACTTCATCACTAGAAAGTCCCCTACCCTTGAGATATCCTTGGGGTAGGTTAGGATTAGATGCCCATGCTCATAGGGATTATATAATTCATGAGTGTGTAGCTATCATTATTGACTAAGCCCATCCAAGGGTGAAGTGAAAGCTGGGGTAGGTCAGTTACAAGTCTAAGATAGCACCACCTCTTTCATAAGAGGAGTTTTTAGTCTTCCTTCTAGTCACCTTGAGACATTCACCATCATAGGAATTCTTCACCTATTTTTACCTCATCACTCCTTGTGTACTTTTGAGTATAGTAAGAAGGGTGTGAATTAACATAACTTATTTTTAGACATCATTCACATAAATTGTGTTTGTAGCGGTCCTTTACATTAAAACACATAACTACAATACAAATCAATCAAGAAAAGGATTCAACATCAACCAACATCATAAAAAAATTGATATAAACACTTTAAACACATTACATGCACACACTTGTTTGTTATTTGTTGTTTGATATATTAATCAAAACACTTTTGCTATAGAATCTAGAAACACATAAAACCCAAAAGTAGGGTCATATTTGAACCAAAATTTTCCCTATCAAATCTTTTTCAAAATTCTCAAAACCAAAACCATCAAATTAGGCTTAGAAAGAGATTTCCAACGGTATACATTTTGCCTTATTCTAATATCATTTGATCATATAAACTACCAAAAAATTATAGGGGGATCAAAAACCTAGGTCAAGATATATTTTAACCCAAAAACACACCTTGATTGTGTTTTACATATGACCACTTTTGTTTGATGAAACCAGGCTTCACACAGCTTAGACTACACAATTTTTTGGTTTTTTCCTCTCAAAATCCACCTGCAACCCATTTTCTCTATCATGTTTTTTATGTGAAACCAAGTTCTTAAACAAGAGCATGTTGCCATGGAGAATTCCAAAATGAATCCTCAACATGAACACCAACAAGGAGTATCTCTCCCACCACCAAAAAATTTGGCTACACCTCCTATAGACCAACATCAGAATGTCACCCCTTTAAGACTTGCCCTTCATCCTTTGCATCCAGGGTCTTCTCAAGCCTCGTTGACCTCTCTCCACATTCTTGATCAATATACATATTTTATTGCACAAATCCAAACAGACTCTACTATCACCCCCCAAATTGAGGTGACAATCATGACCATCTTTATATCACCCCATTCACATGTCATTCCTCTTTCTATGGGGATAACATGTGCCTCACAAAGTTCACCTTCATCACCATCATACAAATGGTCTATATAATAAATACACTTTTAGATGCCAAATCAATAAGGATACACTTAAGTACCCCAACCATAACTGGTGCACATTTAAGTGCCAAATCAATAAGGGTTTAACCAAATACCCCAACAAGCACACATTAAAGTAACAATACAATAAGGGTATAACCAAATACCCCAACAAATGTACATTCATGTGCCAACACAACTAGGGTACACTTAGGTATCGCAACAAAAACCAACACATATTCAAATAACCCCACAACAAAGGATCACCCCAACAAGGGTACATCCATGTACCATAACAAGAATTAAACACTCAAGTGCCTTACCAAGAAGCATAGGCCCAAGTTCCATATCAAACACAACTAGGCACCCCTTCAATAATACGCTCCTATAGCCATTCAGATGCAAAAATTGTTCGTAAATATTTTTTTTAGTTAAGTTTATTACCTATTTAGCAAATATATCCTTTGTCGCCCATTTTATTTGATGACAAAGTGGTTAAGGATATTTGATTATTTTAGCGCTATCACTTTGTTATTGTTGCTCTTAGGGATACTATTTTATTGTTAATCGTGAACTTATCCTAGTTCTCACAAATGTATATATATCCCTCTAATTAATTATTCAATACAATTTGGTTATTATTTTATTCCTATTGCATTTGGTTATTATTTTATTCCTACTGCCTTCAAGATTGCTGACCTGGACCTGTGGAGACCCCTAGATGCAACCTCTAACAGAATCCGACGTGATCTGACGGACTTCGATGAAGACTTGTTGCCGAGCTGATGGATAAAAGGGGTGATTTCCTACTGCCTTCAAGATTGCTGACCTGGACCTGTGGAGACCCCTAGATGCAACCTCTAACAGAATCCGACGTGATCTGACGGACTTCGATGAAGACTTGTTGCCGAGCTGATGGATAAAAGGGGTGATTTGCTGTTGAGCAATGTGGCAAATGCAACTTGCAAGGTTGCAGTGGGTAGTATGGTCTACCCAACGACAGACAAACCACTATGTGTGGTTTTGTTTTTTTAAACTCTTCGATGTTCGTATGCCCACGAATGTGGGATAAATATATATTTTTTTAAAATATGAAACGAAGGAAATTTTTGACGTTTGAATAGTTGCAATATGAAATCTTTTTTTTTCCTTGACGAACGATTTGCAATTTTTTTATCTAAAATTTTGGAATGGCGTAGAGGTATTTACAATGGCACAGATTAGAAAATTCATGCTATCAAATTGCTGCCTGTCTGGCAAGAAAGGTCGCCCGGGCTGATGACAAGCACAGAATGGAGGCCAAACCCTGAAGCATGGATGATTTTTTTTTATCTTCTTCGTAGGAATTGAAGTCATGGAAGTCTATGCAAAATTTATGGAACTGGTGATTGGCTATTAGCAAAACTTTCCTGACTATTGCACAGAACAACTCCGATATGAAGAAAGCCATAGATAAGCAGTACGAAGCATGGTGGAGAGGAGAAAGGTTCGAGAACATGCTACGGTGGTGGAACACCATTGCAGAGAAGCTGCTACGGAATATCGAAACCCTCACTGGTAGACTCGCGACGGATGTGTAAGGAAAATCCTAGCTCGAGACTAGCCGCTGCTGGTGGCACGGAGAAGCCGTGGTCGAAGCCTTATTTGAGGCTATGATCGAGGATTACTAAATGGTTTTCCCCTTAATTACCATCGACGCCAGTAGTTGAGGTGGTTGAAGGCCTCAGGCTAAGATCCGGCTAGCAGAAGGTCTATGGTTTAACTCCTGTGAAGGATCGAGGTATACATTTTTTTTTTTTTTAAGTTTTTTTTTTTTTATTTTGATTAACAACCAAAGTTTTTAATTTTAATAATTACATTTTTCTTTTACTTTAAAAAAATATATATTTCTTAATTTTATTTTAAATTGAGAAATTACTATTTTTTTTTAAGTTAAAGTTAAATTTATTTCTTAAAATTAAATTTTTTTGTTTGTTTTCAAAATTAAACAAAAATTTTTAAATACCTTTGGAGCAAAGTTCTTTTATGCATCATATTGCACATTGAAGAATAAAGGGGGGAAATTTCTGTTCATTGCAAAATTGTTCGCATTTTGAATGAAAAAGGTGGGGATGATGAGCATTTTCTCATTCTGAGAGAGACAATTTGGCATATTGTAAAAGGTGCATTTTTGGCAGCACCCGACACCTTTGGTTTATTTCTACGGGCAGTTTTGTGATGTATGTCACATTTTCCATTTTATCACTACTTCATTAAAGTTAAAATTCAAATCACTCCTTAAGTCCCTGAAATAATTAAAACCCATCCATGCAATTTATTGCACTGTAGTGTTCGGTATTTGTGATACCTCTGGTCTGTGCTTACAGGTAATGTTGTCGTGATCGAACTACTGTATTCGCCGCCTAAAATAGCTGTCAAAATGATGTCTGAGTTTTTTCTCTATAAATAATCGAGGAGAAATAAGTTTGCCAATTTTGTTATTTTTTTCCTCCATCCACTACCCAATCGTTCTTGTGTTTAGACGTAAATCGTTATGACTGTTCTAATATCCAAAGTATTTAGGGGAAATTATGCCCCATGCATGTGGATAAAAGGTATTCTATGGTAGGTGACATCAACAAGATGATTCCCTTTTCGTACTGCCTAAGTTCCATGTATCATTTTGATCCTCAAAGATACCCATAGTTTCCCTCATGTAAGGGTGGGTATTATTTTTGGGCACAGTTCGATATAACAGCCTGACAAAGGTATATTGAAAGGGGGACCATTTGGTGAAATAAGGAATCTTCATTATGGCCGCTATTAAGACTACACACCATGGAAAACCAAGATGAAGGCGATCCTAAAAACGGAATATTTGTGGGATGTTGTTTCTGGTGCACAACAAGACCTTCAGTAGCAGCTGGATCAACTCAAGCTACACCACCCACTACAGATCAAATTGATTTTGACAAGAAAGACAGTAAGGCAAGAGCGCTCATCTTACTTGCAGTTTCAGATGAAGTTCAACCTCACATAGCTGACAAGGAACATGATAAAGAGGCATGGGATTCCCTTTCAACCATCTATGAGGGTAAGAATGAATCCACCATTCTACACCTCCAATCTCAACTTCATAGTTTGAGTATGAAGCATGGAGATACAGTTGAACTATTTCTTTGTATAGTGTTTGAGTTGAAATACAAGTTGAATTCTTTGGGAGATACCATTGATGATAAGATCCTTACTTCAGTAGTAATGCGAGATTTACCTGATTCATTCAGAATGTTGATCACTTCTCTTCAAGTGTCATAGAGAAAAGTTACCTTTATTGAGTTGGTAAATATGCTTCAAGAGGAAGAGGATCGCCAAATTCAAAGAGATGAAGCTTCTAATACAGTCCTATTTACCAACAAGGAGGGCTCCAAGAAGAAGGGTAATTTTCAAAAAGGAGGATCCTCTTCCAAATATAAGAGAAAAAAACCACAACAACCTCAACAACATAAGCGCTATTGCAAAATATGTGATAAGAATACCCATGACACCAATTGATGTTGGTATAAGAATAAGCCACAAAATAATAAGGGACAAAACAAACCGTTAAACAAGAACAAGCAACCAAAAGTGAATTTTGTTTTAGAAGACTCTAACTCGAATTCTGAGTGGGCACACAAGGTGCTCATGACTACCACAACCTCCAAGCCAAAGGATCATTTGTGGTATATTGATTCTAGTGCTAGTAAGCACATGACTGGTGACAAATCATGCTTTAAGACATATGAAGCCAAGGAAGGAAAACCCATCATCATTACTGATGACAAAACCTAAAAATTTTAGGGTGAGGGTACAGTTTCAATGAATCTTCCAGATGGCAAGTGTTAGATTGAAAGAGTCCTTTATGTTCCAGGGTTGGCAAATAATTTGTTATTTGTCCCACAAATCCTGGATAAGAATATGGTTGTTTATTTTCATGTTGAAGATGATAAGAAGCATTGCTTTATCACCAAGAGGGATAAAAAAATTGCAACTACTTCATACAAGCATTGCTTGTTCACTTTGTATGTTATCTCCACCCCTCATGTTCCCATGACATTTTCTACAAAGGAAGCCACCACTCTTTGGCATCAGAGATACGAACATCTCAATTCTGGATATTTACTTGAATTAAGTAAATATGAGATGGTAAAGGGTCTTCCCTCCATTTCCACTACATTGCCAATTTTCTTTGACTTCTTGGTAGTGAAGCAACACAGAGTACCTTTTGAAAAGAGTTCTACAAGAGCAAAGAAACCTCTGGAGTTAATTCACACCGATCTATGTAGTCTTTTTACTCCAAATAGTGTTGGAAGAAAGAGGTATTTTTAGTTATTTGTAGATGACTACTCATGAAATATGTGGGTATTATTTCTTCATCTGAAATCAAAAGCTTTCAATCACTTCCAATAAGTCAAGAAATTTGTTGAGAAAGAATATAGAACTTCAATCAGGACCCTCCACTCAGATCGAGGGGGGAGTTCACCTCTAAAGAATTTTTTGTATATTTTACTGCACATGGGATCAAGAGACAACTCACTACTACTTATAATCCTTAGAAAAATGGAGTTGTTGAATGGAGGAACCATTCAATTGTTTAAATGGTTTGTTGTATGCTCATAGGAGCACATTTAGAGCAACATTTTTGAGAAAAATATATCACCATAGCAGTGTATCTATTGAATAGGGCACCCACAAAGGCCCTAAAAGGAATAAATTTGTAGGAACTATGGAGTGGTAGGAAACCCTCCATCTCTCATCTACGTGTTTTTGGATGTAAAGCTTTTATGAACATACCCAAAGAGAAAAGGAAGAAGCTAGATGAGAAGACCTTGCAATGTATTCTTCTTGGATATGATGAGCACTCAAAATGTTATCGCTTGATTTATTCCTTAACCAACAAGATTAATACCCGCAAAGATGTTTTTTTTAATGAGGCTTTCACATCACAAAACACATCAAGTATATACCTAGAATTTGCAGATGAGAAATCCCCTTCTTCATCACAAAAGGGAGGATCTCCTACTTGATCATAAAAATGAGGATCTACTTCTTCTCCATAGAAAAATATTCCTAAATGGTATAAAAGTACTATCAGAGACTCCAATATTTCCACTCCTCTAGATATGACTATGAATAGACCTCGTACTCGTAGTATGTCTTATCAAGAGAAATCTACAACAAAGACTACCGAGGTTGATGAACTTTATCAATATTTTGAGGAACTTTTTGTTGAACTAGAAGATATGGATGTGGATGATGAAAGAGTGTTTATGTCTTCACTTGATGAGCATGAACCAACAACAGTACAAGATACCCTTGGTAAACCACACTGGAAGGCTGCTATGGACACAAAATACAAGTCTCTAAAAAAGAATCAAACTTGGAAGCTTTTTGATCTACCACAAGGAAAGAAGACCATTGGATGCAAATGGGTGTGCAAGGTCAAGTACAAGGTTGATGGACAAATTGAGAAGCATAAGGCCCACCTTGTGGATAAGGGCTATGCGCAAAACAAAGGCATTGACTATGATGAAACTTTTGCACCTACTACTCGAATGACATCCATTCGAGTTCTTTGTGCTATGGGAACACAAATTGGGTGTAAATTTCATCAAATGGATGTCAAGAGTGCTTTCCTGCATGGTGATATTTAAGAAGAGGCCTATATGACTCAACCTAAAGGATTTCATGTGGATGGCCAAGAACAATTTTTTTTTAAATTGGTCAAATCCTTATATGGTTTAAAATAAGCTCCCAGAGCTTTGTATAAGAAGATGGATGATCACCTTTTGTAGAATGGATTTAATAGGAGTCTGGCAGATGCAAACCTCTATTTTAGAAAATAAGTATCTAAGATAGTGTTACTTGTGTTGTATGTAGATGATATGATCATTATTGGCCACTCTGAATCTTTGATAGCTATTGTCAAACAAGACTTGTGCACATATTTTGAGATGACATATCTCGGGCTTCTCCATTACTATCTTGGCATAGAAGTGAACTATAAGAAGCACCACATCAAGGTGACTCAACAAAAATATGCCAAGACATTATTAGAAAAATACCGAATGACTGATTGTAAACCAATGGCAACTCTGATGGTGTCAGGACTTCAGTTATCTTGGTATGATGATTCACCTCATATAGATGGTACTGTCTATCATAAAATGATCGAGAGTCTCATATATCTGACAAACACTAGGTCAGATATTGTTTTTGTTGTCAACTATATTTCGAGGTTCATGCAGGAGCCTAAAACTACTCATTGGAAGGCAAAAAAATATGTTTTACACTATGTTCGTGGTACAATTGACTATGGCCTAGAATATAATAAGAATGATCAATTCTTCTTGTAAGGATACATGAATTCTGACTATATTTGGATCATATGATGATCACAAGTCAACTTTAGGATATATCTTTCATCTTGGATCCAGTATTGTCTCTTGGCACAACAAGAAGCAACAGGTGGTTGCTATTTCATCAACAGAGGTAGAATAATTTATTTACTTAATTTTATTACCTATTTAGAAAATATATCCTTTGCCACCCACTTTATTTGATGGTAAAGTGGTTAGGGATATTTTATTATTTTAGCGCTATCACTTTTTTATTGTTGCGCTTCTTATGGGATACTATTTTATTGTTAATCGTGAGCTTATCCTAAGTTATCACAAATGTATATATATCCCTCTAATTATTCAATACAATTTGGTTATTATTTTATTCCTAATAATTTTCAACAACAAATACCTCATGAAGGATTGAACTTCATCCCATGCCAAACTCCCCTACATCCAATTCAACCCCATGCATCGTACCCAAATAAATGGGTTCCTTAACAACCATACCAACATTCTCCTTCACCTCATATCTATCTTCATCCCCACCCACATAAGTCAACCCCCTCCCCTACGGTCATCTATGTCAATCCTATCTCAACACCCTCAAGTCATTCCTCTACTGACATACAAAATATTTTTGAGTACCTTGATTGTATCGAGTTACAAATAAAAAAATGTAGATGTCAAGAATCTACCCATAACCTAATCATGATGGGCCCCATAGTAACTCCACCTACACAACCTCATACAACACCTTACCACCTTCATCATTCATTCCATCCTAAAATGTTGTTGCCTAAATCTTTGGCTGATATCTTCAAAAAGTTGCAAAATGCAAGGAAAATCATCTTGCCTAACATTAGTAAAAATGACCCTAATCAGCCTAAACCAAAAGGTATAATGAGTTGCAATATTGTGTCTACCATTGAAAACCAGATAATGATATTAATGATTGTCATGCCTTTTGAAAACTAGTCCAAACTTAGATTGAACAAGGTCAAATTTAACTGGACACTTCCACATCAGATTGCAATTCATACCAGGGTATATCTAATGATTCATTACCCTAATAAGGGATACCACAATCACAATCTAGAGCCTCAACATCACAACCCATGCCCCAATAAATTCATCATATCCATTGTAACACTTCTTATGAAGATGTTTGTCATACCAATTTAGCACCTAATAATCCACAACTTTGGATACAATATCTCGCAAAAACATAATATGTCTTTATCCTCACTCCAATCATTCAATATTCTTTTCCCAATTTTGCTCTAAAAATGCTTCTTCTTCCTCACATCTTCAAACTTTCTCTCTCTTTTTATTTCATACATTTTCCCTCATTGTTGTATGGTCATGCACAAGTAGCTATGTACCTATGATTGGTTATTTTCCTTTCTTATCCTTTTTTTATTTCTTTTTTATCCTTATTTTGCATCATATTCAAATCAACCTCATGACTGGAAGACTCCCATCTCTTGTCAAACCATTTTTTATGTCTAAGGTAGTTCCCACTCTTTTTGAAAACTTTTGCATTAGTGTTAAGCCTTCCTTCTCATCCACTCATATTGATACCCACATACATATCAATCACCAATCAAAAACCAAGTTAAAATGTCATACCCATTGCATTACCATCATAAAAGCTTGTAACTTCCCTTTTATCACAATTTCATTCCATGTACAAACACCCAAAAGGCTCATAAATCACCTTTGGTCACAATTCAATTTCATGCTCCACCACCCTAAAGGCTCATTTATCCACTTTGGCCATTATTTAGATTCCCATCCACCACCCGAAAGGCTCATAAATCTCTTTTGGTCACAATTCAATTTCATGCTCCACCGCCCCAAAGGCTCATTTATTCCCTTTGGCCACAATTTAGTTTATCGTTCACCACCCAAAAGGCTTGTTTATCCCCTTTGACCATGATTTAGTTTCTTTTTCATCACCCCAAAGGCTCATTTATCCCCTTTGGCTATGATTTAATTTCATTTTGTGCCCTAGGCACTATTCTTAGCTTAGATTTATTTTCATGCCTTGAGCATTATTTTTAGCTTAGATGTTGTTTCATAGCCTAAATGTTCTTAGCTTAGATTTTATTTTCCACCCTTAGCATTGTTCTTATATTAGATTTTATTTCATGCCATGAGTATTATTTTTAGCTTAGATGTTGTTTCACATCCTAAGTGTTGTTCTTAGCTTAGATTTCCTTTCACACCTCGAGTGTTATTCTTAGCTTAGATTTCCTTTCACAATCTATGTGTTGTTCTTAGCTTATATTTCCTTCTGCACCCTGAGCACTATTCTTAGCCTAGATTTTCTTTCACACCCTAAGTATTGTTCTTAGTTTAGATTTGCTTGCTTGTCTATCCTTGACCCTCAAGTGAACCTTGTACCAAGTAATCTAATCTAGACACTTGGCGATTGTAGAGATTGGTTATCCATGCAATTGGATAGGATGGGTAGATTACCATAAGTACATTCATTATTATAACATTATTTTAAATTTCTTAGCAAAGACACCAAATCCCTTGGGTCTAAAGTCATTTTCCACTCAAAAATCTCCAAAGGCACAAAATCCCTTTGATCAAAATTCATTTCAAAAACCCCAAATCACTTTGGTCATATTCACATTCATGATTGGGGTGCCAATACCCCTTGCATCTAATAAATATTTGTATTAGGGGTAAAAATACCCCTCCCCATCACATCCACTCCAATATTTCTACCAAATTAAAGTTTACATATTCTTGTACATTCTATAGCAAAAAAAAAAATAATAGTACATGTTGAGTGGTGTTTTCACCCGATTGTGAAAGCACACTCTCCGGTAGGATCTGAGTCCTAAAATCCTCTGCTTGCAAAGAAGGTAACTTCTCCAAGGTTCCTGTTATGTCTTTGTCTACCAATGATGTTATTCAAATGAAATGCTAGGAATATCTTAGGGTTTGCAAGTGGATGTTAACAAGGGGCACTGATGGTTTATATAATTTGAATTTACAGTGGACTCAAAGTGAATAATTGTACTTTAATCTTGGATTTTGATGGATTTTCAGTTATTTATTTGGATACAATAATTAAACTGCAGAAAATAAAGCAAGGGTTTGAACAATAAAGAAAAGTAAATGAAAGAGAAACTAAACTACAGTCAGAATGCTGCCATCAATTCGATGAAACCGAAGATAATGAGGTTTTATGCATGCAACCTAACCTAATGAACCTGCAAACTCGCACAATCCAAATAAGCTAGGTGCGGGCTTCTAAGGTTTCTATTGTAATTCCAGATTCATGCATTCGCATGAAGCAACCAAGAGCACTTGCATTAAACTTCACCTAAAAGCCTTATAAATCTGAAATGAATGATATAACATTAAATCATGCATACAAAAAATGACTCCTTCTTTCTCATCAATTAGATGCCAACTCTCCGTATTTTGTATTAAATGATATGTCAATTACATTCAAAGAATGTTCCAGGCATAAATATTCCAGAACAAAAGAAGGAAATTGCCCAAGTGCAGGCCCAGAATAGCATGAAGCTCTTGTCTCTGCAACTCTGCAATCGGCAATTTCCAACCCTTCCTTCAATCTGCGCTTCTGGATTTATCCTGTCTAGCGTGGCTCTTCGATTCTCCCTGGTCGCTTCGCTTCACCTTCCTGCATGTGACCTTTCGAATTCCCACCTTTTCCTTGTCTTTATTCCATGTTTAACGCCGAAACGCCTAAAATCCTCCGTTGCATGTAACGCTTCTACAGACCTGACACCTGCATGCCACGTGTCACACGCTCTCTGCGCCTTCTGTAACGCCATTCTATGAAAATCTCGACAAAAACTGCATGCCGCCTGTTCACCTTCTTGGCAACGCGACATGTCCGAAATCGTGACATGTCGCGATATCGCGACGCTCTTCCCGGCCGTACGTCTTCGGCAGCATCTTGTCGCGATATCGCGACCATTTTTGCTTTTGAGCCTTCTTTCCACAAGCGTAGCGAGATCGCTACCATTTCTCCTTTCGAACCTCCTTCTCACCACAATAGCGAAATCGCTACCATCTCTCCGTCGGGCTTCCTTCTCACAAATACAAAATCGCTACCATTTTCTTTCGGACCTCTTTGGCAACTTTACGTCGTGAAATCGTGACCATTATCACTCTCTTGCCTTCTTTCAACAAACCGTCGCGATATCGCTACCGCCTTTTCCTCCGAACACTCTTCCAACTATCACGATATCGCTACCGCTTTCTCTTTCCATACGCCTCCCTGAAACATGTCACAAAATCGCGACCATTTTTTTTTCGTACGCCTTGGCAAAACTCGCGAAATCCTCCACCGAATCTCCATCCCTTCACCACGTCGCGATATCGCGACTTTTCCTTCGACCTTTCATCGCGAATATCGCGACCGTTTTCACCTTCCTTTCGCGATATCCCATTTTCCTCCGTACGTTTCCAAAACACGTCGCGAAATCGTGACACTTTTCATCATCCGTACGCTTTGGCAAAACACGTCACGAAATCGTGACCATTTTCATTCTTTTCCAACGGCATGTCGCGATTTCGCGACACCATTTCTTTTCTTCTCAACGGCATGTCGCGATTTCGCGACACCTTTTCTTTTCTTCTCAGCGACATGTCGCGATTTCGCGACAACTTTCAATTTTTCTTTTCTCTCCTCTTCGGCAGTGATGGAGCTACATGTCGCGATTTCACGACAACTTTCCTTTTTCGCAGCGATGGCGCGACAAGTCGCGATTTCGCGACACTTTCAACACTTAGGCATTTTTTCTCTTTTCTTCAATTTTAGCATCTGGGTCACCGAGATTCTTCTCTGCAAGCCTGCAAAAAGGTGGGTCCCCAATTTTGGGGTGTGTTGTGGATCAACCACAACAAATGGTGACTCTACTGTCAAATGCTCTTGAGCATTTTAGTAAGAACCCAACTTGAAACATATCACAAACTCGCAAATATATGTTAGCACATAAGCAAAATAACAAATGCCCAAAGATCAGAAGTACATGAATCATCAGAATCATCAAGTATTAGCTCAGTGTGTGCAATGTGTTTTCATTCCCTATCGTTTGAAATTGATCAACATTCCATTATCAGTTTTGCATGAATGCATATGTGGGATGGTGAATGATTTGTGTACCCTAATGAATGTGCAAGGAGATTTTGCTTCCATAAAAGGCATGGTCCTTCTTCTATTATTATGTACAAGCATTCAAGATTGCCAAACCCTCTTAGGATCCACTAATTCATTACCTTATTGTATCCCAAAGTTGGTTATGAGTCCCTACTATCTAGAACCCATGTGCAAGTGAATGTGAAATCAGAACTTTGGGGAATCAGACTCCCAACCAACCGAGATGAGAGTTTAACCCTATCCTTACTATTCTGATTTAGAGTTCATTACCTCACTTTAAGCAAAATAATTAAACCGGTTATGGAAGAAATGGTCATGCTAGTCTAACCCTCTAGACAATCAGTGGTCTTGTTTTTTAGGCAAGACATGATGCCATGCATGGGCATATCTAACCCCACAATCCAAAACTTATCTCCATTTCTTTGGACCTTGGGGATGACTACCCATCCCTTGCAGAGGACAAGTAGTACGATCCTTACAATCCAATATAAAGATGAGATGGGAAAAATTTATTTATTTTTTTACTTCTTGGACCTTAGGGATGACTACCCATCCTGGTTAGGGACATGTAGTACGATCCTTACAATCCAAACTTTAGATGTAAATGGAAAATATTAATTTTGTTACTTAGACCTTGGGGATGACTACCCATCCTTTGTAGAGGACAAATAGTACGATCCTTACAATCCAAGATTTATTATGAAATGAGACATAAGAGCTTTGGGGAATCAGATTCTCAACCTAAGCGAGATGAGAATTTATGCCCTATCCTTACTACTCCATGTGGGTCAAATCAAAGCTTTGGGGAATTGGATCCTCAACCTAAGTTCGATGAGGATTTAACCCTATCCTTACTACTATGATTTTAGGCTTTAAGCTCAATGGAAGTGGTCAAAACCATTGTTTTAAGGATCATGTTGCATAATAGGATAGACATGAATAACTTCTTTCGCCCAACCTTTTCCTCCAAGTTAGGTTTTGATCATTTTGCTCAAGATCCTTTTTAATGTATGAGACGTGCTTGGTTCTAGATATCTCAAGACTCAGTTTCCAACCTTAGGAGCTACTTACATATATGTTATAACACAACCCTAAGAGGATTTGACATACTTTAATGGCTTGTACCTAAGATGCATATGTAACTAAGATGAGATGTATGTAAGGTGAGATGGAACATGAATGCATTATTTCTTGAATTACAAATGGAATGAATTGTCATGCAAAACTGATTCTTTCATGCATCACAAAATCAAACAATATAACTTAAAATGTTTTATGTTACTTGTGGAGCTTTTACAAGATAATTCCAATATTTCATATTCTCCTAACCTTAAGCATAAGTTGACATCTCAAATTTTTATTCTTTATTATATATATATTTTTATTTTTTATTTATTTTTTTTTTTATCAAAATTAACACACATGTCAATTGAAATCAAATCCATAACCAAAATCCTAGCTAGACTAACAATCCTAAACAATAAAAACAAAATCTGAAAATCCCCCACCAAAACCAAAAGAATAATATCAAAGTCTCACAACCTAAGGGCTAAAATAATGCTTTAAAATCTGCCCATTAACCGGTAGCATGAAATCTTCCCCTTCTAATGTTTTTAGCACTGAAGGTATTCTTCCCAAGAATCTCCGAAATCTGATATGGGCCTAACCAAAGACAATCAAACTTTTGATGATTCCCTTTTTCCTCATGTCTTTTGTCCCATAGTAATACCAAATCTGAAATTCTGAATGATTTAACTTTGGCCCTTCTATCAAACCATCTCTTGATAACTGCCTGGTGTTTATTCATGTGATTCATGGCCTCTTCTCTCTTTTCATCAAGGTGCAACAACTGGCTCAACCTGGCTTCAACTTGATCATCTGTCCCCAAGTACTCTTGTATGAAATGTAAGGTCTGCAACTTCAAATTTGCTGGAAATATCGGGTCTTGCCCATAGACCAAATGATAGGGAGTATTCCCTATGGACTCTTTCACTCTGGTCCTATCTGCCCAAAGGGCAAACTTTAGTGGCTGTGCCAATCCCGAGGGTTCTTTTCCAGCAACTTCTTAATAGTATTCAACAAATTCTTATTTGAAGACTCGGCCAACCCATTTCCTTGAGGATAGTAATTGGATGCAAACTTTAAGCTCACTTTGTTATCATATGCCCAATCTGCAAATTGTGTAGAAATAAAAGCTTTACCATTGTCAATGACAATAGAGTCGGGCATTCCAAATCTTGTTATAATTTGATCCTCAAGAAATTTAATCACAACATCTGTGGTGGCATGTTTAGTAGGAATCGACTTCGTCCACCTTGTACAATAGTACGTAGGTTGTCAAAATGAATTTATGAGAATCAGAAGAATTTGGGTTAATAACCCCGATGAAATCTAGTCCCCACTGTGCAAACGGTCTCATTTCAACTACAGGTTGCAACGGCATGGCTGCATTTCTTTCTCTATTTGCAGCCACTTGACAGATGTGACAAGATCGTACATGGGTATGCGCATCCTTGAAAATATGTGGCCGGTAATATCCTGCTCTCAGGATTTGATGTGCTGTAGCATTGGCTGCACCATGACCAGTTCCATGTTTCCCGTGAAATTCCTGCAACACCCTGGCGACTTCTTCTTTGTTCAAGCACCTCAGGTAGATACCTTCATGATTCTTCCTGTAAAGCACACCAGATTTTATCAGATAATTGATAGATTTAAGCCTTAAGGCTCTTCTCCGTGTTGAATTCAGATTAGAAGGACACTTACCAGTCAATAAAAATTGCACAATATCAACATACCAGTCATCCTTAGCCATGTATTATGTATTTGAGCATTGACTCGTTATTTGCGGATTATTTTCTGCGATCGCCTTCGCCAGTCCCTGTCCTCGAACTAGTTTCATTGGTTGGATTTCGAGATCAAATTCTTGGATGGTTGAAATCCATTTTCCTCTCTTCTCACCTAGTTCATTATGTAAAAACATGGTCTTGACACGAGAATCGGGCACGATGGCGATAATTCTGCTGTGCACGATGTAGTGCCTAAATTTTTTCACAGTTTTAAAAAGTGCGTACATTTGCTTATCAAGGATTGAATACCTTAATTGAGCGTCTTTCAAGGGGGCACTTAAAAATGCAATGGGTTTTTCGGCACTATCCTCACCTTTTTGGGTTAAGACACTCGCAAAGGAGTGTTATGATGCAAAAGCATAAATATAAAAAGGCTTGGAGTAGTCTGGGCTTATAAGGACAGGGGCTCTGGAAATGGCATCTTTGATATTATGGAAAGCCACTCTACTTTCCTCGTTCCATTTTACATCCACATCTTTCTTGAGCATCTGGTTCAGAGGTTTGGCTATCTCAGCAAAGCTAGAGATAAACTTCCTCACAAAATTGACCTGCCCAAAGAAAGATCTCAGTTCTTTTTCTTGCTCGGGAGAGGTAGGTTTTGGATAGCTTGTATCCTTTCAGGGTCGATGGATATGCCCTCTTTTGAAATGATGTGACCCAACAATTTCCCTTCTGTCACTCCGAAAATGCACTTTTTGGGATTTAAGGAAATTCCATGTTCTCTGCATCTTTGAAGCACTTTCTTCAAATCTTTAACATGATCCTCTCTCTTCTTCGAGAAATCTGGGATATCATCCACATACACGATGATGCATTTGCCTATTAGCCCTTTGAATGCGTAATCCATGGCGCGTTGAAAAGTTGCACCAGCATTTAACAGTCCGAACGACATTCTCTTATATGCAAATGTCCCCCACTTGGTAGTGAAGGCTGTTTTCATCCTGTCATCTGGATGTATAAGAATTTGGTTGTACCCCGAATATCCATCGAGAAAGGACATCATTTCAGATCCATTTACCATTTGCAGAATTTCATCGATTGATGGTAATGGATAATTATCTTTTTGAGAGGCTTTATTAAGATTTCGAAAATCTATGCACGACCTAATCTCTCCACTCTTTTTCTTCTTTGGAACGAGGTTGGCCACCCGGGTTGAGTGCCTAACGGGAAAAATGATTTTCGCTTCCAATAATATTTTAACCTCCTTTTCGATCAAAGGCTCCAATAGCGGGTTAACAACTCGTTGTCTTTGCCTAAAAGGCTTGGAGTCTGGCTTCAAAGGGATGGTATGTGTGATAATGTTCTGGTTGTAAGTCTTCAGCTCATTGTAGTTCCAAGCAATACAATCTATGTAATGCTTCAATGCCTGTATTATATTGCTCCTTTCTTCCTCTGTACATGCCTTTGCTATGTACACCTCCTTTGGATTATCTGCACTCCCTAGATTAATTGAATCGCATGCATCTTTGGGGAGTGGGACTCTTTTTCTTTTCTTGTTCTTGCATTCCATGTCGAACATCTTTTCTAATGAAACCACGTCTTTAGGAATTTTGTTGGATTGATACGCGGTTTCACTTTCTTCTGTTTCATCCTGCCACCTTTGTTCCTCATCAATCACCTGATTTTCAAAAATACCCGAGTTTGTGACAAACTTGAAGATGTACTGTCACTTTCAAAAACCTGGAAATTCTTTACATTATCAGGTATTGATGGACAAGGAACCAACTCAATGGAAAACTTTTTACATCTTTTTATATCCACCGGGTTTAACATGCCCGCGGTGACTGCAAGAGAGTCTGCTATTCGATTTCCTCTCCTAGAAATAAGGGCTATGTTGAATGCATCAAACTCCTCCATGAGGTCCATAACCCTAGTTCTATAAAGGCTCAGTCTTTTGTCGTGGCATGTATATTGTCCTTTGATTTGCTTGACAACCAACTCAGAATCTCCCAAAACCTTCAAGCATTTAACATGTTTGCTCAATGCTAGACGTAAACCATAGATCAATGCTTCGTATTCTGCCACATTGTTTGTGCAAGGAAATTGCGATCTGTAGGCGACCAATAATGGTTTACCTCCTGGACCGGTGAGCTCGACTCCGGCTCCTGCTCCCTGTCTAGACTTTGATCCATCAAACTTGAGCAACCACGTGTAATCCTTTTCCTCAGAAGAACCACCATGACACACTTCTTCTTTAAGCTCATCGACAACTTTCTCAACATCAAGAGCATAGACCCCTAGGTCTGGCTCAGAAAACTGAACCTCATTCGGCTTGTTGAAATCCGTTATAATCTCCTTAAGCCTCGGTTCGTTTTCCACTCTGATTTGGTTTGCAATGCCCTTCCATGGCAGCCACATATGTGAGCAGTCTGTTGAAAAATAACCATTCAGAGTTTTCATCCAGTCTCTCGCAAGTAACATTCCATACCTACTTGGGATGTTAACCACCAAAATGTCTACAACCTGCTGGACCCTGGGTTCAGAATTTAATTGAATCTTGACATCATATAAGGTCCCTACTACATTTACCTTTGAACGGTCCAATTGCAAGACCGTGCATTTGGATGAAACCGGTTGTAGACCCAGCATTTGACATATCTCCGTAGGCATGAGGTTGCTCGTGGCTCCTGTGTCCACCAAACAGTTATGCAAGTTCTTACCCGCAATTCTCAGAGTCAATAAGAATGGCGGGACATCCCTTCTCTCCTTTCACAAAATCAGATGGGATTCAGCTCTTTTTCCTTCTACATCGGATCAGGTGAGTTCAAAGCTCTTATCAATGCCTCCTTTTGACCAGGTAATTTAGCTGCGTCCAGGAATGAAAGGCTAGATTTGGACTTCTTCATATCCTCCACTACGTCATAATTTGGTTTTTCGAATTTGACTGTCTTCTGGACGTCATTAGACATTTCTCTTATGAGTGGAGGGGGAGGGTTGTTACTTGCCTTTGTATCTGGAGGAAGAATAGAATTGTTTGGAGGTGTTGATGAGGTTTTAGGGGCTTTAGATTTACTCCTCAAATGGTACCCATGAGTCCCCTTTCTGAAATCTCGAAAAGCTTGCACCTCCTGTTCCAAAATTTCGTCTTCTTCCTCCTCGCTCTCACCCTCTTGGTGATATACTGTTTCCATCACCATAATATTTTCATCTTGATGATACGATGGATCCTCATTTGATACCAATTCCAAATCATCAACTTGTGCTTGAAGACAATGAGTGTATCTAGCAATCTCAGGACAATTCCTCTCATTGTGTTCTTTTGTGTTATGTAACCTGCACCCCCTTTCCCATGCCAAATCTGAAAGATTCAAAAGAGAATTGGATTGGCTAGGGCCTGCAGAAGCATCTAATTGATTAGCAATGGGAGCAGGAACTCCCCCATTGTTTGGCTTGGTGTTCCAGTGCCTCCCTCTATTGTTAAAATTCTGATTTGGGTGAGGGGCATGGGACTCATACTTCTGTTGTTGAACCCTGTCATTGCTTAGTTTATGCACTAGTTTCTTGAGCTCTTCGACTTTCGAAAAAACATCCTTCGGTGGAATCATATTGTTGTTAACCCCCATTGGATTTGCATAATTGATGGGGTCTTGATTCCACATTTGGGTCGGGTTCTGAGGAATTGGATTCCCATATGGATTGATACTTTGAATCGGGATTGGATTCGGAAAAGGAACTATGGCTTGAGGATTGACTTGACTAGTTTCCTGCGTAGTTGATTGACTGTTCTGCAAAAATGCAGGAACAGGTGGAATGGCTGTGATTGGTTGGATTGGAATGGGTGCATATGCGGGTGCTGGTGGATACGGCTGCTGATATGGGAAGGCGTTCATACTTGGCATTTGTGGTGCCATGAGTTGATTTTCCTGGGGAGCTTGACCATATGGAGCACATTGTCCCATCATAGGCATCTGGGTAAACCCGTAGCCTTGCGGTGTCAATTGTTGCTCAATAGTCATGGCTTCATTATAGGCCAAAGCCAGCGTGGTGACCTGAGGATTGCGCCTTGCAAACATAGCTGTCATGGGGTCCAATGCCCCAAAATATATCTGCAAAGCCACTGCGGGATCGATGGCAAAATGTCTAATTGCTCTGTTATAGTTCTTTTGGAATCTCTGATTAAACATTCGGATTGGTTCCCCTTGGCCCCGTTTGCATGTAATAAAGTGATTGTAAATAGTTGCGGGATCTAAGGGTGACCTAAATTGATTGACAAAGGCATTTTCCATTTGTGTCCAAGAGGTGATTGAACCAGTTGGCAAGCATATATACCATTCATATGCTATTGGATCCAAGCTCATGGGGAAAAGTCTGCAGGCTACATCTTCATGCTTAACTTGCAGCCTAATTAAAACATCCCTATAGGCTTGGATATGTTCTTCTGTTGTTCTTAGGCCATCTGGCTTGTATTTAGGCAGAAATATTTCAATGTTCTTGGGGATTTCATGGATATCCCCAGCAATATTCAAAGGAGTATTGTTAGCTCCATACCAAGGAGCTGCTTGAGCTTGAGCCATTTGACTCAGAATTGATGTAGACAGACCTACAATAGCAGTAGAAATATTACTAACTATAGGCACACTAGGGGCAACGGATATTACTGGCGTAGGTCCACTCGACGTTCCTGGAGAAAACAGGTCTTTTGCGACTGGTGTGCTTACGACTTGCTTGGCTTTACCCTTGGGAGTACCAGTAAGGTCGTGAAAAATGGTTTCTCCGGTTGTTTGAGACCTGGTCGCAATACGGCGTGGTGGGTCCAGCCTGCCTGAGGAAACCCTCGGCTATTTCGAAGAAAACCTGCAACAAAAACAAAAATAGTGTTGCAGTTTAGCCGTAAATGATTTCAAAATTAAATCAAAAACAAAATATTCAGATATGAAAATCAAAATAGATAAACCAATTCAGGCCCTCCTTCTAGCGCCAATCTGTTGAGTGGTGTTTTCACCCGATTGTGAAAGCACACTCTCCGGTAGGATCTGAGTCCTAAAATCCTCTGCTTGCAAAGAAGGTAACTTCTCCAAGGTTCCTGTTATGCTGTAAATGATGTTGTTCAAATGAAATGCTAGGAATATCTTAGGGTTTGCAAGTGGATGTTAACAAGGGAGCATCGAGGGTTTATATAATTTTAATTTACAATGGACTCAAAGTGAATAATTGTACTTTAATCTTGGATTTTGATGGATTTTCAGTTATTTATTTGGATACAATAATTAAACTGCAGAAAATAAAGCAAGGGTTTGAACAATAAAGAAAAGTAAATGAAAGAGAAACTAAACTACGGTCAAAATGCTGCCATCAATTCGATGAAACCGAAGATAATGAGGTTTTATGCATGCAACCTAACCTAATGAACCTGCAAACTCGCACAATCCAAATAAGCTAGGTGCGGGCTTCTAAGGTTTCTACTTGTAATTCCAGATTCAGGCATTCGCATGAAGCAACCAAGAGCACTTGCATTAAACTTCACCTAAAAGCCTTATAAATCTGAAATGAATGATATAACATTAAATCATGCATACAAAAAATGACTCCTTCTTTCTCATCAATTAGATGCCAACTCTCTGTATTTTGTATTAAATGATATGTCAATTACATTCAAAGAATGTTCCAGGCATAAATATTCCAGAACAAAAGAAGGAAATTGCCCAAGTGCAGGCCCAGAATAGCATGAAGCTCTTGTCTCTGCAACTCTGCAATCGGCAATTTCCAACCCTTCCTTCAATCTTAGCTATGGATTTATCCTGTCTAGCGTGGCTCTTCGATTCTCCCTGGTCGCTTCGCTTCACCTTCCTGCATGTGACCTTTCGAATTCCCACCTTTTCCTTGTCTTTATTCCATGTTTAACGCCGAAACGCCTAAAATCCTTCGTTGCATGTAACGCTTACGTAGACCTGACACCTGCATGCCACGTGTCACACGCTCTCTGCGCCTTCTGTAACGCCATTCTATGAAAATCTTGACAAAAACTGCATGCCGCCTGTTCACCTTCTTGGCCACGAAAACGTGACATGTCGCGATATCGCGACGCTCTTCCCGGCCGTACGTCTTCGGCAGCATCTTGTCGCGATATCGCGACCGTTTTTGCTTTTGAGCCTTCTTTCCACAACCTGTAGCGAGATCGCTACCATTTCTCCTTCGAACCTCCTTCTCACAAGACTGTAGCGAAATCGCTACCATCTCTCCGTCGGGCTTCCTTCTCACAAAAAATCGCTACCATTTTCTTTCGGACCTCTTTGGCAACTTTACGTCGTGAAATCGTGACCATTATCACTCTCTTGCCTTCTTTCAACAAACCGTCGCGATATCGCTACCGCTTTATCCCCGAACCTTCCCAACGTCACGATATCGCTACCGCTTTCTCTTTCCGTACGCCTCCCGAAACACGTCGCGAAATCGCGACCATTTTTTTTTCGTACGCCTTGGCAAAACCTATCGCGATATCCACTTTTTCCACCTTCGGACCTTCATCGCTTTCGTCGCGATATCGCGACTTTTCACCTTCGACCTTCTCCCACGTCACGATATCGCTTTTCTCTTCCCTTCCACGTCGAAATCGCGACCTTTTCCCCCTTGGTCCGATATCGACATTTCTCTCCGTCCGTACAGTTTGCCAAAACACGTCATGAAATCGTGACACTTTTCATCATCCGTACGCTTTGGCAAAACACGTCACGAAATCGTGACCATTTTCATTCTTTTCCAACGGCATGTCACGATTTCGCGACACCATTTCTTTTCTTCTCAACGGCATGTCGCGATTTCGTGACACCATTTCTTTTCTTCTCAGCGACATGTCGCGATTTCGTGACAACTTTCAATTTTTCTTTTCTCTCCTCTTCGGCAGCGATGGAGCTACATGTCGCGATTTCGTGACAACTTTCCTGTTTCCGGCAGCGATGGCGCGACAAGTCGCGATTTCATATTCGCCATTTGACACTTTCAACACTTAAGCATTTTTTCTCTTTTCTTCAATTTTAGCATCTGGGTCACCGAGATTCTTCTCTGCAAGCCTGCAAAAAGGTGGGTCCCCAATTTTGGGGTGTGTTGTGGATCAACCACAACACTACAAAAACAACAAAAATTCAAAAACAAAGGTTATAAATAACCTTTCTTATCCACTCATTCTGATGCCACCAAATATTTAAATCAAATCAGTTGCTAGGGGTTAAGGTTGTATCCTTATATTACCCTCATAATCAACCATTGCTCCAACAATTAAATTTACTTTTTAGTCTTAAAAACGATCTTACTCGAAAGAGCAAAATCACTTTCATATATCAACATAAATTTTGCACCAAAGAGCAAAGTTAATTTCATATCCCAACATCATTATTGCTCTAGAGATAAAATTCACTTCTCAATTTTAGCATCAGTATTTTTCTAAAGAGCAAGTTCAATTTCATATCTAAACATCAAGCTTGCTCCAAAGAGCAAGGCTACCTTTCATACCCTTATGGTATAAACTTTGCTACAAGAGACCAATAAAATGGACTCCAATCACATAACACAAATGCAATATAATGGAAGAAACCTGCAAATCGATATTCTTCTCATTCCTAAATTCACACCCCTTCTCAAAAATATTACAATCCATCATATAGCAATCGAAAACCAAATAAACCCTAAAACATCTTTTTTCTAAAAACTGCTAAAAATAGATATTTTTTCTACAATCTGTTAAAAATAGAAATGAGTCGGATTGCGCCCAAATTTGGTGCACACATCCCTATTAAAATAAAAAACCTTACTTTAAAATATTAGGCCTCAACTTAATGTATAACAAAAGATAATAAAACTCTAACATGCAAAAAAATCCAAAAAACCCGAGAACCTATTCTAAAAGCTAATTTTGGGACACTATATGTCGGAGTTAGGTATCAAAAACATGATTTTTGGAGGGTGAGGTGAATCAAATATTGGCCTCATGTAGAATATGCATGCGGAACCACCTGTTAAATTTCAAGGAAAACAGGCTTACGGTTCACAAGTTATGGCTCTTGTAAGGTGCATCATTCTCCTTTGGTGAAAAAGAACTCAGCTCCTGCGAGTTCAGTTGAATTGAAATCTTGTAGCTTCTGGTTATCAATTTACTTTAGCTCTGACTCCAAAACCCAAGTATTATTTGACTGTGGTAATCCTTCCCACTAAACTAGGAATCTATTGTAGCTCCCATGTCTGGTGGTGATCACCTTCTTATCGAGCACCTGTGCAACTCTATATTTTTTCTTCTTACGCATATGTCGTGCCTAATTTACTGTATCATGTAATTCATCATCATTGGTAGTACCAAGATACTGAAATAAATAAAAAACATTAAAAATAGGTAAAATATCAAATTCATTAGGCAGCTCCACTTTATAGGCATTATCATTGATCTTCTTCAAAATCCTGCATGGCCCAATTTTCTTAAGTTTTAGTTTGTTATACATCCCATTAGGAAATATTTCTTTCCTAAGATGAACCATGACCATATCACCCTCTTCAAACACTTTCACCCTTCTGTGTGCATCAACAGACTCTTTGTAGTGAGCATTACTATACAATTTTTCCTTCACGGACTCTTGAACTTTTTGGATATGCTCAACAAATGGTTTTGCATCATCACTAAATTATTCCCCAGTTGGTAACTCAACAAAATATAATACACCTCTAGGATTTTGACCATAAATAATTTGAAAATGAGATTTACCTATCGACTTGTTCACTAAACTGTTGTATGTAAATTTGGCTTGCGACAAGGCTAAATCCCATTGTTTTGGTTTTTCTCCAACTATGCACCGTAAGAGGTTTCCCAAGATTTTGTTCACTACCTTAATTTTCCCATCGGTCTGTGGGTGGTAAGCACTACTAAATTGCAACCCGATGTTCAACTTTTTCCACAACATCCTCCAAAAGTGACTCAAGAACTTAGTATCCCATTCAGAAGTAATAGTCTTTGGAATACCATGCAACCACACAATCTCATCAAATAATAAGACTACAGTTCTAGTTGCATCATTATTTTTTTTGGAAAGCATTGAAATGCACCATTTTTGAAAATTTGTCTACCACAAAAAAAATTGAATCCTTACCCCTATATGTCTTGGGAAATCCCAACACGAAATCCATACTTAGATCGGTCCATGGTCCTGTAGGAACTGGTAGTGGCATATACAACCTTGTATTTTTTGCATGTCCCTTAGCCATCCAACATACTCTGCATCTAGAGGCAAACCTGATTATGTATCTCTTCATTTTTGGCCAATAGTACTTCTCCTCTACAAGAGTGGTAGTTTTGGCTACTCCAAAATGACCAACCAAACCCCCACTATGTGATTCCCTCAAGATTTTCTCTCTCATAGAGCCATTGGGAATGCATAATCAATTACCCTTAAACAAATAATCATTATGTAAAAAATACTCTTCAAAAATAGTATGGGACTCACCCTCTACCATACTTTTACACTATTGCATAATATTCCAAAAATCTGCATCAGATTCATATAGATATTTAATCCCCTCAAATCCTACCACTTCATTCTCCATAGTGGTCAAAAACATGACTCTCCTACTCAATGCATCAGCAACCTTATTTTTTTTACCGGAATTGTGCTTCAAGACAACTGTATACTGTTGCATAAATGAAACCCATTTGGCATGCCTACTATTTAACTTTTTCTGAGAGTTGACATACCTCAATGCTTCATGATCAGTTTACAACACAAACTCCTTTGAGAGTAAGTAGTGCCTCCAATGTTGTAATGCTTGCACAATTGCATAAAATTACACATCATATGTAGAATAATTCTTTCTTGCATAATTCAACTTCTCACTAAAAAATGCTACAGGTCGGCCCTCTTGACTTAAGACACCACCAATTCCAACAAATGAGGCATCACAATCAACCTCAAACACCTTACTAAAATATGGTAACACTAGAACAGGGTCTTTCGACACCTTCTTCTTCAAGAGTTCAAAACTCTTTGTTGCTGCCATAGTCCATACAAACTCTTTTCCCTTCATGCACTCAGTTATAGGGGCAGATATACTACTGAAGTTCCTAATTAAATTTATGTAAAAGGTAGCTAGGTCATGAAAGCTCCTTACTTATGTTATATTTCGTGGAAGAGGCCATTCCATAATCACCTTCACTTTCTTGTCATCCATCCTCATGCCATCTCTTGAGATTAAAAATCCTAAAAACACTAAACTATCCTGAAGAAATCTACATTTATTTAGATTGACATACAATTTCTCCTTCCTAAGCACGTGTAACACTAATTTCAGGTATAAAAAATGATCCTCTTCACTTTTACTATAAATCAAAATATCATAAAAATTCACAACCATAAACTTACCATTATATTCCTGCAGTACTCTGTTCATCAACCGCATAAATGTACTGGGTGCATTAGACAACCCAAATGGCATCACCATCCACTCGTACAACCCATATTTTATCTTAAAATTTTTCTTCCATTCATCCCATTATCTAATTATGATCTGGTAGTAGCCACTCCGTAGATCAATTTTATTGAAGTATTTAGCTCCAGCTAATCCATCCATCATGTCATCCACTCTCGACATAGGATACCGATATTTTATTGTGATCTTGTTAATGGCTCTACTATCCACACACATATTCCAGTCACCACATTTATTTGGGGTCAGCAATGCTGGAGTCACACATGGAATCATACTCTCCCTAACTAATCCTTTCTTTATCAACTCTATGACTTGCCTACTCAACTCTGCATTCTGTGTTGGGTTCAACTGATAAGTTGCCTAATTTGGGAGCATTGATCCTAGAATCAAACCCATGTGATGATGGATATCCCTATTTGGTGGTAGCTCATCTGGTAATTCTTCTGGTGTGACATATTTATATTCACTTAGAAACTTAGCTGCTATTGTAGGCATAACCAATTCCTCTATTTCTAGCTTCCTAGCTATTAAGGCATAACATAAGATAGCATCCTTGATTTCTGCAAGGAACTCCTTCATCATCAACAAGCTCTCAATCAGACCACCCTAATTTAGAGGTACAAGAACTACCTTTACACCATCCTTCCAGAATGTGTAAGTATTATTTCTCCCATTATGGTTAGTATCCCTGTCGTACTGCCAAGGTCTTCCCAAAAAAATGTGACATGTATCCATAGGGATCACATCACACCACACTTCATCCTTGTAAGTGCTCCCAATTGAAAATTTAATTAAACACCTCTAATATACTGTTATCTTATTCCCATTATTAACCCATGAGATGTGATATGGATAAGGATGCTTTTTGCATTCCAGGTTCATTTTATTAACCATGATATTTGACACCATATTCTCATAGCTACCATCATCAATGACAATGTTACATACCTTCCCTCCTGATGTACACCTTGTTCAAAAGATGTTCATTTGTAGCCCAAAATCATCACCATTTATGGTCTACCCCTTTGCTTTGCTCTACACCTTATATTTCTTAGGAACAATCAACTTCCTCCTTACCATAAGTGCTTCCTCCATGTCAGAAACAACTTCATCCTCATCCTGCTCTTCCATCTCAACTAGATTGATCCTTCCTTGTCCTCCTTGAACCCTTTATTGGACATAATTTTGGGGACACTCAAATACTTTGTGCCCCTCCTCACCACATCCATAACGGGTATATGACCTTATTGGATCATTCCCATTTTTTTTGCCACCATAACCTCTACCTTGTTGGTATCCTCTTCCTCTTAGATTTTGCCCATATTCTTCTTGTTTAGCAGGTATTGAGGATTCTCCCTTGAGAAAATTAGATCCACTTTGACCCCGACCTGAAGAGGGTGTGAATCCCTTCTTGCCTCTTTTATTAACCCTTTTCAATTTCTACTCTGCCTTGAGGAATATTTGATATGCATCCTCCATTGTAAGAGTGCGATGCATGCTCATATCATCTTGGACAACAAATCTTAGGCCATTTACATACCCGATAGTCCTTTGGTCCTCCATCTCATTATTCTACACTCAAATGGATACCTTGTAGAATTTATTAGTATAGTCCTCAATGCTTTGATCCTTGTGTCGAAGATTCTAAAACCTAAGAAATAGGGTTTGGGAGTAGTCTACATGTATAAATTTTTCCTGTAACTTCTTCTTCATCTTAATCCAATCCCTAATATTTTCCTTTCCATTCCTCTATCGTGTAGTCTGTAAATTATCCCATAAAATCAATGCATGTCCCTTCAACTTTATGCATGCGAGCTTAACCTTCTTCTCTTCAACAAGGTTACTCCATTCAAAATATTTTTCCAAGCTATTGATCCAATCGATCAACTCCACTGGTTTCAACCCACCAACATACTTGAGAACCTCGATCTTGATCCCATATCGATTCTCCTTAAGCCCCTCTAGAGCTCGTATCAACCAATTTTCAAAACCATACCCTTATTCCTCTGGGCCCTCTAGTTATGATTTTGTGTGGACCTCATATCCACGTTCCTCAGGTACGTTTTCATCATCAGATCCTTGATCTTATTGTACCCTTGGATGTCTCTCTCCCATGCGATCAATCACACTAGTCAACTATGCTATTTTTGCATTCATATCCTTGACCTGACTATTCATCTGGGTATATCTTCTAGGTGACATATTCCCTTCACTAGTGAGATCACACCCACTCTGATACCAAATGGTGTAAACTCAGTAACAAGAGACCAACAAAATGGACTCCAATCACATAACACAAATGCAATATAATGGAAGAAACCTGTAAATTGATATTTTCTCATTCCTAAATTCATAAACCTTCTCCAAAATATTACAATCCATCATATAGCAACCAAAAACCAAAGAAACCCTAAAGAAACCCTAAAACGTATTTTTTCTAAAAATTGCTAAAAATAGATATTTTTTCTAAAAATTGCTAAAAATAGATATTTTTTCTAAAAATTGCTAAAATAGAAATGAGTCATATTGCACCCATATTTGGTGCACACATCCCTCTTACAATAATGAACCTTACTTGAAAATATTAGACCTCAAGTTAAGGTATAACAAAATATGATAAAACTCTAACATGCAAAAAAAACTAGGAACCTATTCTAAAAGCTAATTTTGGGACACTAGATGTCAGAGTTAGGTCCCAAAAACATGATTTTTTGAGGGTGAGGTAAATAAAATATTAGCCTCATGTAGAACATGCATACATAACCACCTGTTAATTTTCAAGGCAAACGAGCGTACGGTTCACAAGTTATGGCTTTAGCAAGGTGCATCACCTTAGCATAGAGGTCGCTCCATACAAGAAGTGCAAGGTCGCTTCCATCATCAAGCACTTTATATTTCATGTTATTGGCATAGAGGTCACTCCTCACAAGGGGTAATTTTTATTGCATACCTTTAGCAATGACTTTCATTTCAAAGGCCAAAATGTCAAATTCAAGCACAACTCCAAGTCACCAAATCCAATTGGCCAAATTCTATTTCAAAGGCCCCAAATTGCTTTGGTCATATTCACATGCCTGATTTAGGGTACCAATACCCCTCCTCATCACATAAACTCTAATAATTCTATAAAATCAAGGTTTGCACATTCTTGTACATTCTATATCAAAAACAATAAAAATACGAAAACAACAAAATTACAAAAAATAAAAAAAGAAACCAAATACAAAAAGAACCAATTTGCAACACAACACAATACTTATTTATTTCATATTTCTTCTTATCCTATTTTATCTATATCATATCCCTGTGGTATGGTCATTCTTTGAGCGACTACATACCTAGGGTGGATTTTCCATTTTCCTCTTTTTATTTTCCCTCTTTCTTCTTATTCTTATCTTTGATGTATGGTCATTATTAGAGTGACTACATACCTAAGATAGGTTTCTTCTTATCTTCTTCTTCATTATTATTTTGCTTCTTCTTGCATAGTGTTTTCACCACTCATGCATATTGATACTACTAAACATTCATAATTTCATCACTCATCACATATCATCCACTTTTTCACTCATTACATATATGCATATATCAATTCATGAGGCTTTTATGATATTGGTATCTCTCTTTTTGTATATGTACATATGTGTTACATAATATCACTTTTTTCACTTCATCAATTATAGAGGTCATCATGCATATTCCTATAAATGTACATCGTATTGTCATGCATTGCACAATCATCTACATTTTTACCTAATTATGTTCATCCACTACCACATAGGTATTTTTGTTGCATACATAGTCATACACTAGTTATTACAACTATCATGATGTCATGTTCCAAATTATGCATAGGTTTATTAGTAATGGAAGTATGTTTTGTTAATAAAATAGTTGAGTTGACCTCATCCAACTTTATCGAACATCATTGGATTCTAATATAATTTTAGACCTCCCCTGGATGACTAGAGTTAGATCATGGGTCAAACACATGTGCATATTAAAAAAAAAAATTAAGTCTAGATGAGACAACACCTTACGTATGTTAGCTACTAAGCAAATGGCTTCCCCTACTCATCCATTCATTTACATGATTAAAAAACCCTAACGTTTAACTAAAAAGACAAGATACAAAAAAAAAGAGCACCACAAAAAGAGTACTATCAAAATATTGAATCCCTGAGATCCTAAGGTTCCTAAAATCACGAGGTTAATCTCCATTGGGGCTATACATGCTGGACGGTCAGTGGAGTATATATTATAAGTCTTGACATGTCTTTCATATTAGTAACCTTATTTTGTACAGACCAATGCACACTCGTGGATAAGCTAGATCAATAGACTAAGTTTACAATTGATTAGTCCAACCTCACTCAAAATTGGTAAATGAACTAAATCACTCTATACACACACAGATCCATGATCAACTCAACATTAGTTAGGATGGTTTAGGGTTCAATAGTCAGTTGACTAGTAGATGGGTTGATGATTAAACTTAGATATTTGACTCCCTAGAAATATATTCTACCATATGAAACACCTTATTAGAATAAGCAAACATACATCATGTCTAGTTGCATAAACTAGCAAGTCATCATGATCCATAGGTAATAAAATTGCAAGCTAATCTGTCATGTATCATCACAACATTTGAATCCATATCATGATTAGATTTGCATTACCATATGCATTACATATTCATTGTCTCATCATCTATTCATATGTCAAACATGGCTATAACTATGTCATTTATTACTTCTACCATACATGATTGCGTAAATCAAATTTACATATCCAAAAAACTTGATTATACACATCATTGCAAGTCTCAAAATCCATCACATGTTCCATATCATCCATAAAATTCACAAATAACATCACATACATATTAAATCAAATATATCTATAATTACCATCTTAAAAGGTACACAAAACAAAAAATATTCATGTGTACATCCTCCTCATTGCATCAAAACAATACTACAAAAATTATGGTACATCGCCACACCAAAAAAAAATTTCTACAATATATACATCATGCATCATTACTAATACATGGGAATCTATCCATTATCCTTCTATCCACTATATTTATGGACACTTAAAGTAGACTTATTTGCATAAACCAACATCAAATCACCATAAAAAATTAGCTCTCAAATCAACCAGACAAAAAATTCCACTTAAAAAAATCAAAATTAAGCATTCATCACTTATGGTTATCTTCAACCCAAGTTTTTCCTAATAAATTTTTACCCAAATTTCCCAAAACTACCACCATTGTATTGGTATAAAAAAATTATTTCCAACAATATAAGGTTTTCCCAATTCTGACATCGTTTGGTCTCCCAAATTGCAAAACAACCACAAGGGGTTGAAAAAATAAAAAAAATGCACCTCAAGGCATTTTTTGACCTAGAAAACGTACCTTGAGGTGCATTTTAATAAAAAGGATATTTTTGGATACCATTTTGCCCTAAACCTTCAAAAATGTGAAAATATTTTTAAAAATCATAATAAAATCATGTAAATGTTAATTACCATCATTTTACCCATCCAATAGCTTCCATGTACATTCTATTAAGAGATTTGTTGTTTCCTACACATTCTTCATCTATCAACTCATTGCTTTAGGGGGTAGATATCATATACAAAATCTACTTTATGCACAATCAATACTCAAACACTCAATCTTGGAAAATACCTTTTCCAAAGAACCTTTTCTTAAGACCATCATACTCCTCCATTTGTTAGGGCAAACAAAAAACAAAATTTATCTTCTAAAAAAAAATTAAATTCTCTTCTCAATCAAATTCCAACCCAATAAAATTTGGATGCTAGTAACTATAGGTTTATTCACGTATGTATGCTTCATTGAGGTGGGAAATCAAGTCCACCAAATCAATCATGACCATATCTACAAATGGTTGACTAGTCTACCAACCCAAATGATCTCATCAATCTGTCAAAGGTAAAGTTTCAAGGACATATGCCTCTTCCATATTTGGGATATCTTACATTGATCATGACTCAACATGATCTTACATCTACTTCTCTCAAAACAAATTACTTATTTTCACCTACCGATTCATGTTCTCTCACAATTAATCACGACATGAATGCCATCAGTTTTTACATCGCACCATGTATTTACACAATTTAGTACAAAAAGGGAAAAATATAGACACCTAAAAATATCTTAAATAACCTATAGCAAAAAAAATTAATATTTAAAGAATAAATCAATTCAAAAAGGGTAAAACATTGATAAAACCAATTCATAATATTAAATTCCAACAAGAGGCTATTCAAAAACCTAAAATGGGGTAGGTCTTCCCTCTTCCAATGTATTCACCCCTCACACTCCTCTCATGTGCTTTTCAAAGCATCCACTTGTTTCCTTGTCTAAAATTCATCCACCCTTCATAAAGGGTATTCAAGGCAAAAGGGGTTTTTCACTTCTCCCCAAGTCTTACATGGGTATGGAGCACTCATTCCTACTTAATGCACTTAGATGAAAAGTCTTATCCACCACACATGCCTTAAATAAGGGTCTGTCTCTTCTCCACATCACACCCCTCTTTACTTTCCTAGAAAATCTATATAAGGAGGGCATGCCTATGACTTTGAAAAGGTAGAAAATAGTAAACTTATGTTGTAAAAATATTGGCTGATTCATCCCAAATGCCTTTGAGCATGTGAGACCCATTTTCTACATATATTTTGTAAGTTTAAGGTGGTCTATAGTGCAGAATGGGTATCTTTGACTTCGAAACCAACAAAAACTGCATTAGAAGGCTTTACGATGGATTTTCCAACAAATTCCATAAACAAAACTCAAAACCCACCTTGAGGTGTATTTTTCACTTTTTGGCTATTTGAATGGCCTAAAAGGAAATATACTACTTTTGTATCAATTTTAGTTAATTATGAATCTCTATAATGTATTTTTTATCATATTTGGTATATATGTCTTTCTTTACATGAGGTCTAATTGAGACAAACCTCCAAATTATCTAACACTCTTTTGTAGGGTTACACAGGTCATGAATCAGGTGTAGCTTATATTTTCATACATCATAATACCACTCCAAGCTTGAGGAATTGGGAGAATACGCCTTTGATGTTGTAAGGCTTATTCCATGCTAGGGTCCCTCTTTATGAGTCCCTCTTTTGTAACCCTACAGGGTGTACTGTAAAAGTATATCATTTCCTTATTGTAAACTATTAATATGAAGCAACATGCTTTTCTTTCACTTCATTTTTAAAATGAAGGAAAAAAAAAAAATGCTACTTCATATATAATTATTGTAAAAAAGGGTTACAAAAGAGGTAATCATGAAGATGGGTCCTAGCATAGAACATGTTTTGTAGCACCACAAACATCATTTTTCAATTCCTCATGGTTGTAGTGGGCTTATGATGCATGCCGCTACAAGCTACACCAATCTTCAATTCTACGTAACCCTATAAAAAGTGTTAGATCATTTGGAGGCATGTATCAATCAGGCCTCCTACAAACAGAGACATATAGACCAAAATAAACATAAATGCATTGTAGAAGTGACAAAATGATCTAAAACTAATACAGAGGTAGTATATTACCTTTTAGGCCAGTTTTATAGCTTGAAAGTGGAAATTGCACCTTGAGTTGCATTTCATGGGTGTGCTTGCACCTTGGGGTGCATTTTATATTATGTTTCTTGGATTTATTAAAAAATCCACCATGCAGCCTTTTGGTGCAGTTTTGTGCCGGTTTGGAAGCTGAAGATGTCCATTCTACATTGTAGACCACCTTAAACCTGCAAAAGAGATGTAGAGAAGAGGGATCACATGCTCAAAGGAGTTTGGTATAATCAACCATCATTTTGAAAACATAAGTTTACTATTTTCTATCTCTCCAAATTCGTAGGTGTGCTCCTTAAATTGAGGGTGTGATATGGAGGAGAGAGGAGACCCCTCTTTAAAGCATGTGTTATGGGTAATACTTTTCATATAAGTGCATTAAGTAGGAATGGGCACTTCATACCCATGTAAGCCTTGGAGATAAGTGAAAGACATGTATACACAAAATAAAAGAGTATACAAGTGTTCACAAAATTACCTCTAAGAGCAAACTTAGTCCCTATATTAATCCTCCACTTCTTATCGACTCACCTAACAATTGTATCATATCCTATTGCTTAGACAATTCCTTGGACATCGTATTTACAAAAATACACCTTTCCTTTGGCTAGCTAGGCTTGATAGCCTTCACTCTCTTACTTTATTGTCACTCATTTAAGATCTTAAATGACCAGCTTACCTCAGATGAAGGGAGTCTCCATTATTTATAGGCTTATGAAAGTTAAATATTTTATGAAGAAGGAAAAAATCTACATTTGTAAAATTTCATAATTTCATAAATATCTCTGAAGTCTTCTATGATATTTTATACATAAAATTGTCAAAGTATTAAATGGTTCTACATATCTACCATGGATACTTACAATATTAAATAATTCTATAAATTTCCTTGTGGAATTATATAATACATCCAAAAGTACATTAGGCTTATAAACATATTCTAGAAATTATTGAAGATATATTTAAAAAATATCCTAGATACCTTGACTTTGTGATAGCAAATATTTATGGTGGCACTAACTCTTTCACTATTCAGTTTTGTCCTTTCTTTTATTAATTATTTTCAATAATATATTTTACCACATTAATATATAATTATATATTTAATCTTATCAATATATTTGTATTATATTCATTTCTTCACAATATTCTTGAATGAGCTATCATGCTATAATCATCACTAATACACCATTGCATCATAAAATTCTCTAACAATTATCCAATGTTATATTGTCATCCAATGTAAATAAATCGATAAAAAAAATTGCTGACAATTCCTATCTCTTGCTTGCTTCATCATAATGACAATATTGATGACATTAACTAGTTATTTGCCTTTATTGTTTTTTTTCATCCCTAATGTCAAGCATTATTAGGACAATTTTTTTTATAGTGTCTTCTCTTTGTATTCATAACAAGGTAGTTCTAGAAAATTCCTACTATACCTCTTTTACATCCACCATATGGATCCTCAATGTCGTCTAAAACATATATTTCACAATACCAATGACAATACGGAATGCAAAATATAGGGATTCAGTTGAACTGAATTCTCTATTCAAGGTTGGAAAAGACTATGTAAACTATTCTAACTTTGACCTTTAAAAGACTGTGCAAACTAAGGAAGATATCTACGCTATTTTTCCACATAGTGCATAGAAAATATAATGCATATAGTGAAGATAATTTTTTTTTGAATTTTTTAAATGGTAAATGCAAGAGAAAAGAAAAAACACAACTTAGTCCATGATTTTTTTAGCTTTTTCACCTACCAAACTTTGTCCGAGTCTCCTTGTCTTATTAATATATTTTTGGTATATACACGTATTTTGTTAGGCCCTTGATAGGACCCTTTAGGTGATCACTCCTACTTCTCATTCAAATAAAATAATACTTATAATTTTTTTATAACCATTAGTAGAACTTCCTTGAAATTAAAATTAGATTAATTGTTTCGAGGAGAGGATACATTTTTGCCTATCGATGAGGTCATATGCTTTTAAAACTAATTCATTGTTCATTCCATACTAAAGTGTTGCTACTTGAACCTTTGGCTAATATCTTCAAAAATTTGCACAAGGTAGGGAATATCATCTTACCTAACATTAGGCCAAAGGACCCTAATCGGACTAAACCAAAAGGATACAATGAGAAAAAACCCTATGTCTACCATTGACAACCATACCATGATATTAATGGTTGTCATACCTTCTAACAACTACTCCAAACTTGGATTGAACAAGGTAAAATATAATTGCACAATTCCACATCAAATCCCTATCCACACCAAGGCATAACAAATGATTCACCACCCAAAAAAGGATTCCATAATCACAAGCTAGAGCCTCAACATCACAACCGATGCCCTGACAAATTCATCATATCCATTGTCACAATTCTTATCAAGATATTCATCATATCAATTTAGAACCTAAAAATCCACAACTTTGGATATAGTGTCTCCCAACAACATAACATTTCTTTGGACTCTCTCCAATCATTCGATATTCTTTCCCCAATTTTACTCTAAAATGCTTCTTCAAACTTTCTCTTGCCTCTTTCATTTGTACATTCTACCTCATTTTTGTGTGGTCACGCATGAGAGGCTATATACCTATGATTGGTTCTTTTCCTTTCTTCTCATTTTTCTTTCTCTTTATTTTTTATCCTTATTTTACATCATCTTCAAATAAACCTCATGAATAGAAAACTCCCATCCTGTGTCAAACCATTTTAGATATCTGGGGGAGTTCCCACTCTTTCTAACCAATTTTGCATTAGTGTTAAGCCTTCCTTCTCATCCACTCATATCGATACCCACAAAAATATCAATCATCAATCAACAACTAAGTTAAAAGGTCATTTTCATTACCTTACCATCACAAAAGTTTGTAACTTCTCTTTGGTCACAATTTCATTCCATGTTCAATTGCCCCAAAGGCTCATAAATCCCATTTTTTCACAATTAAATTTCATGCTCGACCACCCCAAAGGCTCATTTATCCCCTTTGGCCATGATTTAGTTTTTCGTTCACCACCCCAAAGGCTCATAAATCACCTTTGGTCACAATTCAATTTCTTTTTCCATCGCCCCAAAGATTTATTTATCTCCTTTGGCCACAATTTAGTTTCACATTCACTGCCTCAAAGTCTCATTTATCCCCTTTGGCCATGATTTAGTTCATCACCCCAAAGGCTTATTTATTCCCTTTGACCATGATTTAATTTCATTTTCATACCCTAGGCACTATTCTTAGCTTAGAATTCCTTTTATGCCTTGAGTGTTTTTTTATATTAGATGTTTTGCACCTTGAGCATTGTTCTTAGCTTATATATCCTTTTGCACCCTCATCACCATTCTTAGCTTAGATTTTCTTTCATGCTTTGAGTTTTGTTTTTAGATTAGATGTTGTTTCACACCCTAAGTGTTGTTATTAGATTAGATTTCCTTTCACAACTTGAGTGTTTTTCTTAGCTTCGATTTTGTTCTACACCCTGAGAACTATTCTTAGCTTAGATTTCCTTTTACACCCTAAGCATTGTTCTTAGATTATATTTTCTTGCTTGCCTATCCTTGACCCTCGAGTGAACCTTGTACCTAGTAATCTACTCTAGACATTTGGTGGTTGTAGCAATTGGTTATCCACACAATTTGATAGGATGGGTATATTACCATAAGGACATTTATTCTTAGAAAATTCTTCTAAATTTATTATAAAATGTACCACATCCCTTGGGTCAAAAGTCTTTTCCATTTAAAATTATCCAAATGCATAAAATCCCTTTGGTCAAAATTCATTTCAAAAAATATAAATCAATTTGGTCACCTTCAGATTCATGACTGGGGGTGCCAATACCCATTCTCATATAATAAATCTCTATATTAGGGGTATGAATCCTCCCCATCACATCCACTCTAATATTTATACCATATTAAGGCTTATACATTCTTGTACATTCTATAGGGAAAAAAAATAATAATACAAAAAAATACAAGCAAAACAAAAATGCAAAAACAAAAGTTCTAAATCACCCTTCTCATCCACTCATGTTGATGTCACATAACATTTCAATTAAATCAATTTATAGGGATTAAGGTTACTGTTGACACTTTTTGTCACATTATACAAGGGGTAGAAGAATAGTAGAATTTTGTATAATATTTCCTTGTTGAAAGTTTTCTTTTATTTTAAGTTACAGCAATTTTGACCCTCCCTGTCGCCCCTTTTATAAAATGAAAAAAGAAAGAGCTTCGCTACCAAACAAGCCAAGGAAAATTGCTTCACCGAAAGAAAAGGAGGAGAATGTGAAAAGAGCTTCGGGCCCGAAGCACTTCAAATCACCACTTCGGGCGAAAACCTTGCGAAGTAATTTCGTCGAAGAAAATACAAAGATAACGCTTCGCACCCGAAACATTTTCGGCAACCGCTTCGAGCGAAAGTTTTGCGAAGCAGCATCCAAGCGACTTCGTCGAAGGAGGAGAGCATAATCCAAATCAGCTAAGGTAAGGAAACTACTTCGGGCCCGAAGTATTCCCAACACCTACTTCGGCCAGTTTTCACCCGAAGCAGTGGTGCCCGAAGCAAAATGACAATGTGTCAGAAACAAAAGAGTGCTTCGGGAGGATATTCCCCGAACCACAGTTTTGAGAAAGAATCGGGCCGAAACATTTTCCAGCCGAAGCAGTTTCACCAGCAAAGGACAAAAGGCCCCATTTCAAAGATGGAATTCGCTCGGCACTCGACATCCCCGAAGTAGTTTCTGCGAAGCATTACTTTGCGAAGAACAAATCAAGGAGAATCTACTTCGGCCCAAGGCTTTGGCGAGGCGGATATGTAGCGAAGCACTTTTCGGGCCCATGTTCCAAGGCGGGCAGCTTCCCAAGGTGATCGAAGGCCCCTTATAAATACCCCTTTCTTGCCCGATAAGTCCGCTGACCATTTTTGGCAAACGAAAGGGACGTAACAGTCCTCGAAGTAAAACCCGACGGGCGTAACGATCACTCAAGCATAGCATCCAGAAGCTAGGGACACTCGGGCAGTGCATTAAATGAATATTTCCATGGTTGACCCAGTCACAGTTGCCAGTTTTGGCAACCGATTTGAAAGATCATCCGCAGCAGCCATGAGGAGCCGATTTCTCAGGGCCCGAGGGTGTACTCCGCCATTTTTGTAATAATGATTCAGAGGGTCGGGTCCTCTATAAAAACCCAGGCTTTGCAATGTAAAAAGGGGGGGAACTTTCTGCTAGAAAGCTGTTGTAACTTGATGTCCTGCGTTTAATACTAAAGACTTTTGTGCTCTATTTCTCTCTTTTATGCTGCCTTCTGTGCTTAATTCTTTTGTCTTTTCTCGTTCACGTATTGAGACTCTGAATCCTGAATCCGATGCGTGATCGGGGACCGAACCCCTGAAATTCGCCCTGAAGGATACATAGGAGAGGAAAAACGTCTTGTCGCTTTCCTTTATGCTTGCTCGGTGGATCGAGGTTTCTGTTATTCCCTTATCTCAATCGTTGTTACTCTGAACCCTGAATTCCAGCGAGAGAGAAAGGAGAACCCTACGAACCCATCCAGAGGATACATAGGAAGTTTGACATTTCATTTCTTTCGTGTTGTTCTTGGTATTTCTTGCTGCTATTCGAGTTGTTAGCGAGTAATCGTGCTTCCTGTTCTCTCCCACCTTAAATCATCATCTCTAACCCTTACCCCTTTTTATTTCTTTTCCTAACCCTTACTCTGTTTATTTCTTTCTTGCACTCTTGTCTTAAACCCCAAAAGTAGATTAGTATAGGAGCCGGCCTTTCTTCGAAGATTGGCACGAGGGGCATCTCTTCCCCTCGGCCTTTCAATGTTGGTCATAGGTCCAGGGCACGCAAACCCACCGAAAGTCCTTTCCTGTGCGGATTTGATGACCAACAGTTTTTGGCATGCCCGGTGGGACCCAAGGTCCCATATTTGAGAAAATTTCTAGCCCGTCTTCACCGGAGCCAGTAGTTCTAACAAGTTCCCGGTGAGATCCGATCAGTCTCATCTTCTGAGTAGTAGTGAGAATCGATGCCCTCATTACCGAAAGACTCTTAGCATCTGGCGACTCTATTTTACCCAAGAATCTCTAAAGTCGTGGAGACCGATACCTAAGCCTGGTTTTCGTAACCGGGAGCCCCCATGCCTTAAGAAGGTCCGAGTTCGGTGAATCTCTGGCTTGTCTTCATCTGATAAAATCACCTGGCGACTCTATTGAGCTGAAGATCCAGATTTCTTGATCGTAGGTGCCTTTCAAATCTGAAAGAAGATATCCCGGAGGAATCAAGGTTCGATGAGCAGCCTTGACCTCACAAGCGGAGAAAGAATGTTCATCTGGCGACTCCGACTTAGCGGTGATAACCGTGATCTCTGTAGACCGCTGCTATAATGGCAGGGGTAAGTTTTCCCAGCTGGGATGACCGAGGCCCCTTGAATCTTCAAAGCTACCACAAGATTCCCGAGATCGCCTTGAAGGCATTGACAATATATGATGGCACCACGGGAATGGCCCGAGAGCACCTTGAAGCTATTGTTGCTTTAGCGTTCCTCTACGACATAATCCATGAAGATGTCATGGTCCGACTTCTGGCTGCGTCCCTGGAAGGGAGGGCGCTGCGGTGGTATAGACTGCTCGGGTCTAAAAGCGTCTGTTCATGGGATGACTTGGTGGGAGCACTATTCAAAACATTTGATGGCTCTCGGGATCCCTTCCAACTTCTGACGTACTTCTCCACCATCAAGAAAACACCCTTGGAGAGCGTCACGGACTTCAATGTCCGATTCTACAGAACTTGGAAGAAAGTTCCAGGGGAGATTCAACCAACGCCCGCCCAAGCCCACCTCTACTATGTTCGGGCTTTTCACCCGGACATAGGCCTCCTCTTGCTGTGATCAAGCGAACAAAGATTCCCTCAGATTTTTGAGGAAGCAGTATGAGCAGAGCAGTTTCTATCGAGAAAGTGGCAGTGGGGAGAAGCCCCATCACTTTCTTCGATAATCGCTTCTCCTGTCTGCCCAATGCAGTATTCTTCATGGCAGACTCCTCATACTGAGCAGAAGCCTGAGATGCAGTCATGTGGAGCTCAAGAGGCAGATCCCATCCAAGTCCAACCATGGAAATTTGTGAGCTTTGCCCCGACGATGAACAATATGGGTGCTTGCAATCTCCATCAGAGGACAGGCCAAGAAGAGAAACAAGCTCAAGTGGTAGCGCCTGAGAACGAAGAGGGGACATTTTTGCACCCTTTTTGTATCCCAGAGCATGGCACGCAGGTGTTCAGCCAGAATCCATCAGGCTTACCTCAAGAGGCTGAACCTGAGGAGATCATAGAAGTTTGCTCTTTGCCGGAAGAGCCCTATTACAGCATCAAGGAGATGGAAGAACTTGTACCCAGTCCACAGTTACTGAACTCTTTGGTATTCTGGTTCCAGCCATCACTACAACCATTACCCCAAGAAGGTCCTCACGTGGTGAATTGCTTCGCCACATCCTGCATCAGCAGCGCAGGTACTGGCAGGAGCGATGAACTATTGTATTGCTTTCTGTTCGCAGCATGGAGAACTTCGGGGAGGAGCCATCCGGACTTCAAGAATCAACTGAAGTTCAATCTGATCTGGTCCGGGCATTGCAGATTCATCGGATAAATATCCGAAGCTGAGTTTGTGGTGGCGGCATGCCTATTATGCCGCAAGCCTGTGTGAATATTGTAAAAAGTTTCGCTATTAAATAAAGTGCTGCTCAGAAACTCAGGTTGAGTTTTACCTCGATAGCTATATAAAAAAAAAAAAAACTCCTTTGGGAACTTGGCTTGTGAAGTAGTGGATGCGAAGTGGTTCGCAACGAAGTACGATTGGCCGAGCAAGGTTTCGACTAAGGTATGAAAGATGTTCGCCTAAGAAGAGTCCGAGCGAGCTGCTTTTAAAAGGGGGAAACAAGCTTCACGAGCAGCCTCGCACAGGAGGAATCACTTCGGGCCCAAAGCATAAAAGATTAACTGGTGCAAAAGGTTCATCGTGAAGTATGTCAGCTCCGATTTTGGCTTCGTTGACCCAAAGATGCACAAGGCAAAAGCATTTATTGCTCGCCTAGAAGAGCGTGCCGACAACCGCCTTCAAAGGCATCCGAAATAGGCGAGTTAAATGAAAAGGCATCGGGTACATCCTCAGGGGACTCGACTGAGAGAAAAGTCTACCCCCAGGTACTAGGTTGCAGATGGCTACGTTCCTAAAATAGTCGCAATCATCACAGCGCATGGCCCTGTGTACTATGCCACCGTATGGCCAATTCGATGAACCGATGATCTCTCAGGTGAGAAGTGCAGGATTAATTGTGGCACATGCCATAAATGTGGGTAGTTGTCTTTGGCGGTTATATAACGCAGACTCCAAGTAGCCAAAGGATTACTCGCTCAACGACTCATACAGACCCTACTGCCAACCTGCAAACTTTTCCACTTCGCACTCTAAAGCTTCGACACCAATTTTCTCCATACTGCAAATTCCGTAGCCCTAAGCATCAACGATGGAAAGTTCCAAGGAGAAGGGAAAAGGGCTAGAAGTAGTAGCCCCCGAGAAACCAAAGGTAAAAGGCCATGGAAAAAGGTCGAAGCCAAGGCTCGTTGATTCGGGCCTCCACCCAGATAAGCGTGTCATGGAAGAAAAGGGGGATTCCGAGGACGAGCAGCCCCTAGAACCACCAGTCGACAGGTGGGAAAGAATCAGGGATACGAAGCTATCGAAGAGCGTAGCTGAGCTCAGAAGCACCGTTGAGCTCATGATAAGTAGGCTCCCGATAGAGAGCATACGAGCTGCAACTTACTACTCCTAGATATACTGGTATCTGACGCCCCCCACTCACCATTGCCCTGAGCTGATCAATGCCATCGCGCAGAATTACTAGCCCGCCACCAGACAGGTGTTAGACACATCCATCCAGAAGCTATTTTCAATTTTGAAAGAAGATGTACAGGCAGCTTTTGCGCCACAGCAGGGCCCACCCGAGGGATGTATGGTTCGCAACATTGTTTTGAGCGAACAAACGGAAAGGTTCACGTCTGCTGGCTACATGATCAATTTTTTGTAGCAGAGCCTCAAAAGCGGGCTTCCTTCGGGCAAACTACCCCAAATGCCCCTTCCCTTGGAAGCTTTTAAAAATGTCGACCTCTTCTCCATCATTGCATGGGTGGCAGGCCTATCTACCGATGCTTCGGTATACCCATGGCAGGTGTCCCTGGCCGAATGCATTTCCAGAGGGGAGTTCAATGCCCCCGATACTTCGAGACCTGGTTCCAATCCAGTCTTTGTCGACTGGGCAGAATGGGTGGCCAGGGGCTTACATGCGCAACTCACCAGCATGAAGAATGTTGGGACCAACCAGTGCTTCGTGCCCTGCTCCTTTCTTGTTTGGTTACTTTTCTTTCATGTACATAATAGTTTTCCTCATGTTGCCATTACGGCAAGTGGCAAGGATGGAAGTCCTTTGCCCGTATATCAGTGGACTCCCCTACTATTGAGATCAGAGTCCTACTATTCCTTTAATCAGCAATTCTTGGGACCCGCCATGCGCATGTTGGCAGGATCCTCCCCATGAGTCCCCCTCGGCTTGAGAAACAAAGTAGTCCGGGAGAAGAGGGGAGACATTTTTCGACTAACATAGGGGCTGGTGATTCGCATCTTCGACTTCATAGGGAAGCCCTTCTTACTGCCAGTTTACCCCTCCGAGTATCAATTCACGATGGAAGTCACGAGGCAGAGTGATGCAACTAATGCCATCTACGGCAAGGGTCGAAAATGGGCCCACACTTGTGACTTCCCTCTCAGGATAGGAGTTATCGAAGTGTTCGCCCTGAATCAGAACGTCTTCTTAGAAGAAAAGCTTGCCAAGTTCGGCCTGCTCCAAATTCCCCAACAATGGCTGTATGATCCTTTGGGAGTGATGAGGGACCACATACGGGTCAAGAGCTTCCACGTTTGCCCCTATCCAGAGATTGTGAAACAAAGAAATAATCCTCGGGGAAAGGATCTGGAGTGGCATCTGGAGAGGATGGAATCCTTACCTCCCTGGCATGAATTCTACCCAATGGAGGTCGCATATGACCCAGATCGGCATTCACTCCCGAGCCCCAACTCCACCTTCTGGAAGAAAGCGAAAGATGACTTGAAGGAGGGAGTAAAGAATTGGGACGCGGCTCAGCTGAGGGAGTGGTGGATAATGAGGGTCCACCAGTAGAAAATGAACTCTTATGGGTTCTTGGCAACGGACAAAGACTTCACCAAAATTTATGAAGCCAACGCTGGAAAGTGGAAGCCTTTGTCCTTCGTCGCCCTCATCCCTCCAGCTACCCCAGGTTCGGGCGAAAGCCCAAAAAGAGATGATACTACTTCGGGGAGGGGAAGAGAGGAAAAGGCCCGAGCTACACATCAAAGATCGCCTCAGGTACCTGTAGGAGGCCATGACTCAAGCTCTGAAGAGTCGAAACAACCACTGGTGAGAGCCAAAAGAAAAAGGCCAGAACAGAGCCCACTACCCCCGAACTATCCAAAGCGACCCCGCACAGGATTTGCAAGCCCCTCCACTGGGCGACCGATATCAGGCCCATCCGAAGCAAGTGTCGAGGTCGCAGCACTGTCGAGTGCCGAAACCACCTCGGGTGTCAATATCACCAATGTGGGGAGCATCCCCCAGACAGAAGTCGTAGGAGTTGGGATTGCCCAGGCCGAGGAAGAGCAAGATGCGGCTGCACCAGAAGTCACCACTGCCACAATGCCAGGAGGGCACGCAGGTACGCATTCTCCACCCCTTGCCCTAGCCTCACATAGTTTTTTCGTAACCCCAGCTGAGAGTTCGCACCAGTCTCCCCTGCCTAGCCCATCACCCCATCACACGTCACCTATCGCTGGTCCGGCCTCATCCCATGATCCTGACAGAGGTAAGACCATTGACCTTACTTCGCCCTTCCACACTGCCATTCCCCTGGTCATTAGCAAAGGCAGGGGTCCCACTTCAACGTCGAGTCCCACCCTCCAATCCCTTGTTTCATGTGAGGAAGAGCCCCGATTTCCCAAAACCCGTCCCGAGCCTTCCAGTGAGGCACCCCCCGAGCATTCTTTATATTTGTTTACTCCCTCGACTGGAGATCTAGCCTTGTCTAAATCAGAGATGTCCTTAATTAAGGACCGCCCCTTGTGAGAAGCTATTGCAAGCATGACAAAACACTGAGCAAATACTAAGGGAGGCAAGGAAAAGAAGAGGGCGCTCGACGGCATCAGTTGAAAAATGTGCCGTTTTTTATTTAGAGGCCGGAAAGGTGCATAAAATCAAGAAGGTCCCCAAGGTACAAAAGCCTCTGGATGAAATGACTCTAGTAGACTACGATTATCAAGAGACACCTAAGGACCTGGAACACCTGAATGTTGATGATGAATCGGCCTCTATGCATGTCCGAATCGAGACTTTTCGGGCACATGCAACCATTGCTAACCAGCGCAGGTTTGAAGCCGAGGCCGCCAATGTCAAGCTAGAGGAAAACCTGGCAAAGGTCCGCTCCAAGTTAGCAGAGGCTGAGGAGCAATGTAAATTGATGAAGAAGGAGACGCTCGACCTAAAACAGCAGGTTCAACAGCTCCAGTCTACAGTCGAGAGTCAAGCGCAGAAGTAGGCCGAGAGTGATCTGAAGGCCAAAGAGCTGGAGGATAAAATTGCATAGATGCAAGCTCCACTGTATGCAAAAGAGGGTCCAACGCTGTTTGACAGGGACAGAATTAAGGAGATTCACGTGCACCTGCTAAAAAATTTCTGGTCTCGGTGCGCTAGTGCTTTTTCAATTTTGACGTATGTCATCGAAGCACAACAAGCTATTGCCGAGGGAGGACCAGTCATCGACGAGGTCACGTAGAAAGCCAAGAGTCGACTCAAGCTAGCGTTCGACGTCTAGAATGCTAGATATCAGGACCTGCAGGTCACTGCAATGACCCGGATAGCTAGGGACTGGTCCACGGCCTAGGCCACGGTTTGCACTTTTTCTCCAAGGTGCGAAAAGCTCAGAAAGCCAAAAGCCTCCAGGACATTTTTGACAATGAGCAGCGTGCCACAATGAATTATTTTCAAGATCTTTCTTCCTTGGGTTTCCCGAGTTTCACGGACGATGACGAAAATCTTCTCAACAAGGATGACCTCAAACCAATCTGGCTGTAGTTCGAGAACGATGTCTCGGAGATCGATGGCTGGGAAGAACCAATCGTAGAAGGGTAGGTGACAGATTTCATCCTTAGATACTGTAAGATCATGGCTTGCCTCGACGACCTGTTCACCAGGGCCAAGAATGCTGACGTTGGGCAAATCAATCGATTTCACGACTTGGTCAAAGCGCTGCAAGATCGAGAGCCATTCCAAAAGAGTGCCTGGACTCATGTCCGAAGAACGATGAAGCGCATCCATGATCGCCTCGAGCCATCACCTCAGCTAGAAGCCACGCCAGAAGAAGGAGAAGAGGAACAAGGAGAGGGACAGACCACAGAAGCAGGGTCTGGGGAAAATCAGTGACTCAGTAGCCCAATGGATCAGGGCTAAAGGGTTCTTTTGCCGAGGCGAGCTCGTCACCCCGCGAGCCGCCAAGAATGTTGACACTTTTTGTCACATTATACAAGGGGTAGAAGAATAGTAGAATTTTGTATAATATTTCCTTGTTGAAAGTTTTCTTTTATTTTAAGTTACAGCAATTTTGACCCTCCCTGTCGCCCCTTTTATAAAATGAAAAAAGAAAGAGCTTCGCTACCAAACAAGCCAAGGAAAATTGCTTCGCCGAAAGAAAAGGAGGAGAATGTGAAAAGAGCTTCGGGCCCGAAGCACTTCAAATCACCACTTCGGGCGAAAACCTTGCGAAGTAATTTCGTCGAAGAAAATACAAAGATAACGCTTCGCACCCGAAACATTTTCGGCAGCCGCTTCGGGCGAAAGTTTTGCGAAGCAGCATCCAAGCGACTTCGTCGAAGGAGGAGAGCATAATCCAAATCAGCTAAGGTAAGGAAACTACTTCGGGCCCGAAGTATTCCCGACACCTACTTCGGCCAGTTTTCACCCGAAGCAGTGGTGCCCGAAGCAAAATGACAATGTGTCGAAAATAGAAGAGTGCTTCGGGAGGATATTCCCCGAACCGCAATTTTGAGAAAGAATCGGGCCGAAACATTTTCCAGCCGAAGCAGTTTCGCCAGCAAAGGACAAAAGGCCCCATTTCAAATATGGAATTCGCTCGGCACTCGACATCCCCGAAGTAGTTTCTGCGAAGCATTACTTTGCGAAGAACAAATCAAGGAGAATCTACTTCGGCCCAAGGCTTCGACGAGGCGGATATGTAGCGAAGCACTTTTTGGGCCCATGTTCCAAGGTGGGCAGCTTCCCAAGGTGATCGAAGGCCCCTTATAAATACCCCTTTCTTGCCCGATAAGTCCGTTGACCAATTTTGGAAAATGAAAGGGACGTAACAGTCCTTGAAGTAAAACCCGGTGGGCGTAACGATCACTCAAGCACGGCATCTAGAAGCTAGGGACACTCGGGCGGTGCATTAAATGAATATTTCCATGGTTGACCTAGTCACAGTTGCCAGTTTTGGCAATCGATTTGAAATATCATCCGCAGTAGCCACGAGGAGCCGATTTCTCAGGGCCCGAGGGTGTACTCCGTTGTTTTTGTAATAATGATTCAGAGGGTCGGGTCCTCTATAAAAACCCAGGCTTTGCAATGTAAAAAGGGGGGGAACTTTTTGCTAGAAATTTGTTGTAACTTGATGTCCTACGTTTAATACTAAAGACTTTTGTGCTCTATTTCTCTCTTTTATGTTGCCTTTTGTGCTTAATTCTTTTGTCTTTTCTCGTTCGCGTACTGAGACTCTGAATCCTGAATTCGGTGCACGATCGGGGACCGAACCCCTAAAATTTGCCCTGAAGGATACATAGGAGAGGAAAAACGTCTTGTCGCTTTCCTTTATGCTGCCTGGTGGATCGAGGTTTCTGTTATTCCCTTATCTCAATCGTTGTTACTCTGAACCCTGAATTCCAAGGAGAGAGAAAGGAGAACCCTGCGAACCCGTCCAGAGGATACATAGGAAGTTCGGCATTTCATTTCTTTCATGTTGTTCTTGGTATTTCTTGTTGCTATTCGAGTTGTTAGTGAGTAATCATGCTTCCTGTTCTCTCCCACCTTAAATCATCATCTCTAACCCTTACCCCTTTTTATTTCTTTTCCTAACCCTTACTCTGTTTATTTCTTTCCTGCACTCTTGTCTTAAACCCCAAAAGTAGATTAGTATAGGAGCTGACCTTTCTCCAGAGATTGGCACGAGGGGCATCTCTTCCCCTCGGCCTTTCAATGTTGGTCGCAGGTCCAGGGCACGCAAACCCACCGAAAGTCCTTTCCTATGCGGATTTGATGACCAACAGATACATCCTTATCCTACCATCATAATCAACTATTGCTCCAATGAGTAATTTTACTTTTCAGTATTAACATCGATCTTACTCTAAAGATCAAAGTCACTTTCATATCTCAACATTAATCATGCTCCAAAGAGAAAATTGACTTTCATATCCCAAAATCAATATTTCTCCAAAGATAAAATTTACATCTCAATTTTAGCATCAATCTTGCTCCAAAGAGTAAGTTCACTTTCATATATAAACATCAAGCTTGCTCCAAAGAGCAAGGTTACCTTTTATATCCTTAGCATAGAGGTCACTCCCTACAAGAAGCGTAGGGTCGCTCCCGTCGTCAAGCACTTTATATTTCATGTTCTTGGCATAGAGTTTGCTTCTCACAAGGGGTAATTTTTCTTGCATAACTTTAGCAATGAATTTCATTTCAGAGGCCATTATATCAAATTCAAGCACAAATCCAAGTTACCAAATCCAATTGGTCAAATTCTATTTCAAAGGTCCCAAATTGATTTTGTATTCACATGCATGATTGGGGGTACCAATACCCCTCTTCATCATATCAACTCTAACACTTCTATCATATCAAGATTTGTACATTCTTGTACATTCTATATCAAAAACAACAAAAATACAAAAGAAAAAATATAAACCAAATACAAAAAAAAAACCACTTTGAAACACAACACAATACTTCTTTAGATCATATTTCTTATTTTCCTCTTTCCTCTTTATCCTATACCTATGGGATGGTCACACTTTGAGTGGATACATACCTGAGGTGGATTTTCCATATTCCTCTTTCTTATTTTCCCCTATTTCTTCTTCTTATTATCTTTGTTGTATGGTCATGCTTAGAGCGACTACATACCTAGGATATGTTTCTTCTTCTCTTCTTATTCCTTATTCTTTTTATTCTTCTTGCATAGCATGTTTACAACTCATGCACATTGATACTACTAAACATTCACAACTTTGTCACTCATCACATATCATCCTATTTTTAATTCAATATATATACGCATATATCAATTCATGAGACTTCTATGATATTGTTATCTCTCTTTTTTGATATGGACATATGTGTTACATAATCACTCTTGGTTCATTTAATAAATGACAAAGTTCATCATGCATATTCCTATAAATATACATTGCATTATCATGCATTACATAATAATTTGCATTCACACCTAATTATGTTCATCTGCTACCACATAGGTATTTTCATTGCATACAAAATCATACACTAGTTATTGCAACTATCATGATGTCATGTTCAATATTATGCATAGGTTGCTTAGTAATGGAATTATTTTTTGTTACTCAAATAGTTGAGTTGATCTTATCCAACTTTATCAAACGTCATTGGATTCTAATACAATTTTAGATCTCCCATAGATGACTAGAGTTAGATCATGGATCAAATGCCTGCACATTAAAATACATTTTTTAGTCTAGGTAAGACAACACCTTATGTACATTGGCCACTAAGTGAACAGTTTCCTCTCTTCATTTAATAATTTGTGTGATTAAAAAATCCTAAGGTTCAACAAAAGGACAAGCTATAAAAAAAAAAAAGAAAAAAAAAAGAGAAGAAAAGAGCACCATCAAAAGAGCACTATCAAAAGCTTAAATCCCTAAGCTCCTCAAGTTCCTAAAATCATGGGGTTAAACTCCAATGGGGCTATATATGCTTGACTAGTAGTGGAGTACATCTTATAAGTGGTGACATGACTTTCACATTAGCAACCTTCTTTTGTATAAACCAATGTGTGCTTGTGTATGAACTATATCAATAGGCTAAGTTTACACTTTGTTAGTCCAATCTCACTTAAAATTAATAAATGAACTAAATCACTCTATACACATAGATCCATGACCAGCTCAACATCATTCAGTATGCTTTAGGGTTCAATAATAAGTTGATTAGTAGATGGGTTTATGATTAAAATCATATATTTGACTCTCTAGAAATTTCTTCTACCATTTGAAACACCTTATTAGAAGAAGCAAACATATATCATGTCTAGTTGCATAAACTAGCAATTCATCATGATCCATAGGCAATAAACTTGAAAACCAATCAGTCATATATCATCATAAACATTTACATACAGATCATGATTAGATTTACATTATCATATGCATTACAAATTCATTGTCCCATCATCTATTCATATGTCAAACGTGACTATCACTATATCATTAATTACTTCTACCATACATGATTGCATAAATAAAATACACACATCCAAAAAGCTTAATTATACACATCACTACAAGTCTCAAAATCCGTTGCATGTTCCATCACATCAATAAATATTCATAAATAAAATTTTATATATCAAATCAAATATATCCAACATTACCATCATCAAGGGTACACAACACAACAAATCATCATGTTTACATCCTCGTCATCTCATCAAAATAATACTACAAAAATTGAGGTACATCACCACACAAAAAACAATTGCTACAATACATATATCATGCACCACTACTAATCCATGGGAATATATCGATTATCCTTATGCCCACCATCTTTATGGAAACTTCAAGTAGACTTATTTGCATCAACCAACATCAATTCACGATAAAAAATTGGCTCTCTAAGCAACCAGGAAAAACATTTCACTTCAAAAACTCAAAATTAGACATTCATCACTTAAAAAGTAGTTTATATTTAACCCAATTTTTTCCTTATCAATTTTTTTCCAAATTTACCAAAACTAGCACCATTGTATTAGGCTTAAAAAGTGCTTTTCAATGGTATAATTTTTGCCCAATTCTGACATCGTTTGGTCCCTCAAACTACAAAAAGACCACAAGGGGGTTGAAAACATTGAAAACATACCTTGAGGTACTTTTTGACCCATAAAATGCACCTTGAGGTGCATTTTTAGAAAAAGGATTATTTTGGATACTCTTTTTCCCCAAACCTAAAAAAATGTGAAAATATTTTCAAAACTCATAATTAAATCATGTAAAAGTTAATTTCCATCATTTTAACCATATAATAGCCTCCATGTGCATTCTATCAAGTGATTTGATATTGCCTTGATGTTCTTCGTCTATCAACTCATTGCTTGAGGGGGTAGATATCATATACAAAAGCTACCTTATGCATAATAAATGCTCAAACGCTCAATGTTGGAAAATACCTTTTCCAAAGAACCTTTTCCTAAGACCATCATACACCCTCATTTTTTGGGGCAAACAAAAAGAAAAATTTCTCTTCTCAACAAAATTTTAATTCTTTTCTCAATAAAAATCCAACCCAATAAAATTTAGCACACTTTATGCTAGTAACTATAGGTTTACTCATGTGTGTAGGTTTCAACGAGGTGGGCAATCGAGTCCACCAAAGCAATCATGAGCATACCTACATATGGCCGACTAGTCTACCAACCCAAATGATATCATCAATCTATCAAAGGTAAATTTTCAAGGACATGTACCCCTTCCATGATTGGGATATCTTACATTGATCATGACTCAATATGATCTTACATATACCTCTCTCAAAACAAATCACTTGTTGTCACCCATCGATTCATGTTCTCTCACAATTGATCACCAAATGAGTGTCATAATTTTTTGCATTGCATCATGTCTTTACACAATGTATTACAAAAGGAGAAAAATATAGACACCTAAAAATACCTTGAATGACCTCTAGAAAAAACAATTTACATTTAAAGAATAAATGAATTCAAAAGGGGTAAAACATTGACAAAACCAATTAAAGATCTTAAAGTCCAACAAGAGGCTATTTAAAACCCTAAAATCAAGTAGGTCTTCCCCATTCCAATGTATGCACCCCTCAAACTCCTCTTATGCACTTTTCAAAGCATCCACTTGCACACTTTTTAAAAAATCACCCACCCTTCATAAAGGGCATTTAACGCAAAAGGTTGAAAAAATGATTTTCTCACTTCTCCCCAAGTATTACATGGATATGAAGCATCCATTCCTGCTTAATTCACTTATATAGAAAGTATTACCTACCACACATACCTTAAATAAGGCTCTCCTCTATCTTCCACATCACACCCCTCTTTACTTTCCTAGAAAATATATATAAGGAGGAGCATGCTTACTAATTTGGAGAGATATAAAATAGTAAAATTTTGTTGTAAAAATATTGTCTGATTCATCCCAAACCTTTTTTAGCATGTGATCACCCTTTCCACATTTCTTTTGCAAGTTTCAGGTGATCTACAATGTAAAATGGATATATTTGACTTCCAAACCAACACTTAACTACGTTATAAGGTTTTACGGTGGATTTTCCAACAACTCCCATAAACAAAACACAAAACACACCTTGAGGTGTGTTTTCTACTTTTTGGCTATTAGAATGGTCTAAAAGACAATATACTACATTTGTATCAATTTTAGTTTATTTTGGATCTCTAGAATGCATTTTTTTTATCAAATTTGGTATATATGTATTTCTTTACAAGAGGCCTGATTGATACAAACCTCCAAATGATCTAACACTCGTTTATAGGGTTACACAGTTCATAGATTAGGTGTAGCTTGTAGTGTCATACATCATAAGCCCACTCCAACCTTGAGAAATTGAAAGAAGACGCCTACGATGCTACAAGACTTGTTTTATGCTAGGGTCCCTCTTCATGAGTCCCTCTTTTGTAACCCTATGAGATGTATTGTAAAAGGATATCATTTTACTTTTGTAACCTATTTTAAAATCATTCATATGAAGCAACATATTTTTCATTCACTTCATTTTTAAAATGAAGTAAAATAAAAACATGCTACTTCATATATATTGATTGTAAAAGAGGGTTACAAAAAAGGGACACATGAAGACATGCCCTAGCATATAACAAATTTTGTAGCACCACATACATCTTATTTCAATTCCTCAAAGTTAGAGTGTGCTTATGATGAATGCCACTACAAGCTACATTGATCTTCAATCCTACGTAATCCTAAAAAAAATGTTAGATTATTTGGAGGCCTGTCTCAGTCATGTCCCTTGTAAACAAAGATATATAAACCAAAATGAACAAAAATGCATTGTAGAAGTGACAAAATTATCTAAAACTAATACAGAGACTATATATTACATTTTAGGCTAGTTTGATGGCCTGACAGTGGAAATGAGATGCATTTTTTGGGTGTTCTCACACCTTGAGATGCGTTTTATATTATGTTTCTTGGATTTTTCAAAAAATCCACAATGCAGCACTTTGGTGCAATTTTGTGCTAGTTTGGAAGTCGAAGATGTCCATTATGCATTGTATACCACCTTAAACCTACAAAAGAGATGTAGAAAATGGGGCTCACATGCTCGAAGGATTTTGGTATAATCAACCATCATTTTGACAAAAGTTTATTATTTTCTATCTCTCCAAATTTGTAGGTGTGGTCCTCCTTATATAGATTTTCTAGGCAAGTAAACTGGGGTGTGATGTGGAGTAGAGAGGAGAACCCTCTTTAAAGCATGTGTTGTAGGTAATACTTTCCATATAAGTGCATTAAGTAGGAATGGGCCCTTCATACCCATGTAAGCCCTGGAGAGAAGTGAAAAACATATATACAAAAAATAAAAGAGAATACAAGTGCTCACCAAATTACCTCTAAGAGCAAACTTAGTCTCTATATTGATCCTGCACCTCTTATAGACTTACCTAACAACTGTATCATATCCTCTTGCTTAGACAATTACTTGGACACCTTATTTTCAAAAATACACATTTCCTTTGGGTAGCTAGTCTTTATAGCCTTCACTCTCTTACTTGATTGTCACTCATTTAAGATCTTAAATAACCAACTTACCTCAGATATTATCTATTATTTAATCTTATAAAAAAATATTTCATGAAGAAGAAAAAAATCTAAATTTGTAAAATTTCATAATTTCATGAATATCTCTTAGTCTTCCATGACATTTTATACATAAAATTGTCAAAGTTTTAAACTTATTCTACATACCTACCATGGATACTCAAAATATTCAATAATTCTATAAATTTCCTCGTGGACTCATATAATACATCCAAAAGTACATTATACTTCTAAACATGTTCTAGAAATTATAGAAGATATATTTAAAAAATATCCTAGATACCTTGACTTTGTGATAACGAATATTTACGGTGGCACTAACTCTTTCACTATTCAATTTTGTCCTTTCTTTTATTTATTTTTTTACAATACTATATTTTACCACATTAATATCTAATTGTCTGTTTAATATTATCAATATATTTGTATTATATTAATTTCTCCGCAATATTCTTCTTGAATGTGCTATCATACTATAATCATCCCTAATACACCATTGCATCATAAACTTCTCTGATTGTTCTCCAATGCAAATAAATCGATAAAGAAAATTGCTGACAATTCCTATCTCTTGGTTGATTCATCATTATGACAATATTGATGACATTAACTGGTTATTTTCCTTTATTGTTGTTTTTCATCCATAATGTCAAGCATTATTAGGATAATTTGTGTTATAGTGTCTTCTCTTCGTATTCATAACATGCTACTTCTGGCAAATTCCTCCTATAACTCTTTCACATCCACCATATGGATCCACATAGCTTTCACATAACCAATAACAAGATGGAAGGCAGAAGATAGGGATTCGGTTGAACTGAATTGTCTATGCAAGGCTGGAAAAGATTGTAAACTCTTCTGCCTTCGACCTTCAAGGAACTGTGTAAACTAAGGAATAGAGAGCTACGCTCTTTTCCCACATAGTGCTTAGAAAATATAATCCATTTAGTGAAGATAAATTGTTTTGAATTTTTTAAATGGTAAATGCAAGAGAAAAGAAAAAAAACACAACTCAGTCCGTCGATTGTTTTAGCTTTTTTGCCTACCAAACTTTGTCCAATTCTCCTTGTCTTCTTAAGATATCTTTGGTATATGCACGTATTTTATTAGGTCCTTGATAGGACCCTTTAGGTGATCGCTCATACTTCTCATTCAAACAATAAGTTTTTTATAACCATTAGCAGCACATGTATAAGTAGAACTTCCTTGAAATTAAAATTAGATTATTTGTTTCGAGGAGAGGATGTCTATTGCCTATCGACGAGGTCATATGCTTTTAAAACTAGAGTTAATTTTTTGCTATGACCCACAAGTTTTTCTTATGTCATATCTTAGATATACAATTTTTAAAATTTTTGCATACCCTTTATCTCTTTTATCTTTAGGATACACAGGACAAAAATTATATAGAGGTTTCAGGTGCCCAATTCAAATTGATGTAACTAGTTCTTTCCTTGTGAAAAGGATTCTCCTAAAGTTATACATGGCTTCAGAACAAAATATTGGATGAGATATTAGTTTTGGTTCCTTTGACCTGAATATTATAAGAAAGCATAATATGTTTAGCATAGTGGGTTAAGTGGATGCATTGTCTTAATCAACAATGGTGATTTTATGGCTTTGAAAAAGGTTAGTTTCCATCATTTTTTTAATGGGTTATATAGGATTAATATGGAAATAATACATATTACATCATGACCACATAGTGATATTACAAAAACTTGGAACCACATAGTGATATTACAACAACTTAAAAAGTATGCATGTGTCACTTGGCAAGATTCGAATATTAATATCATTCCTAAAATTCAAGGAATTTGATTGATTGAACTAATGTCATTTGATACTGATTTCCACTATTAATTAAAGATGAGAATTTATTAAAGTTTCACTTTCTCATTATTATAAAATATCCCAAGACTCTAATGTCAAAACACCTCTCACCTTCCTCTCACATTACAAAGTAAAAAATCATATGTTATGTCAATCTATTCCCTTGGTACTATTGCCTTGATATTTTTGAATCAAAATCATACTTTCTTTGCATTGAGGACCAAGCCCTTCTAGGTATAAATACACTTCATTATAACTACTTTGATGCTATCCATGAGATGAGGGTGGGACACTTTATAAAATAGTACAATTACCCAACCAAGCTACCATCAATGATTATTTTCAAGTCATTTTCCTATCTATAGGTACCTAGGTAGTCTTTCTTCATCCTTCTAAATCCTTTAGCAAGCTAGTTTCCTCTAATTGAAGTGCCTATTTGATTTATTTCATAAATTAATTTAGGAATATTTTATTATATTAAAATAATCCATTGCTTACTATAGATTTATTTACTTTTATTGCATTATATTTCATTTCTATAATATCTTTTTGTTGGCAGTTTTCTAATGATAAAATTAGGTTATTGCATTACATTATTTGTTTCCACTTCTAATATTATCTTTAAAATAAATATCTAGTGCATGTTAAATTTTATTGAAAATAACATCTACCTTGTTGGTACCACCATAGCCTAAGGTTACCCATTCACTTTCATCTTTTATCTATGTAGGTCTTAACTTGTGACGTTTAGGAACTCAATCTATGGATGGTAATGTATCCCTCATGCCAATAATTTTGAGAGTGAAATCTTTGTAACCATGACCTACCTGAAACTTTGGGTAAGCAATAGAACCATACTTTATGACTAAAAAATCTACTACACAAACAAGTTCCATGACAAAGATAGGTACATAAATGAATTCTCTTTTTGGATTTACTTTTTTTCTTTCCAAAGATATAATATTAAGGTTAGAAGAAAGATATATACATAAATTGTATCATTATATTGGCACAAATTCCATTGTCTACTAAGAAAATAGGAATAGATATACCTATTACATAAGACTTGAACTTGTGGAGCATACGAGTCAAAATTTGTATCAAACATGGTGACTTCAATCCTCTTCTTTTATTTAGCATTTATCACACATATAGCTCCCTCAAATTTTTATATGATAATACCAACTAACCACATGTAATATCGATACTGGTAGTCTATATTGACATATCTTCATGATTGAGTATGGTGATTAGCCTATTGAGACTAAAAATTTGTGAACACCTATCTGATGGGGACACAAAAAATCAATCAAATCTCATTCATTAAACTTCAAAGAAATTACAATACTAGCCCGCAGGCGTAGTTTCTTCCAGTCCTTCATCCCCCCTCTATCCAGATTCACCACCTGCTTCTATAGCAATGTCTGCATTTCTTTCGAGGTCCCGACCCTCTAGGCCATTAATGACCCACCTGGAAGAATACATCCTTCCTCTGCCTTCGTGACTGAATCTTCACATCCTTTTCCTCAACTGGCAACTGCCACCGGATTAGCCATGGAAACGCGCATTGATGAGCCGTCTAAACGTCTCTGACTTCGGGCGTAGCCTTCGAGTGGCCGCCATGCTCAGCAAGCTTACCGGGCAAGAAATCATGCATAAATGCGGCCTGGACCACCTCGGGAAACACCGTCTAGGAACGCGTGCCTTTTCGAATCGAGAACCAGTAGTATGTCATGATATCGTGACATGTCGCGATATCATGACATTTTTCTTCCTTGCTGCCTTCTTCTCCTTCGGGTCGCGATATCGCGACATGTCGCGATATCGTGACAATTTTTCTTCTCACTGTCTTCTTCTCCTTCGGGTCGCGATGTCGCGACATGTCGTGATATCATGACATTTTTCTTTCTCGTTGTCTTCTTCTCCTTCGGGTCGCGATGTCGTGACATGTCATGATATCATGATAGTTTTCTTTCTCCTGTCTTCTTCTTCCGCATGATATCGTGACATCTTCCTTTTCTTCTCTCTCCTTTTTGGTCATGAAATCGTGACATGTCACGATATCGTGACATTCTTCCTTTCTGCTTCCTTCTCGCCTCTTTGGGTCACAAAATCGTGACATGTCATGATATCACGACATTTCCTTTCTGCTTCCTTTTCACCTCTTGGGGTCATGAAATCGTAACATGTCGCGATATCGTGACATTTCCTTCCTGCTTTCCCCTCTCCGTGACATGTCATAATCTGACATTTTCTTCCTATTTCTTCTTTCTTTCGATCATGATTTCATGTCACGAAATCGTGACATTTTCCTCTCTGGCCCTTCCTATCTTCTTTTGATCATGATTTCATGACATGTCATGAAATCATGACATTTTCTCTTCGGGTGCCCTCTCTCTCTTATTTCGGTCACAATTTCATGACATGTCACGAAATCATGACATTTTCTTCGGGGCACCTTCCCTCTTCTGCTTCGGTCGTGATTTCGTGACATGTCATGAAATCATGACATTTTTGCGTCGCACCTTCTCTCTCCTTCTTGAGTCACGAAAATGTGACACTTTTCTTTGTCGCGATATCGTGACATCAAAGCTAACACTTTGAATTTTTTTTTTGTTGATGCAAGATTGCTTTGCTACCATCGGATGCTCCTGCATCAGACACCCGGGGTGGATTGAGAAGTGTCCTTCACTTCTGTACTATTGGAGGAAGACCCAGGCGGTCGACCTCTACTTTTGACAACCAAGTTGCATCTTCGATAGGCCTGCCCTTCCACTTGACCAGATATTCAGAATACTGCCTGTTCCTGGTACTTCTACCTGCTCGAGTGTCTAGTATTTCCTCGATCTCGTCTGTTGCTGGAGTAGATGTTGGAATACCCCACAAATCTGTTCTTGGTGTCTCACTACTACCTCCTTCATGGTATTCTACCAAGTCTAAAATATTAAAAATAGGTGATATATTCAGCTCGCTTGGTAGTTCCACTTCATAGGCATTTCTCGAATCTCTTTTACCTATGATCCTGCATGGTCCAAACCTCTTCATCTTCAGCTTGTTGTAGGTTTTTCTAGGAAACCTTTCCTTTCTCAAGTGAACCATGACCTCATCGCCCACTTGGAACTCCTTGAAACGCCGCTTCTGATCGACTTTGGCTTTGTACTGAGTATTCATCTTACTGATATGTTGTTTTACCTCTTCATGTAAACTCTTTATGTGCTCTGCAAAATCTTCAGCCTCAGCACTACTCTTTTCTCCTTTACCCATCGTTCTCAACTCAGAAGCATTCCTTGGGTTGTTCCCATACACAATCTGGAATGGGGATTTACCAGTACTTCTATTGATGGAATTGTTGTAAGCAAATTATGCCTGTGGAAAAATCAAATCCCATCCTTTGGGCTTATCTCCTACCAGGCATCTTAGAAGATTACCCAAACTTCTGTTCACCACCTCTATTTGTCCATCAGTCTGTGGATGGTATGCAGAACTGAACTTCAAATCCATTTTCAGCTGCTTCCACAAAGTCCTCCAGAAATAACCCACAAATTTGGTATCTCTGTCAGATACTATACTCTTGGGTAGACCATGAAGGCGTACCACCTCCTTGAAAAACAAGCCTGCAACATGAACTGCATCACTCATTTTCTGACATGGAATAAAATGAGCCATCTTCGAAAACCTGTCAACCACAACAAAAATGGAGTCACTCCCTCGTTGTGTCCTTGGTAGGCCAAGAACAAAATCCATACTGATGTCCTCCCATGGTCTCTCTGGTATAGGTAATGGCTGATACAATCCTGTATTCTGTCTCACTCCCTTAGCCATCTGACATACTCTACAACCCTGCACAAATTTAGTCACATCTTGTTGCAACTGTGGCCAATGGTAGTTTTCACTAACAAGGGCAATGGTCTTATCTCGACCAAAATGTCCAGCTAGTCCCCCACTATGCTTCTCCTTTATCATATTCTCCCTCATTGAACTCCGTGGAATGCATAATTGACCTCCTCTAAACAACATTCCATCTTGGATCAGAAAATCCAACCACTTGGTCCTGTCCAAAGTAACAGGTGCCAAGCAAGCCTTCCAGGCTTCTACAAAATCAGGATCTTCAGGGTACAAACCCTTTAGTTCATCAAATCCTACCACTTCCACCTTCATTTCTGTCAACAAACACTGCCTTCTACTTAAGGCATCTGCAACTCTGTTTGACCTTTCGCTCCTGTGCTTCAACACAAAGGTATAACTCTGTAGAAACTCAACCCACTTTAGGTGCCTCTGATTTAGCTTCCCTTGGCTATTAATATACTCTAAGGCCTGATGATCAGTATATAGAACAAACTCTTTTGGCAACAAGTAGTGTCGCCACTTCTTTAGAGCCTGAACTATAGCATAAAACTCTTGATCATAAACTGAATACTTCTTTCTAGCATCATTGAGTTTCTCACTAAAGTAAGCAACAGGTTTACCTTCTTGACTCAAAACAGCTCCTATGGCACTACCACTAGCATCACAATCTACCTGAAATACCTTATTAAAATCTGGAAGTGCCAAAATAGGTTGCTCTGTAACCTTCTTCTTCAACATATCAAAGCTCTTATCTGCTCCTAAGGTCCACTTAAATTCTTTCTTATCCCCTCTCATTGTTTCTGTAAGGGGTGCACAAATACTGCTGAAATTCCTAATGAATTTCCTGTAAAAACTTGCTAGACCATGAAATGATCTTACCTCAGTCGTGCTTCTCGGGGTAGGCCATTCAATGATGGCTCTCACTTTTTTTGGGTCCATTTTTAGACCTTCGGCTGAGATGACAAATCCCAGGTACACTAACTCCTTCTTCACGAAATTACATTTCTTCAGATTAATTAACAACTGCTCCTCCCGTAGCTTCTCAAAAACCCTTCTGATATGCATCAGATGCTCTTCCAAGGTTCTGCTAAATATTAAAATATCATCCAAATAGACAATGACAAATTTGCCTAAAAATTCTTTCAATACCTCATTCATCAGTCGCATGAATGTGCTTGGTGCATTGGTTAGCCCAAATGGCATGACCAACCATTCATACAAACCTTCTCTGGTCTTGAAGGTTGTCTTCCACTCATCTCCTTCTCTGACATGAATCTGATGATAACCACTCTTCAGATCAATCTTGGTGAAGTACTTGGCTCCACTCAAATAGTCCATAATGTCATCCATCCTTGGCAATGGAAATCTGTACTTTATGGTGATCTTGTTAATGGCTCGAGAGTCGGTACACATTCTCCACTCTCCATATTTCTTTGGTGCTAGTACTGCAGGTACTGCACATGGACTCAAGCTCTCCCGAATCAGTCCCTTCTCCAACAACTCTTGGACTTGCCTGTTCAGCTCTTCAGTTTCTGTAGGAGTCATTCTATGTGCTGCCTTGTTGGGTAAACTAGATCCTGGTACCAAATCTATATGGTGACTGATCTTCCTCACTAGTGGTAAACCCTCAGGCACATTATCAGATATAATGTCTAGAAATTCTTCTAATAGTCCTAAGACTTCTACAGGGGTATCCTTGCATTCTTCCTTCCTAACTCTAGGAACTAATGCATAGCACATATGCTCATGCTTTAAACTATCCAAAAATCTTCCTCCTTCAACTAAACAGATTCTAGCGCTACTGCATACCTTTTCTTTCACCTCCTTCAAGGGCTTCAGCTTATGGCGCACTCCATTCTTCGTCACTGAGTAGGTGTTTGCACGACCATCATGCACTGCACACCGATCAAACTGCCATGGCCTTCCCAACAACAAATGGCAAGCATCCATAGGCAGGATGTCACACAGGACCTCATCACAGTAATTCCCAATATTGAATTTCACTGAGCATTGCTCACTGACCAAAGCCCTATGGTCCTTCTGTAACCACGCAATCCGATATGGATGCGGGTGTCTCCTCCTTTTTAACTATAACTTAGCAACCATTTCTTCTGAGACCAAGTTATCAGTACTACCATTATCTATAATAATGTTATAGACCTTACCCAAACTTCTGCACCTTGTGCGGAATAGGCTCCTCCTCTGGTCTGATCCTTTCTCCTCATTCAACAGGGTCCTCCTTGTGACCATAACTTCTCCTCTCTCTACCTCCTCAGAATGTTCTGATTCAGCACCTTCATCTGCTACAACAGCTCTAGCAGGACCCTCAGGTCTCTTATTCATCCTTTCTCGATGTTGTGGACACTCAAATGCTCGATGTCCTTCTTCGCCATAGTGGAAACAGGTTCCACGAAATCCTCCTCTTCCAAATCCACGTCCAGATCTACCTCTCCCTCTCGGATAACCATTGTTCTGATTACGGGGTTGGTAGGTGCTTCCTTCCTTCTGCTCTTGGGTATTACTGGTCTCACCAGCCTTCTTCTGATCCTTATAATTTTCTCCACTGGTCCTTCCACCAGTTCTTCCACCATGACCTCTTCCTCTTTGCTTGCTCTCAAACCTTCTATTCAGCTTCTCTTCAACCCTCAGGGCAAACTGGTAAGCATCCTCTATGGTGGTCATTCTGACTAGACTTAACTCCTCTTGAATACTTGCTCGTAACCCATTAATATAATGGGCTACCTTCTCCTTGTTGGCCTCTGAATGGCCTATTCTGATTACAATTTTATAAAACTCCTCTGTGTATTCTTTAACAGACTTGCTTGATTGCTTCAAACCTTGCATTTTCTTTAGCAGATCCATCTCATAGTCACCTGGGATGAACTGCCTCTTCAACTTCTCTACCATTCTATCCCATCTGGTTATTCTCTCCTTTCCTCTTCTATTTCTTTCCAGTTGTACTCCCTTCCACCATATGCTGGCATGACCCTTCAGCTTGGTCTTAGCAAACTTGACCCTATCAGGATCTTCAACCTCTTCATACTCAAAGTATTCTTCCAAATCATTGATCCAGTCGATCAACTCCTCTAGATCAAGATTTCCAGAATACGTAGAAACCTCCATCTTCGATCTCTTTCCAATCTGAGAGATGGCTCTGTATAACCTGGCTTGTGTAGGATCTACAACCTCTTCTTCTTCCTCAAACTGGTCCTCTTCTTCCACTTCATCTTCACTTCCTTCTTCTCCTCTGGGTTCAAGCCCTCTGCATAGCTCCTCTTGCAGGGCCTGAACTTGCCTCTGCAAAGCTCTGAAATCTTCTTTTGGCACCATATTTCTTCCACCACCATGGTTTCTTCGTGGAGGCATTCTGCTTCACTCTCTTCTCACAACCCTTCCACAGATCCTGGTGCAAGCTGCCTCACTTTCGATGATCTGCTCACACACTCAAGAACTCCCGCTCTGATACCACTTGATGGGGACACAGGAAATCAATCAAATCTCATTCATTAAACTTCAAAGAAATTACAATACTAGCCCATAGGCGTAGTTTCTTCCAGTCCTTCATCCCCCCTTCTATCCAGATTCACCACCTGCTTCTATAGCAATGTCTACGTTTCTTTCGAGGTCCCGACCCTCTAGGCCATTAATGACCCACCTAGAAGAATACATCCTTCCTCTGCCTTCATGACTGAATCTTCACATCCTTTTCCTCAACTGGCAACTACCACCGGATTAGCCATGAAAACATGCATTGATGAGCCGTCTAAATGTCTCTGACTTCTGGGCGTAGCCTTCGAGTGGCCGCCATGCTCAACAAGCTTATCGGGCAAGAAATCATGCATAAATGTGGCCTGGACCGCCTCGAGAAACACCATCTAGGAACGCATGCCTTTTCGAATCGAGAACCAATAGTATGTCACGATATCATGACATGTCATGATATCGTGACATTTTTCTTCCTTGCTGCCTTCTTCTCCTTCGGGTCGTGATATCGCGCATGTCATGATATCGCAATAGTTTTCTTTCTCATTGTCTTCTTCTCCTTCGGGTCACGATGTCGCGACATGTCACGATATCATGACAGTTTTCTTTCTCACTGTCTTCTCCTCTTCGGGTCACGATGTCGCGATATCATGACATTTTTCTTTCTCGCTATCTTCTTCTTCTTTGGGTCACGATATCACGACATGTCGCGATATCATGACATTTTCTTTCTCGCTCTTCCTCCTCTTCGAGTCACGATATCGTGACATGTCACGATATCACGACATCTTCCTTTCTGGATCTTCTCTCTCCTTTTTGGTCATGAAATCGTGACATGTCGCGATATCGTGACATTCTTCCTTTCTACTTCCTTCTCGCCTCTTTGGGTCGTGAAATCATGACATGTCGCGATATTGCAACATTCTTCCTTTCTACTTCCTTCTCGCCTCTTGGGTCTGCAAAATCGTGACATGTCGCGATATCATGACAATTTTCTTCCTGCTCCTTCGGTCGCGATTTCGTGACATGTCGCGAAATCGTGACATTTTCCTCTCTGGCCCTTCCTGTCTTCTTTCGGTCGTGATTTCGTGACATGTCGTGATTTCATGACATTTTTCTTCGGATGCCCTCTCTCTCTTGTTTCGATCGCGATTTCGTGACATGTCACGAAATCGTGACATTTTCTTCGGGGCACCTTCCCTCTCCTGCTTCGGTCGCGATTTCGTGACATGTCACGAAATCGTGACATTTCGTACCTGCACCTTCTCTCTCCTTCCTGAGTCACGAAAACGTGACATGTCGCGATATCGCGACACCTTTCTATGTCGCGATATCGCGACATCAAAGCAAACACTTGATTTTTTTTTTTTGTTGATGCAAGATTGCTCTGTTGCCACCGGATGCTCCTGCATCACTCCCCTTCTTCTTCTTTAATATTTGGGATTTTATCTTTTCTTTTTAATGTCTTTCTCTTAATGGGGATTACTATCATGATATTGCTTCATTTACATAATGTTGACTTCATATTTATTATGTCAAACAAGATTGATAACATTTACGAGAACTTTACCTTTCTCATTACTATTTGTCCATGGTATAAACACCATATTAGAAATATTTTTCTTGTAATTCCCTTTTCCATTGCATTCATAGTAGACTACTTCAAAAACATTATTCTTCAAACTTTTATCTCTATATTGTAAACATTGAGTTTCTATCCATCTTCTTAATTAGATATTCAACCCTTGTAATAGAAGAAAAAGGTGGGTGCATAAAATCAACAAGGGATATTACACAAAAGAATAACCATGGATAAAACTAAAGCTACTAGAGGCAAAAGGTATAGTTACCATACAATGCCATCACAGAACATGTATTGATCCTTAACACAAACAAAATATTTTCGTAAGGTGTCCTCATGATATGATATTTTACTTCAATGTATAGACCTTGTAGGGTGATGGGATGCTACCATATAACACTTATATATAAATAAAATATATAAAATGACATGAATAAAAGTAAATAATGATAAAATATAACTCTGCAACACTTACACAATAAGAACTTAATTATTTTTATTATATACACAAAGTAAAAGGGTATACAAGTACTTATCAAATTACCTCTAAAAGCAGACTCAGTCCCTATATTGATCCTCCATCTCTTATGGACTCACCTAACAACTGTATCATATCTTCTTACTTAGACAAAGATACACCTTTCCTTTGGCTAGCTAGGATTAATAGCCTTCACTCTCTTACTTGACTATCAGTCATTTAAGATCTTAAATAACCAACTTACCTCCGATGAGGGGAGTCTCCATTATTTATAGGGTTATAAAAGGAGGGAAAAATCTTAATTTATAAAATTTCATAGTAGCGTAAATATTTCTCTTAAAAGTCTTATATGACATTTTATACATAAAATCATCAAAGTATTAAATGGTTCTACGTACCTACCATGGATACTCAAAATATAAATGATTCTATAAATTTTCTCGTGGACTTATATAATACTTCCAAAATACATTAGACTTTTAAACATATTCTAGAACTTATACAAGATATACTCAACTATTTAAAAAATATCCTAGATACCTTGACTTTGTGATAACAAATATTTACGTTGGCACTAGCTCTTTTACTATTAAGTTTTGTCAGTTTGTTTTACTTTTTATCATTACCTGTACTTATCAATATATATTTGTATTATAGTCATTTCCTAAAACAGTATTTCATTTTGGTTCTGATCAATTCTCCACGATCTTCTCGAACGAGCTATCATGCTATAATCAAACCCAATACACCATTGCATCATAAGCTTCTCTAACTGTTATCCAATGTTATATTGTTGTCTGCAAATAAATCGATAAAAAAAAAAATGCTGACAATTCCTATTTCTTGCTTGCTTCATCATAGTGACAATATTGATGACATTAACTGGTTATTTTCCTTCACTGTTGTTTTTCATCCCTAATGTCAAGCATTATTAGGACAATTTGTTTTATAGTGTCTTCTCTTTGTATTCATGAAAACTATTTCTGGCAAATTCCTCCTATAACTCTTTCACATCCACCATATGGATCCTCAATGTCGTCTGAATCATAGCTTTCACAATACCAATGACAAGATGGAAGGCAAAAGATAGGGATTCGGTTGAACTGAATTCTCTATGCAAGGCTGGAAAAGACTGTAAACTCTTCCGCCTTCGACCTTCAAGGAACTGTGTAAACCAAGGAAGAGAGAGCTACGTTCTTTTCCCACATAGTGCTTAGAAAATCTAATGCATTTAGTGAAGATAAATTGCTTTTAATTTTTTAAATATTAAATACAAGAAAAATTATTAAAGTGGAAAAAAATATCAATATAAAATATATTACTGAAAATACATAACTCAGTCCGTGATTGTTTCAGCTTTTTCGCCTACCAAACTTTGTCCAAGTCTCCTTGTCTTCTTTAAGATAGCGTTGGTATATGCACGTATTTTGTTAGGCCCTTGATAGGACCCTTTAGGTGATCGCTCCTACTTCTCATTCAAACAAAGGAAGACTTATAAGTTTTTTAATAACCATTAGCACATGTATAAGTAGAACTTCCTTGAAATTAAAATTAGATTAATTGTTTCAAGGAGAGGATGTCTTTTACCTATCGACGAGGTTTTAAAACTAGAGTTAATTTTTTGCCATGCCTCACGAGTTTTTCTTACATTATATCTTAGATATACAATTTTTAAAAAAATTTCATACCCTTTATCTCTTTTATCTTCAGGATACACATTTATACAATGAGGCTTTACCACTTTGGAGCACAACAATTATATAGAGGTTTCAGGTGCCCAATTCAAATTGATGTAACCAGTTCTTTCCTTGTGAAAATGATTCTCCTAAAGTTATACATGGCTTCAGAGCAAAAGATTGGATGAGATATTAGTTTTGGTTCCTTTGACCTGAATATTACATGACACCCTTCCTCTGTAAGGGATTTCAAACTTCAGAGACAGAAAAAGGGGGTATTGAGTTAAGAAAAAGATGTCTGACAAACGATTGAACAATTTTATTGAATGTCCAAGCAAAGATTGAAAATGAATTTTGTTAATACTAATATTAACATGCCTTTATTTTTTTTTTTCTAGATACAAATATATCACTCAAAATATGTGTGCAGTAAACCTTTTAATGGAAAGAAGTTGTATATATCCCGCTTAACTAAGCGTCACTTGAAAAAAAAACTAAACACAACCACGTTATTCAAAAGAATCGGGTCCAACTACTCTCTACATCAAAACCAACTACTCTCTGAACGAAAGGAGGCAGCTGACTAAATATTCCTACAACAACTCTCCAACAACTCTAGAAAAGACATACACCCATATTACATCAAGATTTTCACCACCCAACGCAGACGACAACCACTCCTGCCAAAACACTGACAATCCCAGATATCTCAAAACGCGCTCCCCCATTAACCGCCGGATTCTTGGTACCATCACCTGCTGGAGAAATCCCTCCTACCGAACTCGTTGGAGGAACACCCGACGGCTGCGTTTCCGCCGAGGGAGGCGATGCACTTGGTGTTGAAGTTGAAGTTGACGGCGCAGGGGTAGGAACGCTTACCGTTGTTGGCGGCGCGCCACTTCCCGCACCTCCTGCAAACCCAAACAAAAAAAATAATCAATTACTTATATACATAAACACACGACCCACTATTTCATTTTTTGTTTCAGATTTTATAAAACCCATATAGAAGAGGCGTTCATACCTCCAGAAGAAGAGGGAGCCGGAGCCGGGGCAGGGCTACCTACAGCTGCTTGACAAACACCACAAATAAAACAATCACAACTTCTTGCATCAAACTTCAATAATTTCAATGCTAATTTAGAGCGAATAACAAAAAATATATATATATATATATTTTTGATACTGTTTAGCCTATTTCTAATAATTACCTTTGCATTGGGAGAGCGGTGGACTGGTGACGTTGCAGGCGCCAGGAAGAGAGAGAGCCTGAGTTTGATTGATGGGAATGCCCAACGGATTGGTACCAGACAAGAGCTGACAGAGACACACGGCACTGGTCTTTACTACAGAAGATAGGGCACTGCAGCATCGCTGCGGCGGAGGAGAGGTTGTGACATTACTAGTCACATAGCTCAGACAGGGCGACAAACTCGTTACGGCACCCGTACAGCCCGAAGAGGAGGGCGGTGACTGAGCCACAGCACCCGCTATTACCGTCACCACAGTCACCAGATACACTAAAGCCCGCGTACTTTCTGTTGCTTTTGCCATTTCCAAAATAATAGCTTGAAGTTTAGAGAAAGAGGCACTGTGAAGCGGAGAATAATAGCTTAGAGTATTGAGAATGAGGCACTGTATAATGGAGTGGAGTGATGAGATTGGCAGGCTATTGTGTGAGTGTTTTATAGGGGGGAGGAGGGAGGAAAGGATTCCCTATTTTGAGGTTCGAAGAAGACAAGTGTCGTTGGTTCACGGAAGCGCCAGTGGGGAACGTGTGCTTAGTTGACCTAATTTCCTACTTTCCACTGGTTTTAAACTTTAAAATCGATATCTGGGGCCAGGTCCGCTGTGCGTTTGGTGTATAACGAACAACTATTTGTAATCTCTCTGTTTTCACAGGAAACGTGTTGAGAAGAAATCAGATGCGCGTTTGTCTTATCTACCTACTACTAAGATGAGTTGTTTCCTAGATAAAATGTTTTTTTTTTTTTAATTATGTAGCAAAATCCCTTTTACCCAATTTGTTTTTCTCAAGATTTTAGGGGTTCTACACTGTTAAAATCATCCAAAAGTCATGTCCAGCACGATCACATTAGCATAATCAACTGGATTTTGAGTACCCAATCTGGGTTTGGTAGGTTTGAAATTCGAACAAATCACCCAGAAGTCATGTCCAGCACGATCACATTAGCATGATCAACTGGATTTTGAGTACCCAATCTGGGTTTGGCAGGTTTAAAATTCGAACCAGGGAGCTCCCTTGAAGGATCATCTTACACTCTCCAACTCACCTAGGGCACTTAGGTTATTGCATTAAAAAAAATTGTTGAAAGTAGGTAAAGTAAAAAAGATTGTATAACTGGAGCTATATATTTTTAGGTGTAACAAGATCTCTTAACAATCTAGATGAGAATTCAACTATATTACTAAAATGTTCCAACAAAAATTTAAAAAATACTCCAGTAGAGGAGTTGGAGAGCAAGTGGGTAAATATTTCCCCTCACATGTTGCGGATATGTTGTATCTAAAAGGTTCCTCATAAAAAAAAAATTAAATTCAAAAAGAATTTAAATTTCGGTATAATTTGAACCCATTTAGGTATAATTTGAATTAAAAGAATTTAAAATTTTAATTATTAAATGTAAAAAAAATTCTTAGTTTTAATTTGTGTATCTTTTCCATATCAATAAAAAATCTTTATAAAATAATAATTTTTAAATAATAAGTAATAATAATAATAAAACTGAATAGAAATTTAAGAATCTTTGCAGGGTAAGAAGACCGAGATGGCTAGAAAATGCGGTAGATGGTTTTCTGGTTTGGTTCCTACGGTCTGATGAGTTGATTTCCTTCCGATTTCTTCCAGGTGAGTAGGTGGAGACATTAACCCCTTCCAGTTCTATCAGGAGACCTCAATGGCTTACATAAACATTGAGGGATGCTCAGGAGTATGTTGAGGCTCCTAGCAGCATGATTAGGGAGAGCAGACCTCCAAGGAAGTTTTCAAGCTACATGACATTGATGAGTAACATCATAAATTCAAAGCCTTCCAGTTTTAAGGAGGCAACAGACCAGGAGGTTTTGTGGGATGCCATGGTGGAGGAGTACACCTCCATCATGAAGAATGATGTTCGGGACATAGTGCCAAGATTGGAGGGGAAGTCAGTTGTGAGTTCCAAGTGGCTCTACAAAATTAAGCATGTTGTAGATGGCAGCATCGAGAAGTTCAAGGCAAGGTTTGTGGCGAGAGGGTTCTCCCAAAAAGAGGGAGTGGACTATGAGCAATTATGTCTTTAGCTTCATCTTTAGCTTTAGCTTCTTCCAGGGTTTTCAGTATTTAGCTTGGCAATTTTGTGTGATGCAGGTTTCTTGGTTTTTGGGTCCGTAGTTTCTGAGAATGGTTTTGGTCGAGTTGTTGTAAAATTTTGTGAGATTCCTTTCAAAACCCTCTTGTTTGCACCTCCTTTCTAGTTTAAAGTTGGCTACTCTTCCTTCAATTAATTTGCTTCTAGAAAGCTTTTTGATATGTTTGTGTAAAAAATTTGGGTACCTTTCAAAACCCTTTTTATCAATCGATAAAAAAAAATAATAAAAAATATAAAAGTACTCTTAAAAATCTAATATAAAATATTTAAAATAATAAAAACTATTTAATTTTTTAATATTTATTTTTACTGAATTTTAAGTTGATGTTATATTAATATAGCTTTCATATTTTATGTTTAATATTTTTTTTAAATATATAATTTACTTTCACATATGTGTTTTACTATAGTTTTTTTATGAGAAATATTTTTTATACACATTTGTCATGAGGATTGAACCCGGGTCACATCACGAATAATGTGAGTGATGTCCTTACATTATAATATACATTTAATATATGAAAATATTATTTTAAAACGATGGTAATAATGGTTAAGAGAAAATTATTTTCAATGTAATTGAAATTATTCCTAAAAGAAAAATATTAAAACATAAATATTGAAGTTATAAGTAGTCAAATGTCCTAAAGGTTAAAAATGGAGGTTATGTTTTATTTGAGTGTAGTGAAATAAATTATATGTATGTTTTACATTTACATGTCTAATGTTATATTATAACTTTTTTTGTTTTTGAAAATTAGTTATACATAAAATTGGGGTTTGTAGTATATTATAATTTTATATATAATTGTTTATATATATTTGTAATTTGATGATTTTGAGAGACCAACATTTGGGATATGATTTAATCAAGTATTTAAGATTATGAGGTGTATATATGGATTATATAATCTGGCTATATTGGATTGTTCAACAAAATTTGGGTATTATGCTTGAGAACATTGAGGCATTTAAGATAATGTCTAGGCATAATTTTTTTTGATCTCTTTGATATTTATAGGAATTTAGGATTTGGAAATGTTTATTTATATATTCTTTGGCTCCTCAAATTGTAAAGTATTAGAATTTTATCATAGTTTCTAAATCTAGTCTTGTTGAATATGTAAATGTTTTGTAAAATTTAAGATTATGCTAGATAAAGAATTACTTGAGAAACACCAACGGATGAGAGAATAATTGGTTAAATACATTAATGAATTTTAGGTGCAAACACAATTCACAACCTCTGAAGCATGAAAATGGTCTAAGGAAAGGAATGTTTACTTGCTTTGTGAGACTCTAGGGTGTGACAATGGATTGGGGATAGGACACATAACTTGAGATTTGTTGGATTCTTTGAATAATGGATTATTGCTATCAATTCTCTTGATTCATTTGTAATATTTTTAATAATTCTATGTGGAAAAGTAATTGAAATTACATAGAACCCTAAAAAGTCATACAAATCCAAGTACTTGGGACCTAGATAAAAGCATAGGAAAAAAAACAAGCAATAGTCTATCCTAGGGGAAAAATTAGTAAAGGTATATGTAATAATCTATATCTACAAGTTTCCTTTTGAATATTTGTTTCCTTGTAATAGTGGTATAGTAAATTACCATTTTTCCCATGTGTTATTATTATTCCAAGGAAGTAGATTTTAGAAGTAGAATTTATAAAGTCTTCTTCATACTTTTACCTTATTGTTTAAGCTTTAATTAGTAGGGACTTGTCATATTATTCATCTTGTGGTATTTTAAGTGTATTATTTCATAATATGAAGGATGTTTATTTCTTTGTGGTATCAATATTCTACATAAAATGTATTAACATTAAAAAATTTAAATCTACTCAGAAAGACATGGCTTAATAGTGCACATCTTACTTCATATTTTAAGTACTACCCATATGATACTAAGGTTAATATTATGCATATATTATAGGTTCTCTGTGTGTATAATTCAATTGATACATATAATATAATAATTAATTAGATTTATTATGTAAATATTAACCAAATGAATGCGTAATCTAATTTTTAGGAAGTTTGCTTTTAGTGTTTATTATAAATTAATCCATAAAGTTTTCACCAAAAAACATTTTTTTGTGTATCCTTTTGTTAAATAATCAACCTGATTGATATAAGTATTTCTCATTCAAATACAATTATTCTTTATTACAAAGGTTTTACCTTGTAAGTTATGATGATTATACTCCTCATAATTTTATTTTATTTGGTGAAATAGAGAATTCTATGTATAGTGTTCTAGGAAAGTGATGGAGTGCATGGTATGCATTGAATTGTTGGCTCCTAATCCAAATTTATTCTACTACGTAGAAAATATTTTATGAAGAAAAACATCAAAAATAAAATAAACTATGATAGACTCTAGCTTATATAGCCATGTGCATTACAAGAACCAATTAGAAAACTTAAATAATTTTGTCGTAAACATTTATAAGAAGACAATTATGAAGAACTAGTTATGATATAATTTACACACCCCCTTACATAGCAAGGAAGAGTTATTTAAGGGATTAATTTACCAATTGTTGAATAAGTTCTATTAACAAAGTGATTAGATCTAGAATTGGTACAAGTATTATGCTACATACTAACGTTATTGCAATAGAATTTAATATCACATATGATATAGAAAATAACATCATAATAGTTATTGGCACTAGGTATTGTATTTGAAGTAGATAAAAATACTAGGTTAAGCTACTAAGTCAAAGACCAAGTGGGCACTAAGGTATAAATACTTATTTTTCTATAGTATATGTTATTTCTGAGTTACCATTTTAATGAGGAAAAGGGAAACCCCTACTCTAATTAGATTAGTAATCCTCGTTAAACAATTATAACACCAATCTTAACTTCAAATTAGGCAATCAATATATACCATTTTATTTGAGTAGCAAATTTTTTGTAATCCTAAATAAACTATGATTTCCTTGGCAAGTGCATTTGATGATGAAGTTAATGAATTTGTAAGTAGAAAAATAATTAGGATGATATCAAAAATTAGGTTATTAAAATAAAAGGAAACCAACAAAGGAAACCAACTATAGAAGTGGTTAATTATAACATACACTATGTTCCACCTATATCACTAATCTAATAAGTGCAATGCCTAAGTATAATCATTTGCTTGCCTTTCCATTAAAATTTATTTATAGATAAATCTTTGTGCTTTAGGATAAAATTCACCCCTATTGAGATACATAAATTCAAAGAGTTGTTTCATGAGTTTGATCACATCATAGCTTGTAACTATGATGACCTCAAGGTATATGCTAAAAGCATCATCAAATGTATTATCAAATTGATACCTAAAGTGAGGCCATCTTGGTAGAAGTAGATACTAGTCAACTTAAACATTGAGATAATTATAAGAAAGGAATTAATCAAATTTCTCTAGTAAAAGGTAATATATCCCATCAAATAGTTAAATTGGGTAACTAATTTGGTTATGGTAAAAGAATAAGAAGAATGAGGACAACCATTTATGCATAGATTTTAAGAACCTAAACTAAGCCTTGGTAAATTAGAACTATCCAATTACGTTCTATATTTTACAAATAATAGTTGGTTAGATATGTTTTCCTTGATGAATTTTCAAGGTACAATTGATTTTGGGTTTAGGACAAAAGCTAACACAAGAAAACCTTTGTAACAAATTGGAAAATATTTCCTAATAGTGGATCCTATTCAAGTTGTCAAATGCAAGAGACATTCTAATAAAGGGCATCACACATCATATTCAAGGGGCTAATTAATTATATTAGCTTGATTTATCTCGATAACATCACAAAACTCTTTAAGATTTAAAAATAATAATTTGCATCATCTTCAAATGTTATTTGTGAGATTCAAAGAGATAAAATTATCCCTCCATCTAAAGGAGACTATTATTCATGCATAAGAAGGCACATTGCTATGGCATATGGTTTCAAAAAAGATACGGATCTAGTAAAATATATTATGTAAATTAGTTTTCCATCATTGAAGAAAGAATTTAAATATGTATTTAGTCAAATTAACTTTATCTAAATTTTCATCATAAATTTCACTCAAGCTATCAATCATATCATCCAAATTATGAATACAAAGGAAGGCAAACAATTATTTCAATATATCAAGGAGGCTATTGCATATGCACTTGTCCTACTAAATATGGAATCGAAAGAGAACTCATTATCTATGTATTTGGGATTGATATGATTATTTTATTGACTTGGTAATAGTAGCATTTACTATCCAATCCCTATATTATTAACAATACAAGTACAAATTTGTTGAGAAGTAGGTATATACCATGATGAAAGCACTAAAAAAAAAATTCACTACTTGTCATAGAGCATGTAAATCATCTATGTTGTCCATATAGACATAAAATAATTTATATCATATGAATAACTTATCATGAAGAGAGTAGAGTGGATATAAAATATCTAATAGTTAGACATAGAGATCAAGATTACCAAGATAAATAATGTAGATCCTTGTGATACAACCTTGCAAAATCATATGCAAAAACATATCTATAATTTTTGGAATAAAAAATATGGAAATATGAGGATCAATTGTACGAATCGCAATACATGGTATGTATAGAAATTATAATTTGGCATATGAAAAATAGGAAAAATACTAAGATTTTTGTCAGTGACATACATTTTAGAAGAATATTTAATGGTGTATTGTTGAGATGTGTGAAGGAATAAAATTTCTCAATTATAGTGTATGATTATCATCATGGAGTAGCAAGACACCATTATTTTGTTGATAGCATAGCTCATATAATATTGAAGTATATTCTTATCCTACTATATCTTTAGACCCTTTCCAATGAGTAAAGAAGTTTCAACCATGATAAATATACATAGGAAGAAGAAAATAACTAATTGCAACTTATCATTGTGGAACCAACATCAAGAACAAGACATCATTGGATCCTAACAACGATATGTTATTTGACTAAAGGAGTTGAACTCATGCTAGTTAAAATTATAACTCAAAATTTAATCATCTACTTCATTACAAGATCCAATGTATTTGTAGTGGCTTGAACAAATAATGGCCTAGGTGATATAGTTATGAGAATACAAGGTCATAACAAAAACATAATAAATACTATCCTCGTGGAAAATGATATAACCAATTCAAAAAATAAAAACATGATACAAAATATTCAAATTCACCATTCCAAGCATAGGAAAAATTAGCATAGTCAACTATGTAATGTCACAAATCCCTTAGTTAATATTGAACCAAAATAGCAATTTTTAATTCATCGTCATTAGAACTTATATATGACTCATCACTTGGTAAAGTATAGTCATTAATCATCTAAGATTTTAATAACATGTCAAGTAAAATATATCAATCAACACCATGTGTTGATCAATCATTCACTATATTTGTTGACCTAGATATAGTCCATCAAACTAACATGTCATATTAGTATTTAATCCTCTAATATAAGTCATAAATTATCCATTGACATCCAAATTAAGACTTCTCACCGATGATTCTAAAAGGACTAATGATAATGCTTCTAATTAAACTATAGTGGAAATATTTTTTAAACTTGAATTGATCATTCATGAGATAAAAATTTTCTCACTTATTTCAAGGTTTCTCCATATTAGGATAATAGTCCTTCTAGGCTCTTATCATCCCACTTTTACTATTAATACATCTATGAAGTATAGTCTTAAATTATTTTATTGAATTTTCATCTAACCCTTGCTTATTGTGAACCAACACAATGATTCAAGAAATAATTCATATCACCAAAGTTATTCTTGGATCCTTGATCTCTCTAATGTGATCATTTGATTAATATATTTATTTTGCATACATATGAAACCATTCTTTGATCACATCCATCTAGATTCACCTATCTTGTAAACATAGTCTAGTTTGTCAAGAAGACAAAAACTAGCCACTCATCATAAGAATCCCTCTTAGTATCAAGTAGAGATCCACAAAATCACATTAAACATGGTTTTAGTTCAAATAAATATTTTTTAATACCTTTCAATAGGATATTTCAACCACTCATCTCATGTTCAAGCGTAAGCTAAAAAACATTTACACATTAAGCATAGGTGTTTAATTCACTTATGTATTAGTAAAATCAAATATTAAATTTTAGATGTCATAATCAAGTATAAGTTTTGAATATGCAAGCTAAGGTGTACTAATATCTGTTGGTCAAATATCTACCATACAAACATGCATTTGTGCACCCTAGAAATGGCTAACATTGAAATGCCAGAGGAAAGAAATGTCCTTCATGTTAAGCTCTAGAGAGGGCTGACTCCTTTACTAATCCTACACTGGTTAAAGTCTAGAGTTGTAGGAAAGAAATTAGAAACAACGTAAAGGAATGGGAAATAGGACCATATGTCAAGGATATAGGATAGGGGATAGACCAATAGCAGGAATTCCAACCAAGTGTTATAGCAATATAAAATATAAAGGAGACAAGAGAATTCCCTTACAGTTCCTCGAAGACCACTTCTAGAATTGCATTCTAGTATTCACACTTACACCAGCAATACCCAAATTCAAGTGCAAAATTTGAACTTAACAGTAGATAACAAACATGAATATGAAATATAAATACTAGAACAAAAAGAAATCATACATAGAAAACTTCTTGCAAAATTAGAAGCTATAACTTCTTCTATTTACGCAGAGAACTTGAAAAGTGTTTCTGTAGAATGTCTATCCTCATTTTATAATAGAAATTGAGTAGTATTTATAGAGAAATTTTTTCTCTATAATTTAATGCACATATGATAAAATGTTCATGGATCAAGAACCTCTATGAATAAATTTTACCATTAAGTCCCTAAGAATCTTCCTCCTGAGACAACGATCCAATTTCTAAGGGGAAATCTCCAGGAAATCAACATATTCAAGTGTCGGTGCACGGAAAATTGTAAACCTGGTCATTGACTTGAAACCTCCATTGTTCCTCAAAAATTTGCCTTCATTTAGAATGTTTTGGAACTCAAAAAGATCTCCCTAAACATTTAATGTTGCAAATCCTTTCATTTGAAAACCACAATTTTAGTTACTCCTCATCACAATCATTAAATTTTCTTATTCACCTAACCCAAATGCCTTTGACCAGTCTCCATTGTTGCTTAAACTTTGAGTTCACTCGAAATAGAGCTATGACCGAAATCACTCTCTATAATTCTTATTATTTATTATTATTCACACTGCAATGCCCATGCAATTGCACTCAATGGATAGCCACTTGAATTTGCATTCAAATTCTAACCATGGAAACAAACAACCGAGATAAAATACATATAAAATAATTCTCCTCGTTCAATGCTTCAAACATTTTCACCTTGCTTAGCCCCTAAAAAAAATGACTAATAACTTTGTATTTCTCCGAAAGTGGAAGCGCTTCACATAAGACATTCTCTTCCTTTTAAAATATACGTTCGCCCCCAAAATAAGTGAAAGGCGCTAGCACCCTCCACCTAGGGTGAACATAAATTTGACTTTTCAGCACCCCATCTCTTCTGATATCCACCCAAAAACAAAATAGCCTTTAACGCCTTTGTTGATTCGTTCTTTGGGTAGATTCACCCCAATGAAGGGCGGATGGGTTGTTTGCCCCTCTTCTAGGGTGACAATAATTTCAATTTTGCATTTTTATTTAGAGTGCACCGAAGTGGGACCCACGCCTAGGTGAACCTATCATTGACCTTTCAATGCTACCCCTTTAATGCCTAAAGCAAAAATAAAACTGCGATATTTTTGTGGGGCCGTTTTGATGTAGATTCACCCCAAAAAGGGGTGAATGAGACTTTTGCCCTTTACCTGGGGTGAACGTATCATTGAACTTTCAACGTCACCTTGGTGCTTGCTACTCTCCTGTAGCTTCACCCGAATATCTATTTCGATGAGCTTTCACCCCAAGGAGGGGCAAATGGGACTTTCGTCCCTCACATGGGGCGGAAATTATTTTTCGACCAAATCACTTCCTCTTCCATTCAAAATTTTACGTTCACCTCAAAGTGAGGTGAATGGGTCCCTCGTCCATTTCTTAGGCGAACATGATTTTAACCATTCCTTGGTATGCGCTTAGTGTTTGGGTGCCATTTTTGTAAATATTTTAAGTGATTTCAACTAAAATCACTAATCAATTCTCCAAACCATTTTCCTTACAACACCCATTATTTTCAAACTAAAATCACATGGAAAACAAAGGAAGAAATTAATACATAAAATACTACAACATATTATATCAACCAAAATCTAGAATTATAACATTGATATATTTTGTTGCTTTACAATAAAAAACCCTTCAACACAATTTGATCAAAATTTTAATGTGGCATAATGTAAAACTGCCAATATTTTTGGTGGCTCATGGGGTATCCGACTCGTATGGATGCAATTGATCCCATGCCTTTATTCATTAGGCACACTATTGAGTCTTCTTGTCGGTTTATTTGGGCACTCCTAATGTGGATGCCTTTTTTTGTGCTTGCTCTTCTAATGCCTTCTTAGCTACCTCTACCTTTGTATCTACTTATAGAACTTCTACTCGCTCCTACTCTATTGTTGCTTGTTCTACTTCTGCTCGCTCTACTTCTACTCGCTCCTCTTGCTATTTCAAAATTTTATAGGTAGCTTCATATACTGCAACTGCCTCATACCAAGCATATGTAGTGAATAGACAAGGAATACTTAGTGACTCATAGACATACCGCAGGTTCTAGATGTCCTCCATGCTAAGGCGCTTAGCTCGTTGAGCTAACTCAAACAATGACAACTCCATGTAGGTAAACTTCTTCATAAGTGGTAGCACTTGTTCCTCTGTGATGGGCTCCTCCCATTTATCAATATTTGAGGTATCTTCCACAAAATTCTTCTAGGATGCTTCCAATTGTTCCTTTGTGAAAGGTTCATTCCATTCATCAGTAAAAATTGGAAAGCCCATATCGATAAGAGCATAAAAATTAATCATAGAAATAGTATGCTCTTGCTCTATGGCATTAAGAATTTTCCTGCCCTCTCTCACCAGGTCCATTCTCTAAAAGTAACTATGCAATGTGACCTTGGTGGCAGACCAAGCGTGATCCATTTCACTTAGGGGGTGAATGTGCATGTTGGACTGAGCCAAAGCTTGGATTTTTATAGCCATCTCCATGTGGGGTTCCAAAATCTCCTCTGTAATTTCTATCAAATGTTGACCCAACTAAATCTTTATATGAGCTATCCAGAGATAATGCAAAACCTAAACTACCTTTGTTGCCAACTTTTCACAACTCTGGGTTGAGTGAAGGTGAGCCTCCTTATTCATTTTTGGAGAGAAGCCTACAACCTTTGTGGCTTTCTCTCTCAACTGGTTCTGTATGGATTTGAGTTGCACCTTCAGTGCCTACACCTACTACTCTAATGCACCCTTTTTATTTTGATCTACCATTGCTTGCTAATGTAAATGTTCATTCTCTGTTGTCATATTCTCCTGTTGCACTCGACTTGTTATGAAAGCATATTCGAGTTCAACAATTTTATTTTTAGCATCATAATATATTTACTTATAATACTCATCGTGTAGATAAACTGAACTCATATCAACCTGTATATTCTCCATTTTATTAGTAGGACCAATCTTGGTCAAGTCCTCTATCATAGTCTCACAAGCATAATTGCTTGATGTTATTTTTCCTTGCATCTTGAAGACCATGGGAGTAATCTTGGTTGTGTGAACCTCCATGGCAACTAGATCAAAAGCGACTTTCTTGAGAGGTCGGGCTAGAGCAAGTGTCTCTTTTCACCTATGACTCTTCAACCACTACAATGAACTGAGGTGTGCTTGGTTGATTTTATCTATGTCTAGCTACTTAGGTGCCACATCGACTTTAGGTAGTACTTGCAACTCGAAAAATAGCATGAAAGGAATCAGTATCTGCAAATGGTCAGGATCAAAGGAAGAAGAGGAGGTAGCTAAGAGAGGAGGAACAAAAATAGCAAAGTGAATGGAAGAACCAGGTTCTACTACAATTACACTTACCCTTGGAGGAGCTTGCATACTTACAACCTTAGTGGAAGTGATGACAACAATGGAAGGATAAGGATGCAAAAATAGACTCGATCTTGATTTCAATGAACTAAAAGAAAGGGAGGTCAAAGAAAGGGAAATAGGAGCAGTACTGACTTTTGGGTTAGAATAGGGGAGTGAAATGGACATAGAGGGTATACCAAATGGAGGAGCGACTGACGTAAAAATTAATGGAAATAAACTAACAGCTACTACATGCTCCAAAGTAGAAGAATAGGGAAATAAATACATACCTTCAATCACAAGCACCATGTGTTTGGGTGATGGAGGTGGTTGCATAATAATTTCTTCCTATGACTCTTTTGCTTCCACCTCAAGGTTAAAAACCTCCACCTGCTAGTCCTCCAACTATTCATAAATTAATGGGAACATTTGTGTGATGCTCATCGGAGCATCCAACACCAACGGAGGGGAGTTATAAATTGCTACAACAACTACAATCATAGAAGCTACAACTAAAACTACAATAGTATATGAGGAAGTAGCACTAGTCCTTGGATTCTTCATAGCTTTCAAGAATGGAAGTACCTCTCGGGTAGTCTGGTTCTCCAACAAAGGTGCCTCATCAACTTTTTTCTCTACCCACTGTAACCTTTGTTGAAAAACATATTGTTGTTCTTCTTCCTCAGGTGTCTCCTCCTCAACTTTTGGATATTGTTCTTTTGCTACGCTTTTGCAACTATCAGAATGTTGAAAAATCTGAGGCAAGACTTTGGTGAAAGTGATGAGTTGATATGCATTGACATACTCATCATAGGCTTCCAAAAAAGCCTCATCCATCTTCAACCCATAAGGTGATGCAATTTTTCCTCTATGGACCCATATTATCCACCAATTCATGATTTTTTCTTCATTCCATAGGGGGTGACTTTGTTTCACCTAGCTAAACAGTCTGAGTCGAGGAATCTATTTTTTGTAAACTATCAAATTATACTTAAACTCATGTTTGTAGAAGTCATGCTAGGGTGGAAGCAACATCATATATTTAATTTTCCACTCTAATTCATGCCCATCAAAAGTGTTGCACCTATCCTAAATATTGGGTCATGGAAAACAATGGAAGGACTTGAGCTTGATTATTTCTAAAAATTTACCCAATGGGTCATATATCCATTATTGTGTTAGTTCTATCCACCCCAGGTATTTAAGTTCCATTGTGAGTAGCTTGTTCTACCCAACTTGGTTTACCTCTATACTGCAAAACTTGAAAGGTATACTGCAATTCGTTATCTCACCACGCCCTGCTCCATATACATCATTGGTATAATCTATTTGGCACACCACTTCCATAGCAAAAACATGCTCGGTGGTTAAGTATGGGAGCAAGAATGACTTTCTTGTGAACCCATAAATCCTTAAAAACACCCCCTGAGTCATCAAAAATATGTCATCCTTTTTTATTGTAGCAACCACCTCCTTCATCGCTCATGGCACTCATTCACTTTGGCCACATATAAACTCAATTATGGGCCCCAAAAATAGGCAATTAAAACTATAGTATGACTCCCTCCTTGAAAGAGTTGGCTCATCCCTTTCATAAACCTATTTTATTGTAATGAATGAAAAATTTTGGTGAAAATGAAAAAAAAATACCAAACGAGGAAGGATGTGTGCTTGAATGAAGTCTCTTCTCCTATGCATAGTTTCTCCAACTGGACGTGCATATTTTGATAAATAAAATCAGCCCAATCAAAATAAATTGGATTTATGTCCCTTATCATGACCCTTGGAGCATAAAACTCTCTTTGAGATATACATTGCACCAACACTGCTTACCACTTGTGCACTGTAGAATCCATCGAAATACTAGCAACCCACTCCAACATAGAAAATAATTTAGGGCTCTTGAATTCTAACAAATATTTTGGTAGATTCGAAATCTTTCCTAACTATGGCTCCTTGATCAACTATGTTTTCATAAATTGGTGCATCATCATCATAGAAACATATATTTATTCTTGTTTTTTGATGTGTAGTTTATTAAAAATCATATCATATGGAGGCTTTAACCCATAGGAAACATCTTCCCCAACTTTGATAGTGGATATAGATAAAAGCATTGTTGGCAATTTTGGGTACCTTGGGTCCATTGCCTTTGCTCAAGTGTAGAAGTTGTCATTGATGTCAAGAAGCTCTTGAAGGAATTTGATTTAATGTCAGATTATTTAGAGCATGGACAGTGAGTTTCCAAGAAGATCATAGTAGCCCATTTGCAAAAGATCAAAGAAAAATACAAGAAAAGGTATGCAACAGGTAAGAAAAACTGTCACGATTTTGCGACATGTTAGAGGAGAGAGAAAGTGCTGGAAAAACTGTCATGATTTCGCGACATGTTTGAGGAGAGAGAAAGAGCTAGCAAAACTGTCGTGATTTTTTGACATGTTGGCAGATAAGAAGAGCAAGGTGGAAAGTGTCGCGACTTCATGACATGTCGCATTTTTGTGACTCGAAAAGTGTAGGAAGGCAGAGAAGGAAAAGTGTTGCGATTTCGTGACATATTGCAAAGAAGATTGTACGGACGAAAAAGTGTCACGATTTCGTGACATGTTGCAGGAGAGGGAGTCCGAAAGAGAAAGTGTCACGATTTCATGACATGTTGCTGGAGAGAGATTCCGAAAGGAAAAGTGTCACAATTTCGTGACATAATGCAGAAGAGAGAGTCCAAAAGAAAAAGTGTCACGATTTCATGACATAATGCTAAAAAGAAAGTCCGAAGAGAGAGAAAGTAGCAAGACAAAGTGTCACGATTTTGTGACATGCAGCAAAGGGAAGAGTCGAAAGCTGAAAGCGTCATGATTTCGTGATAGGCTACAAAGAAATCGTACGGATGTAGAAAGTGTCATGATTTCATGATAGGTTGAGATGGCAGCATTCAGTTGGAGAAAGTGTCACGATTTCATGACAGAAACAGGAAGCAAGTCTTCAACAGAAGAAGCGTCATGATTTCACGATGAATTCAAGAAGGAAGAGCTCGAAGGCGAAAGTGTCATGATTTCATGACATGTTCCAGTTTCACGGGCGTAAGGCAGCGAAATTGTCACGATTTTGCGACATGTTCCATTTTCGCTAGTGCAAGCCGAGAAAAGGTTGAGAAAGCAAGAAGGGTCACGTTTTCCCTACAGAATTGAAGATGACATCAGTAGAGGCAGAAGTGTCGTGATTTCATGACAAAATAAGAGAAGAAGGCCATGAAGACATAAGGGTCACAATTTCATGACATAATTGAAGATGACGTCAGTAGAGGCAGAAGTGTCATGATTTCATGACAAAAGCAGAGAAGAAGGCCATGAAGACATAAGGGTCACGATTTCACGACAGGAGTGAAGATGACATCAGCAAAAGCAGAAAGTGTCGCAATATCGTGACAAAAGCCATAAGATAGTGTTCGGTTGCAAAGGTGTCACGATATCATGACATGTTGTAGTTTCATGGCAGAAGCTACAAAGGAGTTGCAGAGGTAGTGAAGCCGACAAAGTTAAATTTGGGCTGATGAAGTTTAGGGTTTGTAGCCGACGTGGTTTAGGGTTGTGCAATCGACTAAGATCAAGGTTTTGATCTTGAAAGTATTAGTATAAAATGAGGGTTGTTCGAAGAGTTAGGGTATCGATCATGTGTGTGTTCGAAGTGCGACTTTCGTAGATAGAGTGCGAGGGAGAAGTTCGATCACCGAGTACAGTGTGCATTTCTTTCAAATCATCTAAGTGAGAGAGATCGCAAGGAATCAGAGTGCACGAAGACAGTGTTGCTATGTTTTGCACAGAGAAAGTAGAGGGTGTAGTAAGCACAATAGGCAAAGACAAAAGAGGACATTTGTGCTAGATCGAAGGACTATGTTTAGTGCAAATTCGAGGACCAGCTTTTGAGGTGATAGAGTTGAGGATAGAGGTCTCCAGCTAGAGCAGGGAATACAGGTGTCTTCTATGGATAGAGTTCCATTTGCTAAGGGCAACAGAGGCAAAGGTCTTCTAGAGGATCACCAGCCAGAACAGAGCTAGGGGATTGGTGTCTCCTTTGGGTTGGTGCCCATAAACTTTGTAATCGGGAAAGGTATTCCCAGAATTTGATTTGATAAAATTTAGTGAAATATTTTGTCCATGGAGTAGCCCACATTGGGTGAACCACGTAAATTTTTGTGTCTCTTTGTGGATGGTGTTTTGTGCATTGCTTTGATTACGGCTTTTAATACTGCTATCTTTACATTGCATAATATTGAATTGAAAGTTGAATAGAAGAAAAAGGTAAAAAGTGGTCTTATACTGTTCACCCCATCCCTCTCAGTATAAGCTTATGTTCTTCAATTGGTATCAGAGCTGGTACCTTCGAAAAGTTTAACAGCTTGAAGGAAAATCTAGCAAAGAACACAATGGATTATTCAAGTGGCAATGCATCACCTATTATTGATGGATCAGATTTTGGTCTTTGGAGTGCAAGGATGGAGGTTCATCTAATGGCACTTGGGAATGAGGTTTGGGAAGTTATTGAAGATGGGTACACCATTCTTGACCATTGTCCTTATACTAAAGAAGACAGGCTCCTTCATCACAGCAACTCAAAAGCAATGAATGCAATCCTGAAAGGTTTACAGAAGGCAGATCTGACCAAGGTGATTCACTACAAGACAGCTAGTGAAATGTGGAAACAGTTGCAGGTGGTTCACATAGGTGATGTAAATGTCCGAAAGGCTAAGTTGAGACACTTCAAAGGTATGTTTGAACAACTCAAGATGAATTATGATGAAAATATTAGTGACTACATGCTTCGTATGGATGAGGTTGTTAACTCCATGAAAGACTTAGGTCTTGAGCTTGTTGAAAATGATGTTTGTGATAAGATTTTAAGATCTCTTCCTAATAGATTTAGTGAAAAGATTTATGCTATTGAGGAAGCTAAAGATTTGGATAAGTTGAAAAAGGATGAGCTCCATAGTATACTTGCAACATTTGAGTTGAGAACTCAAGTGAAGGTTGATGTCAAGAAAGAGGCAACTTTCAAGGCTACCAAGAAATCCAAGGGTAAACAACTTCAAGAGAGTGATGAGTCTTCTAGTGATGGAGAGGCATATTACAGCAAGAAAGGCAAGTTCTATAGAAAGCTCAAAAGTGTAAAAAATATAAGATGTTTCAATTGTGGAAAGTTCGGTCATTATGCTACTGACTGTACTATTCCCAAGAACAAAAGTGATGAAGATATACAGGATTCTAAAAGCAAGGATTCTAAAAAGCACAAGCATCACAGGAAAAACAAAGATGAGTGCAACAATCAAGGAAATAGGTATTCTCACAAGCACAAGAAGAGTTTATACCTAGACAAAGCAAGTAAGTGTTCTAGTAGTGATAGTGAAAGTTCTTCAAGTGATACTGAAAATGAGATGTTGTTCATATCAGAAAAAGAGGAAGAACCGAAACATAGATTCATTATCATGAAATGTCTTAGATGTGGAAATTTTGGTCACCTTGAGGATGATTGCACAAATGATGATCTGGTTTCTAGTATGTATGAGGATGCTTCAGAAAACTATAAGGAAGATGCATGTATGGTTTTTGAAAAAGGTAGCACCTCTAGTGATGGGAAATCTAAAAAAGGGTTTGATGATTCAGAAAGCAAACAAATAAAGGATCTAGAAAGTGAACTTACTAATGCTCTTAGTGTTTTGAAAAAGGAAAGAAAGAAGAATGCTAGACTCAAGGATAAGTTAGATGAATGTTGTATGGAGAGAGATGATCTTATAGAAAGTCTCGATGTCTCTATGGCTAAGACACAAGAACTCAAGGATGAGTTAGAATCTAAGGTTCTTGAATATAGTGAGTTAGAACAAAAAATGGCTTCTTTGAAAGAGGAAACTAAAGAGTACAAGGATAAGCTTTATAGGTTTCAAGATAGCTCCAAAAAGGTTAAGTCACTCATCAAAGGTCAAAGAAAGACAACGGATAAAACAGGCCTTGGTTTTGTCAAAGAACAAGCTGGAGAATCTAGTAAGAGACTCCAAAAGGAAGAGAGTTCTGATAAGGAAAGTATTTCAAATTATGAGTCCTTGGATGATAGATGCGTAGAAATAGAAAATGAAATTCAAAATGAAAAGAAGAAGTTTTTAGGACCCAAGAGGTCGGATAAAGGTAAATTTCACGATAGATGTTTGCATGTTACAGGTTTGGTCACATGGCTGCACATTGCATGGCTCAAGTGAAGAAGGTGAATGGCAATTTCAGAAGCACTAGTTTCTTTCGAGGGTATTGCTACTCTTGTCAACAGTTCGGGCACAAGGCAATCTATTGCAAGGTAAATAATAGGAACAGGTTTGATCATAACAAGTTTAGGCAGAACTGGTGGATTCAAAGAATAGGTATGCCTAAAAGAAATAACATTGTTACTTGTTATAAGTGCAACAATGAAGGTCACACAGCTAGACAATGTAGAGCTGAAATTTCAAGGTACAAAAATAGGAACAGTGGCATAAACAGGTCCAAGGATCAAGGCATGAACAAAAATAGGGATGAGAATAAGAACAAGAATAGGAATGATAACAGGAAAAATAACAGTGACAAGAACAAGAATACGGGCAAAGAATTCAAGAGAAGGCCCGACAAGGAAATTGTAGACGCTGATGATGATCAGTGCTAATGGGAGTTTTACTCCCACCCCTATTTTAATCACCTCATCAGGAGGTGGGGGAGGGACTAAGCTAAGAGGCTCATTCTTAGTCTTGAGCCCCAAAGGTGACCCTTTGCCATTGATGACAAAGGGGGAGAGATATGAGTAAGGGGGAGAGCTTCAAGTGAAGAGAAGAGCTTCAAGTTAGGGGGAGCAAAACTTCAAAGGCAGATTCTCGATTGTTAGCTCAGTTGGTTTTAGTTTTGGCTCTTGAGATGAGTTTTCAGTGAAGGGTTGCCATCAATGACAAAGGGGGAGATTGTTGGCAATTTTGGGTACCTTGGGTCCATTGCCTTTGCTCAAGTGTAGAAGTTGTCATTGATGTCAAGAAGCTCTTGAAGGAATTTGATTTAATGTCATATTATTTAGAGCATGGAAAGTGAGTTTCTAAGAAGATCATAGTAGCCCATTTGCAAAAGATCAAAGAAAAAGACAAGTAAGAAAAGGTATGCAGCAGGCAAGAAAAACTGTCATGATTTCGCGACATGTTAGAGGAGAGAGAAAGTGTTGGAAAAACTGTCGCGATTTCATGACATGTTTGAGGAGAGAGAAAGAGCTGGCAAAACTGTCACAATTTTGTGACATGTTGGTAGAGAAGAAGAGCAAGGTGGAAAGTTTTGCGATTTTGCGACATGTCACATTTTCGTGACATGTCGCATTTTTGTGACTCAGAAAGTGCAGGAAGGCAGAGAAGAAAAAGTGTCACGATTTCATGACATATTGCAAAGAATATTGTACGAACAAAAAAGTGTCACAATTTTGTGACATGTTGCAGGAGAGGGATTTCGAAAGAAAAAGTGTCGCGATTTCACGACATGTTGCTAGAGAGAGTCCGAAAGGAAAAGTGTCGCGATTTCGTGACATAATGCAGAAGAGAGAGTCCAAAAGAAAAAGTGTCACGATTTCATGACATAATGCTGAAAAGAGAGTCCGTAGTGTGAATTGTCATGATTTCGTGACAAGTCCAAAGAGAGATAAAGTAGCAAGACAAAGTGTCACGATTTCGTGACATGCAGCAAAGGTAAGAGTCGGAAGTCGAAAGCATCGTGATTTCACGACATGCTGCAAAGAAATCGTACGGATGCAGAAAGTGTCATGATTTCATGACAGGTTGAGATGGCAGCATTCAGTTGGAGAAAGTGTCATGATTTCACGATAGAAACAGGAAGCAAGTCTTCAACAGAAGAAGCGTCATGATTTCATGACGAATTCAAGAAGGAAGAGCTCGAAGGTGAAAGTGTCACGATTTCGTGACATGTTCTAGTTTCACGGGCGTAAGGTAGAGAAAAGCATAAGGCAATGAAAGTGTCACGATTTCATGACATGTTCTATTTTTGCTAGTGCAAGCCGAGAAAAGGTTGAGAAAGTGAGAAGGGTCGCGATTTCGTGACATAATTGAAGATGACGTCAGCAGAGGCAGAAGTGTCGCGATTTCGTGACAAAAGTAGAGAAGAAGGCCATGAAGATAGAAGGGTCGCAATTTTATGATAGAATTGAAGATGACATTAGCAAAGGCAAAAGTGTCATGATTTCATGACAAAAGTAGAGAAGAAGGCCATGAAGATAGAAGGGTCACGATTTCGTGATAGGAGTGAAGATGACGTCAGCAGAAGCAGAAAGTGTCGCGATATCACGACAAAAGCCATAAGATAGTGTTTGGTTGCAAAGGTGTCGCGATATCGCGACATGTTGTAGTTTCACGACAGAAGCTACAGAGGAGTTGCAGAGGCAATGAAGCCAACAAAGTTAAATTTGGGCCAACGAAGATTAGGGTTTGCAGCCGACATGGTTTAGGGTTGTGCAGCTAACTAAGATCAAGGTTTTGATCTTGAAAGTATTAGTATAAAAGGAGTGTTGTTTGAAGAGTTAGGGTATCGATCATTTGTGTGTTCGAAGTGCGAATTTCGTAGATAGAGTGCAGGGGAGAAGTTCGATCGCCGAGTAGAGAGTGCATTTCTTTCGAATAATCTAAGTGAGAGAGATTGCAAGGAATCAGAGTGCACGAAGATATTTTTGTTGTGTTTTGCATAGAGAAAGTAGAGGGCGTAGTAAGCGCAATAGGCAAATACGAAAGAGGAAATTTGTGCTAGACCGAAGGATTGTGTTTAGTGCAAATTTGAGGACTAGCTTTTGAGGTGATAGAGTTGAGGACAGAGGTCTCCAGCCAGAGCAGGGAAGACAAGTGTCTTCTATGGATAGAAGTTCCATTTTCTAAGAGCAGCAGAGGCAGAGGTCTTCTAGAGGATCACCAGCCAGAACAGAGCTAGAGGATTGGTGTCTCCTTTGGGTTGGTGCCCATAAACTTTGTAATCAGGAAAGGTATTCCAAAAATTTGATTTGATAAAATTTAGTGAAAGATTTTATCCATGGAGTAGCCCACATTGGGTGAACCATGTAAATTGTTGTGTCTCTTTGTGCATTGCTTTGATTACGGATTTTGATATTGCTATCTTTACACTACATAATATTGAATTGAAAGTTGAATAGAAGGAAAAGGTAAAAAGTGGTCTTATACTGTTCACCCCCCCTCTCAGTATAAGCTTGTGTTCTTCAAGCATCTCTCCATTCACCTTCTGAACAGGCCTGGTAAGTGGATTATAGAATCTAGAAATTGATTTTACCAACTTTGGATAAGGGTGTATGGGTGTACACAAATACCAAACTAAATGCGCATGAAATAGCACTATAAAAGGGTTTTCTACCATAAATCCTTGACTTACTACAAATTATACATCCTATCAAAGTTTTACCACACCCTTGTTAGTAATAACAAAGTCTTCGACATCTGCCATAGTGTCAGAGTATAAATCTAAGTCCACATTCTAATTTCTATGGGCCTTCTTGGACTTCAACCCACCTTCTATTTTTCTTTTTGAATTTTTTGGTTTTGTAGCTTCTTTCACTTATTTTTTTCTTCGCTATTCTACCAACTCCTGCAATCTAACAATTCTAAAGATGTTCTACAACTTCTGCAAGTAGCAAACCCAAAAACATATCAGCAGGAAAATTCTTCAAAAAAAATAAAATTTTGGGTGAATTTACCTATGCCCTATTTATAGGGTATTTCCTCAACCACCAGAGTAAATGTTGCACTTCATCTTGGCAATTTTGGATGAGGGCACCTTCGTTTCACCTAATTGGCACTGTTCTCACTGCTCAAATTGCAACTGAATGATATTTACCAGAAAATCAATTTAGAAAAATATGTCCTCCTAGCCACGTTGTGCCTTTGAAAATCATGCCCTGGCTACTAAAACTACCTTGTAATAAATCCACCACATGTGGATCAATGAGCACCTTTACTTCTGATGTAGTGAAATTCCTACTCCCGAGATGACAAAAATATCTCCCGATGCAACTTGGGCATACATTTTAAATTAAATTCCTTAAAAACATGCCATAACATGCTCTCAAAAATTGCAACGTACTGGGACGAAACAAATTTTAGGGGTGCTCTTAAAAAACTCAATTCACACTTTAAAATCATCACATGCGTGAAGAACAATAGGGGCAAAAATATTACTAAGACACACTTGATCTTCTTTTCTTTTGCTTAAAAAACATATTTTACCTACTTAATGTGATTGCATGGTGAATATTCCTTTTTAAAAAAAATTTGTGCTTTGCTCTTTCACCCCTTATTTAGTAAAATCATGGATTTTCTTAAAAAAAACTCCCTAATTTTAGGGCTTTTTTTTTTTTTTTTTAATTTTTCTTCACTTTCGCCATAAAAAGGCAAATCGAATTTTTAAAATTTAACCCTTTATTTTTTAGCCCAAATCTCCCCTTTTTTTAATATTTTCTACAATAAAACCTTTATTTTTCCTTTTTTGTTTTCCCATTTTTAATTTGATCAAAGCTCCTTTGAAAAATTTTAAATGCATTCTTTTTAAAATGCCCGAGCTTGCACTTGTTTTTGTCACTTTGTCTTTGTGAAGAGCTCTCAGATTGACTATTATTTCCTTCTCAAATTATCGGTGTCTTCATTGTTATTCACCATACTTCTCTCAGCAAAAGCGTGGAACTTAGGGCAAAAAACCCTTTAACACATAGCACGATATTTTAGATTTTATTTTAATATTTTTTCCTGAACGAGGGGCAAATGGGATTTTTTCCCCTCGTTCAGGGCAAAAGCCCTTTTGATTATTTTGCTATATTGAATTTTCACCTTCATATATCCTTTTCTCTTATAACATGCGTTCACCTCCCTTTGGGGACGACTGGGATTTTTTCCTTCTTTTTTCAGTGAAAGCATTGTTGACCATATTTAATTTGGGTTTTCATCCTTTAATTTCAATGAAAATCCCTTTCGATCATTGACCACGAGCTTTAGTGCGTTCCTTATTTTAGAATGTGTTTGCCACACTGGAAGGTGAATGGGAGTTTTGCCCCTCATTTGGAGTGAAAGCACCTTCAGTCTGTGGCTCTCCATACTTCCAAAATCAGGTCCTGTGTTTTGGTTTTTCGTCTAGGCACTTTACTTGTGCTTCCAAACATTATTGTTTAGCTTCCCTAAAACATTCAAACACAAAGACTTGCAAAGTAAAGAAACCTGTTAAAACTTTAGATTATTTTGAGCCTATCACAATTTTCTCTTTTAGGTGCAAACATTAATCCCATATGGAATCATAACATCTCTTCACCAAACCCTTTAGGGATGAAATTGATCCTATAAGACAAAATAAGTATATATATATTTCCTTTTCTTTTTAATTTATTTATTTACTTATTTATTTATTTTACATATAAAGCAATAAAATAATTGTAAAAGGAATCTGTACATATTTACAAACCGTATCTCTTAAGTTCATCATTTCAAATAGGCATTCAGGTGAAGACCGTTAACTAGAATTAGAAGATCTCAGCCATCCATATCTCACAGATAATACACATTCATCGAATTCACTATAGAAACCTAAAATGGACCTTCCTATATTACATCAAACTTGTGGTGCTTCCCTGGCTTGGCTTTGTTATCATTCTATTTGAGGACTTGTTGGCATTGTTGCCACATTTGATTTTGATTGAAGTACTAATGCTTGTTTTGTTGAAAATTTGATCTTTGATACCAGCTTTGATGCAGCTTTGGAGGAAAAAGGAGAAAAAATGAGTAGAAATTGACTAAGTTCAAAAATTGCAGCGCGTCGCTAACACGTTCCGAAATTGCGGTCAGCGCAGTCAACGCATGCAGCTAAGAAGAACTGTCGTGATATCGCGACTGTTCTATTTTCGCGGCTTCAAAAGCAAAAAGTGCAGCGATGCACTGCATGTCTCAAAATCGTGGGCAGTGGTTGCAAAAGGGAGTCCAAAGCAAAAAAAAGTGCAGCGATGCGCTGCATGTTCCATTTTCGCGACGCGGGTAGCTTCAAAGACCTAAGTGCTCGAATGTGTAGCGATATCGCTACACCTATCAAACAAAGCAGACCAAGGGAAAAAGTGCAGCGATTCGCTGCACCTCTTCGAAAGGCTTTTGTAAAGCGGAAGTTGTATCATTTTTGCGGCTCAAAATGGTGATCAGTACGGAGAAAGAAATGCATCTCGATATCGCTACCCGTAGCGAAATCGCGGGGTTTTGACCCGAAAGACAAAAGGCATAAAAAATGCAGCGATTCGCTGCAGTTTTGGTAACAAGGCGGAGTGAACTGAAAATCAAGCAGAGTTCGAGGGTAGCAATTCCATGATGCCTCGTTAAAAAATGATTAAGTGCTCAAATTGGTAGCGAAATGGAGACAAGGAAGAATTGAAGGCATTCAAGGGCAAAAGGTGTTATGTTTTCGCAGACCGTCAGCAAGGCCGTACAAGGTACCCGAAACATGTAGCGATATCGCTACATGTTCCATTTTCGTGGAGCAAAGCGAAGAAAGGAGCCAACGACCAAAAGACGTAGCTTAATCGCTACATGTGCCGTTTTCGTGTGGATAAGCTAGCGATGGAGAAGAGGAAGCCAAATGCGTAGCAAAATCACTACATGTCTTATTTTCATGGGTTACAAGCGGCCAGGGTGTATGGCGTTAAAATACGTCACGATTTCATGACCCGTCGCGTTTTCGCGACCTGCGCATTTTCTCGCCAAGTGCAGTATGAACGGCCCGAGGGGTTTTTCTCGATTTTTGAGTATTTAATACTGAACCGAATTTAATGATTTGTGGATTTCCAAGGCATTCAAAGGCAAAGAACCGCCCAGGCTTCCAAAATTAAAGATTTATTTGTTCGAAGCGGCTGGTCGTGGTCTATTTTAACGATTTCATGCACATGTTCGAAAAATAAAATTTAATGAAGGCGACCGCGATTATCTTATTGTATTTAATTTTTGCCTCCTCAATGCTACAATTAAGGGGATCGTGTGCATAATTTCCGTTGCATGATTGTAGATCACGAGGAAGTTGGTTTTAAATATTCAATGCTGTAAAGAGGACGGACCTCTATAAAAACCAATGTAATTTTCATTTACAGAGGTTGGAAAAACTTGCTGCTAGAGACTGGAATTGTATTTGTGGGAATAAAAGGATCAACTTCTAATTTTTCAAGCGTTGCATGGATGAATTTCTTTTCTATTTTTCTGCATTTCTAATAGCATTCATACTCCTGCATTGCTGTTACATTTAAATTCTATTTTTGGATTTAAATATTGCGGTCAGGGTACGATTTCTGGAATGTGAGTTTGGAGGGATTTGCTGCATGTGATCGCATGAGGATTAAGCTAATTACTTATGTTGCTTGCTGTTGTTACGATTGTAGTTTCCTGCTGTTGTTTTTTTGATCCCATCACTTCGGCCTGTGGCCATATTTCCCATTTCTTTCTGCAATTTTTCAATTTCTTTCCAACAACCCTTATCTTAAACCAATTTTAGAATAGTAGAGGGAACCAGCCCACTCCGGAGATTGGTCTGGGAGCCATTTCTTGCTTCCGACCTTTCAATGTTGGTTGGGTCTAGGGCGCACTTGTAAAATCCTTTCCTGTGGCAGATTTTGGACCAACAGTTTTTGGCACGCCCGGTGGGACAGACTGTTTCTGTCTCCAAGAATTCATAATCGGTGGGATAAGCATAATTTTCCAAAGTGATAAACCCACCGGTGCCAATAGTTTTGGCATGCCCGGTGGGACAGACTGTTTCTATCTCCAAGAATTCATAATCGGTGGGATAAGCATAATTTTCCAAAGTGATAAACCCATCGGTGCCAACAGTTTTTGGCACGCCCGGTGGGACAGACTTCTTCTGTCTCACAAAAATCCACATTTTTTTTAACACCCGGAGGTCTCAAGATTTGATGAGCTGTCTTGGCCTCATAGCGGAGATTTGTAAGTTCATCTGGCGACTTTGCTGAGTTGAAGATCTGTTCGTGGATGCCTTGTTTTTTTTTTTTTTTTTTTAAATTCAAAGAATGTTCATCTGGCGACTCTGACTTAATGGCGATGGCCATGATTCCGTAGACCACTGCCACAAAGGCGAGGGTTTTTCCTAGATGGGATGATCCTGGCCCTCTGAATCTCCAAGTTCGGCATGAAATTCCCGAAGGTGCCCTGAAGAACCTAGAAAAATATGATGGTACCGAAGGCATGGCTCTGGAACATGTTGAAGACATTGCTACTCTGTCCATGATCCATGTCATAGAACATGAAGATGTCATGATCCAACTTCTGGTTCAGTCTTTGGAAGGAAGGGCATTACAGTGGTACAGATTTCTCAAACGTCAAAGCATCAGCTCATGGGATGATCTAGCGGGGTCACTGATTAAAAGATTTGACGAAGATCCTATCTACAGTTCTTTGGATCTCTACCAATTTTTCATGTACATCAAGAGAGCACCTCAAGAAAGCATCACGGACTTCAATGTCTGATTCTTGATAAGTTGGAAGAGAATTCCGGAGAAGATCCGTCCATCACCCACCCAAGCCCACCTCTTTTATGTTCGAGCTTTTAATTCTGACATAGGTCTCTTTTTGCTGCGATCAGGTGAACAACGGTTCCCACAAATCTTTGAGGAAGCAATGCGAGCGGAACAACTTTTGCTCTTATCGAGAAAGTTACCGTGGGGAGAAACTCCATTACCTTCTCTGGTGGTTGCTGCTCCTGTCTACCCTGCACAATACTTTTCATGCCAGATCCCTTATACTGAGCAGAAGCTTGAGATGCAGTCATGTGGAGTTCAAGGGACAGATCTCGTTCAAAGTCAAGGATTGGAACATGCAAGAAATTTTCTAGCAATGAACAATATGGTTGCTTGTAGTTTTCATCAAGAGATGGGCCAAGTAGAAGAACAAGTTCAAATTCCAGAACCTGAGGAGATCCCAGAATCAGATTTCTCACTTGAAGAGCCCTGTGATCACATCAAGGAGTTAGAGGAGCCTGTACTCAGCCCACAACCGATAAAGTCCGCAAAGTGGTGGTGTTGGTTCCAGCCACTACATCCGATACCTGAAGAAGTCCTCCATGTGGGTACTAGTAAGAAGGATAATCTGCCGCATTGCATCCTATTCGCACCATGGAGAACTTCAGGAAGGAGCCAGCCCAATTTCAAGAACCGACTCAAGTATGATTGGATCTGGTCGGGACATTGCAGATTTATCGGATAACCCTCTGAGACTAGGTGTCTGGTGGCGACATGCCAATCATGTCGTGAACTATTGTATATAGTATAAAAAAAAACAAAAAAAAAAAATAGAAAAGAGAAAAAAAAAAAGACAAAAAAAGAAAGAGGTATTGTTTTTATTTGTTCATCTCGGCTCTTTTTGCATGCAAGCTGTAGGTGCCTTTTGTTTTTCTGTGTTTTTATTTTCCTAGCAGTTTGTGGCTTTCTAGAAAATTCTTCCTTTCTCTTCCTTTCCCTTCTTCCTCTTTCTTCTTTTACTTATTTTTCTTTTGCAGTTAAGAAATAAGCCACGACTGTTGTTTATTTTCCTTTTTTATGTTTTTCCCCGTCCCTTCTTATCCCTTTCTTCTAAGTTATGTCAATTTACGCATTTATTTACAGTTTTTTATTTTTCATTCCACACTTTCCATATTGCCATTTCCATTTCATCCGTTCGTTCACTTTCATTCCATCCATTGCAGATGGCAGTATAATAGCTTTTGTTGTTATGTCTACCACATCATTTGCTCACTCCATCATTCCATTATTATCATCATTCCATTGCATTCACCGCTTGCGCAATCGCAAGAGCTCATTCCATTTCCATTCCATTTGTTTCATTTCACAACAAGTTGCAGGTCCTTCCAGTTTCAGCTCTTCAGCAGAGAAGTTTTGCGGCAGTCCCCTGATATGTATTACAGCAGCCGACCTCCTGTTCTAATATGACTCTGTGCCCAATGGACTAAGGCCTGGATTCTTGCATACAGCGAGCTGTATACCCCGCGAGCCGCCAAGAATGTTGGCATTTTTGCCACATTTGATTTTTATTGAAGTACTAACGCTTGTTTTGTTGAAAATTTGATCTTTGATACCAGCTTTGATGTAGCTTTGGAGGAAAAAGGAGAAAAAATGAGTAGATATTGACTAAGTTCAAAAATTGCAGTGCATCGCTAACACATTCCGAAATCACGGTCAGCGCAGTCAACGCATGCAGCTAAGAAGAACTGTCGCGATATCGCGACTGTTCTATTTTCGCGGCTTCAAAAGCAAAAAGTGCAGCGATGCGCTGCATGTCTCAAAATCACGGGCAGTGGTTGCAAAAGGGAGTCCAAAGCAAAAAAAGTGCAGCGATGCGCTGCACGTTCCATTTTCGCGACGCGGGTAGCTTCAAAGACCTAAGTGCTCGAATGTGTAGCGATATCGCTACACCTATCAAACAAAGCAGACCAAGGGAAAAAGTGCAGCGATTCGCTGCACCTCTTCGAAAGGCTTTTGTAAAGCGAAAGTTGTATCATTTTTGTGGCTCAAAATGGTGATCAGTACGGAGAAAGAAATGCGTAGCGATATCGCTACCCGTAGAGAAATCACGGGGTTTTGACCCGAAAGACAAAAGGCATAAAAAATGCAGCGATTCGCTGCAGTTTTGGTAACAAGGCGGAGTGAACTAAAAATCAAGCAGAGTTCGAGGGTAGCAATTCCATGATGCCTCGTTAAAAAATGATTAAGTGCTCAAATTGGTAGCAAAATGGAGACAAGGAAGAATTGAAGGCATTCAAGGGCAAAAGGTGTTATGTTTTCGCGGACCGTCAGCAAGGCCGTACAAGGTGCCCGAAACATGTAGCGATATCGCTACATGTTCCATTTTCGTGGAGCAAAGCGAAGAAAGGAGCCAACGACCAAAAGACGTAGCGAAATCGCTACATGTGCCGTTTTCGCGTGGATAAGCTAGCGATGGAGAAGAGGAAGCCAAATGCGTAGCGAAATCGCTACATGTCTTATTTTTGCGGGTTCCAAGCGGCCAGGGTGTACGGCGTTAAAAGACGTCGCGATTTCGTGACCCGTTGCGTTTTCGCGACCTGCGCATTTTCCTGCCAAGTGCAGTATGAACGGCCCGAGAGGTTTTTCTCGATTTCCGAGTATTTAATACTGACCCGAATTTAATGATTTGTGGATTTCCAAGGCATTCAAAGTCAAAGAACCGCCCAGGCTTCCAAAATTAAAGATTTATTTGTTCGAAGCGCTGGTCGTGGTCTATTTTAACGGTTTCATGCACATGTTCGAAAAATAAAATTTAATGAAGGCGACCGCGATTATCTTATTGTATTTAATTTTTGCCTCCTCAATGCTGCAATTAAGGGGATCGTGTGCATAATTTCCGTTGCATGATTGTAGATCACGAGGAAGTTGGTTTTAAATATTCAATGCTGTAAAGAGGACGGACCTCTATAAAAACCAATGTAATTTTCATTTACAGAGGTTGGAAAAACTTGCTGCTAGAGACTGGAATTGTATTTGTGGGAATACAAGGATCGACTTCTAATTTTTCAAGCATTGCATGGATGAATTTCCTTTCTATTTTTCTGCATTTCTAATAGCATTCATACTCCTGCATTGCTGTTACATTTAAATTTTGTTTCTGGATTTAAATATTGCGGTCAGGGTATGATTTATGGAATGTGGGTTTGGAGGGATTTGCTGCATGTGATTGTGCGAGGATTAAGCTAATTCCTTATGTTACTTGTTGTTGTTACGTTTGTAGTTTCCTGCTGTTGTTTTTCTGATCCCATCACTTCGGCCTGTGGCCATATTTCCCATTTCTTTCTGCAATTTTTCAATTTCTTTCCAGCAACCCTTATCTTAAACCAATTTTAGAATAGTAGAGGGAACCAGCCCACTCTGGAGATTGGTCTGGGAGCCATTTCTTGCTTCCAGCCTTTCAATGTTGGCCGGGTCTAGGGCGCACTTGTAAAATCCTTTCCTGTGGCAGATTTTGGACCAACAGGACTAAATCTCCCACCTAAAACTTGTGTTCTATTGTCTTCTTTCCAAACCACTTTTGTGTCACTTTAGTGTATTCGATGAAATCTTGATATACCTTTTCTCTCTCCTCCTCTAGCTGTAAAAACTAAGCTAGCCTTGCGCTCATTGGGTCAAACTCATTATCTTCATATTGGAACAATTGTAATATTTGGAGAACAATAAGCTTGATGTGAGTGGGCAATAATACCTTTTTCCCATAAACCAAGGAGTAAGGAGAAGCTTTAATGGACTTATTTACTGATTTTTGATCTACCAATAAAGCCTAATTCAATAATAAGTGCCAGCTTCTTTTGTTGTTTCCCAATGTTCTTTTAAGAATTTGTAGCAAGATTTTTTTTGTGGATTTGGCCAAGTTGTTTTCCTATGGATAGTAATTGGAGGATATCTTGAGATGAATCCCATACTTGCTCATAAATTCGGTAATATTGACCCCTATGAATGGAATTCCATTATCTGTTACAATGGCATTTGGAACACCAAAACGGGTATTCAGTCCCTCCAAGAAAGATATGACTGTAGCTTGATCTGCCTTCTTAGTCGCAATGGCCCCAACCCACTTTGTTAAATAATCTATCATTTTCAAGATATACTTATTTTTGGTAGAGTAATATGGATCAATAAGTCCAATGAAGTCTAGTTGCCACTACTGAAAAGGTGCTTCCACTTGAATTGGGTGCAGGGGTAAAGATGCTTTCTTGTTCCTGCCAACATACCGGTGACAATTATCATAATTTTGGCTCACCTTATGTGCATCTATGAAAAGAGTAGGCCAAAAATAACTAGCTCTAATAACCTTCAAGGCCATAGGCCTTCCTGCATAATGTCCACAAAAAAGGCCAGAGTGAAATTCCTCTAATATTTTTTGTTTCTCCGAATCCTTCACACACCTAAGGAACACTTTGTCTATGTTCTTATGAAATAGCCCACTTTGAAATATGATGTACTTGAGTGCTTACAATATGAACCTCCAATGTTGTGAAGCATCAAGATGCGATGGTCATTTTCCAAAGATAAAGAATTCGATAAGGTCCTCTATCCAGTCATGATCAACTGTAGCTTGATTTGCATAAATAATTTCACTAATATCCTCTTTTTGTACTATAGCCAATGATTCATAAGTTGCACTTTTAGCTAGTTCTTGGTAGAGAGCTTTTCCATCAACCAAATTGGTCGATTGAATATCCACATTATACTCCTAAATTTTTGAGACCCATCCTACTCTTTTATCACCTAATTCTCCTCGAAGAATGAAATTTATGAAATCTGGATGTATAACATAGACTAACATTTTAATCTATGAAACGAAGTGTCAAAATTTCTTCAAATATTTCATAACCGCATACACCTATTTTTCAATGAAATTATACTTTTCTTGGTGTGGTGAAATCACTTGGCTCAAGAAAGCAATTGACTTCTCATCTCCATATTCTTGCTTTTGTATGATAACGATAAAATAAATATCATGCTCACCTACTACATAGAGGATAAAGTCCATGGAGTAATCCATGTTAATTAATACTGGTGCTTGACTGATTCTTTTCTTGATTTCCTGAAAAGCCTATCTTCATGCTTCTGTCCATTTAAAGTCTACATTCTTCTTTAGTCATTCGATCATTAGCTGCACCACCTGAGAAAAAATTGTAATGAATTTCTTAATGAAGTTAATCAAGCCAATAAATGATTTCAAATATTTTTTGTTAACTGGAAGGGATAATTTTAAAAGAGACTCAAATCTTGCAGGATAAATTGCTAGTCTTTTTTGTGAGATCACATGACCTAAAATTTTTCCTTCTTTAATAGAAAAAAATGGACTTCTTTGGGTTAATTAAAATCCTAAAATCCCAGTATTTTTAAAACACCTACCTCAAGTGAGAAATGTGCTCTTCCCTATGGTGTGAAAATACAATCATCTCATCAAGGTAGATCACAATAATTCGATTTAATAATTCACCAAAAGCAACATACATAGCCCTATAAAAAGTGGTGCCAGCATTTGAAAGACCAAACAACATTATTTGATAGGTAAAAGTGCCTCACTTTGTAGTAAATGTAGTTTTTTGTTGGTCCTCATCCTTCACCCAGATCTGATTGTAGCCTGAGAAACAATCCAACAGTGAAAATCTTTGAGCTCCAACAACTACATGCATAATCTGGTCAATCTATGGTAAAGGATAATGATCCTTCAAGGAAGCTTGGTTTAGGTTCTAAAATTCTATGCACAAGCGAATATCTCCATTTTTATTATGATCTGGAACCAATTTCACCACCCATGTAGAGTGGTTAATTGGATAAATTATTTTTGCTTCAAATATTTTTAACAGTTTCGCTTTCATGAGTACTTCAATATTTGCGTTGACAAGATGCCACTTCTACCAAAATATCATACCCCCTCTTGTAGTTTTATGGCATGTTGTATTATGTTCTTGTTATAACCTTTAAAATCCTGGTAACTCCAAGTGACGATATCTATAAATTCATAACATAAATTTTTAATGTCTTCAAGTTCTTATGTTGTGTAGTCTACCTCGACATTAATAATCTTCTTATATTCCAACTACACTTCTTTATATTCCTTCGTATCCATATTGATTTTATGCTTCTTAGCCCTATCATTTTTGTCAAAGAGACTTTCAAGAAAAATTAGTCCCTTATGGATGTGATTATTCTTCAATTGATTCATCCCCTTCATTTCTTCTTCAGTGAGTATTTTGTCGTTTGCGCTTGTAGCTTCTCTAATCATAAAATTGATTATTTGTTCATCACTGTTGAACAATTGCAAATAAATATTTTTATCAAGCACTAACGATCTATAAATCACCCTCACAGTATTTGTTTTGTGGACTACCTACTCCATAGGAGAGAAATTGGCACCAAGGGAAGCTAAAATATTTGCATGTCTGTTCTGCTCCCTTAAAATTGTCTGGATATTCAATGCAATAAATGACTTAAAAAATTCCCATACCTTGTTATGGTAGGTCTTCAAGTAGTGATGTTTTGAAACACACTTTATTGATGATGATCTTATAGTCTCCAAATATTTGTAGTTGTTTTATACCCATTTTCTTAGCTTTTTTCAAACCAAGGTACAATGCTTTGTATTCAACTGTATTATTGGTGTAGCTCCAAGTCAACCAGTATGAATAGGTTTTTTGAAAATCCATAGGATAAATAAGAAAAATACCAACCCTTGCCCCATTATTACATCTTGCACCATCGAAATACAACTTCCATAGCTGATCAGGGGTAGGGTCTAGATAATCAAAAATTATTTCTTTAATCTACTTAGGTTTGGTTATGGTATAACAACTGATGTCTATTTTGACCATCGCATTGAAATCCATTAATGAGAACTTATATTCAAGGTGAAGTTCACCATGATTTTCTTGCATCAAGTCTATTTATTGTAATTATTTAGTCATCATGTTGACTGTGCCAATGGATCTTTCTTCTTCTTTCAAATTTTCTATATGAAAAGTGGATGGCTTTTCATTATATATGTAGATTCTTCTTCCTTTGAATGGAATCACCAAATGTGAATAATCCAAGGAAAGGTATCCTCCCAATTTTGTTGTGAACTCCCTTGAGAGACACATGTTGAAGTATGGTTCTAAGTCAACCACCACTACTTCTTGGATAATAGTGATTTATGATATGCTATGTAGAACAATAAGAATATCCTTGATTACTCCCACTATATTTACTTGGGTCTCATACAACTACAACACTCTTGGACTACTTCTTGCATATTTCATTCCCGTGACTTCACACACTACATTTGGCATGAAAGTAGCTGTAGCATCAGATTCAATCATACAATTATGCACTACCCACCCTTCCATCCTGAGAGATAAATAGAACAGAGGTGTTCTATTCTTACCGGTGGTGGAGGTAGGCAGTATCTATGCTAACACTATTTGGGAATGACTTTTCTTCTGATCCTTTGAAAATTTGAGAGATTGTTGCAATATATCAACTAGTCCAGGTAACTGTAGTACATCATATAAGCTTACTTTTGTAGGAATATTCTTCATTTCTTCCATGATATTATAATCAAAAATACCAAAAACATTTTCTTCTCTACCTTTTTTATACTTATTATGATACTATTGAGTATCATCCACCCTCTTCTACTTAGTTAATGATGGATATCTAAGGTGTTCCTTGTCTTGTTTCTTTGCCTCTATTTGCACTTGAGTGGTTGCAGGTTGTGAAGCTGACACCTTTGTTTGAAATATCTATTGGGTTTGCTTAGGCAGTAGATCCTTCAACAAGATAAAATCCTACTGCTTTGTTGTCACATCAGATGCTTTCACTTGTGATTGCACTTTTTCACTTTATACCTTCTATTCAGTAGTTGAAGGGCTCCAATTCAACTAGATCAACAACCACCGACTTCTTTCTAGATCTCATGAGAACTGAAACTTGCTCCAAATATGAAACCATAAAGTTATTATTAGCTTCTATTATCATATTAACTTGTTTGTCAGTAGAACTTTCTGCTAATATTTATACATAATTCAAATAAACCATGCACATATCTTCTCCATGAAGGTCATTGTAGGTTGAGCACCAGTACTCTCTATGATGTACTAGTTTCTTTATTTTCCAACATAGTTTTTCTCCTCTCAGGGCCCTTGCTGGTGGTTAGTTGCTCCTTAGTAATTGGTGATGTTTGAAACCTTCTTGATCAAAAATAAGCTTTAGCTTGTTTCTTCCTTACTATGGTGATTTTTTTCAACATTGTCCTTACGATCGAATTAATAGATTGCACTTCTTGTAATAGCTTCATGTAAGGATAAAAAATAGTGGAGCAATCAATGATAGTGGAATAGGTAGTGTTGGTAGCATTGGGAAAGGAATGGGTGCTAGTAATTGTAGCACAACTGGTGGGGGTAATTGTGAAATAGTTGGAGCGAGGAGTTGTGGAATTGAGACTAGAGTAATTTGAGGTGAACCTAAAATCCATGAGGGAATCAGTTACATAGAAGGCATAGGCTATAAAAATGAACTTGAATACAAATGTTGTGGAATATCGAGAAGGATGGGTATGGTCACTTTTAGGGAAGCTTGCCTATGGTGATCAGGTCTAGTTCTGCCTTTTGTTCTTGAGTGTACAAATATGGAAACATATTTACATTATCTTGATGAACAACCATACCAATATCAAAGTTGAAGTATCTAAGATAATAAAATACATCTTGATCATGTGTGGGTCAAAGACCATCAAGAACCCTTTGCCAAATTTAGGCACACTTGATGTTGAAGTTCACTATATCCTCCTACGGATGCCTTTGAATTATTGTAAATTGATGTAGTAAGGAGAATGGGTCAGCTTGCTCATGAAAATTCTTGATTATCAATTTTTCCAACTGATCCCATGTGGTGACAGTGGCGTGTGGCAAAGACTAGTACGAGTATAACAACTTTTCTCTAAGTGATAACACCAACAACCTTACCATAATATCTTCATATACAATGTTGTGAATCATAGCTAAAGAAGCCACATATTGAATATGCTCATAAGAAGTCTTACCAGTACCATCATAGGTAGGCAAAGCCTTCAAAGCTACTTGGGGGACTGGATTTTGTGCTTGTAAATTCAAGGCTCTTGAGCTATTCCATGCTAGGAACTACCTTGGTGGTTGTGGCTACTATGGTGGTGGGTTTTGATCCATTTGAACTAGCATATGAGGTTGAGGAGGTGGGATGCTAGTAGTAGTACTAGCTGGACTTGATATAATGGAGAATACATCAGCTATCTATGAGGATGTTGCAAATTATGTATGGGGTAATGGTGATATTCCAAGAAAATTAACTAATTAGGGATGTTCCCCTATCCTTTGGGTATCAAGTTCATAAAAATCGATGGGATCTTGTGATCATGAAGCACAAATTTCGTTGCCTTCAAATTTTGAGGCTTCTCGGTATAATTGAGTCACCATATGTTCTAAATATACAACATGAAGGTAAACATCAAACCTCAATACTATTGAAAGTAGAACTTTCGGTGTCCCACTAGGCATGCCAAAAACTATTGGTCAAATATCTGCCTAATTATACAAAAATTATTTTGTGCACCTTAGACATGGCCATCATTGAAATGCCAAAGGAAATAAATATCCTCCAAGCTAATCTCTAGAGAGGGTTGGCTCCTTTACTAATCCTACAATGGTTAAAGTCTAGAGTTGCAAGAAATAAATTAGAAACAACAAAAAGGAATGGGAAATAGGGCCATAGGTCGAGGATGTAGGACTAGGGATAGACTAGCAGTAGGAATTCCAACCAAGTGTTATAACAACATAAAATAGAAAGGAGGCAAGAGAATTCACTTACAGTTCCTCGAAGATAACTTCCAGAATCGCATTCTAGTATTCACACTTACACCAACAATACCCAAATCCAAGTGCAAAATTTGAACTTAACAATAGATAGAAAACATGAATATGAAATAGAAATGCTAGAACAAAAAGAAATCATACATAGAAAACTTCTTGTAAAATTAGAAGCCACAACTTCTTCTATTTACGTAGAGAACTTGAATTTTTTTTTTATAGAATGTCTATCCTCCTTTTACAATGGAAATTGAGTAGTATTTATAGAGGAATTTTACCTCTATCATTTAATACATATATGACAAAAGGTTTCTGGATCAGGAACCTCTTTGAAGAAATTTTGCCTTTAAATCCCTGATAATATTCCTCTTGAGACAACAATCCTAAGTAAAAATATCCAGGAAATCAACATATTCAAGTGTCGGTGCATGAAAAACTACAAATTTGGTCATTGACTTGAAATCTCCATTGTTCCTCAGAAATTCACCTTCATTAAGAATGTTTTGGAACTCATGAATATATCCCTATACAAATAATGTTGCGGCTCCTTTCATTTGAAAACCATAATTTTAGTTACTCCTTGTCACAATCATTAAATTGTCTTACTCACTTGACCCAAATACCTCTGACTAGTCTCCATCACTGCTTAAACTTTGAGTTCTCTCAAAATAGAGTTATGAGTGAAAGTGCTCTCTTTAATTCTTATTACTTTCTTCTTATTCATGCTACAACGCCCACACCATTATGCTCAATGGATATATCCTTGACTTTGCGTTCACATTTTGACCATGGCAACAAACAACTAGGAGAAAATACATATAAAAACAATTCATTGTACTCCTTCGATTCCTCATTCGATGCTTCAAACCTTTTCACCTTGTTTAGCCCCTAAAAAAAGGTGATTAAGAACTTCGTATTTCTTTGAAAGTGGAAGCACTTTGCATGAGATATTCTCTTCCTTTTAAAATATACATTCACCCCAAAAAGGAGCAAAATGTTTTGGTGCCCTCCACCTGGGGTGAACATAAATTTGACTTTTTAGCACCCCATCTCTTTTGATATCTTCCTAAAAACAAAATAGTCTTTAATGCCTTTGTTGAGTCATTCTTTGGGTATCTTTTCTCCAATGAAGGGTGTATAGGTTGTTTGCCCCTCTTATGGGGTAAAAATACATTCAAATTTACATTTTCCTTTAGCCTGCGCCAAAGTGGGATCCATGCCTAGGCGAACCTATTGTTGACCTTTCAATGCTACCTATTTAATGCCTGAAGCAAAAATAAAACTACAACATTTTTGTGGGGGTGTTTTGATGTAGCTTCACCCCAAAAAGGGGTGAATGAGACTTTTGCCCTTCACCTAGGGTGAATGTATCATTGAATTTTGAACATCGTCTTGGCACTTGCTACTTTCCTTTCGCTTCTCCCGAATCTCTTTTTCAATGACCTTTTATCCCAAGGAGGGACGAATGGGACTTTTGCCCCTCACATGGGACGAAAATGCTTTTTTGACCAAACCACTTCCTCTTCCATTCAAAATTTTACACTCACCTCAGAGTGATGCAAACGGGTCCGTAATCCATTTCTTAGGCGAACATGATTTTAACCATTCCTTAGTATGTGCTTAGTCTTTGGGCATCATTTTTGCAAATATTTTAAGTGATTTCAATTGAAGTCACCAATCAATTCTCTCAACCATTTTCCTTACAACACATATTATTTTCAAACTAAAATCGCATGGAAAACAAAGGAAGAAGTTAACACACAAAAAACTACAACATATTATATCAACCAAAATATGGAATTATAACATTAATATATTTTACCGCTTTACAATAAAAAACCCTTCAACACAATTTGATCAAAATTTTAATGTGGCACAACACTACCGTAAATTTTCGCAAATAAATACTAATAGTCCATTTTTCATTAAACGTACTAAAAAATTATCAATAACATAATGGTCAAGAACAAGTATATATTTAGAAAAGAGTTTTGTTGTTTTTTCTTTGGTTGTTGATCTTAAACCAACAAATTATTTCCATGTTCCCTTCACAAGAATTAATTCAACATAAACAATTGATTATCTATAGCATACATGATTGTAATACCAACTTCATGTACACCAATAATTGTAGATACAATATTGTTTTCATAAATTATCCTATATAAAGGATAAATAAGTAGAAACTACATTAATTCTCATTATGACATAGTAACCAATATAGCCATATCTAATTCAAATTCTACCAATAAATCATAAATTGATAAAATTGTATTTAAAAGTACTAACAATGCATTATGATTAAATGTAAACTACTATGCTCTTAAATTTTGACAAGTTCCAAATCCAAGCATAGAATATTGATCAGATGAAATTTTATAATATCTTATTCATAATCATTACAATTATAAGTAGAATAAATAATATATCTAGTTAAACACATGAGAGCAATTAGTAATACAAAATCAAAATTTTAGTACAATAGCCCTCTTACAAACTAACAAGCCTTTAGTATTAGAATTTCAAGAAGACAGACAATAGTATAAATAGTAGTTATAATATCTTATTGAGTTTCTTATTTAAATGTGAACAAATATAGACCCTTTATTGAAAGGATTGATACATAGATATAAGATATCTAGTTCAAAAGGTACAAGCATGATATTCATTATAACATTCACTTACTTAAGTAGTTTAGAGTCAACAACATATTTTGAGCTACATATTTTAGAAGTAATATAACCAACCTAGGGGGAAATATTTAGAAAGGGTATCAACAAGTTTTATCACCAATCATATAAACCATATGCTCAACTATGAATAAATCCATCAAATGACACAAATATATCCTTTACATAAAGATGTTTTTTTACCAATTTGAGTGTGGTACCTACCTTTGTTATATCATCATGCATGTTAAATACACCCACTATACAAAATCATATACAATGACCAAAGAATTCATATGCCTCATCCATGAGGATGTAAGGAGTTGTTTAGTTTCCTAGAACAACCATATTTATATTTATTGACAACCATCCCTAATTGGTCTTCATAGCAATTGATTCCAATTACTGAGGAACAAATCCTTTCATGAATGGTTTACTTAAATCTATGTACCCTTTATGTATAATATATAGAAGATATTAAATACCTTTACCTAATGCATAGAGAGGAGGAAGAGCCTTGTCAAAGCGATTTACTATAGCCAAGAAAATCTAATTATAATTCCTTTGAATTCCATTTTGTACTAGAGGTAATTGAATATTTAGTAAGGATATAAGGTACCAAACATAATCTATGAACATGTTATTCTATCTACATGAACTATAACCATGTAGCTTAACATGTGATGGGTATTTTTAATTTATATTAAGTCCCATTTACATAATGTAAATTCATATTCATAAATGCATTCAAATCACATGAAGTCAACCACTAGATCATATAAGTTCAAAAGCATAATAATTATTTAAATCATAACTTGAATAATATTTTTGGTATTTGGAAGGATCTAAAACATATTTTCAAAATCACTTTAGATAAAATATTCATTGGATATATTTTTTATTTTGTAAAGGATCCATTGTATATTTATAAAATTCGTAAAACAAACCTACATTATAACAAATCCTAAAAATTTCCACTAAAATATTTTGAGTTTTGTTATATAGGTCATTCCACACAATATTAGATAAATTCATTCCTATTTTAACCAAAAAAAAAAACTAAAATTAACATCAAGAAAAAATTTAGCAACTTACAGATGTGAATAAGATTTGAACCAAAGGCTAGGAGGTAATGTTTTTAATCAATTAAAAGTATCTAATAAATTTGATCCTATCATATGCATCTTTAGAATAATGTATAGAATTAAATAATAGATTACGATTATTTAAGAAAAATGTGGTAGATGCCATAACGGAAAAAACTTAAAGAAAAAGAATAAAATAAAAATGCATTTAAAAATATAATGGCATACCTTTTGAAAAAAAAGATATTTATAAAAAAAATTAATATATCCATGAGTTATGTTAAGAATATCTTTCAAAAATATAATTATTAATAAAAAATTATGTGAATTATAAAAAACAATTAGACAACTAATAACTAAAAAGCATTTAATTTAAAAAACCTACTATTAATATTAATGTGTAATATTAAAAAATTAAATAGAAATAAAATTATATTCTTTAACTGATATTGGACTCCTCTTTTTCCAACTAAACTTCTTTCTGGCATTTATGGACTATGAAGGAACCAAAATATTTTAAAATAAATAAAATATAAATAGTTGTGTTGGTAATATTATTTTATAATAAATTATAAACCTTAAAATTATTTTTATTTGTTAAAATAGGTTTTATTTATATCACATAATGATTACATAGGATTACATTACTTTAGTAATTATATATGCACCACTTGACAAGATTAGAACCTAAATTTTCTCTTTAAAAATTGAAGAATAAAATAAATTAAACTAATACAACATAATAAACCTCAAAACCATTTTTGGGCTTCTTTTTTTTTCCTCAGAAAAATCATATATTAATTAAAATATAATAATTTTACAAGCAACAAAAACACTGTGTATAAGCACAACCCTAGTCATTAATTATCCATAAAAAATGGAGGCCAAACATACCTTAGACTACTAACTAATTTTATGACCATGACTAAGAATGTGGAGGTTTTTCTTTAATAGATTGCTTTTAGTCATCACTTTCTACCTAAAACATGTGTTTTGAGATGACATAGAGGATCTCAATGACCAAACCTACTACATTTAGTCTCAAGCTCTATGTATTTAGTCATAGAAATGGTTAATGCAAAAAAAAGTGCAAGGAGTATTCCTCTAATCCTCAATCAATTTCTAAAAATAGGTCAATAACTATCCATAAAAAATAGAGATCAAACATGTCTCTGACCACTAACTATTTTTACCACATCTACCAAGACTATAAAGGCTTGTTTTTGGTAGATTGATCGTAGTCATCACTTCTCATCTGCAGCATGTGTTATGATCTAGCATCTCAAATTTTGTGTATATGGCCAAAGAAATGACCAGTGAAAGAAAATAGTGCACGAAACATTTCCCCAATGTTCTATCAATTCCTAAAAATGGGCCAACTTCATTTCCACTTTGTTGGCTTCTTAGTTATCAAATTCATCAATTTTTTTATATGAAATTTGAAAATCGTCGAATTTGAAACAATTTGAAACCCTATCGAATAGATTCACTGAACAAACCCTAAATTGGGTAAAAATAAATTGGTTGAAAAAACAAGCATTAAAAACCCTAAAATTAAATTTTAGCTATTTAAAAATAATGAGGAAGCCATAAAAAGCCCTAAAATCAAATTTTAGCTATTGAAAAAATATAGAAAAAGTGCTATAAACACAATAGTTGTGAACAAACCCTCCTGCAATCTCCCTCTTGCAACATGTAATTTGGAAGCTGGAATTTTTTTTGCATATACTATCGAAAGCAACCATTTTCAATCTATTTTCAACGTCGTGGGGATGTTGTTTTCTTTATTTCTTTATCATTGTTTAAGAGAATTCGTAGCTCTCAAAGTTGCAGCTAACAAACAAATCTCCCATTTGGAGGCTTCATTATTCTGCACCTGATATTTGAAATGCTCCTTGTCTCAAATAATCTATGAGTTCTTCAAAATAAAAGAAAAAAAAAACATTGCTCTTTAACCCTAAAATAAAAGTAAAAAAACATTGCTCTTTAACCCTAAAATAAAAGAAAAAAAGCATTGCTCTTTAACCCTAACTTCTAAGGAAACCTAAAATTAAACTTTTCTAATTTTTAAACTTGAATAATATAAAATATTGTAAGTGCTTTGTTTTATGCATGATAACAATTTTTTATTATAATTGGTAGAAAACTTATAATTTATATTTCAAAAAATATATTTATTTATGTTGGAATATGTAATGCAACATTGTGTAAATTATTCTTAGACTAAAATATAAAGTCTAAAGAATAATATTTGAATTAAAAAATAATTCTATTTTATGTAAAAATATTCCTAGCACCCTTATTTTATGTAACTTGTATCTCTCATAATGAAATTAAAAGAGAATGAAAGTGAGAGAGAGAAAGAGAGAGAGAGAGTGTGTGTGTATTTGTGTTTTGCCTATTTTGCATCTCAAATAATCTAAATGCCAACTTACTAACTTGCTACTAAACAATCTACTAACCAACTAACTTACAATTTACTAATTTTTATATTAATCAAGAAGGTTAAAAATGAATCAACTTACTAACCACAACTTTAGTATTTGATTAAAATTTACTTAATATTGCAACACAGTTATATTTTCTAAACACATATTGAATCCAAAAGAATCCGCTCTATCGGTAGCAAGTTCTTTTTGGGTCCTCGTACCCGTACCCTTTTGGATATCTTGGTTGACCTTGGGTGAGATGAATTGACAATTCATTAGGCTATAGCAAAACCTTAAAATGAACACTAACTTACTAACTTATTGACTATCTAACATTTAACAAATGTTTTATGGTTAAATTCAAGTTAGTTTATTTTGTTGCAAGATGATTGTTATAGTTAGTTACCTTCTTATTTCAAGTTAATATATTGCAAGTTGATCTTGGTTTATTTACTTTATTCAATTGCAATTTGGTTATAGTTGTTTATTGCAATATGGTTATAGTAGTTCATGATGATGTTGATTATCTTTCATGATGATGTTTATCTCTCTTGATGATGCTTAATTTTGATTATCTTTCATGACGATTATATTTGATGATTGAAAAGTAGATTACTTGAAAGTTATGTTTTTTTTTTTATTATTATATATGCAAGTATGTTTATCTACTTTCTTATTGCATCATTTATTTCATTTGTCAATGGATATTATGTTTTGATTATGTTCACTTTCTAGAATGACTGATCATGGAATGTTCTCCACACCTAAGCACATCCTTGATGGATCAAAATTTGGAATATGGGAACCAAGGATGAGGGCTGAATTTCAAGCAAGAAAGTTATGGACCATTGTGAATGGATATGAAGCAATCCCAACCCAGACAAGGTCACTTGAGACATACAACAACAAGAGTCACCTTGCACTTTCCATGATTATCAATAGTGTGAGTGATGATATATTGCTCACTATAAGCCATTGTGAGCATGCTAAAGATGCATGGGATTTGTTAAACCAAGTCTATATAGGGTCCAACACATCAAGGAAATATATTTTATTGTCCAAAATTCTTAGCACTATGCAAGGTGAAGAAGAAAGTGCCTTGATCTTCCTCTCAAAGATGAAATACATGAGAACTCAACTATTGGCTTGTAATTATGATTGGATAAGTGAGAAGCTCTTAAGATTTATCATTTTGAGGAACTTGTCAAGCAAGTTCAAGAATTTTTTCATCATTATTGATACTAGGCTAGAGTAAGAAGAGGATGACATTCCTCTCAACACTCTTTCACAATTATTGATTCAACATGAAGAGTCTCTTAATAGAGACAAAGTGAATGGTCAAGTTTTCAAGGAGAAGAATGTTGCCTTGAGTGCCACTAAGGCTTCCTTCAAGAATAAATACAAGGGAAGGAAAAATCAAAATTTCCAACCCAACAAGCCTAGAGTTGATTTCACTTGCAACTTTTGTGGCAAGAAAGGCCACAAGGAACAAAATTATTTCAAGAAGAAGAAGATTGCAGAAAAGTAAGAGCAAGAAAAGGCTAAGGGAAAAGGACCTAAGAAATGGTTTGGTAAGGGAAAGAAAAAGAACAACAATGTAAAGCAAAATTCTAATAAAAATGCCTTTGTTTGTGCCCTCTACTGCATTGACTCATATACTTCTAATGAATGGGTGTTAGATTATGGATGCACTAACCATATTTTTTTTGAAAAGGATAAGTTTGTGGACTTTCATAAGCACTCTTCAGATTCAGTTGTCATCGGTGATAATACTAGACTTCAAGTAGAAGGTGTTGGCAATGTTGTAATTGAAGGGAAATTACTTGATAATGTCCTATAAGTGCCTAACCTTAGGAGAAATTTAATTTCAGTTTTTCAAGTTGCTAGAAGTGGTCACACTATTCAGTTCAATGCAACTTCATGGAGCATTAGGAAAGGCATGCTACCAATCATTACAGGTTATGTGAAGAATAATAGTTATGTGTTAGGTAAGGCTCCTCCTAAAGTGTGTTTAGAAACTAATTTTTCTCCTAGTAGCAAGCTTTGGCACTTAAGGTTAGGCCATACAAACTATCAAAATATTCAAATGATGAAATCTAAAAATTTGGTGGAATGCTTGCCTAACATTTCACCTATCATGGTTTGTGTGAAACATGCATCTTAGGTAAGATGAGCAAACAAAAGTTTGCAAAGGAAAATTCAACAAGGGCCACACAAATTATTCAACTTATTCATATAGATATTATGGGTCCATTACATGTTAGATCACTTACTGGTACATCGTATATTCTCACATTTATAGATGATTATTAAAGAATGATCTTTGGGTATCTACTTAAGAATAAATCATATTGTTTTGAGACATTCAAGGAGTTCAAAGCTTTGGTATAAATTCAAAAGGGAGCAAATATCAAAATGATTAGAAGTGACAATGGAGGGGAGTACAATAGCAATGATTTCAATGAGTTTTGTTCTTCTCATGGGATCAAAAGGTAGTTTACTTGTCCATAAAATCCTCAACAAAATGGTGTTGTAGAGAGGAAAAATAGGACAATCATGGAGATGGTAAGATGCATGCTTGGTGACCACTTACCTCAATTTCTTTGGGGTGAAGCAGCCAGTATAGTAATCTACATTCTTAACAGGTGTCCTTCAAAATCAATTGAGGCGAAGACTTCTTATGAGGTTTGGAATGGTAAGAAACCAATTTTTTCACACTTAAGAGTGTTTGGATGTGATGCATTTTCATATATTCCTTCAAAAAATAGGAAGAAATTGGACAAAAAATCTCAAAAATGCATCTTTGTTGGCTATGATGCAAAACATAGGGGCTACAGGTTATACTCACCTTCTTTACACATTGTATTTGTTTCAAGAGATATCAAATTCAATGAAGACCTTATTGAGTTAGAAACGGGTGGGCCTTGTGTCAAAAGGACCAAGTGGTTGGATCATTCTAGGGGTCCTAAAGAGCATAATTTAGTTAGCCAAAGGATAACTAGAAGTATGACCCTTAACATGTCTCTTCTAGCTAAGATAGAGAATGATCATGAGCCTACTTCTTACCAAGAAGCTTCACAACACTCTTGTTGGGTTGATGCCATGAAGGTTGAGATGGATTCTCTTTTAAAGAATCAAACTTGGGATCTAGTGTCTTATCCTAATAAGAGAAATGTTATTGGGAACAAGTGGGTCTATAGACTAAAGTACAATTTTAATGGAGAGATAGAAAATTATAAGGCTATATTGGTTTCTAAGGGTTATGCTCAAAAACATGGCATTGACTATGAGGAAACCTTTGCACCAGTTGCCAAAATTCCCACCATTCAGCTTCTTATTGCTATTGTTGCTGCTCAAGAGTGGCAAATTTTTTAGCTTGATGTGAAAAGTGCCTTTCTAAATTGTGATTTGGATGTGGATATCTACATGAGTCAATCACAAGGATTTTTTGTACAAGGTAAGGAAAAACTTGTGTGTAAACTAAAGAAAACCTTGTACTCTCTGAAGCAAGCACCTAGATCATGGTACATGAATATTTCAGGTTACTTCTTGTTTCTTGGTTTTGATAAATGTTATTCAGATACAAATCTCTATGTGCTTAGGAAGGATAACTTGGTAATTTTAATTGCTCTATTTGTTGATGACCTTGTTATGACTGGAAATGAGAATGAGGCTATTTTTTATTTCATCTCCAAATTAAAGTCGGAGTATGAAATGACTGACCTTGGTCTTCTACACTACTATCTTGGCATGCAAGTTTATCAGCATGAGGATTGTACCTTTTTGAGTCAATCCAAGTATATTGAATATCTTCTTAAGAGGTTTGATTTGGAGGATGGTAATCATACTTCCATTCCTATTTCTACAAGGGTTAAGTTGGAAGTATGTACAAAATCTTAGTTGGCTGATGCTACATTGTATAGGCAGCTCATTGGTAGTCTTCTTTATGTTACCACCACAAGGCCAGATATTACTTTTGTAGTTGGTATGGTGGCTAGGTTCATGTAGAAACCTTATATTTAGCACTTACAAGATACCAAGAAGATTCTGAAGTACCTTTTAGGTACTAGAGATTTGACACTCAAGTATTCTAGGCTTCATTCCTTTGCTCTTTTTGGCTATGCTGATTTTAATTTTGGAAGGGATAGAATAGACAAAATGTCTACCACAACATACATTTTTAGTATTGGGTCTAAAACTATCTCTTATTATTCCAAAAAGCAAGATACAATTGCTCTTTATACAACGAAATCATAGTATAATGCTACGACAACAGCTACACAGGAAGTGGTTTGGCTTCGTACCCTCATGAAGGAAATTGGCTTTGAGCAATTTGGTCCTTCACATTTTCTCTCCGATAATCAATCATCTATTGCCTTGGCTAAAAATCCTATAATGCATCAAAGGACAAAGCATGTTGAAATCCAAGCCCACTTTATTAGAGAGAAGGTATTGGATGGGACTATTCAGTTGGATTATTGCCCATCATCTTCTAATTCTACTGATTTGTTCACCAAACCTTTTTCCAAGGAGCAGTTTTGTAAGTTGAGGGACTCACTTGGTTAGGTGAAGTTATCCTCAACGGGGAATGAAGTGTAGTTACATGTGTGTGATGACAAATTCATCCTTATGAGGTGTTTTGTGCTATATATATATATATATATAATTGATATTTGGTGGTATAATTGCTTTTTGCATCTCTTTTGAACATGGTACTTTCTTGTTTGTCTTGTCCAGCTTTTGTACATGTTACTTTGTAGATGATATTGTGCAATTATGGTATATGATACAATTGCTTTATGTAACTCTTTTACATGGTACTTTCTTGTTGCCTTATGCAAATTTGTACATGTTTTTATGTAGTTGGCATTATGCAATTGGTTTATCATGGTACTTTATTGTTAGCATTTATGCTACTTTTGTACATGATATTTTATGGTTGGCTTTATGCAACCGGTGTGCACACTTTATTATTTTCATATACCTTATGCAACTCTTGTACATGGTACTTTTTTGTTAGCCTTGTGCTACTTTTGTACATGGTACTTTAGAGTTTGCATTATCATGGTACTCCTTGTTTGCTTTATGCAACTTTGTACATGATATTTTTTGATCAACTATATAGCACGTGACTATAAGTATGATTTGGCATGTTTTTGTGATGACTTATAGTTCACTATTTGTTAGATCAGTTTTGTTATCGTCTTTGGATATTCATATATGTTGTGGTGAATATATTTATGATGATGTATCTAACTAATCTTATGTTGAGTTGCTTGTAGTTTACAGGTACTTCCGTTTGGGGTTTTGCAGGCTTACTGAAGACACACTTTTGATGTTTTCTTATTGTCATTTGCAACCACTTATGATTGATGGATGGCTTTGTAAGTTGTTTGTATCTAAAGTTACTCCGTTGGGGGATTGCAGTCTCATTTTGGCCCATTTTGTATTGGTGCCTTATTGTAGACCATTCTTTGTCATAGAAGCTCATTGTAACTATATTACTCATTTGATTCTCATCCCTGTTTGTATCTTTAGGGGGAGAATTTTTCTTTGTTTCATAATTCCTTTCTCCAATATTGCATTAAGGGGGAGTGTTGGAATATGTAATACAAAATTGTGTAAATTATTCTTAGACTAAAATATAAAGTCTAAATAATAATATTTGAATTAGAAAATAATTGTATTTTATGTAAAAATATTCTCACCCAGTTAATAAATAAAATAAGGGTGCTAGGAATATTTAATTTGTGGAAAAAAAGTTATTTTCCCTTTTCTAGCAAATATTAAGAAGTAACTAATCACTTTTTAATATTTGATAGATGTCACTTGTCACACATCTCAAGATAAGATTGTGATAAGATTTGTCACACATCTCAAGATAAGATTGTGATAAGATTTGTCACACATCTCAAGATAAGATTGTGATAAGATTAGGGTAATTTTAGGGTTGTAGTGGAAAAGCTTCTCTTTAAATAGGGGTGTTCTCTACTACATCTATATATCATGTTGATGCATATTATTGCATAAAATTGAAGCATTCTTGTATTTTTAAATCATTGAGTAATATAGTGAGCTTCATAGTGGATGTTTCCCTTTTTCATTTGAAGTAGGGTTTTACCACTTAATATTGGTGTTCTAGGTTTTCCTCTTTTGTGTGTGATTGATCTTGTGGAGCATTCTTCGATCTTGGCGAGACTTTGTTTGTCTCACAATTTAACCTTTAATAATATTTTCATGTGTTAAAAAATTATTATATTTATATAAAGTTATAAAAATGTTTATATTTTAAAAAATATTTTAATATATTTTAAAAAATGATTAAAAATATTATTAAAAACAAATATTTTAATTTTATATATTTTATTTTTAAATTATATATATATATATATATATATGAAAACATATATACATTTATTATATATCGAATTTTATTACAAATTTTTAAACATGTCAAATTTCTTTCGAACTTTAAAAGTATCGAACTCGAATACTAACTCGAACTTGAAGTCTACAACAACATTAAGCCTATCAACAATGTTATAGAATGGAACAACAAATACCAAAGAGAACAAGGAATTATTTCTAACTTTTCATAAAGAAAATAAAATGTCAATTCTAAAGAGGTGCTAAACTTCTAGAAACACTGAAAGGAGGAGAGGAGGGTCTCCAAGGAAAATGTGTTACCATGTAAATCACTACGAGAGAACATGCTAGGAAAAAAAAAAAGCCACTTTTAGGTATCCTAAGCCTCATGACATCTCCAAAAGAGGCGAAGGATATCTTAAGGTTCATCGCAAAATGGAAAAAGTGGGTTGGGAACTCCATAGTAGATAAGTCATTTACCAAGCAGGAGGTCTTGGCGAATTAAACATTAGGTAAAGATAGTTTGTATGGGTTCAAGATAAGTAGACCAAGTTGTGTGAAAATGATCGGCCAAAATATACCTAGGTGAAGAGAGGCCCCAATAAGCATTTAGAACCATGGGTAAGTATTGTAAGGTAATAGCTATTCGTAACCCAATATGGCCTTATAATTAAGGAGGATTGTCTTCGAATACCATTGTCAATCCTTCCACCAAAGACAAGAAGAGTGCAATGTGATCTTGTGAAATGTAGAATCATGTATATTTTCTTTAATTGCTTCAAAGATTTCTTTATTAATAGAGGTAAGTCTAAACTAAATTTGATATAATCCTAAGATGTCAATCAAGCAAACAAGTCAACCATTGTAGACATACTCCTTTTATAAAATTTATATGCATGCATACAGAGATTTGGGCAAAAAAAAATAGTTAGGATAGAGGACCACTAGAGATTCATAAAATTGATAAAAAGACCATTCATTAAATCTATGGTTTGACATTTTTCCAAACCTAACAAAGGTTATGAATAATAAAAAAAACTAAAGAGGAAAATCCACACCACTCCATATTTCAATTTTTATATATATTTCTCATTGATGAAAAGGATCAATAGATAGATTTCCTTCTCTTATAATTAAGTACATTTTAAAAGAGAAACGTCACCAAAATATATTATTAAATAACATTCTAAAAGTGATACATCAACAAACTAATTGACGATAGGTGTTTTTCTTAATGTTTTTCAAAGTCGATCAACCACATAATTTAACTGTTGGCCAAACCTTATTTCCATTTATTATTATTTAAAATATGGAAAAAGAATTCCTCAGAAAAAAATCTATACATCATCAACGCTGCCTGCAACAAGCTAAAACAATCCCAACAAACGTCAAAAACATCCAACTCCCGACTCCTTCAAAACAGTAAAGCACGTCTCTGACCAGTTCTACGCACTCCAATACAACACATCACTGCCGTCACATATTTTACATCCATAAAAATAATGCTTTTACAGAGAACCGAAAACCATAATCACTCCTCCCAAAACACTGATAACCGCCGATGGTCTGAATCGTTCACTGCCGTTAGTGGTGTGACCCTCGCTACCTTCACCTGCCGGAGACATCCCAAACATGGGAGAAGCACTCGACGGTGAATCCGCCGACGGAGATACCGAACTTGGACTTCGATTTGGCGCAGGGGAAGGAACACCCGTTGTCCTTGCCGGTGCACCGTTGTTCGAATCTCCTGCAATCACCTCAAATCGCCCCATCATTAACAAAACCCATTTACTGATAATTCAGACTATATTCGATTCAGTCCATAATTGATTCTTCTTTGTTTCAATTCTCGAGGCTTTCCCTGTTCTCCCTCACCAAACGTTTAAAAAAAAAAAAAAAACTGTAAAAGAAACCCAAAACATACTCAAAGATGTATATACCTGCAGAGGGAGAAGGAGCTGGAGCATCTGCAGCTGCTTACCATAACAACAGCCAAAAGATTACAACTTCCTCTCTTAAACTTGAAAATTTTGGGTACTGATTATAAGAAAAGGAAAAGCTATAATTACCTTTGCACTGGGTAAGGGGTGGAGTGGAGATTTTGCAGGCGCCAGGCAGGGCGAGAGCGCGCGTTTGATTGATGGGAACGCGCAGGGGATTGTTGGCCGTAAAGAGCTGGCAGAGACACACTGCGCTGTTTTTTACCACAGAAGAGAGGACACTGCAGCATCCCTGCGACGGAGGTGAGATCGTGACATTATTGGTAATAAAGCTGAGACACGGAGACAAACTTGTTAGAGAATTTGTGCATCCCCAAGACTGGGGAGGTGACTGAGCTACAGCGATGCCATGATTTTGAGTTACTGCTATCGCGACCACGACAATCAGTACTACAGAAAGTAATTGCCGAATCCACTCGATTATGCCTGCAAGTGCCATCGCAGCAATATTAGAGTCCACAGCACCGTGCGGCAATATATGGCAGTGAAGCAGAAATTCACCATGTAACGAGAAATTGGTGAGCCCGCAATAAAAGAGCTCAGAAATCAAAGAATGTTGATGACTTTGGTTGATGAGTATGAGGAGAAGAGATTATAAAGAAGACAGGCAGTGAAGTTCGTTGGATGGGTGAAGCAAACGAGTTGAGGCTGTTCGCCCAGCTGCCTACTCTCTACCGGTTTCCAGTTTGAAATCGGGATTCACACGCATGACCGTTGTATGTTCGTTATGCGCAGCGATTTTAATATTAGTTTCGGCGACGTCAATCTGGAGTTTTACATAGAGCAATTCGTTTAAGGTGTTTAAGGTGTTCGTGTGATTCGTCTACATAGCATGGGGCAATTTCCTATAAGAGATTAAGTTGGCCAGTATAGGTGAGGCAACTCACCCTATTATTCATTTAAGTGGACCCCTTCCCAAGGAGCTGGTCGTCAAATTTTGGAATACTTCGTGTATATATATAAATAAAGAGGGCATATACCTTTATTAAAAAACTTAAACAATGATTATGATAAAGATTTGATCAGTTAAGTATTTGGAAAAGTTAGCATACAATGTTTTTTTTTAGATAAAGAGGCATAAACCCTTACACTAAGATCTCGAAAACTTAGATGAATTGATAAAAATTTGACTAACCAAACATTCAAACTAATTTTTTTTTTTAATGATAAGGAGTAAATAAACCCTCGTTAAAAGACTTAAACAATGACTACTCCAAGATATCTTACCATCAAATTGGTGCATGAACAGATCGAAGACGAGAATCTTAGATGTGAAGGTGCAAAAGAAATTAGGTGGAAAATAGAATTACTTAACATACTCATATTATAAATAATATATTCTATCTAGAATTATTATATAATAGAATTATTGAAAATAAATTTATTTACTTTTTAAGTATTTTAAAGATGTGTATGAGTTGGGCGTACGATGTCGTAATAGGCGAGCAAAGTATCGACCAGAGTAGGAAATATAATGGAGTGCAGAAAAAAATTATGCTCGATCAAGCGGATAGATTGGGAAAGCTAGGGTTTCAACTACGATAAGTGATGGAGATTGGGCTAGGGTTTTGAGTATCATTATGGTCCTCAATCCTTGCGGACCAATAAATAGCATTGGTACAACAAAAAGGAATGCATGCGATAATGGCTTCTTTCAACCAATTATGTAGGTTTGTGCTGAGAATGGTCCACAAGATAACCCTCGTTTTGTTGATGTAATTCTTCTATTGCCTAAAGTTGACTCTACATGTCGTAGTTTAGAATCACTCACCCTTGTCAAGTATTTTGTTGTCCTCATCCCTAATGAGTCTTCCCTTAAAACCTAGGTTAATGTAGCTTGGACTCTTCATGGAGTCAAGCTAACAATGGTTCAAAACCTTACAAAGGTTTTTTTGTTTCGCTTTGCGGAAACAATCCATGTTAAGATGATTTATGAATGTGGTTCCTGGTACATGAGTTCTCTTCTTGTTTTTTTCTCCTTGGACCTGTAATTTTTTGTTTATGAGGAAAGATCTACTAAAGTCCCTATGTGGGTGGAATTCCTAGGACTCTCTCTACCTTTGTGGCCCTTTTTCAATTGCATAGCAGCCCCTTTTGGGCATGTCATTTTGGTGGAGGTGGATAAATTTTTCCATCTACACCCTCAAAAATGTGTTTGCATTGAGATTGATACTTCTCGAGATCTCGAAAAGTCCATCGACATACAAGTTGGTGAAATTGTAATATCCCAACAGGTCCTCTATATTAATTTACCTAACACATATTTTTGGTTCCAGTGTTCAGCACATAAGATCAAATATTATCCCTTGATGCCACATAACAAGGACAAGCAAAGCCCCACCACACCGAGTGAACCCACTCATCAACCTTAGGAATATGGTTGGATGACTGTGGGAGGGCATAAAAGGTCACATTTGGCTACTTCTAAAGGTACGCAGTCGAATTCGGCGCATGTCTCACAACCGGTAAAAAGGTATGAAAAGGAAAAATTTGGTCCCCCAACTAAAATTGCCAGCAATGAGGCTCCTTAGTCTCAACAGATTCATACCCCAAAGGATGCAATAAAGGTTGCTTCACAGTTTGCCCAACCGGCCAATCCTCTAGTATATTTCCCCTCTGCTAATGTAGGGCACTCTCTAGCCCAAGAAGGGGATCTATAGAAGAAGACGTTGCTCCAGAGAAGCGACTTCATATGATAAGTGTTCATTTAGGCAGTTAAGTTCATGATTCATCCAACAACTACATTGTGTTGGAGTATCTTAGCGGTGGTGAGAATATATCATTGGATGTAGAGCCTTCATCGATGGAATTGGAGGTTCCTATGGAGGACTAAAAGATTAATGTTCCTTCCCCTTCAATGTAGTTTCCACATTCTCATAGTCCTCGACAAGGGAAATAATATGGAGTCAGTATACCCAAAAAAGGGTTTTAGCCTTTCAACTCAAGAATTCCAGCACCTTTGTGGCATTGGAATGACATAGAATGACAAAGCAATAAGTCTACTTAGTGCCTAGAGCTACAGTTCTACAGTTTAAAGTTTTTTGTTACTTGAATTTTTTTTTATATGCATATTTATATTATGTATTTGCCCTTTTAGGGGTGGGTTCCGGTTTTTATTGTATGGATGGCCTTGTGCCCAAAGTTGTGATCTTTCTAGCTCCTTTTTATTGTAAGCTATTTTATTTTTATTGAATATAATTATTGGTTCCAATAAAATAATAATAATTGGTCGATGAATGGTGCCGAATTTCTAAAATATATAGGCATCGATCATGTTTTCTTTTATAAATGCAGCCTTAATAGTCAAAGGATAAATGATATGGGAGCAAAAAAAATGAATTTGCATTATGAATTAGTGCTTAAATAGGCAATAATACATTTGGTTACAATAAAATATATTTTCTACAGTCTAACAAAGACATGTGATGACATAATGAAAGATACATTTGGTCACAGTAGAAGATATTTGTCACATTCTAATAAAGATATTTGATGAGATAATATGCTAACAAACATTCTAACTTAAGGAAATTCTATGTTGATCTAAATATACAAGCTAACAAACTAGTTCTAAAAACTTAATGTAAGCATTTAAGGTTCACCTGTTACATAAAAATAGGATAGCAAGAAAATAATACTAAGTTTAACTAAGACTAGGAAAGCTATTAAGTGATTTCCTTGTCATTCCTCCCCATAATAGAAGCATTGGAATCTAATGCTTTCAAGAGAGAAGAAAAATCACTAGACATATAGTGGTGAAATATCTAGTGAACCTAATGCGAAAGTTCACCTCATTAGGTAACAAGGTAAGAATTTGAGGAACGCTAGCAGGTCTAGTGACTCTTCTTGTCAAATACTCAATTAGAATCCAATGAGAGCTAAAAATCAAGTACCACCTCAATAGGATGACAAATTATAAGTTTGGTCTCCAATGTAGATTCATGGTATGGTTTCAAAAAATTAATATTATTGAGTTCATGTATACCAAGATGTATTGGAAGATCAATGTATAAAGTATTTTTGTAATACTTGCTCAAGAATAGTGTAAGGCTCATAGAAAAGTGATTTGATTTTACTATGTACCTTCTTTGGGAAATGACTCTTGCACAAGTATAACCAAATATTGTTGCCAATCCAAAAATAACCAAAACTATGATGCAGTAAAACTTGAGCAAGGTAGTAGGGGAAATCCCATGGGATGTCCTGATCTGGTTCCCTGCTTCCCCTACCTTAGTTTTTAACAAGGTCCTTGGCACTTACCAGGCCCTTCTCTCTAGGCTGGTTGTGGTTGCAAATGATATCCTTGGGGTGGGAGTTCCCTTATCCTCTTGTCTGCCCATTTTCTAGCTTAATTGAGGGTTTCTTACCTATTCCTCTATCATGGGACATCCCTAGGATATCTCTTGGGTTTTCTATTGGGAATACAAGATCCTTTTTCCATGTTGCTCTCAGGTTTATCCCAAGTTTGTTGTAGGTTTTCTACTTGGTGTTGGATTCCAATTTTTCTTTGATGGTGGTGCATCGTGGCTTTGGGATAGGGACTTGACTTTGTCATTATGCTTCTTGAGAGGTTTTCACTTCATCCTTCTAGTTTGATGAGGACCACATACTTTATTTTTAGTGAATATTCTCTTCGGGCTTCCTAGAAGTGGTCTACTTTATGGTTTCTTAGTGTACATTTCATAGTCTTGGGTGGAGCCTTGTGCTTTTCTTGCTTCTAAGATCCCGTTGGTTTTCTTGATTTGGTTTCCTAAAGCCATTCGTTGGTAGATTTGGATGTTGCTTAAGATCATCTGTTGCATCTTTTGGTCTTGGATCATGATATGTGCTTATTACCTGCAACTTGATAACCCTATGGGTCCTTTAGATTGGGTTACTTGGGACCTTCCTATGGCTTGCGATTCTATTTTTTTGCATTTATTGGTTTCTTCTGGAATTCTCGTAGTTCAACCTCATGTGCAAGGGGATCTCATGACCTGTGGAGATCCTTAGATTTTTTGATCAATTTTTTGGGCTCTATGCAGGATGTTTCCTAGACTGCCTTCCTAGGTTGTCCCTAATGGGATCCCTACTTATTTATTCAGTGTTTGATTGTTCTCGCTCTCCTGTATTGGTTTCTGGTTTTCTTGAGTAGGATTCCAATTTTCCTATGTCCTCGTGTTTATCTTGGGGTGGATTTTCTTTCTTGGTAGTTTTATCTTCTGGTTTCTCCTTGGTGGCATTCCGGTTTTAGGTTTTCCCCTTGGGAAAGGTTTTTAAATTGTATTTCCTTCCTTGGTGGGACTTTTCAAGTTTTCTTCTTTGGGTGGGATTTTTAAATTTCCTTCTTTGGGAAAGATTTTTTAAAATTTTATTGTTTAAATTTCCCGCTTGGGTAGGATTTTTTATTATTATTGCTTTGGACGGGATTTTTATTATTCCTACTTTGGGTGATATTTTTAATATATTTTCCCTTTGTCATATCCCTTGGACTTTTGTTTTGTCTATTGACCTATTGTAAAAATATTTTGGGGCCCTTTCAAAACCCACTTTTAATGAAATTTTACCTATAAAAAAATGTTGTTGCCAATCTAGAAATGATGAGGAAGACAGTGACGATCCTTGGCCTATTTTTGGTGTTGTCCACTGTTCTAAAAAAATTGAACTACCTTGGATTAAAGACTCTATAAGTGTTTATTGAAGGAGTGTGTCTTGTCTTATCTTGTTATTTCTGTATGTGCATGGTATTTGGATAAGTAAAAGATAATGGAAACTGATAATGAGCCAAATGCAAAAATTCAATATGTACTTTAAAATGTGAGTGTCCTATATGTGAATTAACTTCCCTATTTTATTCATGATCTATGTGGGTTAGGCTGAAATCCCTCTTAGTTGGAGAAGTATGCATGTATATCCTCAAACTATGCACAAGGGTGTAGTTCACCACTTAGGTCAGACCATCTAAATAAGGATAAAAGATGATGGAGAAGTTAAGAAAAAATCCTAAAATCTTCTACAAGGACATCCAAAAGTGACCCACAAAGTGTGAATATCAATTAGAGACAATGTTGGTAGATAGACCAAAGGAGTGCCATACAATTTTAAAGAAGACTTTGCCTAAGTTGAGTGCAAAATCTTATCTTTTTATATGGAACAAACTTAGACATCTTGTTGAATCTATCCACAACCACAAAAACATAATCATGCTATTATATTGTCATCAAAAATCCACTAACCAAGTCCATGAAGATGCTTTCCCAAGGACAAGAAGAAATGGAAAAAGGAACACTTCAGCCTAAATCATTTTTGGCCAATTTAGAGTAGCAATATATTACACACTGCGTCATAAATCCTATAGCATCTCATTGCATGTGATGAGGCCAATAAAATAAGCATTGTAAATGATGAAGTATATTGTGCTTGCTAAAATGACTACCATAAAGTGTAGAATGTGCCTCCTTAAGAAGAGAAAGTCAATTCTCACATGGAACACAAAGTTTATCCAACCTATATAGCAACCCCTCCTTTATGTGAAAATCTTAATGAGTGAAATTGGAAGAGGTATGATGCTAAATATGTTGGTAAACGTATCCAAAATATAGATCATAAGCATACTATGAAGACCAAGTCTAGAAACCCATGTGTGAAGTGGTTACAACAGTAAAAGCATAAGTTGTAGGAGGATGAATCAAGAAATATGTCATAGTGTTGTTTTTCACTTGTTGTACTTGATAACCAAGTGAAACTATTGTAAGTATGATGTCCACTTCATATGCCTAGTTTCTTCAATTTTATTTTGTGATTGAGAATTTTTAGAGGCAAGTGATTTGTGTGGACAATGGTTTATTTTCCTATAAGGTAGTGTCTCCAATAATTTATAACTTGAACCAAAGCATATAACTCCTTGTCATAGGTGGAATCATTTTATTTTGTAGTTGAAAATGTTTTGAAGAGATAGGACACTAAATGATCATTCTGCTTCAACACAACACCAAGAGAAAACTATGATATATCTATTTCAATATCAAAAGGTTGTGAGAAGTATGATAGAACAAAAATATGTGTGAAGCATAGGTTTTGCTTTAATGCATTAAAGGCACAAGAATGGTCATTTGTACATTGAAACATAAAATTAGATTTTGTCAAGTGGTGCAAAGGAACCACAATGGTGGAATACTAAGGAATGAACTTATGGTAGAATTTTTCTAGTCCCAAAAAACTTTGTAATTTAGTGAAAGTAGTAGGAATTTTTAATTTGAGTAGGACTTCTACTTTACCTAAATCTACCTGGATAGTATATTCATTAATGACAAAGATAGGATAAAAAAGACAATTGATTTTTGTTCAAATGAGCACTTGGGAAGGTTAGCATACAAACTATTCTAGTGAAGAGTATGCAAAATATGTTCAAATTTCTAAAGTTGAACCTTCCATGTGTAGGAGTAGACAAGAATATCATCAAAGTAGATGATTATAAATTTATCCAGATAATATCTAAATACTTCATTCATCAATCACATGAAGGTGGCATGAGCATTGGTGAGACAAAAGGGCATTATAATGCACTCAAAGAGGCTCGTTTTGGTCTTGAATATATTCTTCCATATGTCCTCTACTTGAATACTTACTTGATGATATCCACTTTTGAGATCAATCTTAGATAAAAACTTCACACCTTGAAGTTGATCCAAGAGATTATCAATATATGGAAGTGGATAGCGATTGTTTATAGTGATTATGTTTAATTCTTGAAATTCAATACAAATTTTCCAAGTCTCATCCTTATTGAAGGGGATGTACTTGGATTAATTAATCCTTTCAAAAAATACTAGGCTTATCTTTTGATTTTATTATTTTGTATTAGTTTTTGTCTATATACCTAGGCATTAGGAAGAGGTTCAATTAATAAAAAAAAATAATGCTTTTGTTAATTCCTCAAATTGGAGGAAGTGGTTTGGACTCCTAAAATACATGTCAGTAGAATTGCAATAATTTTTTAATTGTAGCATTTTGAGAGGACTTAGTGATTTTTCTTGTTATTCCCCATGTTGTGGCATTATGAAAATTTTATACGAGATCATGCTTAATTTATTACTTTCGTGCTTGATTGCAACTAAGTACAAAATTTTGTGGTATTATTGGTGCATTTAATTAGAAATATTTTTTTGGCATGTTGCAAAGTATCTATGTTGTTATATGCATAATAGTGATCCTTCCTATATCATATTGATAGGGTTCTTTAAAAAAATCCACAACAATCCATAGGGATCACAACATAAGTGACTTTATCCATACACTTGGTGCCAAATGCTAAAGAGACATGGTAGGTGTATGTTATCTATGAGGTGGTGCCACTATCCTTCCATACAATTAAATATGGACAAGGATGTGGGTCCATTCATAGCTATAATTTGTTGACAATAGACCTTGCAATAAAAAACTTTTTGTGTCATTGATGATTTTACAATACATAGAGAATTCATGTGTGAGGTGAGCATAGGGAATTTTCCCTATAGAATCACTTCACTCAAATTTCCAATTGAAAGTAAGACAAGCTATAAGAAGGATTTTAAATATGTAGCCCATCTTTATTTGGAAGGGAGGGTGCAAACTCCATGACACAAAGGAAGGTGGACATATTTTGAATTGTGTTTGCCTTGGATCTAAAATCAATGGGCATCACTCAATTTTTGTTGAGGCTAACAACTCTAAGGTTTCAAGGCCCATAGGTTGTTAATTTCCCATCCAACAACCTGAAATAATAGAGGAAAGCAGAAGAGGAAAAAGGAGGTCTTGCCATAACTAAAACTAAACATGAGGTTTTCAAGTGAAAGTGGAAGGATATGAGCATTGGAAAATAGTTTAAGAAGGAAATAAATTAAATTCCAAAAGAAAGCCTACCTCATCCAAGGACATGTGGCAATCACTCACAAAATGAGAAGATAGTCCAAAAGGTAGTCAAAAGAGGATTCACCATTGGTTGACAGAGTTTAATTTTGTAGTCTGACCTATCATATTTATCTACATTATAGTTGTACCAATTTTCTTCCACATGAGTAATCCTACCCTTCCATCCTATACCATTTAGAGAGGCCATACCTGCTACTTTAGCTAGTGACAGATTCTAGAGAAGAACTAGCAAGAACTTAATGGTGCAACCACCCTAGAGATGGAACAATAAGAGATGACAACAAAAAATTGCCATCCAAGGTCCCAAAACCCTCCATAATTAATGCCTTAAAATCTAGAGATATCAAGGCTACTAACCATAGTTGTAGAAGGGTTTTGGTTATGAAACAAAGAACACAAAAATATTTTGCATAGTTTTTTAGAGGGAAAGAACCCTCATGCCAACCTATAAATAGGCATGTAATTCCATTGTAAAGTCATTAGGAGCTACCTACTTGTGCCTAATATCTAGTTGTATGAGCTCTTCATTTCACTCCTTATCGATTGTATGAGTGGGGCTTGAACCTTGATCCACTATCTAAGGAGCATTGAGACTCTTCATGCTACATGCCTTGTAATTATTTTGGTACATCTATTGTTGCTTTGTCCTAATTATTTAGTGTATTTTCAATTATAGGATATGTGTGATGGGTGTGTTTAAATCATAGGTATTACACCATGGTGACTATATTCATTTCTATCTTGTTCATGGAGTTGAGGGAACTTTGATCTTGGCATGTTGTCCCTATAGCTTAGGTTTTATTTTGCAAGTTTAATTTTCTATTTGATGCTTTATATCATTCCCTTCATTTTTTTTCTTTCCTAACACTCCCAAAAATACAGGCCTAAGCCTACAAGGTTTAAGAGGGCAAAAAGATCAAAATATAATAAGGATCCATCCTCGGTTAAAATCCTTGAAGGTTGCCCCATAGGAATTCCTTTAACTTATGGAGCTAAGGGTGTCCTAGAAACATATGGAGATGACAATAATGTATTTGGTATACCCAGTGGGATGAGCTTTTGTATTTTCCCCACCATACTGAAAAATAACTCCCAACTTTGATCCTAATGAAATTCATAGTCGATCCACTTGTAGGGAAGCACGGGGGATTCACCTGATGAATCCACTAAAAAATGAATTTGAAGAAGAAGTTTGACAAAGGTTAAGATCGATATTTTTATGGGGGATATTTGTCTCTTAGTCTTGTTGAAATATTATCTCCCCACCTGGGGACTCTATTCTTATACCTAGAAATATATGAGCAAAATGCATATGACCATATAATTTTTCAAATCTAATCAACAAGAGTTGGTACCATCCATAAATCAAAGGGTGAGGAGAAACCAATGATGCAGTAGGGTAGCTTTGCTAAACCAGCCTCCTCAGATATTTGTAGTTTGGAATTATAAAGGTCCCTAAATCATACCTACTCCTCTTTTTGCATGGGATTATTGCCTTAGAACTCAAATTTCATACTTATTTCTTGGGAGAATATGTTTTCACCCTGATGAAGCATTTGCATCACTTGATGAGTTTGTGTATGGTGCATTTCATTGAAAAAATATGTAGCCTTAAGGATATTGTCCACATCTTTCAAATGAAAATTTTAATGAATGGTACATTAACCTTAATATATAATTAGTTGGAAGCTGGGAATAGATGGTAAACCTACTTATGACAAATTCAAAAAGAAGGTAGACATGAAATCTCTCTTGGAATAACTTATAACCACTAAAATGGCACCCTCAAAGTCAATGGATGATTTCAATGGTTGATTCCAAAAGAATTGGAAAATAATTCTCAATGAAACCCAAACTCCTTCAGGTATGACATTGATTTATTATTTGAAATTCTTTAATTCTAAAATTTCCATGATGATCAAGTCTAAGGTAGGAGAATCATTACTAGAAGAATATGTGATAGCCATCCAAGACAAAAAGTATTTATTACAAGAGGCTAGCCTCTAGATCGTCTACACCATTATTTTTATTGGGGTATGGATGCAACCCATGTACCTCCCTCAACATGAAAACCTCCCATTATTATAGTTTTTGGCCTTTAGACCACACTTTGAGTGTATGCATTATGTGCCCTATGTCTCGCATAGGGGACACTAGTTTTAGAAAGTATGAGGAAGCATGGGATGCATCTCTGATCAGATGACCTCTAGGGGTTTTTACCCAAGGTCAGCTCCTTGCTTCTAGATGTGATATTTGGAATTCATATTATTGGTTCTATACTAATCTACTCCTAAATAACTTATTCAAGGAAAAGGGAAAAGAAAAGAAACTAAGAAAAGATGCTAAAAGTAAATTGTAGAAAGTAAAGTTGTGAAAGTAAAATCTACCTATCCTATATAAGGGTGTTGATGCACCAAAGAAAATAATAAGACCTTCTCATTCCTTAGTGGGTTTGGGTGAACACATGCATAGTGATCGATAGTGCATGAGAAGAATAGGTCCCCTCGAGAACATATAGAAAAATATAACACCCACACTATAACCAGGACAAGGACTTCATAAGTAGTCACGGTTTCTTATTTGTGTGAACTCTTAGTTATATGTATGCAAAAATAATAGGTTTAGAAACTCCCCATATAATTTTAAAAGCCTCAAACTATGCCAAGACATAATATGGAATGAAGGAAAGCACACCTTAGAAGGATGGAGGGATTTCTATGATTTTAAAATAAAAAGAAGGGAGATATTTGTAGAAAACACGTGGGACCCTTCCCCTAAAATATTCAAAATTTCTTCCTTTTAAAATTATTCCTTTTAATACTTTTGCATTAATAGCACATAATCTTAAGGTTTCATAATCCACAACCACTTGAGATGAATTGTTATCACCCATGTTAGATATCTATCACAAGTATTTTTTACTATTAATGAATTCAATTCCATGGTCGTTCCTATGAATATATCATGATAATGATTTAATTTTTGTACTTTTTTTGCATATGGAAGGTTGTGTGGCTAGCAAAATTGATACTTCTATAAATGCATGAAATTAGGGTCATGGTTTTAGTTGGGAAGAATAGGGTTGTGAGCCTTGGGATAAAATAGCCTCTTTATAATACAGAGGCATGGTAAGAGGTATTCTAACTAAGATACAATTATAGCCCTTTACGTATCCCTTCATCTAGTTAACACTCATAATGGTGGTCTTTGATATCTAATGTGGTTGTTTTGGTTACTATTGCTTACTTTATGGGGCTAGTTTTTTATTTGGATAGGTATCCTCAAGCTAATATTTTGTTCTAGTCCTAGTGTATTATGGTGTCTTATGGTCTCACCAAAGTTTTGGTTACACCTTTTGTTGAGGGAGGTTCAACCACTAGGGCTTTTGTGTTTAACTTTGCCTACATTTCTATCAATATTTGGTTCATCCAATTCCTAATCCTTTGTATGGTTCTTGGGTGGTTCGGTTTATACCAGGAACAACCTCCAAAACTTAGGTTGAATGAAATTACTCCACATGAGTCTAGTGATAATTCACTATAGTTATAGTGACTCATAGGGGATACTCATGTCAATGAGGAAAAAAACCCAAGAAGTTGCCACTTTATCCATTGGGTATGAAATCAAAATTTGGGGTTGGAGCGGAAGGGTAACAAATGTAGGTATATATCCCTTGCTTGTATTTTATTTATATAATGAGGATCATTTGTAAGTGTCAACATTTACCTTCAAGAAAAAGGGAAAATTATAGTACATGGTAGGTATCCTCTACTCATTGGGCATGGAGTTGAGGCTTTTCCATCTTTGTGACCATTGGAGATCTCTATAATTTTATTTTATTCTAGTTTTAGGGGTAGAAATTATCTACCCTTACAAAGCTAGGGCTCCTAAGTAGCCCCTGTGCTATAATATTTTTGGTACCAACTAGTTTTTATTTATTTTTTGTGGGTTACCTACTACCAGTGGTGACTCCTTTGATTTTGATACCATTAAAGTGTATCGTTCATCCCCAACTTAGGTCCTTTTTCTTTATTGAACCTTTTGGGGTGAAGAGGCTTGCTTCCATAAGTTATCAAGAGGAAGTGGAATCCATGACCTCTACTAACCAGGTACCCATCAGGTAGTTGATTTGTCTCTTTGAATATTGGTGCACTACTCCTTTTAGCTCACCATAGTTTACCTTCCCTTATCGGATATCAATAATCTAGTTGGAGGAAACAAGTTGTTTAGTGACAGAGGACTAAGGAATGATAGGTTTGATAGCTAGATAAGTTTGCTTCTCCTATTTAAACCCATCTACAAACAAGGAAACAATTTGATCCAATTTGTATATAGAGTGTGGGGGAAGAATTCATACCCTTTCCAAGCCTTCTCTTTGAATCATGCCACAAGTAGCCTCAAATATATCTCTTGCTTCATAATATCATGTAGCTGAAAGAAGTAAACCATAATTTATAGATGCATCAATGGTTATAACATATCTTCATAGTGTAAATTGGAATTACGTCAAGTGATGACATGCATATAGTGATATCAAAGGCTATAGGGGGTTATTTTTGCTTCTTGTGGAAAAGCTCAAAGTGTGAAGAAACCATGTTTAAGCATGCATATATGGTAATAGAATCCTTTTAATATCCTACTTAGAGTAAATTCATCTACTGAATACTCTTAGTGATTCTAAAATCAAATGCATCAAGGTCTTCATCAAAACTTCCATCTTGTGCTTTTCTTGACAACTTATTTGGGTTCTTCTAGTTCTTATTTAGTAGCAAAGTCACCAGGTTAATCGATAGAGTGTTGTGCTAAGTTGATGACCACAAACTTATCTAGAACCACAATCTAACTTCTTTATCAAGGGATGGATTTTGTAGTTTAAGTCCCATCAGGCATGCTAGTCTAAATTATTAGGGGCTATATGCAACCCTTATGACCTCCCATGGTTGTGGTTTTATCCCTTTGACCTTATTCCAAGTAGGTTTTTTTATGCCCTATGCCTCGACTGGGGGGTACCAATCATGGGAATTTTAGGGTAGCATGGTACATGCTCTTTTTGGATGACCTTCAAGTTTTTCTACCTAAGGCTGACACCTTACTTTTAGATGTGATATTTGGTGCTCATATTATTGGTGTTTCACTAATATACTCTTAACTAACTACTTTAGGTAAAGGAGAAAGGAAATAAAGTAGGAAAATATACTAAAATTAAACTACAAAAAGTAAAGTTACAAAAAGTAAAACCTACCTAGCCTATCTAAGGGTAGCAATGTGCAAATAAAATAATAAGATCCTCTAGTTCCTAAATGGGTTTGAGTGAAAATATGTGAAATTGTCGATAGTGCATGAGGAACATAAGTCCCCTCATGAACATGCAACAAAATAAAACACCCACAATAGAACAAGGAAAATGATTTCATAAGTAATAGATTATTATTAGTGTGAACTCTAAATTACATGCATTTAGAGAAGAAAGGAGTGTTGGAAATATGAGCAAGATTTGTTGCCATTGATGTCAAAAGTTAGTTTCAGTGAGCAGTGCAAAAGGAAGGACTTCAAGAGTCAGTTTAAAAAAAAATAAGATGATCATATAAGGTGTACAGGAGAAATTAGAAGGCCTAAGAAAATCATAATAATATATTATTATAATATTAAATGTCTAATGGAAAGACCCAAAGTAATTAAATTAATTATAATAATTTCATTATAAATTAATTTGTAATTTAATTTAATTAACCCTATTGTTATTAAATTAACTATAAGTTAATTATAATAATTTTATTATTACTTAAATTATAATATAATTTAATTAACCCTAAAGTTAGGGTTGCAAGACAAAAAGACATGTGCTGACATCATAAATAAAATTATTTCACCAAAATCTAGAAACTATGGTGGAAAAATGGTATAAATATCATATGCCTTAGTGGCAAGAAACATACCTTTGTTCGAATTCTAAAAAGTCTTGTGACTTATGTGATTTCGTACGAGGAAGAAGATAAAATATTTTTTATCATGTGTGCACCAGCAAAAGGAATAAAAGTGATAAGGCTCTAAGCCTTATATCCATCCAGTGGTTTGGCCATGTGGTAAGTAGTTGTGACTTAGAGCTTTAGAAGTGGGAGGACCCACGATCGAATCTCGATGGAAGTTTTGTGAGAGTTTTGGTTGGGCACCAAAGGAAGCAACACAAATATTTTGGTTAGGCACCAAGAGGGGAGGTTATAGAGCACATGGTGCTCTTTGCTACCAAGGTGAGTGCCTAGATCACGTGGTGGTTGGAGCTGCAACTAGGACACTGGTGGAAGTGCAACATGGATTCGATTCCCACCAAGGGCAAAAGGTATTTAAAATTTTCAAATTTAATTTTATCCTAAGGTTGTTTGGCATAAGGTTTTTAGGGATATATAAGGGCTGTGAAAGTTGATTTTTATATTGTGATATTTGGTGATTAGAATATTGAATGGAGTGATAATGCATTAGATATTTTTGAATGTTATTTCAAAATAAAGTTTTATTTTGTTTAATATTTGAAAGGAGTAATAAGGTTAATTGAGTTCTCAGGTTGTGAATGGTGAAAATAATTTGTGAGGAAATTATTGATTAAATTTTGAGAGGGTTTTTACTACCTAAACTTTAAAATTGGCAAAGAGAATAATTGTGATTGAGACAAGTTTTTAAGGGCACTTCTTCATCAAACAAAAATGTATGGGCACATCTTCCTTGTGAGTGATTTTTGGATGTTGTGAATGCTAAAGTTGGAGTGAAAAGAGTTGTTTGATAAGCACTGTTGAGTTTGATTGTTAAAGGTTTTTCTGAGTGAAATTTGATAATAAAAACTTTGTTTTATAAGCATTGTTGGAAATATTGAAGTAAATTTTTTATGAGGGTCATTTATCATTCATAATTTAGTAATTATATGTCAGTACAAGGCTATGTCCAAAGGCTGTATATGATAGGAGGTGTCACAGTTGCAGGTTCAGTTTATCCAAAAATAGGATTTTATTGGTAGGTCTGTTAGAAGTGATGCGGGTTGTTGTATCTTCCTAATTTCTAACAAAGAAACTCAAATTGCACAATCTAAAGCTGAATTTAAATTGTAGGAAAATGAAACTGTAGAATCTAAAATTGACAAGAAATAAAATGTTGCTAAATTGACCAAAAAGCAAAATTGTAGAAATGTAAACTACATAATGGAAATTCGTACACACGCTTACAGAAATTAAACCAATGATAAAAATCAAAATTATCTGAACATAAGTTGAATCTGAGAAACCAAATTAATTTTTATTGTAGTAAAACTGAAAATGACATAATTCTAGAAATTGCAAAAAATGCTAAAAATGATGTAATTCTGGAAATTACAAAAAATACTGGAAATGATGCCATTACAGGTCAAATGCTAAATACTGTTCTAACACATGATTTAACCTGTTCTATATGCTATGGTGCAATTTTTAAATGAAACTAATTCTACAAATACATGTTGACAGAATTTTGTTGATCTGTTGTAGCAAGAAATCAACAAGAATTTTCTCACTGTGCTGCCCTTCCTCTAATATTGCAAGTGGACCTTGCTTCCAGAACCAGAAGAGGGTGAAGAATTATACCAGGTAAATTAAATGTGCACTATCAACCATCCAATGCTAATAAAATCTAAAGAAAACACCTTTTATTCCATCTGAAGCTGCATTACAGTACTGTAGAAAAAATATGCAATTTACTGCAATGCTACAAAGACTTTATCTACTGCTAATAACTATCTCCTATTACTCTATACCTATTTCTTCATATGTCTATATATTATGCTCAACCATGCTGGGATATTTATTTATAATACAAAGTTGATATATCTGTTTGTTGAGTTTTAGGGATTTCCAACTATTTACAAAATAATTTCCTAGAATGCAGGGTTATAATTTGTCAACCTTTATCCCTTTATCCCAGCTAGTACCCATTCCTGCGCTATTCCCTATTCCTGCACCACTTATTCTTGCGATGCTCCATAATAACAGGCAGGTGACAATTCATTGCTTATTTGTGCTCCAAATGCATAGGGAGGAAGTTGTTGACCATTTGGATTATTTTCCTTTATCTTGTACACCCTTCTACATTGGTGGCATGTGCTAGAGTGACTGATTCCAAGCCTTGCTGTATATGTATAGCTGGCTGGAACTATCATAGTCACAACCTGTTTTCCTACATAGTCAGCTATAGTGGACAAGTTCTTGGCACCTTTTTCATTTAAATCAGTTTAAACAGAGGAACACAATATTGTTAAGAACCAGATATTCAATAATGTCTATATTATGATTATGAATTACTATAATACTACTGATTAATTAACTAAAAACAGGTGAAATTGCAATAAAAATAGTAAAATAGAGTATATAAACTTTGTCATTTCAGAATATGCAAACACCACTATATAATGCATTTTACCCATAATTAACATAAAAACATAGTAAAAATGGTGAGTCAAATAGTTATAATGTATCAAAAGGTGTCCATGGATGAGGCAATTCCTGGCCTCATCATTTTCCCCACAACTTATGGTAATACATGCCCTCATGCATTCTTGTAGCTACAGAGGCACACAGATCCAAGTCTAGATATCTCTCATGAAATTTTAACCACATGCCACCAACTGCATAGAATCCTCTGATTGCTTTTATGGACTAAAACTACTGTTGGAAATGCATATCAGGTTGTGGGTCATTATCAAAGAAGTAGGGGACAAGAGTGATAATTATAGGCATCCTGTATCTTAGACCTATCCAAAGCTCCTTGATTTCTAAGATAATTTGGACAATGCCTTCTGTCCTTCTCCTTGACCACAGCAAATTAGTGGGAGAAATTGGGTCCTGTTTTTGTAGAGAGATAGATAACTCACCCCATCTATTTTTACAGGCTGCCAAAGCATCATCAAAGAAGTCTACACAAAAACTCTGAAATTGAGTTATACATCTTTGAACGTTACCTAGATAGAGTTGTTTCATTCTAGTATTCCACATGAAGGTATAATGATTACTTGTACAATCCTTGTGATTCAAGGGAGAAAGCCTGATAAGTAAAACAACTTGTGATTCCAATTCTTTAGTTAATTTATTTTTTGTGTCCTAGTAGATATGATTTTGCAGAGTGGAGATGAAGGTTCTCAACTGTAAGTCACCTGTATAAATATGATGCATAAACATACTTTCTATTGGCAAAAATAAATTATGTAAAAATAACTCACATAACAGGTGTTGCTGCTCTACTGGACTCTGCACAAATACCTCAAAAAACTCTCCAGGAGTTTTCAACTAATGAGGTAGCTTAGAAGCAAGTCTCATGATTTTTCAGTGAAGGTATCTCTCCTTGAGTGGGAGGCTATAAAACCTAGGTGGTATTTTGCATTGTATTGCATATTCTGCAATCTGGCATACATCCTGCACCTGTGCTTTTGACCTATTAATTTCTATTTCCTTCTCTGCTAATTTGGTTGTTACAGAGTTCAAAGTGGCAAACTTTCCCTCTAACTGATGACACTGGGTCATCCAATATGCTAGGTCTTCATTGTACCTCATTAAAGACACTATGTTTGGGGGCCTTACAATGGGTTGCATTTGTGCCACTATATATTCATGTACACCAACTTCCATAGTTGGTGTTACAAATGGCAAATTTGTTTGTGTTCCTTGTTCTGCTGTAATTGTAATAATTGGATTAGTATAAACAAGAGGAGAGAGTGTGGATACCTAGTCTTGAGCTACAACCTCTTGTTCCTCCACAGAAAGTGTTTGTGTTTCGTGCTGAAGGGCAGTGTCATTTTTAGCTTCTTCAAATATTTCTATTCTTGTTCTTCCATAGAAAGTGTTTGTGTTTTGTGCTAAAGGGCAGTTTCATTCAGTTGTTCTTGTGCTATTCCTTATTCCTGGGCTGCTTATTCCTGCGCTGCTCCAGAATAACAAGCAAGTGAAAATTCGTTGCTTATCTATGCCCCAAATGCATAGGGAGGAAGTTTTTGACCATTTGGATTATTTTCCTTTATCTTGTACACCCTTCTGCATTTGTGGCATGTGCTGGAGTGAATAATTCCAAGCCCTAATGTATATGTATAGCTAGATGGAATTGTCACAGTCACAACCTATTTTCCTACACAGTCAGCTATAGTGGACAAGTTCTTGGCACCTTTTTCATTTGAATCAGTTTAAACAGAGGAACACAATATTGTTAAGAACCAGATATTCAACAAGGTCTATATTATGGTTTTGAATTACTACAATACTACTGATTAATTAACTAAAAACAGGTGAAATTGCAGTAAAAATAGTAAAATAGAGTATATGAACTTTGTCATTTCATAATATGCAAACACCACTATATAATGCATTTTACCTATAATTAACATAAAAACATAGTAAAAATGGTGAGTTTAATAGTTATAATGTATCAAAAGGTGTCCATGGATGAGGCAATTCCTGGCCTCATCATTTTCCCCCCAACTTATGGTAATGCATGCCCTCATGCATTCTATGTAGCTATAGAGGCACACAGATCTAGGTCTAGATATCTCTCATGAAATTTTAACCACACACCACCAACTACATAGAATCCTCTGATTGCTTTTATGGACTAAAACTACTATTGGAAATACATATCAGGTTGTGGGTCATTATCAAAGAAGTAGGGGACAAGAGTGATAATTATAGGCATCCTGTATCTTAGACCTATCCAAAGCTCCTTGATTTTTAAGATAATTTGGACAATGCCTTCTGTCCTTCTCCTTGACCACAACAAATTAGTGGGAGAAATTGGCTCCCATTTTTGTAGAGAGATAGATAACTCACCCCATCTATTTTTATAGGCTGTCAAAGCATCATCAAAGAAGTCTACACAAAAACTCTAAAACTGAGTTATACATATTTGAAGGTTCCCTAGATAGAGTTGTTTCATTCTAGTATTCCGCATGAACGTATAATTATTACTTGTACAATCCTTGTGATTTAGGGGAGCAGGCATGATAAGTAAAACAACTTGTGATTCCAATTCTTTAGTTAATTTCTTTTTTGTGTCCTAGTAGATATGATTTTGTAGAGTGGAGATGAAGGTTCTCAACTGTAAGTCACCTGTATAAATATGAGGCATAAACATACTTTCTATTGGCAAAAATAAATTATGCAAAAATAACTCACATAACAGGTGTTGCTGCTCTCTTTGGACTTTGCACAAATGCCTCCAAAATCTCTCCAGGAGTTTTCAACTGATGAGGCATCTTAGAAGCAAGTCTCATGATTTGCTAGCGAAGGTATCTCTCCTTGAGTAGGAGGCTATAAAACCTAGGTGGTCTTCTGCATTGTATTGCATATTCTACAATCTGGCATACATCCTACACCTATGCTTTTAACCTATTAATTTCTATTTCCTTCTTTGCTAATTTTGTTGTTACAGAGTTCAATATGGCAACCTTTCCCTCTAACTGATGACATTGGGTCATCCAATATGTTAGGTCTTCATTATACCTAGTTAAAGACACTGTGTTTGGGGGCCTTACAATGGGTTGCATTTGTGCCACTATATATTCATGTACACCAACTTCCATAGTTGGTGTTACAAATGGCAAATCTGTTTGTGTTCCTTGTTCTATTGTAACTGTAATAATTGGATTAGTATAAACAAGAGGAGAGAGTGTGGATACCTGGTCTTGAGCTACAACCTCTTGTTCCTCCATAGAAAGTTTTTGTGTTTTGTGCTGAAGGGCAGTGTCATTTTTAGCTTCTTCAGATATTTCTATTCTTACTTCTTCTCCAATAGGTGATCTTTGTGCAGGTGCTGTGTTAGCCTCTAATTTTTTAGCTAAATCTAAGAGGATCTGTGCCCATTCATCAATTTATGCCTCTGCTAACTCTGTAGATTGATGTTCTAGTTGAAACAATTTATTCTACAGATCTTGAATTTGCTGCTGAAGTAGAGAAATTTGTTGATCTTTGTGTTTTATGACTTCTCCAGCCTGTTCAATCCAATGAATCTGGGTTTTAATAACACTCTTTGCATCATGCAATTGAGTGTGGATATCAATTTCTTCTTCAAAATCAGACTCAGAATATTTCTCAAAATTAGCATGCACTGTGCACATCAACCTCAGCTAGTTCAGAATCAGAATTCAAATGCTCCTTAGGATCAGAGTTAGTATAATCAACTAGTGGACATATACGGCTTATTGGAGTTTCTTCCATAGTTGTGTCCAGTTCCATTGGTTGTATCCCTTTCTCTGTAATTTCTATTTCAATGTCTTTTTCCTATGCATCTTCTATTCTAACTTCTCGTTCACTTGATATACTGATTAGGTCTATGATATTTATTGGTGTTTCTAGCAGGGTTTTAATTTTTTGAAGTCTAGCAGACCCTCTTAACCCTGTAGAACCTAGATATTCCTTACTAGGTGCAGTTTTTGGATGTTCTGGAGCAACTACAGATTTTGTTGTTGATTCAGGAGAAGATATATGTTCACTTGAACTCCCAATTTCTTTGTTGGGTTGTACAGTTTTTGCAAATATTACCTTCCTTCTTTTTAACTAGGAACCAGATGTGGATGCTTGTTGTTTTCTAGTTCATGAAGATGGGGGACTGTCGAGAGAAGGAGAAATTCTACTCTCAAAGGGCTCTGGATTAGGGTTTTCTTCAGATTCTTCCTTTGTTTCCTCTTTCTCTGGTGCAGAGTTAGAATCATTTTTTTCTACCCAAGGAGAGAAGAAGCGGTCAAAATTCCTAGGGTTTCCCCTAAAGTGATACCTGCAAATGAGTTTGATGAGCCCATGGTGTTTAGGGCTTCCCTTACCTGCTTGGTATTTTAGGGCCATAGCTTTTAGCTCTTGATAAATATATAAGGGAATATTGACCCTATTCTGGTTTGACTGATCCATGGTGTAGATGGTTGAGAATACGAAGGTGTGGGTCAGATACAATAGGAAATTGGCCATCACAAGTAATGTATCTCATAACCCACATTGCAACTTCATCCCAAGGGGATGGTAAACTAGGTATTTTTACCTCTTTACAAACATTCCTATGCATAAAGAATTCAATTTGTCCATCCCCTTCTTCCTTAAACTAATTAACTAGGTCAACTAAAATATTTCTCCCAGTTTTCATAATCTACAAACCCTGAAGGGGTAATTCAATGATTTGGCTAAGTATCTTGGGAGTTACCTGAATGGTCATATTGCTAATGTGTACTTGGTTATTGTGAAAGGTGTGTGTGAAATTTGCCACCAAGCCCTCTGAATAACCATCAAATTTTTGCAGGAACGACAGAAATCCCCCATCAGTAAATATTTGCAAAGATGTAGGATCACTCTCCATGTAGCTAATATTTTTGGGTTCGGCTCTTTCTTTCCACCCATGGTGTAGTCTTTTATGTTCTATTATGTGGTGTTTATGAATTTTTGGATAGTATGAGCTTATGTCTATTTTTAGGGTTTTAATCATTTTAGCAAGAATAATTATAGCAATGCAAGAACTGCTTTGAAACTTACAGAGTAATCAGGACAGGTGACATGGCAGCATACATGAAGTTGTCAACCCTTAATTTTGCTCATTCTTGTTATGGATGCTAGCTATCACATGCCACTTTGAATCTGAGACCTATCCTTTTTCCTCCCAAACCAATTAAATCATTGCAGGCCACGTGTCACAGAATTTATTGCACAAAACTTCATTCTTGTGCATAGGGATTTATTCTGGAGCATAGAGTAAACTGGTCTATTCTTGTGCTTAATAAGTTATTCTGGCACTTATACACAGCTCGTTCCTGTGCATAAAACATAAACAACTTATTCTTGCGCTTTATGAATCATTCATGTGCTTTGGAATATAAACATTTTATTCTTGTGCTTCCCTTTTTTATTCTAGCACACTTTTGTTTTTTTCATTCTAGAGCAGAACTAGGCAGAGGCATTTTTGAAACATTGATAAGAACTTTCCATTTTTTATTCCTCTTTTATATGTTTTATGTTAATTAAGGATATATACACTATATACTAATGATTTACATTATTCAGAAAATGAAAAATACACATACCTGTTATAACCATTTTATCTACATTTCGGGGTGCTCCTGCTAAGATTTCCAACTAATCAATCTTTGAACTAAGGTAGGTGCAATCTAAAAATAGATGAAACAACGATCATGAGACAAGACAAAACAATGATGGTGAAACCAACTAGGTAAACATGTCGAAACATCGATTTTTATGTAAACCCAACTCGAGAGTGCCTCAAAGAGGTTTTCACTTTCAGAATTTTTTTTTTCTTTTTCTAAACAATCTTGTTTCAATCTGCTGAATTTGATATGGAAGAAGTGTTTTCTACCTAAATGTGTACATCCAAATTTTCCACTTGCTTGAGAAATTCTTCCCTGTTGTGTGGTTTGTGGTACATAAGAATACGATGTCCATTCACCAACAACTTGCATCGTGAGTCATCAATATGTGTAACGCGAACAACTCCATTGTCAAACACTTCCTCAATTTGGTACGGTCCAAGCCATATGGTCTACAAATTTCTAGGGAAATCCTTGTATTATGAATAAAACAACAAGGCCCAGTCACCTTGTTGAAATTTGTGCTATTGTATGTGACTATCATGCCACATCTTTCGCTGTGCTTGGATTATCTTTGTCTGATGTAGTGCATCCATGTGTAGTTCATCCAATGCATCAAGTTGCAGAATGCGATCTTCTTGTGCTTGTGATAGATCAATACCTACTTCCAAAGCACTTAAAAGAGTTAGTAATTCAAACTCAATAGGCAAAAGAGGTTTTTTTCCATAAACTAATTCATATGACGTAAATCCATTGGTATATTTCCAAGTGGTATTATAAGCCGAAATAGCTTCTGGTAACTTGTCCAGCCGATTTCTTCTATGGACTGCTATGGTTTTGGTCAGAAATTATTCTAATTCCCTATTAGTCACTTCAACTTTGACATTGGCTTGTGGATGATAAGGTGAGGACTTTTTGTGTTTGACTTGATAGAGTTGAGTGAAGGCTTTAATAACTTTTGAAGTAAACTGGGGTCCTTGATCTGTAGTGATGGATTGTGGGGCTCCAAAATGCAAAAAAATCTAACAAAAAATCAACAACTTTTTCTTCTTGAGCATGCTTAAAGGCATGAGCTTCTACCCATTTGGTGACATAATCAGTACATACCAAGATATGCACTTTGCCTTGGGAAGGAGAATTAATGGGTCCTATGAAATCTAAACCCCATATTTCAAATGGTTCTGTTCCTATTTGAGGTTGTAATGGCATTTCATTAGTAAAGGTAGGTTTTCCCATTCGTTGGCAGGCATCACAATGTCTAATGTACCTTTTTACATCTTTGTGCAAAGATGGCCAATAGTATCTGGTTCCCAAAATTTTGTGAATAGTGCTTTTGACTGAATAATGCCCTCCTGATGGTTCATCATGGCATGCTCGTAGGATATCATATACTTCATCCTGGCAGATACACCTGCATAAAACATGATCATGACTGCATTTAAATAGTAATCCTTCTATCCATTTAAAAAAAGAGCTTTTCTTTATTAACTGTTTCTTTTGTTTAGGGGTAAATTGAAGAGGAATCTTCCCTGTAGCTAAGTAATTAGCTATGTCTGCAAACCATGGAGATTGTACAGAGACAACAAACAACTTTTCATCTGGAAAGGTATATTCCACCACTTCTCCTGTATCTACATTTGGTATTCTTGACAAGAAATCTGTGACTACATTAGATTTCCCAGGTTTGTTCACTATTGTAACATCAAATTCCTACAACAAAATCAACCAATGAATAATTCTTGCACTAACCAATAGTTTATTCATCAAATATTTGATTGCAACATGATCTGTATGGATGAATACTTGGTACCCTATGATATAGTGTCAGCATTTTTTAATAGCATAGATTACAGCCAAGAATTCTTTTTTAGTGGTAGTGTAGTTTTTCTCAGCTCTTGTCAAGTTTTTATTGATATAATAAATAGCATAATGTTCCCCATTTTCAATATGTCCTAACATAGCTCCAATAGAAGTATTGGAAGCATCGGTTTGAATATGAAAAGGTAACTCCCAATTAGGACCTCTTAGTACAGGTGGAGTGGTTAACTTCTCCTTTAAGTCTTCAAAGGAATTTTGACATTCAGAACACCAAAAAAATTTAGAATCTTTCATGAGTAATGCAAACATGGGATTCACTATGTTACTGAAGTTAGCAATGAATCTGTGATAAAAACCAATGTGTCCTAAGAAACTGCGTACATCAGTCTGATTTTGTGGAGGAGGGAGGTTTTTAATGACTTCAACCTTCTTAGGATCAACCTTGATTCCATAAGAAGAGATATGATGTCCAAGAACAATTCCTTCCTCCATCATTAAGAAGCATTTCTCAGGATTAAGAGAGAGGTGGTATGTTTCATGGTGAATCAACACTTTTTCAAGCTGTTCTAATGCATATTCAAAACTATCTCAAAATAATGTGAAGTCATCCATATAAATTTCAACACTTTCATTTGTTAAATAAAAAAAAAATGCTAAAACAGCTCTCTGAAATGTTAATGGAGCATTACATAACCCAAAGGGTAAAACCCTGTAAGCAAAGGTTCCCCAAGGCCATGTAAAGATAGTCTTTTCTTGATCTTCTAGCGCAACTTGTATCTGGTTATAACCGCTGAAACCATCAAGAAAATAGAAAAATTTCTTTCCAGCAAGGGTATCCAATACTTGGTCTATGAATGGTAATGGGAAATGATCCTTATGTGTGACCTTATTTAACTCCCTATAGTCCACACATACTCTCATTTTACCATTTTTATTTGGAAAAATGACCAGTGGTGAAACCCACTTACTGTCTAAAATTGGATAAATGAATCCAACATCTAAGATTTTTTCAATTTCCTCTTTCACAATCTCCTTCAAAGCAGGATTCAAGCGTCTTTGAGGTTGCCTTACTGGTTTTACATCTTTTGTGTATATCCTATGTGTACATACCTCGGGTTGAATTCCTGTCATGTCCTTATAGTTCCATGCAAAAGCTTGAACATGTTTCTGTAAGATTGCAAACAATTTGGTTTCTTGGTCCTCAGTTAGCCAGCTATTAATGTTCAAAAATTTACTTGGCTGTATTTCAATTTGTTTGATCCCTGGATGGATAGAACTATCTGCTTCATAGTTACTGATTAATGCATTTAATGGACAATGATGTGGCTGTAGAGTATGAAATACTCTAGAATCTATCTCAGATATGATACCTAATGGAATCAGAGGACATTTGAAGGTGTTAAGGAAATGATGATGCCATTTATGTGGTATTATGAATGATATTTCCTGACTAGGCATGGATGATAGAGATTCTAAAATTTGTTCCTCCTATTTCCACAAAAACTGATGAACAAGAATTTTATCATCAGTTAGTCCTTCTAATTGTAATGTTTCAATTAGGACAATTTCATTCTTGAATATTTCTCTTTTTGGTGTAGTGATTTCCTCAATATGTTCCTTTACTACAACTATAGCCAAAGTGGCAATGGTTTATTGTTCTTCATCAGATTCAGGATACCAAATTTATTCAAAAAATTTAGTTGATGGTTGAGCTGGTGGATACAAAGAAATTTTCTTCAGGTTGACACCATTAGAAATGGTCATTTCTCCTTACCTGTAGTCTATAAACGCAACTACAGTAGCCAGCCAAGGTCATCCTAGAATCATAGGGTATCCATTGACTAAATTTCTAGGCTACAACACTAAGAAGTCTATAGGATATTCCCAAGAAGAGACTTCAATGGCTACATCTTCTAGGATACCTTATGGTTTAGCAACTGACCTATCTGCCATTTCCAAAACTATGGTGGTAGGACTAAGATTTTTGAGCTACAATTTTTGCATTGTGTCCTTAGTCATTACATTAATTGTAGCTCCAATATCAATTAGCACATTAGGAATTTGCATTAACCCAATAGTAATTGTAACTATTGGACTACCTAGGTCACTATACTTGGGAGGAACTAGTTTACCAGAAAATAAATCAGCTAATTTTCCTTCTACCTGAACAGTTTTAGGAAAGGCCTTTTTTTAACCAGGTTTCTTGATACATAACTCCTGAATAGTTTTTTGATTAAAGGCACATCCCTTATTGCTTGCAACAAAGGGAGAGAAATTGACATATTTTTAATTTCTGTCACTAATTCTGATTTAGGGGTAGTATCAATATAATCAAATCTTTCAGGGTATGGTAATGCTACTGGAGAAGATTCATGTATTTTTTCTATTATTTTTTTTTTTTTTGCACTATCTCTTGATTTGGAGGTTCTTGTTTCTCACTAATTTCTTCAATGGTGGGTGGAACAGGTTCAGGTAAAACCTTCCCTAAATGCAGCTGGATGTTACTACAGTAAAGTACATGAACTGCAGCAGAGTCTTTAGAATTAGCCTCATAAACATGGGCTATTTATCTGGTATTATTTGGGTTAGTCACAGGTTGAGATGGGAGTGGAGGTTGTTTCACTGGTTGTGTTTGTTGATGTTGTGCTCTTCCCTAAAAATTTGGATTAGGAGTGGGCAGCAAGTTTTGAGCTTGCCCTTGATACCTTTGTTGTCCTTTATATGGTGGGTATTGCTATCCCAATATTTGTCCTTGTTGTGTTCATTGTGGATGAATTTTATGCCAAGGTGGGTTCATACACCCAGAATGTGACCAATATGGAGGAGTTATCCAAGGTTGGTTCCAAGATTGTGCAGAGACTTCTACATGTCCCCATGGCATATTCATATTCCAAGGAGGTTATCCCCAATTTGGAAATCGAGGAGCATTGGGATATTGTGCATAGCCACCACCAGATCTCTACCCAATAGCATTAAGTTATTCTATTTGGGTGCCCAAAATAGATTTTAGATGATGTAACAAAGGACATTTATCTATTGAGTGTTCCTTGGAACAAATTCCACAAATAGAAGTTTTGTTTAAAGGGCAATCCTGCAAGGCATGCTTATTTCTACATCTCGGGCAATAAATTGCCAAAGGTGGTGTAGAATTGGGTTTTGTGTTTCTCTCACCTAATGTAGAATTAAGTTGAACAAGGATATCAATTTTTAAATTAGCCATTTCCTCCATCAACTCCTTTATGTCACTATTGCCAAAATTTTGCTTCTTTCTTCGTTGGTGAGTGCAAGAATAATTTTTGCATAACTCCACAATATCTTCAATGTCAAGTTGATCTATGTCTCCTTTTCCCATTAAATCTAACACTTCCCTAGATTCATCCTGCAATCCTCTTAAGAAGATAGGTTTTAAGAAATCTAGTTCTACAAGACCACATCTCTTTTGGACAAAGGCAAAGCGATCAAGATAATCCTCTAAAATCTCATCTTCTTCTTGCTTGATCTGAAACAACTCATCTTTCCTATTTTGTACTCTACAATAATCTTGATATTTATGTAAGAATGTAGTCTCCATGTCATCCCAAGTATGGATTGAATTAGGTTCAATATTACTCATAAACCATCGGAGAGCAGCATCCTTAAGTGTGGAAGGAAACAATTTCAATTTATGATTATCATTTATGTAGTCATAAGTCTGACATAACACTTTGAATTCAAACAAAAATTGATCAGGATCTTCTGAAATAGTTCCCCTAAAAATTGGCAATATGGATGGAGAAATAGTTTTCATGGGAGCATCTAGAGCTGGATCCAACTGTATGGGGTATTCAAAAGTCTTAGGAGGATCATTAGCATACCCACCTAGTGGTGGTGCTGCTGCTACCATAGTTGTTTTATTTCTTGAGTCTGATGTGGATTGTTTAGGCTTAGGGGAATGTTTAGCAGCAAGTGCTTCAAAAAGCTCTTGTTCTAATCTTTCCAAAGCTTCAGCTGATGAAGAAGGTATGTCTTGCTTAAGTCTCTCAAGGATTTCATACACAAGAAATTATTCATCTGATCATGAAGAACCCCTTGGTGGTTCAGAACTAGTTCTGATAAATGTTCCTCTTTTGTCTCTTGGCCTATGCATTAATGCATATTCACTAAATAAATTGAAATGCAGTATTTCAAAAATTGTAACACAATTTTTGACCTATTTAAATTTTTCGAACAACACCATTAGTTCCTCGAAAATGACATCAAAAATGATTAAGGTCATTGATCATTCATCATTTAGTAATTATATGTCAGTCCAGGGTGGTGTCCAAAGGTTGTATATGATAGGAGGTGTCACAGTTGCAGGTTCAGTTTATCCAAGAACAAAATTTTATTGGTAGGTCTATTAGCAGTGCTAGGGGTTGTTGTATCTTCCTAATTTCTAACAAAGGAACTCAAATTGCATAATCTAAAGCTGAATTTAAATTGCAAGAAAATGAAACTACAAAATCTAAAATTGACAAGAAATAAAATGTTGCTGAATTGACCAAAAAGAAAAATTGCAGGAAAGTAAATTGCAAAATGGAAATTCACACACACGCTTGCAAAAATTAAACGAATGATAAAACTCACAATTTTTTGAACATAAGTTGAATCTGAGAAACCAAATTAATTTTTATTGCAGTAAAATTGAAATTGACATAATTCTGGAAATTGTAAAAAATGCTAAAAATGATGTAATTCTAGAAATTGTAGAAAATGCTGGAAATGATGCCATTACAGGTCAAATGCTAAATACTATTCTAACACATGATTGAACCTGTTCTAGATTCTATGGTGCAATTCTAAAATGAAACTAATTCTACAAATAAATATTGACAGAATTATACTAATCTGCTGTAGCAAGAAATCAACAAGAATTTTCTGTCATTATGCTGCCCTTCCTCTGATCCTGCAAGTGGCCCTTGCTTCTAGAACTAAAAGAGGGTGAAGAATTATACCAGGTAAATTAAATGTGCACTATCAACAATCCAATGCTAATAAAATCTAAATAATACACCTTTTATTCCATCTGAAGCTGCATTACAGTACTGTAAGAAAAATCTGCAATTTATTGTAATGCTACAAAGACTTTATCTGCTACTAATAACTATATCCTATTCCTCTATCCATATTTCTTCATATGTCTATTTATTATGCTCAATCGTTTTGGTAGATTTATTTATAATACAAAGTTGACATATATTTTTGCTGAGTTTTAGGGATTTCCAACTATTTACAAAATAGTTTCTTGGAATGCAGGGTTATAATTTGTCAACCTTTATCCCTTTATCCCAGCCGGTTTGCCTATGGTGAAGGAATGGAGTCCAAATATGGTGGAATAACTACTCGATCAATTTCCAATAATGCTTTCCATGGTTCTGGTACATTTTTACCATTTTTGGTTGTCCCTACGCTATTCCCTATTCCTGCGCCGCTTATTCTTGTGCTACTTCGAAATAACAGGCAGGTGACAATTTGTTTCTTATCTGCACTCCAAACGCATAGGGAGGAAGTTGTTGACCATTTGAATTGTTTTCCTTTATATTGTACACCCTTCTGCAGTGGTGGCATGTGCTGGAGTGACTGATTCCAAGCCCTGTTGTATATGTACAGCTGGATGGAACTGTCACAGTCACAGCCTATTTTCCTACACAGTCAGCTACAGTGGACAAGTTCTTGGTGCCTTTTTCATTTGAATCAGTTTAAACAAAGGAACACAATATTTTTAAGCACCATATATTCAACAAGGTCTATATTATGATTCTAAATTACTACAATACTACTGATTAATTAACTGAAAACAGGTGAAATTGTAGTAAAAATAGTAAAACAGAGTATATGCACTTTGTCATTTCAGAATATGCAAACACCACTATATAATGCATTTTACCCATAATTAACATAAAAACATAGTAAAAATGGTGAGTCAAATAGTTATAATGTATCAAAATGTGTCCATGGATGAGGCAATTCCTGGCCTCATCAAGTTTTCATATGCTTAAACTAGGTTTTGTTCAAGATCATTAGTATCATTGTTATGTGAAGTTGTGAACTATCTTGAACTAGGATTTGTGAAAGAATATGAGTATCATTGTTATGTGAGACTGGTTGATAAGCATTGTTGGAAATAATTGAGTGAGTGTTCATATGCTTGGACTAGGGTTTGTAAGCAAGGAGTATTTCATTGAGTGATTGATTAAGTAGAGTTGTGTGAGCCTAGTCAAGTGGAAGTGTTGAAGTGATAGTTCAAGTTCTATGAAACAAATTGTTTTATATTCTAATTTGATTTGAGAAAGAGATTGAAAGTGATTGAGAATTTTTGTGAGTGTGAAGCATTTTGAGTCTCTAACAATTCTCTATGTGTTTCTGTGAGATTGAACAATATTCTATGTGAAGCTTTTTCGTGTGATTGAAAAGGATTTTATGTAAATTTTGAGTTGAGTTGAGTTGAGTAAGCTTTTGTGGAAAGTTACAATGCAGATTTGAGATAAGTCTTTGAGAAGACTTGTGAGCGAAGTTGATTGATTAATTTGTGCAAACCTTGGGTTAAGGTTTGGTGCAGATCTAGTAGAGTTGATTTGTGATTGAGTCAAGTGTGTTAAAGCTTGAGGACAAATATTGAGGATAAATTTGTACTAGACCAAAGGACTGTGTTTAGTGCAGATTTAAGAATAGAGATTGAGGATAGATTTGTACTAGATCAAAGTATTGTGTTTAGTGCATATTTGAGAACAAATATTAAGGACAAATTTGTGCTAGATCGAAGGATTATGTTTAGTGTATATTTGAGGATAGATATTGAGTGCAGATTTGTGCTAGACTGAAGGATTGTGTTTAGTACAGATTAAGGATAATATTGAGTAAATGTGTGCTAGACCCAAGGACTATGTTTAGTGTAGATATGCAGAAAGAGATTGAGAAGATTTGTGCTAGACCAAAGGATTATGTTTAATGCAGATTTTAGGACAGAGATTGAGTAGATTTGTGCTCTACCGAAGGACTGTGTTTAGTGCATATTTGAGGACAAAGATTGAGCAGTAGATCAAAATATTGTGTTTAGTGTAGATTTAAGGATAGAGATTGAGCATATTTGTGCTAGACCAAAGGACTGTGTTTAGTGGATATTTGAGGATAGATATTGAGTATATTTATGATATACTAAAGGACTATGTTTAGTATAAATTTTTGATAGATATGAGAATAAGTTTTGGAGGTGACAGAGTATAGAGGATAGCAGTCTCTAGTGGATAGAGGTCCATTAGATAAGGTAGTGAATACAAGTCTTCTATGTGAAGGAAAGAGTCTTCTGTGGATAGAGATCCATAATCCAAAGTAGTAGAGGTAGCAGTTCTTCTAGAAGATCACTATCCATAGCTAAGGATAAAAATTTCTCCTATGGATAGAGATCCACAAAATTTATTAGGAGATTGGTGTCTCCTTTAGACAAAGGTCCATAAACATTGTAATAGGGAAAGGATTCCCAATAGATTTTTTGAGAAAATTTTAGTGAAATATTTTCTCCATGGAATAGCCCACATTGGGTGAACCATGTTAAATTGGTGTCTCTATTATGTGTGTTGATTTTTGCATGGCTTTAATTATTTTTGTTGATATTGCTATTGATACATTGTATAATATTAATTTGGAAATAAAAGTAAAAAGTGGTCTTATACTATTCACCCCCCTCTCAATATAAGCTTGTGTTCTTCAAGGAGTTATATATATAAAATACATGGGACCCTTCCACCCCAAATATTCAAAATCTCTTCCTTTTAGAATTACCACTTGCAATACTTTTACATTAATAGCACATAATCTCAAGTCTTTAGAATCTATAGCCACTTGAGATGAAGTCTTATCACCCATGATGGAGATTTATCGTAGGGATTTTCTACCATTAATATCTTTAGTTCCATGGTCATTCCTTTGAGTATATCATGATGATACTTTAACTATTGTATATTTTTTGAATGTAGAAGGTTGTGTGCCTAGGGAACTGGATACTCATGTAATATGTGCAGGTTTTGGGTTGTGGCTCTAGTTGGGAAGACTACAGTTATAAGCCTTGGGATAAAATAATTTTTTATAGAATATGGGGGCATGTTTAGAGGTAGTTTGACTAAAATATGGTGATCACCCTTTGTGTATCCCTTGGTTTGGTTGGAACTCCTCATGGTAGCCTTTGCTTTCTACTCTAGATGTTTTGGTTACTACTGCTTGTTGGATGGGACTAGTTATTTGATTTGGTTAGGTGTCCCTAGGCCAAAATTTTGTTTTGGTCTTGGTGTATTGAAGTGTCTTATGGTCTCATAAAATTTTTGGTCATGCATTTTATCAAGGGAGATTCAATCATTAAGTATTTTGTGTCTGCCTTGGTCTATATTTCTATGAATCTCTAGTTTATCCAATTCTTGAGTCTTTATCTAGTCCTTGGGTAGTTTGATCTTCTACCAAGACCAGTGTCCAAAACATAGGCTAAATGGTATTACTCCACTTGAGTGTAGTGAGAATTCTCTATAGTTTTTGTAACTCATAGGGGATCCTAACCTCAATGAGAAAAAAAACCTAGGAAGTCATTTATTTATCCATTAGGTGTAGAGTCAAAATTTAGGGTTGGAGGGTAAGGGAGGTGGGCATAGATAAATTGCTCCCATTTTCTTTGCACAATCACTCTTGCTTGTAAGTGTCAATATTTTCCTACAACAAAGAGAGGAAATTATAATACATGGTGGGTAGCCTCTATCTATTGGGCCTAGAGTGGAGGTTTTCCCTCCCAATGACCATCAAAGTCATTTGATTTTTTATTTTCTTCTAATTTTAGGGGAAAAATATTTCTACCCTTACAAAATTGGGGTTCCTATGCAATCCTTCTATTATAAAATTGTTGGTACTAACAACTTTTGATTTTTTTGTTATGGTATTCCTGGTACTAGTGGTGACTCCATTGCTTTTGATCCCATTAAACTAGTGTATCATCCATCCCTAGCTTAGGTCCTTTGTCTCTATTGATACTTTTGGGGTGAAGGGTGTTGCTTCCTTAAATGCTCAAGGGAAAGTGTACTCCATGGAATTTGCTGCCCTAGGGCCCATAAAGCAACCGATTTGGCTCTATGACCCTTGGTTTTCTACTTCTACCTCACCATATTTTCCCTCCCCTTCTTGGATGGCAATAATCTGGCCATGGACAACAATTTTTTGAGTTAGATAGGATTGAGGTATGATAAGTTGGATAGCTATATTAGGTTGCTTCTCCTTCTTAAACCTATCTACAAATAGATAATAAACTTGATCCCATTCATAGATACAGCGTGGGGAGAGGAATTCATACCCTTTGTGAGCCTTCCCTCTAAATGATACCATGAGCAATCTCAAAGCTATGTCCTACTTTGTAATATCATGTAGTTGAAATAAGTGTACCATATCTCATAGATGCATCAATTGGTCTAACATATCTTCACTAATGTAAAGTGGCATTATTTTGAGAACTAACATTAAAATTTAGTCCCATGCTTTTGGTGGCATTGAAGGCCACTAGGGATTATTTTTTCTCCAGGTGGTAAAGCTTGCAAAATCTAAAGCAGCCATGTATAAGCACATGGATTTAGTAGTAGGATCCTTTTAATCTTCTACTTGGAGTGGAGTCACCAGGTGAATGCTCTTAGATATTATATAATTATATGGATCTAGGGCTTCATTAAAACCTTGATATTATGCTTTTCTCGATGGCTTATTTGGGTTCTTCTTTTATAGTGAAGTTTCCAGGTGGGGGGTATTACTTCAAAAGACAAAGGTTCCTACCTAACCTCAACATAGAGATGGTGAATTATTTTTATTCTTATTTAGCAATGGAGTTGCCAAGTGAATCTATAGAGTTCTTCAATAAGCTAATGACTACAATATTCACTGGAATCATGGTCTAACTTCTTGATTAGGGTATGGTTGGATGTTCAAAATCCAACTTGATATTTACCCCTAAATTAAAAATTTGATATGTCTTGTGGAGTCTTAGATCTAGGTTGTATCATTTCTATGTCTAATATAAGTTTTTTTTAAATGAATAGTTTTCCAAATTTCACAATAATCCTTAGGTTAGTCCTCAAGTTTTGGTGCTTTATAGATCATCAAAATGTTCATTTATTTATTTTTTTCCTCATTAGTCTAGTTTTATTATTGTAATTATTTAAAGCATTTCTAATTTTATAAAATCAAGCATGCGTTGTAAGGTCTTGATTTCTTGAAGTCCTATTTGACCCATAAAATCCCTTTTTTTGCAAATATTCATTGGCAAAAAAAATTAGACATTGGCCTTACCCCCATTTCAATTTCCTAAAATTGAATTTCCTTTAAAATCCTAAGGTTCAAAGCAAAAATTATTTATTCCATGTGTGCAAGACCTTATTTTATAATTCATGCTTCCTAGATCATACCAATTCCTAAGGTTTTTTTTTTTTTTGAAAAAATGAAAAACTTGTATTAAAACAAGAACCAGATACAAGCGGGAGAGAACACATCCCGAGCCAGAGCCACAAGCAAAACAACAAGGAAGGCGCACCAAGGCAAGGCTAAGAACCGCAAGGCACAGAGAACGGAGGGCACGAAACAGCAACAGGTCGCGAAACCGCGACATGTCGCGAAATCGCGACAGAAAAACCCAACACGGCCACTAAGGCACCAACAGGCGCGATAACGCGACATGTCGCGAAATCGCGACATGTCGCGAAATCGCAACATGTCGCGAAATCGCGACAGGAAAGGCCCTCGACAGCCTCCCGCAGAAAGCGTCGCGACATCGCGACAGAAAAAGAAAGCAACAAACAAGCCTCAATAAGGTCGCGAAATCGCGACGGAAAACCACCCAGTCGCAAAGGAGCCAAACATGCCGCGAAATCGCGCAAGAAAAACGCCAGAGACCAGGAGGGCACAACCTGTCGCGAAATCGCGACAAAAACCAGCTCAAAGAAGCAGCATCACAACAGGTCGCGAAATCGCGACAGTTAACCACCCAGACGCCAGGAAGGCGGGACCTGTCGCGATATCGCAACATGTCGAGGAATCGCGAGGCGCGAAAACGTGACATGTCGCGATATCGCAACAAGACGCGGGATCGCGTCACGCGATAACGCGACATGTCGCGATAGCGCAACATGTCGCGGAATCGCGACCCGCGATAACGCGACATGTCGCGATATCGCGACAGAAACCAGCCGGAGACTACAAAGACTCAACCTGTCGCGATATCGCGACAGTAACCAGCCAACAGCCGCGACAGGGCAACAAGTCGCGAAATCGCGACAGAAAGGACCCTTAGCAAAAAAAACTTTGCACATTATTTCAGGAATTGATCAAGGCCTTGTCTGATCTCGACATTCTCCACAGGCAAATTGCTATGCAGATGAATCCCAACCTCTCTCTCAACACCCAACTTAGCAAGGAAATCGGCCGCTTTATTAAGAGATCTACTAGCATAAACAGGAATCACATCCTCAATTTCTTTCCAAAGCTCTAAAATTTGGGCAACCAAAATCCGGAGCCTCCAAGCTTTTAAGGCAAAGTTCCGCATGCAATCAAGAGCACCAACCAAGATTTGAGAATCAGACTCAATGATTATCTTTCTATGGCCATGCTTGACGGCCCAGATGGAAGCAGATTTAATAGCAAAGGCCTCAGCTTCATTGTTTGTGGCATATCCCAGACCTTGCAATTCCCAATATAGCACAGTCCCAGCATGATCACGGCAAATAACACCACTGCCAGCATTGCCCGGATTACCTTTAGCAGCTCCATCAGTATTGATTTTGACCCAGCCTTCTGGGGGAGGTTTCCAACAACTTCTTACCTGTCTCTCCAGATCAGCACCTCTCCCACTCAAAGGCCTAGAAGCAGGCTGGTTTTCCTTCTCAGCATAGATGGCAACGGTTTCCACAACTTTGCTCCAAATGATCTGCCAAATCCCCTCCACCGAAGAGAAGGTTTCACGAAAAATACGAGCATTTCTTTCCAACCAAACCTGCCACCAAATAAAAAGGAAACCGATCTCCCAACCAGTACGAAGAGCTTTAGAAATAAATCTACCTCTCTTCCAAATTTCCCATAAATTGGTCCGGGACAGATCTCCAAGCACCTGAAGTTTAAAGTGGGAGAACCAACGTTGCCAAATCTGCTGTGTGAAAGAGCAATCAAACAGAAGATGGTTCACAGTTTCCTCATTCCTATAACATAAAACGCACTGGGAAGGACCAATGATGCCTCTAATTCTAAGGTTGTCAAAGGTCAAGATACCATTATGCATCAGTTGCCAAGCAAAGAAGTTCACTTTCGGCCAGCCCTTGGGATGCCAAATCTTCCTCCATTCATGAACAGGAAAAGAGTGTGGGGGGCTCTGTAGGATCGAAGCATAGCCCTCCTTCACGGAATAAACCCCAAGGTTCCCGAAGCCCCAAGCAAGCTCATCCTCCTCATCACTCCCAGATAGAAACCTTTCAGCCAAAAGTTTTTCCAGAGTTGGGGCCTGCTCCGGAGGGATTGGAATAGGCCATTCACCCAGTCGCTTAAATTTTTTAACCTTATACTCCCCCAGAAGGCTGGTAGTGAAGTAGGTCCGAATATGAATCCAACCTTTGTCTTCAAGAGCTATTTTTAGCGGAAGCAGATCGGGAAACACAGCAAGAATAGGAGGATGCTGATCCCAAGAGTCGACCCGTAACCGGACCTTCTCCCCTCTCCCAACTTTCCAGAACAATTGATCTTTGATAATGCAAGAACCAAGCTTGAGCGCCTGCCACACAAGAGAACCATTACCTTCCAGAGGATAGCGGCCCAAGTCATTGGGAGGAACAAGACCCAAGTATTTACTAGAAAGGATTCTGCTGCAGAGAGACGAAGGCTGAGAAATCCACCTCCAGTACAATTTCCCAGCCAGGGCCCGATTGTTAAACTTGGAGCTTCTCAAGCCCAACCCACCTTTTTCCTTGGGCTGGGTGACTTTATCCCAACCAACCAAGGCCCATTTCCTCTCTCCATTGGCACCTTCCCAAAGAAAACTTCTAGCCGCTTTGTCCAACTCTTTCCGTATTGAGGGAGGGGCGGCTGAATTGAGAATTTGTAAATAGGCATAGCCTGAATAACAGACTTCGAAAAGTTAATCGGCCCCCATAGCTTAACCATCTATGAGACCAATGATTCATTCTCTCTTTGATGCCATCTAGCAGGTCCTTCCAGAAATCAGTTGTCAGTTTTTTAAAGTGCAGAGGAACCCCCAAATAAACAACAGGAAGGGAGGTCCGAGTGAAACCCAGAATCTCCATAACTCTCTCTTGCGACCTTTGATCAAGGTTGAAGAAGACCACTTTTGATTTTGAATCATTGATGGCTTGATTAGAAGCCCGAAGGTAGACGTTAAGAGTATCTTTGATTCCTCTTGCTTCTCTGGAGGCTGGCAACTCCCACCAAGCCTGTATCATCCACAAACTGTAAATGAGTCAAAACTTTGGCTCCGATTTTAATTCCTGTAATCTGTCCTTGACGTCTTCTTCTCAAGAAGAGTCTGCCAAGACCTTCAGCCAAGATAAGAAAGAGATAAGGAGAACAGGGATCTCCTTGACGGAGACCCCGAGAGGCTCCAAAAGGTGGCGAGGGAAGCCCCTTAATTAAAACAGAGTATGAAGGCGTAGAGATACAGCTCATGACCCAGGCAATCCAGTCCTGAGAAAAACCAAAGGCTGCCAACATCTTGACCAAGAAACCCCACTCTACTCGTCATAAGCCTTAGACATATCCAATTTGATGAACATTCCTTTGTTACCTGAATTATGCATAGAATGGATAGCCTCCTGAGCCAAGATCACTCCATCCAAGATCCGTCTTCCTTCAACAAAACCCCCTTGCTCAGGGGAAATTAAATTTTGAAGGAGGGGTTTTAGTCTTTCACCCATAAGTTTAGAAATAATTTTGTAGATCACATTACATAGAGCAATAGGTCTGAAATCAGAAATGAGAGCCCCCCCTCTCCTTTCGGAATTAAAGAGATAAAGGTATGATTTAGAGCCTTGAGCATTCTTTTGTTAATTCGGGATTCCTCAATGACAGCCAACACGTCCCTCCTCCAGGATGTCCCGTAAGGCCCGAAAGAACTCAATAGGGAAACCGTCCGGCCAGAGCGACTTTCCCGTGCACATCCCAAAGACCACCTTCTTGAGTTCATCACGATCTATGGGCTTAAGAAGGGACCGATTCTCTTCATGAGAAATAATAGAGGGAATTCCGTCAATGACTTCATTTTGAGCTTCCACATCATGCTGCAAACTTTCCTTGAAGAGGTTTGAGAAGTACTCCATAGATATGGAGTGCATGTCAGGAAGAGTGTCAAAAGAATTTCCAAACTCATCTTGTAGGAACTCCATGTTATTCAATTGCCTTCTAGCACAGCGTAACGATGAAAAAATTTAGTATTTCTGCCTCCTTCTAATAGCCAAGTATTTCGGCTCTCTCGTCTCCAGAGATCTCTTCTTGATTATCAATGTCCTCAACCGCTTTGCGTAAGGCGTCATCCTCAAATTTAAGATGCTCGTAAATAATTCCTTCTCTCGAATTGTTTTTGCACCTCATTCCATCCCGTCCAAAGCAAGGGGGCCCGTTGGAGCCGGAAATCAGATTTGTTAGTTTGCTTCCACTGTTTCGCCTTACTCTTAACATAGAGGAGCTGTTTGTGAATTTTGAACATAGCTGTTCCAAAAGGGGGACGGCCTTCTTTCCACCACTGTGGAATTTTCCTTCGTAGGTCCTCTTTTTGCAACCAAAAATTTTCAAATTTAAAAGGTTTGTAATACTTTCCTCGACATAGTCCCTCCCTCCAAAGAAAATGGGAGAGTGATCGTAAACCGGGCCCTCCAAGATCTGGAATTTGATATTCCATCTAACATAAGCTTCCTCCGAGACCAAAAACCTGTCAAGCTTAACCCTCCTATTGTATGGCTCTCTTCTCTTATTAGTCCATGTAAAGTTTGTACCAGGACCTTTGATGTCAACAAGGTTAAAGGCCTGAACGTGGGCAATAAACAGCCTATCCCCTGTATCCAGAACAGGGATGCCACCTTCCTGATCTCTAGCGGATAATTTAGCATTGAAATCCCCAACTAAAATCCAATCAAGATCTTCCCGGGAGGACCTCATGTTTTGAACAGCTTTCCATTGAGACCGCTGACCTTCGGTATTCTGTACCCCATAAAAATTTGTAATTAAGACTTGTTCAGCTGTAACTATATTCTTGAAAAGAGATGTTAGGACCCCTCTCCAGGCTATATGATCTACTGCTATCCATGCCAAAGGATTCCAAAGAGTAGCAATCCCTCCCGAGGCACCAAGAGCAGCCACTGCCATATGGCCGACACCCCTCCGTATTCGGCCGACGCTTTACTCATGAGGTCTAATGACATTTTTGTTTCCCGAATGAGCAAAAAGTCCTGTTTTACTTCTTTCTAAAAGTCTTTGAACAAGCAGATTGATGGGTTCTACTCGTTTAAACCCCTCACATTCCAAGATTGTATAATCATTGGAAACCTTGGGAGCAATACGAATCAATTGTTCTTGCCACTCCTCCATTGATTAGCTTATCCCCTTGCACTCGCGATTAGATCCTTATTGGATTTCCCCGCCCACCCCTTGGGAATTACTATTTTTCGATCTCTTCTCCACCCGTGAAATTCCAAGAGCCGGTCTTTCTCTCGAGCTTTTCTCGCAATTCCCATAGAAACATCTTTAATAACGGGTTGGGCTGGGGCGTGGATAACCAGAGTCCCAAGGTTTTCATGGTGCAAAGTCTCAGAGGAATCAAAATCCTGCTCAAGGACAGGGGTTGAGGAAGGAGGAGCATGAGTAGGGATAATATTGTCCTCAAGGATCCCATCTCGCTCCTTCCATAGGTTGGTCTTCTTGATCCACAAGAGATTTGAAGATTTCATACCGATTTGTTGGCTTGGGGAGAGCTTGCTCCTTACCATTTCTCTTTTTGTTTCTTCTCCTCTTCTCGCTGTTCAAAGCCATCATTCCGGCCCTCGGACCCAAGTGGGAATGACAGATGGTTCCTTGGCCGAAGTGGACTTACCTCCTCGGGAGCGATTTGACATTCCCCGTGTAGCATCCGCATTGGTGCTCAAGATATTTGGACGAGAACCTTGCCAAATGGCCATGCAAATGACAGACTCTACAACGGAAAGGTAGGGCTTCATAGTCTAGCTGTTGTACCCAAGAATGTCCTGCTAGCTCCAATTCCATCTCAACTGGTAGCGATTGACTAATATCCAATTCTACACAAATTCTTGCATAAACGGCAATATTTCCTTCAATGGTATCCTTAGAAACTCCCAAAAATCTACCTAGAGAGTTGCCTATCAATTCAAGAATCCGCTCACCCCAAAACTCCATCGGGAGCGCGTACAATCGGATCCAAACCGGGACAGCCGTGGGTTCAATGCGAGGGTCGAAACCCGCTCTCCACTGGCTGGACAAATAACCCCGCCGGGCCATGGCTCCTCTTCTCTGATTCAAATGCTCTGTTTCTATCCATTAGGGAAGAAAAACTAATAATGAAATACCCATTGCTAATGGGCCATAAGGAGTACTCACCGATTGGCTCCCAGTTTTGTCTCACCCAGGAATGCAAAAAGTGCATGGTGGGTCGAATGCCCATGAACTTGCAAATCAGATCATGCGTGGTCCGGTAGTTTATCGTGTCTTCAACCAGCTCTGGTTCGATGACAATTTTCGGTCTTGATGTAGATTGCGGGAGACAACCATTAATTCTGTGCCCAGGAGAGCCCTTGCCCGCATTCTTGGCTAGCAGATGGAAGGCACTGCGTTGAGCTTCAGCAGAGGAAGACGCAGGATTCTCTCGAAGAATCTCCGCATAAGAGGTCTTTTTTCCTTCGCGAGAACCAGGAAGAGACCCCATTGGGCCCTCCCGGGAAACCGAAAGATCCTTGTCCAGAGGCCTGCAACAGACCCCAAACACGCTGAAGGAGGTTTCCGAACTGAAACCCTAGAGCCACGGCCGTCGACAGTGCAGAGGGATTCCCGCCAAAACGCCAGATATCGAGAGCCCCTGCTGCTACCAATCCTTAGAGAGTTATGTCCATACCAATTCCTAAGGTTAAAAGCCTATGTTGTGTGAATTAAAAATTAAAAGTTCCACTTAGGTTTTTTTAAATTCCCCCTCAAGTCCATGTGCCTCTTTTTTCCTAAACCTCGTTGATTTAGAACTCAAATATGAAGCTAGGATTTCCATTATGCACAACTATATAAATAGTACATGAAAAAGAATCAATGTGGTTACAGAGGTTGTAACAATATGCCATGCAAGGCCAACCACCTATAACAATATACTATGTAGGGATAACCACCTGCAACCAACAAGGATGCAAACAAAATAACAATATGCTAGAAGACAAGGGAAATCCCCAACAACATAACCATGCATCCTAACTACTAACAAAAGCATATCTAATGTGGGCATACTATACCTCACGTAATACAATGCAAGAAATATGAAATAATATCTTAGGCTTATAATTAAACCTAAGGTACAATAATATCCTCAACACCCATGCATCTTTTTCATATCCTACGATGCACAAAAGGAGAAATTGATCTAGTAGTCCACATTTTCTTCCTACACTCATCAAGTAGCCTTTCACCATTTACAAAAATGTGTGGTTCATGCTCACTGATACACCATCATGCAATGCCTACCATTCATTCCTACCATAGGTTTTCTTACCCAAAAATGATCATTTAAAAATAAATGGCATGCATTTGTCCTCAAGTGTTAAAGGAAATATTTGTTCCCCTAAGGTCTAAATCCAAAAAAATATTTTTTCATGTCCCCCTTAGACATATTATTCTCGTAAGTTTCTTTTTCTGAGTCATAGGGCATTAAAAATATTTTTATCCTAAAGTCTAGAATTTTCTTATGTCCATGCACCCCTTTTAAGTAAAAACTATGCAATTTCTTCATATCCTATGGTTCACATATATCATTGTGAGGTCTACAACATTCCTTGATTAAAGGTGAATGACTTTTAAAATGACTAACCACTTTGTATTTGATGGACGACTAGCGTCTTCCCAAAACATTTCTAGATCAAATGCATGCAAGACATGGAACCCACTAAGATGAGTGTAAAGGAGATAAAAAGTCATTAAAAATTCATATGCAGATGAGTGGTTCACATGGGTCATTTCCATATCTATGACCCATGTCAATGCAATCAACAAAGCTCTTTAAAGGCCAGATCATGCATTATAAAATGAATAGCCTGCATTGTTTTACTAAGAATATGGATGACCCACATAGATCAAAGCTTGACAATGTGCTTTAAAAAGTATTTGACTTTTCCACATAAGGCCTAAGGTTTTGTCTTATTTACCAAATATCAATAGCTTACATCAATCAGTCTAGGATTGGATGACACACATTCATAGTAACACAAGGATAAAATATTGATTGAATTTATGGCCTACCTTGCTTCATGCCCAAGACATATGGATGACATACATTCAACAAGAGCTCTTATTAATGGTAGGAATTGCATAGTGCATGAAGACAAAGAGAAAGGGAGGTTTGCATCAAGACCTAATAGATGTGGTAGATCTTTCAATATTTGTTAGAACTATCAAAATAGTTAAAAATCTATGAAACACAATGGTCACTTGAGTAATCAATGATAGGTATTTATTCATATATAAAAACAAAAGGAAGATTTTGAATAAAACAAACAAATATGAATGGTATGCATTTATTGGCTCAATTATCTACGATAGGCATTCATTGACCAACAAAGACAAAAGGACCCTAAAATGTCAAACAAATATGGGTGACACACATTGATCCATAGTGAAAATGAACACACCACATCAAATCAAATTTGTATGTGTTTTCATTTAAAATAGAGTTTTATTTGACTAACAAATTGCATAGTTTTAGTTGTGCAAGGTCTAGCGGAGCTTAAGAAAAAAATATCACATAAGGATAAAAGACCCTTTCATGATAAAAGCAAAAAACGATGTAGAGGTGGCACAAAATATCTTGGACACATGATTTTTAAATTGTCCAATGATTATGGTATGCCAACCTAAGCCATGTCAAAAAAATAAATGAATACAACAACTATTTTTTTAGTTAATATAATAAAAAAGTAAAAAGGTGGTAAATATTGAGTGGTGGATTGAGACAATGTAGTTGGTAAATAATAAAAAGTACACATTTGAAATCGCCCTTTGAAGGATATTAATTATCCATATCAAACCTTCTAATTCACTAAATGTTGCAGAAGAACATGCATTGGAGAATCTTGAGTTGATTTACAAAAAAAGTAACAAGAGAGTTGAATTATCATCCATAGAGTATCTGACTCTAGGAGAAAACAACAATGGACTCCTCAAGCATTTCAAATATCTTCGATGACATTGTATCCATAATTAAGCTACTAAAAAATGTAAACCCATACCAACCTATAGCAGGACCAGCTTCCCTTGGAAAAGAAATGATAGATTTCTCCAAGCAATCATGACCTAAAAGAATCCTCACTCTTGCATAGTAGAGGAAAGCAAAAAATATGACAATTTTTAACTTTGAGGTTGAAAAGGAATATCATCAACATCATCCTATATTACTTAAAGTATTATTCAAAAGTACATAGAGATCATAGTGGAGACCAAATCTATATCATAATAGATGGGATAATAATTTGAGAATATTAATATGCCCCAAAGTTACTTTTCTTCAAACTTATTGGCTTGGCTAGCAATGGGATATGATGCAAAAATTGGGTCAATTAGGGATTTCAACCATTGACATGTTATGAAAATAACACCCAAGAGTTTCAAGAAATATTTTTAACTGAAGAGAGCTAACGTCACCCTAGAGAAAGAGGTAATTGAATTTCAATCCTGACATACCATTTTCACTCATTATTATACCACCTTATTTGGGGAAAATAAACCAGTTTTCGATGAATTTCTACATTTTAAGGGTTCACTACAACCATGGGTTAGAGACTACGTTGATATGATAAACATATTACTAGAGGTAATTTATTTAAGTGTAATTAGTAGGAAAGTGTTTTGCTTAGTTAAGCAATGTAATCGAACCTTATCCCCCTATGTATAGATGGGAAAATGTTATAAGTGAGAAATTGCATAAGGAATTAGTTATATTACAAAATACCATTAGAGAAGAGCATGAAAAGCTATCTCTATTTTTTGTATTACTCAATCCTCATTCACCTCATAGTAGGCCACCTAGATTCACCAACTATTAATAAATTAGGAGGGACATATGGCAGTGATGTACAAGATAAACTTCCTTGTATTCATGAGGGCATTCAAGCTATGCCTAGTTCTTTAATTTCTACTCGTAATCCTTAATTTACTATGTGTATCTCTCCCACCAAGGATAGGCACCATATTTACAACTTTCATTAAAGTAAAAAAATGGGAGGTTACTTTCGTATAGAAGATTTCACTTGTATAAGACTGTTTGGGGCAAAAATCCCTCCAAAAGGACTACCCAAGTATTGTTCGATGTTTGTAGCAGTACTTGAAATAACAAGATAGACTATAGAGGAATAAAATATGTGAATAGGAAAGAAAACTAGAAAAATCTCATGGTTGATAGTCTCCTGTAGAATTAGCCATTATGTTTTTAAGGGATATCCAAGCATGTTTAGAGCAATTAGAGATATGGATGAATTTGGTTTTTCATAATGAACATGGTTATCCTATGATCCAAAGGGACTTTACCGAAATAAAGTCCAAATATGGTAGTATACATTGGTACACCATAAGTCTAACATATTTGAAGATGAATTCTTGGAGGTCATTAAAAAAATAAAGCTCTTGAGTCAATATAGCAAAATCATATATATAGCAAGAGAGGTAACACTCAAATTCAATATGTAGAAGATTATCCAAAATAATTGGTCATGCTTAGAAAGGCTTCAGTCAAACTAGTTACCCCAGTCGTACCATGTACTACTCCAGAAGAACTTCAATACCGCATTCTAGAAGTTATTAATCAAGGAGTAGAGAAATTGTAATTTTTAATAAAATATATTGATGTGCTAGAAATCATGATAGAGATACCTCAATAAGCCCAACCTACTCTAGAAGCTCCTACAAACACAAGCAAAGGGAAATAGATTTGCAATATATTTCCTTACACAATCTAAGATTATTGTTTAGACTCTTTTTGATAAATATCTCATCTCTATATCCTCTACACAAATTCAACCATTTTATCCTCAAAAGAGTCAATTAAGTCTTGCAATATACATGCTTAAAATTGTATCTAAAATTATACCTAAATATTTAACAAGGAGATCAAAATATCATCTTTAATACAAAAAAGGATAATACAGGTAGGAGGATTGAATGACTTACTCAAGGGATACCAAGTAATTATTGACAAGCCCAATGAGATATCCTAAACTTAAGATACCTAGAATTACTCTTCCATATTTAGCTAAAACTCCCATAAATTTGACTCTTGTGAGAACAAATGAAGTTATCCTTTTTAGCCATATTAGGGGGAAATAACTTTAGGCTATAGATCAAGGAAGAGATCCAAGATAATTCTAGAGCACAACTGAAAAACCAAGCACTCAGAATTCATAGAGATCAAAAATAGTTCTAACCATCCCTATGCCTCAAAATATTAAAGAAATTCAAATGAGCCTAGGGACATAAAAGATCTAGGTTATAAGAGATCCCAAGGCCATACTGGATTCAAGATACCAATTTAAATATACAACTACTAAAGTTATACTTAAACAAAATCAAGAGCTAAAGGTAAAAGTAGAGCAATTACACGTTGAAAAAAAAAGGCTCAAATGACAAGCTTCATATAAAAGGGAAGGTAAATATTTAAAAAATGTTGTATTTGTGTAGGCATATAAAGCAAAATTTTATGTTGGGCTCAAGGCTGAGATGAATACATTAACTAGAGTGCTCAATTATTTCACTAAGCTTGCCAATAATGTTGAAGGGATAAAAATATTATTGAAAGAAACATATGTGAGAATTAATTTAGTTAAGAACTTCTTTTAAAAGTGTGAAGAGCAATAAGAACAAATATACTCCAAACATGTTATTATTAAATATGTCTTTGTATACAACTACAACGTGGAGTTCACCAAAGTAGCACTATACATTCAAGGGACTTTTTGGAGTCCACTATCAAAGAAATAACACATTGGGAGGTAAACTAGATGAAAAGAGGAAGTTGGTTAGAATTTCCCTTGAATAATGTGTAATTGTAAATAATTTTGATGGTCTCATATACCAAAAAATACAAGACTATGAGTGTAACAAAGAAGATGAGCAAAATCTAGCTCAACCGCTAAATGACTTAATAGAAATGACCAAGTCCTTAATCAATTTTGTTCAAAATAATCATCTATCAACACAGATTTAGAGGTGTAACACTCTAAAAATGATGCAGTTAATTTACCATAATGTTAAAAATCTAAAAATTCACCTTAAAATCGTATTTTAAATAGCTTGAATCGATTTTTGCACCACAAATAGGCTTTATTTTGATCTTTGGATGATATCGTCCTCAATTTGATGATATCATACCTAATTGAACGAAATCATCTAGAGTCGAACGTTTAGACGATTTCATCCAAGATAGAAATTTGCAAGAATAGAAGTGCAATAAAATCAGTTCCAACCTCTCGCTTATCTGGGCATAAGCGCGTTGGGTTGTTAACTATCCTCCCGTTGGATATCTCCCAGATTGGGATGGATTCCAACCCTCTAACCTCATCCTAGCCCTATAAAACTCATGCTTTGCTAATGAAATCCCCCTAGCTGATCAAGTACCTGCAACCCGAATCCTATTAGTTTAAAAAAGCATTCCAAGTATTGTTATTTTCATATTTTTATTAGCTGCAGGTTTTTCACTATGCATCCATTAGAAGAATCTCAGATCATCGCAAGTGATCTCGTCCCAATTGCAGACTATCCCATGCTGATTGGAGGCGATATTGCTGGATTAGAGATGATCCTTTTTGTAGCCCTCTTGGGAGAAATTATGATATATAGTTTGCATTCTCTCCCAGTTTATTTAGTCAAAATATATTAGATTAGTTTATTTCTTATAATTCATTTGGTTTTCACCTCATTTTTTCAATAGATTACAATTTGTTATCATTTTTCAGTTAGCACAAGTAGTTATCTTCAATTCAATTCAAAATTAGTTTCTAAGTCATCATAAGCATTCATTTACATACTGTTAAATAGATTTTACTGTATTTTGAAGTATTTCTCTATGTTTTGGCATCAACTTGTGTAGTTGCAGGTTTCAAATGAAATCGTTTAGATGATTTTGCCTAATTTCAGATGATATCATTCGATTTTTGATGATCCTACATACTCATAGATGTTATTGTCAAATTACAAGTGATTTAAGAAAATTGTAGATGTTATGGATTTCTCTAAAAAGCATAACCTTCATCAGACATCCAAAATTGAGTGAGTCATTTCCAATTTCTTTAAAATATTTTGTTAGCTGCATTTAATTATCATTTCATTTGTTGTCTTCATATAAATTGTAAAATCACATATAGAATAGTTTAGTTTCATTATGGTCAACCTAGATGATTGAAATTAAAATGAACTCATCAAACACATCTTCAATCTAGGCTCGAAATTTGCCACAAAACACTTCCTAGTGAACCCACCATCCGTCGACAAATCACCAAAGAGAACACAACTCAAGTGTCTCTTGTATGAGGTGTAGCTTTACTATTTTCCCATTCCCCTTTGATTTGCGGATCCATTAGCCTAGAGGAAAGGAGTGTGAAAATTTTAAACCTACATTCTTTGGTGAACCCGACGTGAATCACATTAATACCTTTTGAAAACAAAATAAATATATAAAAAAAATATTTAGGTGCCTAATCTTCCATTTTCATTCTAGATGGTAGACTATAATAGAAGAAGAGTTATTGAGTTCAATGTTGGTACCTATTTGGCAGTCCTAGAGGTATCTACTATAGTTGGAGGTTCTAGATTCAATTTTGAAGAGCATTGGAATGAACCTGATAGAAGACTATGCATTCTTGATTCCAATAAAGAAGAACATAAACAGATTAAGAGGTTTTATTTAGATAGAATCCTGGATTTCGATAGCTTAACTTTTTACCATGAACTTCAAAGTATTTTCCATAGGTGGTTAGCCGACAAAAGGGCCTTTATTTCTACAAAACTTTATCCTTTCGAATAATATCTTGATAATGTTGTAGTAGTACATATGTTTTTAGCACAAGTGGAAAGTCAAGAAGTTATAATAGATAGAAGAATATTCAGTAGCATTCCTAGAGTTGTCTTATATCGATAATATTGTCATGAACTTTACTTTTATGTGTCAAATTTTGAAGTCGACTATATCACTATAGCTCACTTTGTCCAATTTTTGAAAAACAACTTTCAATTTGAAGAAGAGCATTACATGACACCTGATGAACTTGAACCTATCAATGATATTTACAAGTTGTTCCTGGATAACTAAGTAATAATACTTATATTATAATATTTTGTATTTCTTGTTTTCCTTTAATTCCTGCAAAGTAAAACCATAAAAAAAAAAAAAACAAATCTAAAAAAATATATATTATATTAATTAGGTATATATATAAAATATATACGCCTTAAATTCTATTGCATTTATATATAAGAAAATATATATTTGCGAAAACCCAAATCTATCATAATGCCTAAACTAATGAGTGATAAACAAATAAATGATGAGTGGCTGGAGCAAAAACCTACTCAAAATCCCCCTCCTGAAGAAAAATATTAGGAGGAAGTTGCTCAGGACCATCATGATGGGATTCCTGTTGAAGAATATGAACAAGAAGCTAATAGGAAATATGAAACTGGATCATCTATAGTGACTTCAGAAGGAAATGTTAATTTTAAATCTATGGAACACCTTCTAAAATTCGTAAAAACTAACCTTGAGGGGTTTACTCTAGCAGCACTAGCATATAAATATGGAATTAGTGAGACACAAGCAACTTTAGAAAATGTATTTCAAATGCATACAAACCCTCTTTCATACATATATCAAGAAAGTGACCAAGCAGGGCCATAAAATAGAAATATGCCATATTTGATTCAAAACATGCAACAACAACAAAAAACTCTACATTCTAAAGTTCCTATCAATAAACCAAAAACCAATCCTCCACCTCAAAAACCATCATTTACTACTTTATTTTCTCAAGCTATTAATGAACAAATTTCAAATCAGCAGAAACCTAAACCAAAACCAAATGTCAACTATCAACAACAAAAATTTCAATAGAATACTGCCCCATATCCACTTCACAACACCCTTCCTAGTAATACTTTGCACAACAGTAACCTAGCATAAAATCCTTATGTTACACTGTCTTACACTCAAATATCCAACACTATCATGCGACCAAACCAATATGGTGGACAATCTAGTAATCTTGAATTCGTAGTGAAACAATTAGTTTCCCACATGGACCATATAGACCCCTACTGTCCCTTGTACAACTATCAAGGGATGTGTAGTCAATATTTGGATCCCATAGTTGTTGCCCAACCTTATCCTAAGCATTTTCCTATTCTTGTTCTCCCTATATATAAAGGAACCAAATACCCCATAGAGCATATTCGTATGTTTAGAATAGCATACCATGATATATCTCATGATGATTTGCTATTGCTAAATATGTTCCCAAAAATATTGGGAGGCATGGTATTGGAATGGTATTATCAGTTGCCTACCAATTCTTTGAGAAATTTTGAAGAAACAACTGAATCATTTGTCCACCAATTTAGTACCTACATAGAGAGGCATGTGACAATTAAGGATTTGTACAGCTTGCAGCAGTGCAAATATGAATGGTTTACCAATTTCCTAGCAATATAGATACACTTTCTAGGAAAATTACACTTTGCATTACCCCATAGGGAGATGTTGGATATTTTCATTAATAACTTGCAAGAACAATTGTCCTATGAGCTTTCAACTGCTACTTTGACAACCTTCAATTAGGCTATATATTTAGCATGAAGGGTTGAAGATGCCCTCATTAGAAGAGGCCAATTTAAGAAGAAGGATGATGATAAGACATCTAAAAGTAAATATAAGAATAAACAAGTTGTGGGTGATGGAGTCACCGACGGTATGAATACTGTGAATATTAACGCTGAAAAAACTATAGAGAAGTTTGTATTAAAGGTTCCTGATAGACCTCCAATATAATTTACTAGGTTAAATAAACCTTTATCCATTATATTGCCATAATTATTAGAACAAGGTTTAATACAATTACCTAATATTCGGGAACCTGGTACAACCATACCTAGATACAGAGCAGATTTACATTGTTATTTCCATAGAGGACCTGGACATTCAACAAATTCTTGCAAAATATTAAAACATAAAATACAATATTTGATTGATAACAATGAAATGGAAGTACAAAGTTTCCAACAAAAATAAATTTCTCCAAAAAATGCTTAGAAAGATACACAACAAAATCAAAATTAGAATGCAAATCAAACATTGGACATTTTTCAACATCCTTTACCAAAGCACGGTAAAGAAGTGGCTAATCAAACCGAACATCATAATGTTCCCCATCCAACCCGATATGTGGGAACCATTAGTGTACATATACCTTTTCATAACTTTGATATATTCGGGATAAAATTATCTGTGGTCACAACTAGACCCATACACAACATTCAAACATCACATCCAAGTGACACAGATTGTGAAACAGAAAGTGACCTGGATATTACCTCCAGTCAATTGAATAGTTTTGAAGATGAGTCAAAACCTATTCTCAAATCACAGCTCACATGGTTCTAGAGGAGCCATTTCCAAGAATGATCACAACACGAACATACTCACAACAAATCCTCCCTAATGATCAAGCCATGAATGCTAGACCATGACCCATTCATCATGCACACAACAATATTGTGGGTACCATTAGAGCCGTTACTAGAAAATAGACCCAAATTTCTCAACAAGATCAAAATCATAATGATAAATCAACTCCATTTATTTTGAAGGTTCCTAGTAAATGAAATAATACATTGAATGCTCAACCTTAACCTCCTTATGATATCAATGAACAAATTTCTAATATTACAATGAGGATTTCCCTCTTAGACCTTCTAAGATCATCTCCCACACATAGGGAAGAATTAATGCATACATTAAGTCAAATGATGGTACCACAAGACATACAACCTAAAGCCATGGCAAATACCATTGTGCCCCATGAAGTTGACTATATTGACTTTCGATATAGAGACATTCCACTTCATAGTTTACATAAAGACATTCCTTATACATTACTGCATTAATTGGAGATGTAGTTGTCAAAAGAATTTTGATTGATAAAGGCTCATCCCTAGATATTTGTACTTTTGACCTTTACCAGAGATTTGGATTTAGAAGTGATGATATGAATAGAATGAATATGATCATAAAATAATTTAATGATGAAACACAAGAAACATGTGGATTTATTACAATCCCATTGTAGGTTGGTCCAAGAACCTTAGATACGACCGTATTCATTGTACATTGCCCTACATCATACAATATACTTTTGAGTTGCCCTTGGATCAATGTAATATGAGTTGTACCCTCTACCTTACACCAATGTGTCAAATTTGAATTTAAGAATCAGGTGGTCACCATTCATGGTGATCACAGACCATTTGATATGTGTGCCTTGGCAGAACCAATTCGGATTCATTTTTTCCCTGCCTTATCTTCTACTCATCCTAATTTTGCCTTTTCCACTAAATGTGTGAAGCTCACACCTAAAATATCATCTCCTCCATCTACACCAATTACATCCCCATCTCTTCAACCTTATCCTACAAAATCTCCACCAAAATCTACATTTAATACTAATCCCACAATAATTTATGCTTGTTCTATCCCTACACCATCTGAATCCACAATAAATCCATCTACTACAACCTCTATCCCATCCACATTTACTAAATTTATATTTTTTCATCTAAAGCCGTAGAAGAGGCTCCTTCTACTTCATATGCTTTATCTGATGAGCTATTAGCTGATTTATCTAAAATTCTCATAACATCAGAAGAAAAAAAAATTCTATGCAAGATTCCCTTGTCTTAAACAAATTACCGATGTCTCCTCATACTTTGGGCTTGCCACAACCTATGGGAAGTATTTAACAAGTCAGGAGTTGTTCCTTCATTTATAAGGGATATGATTGGGGTAGAATACCTAAAAATATTAAAACTAATTGTGATGGATATGCTCAATGTTATTTCACCAATAAATATATTAAAGCTAAACCTATAATGCTTAAATTAGGATATGAAGGGAAAGGTTTGGGATCTTTACATAATTGCATGAAATAACCTTTTGAGGTCGAAGCATGGCCTACCCAATGCGGTATAGGCTGATTTTATAGTAAGTCTCAGCCACTCCCATTTGAGGATGATGATCACTTAATACCCTATAAATATTATTTAGACAAACAAGAGATCCTTAAGTCTATAGGTAAGTTATTTTCTTGTAATATGATGTCTATAGCTTACCTCAAAATGATTGCTAAGCTGGATGAAGAATTAGAAGGTGACATTTTCCATGATATTTCCATTGAAGAATTATTGTATAATGGCTTTTATTTTGATGGGTCTATACCACCTGTAGCTCATCTTGAGGCCACAACCCCTCAAGAAGAATTATCTAAGTTGACCTTAGAAGAATTACAAGAAATGGGTGAACAACACAAGCTTATACTGAGAGGGGGGGTGAACAGTATAAGACCTCTTTTTACTTTCTCTATTTAACTTCAACTTTGCAAAGCAATGAACCAATAGCAATATCAAAGCAATGCATAAAGCAACACACAATGAGACACCAATTTTAACGTGGTTCACCCAACATGGGCTACATCCACAAAACTTTTCTCTAAAAAGCTTTCTCAAAGTTCTTTGGGAATCCTTCCCAATTACAATGTTTATGAGCCTCAGCCCAAAGGAGAAACCTTCCCCTACTCAAGTATTTATGAGCCTCTGCCCAAAGAAACCTCGCCTCCTACCCAAAGGAGAATCCTTCCCCTCCTCACGAATTTATGAGCCTCCTGCCCAAAGGAGAATCCTTCCCCTCCTCATGAATTTATGAGCCTCCTACCCAAAGGAGAATCCTTCCCCTCAGCTCTAGAAATGATACTTCAGAAGATCACCTGCCTCTTATTCCGCTAGCACGTGGAACTCCTTTCCACAGAAGACCTCCTATCCTCAATGCTCAGCCTCAAGAGACCTCTGTCCTCACTGATCACCTCCACAACAACTCATCAACTTGTACTAAACACAGTCAGTCGGTCCAGCACAAGTCTTCCTCACTCTGTCAGATCTGTCCCAAGCTCAACTCATAAAGCTTGAACAAATCAATCTCTGCTGCACACAAGCCTTCTCAAAGACTTGTCAAAACTGTCCTCGAGTTCTTCTCAAAGAACCACTTCAACTCTGTCCTCAAGTCCTCTGCTAGGACCTGTCCAAATCAGCTCACAAGTCCTCCCTAGAACTTGTCCAAATCAGCTCACAAGTCCTCACTAGAACCTGTCCAAATCAGCTCACAAGTTCATCAAGAAAAACTTGCTTAGCATGAACCCACAAAGAGAATTGTTAGAGACCCAATGTGATTCATCAACCTCATAGAAGCATAAAGAGAATTGTTAGAGACTCAATATGTTCTATACTTAACTCCCAATCTCAATCTCAAATCTCATAGAAACATAAAGAGAATTGTTAGAGACTCAATATGTTCTATACTTAACTCCCAATCTCAATCTCAATCTCAATCTCAAAAGAATAAGATAGATGTAGTATGCTTTTCTCAAGAACATGAAACACAACCCAACAATTGCCAACCATGCAATATCTCATATAACAATGATACTCATGTTCTTTCCACAACCAATATCTTTTCTCAACCAATTAGGGCTTTAACAACAATGCTTATAGACAAGGTTTAACCAACATCATTCAACTCAACATTAACCTTGAAGCATTCAACCAATCACTACATGAAAAGGAAACTAGTAGACATCCTTTTCCCTCCAAAGGTATTTGAACAAAACAACCACCAACATAAATCACCAATGCAAAGAATAACTTGCTCAAATCAATCTCAATGGAGTAAGCCCAAATCATGTATCAAGTAAAGCATTAACTTGATCAAAACAACCTCTATGGAAGCAACTCAACCATCAATCTCAAAACAGCCAACTAAGGGTTTCACCAACTCAATGCAAGTAGCAAGACTTACTAACATAAACCCTAGTGCAAAAATGCTTCCTCTTCCTCAACCAGAATTATGCATTCACCCAAAAAACTCATCAATGATTTTAATGCATAAACAATCTTCAATATCCAGAAAATGGGATTTACACCAACAAGAATACCTAGTAGACAACCTTTTCACTCCAAACTCAATTTCAGAAAATACACCATCAACAATATACATGGAAGAAGTTGCCCATACCTTTGTTTGAGGAAGAAGAGAATAGTTCTTCAACTCTGTTACCAACACCACCCTCAACTTTGCCACCAAGTTAGGGTTAGATCATAAAAGTAACCACAAAAATATTTATTCCATAAAACACCTTATGACTCCAATCCTTAGAAGTCAACTACCAAAAAATATAAAGCATACAAACAATATATCCTTTTACACCTTATTTCTCCAAATTAATTAAACCATGCTCAAGGAATAATAGCTTCTAAGCAAATCTCACTCAACAATCAAGCCAAAAATCTCAACCACACACTATCAACCTTATATCTCCAAAGAAGCATTTAACCTTAAAAATAATTTTAAATAAATCTGCCCAACCACTTCTTCTTTAACAAAATGCAGATTTTATTTAAAAAACCTTACCAAAAAAAATGCTTCCAAAAATCGCGGGTCAACAGTGCCTCCAAAAAAATCGGAGCGCAAAAACTCTTCTCACACTCCACGGCGGGAGTCGAACGCTTGACCTCCCTTCAAGCGCCTTCGCAGAACGGTCATTGCCACTAGGCCAACGGTGCTAGCTTGAAGGCTAGCAAGAGTCTCCTTCTCCTTAACCCTTTGGCGGCGGATAAACGTGGCGAAAAAATGATAGCCGTAGCTTTTACTTCCCAACCTTTGCGCAATTCGAATTTCTTTCACACCATTGCTTTGGACTATAGGTTATGGCTTATATAGCCAAACTTCCATGCTATGCACGACGTCGACGGGAGGATAATTCGAACTTTTTGAATTAATATTATTTTGGCGCCTTCGAAACAACTTTAGGGTTTATGAAACCCTTTTGATTATTTAAAAAATAATCAAAGGTCTTTTAGACCTTAGACCTTAGGTGGAGAACCCATTAAATTATTAAAATAATTTAATCACTAAATCAAATAAATAATTAATTAAAAAACCTTTAAAAAGGTTTTATTAATTAAGTTATTTAATTAATAAGTGTCTCCAGCCTTTGCATTAAGCTGAGAGTGGTTTTGAGAAAAACCCTTAATGCATCCACCTGGTTTTAATAAAAACCCTTAAACCTGCCATGGTTTTGATAAAAACCTTTTCATCTGCCACATGGAATCTCTCCGAAATCTTCTAGAAAATATTCTTTGGAATCTTCAACCTTTGAAGCCAATAAATCCTCTTGACATTAATGCCAGTTCCTTTTGACATCAATGACAACTCATAGACAAGAAGCTAGGATCTCAAACCCAAAATTGCCAACAATCTCCCCCTTTGTCATTGATGGCAAACCATGCTTCTCAACAACACTGAAACTCAAAACTACTGTATAGAAATCAGCTCCCCCTGACTTGAGGCTCTCCCCCTTACTCATATCTCTCCCCCTTTGTCATCAATGGCAAAGGGTCACCTTTGGGGCTTGGGACTAAGAATGAGCCTCTTAGCTTAGTCCCTCCCCCACCTCCTGTTGAGGTGATTAATTCTGGGGTGGGAGTAAAACTCCCATTAGGCAGTGATCTTCATCAGTGTCTATAGCTGCCTTACCATGTCTTCTCTTGTTCTCCTTGTCCATATTCCTGTTCCTGTTCATGTCACTATTGTTGTTCTTGTTATCATTCCTGTTCTTATCCATGTCTTGATTCTTGTGCCTGTTCATACCCATGTTCCTGTTCCTGTACCTTGGAATTTCAGCTCTACACTTGTCTAGCTATGTGACCTTCATTGTTGCACTTATAACAACTAACAATGTTATTTCTTTGAGGCATACCTGATCTTTGACTCCATCTGTTCTGACCAACCCTGTTCCTGTTATTAGCCTTGCAATAAACAACCTTGTGCCCAAACTGTTTACAAGAGTAGCAATACCCTTGAAAGAAATTACCACCTCTGAATCTGTCATTTACCTTCCTCACTTGAGTCATGCAATGTGAAGCCATGTGACCAAACTTGTGACAAGCAAAACATCTGCCATTAAACTTTCCTTGATTTGACCTCTTAGGTCCTGTAAACTTTCTCCCCTTTTTTTATTCTTGTTTTCTGATTCTGTGCATCTATCACTCAAGGACTCTTTTTCTGAAGTACTTTCCTCATCAGAACTCTCTTCCTTTTGGAATCTCTTACTAGATTCCCCAGCAGAGTCGCCAACCTGTTCCATGTGTTTCTTACCAAAACCAAGACCTATTTTATCTGTTGTCCTTCTTTGATCTTTGATGATTGACTTTACCTTTTTGGTGCTATCTTCAAACCTGTAAAGCTTCTCCTTGTACTCTTTAGTTTCCTCTTTCAAGGAAGCCACTTTATGTTCCAACTCTCTACACTCAAGAACCTTAGACTCTAACTTATCCTTAAGTTTTTGTGTCTTAGCTATAGAGAAGTCAAGACTTTCTATAAGCTCATCTCTCTCAATACAACATTCATCCAATTTATCATTGAGTCTAGCATTCTTCTTTCTTTCCTTTTTCAAAGCACTAAGAGCACTAACAAGTTCAGCTTCAAGATCTACTTCACCATCCTCTATAACTTCCTCTATTTGTTTGCCTTTTGAAACATCAATGACTTTTTCAGATTTCTTATCACTAGAGGTGCTACCCTTTTCTAAAGCCATACAAAGATCTTCCTTACAATTTTCCGAAGCATCCTCATACATAGTATAACTAGAAATCAATCCATCATTTGTGCAATCATCCTCAAGATGTCCAAAATTTCCACATCTAAAACATTTCATAAGGACAAATCTATGTTTCTTTTCTTCTTCTTTTTCTGTTAGGAACAACATCTCATTTCCAACATCACTTGAAGAACTTTCACTATCACTACTAGAACACTTACTTGCCTTGTCTAGGTAGAAACTTTTCTTGTGTTTGTGAGAGTACCTCTTTCCTTGATTGCTTTGCTCATCTTTATTCTTCCTTTGATGCCTGTGCCTTTCAGAATCCTTGCTCTTATAATCCTGTTTATCTTCATCACTTTCATCCTTGGCAGCGGTACAGTTAGTAGCATAATGACCAAACTTTCCACAATTGAAACACTTGACATATTTCATACCTTTGTGCTTTCTTGAGAACTTGCCCTTCTTGCTGTAATATGCCTCTTCATCACTAGAAGACTCATCACTATCTTGAAGCTCTTTACCCTTGGATTTCTTGGTAGCCTTGAAAGCTGCCTCCTTCTTAACATCAACCTTCACTTGAGTTCTCAACTCAAATGCTGCAAGTATACTATGAAGCTCATCCTTTTTCAACTTATCCAAATCCTTAGCTTCCTCAATAGCAAAAATATTTTCACTAAATCTATTTGGAAGAGACCTCAAAATCTTATCACAAATATCATTTTCAGCAAGCTCAAGACCTAGTTCCTTCATAGAGTTAACAATCTCATCCATACGAAGCATATAGTCACTAATATTTTCTTCATCATTCATCTTGAGTTGTTCAAACATACCTTTGAAGTGTCTCAACTTGGCCTTTCGGACATTTGCATCACCTGTATGAACCACCTTCAACTGTTTCCACATTTCACTAGTTGTCTTGCAGTGAATCACCTTGGTAAGATCTGCCTTCTGTAAACCCTTCGGGATTGCATTCATTGCCTTTGAATTGTTATGATGTAGGAGCCTCTCTTCCTTAGTAGAAGGACCATGCTCAGGAATGGTATACTCATCCTCAATCACTTCCCAAACTTCATTTCCAAGAGCCATAAGATGAACCTTCATCCTAGCACTCCAAAGCCCAAAATCTGCCCCATCAAGAATAGGTGTTGCATTACCACTTGTAGATTCCATTGTGTTCTTTACAATATTTTCCTTCAAGCTGTTAAACTTTTCGAAGGAACCCGCTCTGATACCAATTGAAGAACACAAGCTTATACTGAGAGGGGGGGTGAACAGTATAAGACCTCTTTTTACTTTCTCTATTTAACTTCAACTTCGCAAAGCAATGAACCAATAGCAATATCAAAGCAATGCATAAAGCAACACACAATGAGACACCAATTTTAACGTGGTTCACCCAACATGGGCTACATCCACAAAACTTTTCTCTAAAAAGCTTTCTCAAAGTTCTTTGGGAATCCTTCCCAATTACAATGTTTATGAGCCTCAGCCCAAAGGAGAAACCTTCCCCTACTCAAGTATTTATGAGCCTCTGCCCAAAGGAGAATCCTTCCCCTCCTCACAAATTTATGAGCCTCCTGCCCAAAGGAGAATCCTTCCCCTCCTCATGAATTTATGAGCCTCCTACCCAAAGGAGAATCCTTCCCCTCAGCTCTGGAAATGATACTTCAGAAGATCACCTACCTCTTATTCCGCTAGCATGTGGAACTCCTTTCCATAGAAGACCTCCTATCCTCAATGCTCAGCCTCAAGAGACCTCTGTCCTCACTGATCACCTCCACAACAACTCATCAACCTGTACTAAACACAGTCAGTCGGTCCAGCACAAGTCTTCCTCACTCTGTCAGATCTGTCCCAAGCTCAACTCATAAAGCTTGAACAAATCAATCTCTGCTGCACACAAGCCTTCTCAAAGACTTGTCAAAACTATCCTCAGGTTCTTCTCAAAGAACCACTTCAACTCTATCCTCAAGTCCTCTGCTAGGACCTGTCCAAATCAGCTCACAAGTCCTCCCTAGAACTTGTCCAAATCAGCTCACAAGTCCTCACTAGAACCTGTCCAAATCAGCTCACAAGTTCATCAAGAAAAACTTGCTTAGCATGAACCCACAAAGAGAATTGTTAGAGACCCAATGTGATTCATCAACCTCATAGAAGCATAAAGAGAATTGTTAGAGACTCAATATGTTCTATACTTAACTCCCAATCTCAATCTCAAATCTCATAGAAACATAAAGAGAATTGTTAGAGACTCAATATGTTCTATACTTAACTCCCAATCTCAATCTCAATCTCAAAAGAATAAGATAGATGTAGTATGCTTTTCTCAAGAACATGAAACACAACCCAACAATTGCCAACCATGCAATATCTCATATAACAATGATACTCATGTTCTTTCCACAACCAATATCTTTTCTCAACCAATTAGGGCTTTAACAACAATGCTTATAGACAAGGTTTAACCAACATCATTCAACTCAACATTAACCTTGAAGCATTCAACCAATCACTACATGAAAAGGAAACTAGTAGACATCCTTTTCCCTCCAAAGGTATTTGAACAAAACAGCCACCAACATAAATCACCAATGCAAAGAATAACTTGCTCAAATCAATCTCAATGGAGTAAGCCCAAATCATGTATCAAGTAAAGCATTAACTTGATCAAAACAACCTCTATGGAAGCAACTCAACCATCAATCTCAAAACAGCCAACTAAGGGTTTCACCAACTCAATGCAAGTAGCAAGACTTACTAACATAAACCCTAGTGCAAAAATGCTTCCTCTTCCTCAACCAGAATTATGCATTCACCCAAAAAACTCATCAATGATTTTAATGCATAAACAATCTTCAATATCCAGAAAATGGGATTTACACCAACAAGAATACCTAGTAGACAACCTTTTCACTCCAAACTCAATTTCAGAAAATACACCATCAACAATATACATGGAAGAAGTTGCCCATACCTTTGTTTGAGGAAGAAGAGAATAGTTCTTCAACCTGTTACCAACACCACCCTCAACTTTGCCACCAAGTTAGGGTTAGATCATAAAAGTAACCACAAAAATATTTATTCCATAAAACACCTTATGACTCCAATCCTTAGAAGTCAACTACCAAAAATATAAAGCATACAAACAATATATCCTTTTACACCTTATTTCTCCAAATTAATTAAACCATGCTCAAGGAATAATAGCTTCTAAGCAAATCTCACTCAACAATCAAGCCAAAAATCTCAACCACACACTATCAACCTTATATCTCCAAAGAAGCATTTAACCTTAAAAATAATTTTAAATAAATCTGCCCAACCACTTCTTCTTTAACAAAATGCAGATTTTATTTAAAAAACCTTACCAAAAAAAATGCTTCCGAAAATCGTGGGTCAACAGTGCCTCCGAAAAAATCGGAGCGCAAAAACTCTTCTCACACTCCACGGCGGGAGTCGAACGCTTGACCTCCCTTCAAGCGCCTTCGCAGAACAGTCATTGCCACTAGGCCAACGGTGCTAGCTTGAAGGCTAGCAAGAGTCTCCTTCTCCTTAACCCTTTGGCGGCGGATAAACGTGGCAAAAAAATGATAGCCGTAGCTTTTACTTCCCAACCTTTGCGCAATTCAAATTTCTTTCACACCATTGCTTTGGACTATAGGTTATGGCTTATATAGCCAAACTTCCATGCTATGCACGACGTCGGTGGGAGGATAATTCAAACTTTTCGAATTAATATTATTTTGGCGCCTTCGAAACAACTTTAGGGTTTATGAAACCCTTTTGATTATTTAAAAAATAATCAAAGGTCTTTTAGACCTTAGACCTTAGGTGGAGAACCCATTAAATTATTAAAATAATTTAATCACTAAATCAAATAAATAATTAATTAAAAAACCTTAAAAAGGTTTTATTAATTAAGTTATTTAATTAATAAGTGTCTCCAGCCTTTGCATTAAGTCGAGAGTGGTTTTGAGAAAAACCCTTAATGCATCCACCTGGTTTTAATAAAAACCCTTAAACCTGCCATGGTTTTGATAAAAACCTTTTCATCTGCCACATGGAATCTCTCCGAAATCTTCTAGAAAATATTCTTTGGAATCTTCAACCTTTGAAGCCAATAAATCCTCTTGACATTAATGCCAGTTCCTTTTGACATCAATGACAACTCATAGACAAGAAGCTAGGATCTCAAACCCAAAATTGCCAACAATGGGTGTATCACATGCCCCTCCTAATTTTGAAAGAGACTTACATATGGAAGTGGAAAATGTCATAAAATTTAATATTGGAACAGAAGAAAATTCTCACATAGTCAACATTGGATCAAAATTAAATGAAGAAAAAAAAAACAAATATACTGCATTTTTTACATAATATAGTGATGTCTTTGCTTGGACATACGAATATATTCCTGGTTTAGACTCTTCTATAGTTATGCATCATCTAGTAGTATGCCCGGATGCAAAACCAGTTAAGAAAAAACTTAGAAAATGCATCCTAAAGTTTCCCTACTAGTCAAAGGTGAGTTAGAAAAACTCCTAAATATCACATTTATTCAAGTCATTGATTATGCTAATTGGATTTCTAATTTTGTGCACTAAAAAATAAGCAACCAAGATTAGGGTTTGTACATACTTTAGAGATATTAATGTCACATGCCCTAAAGATGATTTCCCTCTTCCTAATATGGATCAAATCATTGATTTTACTATTGGAAGTGGGATGTTGTCCCTTATGGATGGATTCTCAGGTTATAATCAGATCAGGATAGCTCCTAAAGACCAAGCTAAAACAACCTTTAGTACCCCTTGTAGAACCTTTTGTTGCAAAGTAATGCAATTCAGATTAAAGAATGCAGGTGCAACCTATCAACGGGATATGACATACATCTTCCATGATATGATGTATGATATTCTGCATGATTATGTGGATGATATTATAGCCTGTTCTACTGAAGAAGATGAGCATTTATATGATTTGAGAAAAAAATTTGATCAGTTAGGAGAATATCATATCCATTTAAACCCAGTAAAATGTACATTTGGAGTTAAGTCAGGTAAACTATTGGGGGTTATTGTTTCTTTGCATGGCATCGAAATTGACCATCTCAATATTTAGGCTATCATTGATATGCCACCTCCTAAAAATATATTTGAGTTACGAAGTTTACAAGGTAAACTTCAATCTATCTGTCGCTTCATTGATAAGCTGATGGACAAAACTGGACCTTTTCTCAAATTGCTTAAGAAAAATACTTTCTTTCAATGGGATGATAAATGTAAAGAAGCCTTTGAAGAAATAAAATAATATCTTTTGAGTCCTCCTATGCTTGCTCCTTCCAAAACTAATCGCCCATTCATCTTATACATTTATGCTTCAAAATTTGCCTTAGGAGCTAAGTTAGCTCAACTTGATGATGAGAAGAAAGAACGAGCTAATTATTATATTAGTAGAACATTAATAAGTTATGAAAATCATTATACATCACTAGAAAATTTATGTTTGGCAGTCGTATTTTCTACATAGAAATTGTGCCATTATATGCTTAGTCAAAAGACATATGTCATTGCCAAATATGATCCCTTGAGGTATCTCATGAGCCGACCTTATCTATTTTGTCACATAGCTAAGTGGGTTCTCGCTCTGAGTGAGTTTGAACTCGCATTCATAGGTCAAAAATCCATTAAGGTTCAAATCATAGGAGACTAATTAGTTTTTGCACCCTTAGAAGCCACTCATCCCCTCATCATTGAGTTTCCTGATGAATACCTCAATCTAGAGGAAGATCATTCTGAACAATGGTCTTTATATTTTTATGGAACCCAATGTATGAGTGGGGCTGGTGTAGGTATCATCCTAATATCCCCTCATAAGCACCTTATACCTTTATCATTTAAATTAATATTTTCTTGCACTAATAATACTACTAAATATGAGGCTCTAATCCTTGGATTACGGGCCGCCTTAACACTAAAAATTAAAGACATTAGTTTTTGGTGATTCTCAATTAGTAATAAATCAAATTAACGATGTTTATCAGACTCAAGATGATAAACTGCATCCATATAAAGCTTATGTATTACATTTGATATCCTTATTTGATAAAGTCGCCTTAGAAGCTATTCCTAGAACTAGTAACCATGCTGCTGATGCTATGGCTACAATCGCTTCCTTATTGCCCTTGGAGTTGGATGATGAGTATGCTACTATCATTATTCACTAACTCCAGGAACCCGCTTTTGCCAAATCCTTTTTAGAGCCATTGGATGTATTTATAATCAATGAAATTACTCCTAAACCATGGTGCATCGACATCCTCAATATTATCCAGAAGGGAACCTTCCCTGAAGGTTTTAATAGGAACCAACATCGGTTATTATGTAAACGAGTTTTTTTCTTCATGATAGTTGGTAATATTTTGTATAGGAGATCCTTTGAAGGTATCCTATTGCGATGTTTAAATCTAGAAGAGTCTAGAAAAGCTTTAAGTGAAGCCCATGACGGATATTGTGGAGGACACTTTAGTGGTAGTGTCATTGCTAAGAAGCTCCTTAGAATAGGATACTTTTGGCCTACCATGGAGAAGGACACCCATGATTATGTGCGCCATTGCGACAAGTGCTAGAAACACGCTGACCTTGTCCATGCTCCTACTCAAGAACTCCAAGCTATTTCATCCCCTTGGCCCTTTTCTAAATGGGGCTTAGAAATTATTGGGAAGATCAATCTCATATCATCCGATGGTAACAAATTCATCATAACTACCACCGAGTGTTTTACGAAATGGGTAGAAGCTATGCCTTTAGCTTCTTGGACAGGAACTGAAGTTTCAAAATTTATTCTCAATCAAATCATTTGTAGGTTTGGAATTCCTACAAATCTCATATTAGATAATGGAACTTGTTTCAAAAATTATTATGTTAAGAAATTATGTCAAAAATATAAAATCCAATATCGTTTGTCCACTCCCTATTATCCCTAGGGTAATGGTCAAGCCAAAGCATCTAACAAAACCTTGATAAAAATCCTAAAAATATTGGTTAATAAATCAAGCCGTGACTGGCACATGCAATTATACCCTACCTTGTGGGCCTATCGAACCAGTGTTTGTACTCCCATGGGCACTTGTCCTTTTTTTTTGGTTTATGGTGTCAAATTTATTTTTCCGTTCGAGCTAGAAGTTCCTTCTTTGGCTCTGCTACTTCAGGACATTGAAGTAGGAGATGAATATTGTGTTGGCAGATTTAGTCAGATGGAACTCCTAGATGATAAGTGAATCAATGCTTTGGAACATCTTCGTGCCTATAAAAACATGCTTAAACGATCATATTCAAAGAAATTCTATAACCTATCTTTTAAAGTTGGCAATCTAGTCTTAAAATAAAATCAAAAGAACATTAATGCCACTAAAGATCATAAAGGTAAATTTTAGCCCAACTAGCTTGGACCATACATCATTACTACTAAATTTGGATTGGGTGCATATTGATTGGCAACCTTAGATGGAAAATATCTTAAGGAACCCATGAACATTATGCATCTCAAATGATATTATGCTTAAATCCAAAATCCCATCATTGTATATAATTTCCTAATTTCAAGCAATCCACATAACAATTTAAAATTTAAAAAAAATAAAAAATCATTAAAACCATCAAAAACATGTTTATATTTGCATTATCAGTTCCTAAAATTTTGCAGTTATATTTTCCTATTATTTTAGATAACTTTATAAGTTATCTTGAACCACACACTTTTAGCTCACATAATAATTTTGATCTTATTGCTATGATTATAAATATCTCTTATATCAAAGTCCACTATTGCATTAAATAACATTTTGAGTTTTGGGAACTGATCTTGTTATTTATTTGAACCAAGTCCACTTTTACATATTAAAATGATTGTTGCAAATTTGAAAAATGATACTACACAGTAGTTGTGGTCTCCTGAGTGAAAGGTTTCCCCTGCTATCCTATCATGCACATGGTCTAGAATATTTGAGAATTGTCAAAAGGACAAGCTCACCCCTACCCAAAATAAAATTCCCTTGCTCCACATCTAAGCTGAGAAAGTATCCCTATAATACGAAGAAAAGAAAAAAAATAGAAAAAAAAATGAAAAGAAAGAAAAGAGAAATGTTCAAAATCCAAGAAAAATGCAGAAATCCAAAAAAATCAAAAGATCATAGAAAATTCAAGAAAAATCATAAAGAGAAAGAAAAGAGAACAAGAAAAGCAATAAAATTTCCCCCCCTACCCTTTGAAAGAAAATAAGGGTGAATGAGCTTGAATCCTTGGAATTCTCAATTATTCGAAAATCATGAGGTAAGCCCCATAACAGGTGATTTTTGCCCAACTTGCTTGACATTGGGTAATTCTTTGTGTGGTGATATGTCTGTCACATTAGCGATCTTATTTTTTATGGACCTATGTCCACTTGTGGATTAGCTAGCTCTTGATGACCTGACTTACATAGTAGTCTGGTACGGTTACATGCACAAAAATCATGGTTAATGAATCTTCACTTGCACACACGTTGGTTCATTCCAATTACTTGTATCAATACCTCACTCAAAATAATTAAATGAACATTACACAACACACACATTTGATCTTCAAGATATTTTGTGTCATTATGATAAATCAATATGGATAATGAACTCACGTATGCACACATTGGGTTCTTGATAAATTTAAATGTTGTCTTTGAAATAAATTAAAATATTTCTTCAAAATTTCAAACTTTAAATATTTTTCAACATTCAATTATTTATTTACACATATCTTATTTTGTTTTTTGACTTCGTTATAATAGCATTATTTTTAGGTTGTTATGAATTTGACTTTCATACTTGTGAATTTTACTTAGCGTGAGTCAAGCTTACACATTTTTTTCTAAATTGTCAAATTTCATTTGTCAAAAATATTTTCAAAAATATTGCAATAAAATTTCATTAATACTTTGAATTTCGTGATGATGGTATAATTCCTAGATGTATTTGGAATTTTATGCCTAGTGCAAGTCATCTTTATCATATTTTCTATCTATTATAAATATCACCAACAAACCATACAATAAAACTATCCTAAATTCTTTTGACTTTTGCGATGATTGAATAATTCCACATTAGAAATTCTATGCCTAGCACAAGTCATCCTTCTAAAATTTTACTCCCAACTTATTTCAAAAAACCATAAAAACCATATGACTAAAATATTTTTCACAAAATCATGCTTTAGAAGAACGAAATTTACTATTTCATTTTATCATATTGAACATCTTGACTTTTGCGATGATGGCATGATTTCTAGGTAATTGTTCAATCATCTATCACATTTAAGAATTGTATGCCTAGCAAAAATCCTCTTTTAAAATTTTCATGCATAAAATTACGTGAAATCCTAAAAACAAATCATATCTCTCTTTCCACCGTTACAAAAGCCTTAAGACAGACTCTTAATTACACCTTACTTTTAGCAATATTTTTCCTCATATATCAATTAGCTTTATGACCTAGTGAGCGACGACTCCACAAAATGGTCATGTAACATCGACAATATCCTTCGAGGTTTATTGTTAAAATTCCCTTTTTCTATCATCAATTCATCAACACATCTTTGTTAAATCAGTTTTTCATTTAATTATAGCATGACAAAAATTATAATTATTTTCAATAAATATGATTATATGAACAAATCAATCAAATCAAAAAAATCAAAGCATTATAAAAATATACACAAGTTATATCACAAAAATAACTATATATCTATATATATCAAAAATATATATACATCACCAAAAATCGATTGGTATGCCACAATATCCAATTCGGCATACTCAATCGTCATCCAAACTAATATACACAAATATATATATATATATATATATATATATATCATCTAATATCGAGAGCTCCTTGAGCTCTCAGCCTCATTGCCCGATGCTCAGTCTTCATCATATTTTCGTCGCAGACCTCTGAAAATAGTAAAAAAGTAAAAATGAAAATGAAATTAGGTTTTACCCTATTTTCTAAAAATTATATATTAAAAATCGAATGTTTTTTTAATTTTTTTGAGTTTTTACCAAACGGTCAATTTGGGTAAAAACCCGAAGGGGGCACCATAGTAATCAGTTGCATGATTTAACTTAGAATTGTCATCTAAAAATTGGAATAAATTTTTACCTTTTTCAAAAGCATGACAATCTCTTCTTTAATGCATTTTCCTCAAAAAATTTGCTAAAGAGGGGGTGATGGGCTGTCGTTAAGCACATCATTAATTCTCAATGAATTTGTCAATCCAGGGTGGTGTCCAAGGCTATTTACGAGAGAAAGTTCAAGCAGGGTTGTAGTTCAGTTCATTTGGAAGCAACGAGGTCTTATTGGTGGAATTGATTGTGTGGGGGTTTTGTGTCACTTCTACCCCTAAATTGCATAAATTGAACTTTAATCTATTTGCAAGAATGAAAACTAATTGCTAATTGCATAAATGAAACCCTAGTTACAGTTGCAAGAATGAAATCTAATTAAATTGCAGAATTGAAACTCTAGTTATAGTTGCAGAATTGAAAGTCTATTTAATCTTGCAATAATTGAAATGAAGCATAAAAACTAGATCCTATCAATGCTCTGTAACAGAAGGTCGTCAATCTTCTGTGCAGGGTTTTGACAGCAAAAACAAGAATGCAGGGAAATTACAGAAAACTTGTAAATTGCTGGAAATGGAAATTTGCAGTGAATTGGAAAGTTGTTGGGAATGAAAAGAATAACCAGATCTACCACTAATCATATCACAAAAACATTATGAACAAGAATTAAACAACTAGGAATGTTAGCTGTGCAAAAGAATGAAAATGACAAGTTCACAACTTATTCTGCTACAGCAAAATCAGAATAAAACCTGTCTGTTAGTCCTCCTCCTAGGTCTGGAAGTGGCCAGCCTCCTTTCTCAGAAGAAGGTTTGAATTCTTCTTTAAGTCTTACTCACACTCGGACATAACAAAATAAATGGAATGAAACTGCACTTTTATTGCTTCAGAAACATAATTACAATTCTGCTGAAATCTGTTACAGGTCTGAAATCACTATTCTATTATCTCCCTATTTATTTTCTATCTCCTCTATCTAATATAATCTAATATATATAATAGCTCAACCTGGATGGGAGCTATCTTTTATAGATGCCTAAAATCTAATTACAAACAGAAAATATGTTGTTCCTGATATCCTGTAGAATTTCCTGGGTTTATCCTAGAAGAGGATCAATTTGATCTTTTCCATAAATGGTGGCTTTGGATGGCAAGGACGGCAAAGTTAGATGGGAGATATTTTCCCTTAACTTTATCAACCTTCTTATCCCCTTTTCCACCGCCAAAAGTCAGTCAACAAGTCAAAAAGTACATTCTATTTTCATTTCGAAGATAAGTGGCTCATTCCGAAGATACTGCAATTCTCATTCCGAAGATCCGCTCATTCCGAAGATACTCAATTCTCATTCCAAAGATCTGCTCATTTCAAAGTACTACACATTTCTCATTCCTAAGATCCACTCATTTCGAAGACATTGTGTTCATTTCGAAGACACTATGTTCATTTCGAAGACCATGTGTTCATTTCGAAGATCTTTAGAATGACCAACTGTGTTGACTCCAAATGGTTTTGGCTGCATTTCTCAGGTGGATTAGCCCTCAGGATCAGATTGCAATAGTCTTCATTCTTCCTTGGATGTGAATTCCATGCCTTGCCATTCATTGGCAGCTGGCTGGAATTTATATGGAAAAACCAGTTTTCTTTGCATAGTAATAAGTCTTTGTACTATTTGCTGAATTTAGAGAAACTAATGCTTAATGATCATCAAAATAAGACTAGTGAAGTGTTGCTGTCAACCTAAGCATGACAAGATAACATAAAACTATACAAGAACTATTAAAAATCAGAATATAATGTCCTTAACACTTCAATCATGCAAACAGTTAATACACAACATATTAAATCAACTTAACTAGCATATAAGATAATTCACAAGAGTTTTAGGCAGTTTTAACTATTTAAAACATGCTATAAATGAGGCTTATCCAGGCCTCATCATTCCCCCCAACTTATATTAATGCATGCCCTCATGCATTGCAGTGGGCTATGGAGTCACAAATGTCCATACTCATATTCCATGTTTCATAGAACAATTTAGTGCCTGTGTAATTTCTCATGAAGGTTTCTGAGTCATTATTCAAACTGATCATCTGGTTGGGAATCCTCTTCAAAATAGGAGGGAACCAGAGTAATGATGGTTGGAGGCCTGAATCTGAGACCTACCCAATAATGTTGCATAAAGGTATTTCTCTGGATTGAGAAGGCAATGCCTCAGAATGGAAGGGCACTGCTTCAAAGTGGAGGGGCACTACTTCAGAATGAGCACCTATGTCTTCATATTCCCTAGATAATCCAAGTAGTAACTGAACCAAATCCTCCTCTTTATCTGATGTAGTTGATTGTTCTTCAACTTGTGACAACCTGCTTTTTAGTTTCTCCACTTTTTGCTATAATTCTCTAATTTTCTTTTCATGTTTTTCAATAACATCTTTTCTTTCCTCAATCCATCTCATTTGTATTTTTATAACACTCTTGGCTGCTCTCAGTTGTTTTGTGATGTCCACCTCCTCTTCTTCATTTGACTCAGAACCTAATACTGACAAATCAACTGCAGTTTGCTGCTCAACAATGATCTCATCCTCTGCTTCAGACCCCTACTCCTGTACAGGAGGTTCCATGAAATTATCTATGATTACATCCAAATTCTCAGTGGCTTGTTGCACTTCTATGACATCAGGGCTATCCTGTCTGGTCTTCTCTTCAATCATTTGTTCTTTTATCTCTTTTTGTTGGAGTCTTGCAGACCTCCTAGTCCTTAATGTATATTTTCTCTTCTTGCCCTATTTTCTTGTGGTAACAAGGGCTGTAGGGATAGCTTCAGGCTCTTCACTGGGAACTTCACTCTCCTATTCTGACAGATAAATAACATCTTTAGAAAAATGAACCCTCTTCTATTTTATTTTTCTACTGTCAGTTTCAGCCCTTCTCTTCTTAGTCTGTGAGGTTGATGGTTCTAGAGAAAAATGCTTTGTTGCTTTTGCTTGGTGTGTTTCCTTCTCTGCAATAGCATTTTTTTTAGCCTTTTCTTCTTCCTCAGTAGCATATTTTTTATAGCAACATCTGTATCCTCTTCTCCTTCATCTTCTTCTTCAAAAACTACATTAGTCAAGGTAGAATAAAACCTATTAAAGCTTCTAGGGTTTCCCATAAAATGATGTTGGCACACCAGTTTAATAAGACCATGATGATGAGGGCTCCTTTTTTCCTCTTGATAATGTTTTGCCATGCTCTGTAGTTCTCGGTGCAGGTATGCTGGAAAATTCACTCTAAATTTAGGTTGTTGCCTACCATGCCTGAGGTGGTTTAAAATTTTGAAATGATGCCCTGACAAAATTACATACTACCCTTCACAGGTTGAAAAATCTGGTAACCCATGTGGTTACGTTATTCCAGGGTTCTTGTAGGCTGGCCCTTTTTCATTTTTCACTTCATTTCTCTGTTTTGATGCTGAGAAGACTGCTCTCTTCTGCTGCTAGGTCACTGATTTCTGGTTTCTACAGAATTACAGGGTTTGCTCTTGTTCTTCTTCAGAAAGAACTTTTAATTTTTTTTACTTTTCCTTGTAATCATTAGCAAATATGTCTTCAGAAAGAAAATATGGCACACTTCCTTATTCTGTGCTCTGAACACCTGGCCATCAATCATTGGACATCCTTGCCATCAAATTTTCTTTACTATTTTTAGCTCGTCCATTCTGCATGCAAATTTTCCCACATGAGTGGTTATTAGCAATGAATGGTGGTGGCATGTTTGTTGGTTATTTTCCCTGTGATTCTCATACTTCCTCGATGGGTGCAAAATATGAGATGAATCTAACCGCAAGCCAGCTGACATGTGTCAATGATCACATGGAGTAAAAACAATTCTGCTGACTATGTCTTTTTCTCCCTCCTTGGATGCCACGTGGAAACAGACTGTTAAATCTTCATTCCGAAGATTATGTTTCATTTCAAAGACTAAGCTGGGCATTTAATTCGAAGATAACCTCATTCCAAAGATAAACCTTCATTTTGAAGACAAAGGCTTCATTCCAAAGATACCACGGTTATTGAAGATACAACAGTCATTCTGAAGACATAGCAGAAACCAACATTTTTCTCTTTCTCCAAGCATGTTTTGTTTATGCCAACTCTTATGAACACTTTTATACTAATGGTTAATTTTCATATACTATATATCAAATATTTACAATGAGAAAAGTGCAAGAAACATATATACCTGGTTAAAACAAGTTAATGCAAGTTTTGAAAGATGATTGCTTCTGTTGATATTCTGCTGAGGCTTCCTGCAACACTTCAAAAACAAGTGCAGTTGGTGAATTTGTACAATGGTGACTCAGAAATTTCAAGGTTATGCATGCCAGAAAACTGGTTTTCATGCATACCAACTCAATAGTGCCTTAGAAAAGGTTTTCACTACTGAGTTATTCATTTTTCTCTCTTTTTTTTCTTGGTTTCCTTTTTTTTTCCTCTCCTTTTCTCTCTCTTTTTTCTTGATTCTGATTATGCCCATGAAGGATTTCATGATTTCCCTGAAATCATGCCCATGAAGGAATTCATAATCAGAATTTATTCATCTTTTTGTTTTCTACTTTTTCTGATTTTTTTTATTTTTCTTTTAAGATTCAAAGATATGATCATTTGGAATCTTCATCAGAAGAAGAAGCCTCTTCTGTCAAATGTAACTGTGTGAAATACCGAGCAAATTCCACCTTTGTTAGTGGTTTATGGTACAACTGTAAAAGATGTCCATTCACCACTAATATCCTCCTTAAATCATCAACTAAAGAAAGTTGAACAACTTCATTCTCAAACTCCCCTGGTTCATCCTTGCTGCTCTTAATGTGATCATCATGCCACATTTTCCATTTTTGTTGAGTGAACTCTATTTGGTGAAGTGCTTCCAACCAAAGTTCATCAAATGCATTCAACTGCAAAATTTGTTTTTTATGTACCTGCAACAACTCAATGCCAACTGCTAAAGATGCATAAAATGTTAGTAAAGCATTAGGATGTTGCACCAATATATCAAACAAATTTGCTCCCTGGTTTTTAGTCAACCAACTATTGTTGTTCAAAGGTTGTTTTGGTTGTATTTCAGTTTGTTTTGTACCAGGCTGATTTGAATTGGTTCTTGGAGAAACATTTTTATTTACAACAATGGAGGCCAAAACTAAAGTATTCTTTTCATTTTCCTTATGTGTTCTAAGAAACTGTGGGCTTTCTGTACAATCATACTTAGGTGTAATAAGTTTACCTGAAAGCAAGTTAACTAATTTTCCACCTTTTTGTATGGTTTTAGGATATACTTTCTTCTTTTTTCTTGGTTTGCTAAAACACATTTCTTGAACAATCCTATTAATGATTGGTACAACTTGAGGTAAAGGGATTGTAATAAGTTAAATGTTCTAATTCCTTTATCAAATCTGATTGTGAAGATGTTATTTTTGATATCTCAGATTGTTCAAAATATGATACTTTATTTGATGAGGTATCTTGTTCTTCTTGATGTTGTTTTAGTGTGGATTTGTTTTCATGTTCATTCTTTTTAACTTCACTTTCTACACTGATAAGTGGAATAGGTTCAAGCAGTGGTTCACCTGAACACAACTGAGTTTTAACATAGTCACTAACATTTATTAGGGTTGTATTTTTTGATTCAACCATAGAGACAAGGGTTACCTGTTTAACATGATTTGGACTGACCACAGGTTGAGTTGAAAATAGAGGTTGTTTTAATTTTTGTTGTTGTTGTCCATGATAGAAATTATGGATATAATTAGGCAACAAATTTGATTTTTGTTTTTGACAATGTTGTTGCCCTTTGTACAGATTTTGATGTTGTACCCATTGATATCCCTATAATTTTGGCTGCAACCATGGTGGATGTTGTTGATTCCATTGTTGTTGCATCCATCCATGTTGAGACCATGCTTGGGAGTATGCCCATGGTGGTTGACTCCAACATTGTTGAAGTGGACCTGAAGCAAACCATGGCATATACCAAGGATTATTTCCCCAATGTGCAGGAAATTGAGAAGCATTCTGATATGGAAATTTATGAAAATTATTCCCTTGTCCTTGTCCTACAAAATTGATTTTTTTCATAGGTTGAGACTATTTTTCAAAGACACTTTTAAGTTCCGGCAATAAACTACACTGATCTGTGGGGTGTCCTAATTGACAAATGCTACATGTAGCGGGTATAAATATTTTTTTCAAAGGACAATCATGAAGAGAGTGTTGCTTTTTACATTCTGAACAATAGATGGCTGAAGATTCAGTAGATTCATTTTTTTCATCTAATGTTCTATCATGTACTAAAATATCAGCCTCTTTCATGCATTCTTTCAAATCATGTTTTTCATTACCAATTCTGTGTTTTCTATGCCTTGAATGAGAGTAATTTTTACAGAGTTTAATAATTTCCTGAAATTTAAGTGCATTTGTATCTCCTCTTCCCAAGATATCCAATGCATCCCTAGATTCATCTTGTAGTCCCCTTAAGAATATGACTTTGCAAATTTCAGGTTCAACACTTCCACATCTCTTATGAACAAAAGAAAATTTGTCTATATAATCTTCTAAGATTTCATTTTCCTCTTGTTTCATTGTAAGAATTTCATCATTTTGATTCTTGACTTGACAATATTCTTGGTATCTCTCCAAGAATATGTTTTCCATCTCATCCCAAGTTCTAATTGAGTCAGGTGCTAAGGTGATAAACCATCGTAGAGCTAACTCTTTAAGAGTGGAAGGAAATAGTTTGAGCTTTTGATTGTCATTAGTGTAATCATGAGCTTGACATACAATTTTAAACTCAAACAAAAACATATCAGGATCTTCGGATGTAATTCCCTTGAAAGTTGGTAATACTGCAGGTGAAATGACCTTCATGGGAGCATTTTGATTAAGATCTAGTTGGATGGGATTTTGAAAAGTTTTAGCAGGTGCACTAGTTGCACTAGGGTGGAGCACATTGTTGGCTCTACCTTGATTCTCTTGTGAGCCTTCCATTGTAGGTTCCCAAAAACAATTATAAATCTTGTCAAATTTTCCTGATTGTATGGATTTGTCAAGAGAAAATGGTGTTGAACTACTTAATTTTCCTCCTTGTAATGATTTCTCAAAGGATCTTGCAGGTCTTGGAAGTGGATGATTGGGATTCTTTGAAAATTCCAACATTTTTGGAAATAAAAAATTTAGACATTTTTGACATAATTTCAACCTCTTGTGAAATTTTTCTTCTTGTGGTTTCTTGCTTATTTCCTAAATGGACTGAAATACAATTTACCAATAACAATTACTTATACCAGTCATTACATTCAGATTTTACTCTAAAATTCACAACTTAGCATATTTAATAATTATTGGACTGCTTTTCACCTTCTAACAACACCGTGTTCCCCGAAAACGGTGCCAAAATGATGGGCTGTCGTTAAGCACATCATTAATTCTCAATGAATTTATCAATCCAGGGTGGTGTCCAAGGCTATTTACGAGAGAAAGTTCAAGCAGGGTTGTAGTTCAGTTCATTTGGAAGCAGCAGGTCTTATTGGTGGAATTGATTGTGTGGGGGTTTTGTGTCACTTCTACCCCTAAATTGCATAAATTGAACTTTAATCTATTTGCAAGAATGAAAACTAATTGCTAATTGCAGAAATGAAACCCTAGTTACAGTTGCAAGAATGAAATCTAATTAAATTGCAGAATTGAAACTCTAGTTATAGTTGCAGAATTGAAAGTCTATTTAATCTTGCAATAATTGAAATGAAGCATAAAAACTAGATCCTATCAATGCTCTATAATAGAAGGTCGTCAATCTTCTATGCAAGGTTTTGACAGCAAAAACAAGAATGCAGGGAAATTACAGAAAACTTGTAAATTGTTGGAAATGGAAATTTGTAGTGAATTGGAAAGTTGTTGGGAATGAAAAGAATAACCAGATCTACCACTAATCATATCACAAAAACATTATGAACAAGAATTAAACAACTAGGAATGTTAGTTGTGCAAAAGAATGAAAATGACAAGTTCACAACTTATTCTGCTGCAGCAAAATCAGAATAAAACCTGTCTGTCAGTCCTCCTCCTAGGTCTGGAAGTGGCCAGCCTCCTTTCTCAGAAGAAGGTTTGAATTCTTCTTTAAGTCTTACTCACACTCAGACATAACAAAATAAATGGAATGAAACTGCACTTTTATTGCTTCAGAAACATAATTACAATTTTTGAAATCATTACAGGTCTGAAATCACTATTCTATTATCTCCCTATTTATTTTCTATCTCCTCTATCTAATCTATATCTAATAGCTCAACCTGGATGGGAGCTATCTTTTATAGATGCCTAAAATCTAATTACAAACAGAAAATATGTTGTTCCTGATATCCTGCAGAATTTCCTAGGTTTATCCTAGAAGAGGATCAATTTGATATTTTCCATAAATGGTGGCTTTGGATGGCAAGGACGGCAAAGTTAGATGGGAGATATTTTCCCTTAACTTTATCAACCTTATTATCCCATTTTCCACCACCAAAAGTCAGTCAACAAGTCAAAAAGTACATTATATTTTCATTTCGAAGATAAGTGGCTCATTTCGAAGATACTGCAATTCTCATTTCAAAGATCCACTCATTTCAAAGATACTACAATTCTCATTCTAAAGATCCGCTCATTTCGAAGATATCTGTTCATTTCGAAGACATTGTGTTCATTTCGAAGACACTGTGTTCATTTCGAAGATCTTTAGAATGACCAACTGTGTTGACTCCAAATGGTTTTGGCTGCATTTCTCAGGTGGATTAGCCCTCAGGATCAGATTGCAATAGTCTTCATTCTTCCTTGGATGTGAATTCCATGCCTTGCCATTCATTGGCAGCTGGCTGGAATTTATATGGAAAAACCAGTTTTCTGCTGCATAGTAATAAGTCTTTGTACTATTTGCTGAATTTAGAGAAACTAATGCTTAATGATCATCAAAATAAGACTAGTGAAGTGTTGTTGTCAACCTAAGCATGACAAGATAACATAAAACTATACAAGAACTGTTAAAAATCAGAATATAATGTCCTTAACACTTCAATCATGCAAACAGTTAATACACAACATATTAAATCAACTTAACTAGCATATAAGATAATTCACAAGAGTTTTAGGCAGTTTTAACTATTTAAAACATGCTATAAATGAGGCTTATCCAGGCCTCATCAGGGGAAAAATGTAACACCCTAAAAATGATGCAGTCAATTTACCATAAGGTTAAAAATCCAAAAATTCACCTTAAAACCATATTTTAAATAGCTTGCCTCAATTTTTGTGCCACAAATAGGCTTTGTTTTGACCGTTGGATGATATCGTCCTCGATTTGATGATATCGTCCCTAATTGAACGAAATCATCTGGAGCCAAACGTCCAGACGATTTCATCCAAAATAGAAATTTGCAAGAATAGAAGTGCAATCAAATCAGTTCCAACCTCTTGGCTTATCTGGGCATAAGCACGTTGGGCTGTTAACTATCCTCCCACTAGATATCTCCCAGATTGGGATGGATCCCAACCCTCTAACTTCCTCCTAGCCCTATAAAACTCATGCTTTGCTAATGAAATCCCCTTGGTTGATCAAGTACCTACAACCCAAATCCTATTAGTTTCAAAAAGCATCCCAAGTATTGTTATTTTCATATTTTTATCAGCTCACTTGCAGGTTTTTCACTGTGCATCCATCAGAAGAAGCTCGGATCATCGCAGACGATCTCGTCCCGATTGCAGATGATCCTGTGCTGACTGGAGGTGATCTTGCTGGATCAGAGATGATCCTGTTTGCAGCCCTCTTGGGGGTAATTATGATATACAGTTTGCATTCTCTCCCAGTTTCTTTAGTCAAATTGTATTAGATTAGTTTATTGCTTATAATGCATCTGGTGTTCACCTCATTTTGTCAATAGATTACAATTTGTTATCCTTTTTTTGTTAGCATAAGCAGTTATCTTCAATTCAATCTAAAATCAGTTTCTAAGTCATCATAAGCATTCATTTACATACTGTTAAATAGATTTTACTGTATTTTGGAGTATTTCTCTATGTTTTGGCATCAACTTGTGTAGTTGCAGGTTTCAGACAAAATTGTTTAGACGATTTCGCCTGATTTCAGATGATATCATCCGATTTTGGATGATCCTGCATAATTGCAGATGATATTGTCGAATTGTAGGTGATTTCAACAAATCGTAGACATTTTGGACTGCTTCAAAAAGTAGAACCTTCATCAGACATCCAAAATTGAGTGAGTCATTTCCAATTTCTTTAAAATATTCTGTTAGTTGCATTTAATTATCATTCCATTTGTTGTCTTCATATAAATCGTAAAATCGCATATAGAATAGTTTAGTTTCATTATGGCCAACCTAGGTGATTGAAATTAAAATGAACTCATCAAACACATCTTCAACCTAGGCTCGAAAGCTGCCACAAAATGCTTCCTGGTGAACCCACCATCCATCGACAAATCACCAAAGAGGACACGACTCAAGTGTCTCTCGTTCGAGGTGTAGCTTTACTATTTTTCCATTCCCCTCTGAGGCGCGGATCCATTAGCCTAGAGGAAAGGAGTGCAAAAATTTTAAACCTACATTCTTTGGTGAACCCAACGTGAATCACATTAATACCTTTTGAAAACAAAATAAATATAAAAATATATATTTAGGTGCCTAATCTTCCATTTTCATTCTAGATGGTAGACTATAATAGAAGAAGAGTTGCTCAGTTCAATGTTGGTACCTATTTGGCAGTCCTAGAGGTCTCTACTATAGTTGGAGGTTCTAGATTCAATTCTGAAGAGCATTGGAATGAACTTGATAGAAGACTATGCATTCTTGATTCCAGAAAAGAAGAACTTAAATAGATTAAGAGGTTTGACTTAGACAGAATCCTGGATTTCGATAGCTTACCTTTTTACCATGAACTTCAGAGTGCTTGCCATAGGTGGTTAGCCAACAAAAGGGCCTTGATTTCTACATAACTTTATCCTTTCGAAGAATATCTTGATAATGTTGTAGTAGTACATAAGTTTTTAGCACAAGTGGAAAGTCAAGAAGTTGTTATAACAGATAGAAGAAGATTCAGTAGAGTTCCTAGAGTTGTCTTATATCGATAATATTGTCATGAACTTTACTTTTATGTGTCAAATTCTGAAGTCGACTGTATCACTATAGCTCACTTTGTCCAATTTCTGAAAAACAACTTTCAATTTGAAGAAGAGCATTACATGACACCTGATGAACTTGAACCTGTCAATGATATTTACAAGTTGTTCCTGGAGAACTAAGTAATAATACTTATATTATAATATTTTGTATTTCCTATTTTCCTTTAATTCCTGCAAAGTAAAACCATAAAAATTAAAAAAAAACAAATCTAAAAAATATATGTTATATTAATTAGGTATATATATAAAATATATACCCCTTAAATTCCACTGCATTTATATATAAGAACATATATATTTGCAAAAACCCAAATCTACCATAATGCCTAAACTAAGGAGTGGTAAACAAATAGATGATGAGTGGTTGGAGCAACCACCTACTCAAAATCCCCCTCCTGAAGAACAAGATCAGGAGGAAGTTGCTCAGGACCATCATGATGGGATTCCTGTTGAAGAATATGAACAAGAAGTTAATAGGGAAGATGAAACTGGATCACCTAGAGTGACTTCAGAAGGAAATGTTAATTTTAAATCTATGGAACACCTTCTAAAATTTGTAAAAACTAACCTTGAGGGGTTTACTCTAGCAGCACTAGCAGATAAAGCTGGAATTAGTGAGACACAGGCAACTTTAGAAAACGTATTTCAAATGCATACAAACCCTCTTTCATACATAGATCAAGAAAGTGACCAAGCAGGGCCATCAAATACAAATATGGCATCTTTGATTCAAAACATGCAACAACAACAAACAACTCAACATTCTAAAGTTCCTATCAATAAACCAAAAACCAATCCTCCACCTCAGAAACCATCATTTACTGCTTTATTTTCTCAAGCTATTAATCAACAAATTTCAAATCAGTAGAAACCTAAACCAAAACCAAATGTCAACTATCAACAGCAAAAAGTTCAACAGAATACTGCCCCATATCCACTTCACAACACTCTTCCTAGTAATACTTTGCACAACAGTAACCTAGCATCAAATCCTTATGTTACACCGTCTTACACTCAAAGATCCAACACTATCATGCAACCAAACCAATATGGTGGACAATCCAGTAATCTTGAAGCCGTAGTGAAACAATTAGTTTCCCGCATGGACCAGATAGACCCCTACCATCCCTCGTACAATTATCGAGAGATGTGTAGTCAACCTTTGGATCCCATAGTTGTTGCCCAACCTTATCCTAAGCATTTTCCTATGCCTGTTCTCCCTATATATAAAGGAATCGAAGACCCCATAGAGCATCTTCGTATGTTTAGAATAGCATGTCATGATATATCTCATGATGATTTGCTATTGCTAAAGATGTTCCCAAAAAGCTTGGGAGGCATGGCATTGGAATGGTATTATCAGTTGCCTACCAATTCTTTGAGAAATTTTGAAGAAACAACTGAATCATTTGTCCACCAATTTAGTGCCTACATAGAGAGGCATGTGACAATTAAGGATTTGTACAACTTGAAGCAGGGCAAAGATGAATGCTTTACCGATTTCCTAGCAATATGGAGACAGTTGCTAGGGAAATTACACTTTGCATTACCCCATAGGGAGATGTTGGATATTTTCATTAATAACTTGCAAGAACAATTGTCCTATGAGCTTTCAACTGCTACTTTGACAACCTTCGATCAGGCTATAGATTTAGCATGAAGAGTTGAAGATGCCCTCATTAGAAGAGGCCAATTTAAGAAGAAGGATGATGATAAGACATCTAAAAATCAATATAAGAATAAACAGGTTGTGGGTGATGGAGTCACCGACAGTAGGAATACTACGAATATTAACGCTACAAAAACCGTAGAGAAGTTTGTATTGAAGGTTCTTGATAGACCTCCAAGAGAATTTACTAGGTTAAATCAACCTTTATCCACTATCTTGCCACAATTATTAGAACGAGGTTTAATACAATTACCTAATATTTGGGAACCTGATACAACCATACCTGGATACAAAGCAGATTTACATTGTGATTTCCATAGAGGACCTGGACATTCAACAAATTCTTGCAAAATATTAAAACATAAAATACAAGATTTGATTGATAACAATGAAATGGAAGTACAAAGTTTCCAACCAAAACAAAATGCTCCAAACAATGCTCAGAAAGATACACAACAAAATTAGAATCAGAATGCAAATCAAACATTGGATATTTTTCAACATCCTTTACCCAAGCACGGTAAAGAAGTGGCTAATCAAGCCGAACATCATAATGTTCCCCATCCAACCCGATATGTGGGAACCATTAGTGGACATATACCTTCTCATAACCTTGAGATATTTGGGACAACATTATCTGTGGTCACAACTAGACCCATACACAACATTCAAACATCATATCCAAGTGACATAGATTGTGAAACAGAAAGTGACCTGGATATTACCTCCAGTCAATCGAATAGTTCTAAAGATGAGTCATAACCTATTCTCCCTATCACAGCTCACATGGTTCCAGAGGAACCATTTCCAAGAAGGATCACAACACGACCATCCTCACAACAAATCCTCCCTAATGAGCAAGCCATGAATGCTAGACCACGACCCATTCATCATGCACACAACAATATTATGGGTACCATCGGAGCCGTTACTAGACAACAGGCCCAAAATTCTCAACAAGATCAAAATCATAATGATAAATCAACCCCATTTGTTTTGAAGGTTCCTAGTAAAGGAAATAATGCATCGAATGCTCAACCTAAACCTCCTTATGATATCAATGAACAACTTTCTAATATTACAATGAGGATTTCCCTCTTAGACCTTCTAAGATCATCTCCCACACATAGGGAAGAATTAATGCATACATTAAGTCAAATGATGGTACCACAAGACATACAACCTGAAGCCATGGCAAATACCATTGTGCCCCATGAAGTTGATTGTATTGACTTTCGAGATAGAGACATTCCACTTCATAGTTTACATAAAGACAATCCCTTATACATTACTGCATTAATTGGAGATGTAGTTGTCAAAAGAATTTTGATTGATAATGGCTCATCCCTAAATATTTGTACTTTTGACTTTTACCAGAGATTTGGATTTAGAAGTGATGAGATGAAGAGAATGGATATGATCATAAAAGCCTTTAATTATGAAACACAAGAAACATGTGGAGTTATTACAATCCCATTGCAGGTTGGTCCAAGAACCTTGGATACGACCGTATTTATTGTACATTGCCCTGCATCGTACAATATACTTTTGGGTCACCCTTGGATCAATGCAATGTGAGTTGTACCCTCTACCTTACACCAATGTGTCAAATTCAAATTTAAGAATCAGTTGGTCACCATTCATGGTGATCCTAGACCATTTGATATGTGTGCCTTGGAAGAACCAATTGGGATTCAGTTTTTCCCCGCCTTGTCTTCTACTCATCCTAATTCTGCCTTTCCCACTAAACGTGTGAAGCTCACACCTAAAATATCATCTCCTCCATCTACACCAATTACATCCCCATCTCCTCAACCTTCTCCTAAAGAATCTCCACCAAAATCTACATTTAATACTAATCCCGCAATAATTTCTCCTTGTTCTATCCCTACACCATCTGAATCCACAATAAATCCATCTACTACAACCTCTATCCCATCCACATCTACTAAATTTATATTTTCTGCATCTAAAGTCGTAGAAGAGGCTCCTTCTACTTCATATGCTTTATCTGATGAGCTATTACCTGATTTGTCTAAAATTCTCATAACATCAGAAGAAACAAATTTTTCTATGCAAGATTCCCTTGCCTTAAACAAATTACCGCCGTCTCCTCGTACTTTGGGCTTGCCACAACCTATGGGAAGTATTTACCAAGTCGGGAGTTGTGCCTTCATTTATAAGGGATATGATTGGGGTAGAATACCTAGAAATATTAAAACTAATTATGATGGATATGCTCAATGTTATTTCACCGATAAATATATTAAAGCTAAACCTATAATGCTTAAATTAGGATATGAAGGGAAAGGTTTGGGACCTTTCCAGAATGGCATGAAAGAACCTTTTGAGGTCGAAGCATGGCCTACCCGATGCGGTATAGGCTTATTTTCTAGTAAGTGTCAACCATTCCCATTTGAGGATGATGATCACTTAATACCCTATCAAGATTATTTAGACGAACAAGAGATCCTTAAGTCTATGGGTAAGTTATTTTCTTGTAATATGTTGTCTATAGCTTACCCCGAAATGATTGTTGAGTTGGACGAACAATTAGAAGGCGATATTTTCCATGATATTTCCATTGAAGAATTATTGTATAATGGATTTTATTTTGATGGGTCTATACCACCTGTAGCTCATCTTGAGGCCACAACCCCTCAAGAAGAATTATCTAAGTTGACCTTAGAAGAATTACAAGAATTGGGTGTATCACCCGCCCCTCCTAATTTTGAAAGAGACTTACATATGGAAGTGGAAAATGTCATAAAAGTTAATATTGGAATAGAAGAGAATTCTCACATAGTCAACATTGGATCAGAATTAAATGAAGAAAAATAAAATAAATATACTGCATTTCTTAAAAAATATAGTGATGTATTTGCTTGGACATACGCAGATATGCATGATTTAGACTCTTTTGTAGTTATGCATCATCTAGTAGTATGCCCGAATGTGAAACTAGTTAAGCAAAAACTTAGAAAAATGTATCCTAAAGTTACCCTACTAGTCAAAGGTGAGTTAGAATTTTTTGTTTTCTTTCCAAGTGGAAGTTTTTTTAGAAGTTTTTTTGGCATTATATTTTGCCAATAATCTTGCTCTTTTGTTCCCCCCTTGTGTTTCCCCCCCCAATTCTTGAATGGCTTCTTCAACCAATTCAAAAGGTTGTATGAGTACGTCTTTTTCAAAAATTTCTTCGTTGAACCTTTTAGAGAATATAGGATTTGGAGTGTTCCCACCAAAACAAAATAGAAAAAAGTACCCAAAGAAAAGAATCGGGTAATGTATACGAGGTTTTACCCTCGTACGGCTCGAGCAAGAATTTTTTGGATAAGATCTACCTACCCATAAGTTATCTAAATATATACTCCTACATGTCACATTTATTCAAGCCATTGATTATGCTGATTGGATTTCTAATGTTGTCCTTGTAACTAAAAAAGAAGCAACCAAGATTAGGGTTTGTACAGACTTTAGAGACATTAATGCCGCATGCCCTAAATATGATTTACCTCTTCCTAATATGGACCAGATCATTATTTTGCTACTGGAAGTGGGATGCTATCCCTTATGGATGGATTCTAAAGTTATAATCAGATCAGGTTAGCTCTTGAAGACCAAGATAAAATAGTCTTTATTACCCCTTGGGGAACCTTTTGTTGGAAAGTAATGTCATTCGGATTAAATAATGCAGGTGCAACCTATCAACGGGCTATGACATACATCTTCCATGATATGATGTATGATATTATGCATGATTATGTGGATGATATTATAGCCCGTTCTGCTGAAGAAGATGAGCATTTAGATGATTTGAGAAAAGTGTTTGATCGGTTAAGAGAATATCATATCCGTTTAAACCTAGCAAAATGTATATTTGGAGTTAAGTCAGGTAAACTGTTGGGGGTTATTGTTTCTTTGCATGGCATCAAAATTGACCCTCTAAAAATTTAGGCTATCATTGATATGCCAGCTCCTAAAAACATATCTGAGTTACGAAGTTTACAAGGTAAACTTCAATCTATTTGTCACTTCATTGATAAGCTAGCAGACAAAACTGGACCTTTTCTCAAATTGCTTAATAAAAATACTTTATTTCAATGGAATGATGAATGTAAAGAAGCATTTTAACAAATACAATAATATCTTTTAAGTCATCTTGTGCTTGCTCCTCCCAAAACTGATCGCCCATTCATCTTATACATTTCTACTTCAAAATTTGCCTTAGGAGCTATGTTAGCTCAAATTGATGATGAGAAGAAAGAACGAGCTAATTATTATATTAGTAGAACATTAATAAGTTATGAAACTCATTATACATCACTAGAAAATTTATTTTTTCTTGTCGTATTTTCTACGTAGAAATTGCGCCATTAGATGCATAGTCAAAATACATATATCATTGCCAAATCTGATCCCTTGAGGTATCTCATGAGTCAAACTTATCTATTTGGTCACATAGCTAAGCGAGTTCTCATTTTGAGTGAGTTTGAACTCACATTCATAGGTCAAAAATCCATTAAGGGTCAAATCATAGTAGACCAATTAGTTGTTGCACCCTTAGAAGCCAATCATCCCCTCATCATTGAGTTTCTTGATGAATGCCTCAATCTAGATAAAGATCATTCTGAAAAATTGTCTTTATATTTTGATGGATCCCAATGTATGAGTGGGTCTTGTGCGGGTATCATCTTAATATCCCCTTAGAAGCACCTTATACCTTTATCATTTAAATTAACATTTTCTTGCACTAATAATACTATCGAATATGAGGCTCTAATACTTGGATTACGGGCCACCTTAGTACTAAAAATTAAAGACTTATTAGTTTTTGGTGATTCTCAATTAGTAGTAAATCAAATTAACGATGTTTATCAGACCCAAGATGATAAACTACACCCATATAAAGCTTATGTATTACAGTTGATATCCTTATTTGATAAAGTCACTGTAAAAGCTATTCCTAGAACTAGTAATCATGTTGCTGATTCTATGGCTACAACCACTTTCTTATTGCCCTTGGAGTTGGATGATGAGTATGCTACTATCATTATTCACTGTCTCCTAGAACCCGCTTCTACCAAATCATATTTAGAGCCATTGGATGTATTTATAATCAATTAAATTACTCCTGAACCATGGTACATCGACATCCTCAATTTTCTCTAGAAAGGAACCTTCCCTAAAGTTTTTAATAGGAACCAACATCGGTTATTACGTAAACGAGTTGTTCGCTTCATGATAGTCGACAATATTTTGTATAGGATATCCTTTGAAGGTATCCTATTGCGATGTTTAAATATATAAGAGTCTAGAAAAGCTTTAAGTGAAGCCCATGACGGATCTTGTGGAGGACACTTTAGTGGTAGTGAAATTTCTAAGAAGATCCTTAGAATAGGATAATTTTGGCCTACCATGGAGAAGGACACCCGTGATTATGTATGCCATTGTGACAAGTGCCAGAAACACGCTAACCTTGTCCATTCTCCTACTCAAGAACTCAAGAATTGTATTTTCCTTTGTTTCTTATCTTTAACTTCATCCCTCATTTTTCCCCTTGATTATTCAGGCTTTGCTCAAGAAGCATCTATTTTTTTGAGATAATTTCAAGTGTTTATATTGGAAGCTAGGAGTCTCCTTGTTACATGATTTAAATGATTCATGGAGTTTTTTTGCTCAATGTGAATAAAACACCATTTGTATTTGTCAAGTGATATCTTGGTATTCTTAGCCAGACTCCATTGTAAATATTTCAATATTAATACAAATCTTGCTTCCTCTTTGAGAAATTCTTTGGCATAATTGTGTATCTATTGCATGTTTACATATTACATAATTTGACTGTGTAAATATCACTTTATTTCACAAGTGAATTTCAATTATGTTTATTATATTATTTTTATGGTTATAATTGACCCAATTTCTTCTTTATTTTCTTTATTTCTTGTTCAATTTTTTAAATCTTGCTACAATTTATCTAATGAACAAGGTACTAGTTTGCTTATAAAGCATAATTAGATGGTTTTTTATGATTCTTGATCAAATTAATAATTTACATTTTTTGTAATCTAGATGAGCATGAGCATGCCATCATATTATAGGCTCACCTCAGGGGTTTCATTACCATACTTAATCTATATAGAGTCTTAATATTTTATTGAGTTAGATATGTGTATTGGTCAGAGTTCACAATACTGATTGGAATTAGGAATTTCTTGTGGTGTCATAATCCATAAGGGATGCAATAAATTTCCCCAACAATTTTTGGCACCATTTAAAAGTAAAAAACCATACTTTTATTTTGAATTTTTTTGTGGTTTGCTCCCCTTTGTTTTTAAAATTTCAAAAATTCAAAATATAATAGATATGGGTCTTGAGGGTATTTAAAGTTTTCTTTCATATTTTACCATAATTCCCAAATCCATTGAGTGTATTGCTATTTTATGAGGCTAAGAGTGTTCCATATTGATAAATCTTGGCTAAAGTGATTCTATTATTTTTGCACATACTGTGCTAGCAACTTTGATCAGGTTATACCCAGATTTCAAGAAATAAAAAAGAAAGAGCAACCTGACTTAGAATCCATAAGAATAAGTGCTTGAGGTCTCTATCAAGAGCTTTAAAATCCAGAAATACTTCTTCATTCTCTTAAGAAAATACATGTTTGTAGTTTTTACTTTTGATAATAATTTGAATTCAACTTTTGTTATTGTTAATTCAAGTATTATTCCTTCTCTAAGTGTTACTTTGAATCCTACTACTACAACCCCTATAGCTAACATGGCCAATGTACCACCAAATTAATTTTTTTAACAATGGAGGACTAATAGATATAGGCCATTTAGATTACCCCAAATTCTAAATCCCTTACCTAGTAAAGCTCATAAATATTTTTCCAAATTCTAAGAGAATAATGTTGTCACTGGTGAACCAAATAAGATATTTTTTGTATTCCATGGATATTTTGGAAGTAAGAGAAGAATATGTAGCCCTTATATTGTTTCTTCAAACTTTAGAAAAATATGCTCGTGAGTGGTTCAATCATCTTCAACGTGATACTATAATTAAATTTTAAACCATGGAAGAAGTGTTTCTCAAAAATGGTGGAAATAATTAGAAAAAAAAATAATCTTAAAAATATATAGATGTTATTACCAATCCTATTCCCTCTACTAATGTAGCTATGTATTTCCTTTTTGTTCTTTTGCTTGTGATATTCCACACAATTTTGTTGATTGTGGAATATATTTAACCATACATAATAATGTAGATCTTGAGGATGGATCTGAGGAAGATATTAGGATCAATGTTTGTTGGACTCAATATGATGAGGCTAGAAAAAATTTATTTGAGGAAGATATGGATATATATGCTTCTAATCACCATAATAAAGTTCTAGTTGTTGATAATGTAGAAATTATGAAAATATCACAAGACTCTAGATATAAAAGATTGAAATAAGGAAAATTAACACCTACAACAGAAGAAATATAAGCACTACAGATAATTGATGGAATAAATCTAATATGATAAAATAAAGGACATACTAGTCAAAACAAATTTACCCATAAAGAGAAAGATGATAAAATTGATAGAAAACAACAAGCCATCCCTAAAGTTGTTGAAATAAAATAAGATATGCAAAAGCAATAGAAATAATAGTATGGAATAACAGTGGATGTTAAGAAAATTGAATTTGATTTTGGTTCAAAAATAACTAGATAGAAAGTCAATATTACCTTTGGTGAGTTAATGACAATCACTAAATATAGAGATCAGGTCTACAAAGCTTTTGGGTTAATAGATCAAATAAAACATCAGATATGTAATGCTTTAAGGTCAATAAGTTGTGAGATCAAATAACCCTCTTTAGTGAGACCATTTTATGTTTCTCTCAGATATACATCAAACTTAGGTGACCAATATACCATTAGCAATTGCATTCTTGATAGTGGAGCCTCACATAACATAATGTCAAAACAAGTAGTCAATCAATTAGGGCTCATTTGTATAAGGGATTTTCCCCCTATTTCAGTAATGGATTGTAGAAAAATACCATGTGTGGGAGTAATAACTAGTCTATTAGTATATTTGGATCAATATCCAAAGAAAGGTATTATCACTGATGTAGCAATAGTGGATATATATTGTTTTTCTTCTTACTTCGGAATAGACACTAGGTTGAACATCTAGGTGATTCCATTCAATTAGATTGTTCGTATGCTACCATTCACTATTAGGGAAATAAAATGTTACTCTTAGAAGAGAAACTTTCAACAAATATTTTGTAGAACTAAGAAATTTTGATCACACTATGATGAATCTTGTTAATTTTGTTGAGTAAAATGGTATGAGAGTATATTCAATCTAGCACACACATTTTCTAAGAGAAGTATCAAAATCTAAAGAGATGGATCTAGAGACTAGATCAAAGGTTGATGTCAAATCACATAGGATCCTAACTAGTGAAATGTGGACCATGATGTTTGATGGAGCAAAGTCACAAACTAGGATTGGTGTTGGGACTAACCTAAGTGATGTCAAAGGTAATTATCTTGTAATTCCTTACAAATTAGAATTGTAATAACATGGAAGAATACGAAGTCTTATTGTTAGGACTTAGAAAAACCATAGAATTAGGAATAAATTATTTAATCATTAGTGGAGATGCAGAGCTTATAGTTTAGCAATTGAAAGGTAAATGTCAGGTTAAGTACCCAAGATTGAAATAATATAAGCAGGTTTTCACTAATGATATTGATAAATTCTTGGCATTTAACATATTTTATATTCCTAGAGAACATAATCATATAGAAAATTTGTTGGCCATTAATGCGTTTGGTGTATATTATGCTGAAATTGATACAAAATATATGGATAGGTTTCCAACCATCTATGTCTATAAAACTTTTGTGCTAGATAATGTAGTATATATTCAATTATTTTAGGATGATATTGATATAAAATACTAACTCTCCAAAATCAATTTGTCGGTGTCACATGTGATGAGGAAGATAAAAAGAAATTAAAATATGTTATTGGAGAACCAAAAAAAGTCATCCAAATAAAAACTAACAAGGTCCCTATAGGGTTTTTTTCTTTAGAAAATTTGTATGATGAATTTGATAGAGCATATAAAGCTCTATTATAAGATTTAGAAGTATATTATGTCAATGTATGCACAATATAAGAACCTATATTGATTAAAATAAAATAAAAAAAGCTTTATCAAAGAAAGAAAGACAACAATATATTAGTTTTCTAAAAAAGAATAAATATGTTTTTGCCTAGAGCTATGAAGACTTGAGGATATTTAGTACAAGTGATATGACCCATACAATACCTCTATAAGAAGGTATATATAAGTTGTTTTTGCTTATATATTTATTTATACATGAATGGATATGAATGATTTTTATTATTGTTTTATTTTAATATTGTTATTTATGTATCAATTATATTAATGATTATAAATGTTATTTACATGTATATTTTACATGAATTTTGTGCAAGTTATTATGTTTCTAGGTAAATATGTATGGAGTTGGGTAAAGTCTAGGCTACAAAACCATAATGTGATGACACACTTCTAGGTGCTATGGATGAAGTACCATAGTGAGGTGCAACCGATGCATCTACAGAGAGGAGTGCTATGGGAAATATAGTCAAATATTGACTAAGCATTAGTGCCACATCATGACCAACAAAGAATGCATCTTGCACAGTCACTCATTCTGGATTTCCATGTGATCAAAGGAATATTTGGTAATCTTCTATTTTATTTGATAAAGTTGTAAAGATTTATTAAAAGTTGGAAAGTATCCAAACTCTTGATTTATTTTTGTCAACTAATATTATCTTTCCTTGAGAATAGGGCACAAGATTATTATCGTCATTTCTTAAAATTTTAATTTGTTAAGTGAATGCCACTTGGCTTCACAATGAGTAGTCCAAGTTGTATTTGTTATAAATTCATATTTATTTAGAACAAGTCATTAGCATGTGTGTTAGTGCTAATTAATTAAAGTTTTGTCTTGTTATGAAAATACATTTACTTGGAAAATTGTTAGTACGTAGTTAGGATTGAAAATTATGATTCATATTTGATTAGTTGGAAGGAACAAAGTGTGATACGAAAAAGGCTTCCTTGGACATTAATGTATAAATTACAATAGGGAGACCATTGAAAAGGTCCTCACCTCTTCATTTTTCCTCATTACTATCTCTTCTTCGTAAATTACTATGTAATAAAATTTGAAGAAGTCGCATTGTAGATTTTCAGCAATGTACATGATCAAATTCCAAAAATAAAATAGTATTATTTTTCCACATTTCTTTCGTAATGTTATTCTGTATTTTATAATGTTTTATTTCCTTATGTAGTACTTTTGTTTTCTTGTAATCAATGAGTAATTAATAGTTAGAATATGATAGGTGATTTAAGTAGTTTTTGAAGTAAAATAATGTAGAGGAGAAGAGAAAAACACTGACCTTTTCAAAGGTAGGGCCCACTTCTAGAAGACTAGTCCATGTTCTCCCACTCCTACATTAGAATAGGATTATATTAGAATAAATAGGATTAATATAAATTAATTTGCATCATTTATTTCAAAAGTAAAATATTTAAAAAATCATTAGTTGCACATGGATCCACACACACTCATTCATTTCATATTTATTAAGTTAATTACATATTAAAAAGAAAAATGTTTAAAATATTCTATATTTTTTGTAACCTGATCTTAAGAAAACGAATCAAGTGAACTGATTATTGACTTAAAAAAATCTATATAGGATTGTCTGTTCTTTAAATTATTTTGACTTGCACTGATAATTAAATTCTTAGCCCTCAAATCTAGATATTTTTGGCACCATTATCAGCGAGAGCAGTGCCATTACATTAATCTACAAACTGTTGGACCATGTAAGGAAGAAAGCTTACCTATACGTGGAGGATGGCGTAAGTAGTAATCAATGTACGTATATATTTGCATGTGGAGGGTGGCGCAAGCAGTGATCAATGCACATGCACAACAAGAATACTCTACCTTAGGTGGACCAGGTTCCAATTTTCTTAAAACTACTTTTTATTTTTTTCCTAGAATTTAGTCATTTATTTGCTAGCATTCATTTTCTAGCATTTACTTTCCAACATTTATTTTTCAAGCATTTACTTTTCAACAATTTATTTCTCTGCAATTTCCTTTTCAACAATTTATTTTCCTATAGAGTCTGGTTATTGCTATTTTAAATATAAGACTCTTTTGCCTATAGAAACCCAATGTAGTACAAGAAGTAGGTGTTATTAAGTGACACGACCATAGTGAAAACATCCCTTAGAAGAAAAATGGTAACAACACATTTTATTATTATCCTGAGATCACCTGGCCAATATGTTTGATTTAAACCATAGTAATATTTTCTCTAAAATATTTTTACTTTTTATTATTGTCTTGAGATCTCCTAGATGTAGGCAGCAAATCCACCTCCTAGAATAAGAAGTGATAAGAGGATTTGCTCAGTTTTACAATTTTTGCATGTTTTGTAAATCGTACAAGTAGGAGTAAACCGTACAACCTGAAGAGTAAATTGTACAAAGAGAAGGTAAACCATGCAATGTGCAATGAAATGAAATAAAATACATGAGAAATAATATTTGAGTTGTAATTATGCATGAATTTGAAAAATAAGATGTTTAGACTTAGTAAAAGTCATAATTATACATTTCGTTATGCATGGGCAGTTGTGAATAACAAATTTCCTTAGGAACTACTTTTCAATGACCTAGGCAATGTTATATAAAGCCCCCTTTTCATTTTTGATAGTTTGGTTAGTTTGGGAATGCTAGGAGTTTTGGCTATGTTTTGATGTGAAGTGTTATTGCATATCTATGATTGTTGAATCCTTTTAGTGATTATGATATTTTTGAATAGTAATTAATAATAATTATAGTTCATAGTTTCTCTCATGTATTGTATGATCTTGGAATGGTAGAATAGTATTTTACAGTTTATCTCTATTGCATGTACTTCTTTTTGGTTGTTATGGCTACTTAATGTATTGCTATGGAGGAATTGGACTAAACCAACACTGGTGTGGATATGATGAGTTATATGTAATAATGATGATATCAAGGAAGATGTACTAAAGGCTTTTGTATGATTCCTAGATGTGCCATTGGATATATAACTCTCTCAAACCCTAATAAATTAACTTGCATTTTGGTAGAAATAGGATTAATTGCCATATTAAATCCTTACAAAAATTATATAAGAGAGATTGATACAAGAGAACATCCAATTTGGAACTTATATGTAATTTATTTTTGTACAAATTGTACACTAGAGCTCTTACAAATCGTACAGAAGACACTTAACCGATTTGGCAGTTTATGATATTGATGGAAAATTACCCAATTTAGTTACAAAATTATGTATGGTGGCTTGAAAAACCAAATATGAGAGATTTTATGAGTGTGAAATCACACAAGCTCTATCATTGTATGGTTTGGAATCGTATAATGGTACGATTTGGATTTCATACAAGTTGTTCTATTGTCGCAAATTGATAGTTGTAAAGACTATACAATTGTACGATTTGGTCCATCGACTAGGAATAGCAAATTGATAATTATAAGCCTTGGAAACCACCCTCCCACTAGGAATACTACACCCATATACTACATTTGGTACCATTGCCTTATCGAACTTGGCATTTTTGTTAAAATAGGTCAAATTGACAAGTAAGAAGATTACAAAACTAGATGTGAATGACAAACACCAGTGTGCAAAGGTGGAGGATATAGGAAGTACGAGAGAAAATTCCAATAAGAAGGAGAAAAATAATTTCTCAAAGAGATAATGCAAGTAACTCATACCATAGTACACATGAACCAAAATTAAAGTAAGTTTGGGCATCTAAAGAAGGATATTTTGAAACACTACGGATAGAGATAGAAGAGGAGGTAGCATAACCACATAGCATAGAGGCACAATTTGATAAAGAAGTGCATGAGGAATGAGAGTGGATGGTGACACCTAAGAAAGAGACAAAAGGGTTGCAAGGGAGTGTAGAGGATGGGAATTAGGCATTAGGACAATAGTACGTGAGGTCTTAGGAGGAAGAACCAATATCATCTCCCTCACATCAGTGAAGGAATTTGCAGAGTGAAGATGCACATGAGTTTGTTTAATTATTGGTGGGATAGAATAAGATACCTTAGATAGAAACTTTTGACAATGAATGGAGTAAAACACCCCCAAGGAGAAATTATATAGAGATTCCATGGGAGACATCAAGTGAGGAGGATGATTCTCCAAAAATGGCTAACAAGGTAGCCAAGTAGAGATGTCCACCTTTTACAGGTGAGGGTAAGGAAGACCCCACAATACATATAAGTACCTGTATAATTATTTAGAGAGTAAATGGTGTAGACCATACAGATGACTGGGTAACTTCATTTCCTGCTACCTTGAGAGGATTGGTGATAGATTGGTATCTAAAAAGGGGAAATATAGTAGGTTTTCAGACTTGGAATAAAGTGAAGGATATTCTACCTTTGAAGGATTATGGAGACTTGTTACTAAAATTTGTATGATAAAACCAAATCCTGATGAATATGTAAAATCATGCAACCATAGACTAAAGTAGTTAGTCGATAAGATGCAGATACCTTTGTTAGATGTATTGTTGAAGCGGTGGTTTGTATATGGATTGCTACCAAAATATAAGAAAAATATGAAGTCAATACCATCAAAAATGTATGAGAAAGCTATAAACCATGTAAATAATTTTGAAAGTGAATCAAAACAAATGTAAACAAAAATTTTATCTCATCCCAAGTCCAATGATTCAAATAGTAGAGAAGATGACACTATACAAAGGATAGTAGCATAATTATGTTAGGATTTTGATAATATCATGAAATAACAAAGAAGCAATCCTGATAGGAATGACATTTGGTGCACAAACTGCAAAACTGAAGGTCATACAAATGTGAAGTATCCATGGAATGACTGCTATCATATTTGTAATGTGATGGAACATGAGGTGATGCTATATATAATGCAAGAGTACATCCATAGGTCCTAAAAATTTAGTAGTAGGAAGAGAAACTGAATACCCTAGGAAGTGAGCAACAAGAAACAAGTGGTGGTTATAGAAATATTCAACGAGGTGGAAGGTCAAACTAGGGTAATCAGTAAGGAGGACAGATCCTCTTGTAGTATAATTTGTAAGGGATGTCGATCATACAATATTGCAATTTCCAAGAGTGGGGTTACTTCATGAAAAATTTCCCTTCACCTTAGATACAAGAAACACAACAAGTGAATACTACACATATGTGTAGGTGGTGTGGTCCAGGTAACCACAAGGAAGCAAATTGCCCCAAGTAGGTGAGTTTAAGCAACCCTTAGAATTTAAATTATCTAGATATCAAGGTTCCTCAATTTAAGGAGGAAACACAAGAAGTTTTAGCCATGATAAGAAATCAGGCTAAAAATTATGATTATCCAAAGCCAGCAAAGGAAAAGCAGCACTGACAAGAAGAAAATAAAATACTACAGGATGAATCACAAAAAGATAAATAAGTGAAGTTAACAAAAGAAAAGGAACTAAAAAATCATAAGAGAAGGTAATTTTGTAGAGTCTGGCAGAACAGGTTTTGGACACCATAGTAGATATCAAAGTGGCTAACCTATTGGAAGTTATCCCATCATTATAGAAAGTGGTGGTGGAAGAGATACAACCATATAAGGTGATGGAAGTGTAGAGTCAATCGATTCAAGAAAAGAAACATAATGACTAATTTATATATCCTACTATATTTATGATTGATGTGGGAAAGAAACATGCATTAGTTCATATGGATATCCTAGGGCAAAAATTGACACAAGCTATTGTGGATGGAGGATCCAACATCAATGTGCTACCTGAAATGACCTAGCTAGAAATAGGCTCTCCATATCTATGGGCACCAAGATTCCAATTATATGGTGCTAACTAGTATGGTATCAAGACAAAGGGAGTCTTGATGGCACAACAAGTGGTGATAGCTAACCAAGAGTTTGTCTTAGATTTCATTGTGATTACTATGCATATGCCTGCATATTATGCTCTATTGGAAAGATGATGACTACAAGTAGCCAAATTTAATCACAACCAGGGAAATAATTAGATCACTTTAAAGAAGATATAACCCAAATATATGACTAATCTGACTAATAAAAATGTCAGTTAGGATGTAGCTATGACCAAAGAATCAAAAAATTCCTCAGGAGATGAAGGATATGAACCATATGGAGAAAAAATGATGTACTTGGATGAATGTAGTGAAGATGAAGCTAGATTTGATAGTGGGCTTATTCATTGGCAAATGGAGGAGTAAAAACATTTTTAGTCCAAATGCCTTTTTATTGACTCAAAGGAGATCAAGGATAAACAATACGAAACAAAATTTAGTTAGGAACCTAAGAAAGAGGTGAAAGAGAAATGGATATTTCCAAAGAGTTTTGCAGAGTATACAGTAGGATATGTGGAAATTGATGCAAGACCAACACATCCAAAGAATGTGGAGAAAGCAGCAAGTGATCCAAATAATATCAAATATGGACCTCAGATAGAGGACATCAATCTAGGGATAGAGGATGAACATAGGATTATTCATTGTGGTGATGATTGGAACCCTGTACTGAAAGCGGTAACTTTTAAGATATTCTTTGAATATAAGGATATCTTTGTATGGATATACAAGGACTTGAATGGAGTACCACTTGATTTATGTGTCCACAATATTACACTAATTCTTGGAGCATAACCTGTAAGGAGGATACCATATAGAATAAACCCAAAATATATTGCATTACTAAACATAGAGATAGAGAAGATGTTGGAGGTAGGAATCATCTTCAGGGTTATGACCAGTGAGTGGGTATCACCTATAGTAGTCACCTTGAAAAAAAAAATAGACAAAATCAGAATATACGTGGACTTTAAAGAGTCTAAATGTAGTAACTATCAAGGACCCCTTCCCTATTCCCTTTACAGATTCCATCCTGGAAGAAGTCACAGGACATGAGATCTATTCATTTTTGGATGGATTTTTGGGTTACAATAAAATAAGTATAGTCAAGGAGGATAAGTTGAAGACAACATTTATTATGAATAATGGCATCTATGCATGCAATCAAATGACATTCAGGCTTTGTAATGTCCTAGCTACATTTTTTTGCATCATACTACATATATTTGATCAATTGGCAACATGAAATTTTAAAGCATTTTTGGATGACTGGTCCATTTATGGTAAGATCAAGGAGCATCTTCTTGCCCTCATTGAATGTATGAGAAAATGTAGAAATTCATAGATATCATTAAACCCTAGGAACTATTACCTGATGGTACCATATGGAAAATTGTTAGGACACATAGTGTGCAGTGAAGGATTAAAAATAGATCCTAATAAGATCCGTGTGATATTGCACATGGAAGAACCATATGATGTGAGTTCACTTAAAACATTCCTTGGATTAATGGGGTATTATCGAAGGTTTATCAGGAATTATGCACATGTATGCTATACATTATATTCATTGACAAAGAAGAATGTTCATTTTAGATGGACAAAGGAGCGCCAAGGAGACTTTGAGGATTTGAAGGCTAAGCTTGTTAGTAGCTAGATTTTGTTATTCCCAAACTAGGATAAGGAATTCCATGTCCATATTGTTGCTCCAAATTTTGTAGTCGAATGTGCTTTAGCATAAGAAGGACAGTTCAGTCTAGATCAACCTTTTTTCATTGCTAGTCACATATTATCAAGGATGGAGATAAATTATAATACAACAAAAATAGAATAATTGGGAATGGTATATGTAGTACAAAATTATAGGCATTACCTATTGGTGATTCCATTTTCTTTTTACATAGGTAACCAAACTCTATTTTACTTGATAAACGAACCAGTGATACAAGGACAAATCAGCAGGTGGCTCATCACCCTACTTGAAAAAGTGGGTTGAAGCGAGAGCACTACCTGACAACTCATCTAAAAGTATAACAAGATTCTTCTACAAGAAGGTAATTACAAGATTTGGTATTATGCTACAGATCACAAGTGATCAAGGAGGATAATTTGTCGATTAAATCATCAAGATGTTGACAATGGAATTCAGGATTTTGTACTCATTATCTAGTCCGTACTATCCCAGAACAAATGGGCAGGTGGAAGCAACAAATAAAATCCTGGTATCTACTTTGTATATAACCTATGGAATAGAAGGAGCAGATTGGGAGGAAAGGCTACCATCTATTTTATGGGCATATAGAACAACTTTTAAACCAACAAAAAAGCATACACCTTTCCAATTGATGCATGGATAAGAAGAAGTGGTGGCAATTGAATTCTTGATACCAAGTTTGAGAGTCATAGTGGACCATCACTTTGGTGATCAAGAAAGTTTGAAAGAGTGACTGACAACATTGATCAAGTTATATGAAATAAAATTCATCATACAATGGGCAATTGAGGTATCTCAAAAAATAAGGAAGTCATGGCATGACAAACACTTGAGGAAGTTATAACTTAGTCTAGGTGACTTGGTTATAAAGTTTAATAGAAAATGGGAAATCAATCTTGATAATTTGAAGACTTTATGGATTTTTCCCTACAAAGTGGTTGAATTAATGAATAATGGAGTAGTCAAGTTACAAAAATTGAATGGGACTGAGGTACCCGACATTGTAAATGGCTCAAATTTGAAGCCTTACAAAGTACAGTGCTTATTCATTTCTTCAAAAGAGATCGAATGGATCAGTAGGTGGCTCATCACCCTACTTGAAAAATTGGGTTGAAGCGAGAGCACTACCTGACAACTCATCTAAAAGTATAACAAGATTCTTGTACGAGAAGGTAATTACAATATTTGGTATTATTCTACAGATCACAAGTGATCAAGGAGGATAATTTGTCGATTAAATCATCAAGATGTTGACAATGGAATTCAGGATTTTGTACTCATTATCTAGTCCATACTATCCCAGAACAAATGGGCAGGTGGAAGCAAAAAATAAAATCTTGGTATCTACTTTGTATATAACCTATGGAATAGAAGGAGAAGATTGGGAGGAAAGGCTACCATCTATTTTATGGGCATATAGAACAAATTTTAAACCAAAAACAAAGCATACACCTTTCCAATTGATGCATGGATAGGAAGAAGTGGTGGCAATTGAATTCTTGATACCAATTTCGAGAGTCGTAGTGGAGCATCACTTTGGTGATCAAGAAAGTTTGAAAGAGTGACTGAAAACATTGATCAAGTTATATGAAAGAAAATTCATGACACAATGGGCAATTGAGGTATCTCAAAAGATAAGGAAGTCATGGCATGACAAACACTTGAGGAAGTTATAACTTAGTCTAGGTGACTTGGTTATAAATTTTAATAGAAAATGGGAAATCAATCTCGATAATTTGAAGACTTTATGGCTTTGTCCCTACAAAGTGGTTGAATTAATGAATAATGGAGTAGTCAAGTTACAAAAATTGAATGGGACTGAGGTACCCAACATTGTAAATGGCTCGAATTTTAAGCCTTACAAAGTACAGTGCTTATTCATTTCTTCAAAAGAGATCAAATAAAGACAACAAGCAGAATCTCAATGAATAACTCAGGGTGAGCAAGTTCCATCATAGGAAGAGCCTGACATGATACTCGCATATTTATTTGTAGAAGGGGAGGAGACAATACCAACCATAAAATAGTAGGAATTGGCACCTCAACCTAGAAAAAGAATAATATTATAGGTGCATGTCAGATTCACGGATGGGATTGAGCAAGTACTAGAGGAATATGAAGAATTAATTCCTCCAAATGAAAGAAGATATCAGGAGATAGTACTATTACCCAAAAACAAGGGAAAGCAAGAAGACACATACCAAGTAAATAAGAATGTGATATATCCTCAGGTGGAGCATTGATAACTACCCCAACAAGTTGAAGGATGAAGAAGACACTTTTGAAATGGAATTTCCAGAAGAGAATAGGAATGAGACCATTTATGAATAATTGTTTGGACTTACTCCATTAGCTCATATAGGGCTATTACAATAGAGTATGTGACTATAGATACAACAACTATAGGAGAAATATTAGACGTTGTAAGGTCATAATGGAAGGTTGAGAGAACAAACCATCCAAAAATTGTATAACACAATAAAAATGTTGGATGAACAAAGAACATATAGGCTATAGGAGATAGAGGGAGAAGTTGATGATGATGAGGTAATAACTCCAAGGAGTGGTGTAAGAAATTATGGTGCAAGCACAAGTTCACAAGTACCACCAAGTGATCCACCAATGATGAATGAAGATGCAAAGATGTTGTGGCAAGACATTGAGGAAGCAACCACATCACTTGAATCACAAGGTAATGCATGGGTGGAATTGAGTTATTCCAGTGATGAAGGAATGCCTTGTATAGTAAGGGAACCTAGCATAGAAAGTAATGATAATTGTGATTACCTAGGGAATCCCCAAAATACTCAAGATGATAGTGATCCCTCAGAGTGTACAACAACACATCGATAACTAGGAATATCACAGAAGTGTCAAACCAACCTTGATCTGTAAGCATATAAAATATCCCATAAACAATTAAGAAGACAAAGAAGAGAAGTAAGGAGATTGGAGAGACTAATATATTTGCCAACATATTGGGCGAAATAAATAGAAGATAATCAGAATAACTCAAGTTCTAAGAAATTTTTTTATAATGAATATAAAGAGATCTTGGTAGCCTCATCTCCACATAGATACTTCAAGGAAAAATTATGGAGACATTTATTATTACATGCAAATCATATAATCAGAGCATTGTGATAATTTTCACCAAGTGTGAGATAAAGTATAATTCCACTAGCCAACATTGAGTTGGTAGAGATAAATCCTGATAACCAATCAATAGGAGGAAGGAATAGACAATGATTCCTAAGGCTTCAACTAGGAATGGGAGGAGGTATTCGACCATAGAATTAATGAGTACAATGTGATGTTATAATTAGAGGAGGAAGAGGATGAGGAAGGTTCCAAGCCCCTACTCATAGATGGTCGGGAGATGCACCCTTAGCATGTTTGAATTGGACAAGGAATTTGTAGGGTATACCATGGATGAAAGGGATATTACCAAGCCCCATAAGGCAGTATCCATTGGGATGACCACCCTTAATCTAAAGAGGACCTCAAAGAGTTGTATGTGGTAGAGGATTACTCCAAGAAAATGAGGAATCACCATCGGCACAGAGAATCCTAATGTCAAGAGGAATAGGATGGGGAAGACACTCACATAGTAGAGGCCTTACTGGTAAATAAAGAATCATTTTGTCGATGAAATGAACCAAGGAAAACAAAGGATCTAATTGCTAAGTCTGGAGCAAGAATTGATCTAAGGAGATATACGGAGAATTCACTCGAATGGTAGTATATTAGTAATAACATCGCTACCAAGGGATTAATCACCTACATGACAAGAGGAAATGACATTAGGTGAAGACACACCAGATTGCAATTGTACAATCCCAAATTGTACACATGGTATTGGAAGGTCAGGGAACTTGGTAACATCACAAGTGGATATGAATCACCCTAGAGAGCAAGTGGCACCATATGACACAATTACTCAAAATTTCATGGTCGAACCTCTAAGAGAAGGATCATATGGAAATGTACAAATGAATGTCACTGTGTGATTCCCACAATGATAACTGTAAATAGGTTAGAAAATGAAACAAAAAAAGGAAAAAGAGAAAAAATATATCTTATTTATGAAAATCCTTTGGGATGCAATTAATAAGGAAGTGGGTTGAAAATAAAAAACAATGACCTCTTCAAAAGAGATAAAATAGAAAAATTCTATTATGGAGGTGAAAATCCACTTTCTAGGTTTGACAAAACCTAAGAACGTTGAGGCAGGATAGTCGACCATTTTGATGTGGGAAAATTCAATATTGGTTCACAGGGAGACTCCAAAGACGTCTCAAACAAATAAAAAACTAAATACCACTATAGTATACGAGGATACTTCCTTGGATTAGGAGGTACACCATCGAAGAAAAATGCCTAGACAAGTGGAACCTTAATTGGAGCAACAAGCATTTTAGAAACAGTAGTAGGAGCAGCCGTAAATATAGTAAAGGGAGGAAATTGTGGGGAGGTAATCCAACCCAATACGAGTAAGAACAAGGAGACACCAAGAAATAATGGTGAGTAATCCCATTCTAGAAAAACAAGTTGAGCCTATATAGAAGAATTAGAAAGAAGAATAATAGTCAGACTCAAAGAAGCTAGATTTGCACAATTGGAATTGGACAGGAGCATAGGAGATGGTGGAATCCCCATAGATTCTCTAGCATGATGAATTTGAAATTTTGGACTCTTCAAAAATTTTAGAGGATACATAAGTGAGGCAGATAGCATAGGAAGTAGCAGCCACTACTTAGGAGGAAAAATAGAAAGCCAAGGTGAGAGTGGAAGCCTCAAAGGAAGAGTCTAGAAAAAAGAAGAAGCCTCACTTCAAATTCATGATGGGAGGAGGTTCAAGTCAAAATAATCAAAGTGATGCATAGAAATATATGAAGACATCATAGGAAATATAATAACCTATTATTGAAAAAGTCATGGCAATAGAAACTCAGCAAAATCAAGAAGAATAGCAGGTGATATAAGAACAACAAATGTGCTTGAATGAAAAAAAGAAGCCCAGGAATCAACATAACAACAACAATATCAAAAATATATTGTGAATGTGGAAGAAGATGTGGATGTGTAGAAGACTATGGAATAGACTCCACAACAAGAAAAGATAAACACAGAAAAATATTAAAAGAGCTTGGAGGAAGCTCTAGCCACAACATGGAATAAGAGGAAGAATGAACTCAAGATGAGGAACTATAGAGGATGCAAACAAGTTATCTCTTGGAGGTATCGCAGTTCAAAAAATTGAAAATAAGAAGGATGCAAAGAGGGTGAAGGACCTGGTGGACCACACTTATTCTCTCATATAGGCAATTACATGGCTAGCACCAAATTACAGTTTTGTATTGGACACGTCAGAGAGTTGAAGCTATGGGAAGAACAAGTGTTTATCAAGTTGGAGAAGATAACATAATGGTTAAGCAGCGAGGAGCATACAAGGAGAATTGTGAATTTTCATGTACAAAACCCATGGAATATACCCAAGGAAGAGGTAACAACGATGTTGGGAAGATATGACTTACCAGATAGAGTGAGAACCAATTATAGGCAACATCCGAGGTTGTACCTGGATAGAGCCAATTATCCAACTTTTCTCATGAATATAGTGAAATTGGAACATAAGAGGTTCACTACGAGATTGGCTATCACTCTGAAGAAGTTGAACTTTCTAACACATTGAATAGAGTGGTTGAGAATAGTATTGGAGCAAATCTATCAACTCAAGGAAGCTCAAAAAGAGGAGATGAAGGGTACGCAAAAATAAATGGTTGCAATGGAGGAAGAATTGTATAAGAGTAAGGCTATGATAGAAGAGAAACTAAAGAAATTAGAAGAAAAATTTCTAATTACCAGGGCTAATTTTGAGGTCATAATTAGTTCACTTGAAGAGGATAAGCACAGGTCTCAAAAATGGCAGAAGATAAGATTAAGGAGTTGGAATATTAACTTAGAGCAAATGATGAACAGTTGAAAATGCAGATGGTAGAGAAAGATGAGAAACTGGTGATACAGTCTAATAAGATATAAGAGATCACACAGGAAAATAAAATAATTTAATGATATAGTCTTGGATAAGCAAGCACAGTTGAGTGCTAAGGAAGATATTTTTCATGCTTTGGAGGTAGATATTAATCACCATATGCATACCATTGTAGAGAAGAATGAATAATTACAAGTAGAAGCTCAAACATAAGCACATTTATAGGAGAAGCTAAAGAAGAGTGCCATTGATCATGAAAAAAAATTGAGAGAACTCTTGAAGATTTCCAAAGAGAAATCCAATCAACATGGGTTGAAAGCAGTAGAAACGGGCAACTACGCAGCCAAGTTGAAGAATCAACATGTAATACTTCGCACCCAAGTGGAAGACCTGAAATATGTAGTCACAGATTATGAGATGCAGTTGAAACAAAAGGATGAGTCGGTGAGGACACCAACCAAAGTAAAGGGGAGGGTAGATGTAGGTAACAAATCCACCTCCTAGAAGAAGTGATAAGAGTATTTGTTTAGTTTGACAATTTTGCCAAGTTTTGTAAATCATACAGGTAAGAGTAAACCATACAACCTAAATGGAAAACCATACAAAAATAAGGTAAACCATACAATATGCAATGAAATGAAATTAAATGCATGGGAAATGCAATTTTTGTTGTAATTGCTCATGAATTTGACAAATAAGGTGTTTAGACTTAGTAAAGGTTATAATTATGCATTATTTTGGGCATGGGAAGTTGTGAAGAATGAATAGCCTTAGGAACTACTTTGGAAAGGCCTATGCAATATTATATAAGGCCCCCTTTTCATTTTTGATAGTCTGATTAGTCTGGGAATGCTAGGAGTTTTGGCTATGTTCTGATGTGAAGTTTTATTGCATATTTATGATTGTTAAATTCTTTAAGTGATTGTATGACATTATTGAATAGTAATGAAGAATAATTCTATTTCATAGTTTCTCTCATGTGTTGTATAATCCTGGAATGATAGAATAGTATTTTATAGTTTATCTATATTGCATGTACTTCTTTTTTGTTGTTATGGCTAATTAATGTATTTCTATGGAGGAATTGGATTAAACTGGCACTGGTGTGGAAAAGATGAGTGATATGTGATTATAATGATATCAAGAAAAATATGCTGGAGGCTATTGTACAATTTTTGGACATGTCATTGGATATAGAACTCTCTCAAACTCTGATAAAGTAACTTGCATGTTGGTAGAAATAGGATTAATTGCCATATTAAATCCTTATAAAACCTATCTAAGAGAGATTTATCCAAGAGAACATCCAATTTATAACTTTTATGTATTTTCATTTTGTACAAATTGTACACTAGAGCTCTTACAAATCGTACATAAGACACTTACCTTATTTGGCAGTTTATGAGATTGATGGAAAATTACCTGATTTGGCAGCATTGGAAAATTGAACAGTTTAGTTACAAAACTATGGACGACGGATTGCAAAACCAAATCTGAGAGATTATATGAGTCTTAAATCGTACAAGCTCCATCACTATATGATCTGGAATCATACAATGGTATGATTTAGATTTCGTACAAGTTGTTTCGTTGTCACAAATTGATAGTTGTAAAGACTGTATGATTCGGTCCATCAATTTGGAATAGAAAATTGATCCTTATAAGCCTTGGAAACCACTTCCTCATTGAGAATAATGTGCCCTTGTGCTACATTTTCCAATCCATTTGATTTCAGCCACTATAAGATTTGCTCTAGAATAGTTTTACTTTTTCTAATTGTCCTAAGATCACTTGGCCAATCTGTTTGATTTCAGCCACAGTAAGATTTTATCTAGAATAGTTTTACTTCTTATTATCCTAAGATCACCTAGCCAATCCATTTTATTTTAGACATACATATATTTGCTCTAAAATAGTTTTACTTTTTTTTATTATCTTGAGATCACCTGGTCAATCTGTTTAGTTTCAGTATAGTAGGAACTATTTAGAAAAGAAAACACAAAACCAAAAATAAAACAAAACCTAAATTATAATATATAGAGAAGTATAAGTTTCTAGATGGTGGAAAATAGTAAACAATATGCATCCATTGACCTCAGAAAATTACTGATAGAGCAAGAAGTTAACCTTATTTTTGAAAAGTAACACCAAAAATCTAGGGAAGAGTGGGAACACCTATGTAAATATCTTGATACCATAAAATACATATTATATGAATTGAGTCAAATCCATAGGATAAACATAGCCCAAATTCTAGGGCCAGACTATCACTCACCCTACCTTTAACTTATTAGGAGTTGTGAACGGTGGTTAGAGAATAGAAGAGCAATAGTAAACTCAATATCCTACCTGTGGGATCAATATTTCAAAGATTCCCTTACCATCCATAGCTTCCTAGTAAAAATAGAGGATATGGAAGTAAACCTAGAATATAGTTGAAGATATCATAGGGCCCCAAGAGTAGTACTCTTTATAGAACTATGTCAATACTTGTGTTACAAAATGTAGTTTGAGAGCCTAATCCAATTGTAAAATAGGATTTTACTGTTCAAACGCTGGTAATGAAAGACATTGGATTTAACGAAGAGAATTATATGAATATTGAAAAACTTGAACCTATAAATGATATTCATAGGTTTTTCAGGGAAGATTAGAATTTTTTTTCAAAAATTTTATGCACAAACCCAGAGATTCAAAGGATAGATTTATTATAATTAGTAAACTAGAAGTAGATTTCCAAGAAAACCATAGTAAAAAATCTGAAACTTCTGAGTTAAAAGAAACTGAAACTGCATCTTTAGATTCTACAATAGATAAGAAAATTAAAATTCTAGAAAATATCCCAAAATATATTTGCTACCCAAACCAGAGTTTTATGATCATATCAATCCCTTGTCTATCTTTACCGAACCTATACCTGGTCCAATTATTGAAATTAGAAACCAAAGCCAAGGAACAACGAATCAAGGGTAAGTAGAAAACCAAAGGGTATGGACAAAGAAATACTTTTGCCTTTCCAATACCTTCTCCTAAAGATAGGCTAACAAGAGAATCGAAACCAGTCTCTATTGTTTTTTTGCCTAATTTCCATGAGAAACCACATGAAGATCTCGATGCTTTTATTTTTGAATTTGAAGTGGTGTTTCGGGATTACTTTTACACCATAGATGATCAAAAACTAAGAAAATTCCATTCTACACTTAAGGAGGCAACCTTAAGATGGTTCATGGATCTAGGGGAAAATATTTGTAACCGATGGGATGGAGAAAAAGGATTAAAAGATATATTCTTTGAAAGATACCAAGAATATTACAAGGTTCACGATAAGAAAGTAGAATTGTTTCATATGAATAAAAAATATTATGAATATCTTTAGGAGTAGCTCGAGATATTTTTGTTTGTGGAATCGAGGGTAAACATCGAGTTATATGAGGAAGTTCATAAAGAATTTTTTTCTAAAAGGGCTTAAGGAAGATGTCTTGGACATACTAAGCCTTATGGTGAAAGGAGATATCCATTAGATGGGATTAGGAGAGATCATAAACCTCTATAAAAATTACTCAAGTAATAAACCATTAAGAAGTAATAAATTTCCATCATCAAGAGGAGGAGTAACATGATCTAAAATTGGTAATATACTAGAAAATATCAAAATCGATTTATTAAGAACATTGAAATCATCTCTCAAACTCATGGATAAGAAACCAAAGGACCAAAACATTGAAGATATATATTGCCATAGATGCAAAAATAAACCTAATATAAGGGAATACCCTTTGAATGTTACAAATATTTCCAACATTTTTTCCTGTTGCAAGATCTGTGTCAAAAACCATAATACTGAAAATTGTAAATATATCTCAGTTGTCAAAACCACTATCAAATATCCTAAGATCAAAGAGGAAGAATATGTCTAATTTATAGCTCAAAGAAGGAATGGTCCATTTAATAGTCCACCAAATTGGTCTAACTCTAACTATTCCAACAAACAAAGATCTAATTATTCATCAAATAATCCAAGTTGGTCAAATTAAAATTAGTATAATCAAGATTGGAATATACCTCCTTGGGCATAATTCATGCCCAATTCATATGGAAATTCACCTCCATGGATGGCAGGCCAAAATCAAAATACATCTAGTTGGAATGGCCAATACAATCAGACAAGACCTAGCTGGTCTCAAGGACAACCCCAACAATAAATTTTTCAAAATCAATTTAGGGGGTAAGTACCTCAAAACCAAACTCAAAATAGACTCCTTCCACCTCCAAACAACAATCATCCTAAACAGTCATCTTTACCATCTCAACTTGTACCTAATCCAAATAATAATAAAAACACTCAACATGTCTATGAAACAAATGAGGGATGTTCAATATTTATAATGCCTTGTCAAAAAATTCAATTAATATTTGGAAAATTATTAGAATATCATAGAGCAGCCCTTACATAACTTGAAGAATCCACCAAAATCTTGAAAAAATAGAAAATACAAGATGATAAATGTGAGGAAGGAATATAAATTCCCTTAGAATAAGTGTTGGATCTGAAAGAACGAGATTCCGGGCGAAAGAAACACTAATTGCGATGCATTCAAAATCAAATACGCTTAAGTCCTAGAAATGTAGAATGCATGAAATGAAAGAGACGCATTGAAATGAGATACAAGCAAATGGAGAAAACACAGCCCTTTCATTAAACTCTCTTGATCTCCGTTACAAAGATGCCTCCTCCCTTTTCAGGGGCTAGGAGCGTTAAAAGAATTTGATTACAATCAAGACTTAAGGTTCCTCTTTCCGCGTGCCCACACTTGAGATGGGCGGGCCAAGACGATGCCGCCGCTGATGTTGATGAGTCCTTGACCTCTGCTGCTCCTCCTGCGAACAAAGAAACAACGAAGATGTCAGTAGCACTTGCTGCAAATAAGAAGTGTTTGTTCTCTAAAATCGCCAAAAGATGCATGTAAACATTTGTCTAAAACAGTGAGTAAAGTGAGTCCAAATGGCCTGAAAACCTGACAGAAGACAAAAGATATTACCAGAAGGCCATTGCCACTGAGACAGTCGGCCAATCTGCCTTCACCTAGAATTCGTCCCTGGGCAGGACGAATTCTGACTGCAATTCGTCCCTGGGTGGGACGAATTCTACTGTGTTGGAAAAGCCGAAGTGATGCTGCTCCAATGTCGACTCCCGAGACCTCCAAAACACCTGCAAACAGAGGGGTTATGTAATTGGGGCCATTTTGGGACGACCCAGATGGTCGGATTCTCCCAATTTGGCCTCTATCCTCGGGAATTCGATATCGCCACCGCAAGTTAGTAGGACAACAAAGCGACAAAAGGCATGATAAAATCTGATCAAAATGTTATGAAATTGAAGCTATGAGTTAACCAGGAAGAATAACATAAGATGCAACATGAACAAATAATCTAGAATGCTTTAGAATAAAACTTAGAAAGTGCGGGGGTGCCCAAGTGGGCCTCCCACCGTTGGCACTTGATTTCGGCGCCAATCCACTAGGGATGGGCCCAAAACCTCTTAGGATTGGGATGTCTACGAATTGGTGGTGTAAGGTGGTCAAATGTTGGATTTGGGTTGGATCCACGCTTCCAAAAGCCACCCAATAACCTCCCTTGCGAAAGAGATTAGTGGATGTGAGAAGGTGAATCAAAAGGATGCAAGTGGGTAATCAATCGGACAACACTTCGTTGCTTGAAATCGCCTCCAATCTCTCCTTTTTTGGGTGAGAAAAGTCCCACCTTTTATAGACCCATGGGGTCTCTTTTGAGAGGGAAGCATAAGCGCCATGTGTTGGTCATAGGTGCCATGTGGCGGTCATGTCTTCCCATGAGGGAGGGGAGTCCTCCATGACTTGGGCTTTCATAATTGCCCTTGTGACAGTCCTCTAACGGCCTATCTGCCCACCCACACACGCGTGCGAGGCAGGAGTCATCAACTGACTGTCTTTGGCTGCCACTTGGCGCCATTCTTCTTTTTGCCCGTTAAACCTAGAATTCGTCCCTACCATAGACGAATTCAGAATTCGTCCCTTGGTGAGACGGATTCCAATTTGAATTCGTCCTTGGGTGGGACGAATTGCCTGAATGTGCCAAATTGCCTCTTGACCTTACAAAATTGCTATGAAAGTGGTTAGGACCACTGTTTAACCTCTGAGGGCTGCCCTGGGGGCTATGTTTGTCAAAGCGATCAGTGTTTGTAGTCACATAATCGGATTGGTGCTGTTTTGGTGTCTACAGATGCCCCTTTTTGGGATGCGCTGTGCATGGCGCAGCGTCGAGCAAAAATAGATAACCAAAGCACTAATGATTAGGGTTTCTTGGTAACCTAACCAACTTTTGATGCCCCAAGCATGGAAAGGGCATGCATTCTTGAATCCTTGCTTTTGACGAGCTAAGGAATTTGATTTCAAGTATTAACCTATTTTGGTGAGGTGTGACTTGAGCTTGGACATTGATCAGTCATGATTAGGCAAAGGGCGCAACCTTTTATCCATGGGGGAACCTTGTGTTCATGATTCACGAATGCCAAGTGTTTGATCAATTTGATTGTTGCTTGTTTACTGCCCCAAGCAGGAGCGTGATTGTCTTTGTCAATGATTCTTTGAATGCATGTCGTTTTCCTTAATTGGGTGTGTGATTGTTGATTGGTGACTAAGTGTGACTACCCCCTCAAGCGACGAATCGATGAGGGAATGACCTTCGTGAGAAAAGCGACGAGTCGCTTGACCCAAGATGACTTGTGCAAGGGTGCCTTTAGATGGTTTATCGTTAAGCATGTGCAATTTTTCCAACATTTGGACCTATTTTTGGTGGGTGTTAACCCTTTTGGCGACGTCATAATGGGGTGAAAGTGTCGAAAATCCGTCTTCCCATGGAGCGGTCCGGCTAAGATAGCCTTCTTAGGGAGTAGGAGAGTGACAATTTGAGCCCCAACATCGATTTTCTATGCCAAGAGGTTAAGTGCAAGAGCACTTGTGTCCGGCAATGCTTATTGCTTTGTTTTTATGTTGCATTTTTTTGTTGTTTTTGAATGGGTTTTGACCCTTTTGTGATACCATTTGGGGATTAAATTGTCGAAAATCCGTCCTCCCGTGGAGCGGTCCGGCTATGGTAGCCTTCTTCGGGAGTAGGATAGTGACAATGTAAACCTCGACATCAATTTTGCTATGCCAAGAGGTTAAGTGCAAGAGCACTTGTGTCTGGCAATGTTTATTGTTGTTTTTGTTGTTTTGATTTTCTTATTGTTTTTGAGTGGGCTTTGACCCATTTGTGACGTCATTTGGGGGTGAAATTGTCAAAAATCCGTCTTCCCGTGGAGCGGTCCGGCTATGGTAGCCTTCTTAGAGAGTAGGATAGTGACAATGTAAACCCCGACATCATTTTTCTATGCCAAGAGGTTAAGTGCAAGAGCACTTGTGTCCGGCAATGTTTATTGCTTTTTGTTTTTGTGTTGCATTTTTTTGTTGTTTTGATTTTCTTGTTGTTTTTTAGTGGGCTTTGACCCATTTGTGATGCCATTTAGGGGTGAAATTGTCAACAATCCATCTTCCCGTGGAGCGGTCCGGCTATGGTAGCCTTCTTAGAGAGTAGGATAGTGACAATGTAAACCCCGACATCAATTTTTCTATGCCAAGAGGTTAAGTGCAAGAGCACTTGTGTCTGGCAATGTTTATTGCTTTTTGTTTTTGTGTTGCATTTATTTGTTGTTTTTGTTGTTTTGATTTTCTTATTGTTTTTTAGTGGGCTTTGACCCATTTGTGATGCCATTTGGGGGTGAAATTGTCAACAATCCGTCTTCCCGTGGAGCGGTCCGGCTATGGTAGCCTTCTTAGAGAGTAGGATAGTGACAATGTAAACCCCGACATCAATTTTTCTATGCCAAGAGGTTAAGTGCAAGAGCACTTGTGTCTGGCAATGTTTATTGCTTTTTGTTTTTGTGTTGCATTTATTTGTTTTTTTTTTTGATTTTTTTGTTGTTTTTTAGTGGGCTTTGACCCATTTGTGATGCCATTTGGGGGTGAAATTGTCAAAAATCCGTCTTCCCATGGAGCGGTCCGGCTATGGTAGCCTTCTTAGAGAGTAGGATAGTGACAATGTAAACCCCGACATCAATTTTTCTATGCCAAGAGGTTAAGTGCAAGAGCACTTGTGTCTGGCAATGTTTATTGCTGTTTTTTTGTGTTGCATTTATTTGTTGTTTTTATTGTTTTGTTGTTTTTTGTGATGGCATTTGGGGATTACATTGTCAAAAATTCGTCCTCCCATGGAGCGGTCCAGCTATGGTAGCCTTCTTAGAGAGTAGGATAGTGACAATGTAAACCTCGACATCAATTTTTCTATGCCAAGAGGTTAAGTGCAAGAGCACTTGTGTCAGCAATGTTTATTGCTTTTTTTGTGTTGCATTTTTTTGTTTGTTGTCATGATTTTATATTTCTTTGATCTTATGCATGATGGTTGATGAATATGGATGTATGCATGTTGATTTATTTTGATGGATGCATATGCTATGATGAATGCAAATGTTTTTGATTTATATGTGATATGCAGAGATGAAATGGATGAATGGGATTTGTGATGTTTGGCTATGGCACCATAGACTATTTAGAACTCTGTTATTTTGTTTTTAGGCGATTGCTGTGATGCATGACTTTGTATGTATACATGTGGTTTTTCTTTTTTTTGTATTTTCTGATGGTATTGTAAGGATGAAAAGTAGCGCAGTTGGTTTAGAAATGTAGCTAAGGTTTTCTGAGACTCAGACGGTTTTAACTCACTAGCCACGACTGTACTTTATCTTACAAGACTTTTGAACAAGGTATGAATCGGACTTGTTTTTGACCAAGCTATTTCACATCCCTGTGTGTGCAATTGAGTTCATTTATGTGGTATTTGTCAGGATACCGCCAGTGCCAGATGGGCTTTCAACCGAACCTGTACTGAGGATCACCTAATTAGCTCCACTAACTCCTTTGTTGTATTTAGTTAGATTAATCTACGATGTTATCCAGGATGCCATAAGCTAGCTCATCCACATGCAAACATTGATCTGTATGCAAGTTAATGTGATAGATATATCGTCATGCGAGAAGTTTACCGCCAGTTACCGATAGGCTATCAACCAAACCGAGTGCGAGGCTTGCCTCATGACCTGTTAGAATGCTGAGAGTTCTAGGGATTCAAGTTCAACTCCCTTCTTTTCTTCAATTGTATTGGGATACTTGCTCGTTTGTAGTGATAAGATCACTATTTATTTTGATTTGTTTTTCTTTTGAGCAAGGGATTGGGGATATGGAGTGATGAAAATCACTATCGTTTGTGCCGTTTGATGTGTGCACTGTAGGATGTCAAATATTTGAGTTTTGACATTTTGCAAATTTTTGATGTTTTGCAACTATTGAGAACTAGGGATTCTTAGGGAATTGGGTAGGGAGGATGCTTGTCCTTTTGCCAACTCTCAACATTCTTGGGGTCATTCGCACAGGGGGATGAGCAAGATAACCGTTTCGCTTATGGTGACCTGGATTACTGTGCAAGTTTCATCTTTCGTTCACACAACTTAGGAATTGTTTTATGTGTTTTTATTTGTGTTGGGATGTTACGTAACAAGGTGTATTTCAAGTGTAACTCTACCTTCGTAAAATCTGTTTGACTCGATACATTACATGGCTAAAGAGCAAAATGATGACTGAATCACGAAAACTCTTGATACATTAAAAGACCACTGACTCTAGTGTGGTAAAAGCAATGCATGGTGTTTTTGTTGTTTTTGTAAAATGGAACAGTGTGGAACAAGATGGACTAGCAGAGCAATTACAGCCTATGGTGCCTTTGACCCATACGACCACAAATATGCAATGTATGGATGCAATGCTTAATGCAGCTATGTATTTTTGTATTTTTGATGGATTGATTTTTGTGAATATGAAGATGAGGTGCGAGAAGAGCTCTCTATTGATGAATTTGAGTATGCCTAGAAATGAGATGCAAATTTTTGTTGTTTTTGATGATTTTTGTTATTTTTGACCAAGCGATTGTGGAAATCCTTGGAGCATTTTGGTGACCAAGCGATTGCGATAATCCTTGGAGCATTTTGGGTGACCAAGTGATTAGATAATCCTTGGAGCTTTTTGGGATTGACCAAGTGATTGCGATAATCCTTGGAGCTTTTTGGGTGACCAAGTGATTGTGATAATCCTTGGAGCTTTTGGGGTGACCAAGTGATTGCGATAATCCTTGGAGCTTTTTGGGTGACCAAGTGATTGCGATAATCCTTGGAGATTTTTGGGTGACCAAGTGATTGCGATAATCCTTGGAGCTTTTGGGGTGACCAAGTGATTGCGATAATCCTTGGAGCTTTTGGGGTGACCAAGTGATTGTGATAATCCTTGGAGCTTTTTGGGTGACCAAGTGATTGCGATAATCCTTGGAGCTTTTGGGGTGACCAAGTGATTGCGATAATCCTTGGAGCTTTTTGGGGTGACCAAGTGATTGCGATAATCCTTGGAGATTTTTGGGGTGACCAAGTGATTGCGATAATCCTTGGAGCTTTTTGGGGTGACCAAGTGATTGCGATAATCCTTGGAGCTTTTTGGGTGACCAAGTGATTGCGATAATCCTTGGAGCTTTTGGGGTGACCAAGTGATTGCGATAATCCTTGGAGCTTTTTGGGGTGACCAAGTGATTGCGATAATCCTTGGAGCTTTTTGGGGTGACCAAGTGATTGCGATAATCCTTGGAGCTTTTTGGGTGACCAAGTGATTGCGATAATCCTTGGAGATTTTTGGGGTGACCAAGTGATTGCGATAATCCTTGGAGCTTTTTGGGTGACCAAGTGATTGCGATAATCCTTGGAGCTTTTGGGGTGACCAAGTGATTGCGATAATCCTTGGAGCTTTTTGGTTTGGATTATGGCTCTTCAGGAGATAGAGGTACCCCCAGCTTGATGGTCTTTGCACTCCGGATCTGGCTCTGGAGGTATGGGCACGAATGGATCGGCCCTATGCACGGATAGGAGGACAGGGTCCGCCCTCGACACTGATGTTGCTATGAGGTCTCTGGGCGGAAGTTGATCTTTGTATGCCCAAAGTGGTGGATGTAACGCTTGGTCCCACTGTGGTGGGTTAACGCGCCACTCATGCCCTAGTATTATGTTTATCTGTTGACATGCTTCATCGATATTTATGGGATGTCGATGTTGTCGCATGTGATTGTTGTGGGCTATCTCTGTTTTATCCTCACCTTCGACCAGTGAGTACAGCTCATCAGAATCTAGAGATTCTGAGACATGGAGGACTGCATCATCAGGTAGCCCTATGGTTAAAGGTTGATCCTCTTCGAAAGGAGCCTCATGTAAGTTGGGCCTTGGGAGCTCCAAAATCTTGGTCTCTACCAACTCTAAGTGCTCTAGCGCTTTGCATGTATCGGGGGATTTGAGCTCCTCCTCTTTGGTTGGTTCTTGTTGAGGAACTTGGGGCCTATGGAGGGGTGGCCAGATAGCACCCCCCATGCCTTGGTAGGGCTTTTCATCCCGCTCTTCTTCTCGCTCTGATTCCTTAGAGGCTTCTTGATGAATTTCTAAGGGTGGCTCATAAACCTGGGTGGATGTCTGAGGAAGGCACCCATCATTGGTTATAGGAGCAGCCTCCCGCTCATGTCTAGGAGGCATCGGGGGTGGTGCTTCAGGAATCGGGAGAGTAGCCTCCCGCTCCTATCTAGGAGGTGTTGGGGGTAGCGTTTGATGAGGTCGCGATGACCTGTCTCGCCCCCATGGGTTATGCCCCTCAAAATGTTTTGTCTTATGTGTGTGAGGGGTTGGAGTCTTCTCCTGCATAGTGTGTTGGAACAACTCATCCTTCTGGTGTTGAAGGTGCTCTTTGTTAATATAGTATAGTTCCTCTAAACGTAGTCGCTCTAGCTCAAGCTGCGTGAATTGCATCCGACGTGTGATGTGCTTGATAGATTCTAAGATAGTTGGTCCTGTCGCCTCATGTCTAGAAGGCCTAGATGCCTCTCCTAGATATCTATCTCGGTCGTAGTGATCCAAGATCTCTATAGGACACATCCCTCTGTTGGGGGTAGCAGCATTCCCTCGGGGCTTTGGCCTCAGTGAGTGGTCCTGATAGATAGCAGGTGCGGAGGCGTATTGCTCCTACGATGTATATTGCTCTCGAGGAAGGTAAGGGTCTTCCTCGTGCTCTCTTTCATAAGTGAAAAAGGGATGGACGGAGTTGGCTCGCCCCACCTGAGGAGCCTTGTGCTCTGGATTTGTCTTTGTAGTCCTGACAACTAGAGGGGGTGAAGGAGGGATAATGTAATCATGTGGTTCCTCCCGTCGAACCCTATGTTGACCTAGCGCTTCATCGCATGGTGACCGCTCATAGCGAGCATCTAAGGGAGCTCTCCTATGGATGTACCCCTCATGGAAGGGTGTGTGCTGAGTGCTATGTTGAACAGGAGTGCTCCTAGAAGAGGTGCCCCTATAGTCCCTTTCCGTTAAGGTGTGGAGGGGACTGCCTTGTGTGTTAGGTCACCAAGGTGGTATGACCAAATCCTTGGGACTGTAACGGAGGTGACTCGTGCCTCCTTGGATATTCCCCATAGCATCCGCCCGTGATTGGGCTTGGCTACGGGTGAGCACCATGACGATGTCTCTCTAAAAAACCCTAAAATTGAAAATGAGTCAGATGGGGCCCAAAATTGGCGTGCGCATCCCTCTTATAGTAGATAAGACAAAAATGAAGTTTCAAGTCCTAACTCTAAATACATTAGGAGATATTGACATCCGAACAGCTCAAAAAGTGCAAAAAATTGGGCACGCAATTTTAAAACCTAATTTCGGGGCACTAGATGATGGAATTTGGCCCCAAAAACTGACTTTTCTGGGCAAATAGGATTCTAGGAATCATATTTGTTTAAAATTATCCCAACTAACTCCCGTAAAATTTCGTGTCAATCGGAGCTACGGTTGAGAAGTTATGGCCCCGACAAGATGCACTAAAATTTAGGGAAAAAAATAAGATTTCCCATATTTTGTTGGATGCTCCCACATCACTTATGGGCACCTTTGGGGTGCTTTTGGGTTGACCAAAGGGTTCATGGACACCTTTGGGGCATTTTGGAGATGACCAAGCGATTGTGGGAATCCTTGGAGCTTTTTGGAGCGAGTGACAAAATGCGTAGATTTTTATCTTTTTGTTTATGATTTTTTTTTTTTTGTTACACTAAGCAGAAATGAACACACACATACACAAACCGTGATTATCTCTTTTAAGGATTAATGGTGTGTCCTAAACTGGTTTAGTGCATTTTGATGTTTTGTTTTGTTTTTGAATGTTTTTGAAGAACGTTTAAATGCATAATGAAGGCTCATATAACTCCCAAAATGGTCGCCCCTTCAATATACCAACCAGGCCGATATACCAACCTCTCTATATACCCGCCCTTACGAGAGGGAGACTATAGGTACGTGAGAGCAGATGGTACGTGGTACGTAGGCGGTACGGAAGGGGGATTGTCCTGTTAATGGCACCTACCATAGAAGACTTATCCTCGCGCGCATGGGAATCACCCCGGCGACACTCGGTCAGCTTTCGTCAGGATTTACGCCTAACAACGAGTGACAATCGGGGAAATGGATGCAAAGCTAAGCCAAGGTGGTGATGAACCCACCGTTGGTCTTGCTCAAGGGCTGGGGTCTTACGACCAGCTCCTTGGTTTAAAGTTATTGCGTGAAGTGTGTGGGATTCATTTTATTTAACGAAAATGAAACAAGCATAAATGACTTTCCCTAAGCAATGCAGGATAAAATGAAAACAATCAAAGAAACAGAAACAGAAACAAAAAATTTAATAGAGATTATAAAAATCCCTACCTCTTCTCTGCCTGGACCGGTTGCTTCTGAATTTCTGCTACGAAAATCTACAGCGAGGAATTCGTCCCTCGGTGAGACGAATTACAGAATAGAATTCGTCCCTCCCAGAGATGAATTTGAATTCGTCTCAGGGTCAGACGAATTACAGTAAAGAATTCGTCACAGTCAGAGACGAATAATAGTCTGCAACAAAAAAATGTACCTGTCAAGCACAAAACACAAAAATTTGATCGGTTTCTATGATCTTAAAAACTAGGGGACAGGGTCCCACCGTGATCGCCACTGAAAGCACGAGATTTCGGGCGAAGGAAACACTAATTGCGATGCATTCAAAATCAAATACGCTTAAGTCCTAGAAATGTAGAATGCATGAAATGAAAGAGATGCATTGAAATGAGATACAAGCAAATGGAGAAAACACAGCCCTTTCATTAAACTCTCTTGATCTCTGTTACAAAGATGCCTCCTCCCTTTTCAGGGGCTAGGAGCGTTAAAAGAATTTGATTACAATCAAGACTTAAGGTTCCTCTTTCCGCGTGCCCACACTTGAGATGGGCGGGCCAAGACGATGCCGCCGCTGATGTTGATGAGTCCTTAACCTCTGCTGCTCCTCCTATGAACAAAGAAACAACGAAGATGTCAGTAGCACCTATTGCAAATAAGAAGTGTTTGTTCTCTAAAATTGCCAAAAGATGCATACAAACATTTGTCTGAAACAGTGAGTAAAGTGAGTCCAAATGGCCTGAAAACCTGACAGAAGACAGAAGATATTACCAGAAGGCCATTGCCACTGAGACAGTTGGCCAATCTGCCTTCACCTGGAATTCGTCCCTGGGCAGGACGAATTCTGACTGCAATTCGTCCCTGGGTGGGACGAATTCTACTGTGTTGGAAAAGCCGAAGTGATGCTGCTCCAATGTCGACTCCCGAGACCTCCAAAACACCTGCAAATAGAGGGGTTATGTAATTGGGGCCATTTTGGGACGACCCAGATGGTCGGATTCTCCCAATTTGGCCTCTATCCTCGGGAATTCGATATCGCCACCTGCAAGTTAGTAGGACAACAAAGCGACAAAAGGCATGATAAAATCTGATCAAAATGTTATGAAATTGAAGCTATGAGTTAACCAGGAAGAATAACATAAGATGCAACATGAACAAATAATCTAGAATGCTTTAGAATAAAACTTAGAAAGTGCGGGGGTGCCCAAGTGGGCCTCCCACCGTTGGCACTTGATTTCGGCGCCAATCCACTAGGGATGGGCCCAAAACCTCTTAGGATTGGGATGTCTACAAATTGGTGGTGTAAGGTGGTCAAATGTTGGATTTGGGTTGGATCCACGCTTCCAAAAGCCACCCAATAACCTCCCTTGCAAAAGAGATTAGTGGATGTGAGAAGGTGAATCAAAAGGATGCAAGTGGGTAATCAATCGGACAACACTTCGTTGCTTGAAATCGCCTCCAATCTCTCCTTTTTTGGGTGAGAAAAGTCCCACCTTTTATAGACCCATGGGGTCTCTTTTGAGAGGGAAGCATAAGCGCCATGTGTTGGTCATAGGTGCCATGTGGCGGTCATGTCTTCCCATGAGGGAGGGGAGTCCTCCATGACTTGGGCTTTCATAACTGCCCTTGTGACAGTCCTCTAACGGCCTATTTGCCCACCCACACACGCGTGCGAGGCGGGAGTCATCAACTGACTGTCTTTGGCTGCCACTTGGCGCCATTCTTCTTTTTCCCGTTAAACCCGGAATTCGTCCCTACCAGAGACGAATTCAGAATTCGTCCCTGGGTGAGACGGATTCCAATTTGAATTCGTCCCAGGGTGGGACGAATACTGAGCAAGGTGCCCGAAGGTGCCAAATTGCCTCTTGACCTTCCAAAATTGCTATGAAAGTGGTTAGGACCATTGTTTGACCTCTGAGGGCTGCCCTGGGGGCTGTGTTTGTCAAAGCGATCAGTGTTTGTAGTCACATAATCGGATTGGTGTTGTTTTTGTGTCTACAGGATCAACATAAAGAAGTTCAAATTTCTCAAAAAGAAATAAGAGCTCCATTTCTTGAAAGACTGGCTATACCTAAAGAACCATCTAAACCAGATTTAAATTTTCTTCAAGAATTGGACAATGTCTCTATTAGAATTCCTATTTTACAAGATATTAATTACATTCTCATCTACTCCAAATTGGTAAAAAGTATAAAAAGTTCACAAAAGATAAAGGATAATGAGCCTAAGACAATTCAAGTTATTGAGCAACTATATGAAATCATGACTGGTGAGAAATTGTTACAAAAGTATACAGACCCTAGAGTACCTATACTCATAGTTCACATTGGTAACACAACCTTGTAAAATATCTTAGTATAATTTAGGGCTACCATAAACGTCATGAAAAAGGAAATAACATAATCTTTATGGGTACACATAACTCAACCAACCTCTATAGTGCTTCAACTTGTAGACAGATCTACCATTAAACCAGAAGGGAAACTAGAAGACATTATAGTTTTTGTAAGCTCATGGGAATACCCTATAGACTTTATAGTATTACAACCAAAGAGAAATTTATGGGGGCACCCCTTGATATTGGGAAGACCATGGCTTGCAACAGCTGATGCTTATATTAGTTGTAGATCTGGGAATATGACTATTTCAAATGGTAAGTATACTAAAAATCTTAGCTTATTTCCTAAATCAATAAAAGACAATAATTTTTCAAACCAATTGTGGTATGATTCTCCTGAATACTTAGACGATCTACAAAATTTATCAATCAATATGCTAGGAGAATGTTTTCAACGAGAAATTGAAGGGCCCTTAGCTTCACTTCTTGATGAGGAACAAGGTGCTAATGAAGTTACCATGACTAATAGTGAAGCAAACACAAGTTACCCTCATATTATGGCCCCTTACAATTATCAACTAAATACTCTCAAGCATGAAATAATGAGTAAAAAAAAAAAAAAAAAAAAAAAAAAAAATAGATAGTAATTATAAATAAATAGATATTACATCTGGAAAAACTTTAAATATAAGAAATAACTTACAAACATTCAGGAATCAAAACTAATAGAAGTCTTAAAAATCATTGGACAACATTCACATGGAATTATGAGGACATGAAAGGGATACATCCGAGTATTTGTACCCATCGTATTTTCATTCAAGAAGGTTGTCACCCAATAAGACAACCTCAAAGGAGATTAAATCCAGTTATGAAAGATATAGTTCAAGAAGAAATTATCAAGCTCTTAAACATGGGATTTATATACCCTATCTCTGATAGTCAATGGGTTTCATCATTGGTAATAGTTCCTAAAAATAATGGTAAATGGAGAATCTATGTAGACTACAGGGAACTAAATAAAGTGACAAAGAAGGACTATTTTCCATTGCCCTTCATTGATCAAGTCCTTGACACCCTAGGTGGTAAGAAATACTTCTATTTCTTGGAGGATTTAGTGGATACAACCAGGTCTCAATAGCTGAAGAAGATCAAGAGAAGACCACTTTTACATGTCCCATAGGAACTTATGCTTATAGAGTATTACCTTTTGGACTATGCAATGCACCTACTACATTCCAAAGATTTGTCCTCACTATTTTTTCTGATATGATTAATGAATGCATAGAAGTTTATATGGATGACTTTATAGTCTATGGTGACACCTTTGAAGAAACACTAGCAAGTTTACAAAAAGTCCTAGCTAGATGTGCAGAGAAAAATCTTTCTCTAAGTCATGAAAAATGTTTCATGATGATGAGGAGGGGTATTTTTTTAGGATATCTCATATCCGAAGAAGGTGTTAAGGTAGATCCTACAAAAATACAAGTTATTCAGTCCCTTCAACCTCCAAAAACTTAGACAAAGGTAAGAAGCTTTTTAGGGCATGCAGGATACTACCGAAGATTCATTAAGGATTTCATAAAAAATGCTTCTCCTATGCTTAAAATCTTAACTAAATATAGTGAATTTTAATGGACTGAAGCATGTCAAGATGATTTTGAGATCATAAAAGAAAAATTGATTACTACTTCGATATTAAGAGGGTCAAACTAGAATTTACCCTTTCATATCCATTGTGATGCCTCTGCATATGCAATAGGAGCAGTACTTCAACAAATAGAAAATAAAATGCCTTATGCTATCTATTATGTAAGTAAGAATTTACATGGGGTTAAACTAAATTATACAGTCACTGAGAAGGAATTCTTGGTTGTAGTTCATGCCATTAATAAATTTAAACATTACATAATAGGGTATGAAGTATTTGTTCACACTGATCACTCTACCATTAAGTATTTAATGAACAAAGCCACAATAGGAGGTAGGGTGGTTAGATGGCTTCTTTTTCTTCAATAATTTAATGTTACAATCATAGATAAAGTAGGCAAATACAATGTCATTGCAGATCATCTATCTCGTATGCAAATACTTGATGATGATGAATTAGTTCCTGATAGTTTTCCAAATGAACATCTATTTGCTCTTTCTATTTTCACTCCATGGTATGTTGATATAGTAAATTATCTGGTAACGAGAAATATGTCTCAAAATTTCACACCTTATGAGCGAAGAAATTTAGTACATCAGAGCGACCCTTACACATGGATTAATAGTATTTTATTCAAGTCTTTCCTAGACCATGTAGTTAGGAGATGTGTGCATGAAGAAGACATGTATGATATCATTAGATCAACACATGAATAACCTTGTGGAGTTCATTATGTGGCCCAAATAACAATTAATAAAATATTCCAAATTGGATACTTTTGGCCCACTATAAATAAGGATGTTCACCAATTTTTTGATAGATGTGATGCATGCCAAAGGGCTAGTAAACCAACCCCTACAATGGAGATGCCCTTAGTACCTCAAGTTATGTTTGAGCCATTTGAGAAGTGGGGAATTGAATTTTTCGGACCTATAGATCCTCCGAGTGCAAATAATAAACATATACTTGTGTGCATAGATTATGTTACAAAATGGGTAGAGGTAGAAGCTATGCCATGAGCACAAGTTGAACCTATTGCTGATTTTCTCTATTCACACATTATGTTGTACTTTGGAGCACCTAGAGAACTAGTCTCAGATCAAGGAACTCAATTTCTCTCTAAATTAATAGAACATTTCACCATAATCTATCAAATTAAACACATAAAAACTTCACCATATCATCCTCAAGCCAATGGACAAGTGGAAGTAACCAATCAAGAGCTTGAAAAGATAATAACTAAAATTGTGGCCACTAGTAGAACATATTGGGCAAAAATATTGAAAGAAGTTGTATGGGCCTATAACACAACTTGGAAGACTACCACTGGTTTAACACCTTATGAGATGACTTATGGTAAGCAAGCCATCATGCCCATCGAGTTTGAGATTGAGACTCTTCACACAACAGTTCAACTCAATATAAACTTAGATTGAGCACAAAGGGCTAGGTTGGAGAAGTTAAATATTCTTGATGAAAGGAGACTTGAGGCACTTCATAGAACTAAATTAACACAACAACAAAGGAAGAAATTGCATGATAAACACATTGTACCTAGAATGTTTCAACCAGGAGACTGGGCTTTGCTATTTGACTCCTACTTCAATGATTTTCAAGGGAAGTTAAGGACAAGATGGCTTGGGCCCTATGAAATTGAAGAGATATTTAGAAATGGTATAGTAAAACTCAAGCCTATTGATGACTCAACTAGAAAATTGCTAGTTAATGGACATAGGCTTAAATTATATAAAAAACCACATTCTAAAGAAGAGTTCATGCACCATCTTAAGCAACAAATTGATTTGCAATGTATATCTAAACTGCAAATCACTACTATTGAATAAATACTTTTCTTTAATAAGCAACAAATACACTACCTATTAAATAAGTTGTTGCTTTATATCTAAAATATACATATGTATAAAATATATTCATATAAATAATATATATAAATATATATATATATATATATATATAAATATATATATAAGGGATTATGCTTATTTTTGTTTCATAAAAGAGTTCCAATGTTTGCATCACTTTCACTTTATTCTCCATCAAAATTTTTAGTCTCAATGTTGTTTCAAAAAGATCCTAAAAAGGTATTTCTTTATTTGTATCATCTTGTGAGTTACAGGAAAGTTACTGCCACATATTGCATAACACTTTTGTTTGCTAAATCAAAATCTAGATGTTTTCAATTACTCAGCCACCACTAGTGTTTTGAGCAAATCTTCATTGAAAATTAAATAATCTTTGGATGTTATAAATTGCTCCTAATCAATCAAGTTTCCTCTTGGACTATGCACTTTATAATAAATAAAACATTGTGAAGTTTGGAAAGACTAACCATGAGTTACTATTGCCATAAGAGTGAACGATTTCCCTGCTTATCCAAATTTTGTGCATGGTCTAGAAAGCTAATGAATTGGCAAAAGGACAAGCTTCCCCTTCACCCTTGAAAAAAAAAAAGGAAAAAAATCCCTTGCTCTCTCTAAACGAGCAAGTATTCCAAAAAGTATCTTCTTGCTTCTCTAAAAATGAGCAAGAACCCCAAAAAGCAATAAAAAAATCCCTTGCTCTCTCTCTAAACAAGCAAGTATCCCAAAAATTATCTTCTTGCTTCCTCTTAAATAAGCAAGAATCCCAAAAAGTAATCAAAATCCCTTGCTTCCTCTCAAAATAAGCAAGTATCCCAAATAAAGTTAAATAAAAGAAGGGTGAAGAGCTTGAATCCCTGGAATTCTTAGTATTTTGAAAACCATGGGGTGATCCTCATTACAAAAATGGGTTGAATGAAACCCGCCTAGAAATAAGGTATCCTTACACAATAGCGCTAAGTCTAGAAAAGACCTATGGATGCTCATAGATAAGCTAGCTTGTTGGCATAAGTGACCATTGGTCTACTCAATCCTTACTCATGATGAGGAATAAACATTCACTGCACACACAGTTGGTCCTCGAGAGGCTTGAAAACATTAGGACATCCTTAGCATCATACTAATTTGTGAGACAAATAGATGAATTTGTTCAAAGTCTCTAGGATGTTTGAGTCTTTGTAAAACAACCCTAGAATGTTGTAAGCAAGCAAGAGTCATGAGCTAATTCCTAAGTACTATGGTTTATCCCATCCTACAAAAGTGTGGTTTGTATTTTCCAAGAACCCTAATATCCTATTGAAATCATCCTATGATAAAAGATCCATTTTTGATGACTGATATTCATCCCACATGGAACTCCTTATGAAATTAGAAGAAGAAAATCTTCCAATATATAAAAAAATATATGAAAAAAATAATAATATATATAAATGATAAAAATATATAAAAATAATAAGTAAATAAAATATATCTATATAATGATAATTTATATAATATATAATATTTATAATAATACATCAATATATATTTACCCCCATACCATTTAAAATAATATATCTATAAAATCCCTATAAATATTAGCATTTTTAAATAAAATATTCCCCTATATTTTGTTTTGGCTATATAGCCAAAATTATAGTTTGGGGGAGATATAAGATTAATACATTAAGTCCATAATATAGTTTGGGGGGAAGAAAAAACTTGCAATAAAATAAAATTTCCTTAATAATAATATAGTTTTCCATAGCAAATGTTTCGGTAGCAAGCTTTCCATAGATTTACATTTGAAAAATTCTAAGTAGTTTGGAGGGAAAATTAAATTTGAAGGAAGCATCATTTTTGGTGGGAAAACCTAAAGTCTAAGCGTTGGACATCAAATGAATTTTAAATTTGTTTTAATTTTAAAATCTATACATTGGACTTTTAAAATTTTTAAATTCGTCGAATGATGTGAAACCATGCATCAGAATATAAATTATTTTTAAATATTTCATAATCATAAAACCTCCGGACTTCAAATTGTTTTTCGATGGAAGAAGTTGAAACAATAAATAATAATTGTTTTAATTAAAGGGGCGAGAGGACATTATTTTGAACGACATTATTTATCCCCTATTATAAAGTTTTGATAAAGTGCATGGATGATGTTAAAACCCAAAAATAATCTGCCTTGAAGACGATTGTAGGAGTGATGTGTCGGGCACAAGCCATTTTCAATTGGCCAAGACAATGAAATATTAAATCTCACGCCACCATGAAATCATCAAGCAATAATATAAGGGCACCACGTCATCACACCATGGCCACGTGGGCATTGATAACCATATCACAAGGGTTAGGATAGCCATGTTTTAATCCAAACTACGACTTTGGAGATTCATAACCCGTAGATAAAATATATGAAGGGGGTAAATGGTAAAATAATCGATAAAAAGTCAAACCCAAGAATAAATTAAGGACACTCCTAAACCATCAATTAAAATGCATCGACGGATAGGATGTACCATCACCACGATTGGACAATGCAATTGCTACGCATGGCAAACCATGAGGAAAATCTCAAACATTGCTCCCCATCATTGATTAAAATCGATGATGGAGGCTTGATCTTAAAATTTTAACCTAGGGTAAAAACCCTAGATCCTACGTCAAGGCCATGATGCGACATAATAGGAGAAAAACAATGTCACGTCAAGATGCAACATGGTAAAACGTGATGATGCAGTAGGAAATTAGTCGTTGGCAAACAAAACGTGGACCTCCATTCATAAAATTGACAGTAAGAAAACCTGCATGGAAAAGGAAGGCACCTTAATCGATGATGTTGCACCTATGCACCCAACAAGAAGAGGAGCCACGGATGGAAGCTACGAACCGTCGATTAAGCAAGCAATCCAGGGTTAGAAATGTGACATGTGTTGATGATGATGCGTGTGCAGAAGGGTTAATAGTAGCCTAGGATCCTCATCGTCAGATTGGAAGTAATACAATGGTGGAGACTTAATAGGTAATTAGAAGTTAATTTAGGGTGAAAAAACCCTAATCCACCACCTTGTGCCCAATTTTCATAGCATATGACGTAAACAGTTGAGGGAGACATGCAGATGTAGAACGACGATGAAGCCCAAGTTGCAGATGAAGAATAGAGTAGAGACCGAGGTAGAAGCAAGAAATAATACCATTTGAAGGTAATCTCTACAAAAATATTTGAGAATCTCGTTGAATTAAAACAATTTGAGATTTGTAAAATTGTCTTAGGAATTGAATGTAAAAATCGAGGAAAATTTTGGGATTTGTAAAATTATATTAGGAATTGCATGTAAAAATCGAGGATAAATTCTATCTGAAAATGTGTTTGAGCCGTAAGAGAGAAGGGAATTCAAAACCCTTTCCAAAAATCCTTCAAAAAACCATTTTTTTGAGGGAAATTCATAAACCCTCTAGTTGTTTCTGCGAAAGTATAATATATATGATAATAAAATTAAAAAGGAAAATCTATTTGTTTCTAAAATTTGGAAGGGTAAAATTTTGAAAAGTTCTCTAGTTTTCACTTAGGAATTTTTGAATTTTTCCTTGAATTTTCTAAAAAAAATAAATGCAAATCCTATGTTTTCAATAGAAGAATTCATTTTAAAAATCTCTTTCATGTTTGTCTACAAATTCTCATTCTATATTTCCCTTACATTTTTCTGCAAATTTCCTAAAGGGTTTTTGAAATGACTAACTGCAAAAAATACTCCGAATTTCCCTTACATTTTTTTGCAAAAATTCTAAAAGGTTTTCAAAATGTCTAAATGCTGGAATTATTTCAAAATCCCCTTGTCTTTATTTTGCGAATTCTTTGAAGGGTTTCATATTTTAAAATTTCCTTGTGTTTTCCTGCAAATATTTTAGAGTTTTATATTTTTAAATTTCCTTGTGTTTTCTTGCAAATATTTTAGGGTTTCAAAATTCCTAAATTCTAGAAATATTTTGAAACTTCCTTACTCTGCAAACATTTCGAAGGGTTTCCAAAAGTTCTATAAAAATTCTTGAAGCTTCTCGAAGTTTCCTTTGTTTTCTTCTAAAAAAATTACGTATGCATCATTACTCTATAGAAATTTTGAAGGCTTCATGATTTTTTTATTTATATACATAAAGTAAAAAAAATTCTATTTTTAGAAAAAAATAAAATTGCAAATTTGTATTTTCGAAAAAAAAAAGGAATTTTATTTTGCAATATATTTATTCTATTTTTATGATGCAGGGTTCCTTCCACTATGCCCTACTGCTAAAAACATTACTTCCCTTAAATTCGTCATTATGCCTAGGGCTACGTTTCACAAGAAAAGTGAACCTTCATCTATTGAAACTCAAAACCCAAGTGATGCAGTGAAAAAGTTGTTTCAAGATGCCCGATGGTGGACTGCCTTGACAAAATATCAAGGCCATGACCTGGGAGTTGCAAAATAGTTCATTCTGAACTGTGATCATGCTTCCATGAAAACCCATGTCAGGGAAGTCCAAATAGAAGTTTCTCCCAGTTTAATTATAGAAGTCTTAAGTTTGTTAGATATAGGCCAAAGATACTTCAAAACTACCTACAAGGGGGTGAATAAGTTGGTTGAAATATTTGGGGAAGGGTGTTCAGTCATCAAGGATAGGAAAGGTTGGATAAAGGGGATAACTACCTCCTCTCTACCAATAAAATGGTAGGAGGCAGTTACAATTATTATGAAATTTTTTACCCTTGAGGGTAGGTTGTCTATCTATGATGGATACCATATAAAGATGCTCCTAAATTTAAAATTTCCCAAGGAGGAAGACTGCATAATTAACTTACCTTATTTTTTTTCAATTCTTTGAAAGCCACCATTCATCGAGTGCAACCAATAAGTGAGTATGAAGCCCCTACACTACATCTTATCTCCTATCATGGCTTAATCAAGTTATTAGTCTTACACCAAGCTGCTAAGAAAAATATTTCATGGGATACCTTGGTCGAGGGGGCTAATGCTTCTTCGATAGCTGAACCTAGTGAGTCTGAACCAGTTCAGGAATCTGAGTCTGATGACATAAGTTTAGAGGAATATTTTCCTGCTCGAAAGTGACCTACCACCTCCAAATCGGCCACAACCTCCAAATATGTCAGAAAATCAAAGTATGATAAATTTGTTCCAGATTCATCTCATATAACAGAATCACCTTAGGAAACACTTAGGCCCACTTTACACTCACCTATTATAGGACCATCCGATGATATTGAATTTCTTAAAACACAATAGACTTTGCTGCATATCAAAATGGATCGGATCACAACACTAGTTGAAAAACACACTTCAATGGTGACCAAATCCCTTACCATCTAGAGTGAAATCCTTAGGAAACTGATGGAGAGAAAGGTGGCGAAATCGATTGATTTAGTCGTCACACTGGTGACTGTCAGTCCATCTCCTCAGAAGAGTGGTACAACTGGCAGGAAACCATGAAATTTAGTCAACTTTGCCAAGATTATTGACTTCTCCAAAGTGTTGGAAGAGGATAGCTTAGCACCATAATCCAAACTACCTCATCCAAGTCAATCATCAACTTCAAAACCATCCAAAGACATAGGAATATGACCAAAAATTTTAGTGCTTAAGGTAGGTATACCCATTAACATTGATGAAATCATTAATTGAGCTACAAAGATAGCAGTTCTACCTCCAAATACACAGGAAGCATAGGGTGAGTCTCACAATAGTGGATCCAGGGATGTAGAGTATGTCAAAACCATAACTATAGATATCCCAATAGATCCAGCATCAAGAGGGGCACAAGTACAAAAGGTAAAGGAAGAGAGAAATATCCCAACCAAACCACCGCCTATATGGATCTCATCTCTTCTTAGGGCTAAAAATGGTTTGGATATTCATAGGATTATTGGAAGATGATAGAGATAGAAGAAATAAATTTATTTTTATATATTTGGCTCACAAACTTTGTCATTATTATTATTTTTATTTTATGACTTTTATAATATTTGGATATATGTATAGGCATGTATGTATGTATGAGTTGTTTCAGACATTGCAATTGCATGGATGATTTATTTAATATATGTGAATGATTTGTTTAATATATATGTATATTTTGATCATTGCATAAATCACTATTTTTTCTTAATTGCAAACAAATGGTACAGTTCTATAGTACTTAGATTATGCATGAATTATTTTTGTTTAATTTCTGCAATATGATTTTTAGATACATATGATGGTAAGAGATATACATAGATTTGTGGATTGATATCTGCATGTTATTGATTTATTAGTTAAATTTAAAAAAAAATTGTCATTATGAAATATTTTGTCACGATATTGTTTTAACAGCCGATATGAATCAAAAACTGTGATGATCTTCAGAAATAGATTTTTGCCTATGCAAAGTTGTTGAAAGCTTAAAATTCTTATTTTAGTAGAAATGTTTTAATTTACAACATTCAGAAATAAGGATTGTATTTTTGTTGTTGCAGTGTTCAGAAAATATGAAATTACTTTGTGAAATCAGACTCTATATGGATTATCCATTCATCTGGAATATTACAGTTTTAAACATGATTGTTGTTTTATCAAATTTAGTAAATCAAGAAAATGATATATATGGTTTTAATCTCTGAATTTACATGCATGAGGACATGCATCATCTTCAATTTGGGGGAATGATGAGTGTCAAAGTGTTACATTATTTACACCTGATTTGCTTATATATTTCTTTATACATGAATGGATATGAATGATTTTTACTATTGTTTTACTTTAATATTGTTATTTATGTATCAATTAGATTAATGATTATAAATTTTATTTACACGTATATTTTACATGAATTTTGTGCAAGTTACTGTGTTGCTAGGTAAATATGTATGGAGTTGGGTAAATTCTATAGGTTGTTGAACCATAAGGTAATGACACACTTCCAAGCACTATGGATGAAGTACCACAGTGAGGTGCAACCAATGCATCTATAGAGAGGAGTGCTATGGGAAATATAGTCAAAGATTGACTAAGCATTAGTGCCACATCATGACCAACAAAGAATGCACCTTGCACAGTCACTCATTCTGGATGTCCACGTGATCAAAGGAATATTTGGCAAACTTTTATTTTATTTGATAAAGTTGTAAAGATTTATTAAAAGTTGGAAAGGATCCAAACTCTTGATTTATTTCCTCCAACTAATATTCTCTTTCCTTGAGAATAGGGCACAATATTATTCTCATCATTTCTTAAAATTAGAAGTTGTTAAGTGAATGCCACTTGGCTTCACAATGATTAGTCCAAGTTGTATTTGTTATAAAGTCATGTTTGTTTAGAAAAAGTCGTTAGCACGTGTGTTAGTGTTGATTAGTCAAAGTTTCATCTTGTTATGAAAATACATTTATTTAGAAAATTGTTAGTACGTAGTTAGGATTGAAAGTTAGGATTCAGATTTGATTAGTTGGAAGGAACAGAGTGTGATACGAAAAAGGCTTCCTTGAATATTAATGTATAAATTACAATAGGGAGGCCATTGAAAAGGTCCTCGCCTCCTCGCTTTTCCTCACTACTCTCTCTTCTCCATGAATTACTCTGTAATGAAAGTTGAAGAAGTCACACTGTAGATTTCCAGCAATGTACACGATCAAATTCTAACAATAAAATAGTATTATTTTTCCACATTTCTTTCGTAATGTTATTTTGTATTTTGTAATATTTTATTTTTATTTGTAGTACTTTTATTTTCCTACAATCAATGAGTAATTAATAGTTAGAATAGGTTAGATGAAATAAGTAGTTTCTGAAGTAAAATAGCGTAGAGGAGAAGAGAAAAATATTGACCTTTTCGAAGGTAGGGCCCACTTCTAGAAGACCAATCCCTGTTCTCCCACTCCTGCATTAGAATATGATTAGATTAGAATAAATAGGATTAGTATAAATTAATCTACATCATTTATTTCAAAATTAAAATAGTTAAAACATCATTAGTTGCACGTGGATCCACACACATTCATTCATTTAGTTAATTTCACATTTATTAAGTTAATTGCATATTAAAAAGAAAAAATATTTAAAATATTCTATCTTTTCTGTAACCTGATCTTAAGAAAATGAATCAAGTGAACTGATTATTGTCTTGGAAAAATCTATACATGATTGTCTATTCTTTAAATCATTTTGACCTGGATTGATAATTAAATGATTAGCCCTCAAAGCTAGACATATGGTTAAACTATTACAATATGATGTGGAATTCAAATTAGTTTAGATTGTTAGAGGATAGTGGCTAGAAAAGCATATGGCTAAGAGAGAAGGAATATATATGAATAATACTATAATAATAGATGAACAACATGAAATAATAATGGCTAAAAATTCTAGTTGTAAATGGTATGAGGATATTATATTCTATCTACATAATTTATCATTTCCTAGAGGTATGTCCAAAAATAAAATGAGATTTGTCAAGCAATTAGCACAAATATATTATTTCCAAGAGGGTATATTATACTTGAGGTATCCAGATGGCTTGTTTCTACATTGCTTGTTTGAAAAGGAAGTACCCCATGTACTAAAAGAATATCACTCAAGACTTTGTGGAGGTAATTTTGCATAAAAATACATAGCTAATAAGATCATGAGGGCTAGTTATTATTGGCCTACCCTATTCAAAGATACTTATCAGTTGGTAAAAAGTTGTCATAATTATAAAATGTTTGTAGGAAAGAAATATTTGTTAGTTGTACCTCTAAAATCAATGATCATGGAAGCTCCCTTCACTCAATGGGAAATTTATCTAATCAATGAAATTAATCCTAATTTATTTGAGGGTCACAAGTGGATAATAACTACAATAGATTATTTTACCAAGTAGGTAGATGCAAATCCCCTCAATAAATCGACCACAAAAACAATGATTAAATCTCTAGAAGAAAATATTTTAACCAAATTTAAAGTCCCAAAGAAAATAGAAAAAAATAATGGTAAATATTTCAGTTCTTTTGAAATGCTTCAATTTTGTGCCAAGTGTACCATAGAGCTCTCTCATTCTAATAACTACTATCGTCAAGGAAATGGTTTGGCTAAATATTCAAATAAGAAATTGATCACCAAAATCAAAAAATCGTTAGACAAAAACAAAAGAAGCTAGGATATTGAGCTAAAATATGCTCTTTGGGTAGACAAATTATTAGTAAAAAGGAGTACAGGGAAACCCCCATATAAACTAGTATATGGAGAGAATGATTTACTAGCCTCCAAAGTAGAAAGCAATACCTTATCTCTACTTCTCCAAGACCAAGAAAATCCAAATGATTTACAAAGAATACTAGATTAGATTGTGCAATTGCAAGAAGATAAAAGAGAAACCCTGATGAAAATGATAGAGTAAGCACAGAAAACAACACAACTTTTCAACAAGAAAGCAAAACACATGTCTTTTTTAGAAGGTGATATAGTATTATATTGGGAACCCAAGAATGATAGATAGGTGATGAGGAATCTTAGACCTAGAGGCTAATTTATTTTTAGACCTAGGGATATGTTAATTAGGACTTAGTATTTAAGAATAATCAACGTGAGTTGGATAACCTCCGTTGAATGGTCTAGGTCTAGGTGTTTTGCTTTTCATTATTTTAGGGCTTACATCTTTAGCCTTTCCTTGATTTTGTATGTAAATCCTTGGAGCAGTTGTAGATTTCCAGGATTACGGTTGTATTTTGGACTTATTTAAGTCGTATGTTTGCAAATAAAACTCAGCTTCTATTTTTCCATATCAGATTGATATTAGAGCAGGTTATTTTGGAGGTTTTGGGTAATCTCTGGCCTCCATAGTGTTGGTTTGGGATATTACTCCACCACTTTGTTCCTATTGAAGCTTAGGGAAACTATAAAAGTTTTGCTGCCATACTTGCAAAAAAATTGCTACCAATTTCCATTGCTACCAAGCAAATTTGCCAACGATAATTTATCGTCGCAAAAATCATCGACACCTTTTTGTTTTGAAGTGACAAAATTTTGTTGTTAAACCTTCAAATTATTTTTGGTCTTCGACTGTTCTTGGGCCACATGATTTTAGCCTTGGTCAGCCCTTTCTTCTCTGGTGACGTCCACGAAGCTGCGCTGGATGTTTCAGACTACGTTCAATCCTTCGACCACTAGACATTATTTTTAGAATAGAGGAGTGTTTCTCGATATCAGCTAGCGGATTGCACAGGTTTTCCGCAACACGAAGGCGAGATTTCAGAACATGAAATGTGTAATTTCCTGCATGGTTTTCCATAGCACAGTAGAGTGTGGATCGTAGGTTGCTTTCAATAGCGACTCCACGATTTCCTACAAACAAAAATTCTCCTTTTGATGGACATTCAGTTTTTGGTGGTCTGTACGCAGTTTCGGCCATATCTGGCTCCTTTTGCTGATTTTCGACAACATTTTCTATGATTTCTAGTAAATTATCTTCTGGATGAACCCTGGTTTTCACGGTTTGAAGCTATCCAGTGGAGCCCATTTTGGCTATCAATTTCATGACGTCCGGTGGTCGATTACAATTTTTTTACTGATTCTCGATGTAATTTCTGTCGTGAAAAGACGTTTCATCAATTTTTGACCTATTTTGTCAAATTTTGATGCCTTTCACTGCTATCCAGTGCATTTCCTCAAATTTATGGCCATCCCATATAGATTCCATTGTGACATTTCGATGGCAGACACACTATGATTTCCCGACGGTAGACATACCCCGCGATGGCCTGTTTTGGCAGTTTAACCCACAACGACATTTTTCCTTTCGGCGATTTGCAACAGGTTTTTTTGGCCAGTTTCTTTTTCTAATCCACTCAATGGTTTTATTTTGTAGATGCCCACACGGTCACCACCCTAGTCGTCCCAAGCACAGTGCACGTTCTCTTATCCATTTTCCAAAAAAAATACAAAAACATTTCTACAATATTCTAATATTGTGAAAAATTTCACCCATTTTCCCTCCATTTTTGTAATTTTAAAGCAACTTTTCTTTTCCCTCCATTTTTACCCACTTATTGCACCTTTTTGTCACTCTTTACTTTTTGTGACAATTTTTGCTGGCGATTACAAGGGGTAGAATGGCTTCCGATTTAGCCGACAAATTGGCTCAAATAACCCAACTTGTCAGTGCTTTGGCTGATAAGGTAACTTCCAATGAAGTTCAACAACAATGCGAGGTTCCCATTTACAATGGCTCACGAGATCCAGAGGTCCTCAACAGCTGGATTTTGGACATGGACAATTGGTTTGAGTATACCAAGATAGCAAAGGATCACCAAGTTAACTTTGCTAAGTTAAAGCTTTCTGGCATTGCCAAGGTCCTTGTCATTGACCGACAATGGAACCAAAATCCCATTGACTCATGGGATGAATTGCAAAGAGTTTTGAAGAATAATTTTTATCCTTCCAACTATGCCACTGAACTTGAAATCAAGTGGCTTTGTCTTCGTAAAACATCCCATATGACTGTCCATGACTATATTTTACAATTTAACAAGTTAAAAATTTTGAATTCTGTCCAGGATAATGCAACACAACTTGTTAACAAATTCAAAAGTGGCTTACAGGAACCCATCTACAGGAAGATGAAATACAAGTTGATTGTCAACATTGATATGGCTTTCAATCAAGCCCTTCTTGCGGAGGAGGAAATACGAGAGCAATCGCGTGGGACTCGCTCTTCTACGTTTGGAGGAAATAAGAAGGCTTCTCCTCAACCTTCCAAGGGAGTCAAATCTTCTTCTTCTTCCTCTTCTCCTTCTCCCTCTTCTTCATATTCCTCTCCTTTTTCTTCACACAAATCTTCTTCTTCTTTTTCTTCTTCTAAACCACATTTTATTTGTAATTATTGTAAAAAGCTAAGCCATACTCAAAAGAGGTATTTTAAGTTGCAAATTGTGAAGAAACAATCCCTAGTTGTAAGCCTTTCAATGAGGACTCACAAGAAGGTCCTATTGAGGCTATAGGGGAATGTAAGACTTATAAGGAATTGGTAGGGTTGAACAAATTAACCCTTATAAATACTTCTCAAGGTGATCGTGAGAATTTGTTTGTGACTATGGTCCATCTCAATGACACCTTTATGGTTGATTGTATAATCGATAGCGGCTCATATAAAAATCTAATTGTGAGGTCCGTTGTCAACAAACTGAAGTTATCGATGAATCCTCATCCTCATCCTTATCCTTTAGGATGGAAGGACAATGGGATTACATCTGACATCACACACACATGCACTATGAATTTTTCTTTCAGTCCTTCTTTTATGGACTCAGTTGTGTGCGATGTAACTCCAATGGATTGTTGTGGCTTGTTGCTTGGAAGACCCTATCAATATGATAGAAGGTATATACATGATGGGTACAAAAATACATACACTTTGCATAAATACCATAAGGCTTTCATAATCAGAAGTACACAACAAACACCTGATAATTTGATGTTGAGTTGTCGACAAGCACGTAAAGCTATAAATAATGCAAAGGAATTGGCACTCATTTTCATTAGACCAATTCAAGAAGATAAACAAGAATATAAGCACAAAAATAATAGGAGTTCTTCAGTTAATTTAATACTTCAATCATTTCTTGATGTTTTTCAAGAACCAACAAGTCTACCTCCTGAAATACAGATTAATCATAGTATTGAGATTGTCCCTGCAACTTCTCTTCCTAATTCTTCAATGTATAGACAATCCATAGTGCAAATGGAAGAAATTAAAAAACAAATTCAAGCATTGTTGACAAAAGGGTTCATAAAACCCAGTACTTCTCCTTGTGCTTCTCCAATATTGCTTTTTCTGAAGAATATGCATTGATTTTAGGGCAATCAATAAAATCACAATCAATAATTGTTATCCACTTCCTCGCATTGATGATCTCTTGGACCAATTTCAAGGTGCAAAATTCTTCTCCAATATTGATCTTAAAAGTTGGTATCATCAGGTGTGAATTCAAGTAGAAGACACTTGGAAAACAACATTCAAGACCAAAATGGGGCTCTTTGAGTGGCTTGTCATGCCCTTTGGCCTTACAAATGCTCCAACTACATTCATGCGGCTGGTGAATGAAGTATTCGAAGATTGTTTGGATCAATTTGTAATCATCTATTTGGATGACATTCTTGTATATTCTCCAACTTGGGAGAATCATTTGGAACACTTGGAAACGGTTCTTCAAACTCTTCAAAAGAACCAATTGTATGCAAATTTTCCTAAGTGTTCATTTGGGCAAACATCCATTGCCTATCTTGGGTTTGTAATTAGTGAAAAAGGTGTTCAAGTAGATCCTGCAAAAGTTGAAGTTATTCTCTCTTGGCCACCTCCTACTTCAGTCACAAAATTAAGGAGTTTTCTTGGACTTGCCAATTTCTATCGCAAGTTCATTATAGGATATTCTTCCATTGTTGCACATTTACACTACTTAACAAAGATCAAAAATTAGTTTCAGTGGACGAAGGATCAACAAAATGCCTTTAACACATTGAAACAAAAATTGAGTACTGCACCAGTTCTTGTTCTTCCTAATTTGTCCCAACCATTTGATATAGAAAATGATGCTTCACAAGTTGCACTTGGAGCTATGCTCATGCAGAATGGCCATCCAGTGGCCTATCATTCAAAAACATTTTTAGAGGCCAAGAAGAACTATTCCACATATGATAAGGAGTTCTATGCTTTGGTTCAAGCAATCAAGTATTGGAGGCATTATCTCTTGGGAAAGGAAACAATTGTTCACACATATCACATGCCCCTTAAGTTTCTTCAATCTCAAACAAAAATTGAGGAAGCTAGGCACATGAAGTATGCATCATACTTGCAGCAATTCCATTTGGTAATCAAATACAAGAAAGGATGAAACAATGCAGTGGCTGATTGTTTGAGTTGTCCTCCTTCTGCCCTTGTGTTGACTGTTGTGACTACATCCCATCTTGGCTTTCAAACCTAGCCTCCACAGTATCCTATGGATCCAGATTTTGGCAAAGTTTTTCACCAACTTTCCACTCCTTCAAATTTGAGAGCTCTTCAGGACTTTCATATTCAGGATCAAATTGGATAAAATTTGCGTTCCTCAAGGAAACAGGGAGTCTCTTTTTAAGGAGGCTCATTCAAATTCTATGGGGGACATTTTGGGAGAAAAAAAACACTTCATCATCTTCAAAGGTTTTTCTTTTGGCCACACATGCAAAGATATGTTCTTCGGTTCTTGCGATAATTTTCTATTTGTAATTGCTCCAAATTAGCCAATAGGACATTGGGTTTGAGCATACCTTTGCCCATTCCTTCTCGTCCGTGGGAAAGCATTTCCATGGATATCTTGAGCGGATTTCAAATGATCGTACGCAAGCATGATTGTGTCTTCGTTGTGGTGGACAGATTCAGCAAGATGGCCAAATTCATTCCATGTCGCAAGACAAGTACTGCACAAGACCTTGCCCAACTCTTCTTTGAGGTGGTATGGCACTCTTTTGGTCTTCCTACCAACATTGTTTCTAATCGTGACTCATGCTTTGTGGGTCACTTTTGGTGATCTCTTTGGAATATTTTGGGAGTATCTCTTAACTTCTCTACTACTTATCATCCTCAATCTGATGGACAGACAGAGGTAGTTAACCGTAATCTAGTCCAGAGTTTGAGGATTTACCATCATTCCACCCCAGCCAAGTGGGACTTAAGCCTCATTCACATAGAGCATGCATACAACAGGGTCATCCATAGTTCTAATGGGCACTCTCCATTTGAAGTGTGTTTTGGTTTTCAGCCACTGGCTCCTTATGAGTTACCTTTATCTTTACCTTCTTCAGCCACCATGCACATTTAGAAGGAACAAGATAAGGCAAACTCTTTTGTCCAACATTTGTAGAGCCTTCAAGCCAAAGTGGTTCAAATTCTTCAAAAGACTCAGCAAAAACAAAAACAATAGATGGATAAAAATTGCACTCCTCACCATTTTCAGGTTGGTGACAAAGTATGGTTTCATCTTGACAAACGACGATTTGCAGATAAGGCACCTATCAAAATCAAGCCTCTTTGTTATGGGCCTTATACTATTATTTAGAAAATTTTAGAGAATGCTTTTTTCCTTGACCTTTCGACGCCAATGTCGATCTTCTTAAACCATACTATGATTCAAAACTAAAAACAACTCCAGCCATCATTCATCCAGTTGATGTGGTTCTTGAAACTCAGATTTTGCTTGACATCGATATAGTCTTTGATACGAAGATCCTCCAGACACGACAAGGCACTTCTACTTTGTATCTTGTGGCTTTTCGATGCCAACTTCCACATCAGGCTCATTGGATTTTTGCTCACTTTCTGTCCCAGGATTTTCCCTCTTTGTTCAAAGCATTGGAGACCAATGCTTCTTTTGTTGGGACGAATGATGAGGAATCTTAGACCTAGGGGCTAATTTATTTTTAGACCTAGGGATATGTTAATTATGACTTAGTATTTAAGAATAATCAACGTGATTTGGATAACCTCCGTTGAACAGTCTAGGTCTAGGTGTTCTGCTTTTCATTATTTTAGGGCTTACATATTTAGCCTTTCCTTGATTTTGTACGTAAATCCTTGGAGTAGTTGTAGATTTCCAGGATTACGGTTGTATTTTGGACTTATTTAAGTCCTATGTTTTCAAATAAAACTTAGCTTCTATTTTTCCATATCAATAGGGATAAAAAGAAAATCTAGATTCCAAGTGGCTTGGACCTTATTATATTGTTTAGATAGTTGGACAACATACGTACAAATTGTAAACTTTGGAAGGAGGGCAGATGCAAATTCCTATCAATGACCAACATCTGAAGATATATCACCCTGCATTTAGGGTCATGTGATTCTAATGTAATTGAATTTCAAAAAAATATTTTTAATTCTTTAAGCAAAGTAACTAGAATTTGTCTTGCATTCATACCTTCATAGGTTTATGTGGTTAGGTTAGAGTTTTTAAGTAAATATAGTCAACTAAGATATTATGGTATTCTTAGGTGAATCCCATTTAGATCTTGTGTTGGATCCATAAAATCCAACTCGATATTTAACCCTAAAATCAAAATTTGATGTCCTATGGAGTCTTAGGTCTAGGTTGTATTGTTTTGATGTATAATACAATTTTTTCTTAAATTGATAGTTTTTCAAGTTTAGAAGGTGATATAGTATTATATTGGGAACCCAAGAATGATAGATAAGGAGAAAAAGAAAATCTATATCCCAAGTGGCTTGGACCTTATTAAATTGTTCATATAGTTGGACAACATACATACAAACTGCAAACTTTGGAAGGAGAACAGATGCAAATTACTATCAATGACCAACATCTGAAGATATATCACCCTGCATTTGGGGTCATGTGATTATAATGTAATGCACTTTCAAAAAAATATTTTTAATTATTTAATAAAAGTGTCTAAAATTTGTCTTGCATTCATACCTTCATAGGTTTAGGTGGTTAGATTAGAGTTTTTAAGTCAATATAGTCAACTGAGAGATTATGGTATTCTTAGGTGAATCAAGATCAAAGCCTTTTTTATCACTTGTCCCAGTTAGATCTTGTGTTGGATACATAAAATCCAACTTGATATTTACCCTTAAAATCAAAATTTTATGTCCTATGGAGTCTTAGGTCTAGGTTGTATTGTTTTGATGTATAATACAAATTTTCCTTAAATTGATAGTTTTTTAAATTTTATAATAATCCTTAGGTTAGTCCTCACATTTTAGTGCTTTATAGATCATCAAAATTTTCATTCATTTTATTTTGTTTCCTAATTATTCTAGTTTGATTATTACAATTATTTGAAGTCTTTCTAGTTTTGTAAAATCAAGTATGCATTGTAAGGTCTTGATCTCTCGATATCTTATTTGATCCATAAAATCCCTTGCTTTTCCAAATATTCAATGGCAATTTTTTTATCCATTAGCCTTGGCCCCCCTTCAATTTTCTAGAACTTGAATTTCATTTAAAATCTTATGGTTTAAATTAGAAATTATTTATTCCATGCCCCCAAGACCATATTATATAATTGATGCTCCTTAGATCATACCAATTCCTAAGGTTAAAAGCCTAATTCATTCAAATTAAAAATTAAAAGTCCCACTTAAGTTTTTTTTTAAGTCCCCCTCAAGTTCGTGTGCCCCTTTTTGTTAAACCCCGTGCATTTTTATCATATCCTATGATGCACAAAAGGGGAAACGGATCTAGTGGTTTGCATTTTTATTCCTAAACTAACCAATTAGCCTTTCACCATTTACAAAAATGTGTGGTTCGCACTCACTACCACATCATCATGTAATGCCTACCATTCATTACTACCGTAAATTTTCTTTCCCAAAATTGATCATTTAAAAATAAATGGCACACATTTGTCCTCATGCACTAAAGGAAATATTCATGCCTCTAAGGTTCAAACCCAAAAACATTAATTTTCATGTCCCCCTTAGACATATTATTCTCCTAAGTTTCTTTTTCTAAGTCATAGGGCATTAAAAACAATTTTTTTATTCTAAAGCCTAGAATTTACTTGTCCATGCAACCCCTTTCAAGTAAAAACCATGCACTCCTTTCATATCCTATGGTCCACATAGATCACTACCAAATATTTGGCATGCCTTGATCAAAGGTGAATGGATTTTAAAATGAATAACATCTTTGTATTTTATGTATGACTTGCATCTTCCCAAAAAATTTCTTGATCGAACATGTGCAAGATACATGGAACCAACTAAGCTAAGCATAAACGATATATAAAATTATTGAACAATTGTATGCAAATGAATGGCCCACTTGGGTGATTTCCAGATCTATGGCCCACATAAATACAATCAAAAAAACTATTTAAATACCACATCATACATTATAAAATGAATGGGCTAATGTGTTTCATTGAGAAGATGGATGGTCCACATAGATTAAATATTGACAATGCACTTAAAAAGAATTTGAATTTTCCACATAAAGCCTAAGGTTTTGTCTTATTTACCAAATATCAATGACTCACATCAATCAATCTAAGATTGGGTGATATGCAATCAAAGTAACACGAATAAAATATTGATCAAATATATGGCCCATGTTGCTTCATGTCCAATATATATGGACAACACACATTCAATAACTCAAATGAATGATAGGTGTTTCATGGTGGATGAAGACAAAGAGAAAGAGATATTCGCATAAAGACCTGACAAATATGGTAGATCTATTAGTATTTATCAAAACCATCAAAATAGTAAAAATTCTATGACATGCAACAGTTAGCTAAGTAATCAATTATAAGCATTTATTCATAGATGAAAACAAAAGGAAGATTTTCAAGAAAAAAAATGAAGATAAAAGGTTCATGTTTGTCATCTCAAATATCTATGGTAAGCATTCATTAGGAAACAAAAACAAAATGACCCTAAAAATTCAAAAAAATATATGTGATGTGCAATGATTTATAGTGGAAAAAAATGACCTAGATCGAATCCAATTTGACTAACTATTTGCATAATTTTAGTTGTGCAAGGTCTAGCAGAGTTTAAGAAAAAAGATCACATAAGGATAAAAAGACCCTTCCATGATAGAAGCAACAAAATATGCAGAAGTGGCATAAAATCCCTTGGACACATTATTATTAAATTGAATAATGGTTATGGCATGCCAGCCTAAGCCACGTCAAAAAAAAACAACAAATTTGATATAGAGTTATGACAACACACAGAAAGAACGCAAGACTAAACAACACACAGACAAATTCCAGCAAGTTTCATTAGCAGAGATCTTTTTAATTTGGAAATACAACTGTTTCATTCCAAAATGCCCCGCCCCAAATACAATGCATGCGTGGACCTCTTATCCTCGACCTACAACTTCAACCGACATCATTATACTAAGTGCGGGATCTCCTGTAACCATCCACATGAATGTTCAGTGGCCACCTTCCAGATGCTGCCAGGTGCCCCATATTTTCATGGTTTGTAATGGCAAAACGCGCTGCAGCCGCCTGTCATTCCATCCACCAAATCATCATTCATAGGAGTGTGCCAAGTCACTTGTAATTTGATGCCACGTGTCCCCTTGCCAGAGTCCCTGTAACCGCTCCATACTCTCGGGACACCTGTAACTTCACGCCACGTGTCCCTCTACACTGGTCTCTGCAATCACCGGTTGGTCAATGTCATGAGTGCTCTGTCACGATATTGCGATGTGTTTGCCTCCTTGTGCTCTTTCTCCCTTTCGATCGTGATATCACGACCATTTTACCTCTTGGTGCCTTTACCCCAAAAGCGTCATGATTTCGCGACAAGTTGGCACCCTGTCACCTTTCCTCCAGATGTGTCATGATTTCGTGACCACTTTGCGCTTTGGAACCTTGCCTCCAAAAGCATCATCATTTCGTGACCGTTTTGCGCTTTCGAGCCTTGCCTTCGGAAGTGTCATGATTTCACGACGTCTTTGAGCCTTCGAGCTTTGCCTCCGAAGGTGTCATGATTTTGCGACCGTTTTCGTGCCTTAGAACTTTTCCTTCGAAGATGTCGCTGCGCTTTCAAGTCTTGTTCCCCGGACGTGTCACAATTTTGTGACGTCTTTTAAGCTCTGCCTTGGAAGGTGCCGCGATGTCGTTGTGCTTTCAAGTCTGTCCCCCGGAAGTGTCACGATTTCGTGATGTCTTTTAAGCCTTGCCTTCGAAGGTGTCACGATTTCGCGACCATTCTTGTGCCTTAGAACTTTTTCGCTGAAGGTGTCCCTGTGCTTTCAAGTCTTACCCTTCGGAAGTGTCACGATTTCGTGACCATTTGGCACTCAAGTGACTTTGCCTCGGAGCTATCGCGATTTCGTGACCGTTTGGCGCTAAAGCTGCTTTTCTCTGGAACTATCACGATTTCGTGACCATTTGGCGCCTTGACCTCTGTGCCCCGAAAATGTTGCGATTTCATGACCATTTTGTGTCCAGACTGCGTTGCTTCAGAAATGTCACGATTTCATGACAGTTTCGCACTTTGGCCCCTTTGCTTCAAAGATGTCACGATTTCGTGACCATTTCGTGTCAGGGCTGCTTTGGTTCGAAAATGTCACGATTTCGTGACCAGTTGGTGCTCGAGCGGCCTTGCTTCAAAAATGTCACGATTTCATGACAGTCTCGCCCTTTGACCCTTTTTACCAAAAAGCGTCGTGATATCGCGACAGTTTTGACACTTAGAAAAAAAATGCATTTTTGGGTGATGCAAGATTGCCTTACGCCTCCGGATGCTCCTGCATCAGACACCCGGGGTGGGTTTGAGAAGTGATCTTCACTTCTGATCTTTTCAAGGTAGACCCAGACGATCAACCTTAGCCTTTGACAACCAAGTCGCATCTTCGATGGGTCTGCCTTTCCATTTGACTAAATACTCAGAGTAATTCTTGTTCCTAGTATTTCGTCCCTCACGCATATCTAGAACTTCTTCTATCTCGTCCGCAACTGGGATGACTGCTGGAATGCTCCACAAATCTGGACTGGGTATCGCACTTCTTTCTCCTTCGTGATACTCAACCAAATCTGAGATGTTAAACACGGGGGAGATGTTGAGTTCGCTTGGTAACTCCACCTTGTATGCATTGCTCGAATCCCGTTTGCCAATGATCTTACATGGCCCAAATTTCTTCATCTTCAGTTTGTTATAGGTCTTGGCAGGAAATCGCTCCTTCCTCAGATGGACCATGATCGAATCTCCTACTTGGAACTCTTTAGCTCTGCATTTTTGATCCGCTTTTGTCTTGTACTGAGCATTCATCTTGGCAATGTGTTTTGTCACTTCCTCATGCACTCCTTTCAAGTGTTTGACAAAGTCTTCTGCCTCAACACTGCATTTCTCCCTTGTATCTAGCCTTCTTAACTCTGAAGCGTTTCTTGGGCTGCTCCCATAGATGATCTGGAATGGTGACTTGTTTGTACTTCGATTGACCGAGCTGTTATATGTGAACTCAGCTTGCGGCAGAACTAGATCCCATCCCTTGGGATTGTCCCCTACCAAGCATCGCAGTAGGTTGCCCAAACTCCTATTAACCACCTCTGTTTGGCCATCTGTTTGGGGGTGGTATGTAGAACTAAACTTTAACTCCGTCTTCAATTTCTTCCATAGGGTCTTCCAAAAATAACCTACAAACTTGGTATCCCTGTCCAACACAATGCTTCTTGGTAGCCCATGAAGGCATACCACTTCATTAAAGAACAAACCAGCTACATGGACCGTGTCGCTAGTCTTTTGGCATGGGATAAAGTGATCCATTTTCAAAAATCTATCCACTACCACAAATATGGAATCATGCCCCCTCTGCGTCCTGGGTAAACCAAGCACAAAATCCATACTAATATCTTCCCATGGTCTTTTAGGTATAGGTAGTGGTTGATACAAACTAGTAGGCTGCCTCATACCCTTTGCCATCTGGCATATCCTACAACTCTGCACAAAATTTGCCACATCCTGCTGCAATTGTGGCCAGTAATAGTTTACACTAACAAGTGAGATGGTTTTGTCACGACCAAAGTGTCCCGCTAGACCCCCACAGTGCTTTTCTTTGATGAGATTCTCTCTCATTGAGCTCCTCAAAATGCATAATTGGTTTCCCATGAACAACATCCCCTCTTGAACTAGGTAATTCAACCATTTTGTCCTGTCCAACGTAACAGGCTCGGTGCAGGATTTCCAAGCTTCTGTGAAATCGGGGTCTGCAGGGTATAAGTTCTTAAGCTCGGAAAACCCTACAACCTCCACTCTCATTTCTATCATCAAACATTGCCTCCTACTCAATGCATCCGCCACACTATTGGATCTTCTGCTCCGATGCTTCAGCACAAAGGTATAGCTCTGCAGGAACTCTACCCATTTTAGGTGCCTCTGATTCAATTTTCCTTGACTGTTAATGTACTGCAGCGCTTGATGGTCGGTATAAAGAACAAAATCCTTCGGCAACAAATAATGCCTCCATTTCTTGAGTGCTTGAACTATGGCATAGAACTCCTAGTCATACACCGAATACTTCCTCCTGACATCATTGAGATTTTCGCTAAAATACGCAACAGGCCTACCCTCTTGGATCAATACGGCTCCTATGGCATTGCCACTTGCATCGCAGTCCACCTGAAACACCTTATTGAAATATAGAAGTGCTAAGACGGGTTGCTCAGTGACCTTCTTCTTCAGCATAGAAAAGCTTTTGTCTGCTCCGACTGTCCACTGGAATTCCTTCTTGTTCCTCTTCATTGTCTCTGTAAGAGATGAGCAAATACTGCTGAAGTTTCTAATGAATTTTCTGTAGAAACTGGCCAGAACATGAAATGATCTAACCTCGGTCACACTTCTTGGGACAGGCCATTCTAGGATAGCCCTCACATTTTTGGGGTCCATTTTGAGACCATTTGCTGATATAATAAATCCCAAGTATACCAGCTCCTTCACGAAGTTGCACTTCTTCAGATTGATCAGTAACTGCTCCTCCCGTAGTTTCTCAAAAACCTTCCTGATGTGCATCAGGTGATCCTCTAAGGTTCTGTTAAAAATTAGTATATCATCCAAGTAAACAATAACAAATTTGCCCAGAAATTCCTTCAAAACTTCATTCATTAACCTCATAAAGGTACTAGGTGCATTGGCATAACCAACCACTCATACAGCCCCTCTCTGGTTTTAAAGGCTGTCTTCCACTCATCCCCTTCTCTAATGCGGATCTGATGGTACCCACTTTTCAATTCAATTTTTGTGAAGTACTCAGCTCCACTCAACCAGTCCATGATATCATCCATCCTTGGCAGTGGGAATCGGTATTTAATGGTGATCTTGTTGATTGCCCGAGAGTCTGTGCACATTCTCCATTCTCCATCCTTCTTGGGTACTAGTACTGCTAGTACTGCACATGGAATAAGACTCTCCCTAATCAGCCCTTTCTTCAACATATCCTGAACTTGCCGATTCAACTCTTAGTTTCCACAGGCATCATTCGATGTGCAGCCTTGTTTGGCAAACTTGACCTAGGCACCAAATCTATGTGGTGACTGATCTTCCTAACAGGTGGTAAACCTTCAGGAACATTATGAGAAATGATATCAAGGAATTCCTCTAACAGTCCCATGACTTCCACTAGAATTTCCTTGCATCCTTCTTCCCTAACCCTGGGGATTATAGCATAGCACATATGATCCAGCTTCAGGCCTTCCAAGAATCTTCTACCATCAACTAGATAGACTCGTGCCTTTGCTACATACTGTCTCATCCGCCTCCTTCAGGGGTTTTAACTTATGGCAAACTCCATTCTTTGACAAAGAATATGTGTTAGCTCGACCATCATGGATAGCACTTCGGTCAAACTTCCATGGTCTCCCAAGCAGCAGGTGACATGCATCCATAGGCAAGATGTCACATAAGACCTCATCTCGGTAAGTTCCAATATTGAACTTCACCAGGCATTGTTCACTTACTAACACCCGATGGTCCTTTTGCAACCATGCAATTCGATAAGGGTGCGGGTGTTTTCTCCTCTCCAACTACAGCTTGGCAACCATTTCCTCTAAAGCCAAATTGTCAGTGCTTCCATTATCAATTATGATGTTACAGACCTTGCCTGCGCACTTGCATCTTATTAAAAATAGGTTGTTCCTTTGGTCTGCCCTTTCCTCTTCATTCAACAAGACTCTTCTGATGATCATGGCTTCTCATCTTTTTGCCTCCTCTGAGTGCTCAGACTCTACACCTTCGTCTGCTACAGCAGCTTGGGCCTGACCCTCAGGTCTTTGATTTGGCCTCTCTTGATGCTGCGGGAAGTTGTATGCCCTGTGTCCTTCTCTATAGTTGAAGCAGGTTCCTCGAAAGACACCTCTTCCAAACCCTCACCCAGACCTACCTCTTCCTCTTGGGTAGTTGTTCTAATTGCGTGGGCGTTGGTCATCCTCATCCTTCGCTTCTTTTTGTTTCTAGCTACTGCTAGCTTCACCAGTTTTCCCCACATCTCTGTACCTTCCACCATTGCATCTTCCACTAGCTCTTCCACCCCTGTCCTTCCCTCTCTGCTTACCATCAAACCTCCTATTCAGTTTCTCCTCCACATTTAATGCAAACTGATATGCATCCTCCACTGTGATCATTCTAACCAGCCCCAACTCTTCTTGAATGCTGGTTCGCAATCCATTGATGTAACGTGCGACCTTTTCCTTATTTTCCTCTGAATGGCTAGTTCTGATTGAGATTTGATAGAACTCTTCAGTATATTCCTTGACAGTATTACTAGCCTGTCGAAGGCTCTACATATTTTTTAACAAATCCAACTCATAATCTGCAGGGATGAAATGCCTCTTTAGTTTCTCTACCATCCTATCCCACCTAGTGATCCTTTCATTTCATCTCATGTTCCTTTCTAGCTGCACTCCCTTCCACCAGATGCTAGCATGTCCTTTCAGCTTGGTTTTCATGAACCTGATCCGATTTGGATCTGATCTCTTTGTATTCAAAATACTCCTCCATGTCGTTGATCCAGTCTATCAACTCCTCAGGGTTGAGGTTCCCCGAGTAAGTGGAGATGTCAAATTTTGGCTTCTTCCCGATCTGGGAGATGGACCTATACAGCCTAGCCTCTGCTGGATCCAAAGCCTCTTCTTCATCGGATGGAACCTCTTCTTCCCACACTTCATCTTCACTGGGTTCTTCCCTTCTCGACTCGACTCCTCTTCTAATTTCCTCTTGCAGGGCCTCAACTTGCCTCTGCAGGGCTCTCAAATCGACCTCCTCCCTTATTGCTCACCTGTTCCTTATACCACCACGGTCTCTACGTGGAGGCATCCTACTTCTTCTTCGCAACCCACAACCACAGTATTGGTGCAAACTACCTCACTATCGGCGTTCGGTCTGCACACTCAGAACCAACCCACTCTGAAACCACTTGATATAGAGTTATGACAACACAGAAAGAACGCAAGACTAAACAACACACAGAAAAATTCCAGCAAGTTTCATTAGCAGAGATCTTTTTAATTTGGAAATACAACTATTTCATTCCAAAATGCCCCGCCCCAAATACAATGCATGCGTGGCCCTATTATCCCAGACCTACAACTTCAATCGACATCACTATACTAAGTGCGAGATCTCCTGTAACCATCCACACGAATGTTTGGTGGCCGCCTACCAGATGCTGCCAGGTGCCCCATATTTTCATGGTTTGTAATGGCAGAACGCGCTGCAGCCGCCTGTCATTCCATTTGCCAAATCATCATTCATAAGAGTGCGCCAAGTCGCTTGTAATTTGATGCCATGTGTCCCCTTACCAGAGTCCCTATAACCGCTCCATACTCTCGGGCCACCTGTAACTTCATGCCACGTGTCCCTCTACACTGGTCTCTGCAATCACCGACTGGTCAATGTCATGAGCACTCTGTCACGATATCACGATGTGTTTGCCTCCTTGCACTCTTTCTCCCTTTCGATCATGATATCGCGATCATTTTACCTCTTGGTGCCTTTACCCCAAAAGCGTCATGATTTCGTGACAAGTTGGCACCCTGTCACCTTTCCTCCGGATGTGTCACGATTTTGCGACCACTTTGCGCTTTGGAACCTTGCCTCCGAAAGCGTCATGATTTCGTGACTGTTTTGTGCTTTCGAGCCTTGCCTCCGGAAGTGTCACGATTTCACGTCTTTGAGCCTCCAAGCTTTGCCTCCAAAGCTGTCGTGATTTTGTGACTGTTTTTGTGCCTTACAACTTTTCCTCCAAAGATGTCGCTGCGCTTTCAAGTCTTGTTCCCTGGACGTGTTGCGATTTCATGACATCTTTTAAGCTCTGCCTTGGAAGGTGTCTTGATTTCGTTGTGCTTTCAAGTCTATCCCTCGGAAGTGTCACTATTTCACGATGTCTTTTAAGCCTTGCCTTCGAAGGTGTCGTGATTTCGTGACCATTCTTGTGCCTTAGAACTTTTTCGCTGAAGGTGTCCCTGTGCTTTCAAGTCTTACCCTCCGAAAGTGTCACGATTCCGTGACCATTTGGCACTCAAGTGACTTTGCCTCGGAGCTATCACGATTTTGTGACCGTTTGGAGCTGAAGCTGCTTTTCTCCGAAACTGTCGCCATTTCGTGACCATTTGGTGCCTTGACCTCTCTGCCCCAAAAATGTCATGATTTCGCGACCATTTTGCGTCCAGACCGTGTTGCCTCAGAAATGTCACGATTTTGCGACAATTTCGCACTTTGCCCCCTTTGCTTCAAAGATGTCACGATTTCGCGACAATTTTGTGTCAAGGCTGCTTTGGTTCGAAAACGTCGCGATTTCACGACCAGTTGGTGCTCGAGCGGCCTTGCTTCAAAAATGTCATGATTTCGCAAAAATCTCGTCCCTTGACCCTTTTTACCAAAAAGCGTCGCGATATTGCAATAGTTTTGACACTTAGAAAAAAAAACGCATTTTTGGGTGATGCAAGATTGCCTTACGCCTCTGGATGCTCCTGCATCAAAATTAAACAAAAAAAAGTTAAAATAACTAAAGAGTAAAAAGGTGGCAACACTTGAGTTATGGATTGAAATAACATAGTTGGAAAATAATAAATACCATGTATGTAAAATCACCCTTTGAAGGTTATAATTTATCTGTATCAAACCTTCGAATGTTTCATAATAATAAGCATTGGAGAATCTTGAGTTGATTTATAGAAAAATTAAAGGAGAGCTGAATTATCATCCATGGAGTACCCCACTCTAGGAGAAAACAACAATGGCCTCCTCAAGCCTTTCAACTATCCCTAATAATACTGTGGCTAGAATTAACCAACTGAAAAACATGAACCAAACCAATAGATAACTTGACTAACTATACTTGAAAATAAATAATAGTTTTATTAGGAAAATTAGGGCATGAAAGAATCCTCACTCCTACACAATAGTGGCATGCACAAAATATTACCATTTTCAACTTTTATGTGGCAAAGGAAGATCATCAACATCATCTTATATTGCTTAAAATATTATTTAAAATAGCACAAAGCTCATAGTGGAGACTAGACCAAGAGAGAAGACTTACATAAAACTATATGGGGTAAAATTCCCTCAAAAAGAACTACCCAAGTACTATTTTATGTTTGTAGTAGCACTAGAAATAGTAAGATATACTATAAAGGAAGTAAAGATGTGATTAGGAAAGAATACTGGAAAAATATCATGGTTGATAGTCCCCTACAGAATTATCCATTATGTTCTTAAGGGATATCCAATCATGCTTAGAGAAATTTGGGATATATATAAATTCATTTCTTTGGAACTAACATGGATATCCTATGATCCAAAGGGACTTTACCGAAAAGAAGTCCAAATATGGAAGGATACATAGGTACATTATAGGCTTGACATATTTGCAGATGAACTCTAGGAGGCCATTTAAAAAGATAAAGCTCTTGAGTCAGTATGGCAAAAGCATGAATATAGAAAGAGAGCTAACACTTAAATTCAACATGTAAGAGATTATCCAGAATAATTGATCATGCTTAGAAAGGCGTTAGTCAAACTAGTTATCCCAATCATACCAAGTGCCAATCCAGAAACTTCAAGACCCCATTTTGGATGTTGTTAATCAAGAAGTAATGCAATTCAAAATTTTAATAGAAGACACTGATGTGATAGAAATCATGATAAAAATGCCTCAAGAAGCTTAGTATGCTCTAGAAGCTCCTACAGACACAAACAAAGGAAAGGTGATTGTAATAGATTTATTTACATAATCTAATATTTTTTTTTAGACCCTTGTTTGTATAGAACTCATCCCTATATACTCTACATAGATTCAACCATTTGATGTTCAAAAGAGTCAATTAAGTCCTACAATGTACATGCCTAAACATATATCTAAAGTTATACCTAAATCTTGAGAATACAATAATAAGGAGACCAAAATATCATATTTGATACAAAAAAGGATAATACATGTAGGAGGATTGAATGACTTACTTAAGGGACACCAAGTAAGATTGACAAGCCCAATAGGGTCTCTTGAACATAAAGGACCTAGACTCACTCTTTCATATTTAGCTAAAACTCCCACAAATTTGACTCTAGTGAGAACAAAGGAAGTTATTCATTTTAGCCATATTGGGAAAAAATAGATTAAAACCATAGAACAAGGAAGATATCCAAGAGAAGTCTAGAGCATAGATATAGAACCAAGCACTCAAAATTTATAGAGATAAAAAACAACTGTAACCATCCCTATGTCTCAAAATATTAAAGAAATTCAAATGATCCTGAGGATAGGGAAGATGCATGTTATAGGACCTCGATGCTATACTAGATTCAGGATACCAGCTTCAATCTACAACTAAAATTATACTTAAACAAAATCAAGATCTAAAGGTAAAAGTAGATAAATTATAGGTTGAAAATAAAAGGCTTAGAGGGTGAGCTTCACATATAGGAGAAGATAAACATTTTGACAAATTTGCATTTGTGCAGGCGTATAAACTAAAATTTTATGTTGGGCTCAAGTCTGAGATGAATGCATTAATGAGAGTGCTCAAGAATTTAATTGAGCTTTTCAATATAGCTGAAGGGAGAACAAAGTTATTGAAATAAATATATGGTAGTGTACACATCTAAAATGCATCATCGCATGGAGACTCCCAAAAAGGCTCCTTTCTAGCTCACATCATTCATCTTGCGCAACCTTAGGGCTAATTCAATGATTTTACTTGGCAATAGGTCAAGATTCCTCATGGGAAGCCTAACCATCTCGACCCAAGATGTTCTTAGGCTCAAGACCATGTTGACCCGGCATGGTTGCATAGAACCAAAATAAAAATATATATATTAATAGGTAATAAAACTACATATTAGCATCACACCTAATTTGGCATGCCCATACAACCTATAGGTGGCAATTTCACCTACCACATGTAGTCATCTGGCTAAGAGGTAATCAGGTTGCCCTTGATTTCCACTTGATTCTTTGGCTATGTGCTAAGAAGGCTATTTAATGGTGCTTTCACCCATTGTTTTGATATCTAAATTTGTAAGTTGACTCCATGAAGCTCTACCAAAATGACTCGCTATGCTTTTCTACTACTAAATACATGCTACTAAATAACCATTAAGGTTTTGAAGCTACATTCCTCCCTCTCTCATGATCAATACCATTGCTCAGATGATTGATCAAATTTTTTAACTCATCTTTAGACTCACCAAAAATTCATCGACAACACTTCCCTATGCCATCCAAAATATTATCAAAATATGGTTATGTCAAGGCACAAGCCCATGACAACAATCATCTCACCCTGAGATGGTTCGTAGATTAAACTGTATTGACCTGAGGTGGTCTCGACTATGTGAATAATTCTTAGTATTTTGTTGCATGTTATATAGATATTTATCTACATGTACATTTTAGTAGTGGATCCTTCATATTTCATGCATTTTACTACTTTTATTTATTTTAGTTTACACTTTTAGATTTGACATGGGTTCCTGTTGGCATTTTTGCCACATTGATTCTCATTGATTAATGCATTAGTGTATTGTTGGAAATCTGACCTTTGATATCAGCTTTGATGCAGCTTGGGCGAAAAAAGAAGAAAAATTGAGCAAAAAATGGTTAAGTCAAAAAACTGCAGCGATGCACCGACATGTTGCAGAATCACGGTCAACGCAGTCAACGCAGGCAGGTTGGCGGAACCGTCGCGATATCGCGACGTGTTCCAGAATCGCGGGTCGGTCGGCTTCAAAGGCGTTAAGTTGAAACCTTGCAGCGCGTCGTTGACATGTCAGCGAATCGCGAAGACACTGTTGTTAATCAGCGAATGATTTCATGATTTCGTGACTGTTTTGTGCTTTCGAGCCTTGCCTCCGAAAGTGTCACGATTTCACGTCTTTGAGTCTCCAAGCTTTGCCTCCAAAGCTGTCGTGATTTTGTGACTGTTTTCGTGCATTACAAATTTTCCTCCAAAGATGTCGCTGCGCTTTCAAGTCTTGTTCCCTGGACGTGTTGCGATTTCATGACATCTTTTAAGCTCTGCCTTGGAAGGTGTCGTGATTTCGTTGTGCTTTCAAGTCTATCCCTCGGAAGTGTCACTATTTCGCGATGTCTTTTAAGCCTTGCCTTCGAAGGTGTCGTGATTTCGTGACCATTCTTGTGCCTTAGAACTTTTTCGCTGAAGGTGTCCTTGTGCTTTCAAGTCTTACCCTCCGAAAGTGTCACGATTCCGTGACCATTTGGCACTCAAGTGACTTTGCCTCGGAGCTATCACGATTTTGTGACCGTTTGGAGCTGAAGCTGCTTTTCTCCGAAACTGTCGCCATTTCGTGACCATTTGGTGCCTTGACCTCTCTGCCCCAAAAATGTCATGATTTCGCGACCATTTTGCGTCCAGACCGTGTTGCCTCAGAAATGTCACGATTTTGCGACAATTTCGCACTTTGCCCCCTTTGCTTCAAAGATGTCACGATTTCGCGACAATTTTGTGTCAAGGCTGCTTTGGTTCGAAAACGTCGCGATTTCACGACCAGTTGGTGCTCGAGCGGCCTTGCTTCAAAAATGTCATGATTTCGCAAAAATCTCGTCCCTTGACCCTTTTTACCAAAAAGCGTCGTGATATTGCAATAGTTTTGACACTTAGAAAAAAAAACGCATTTTTGGGTGATGCAAGATTGCCTTACGCCTCCGGATGCTCCTGCATCAAAATTAAACAAAAAAAGTTAAAATAACTAAAGAGTAAAAAGGTGGCAACACTTGAGTTATGGATTGAAATAACATAGTTGGAAAATAATAAATACCATGTATGTAAAATCACCCTTTGAAGGTTATAATTTATCTGTATCAAACCTTCGAATGTTTCATAATAATAAGCATTGGAGAATCTTGAGTTGATTTATAGAAAAATTAAAGGAGAGCTGAATTATCATCCATGGAGTACCCCACTCTAGGAGAAAACAACAATGGCCTCCTCAAGCCTTTCAACTATCCCTAATAATACTGTGGCTAGAATTAACCAACTGAAAAACATGAACCAAACCAATAGATAACTTGACTAACTATACTTGAAAATAAATAATAGTTTTATTAGGAAAATTAGGGCATGAAAGAATCCTCACTCCTACACAATAGTGGCATGCACAAAATATTACCATTTTCAACTTTTATGTGGCAAAGGAAGATCATCAACATCATCTTATATTGCTTAAAATATTATTTAAAAGAGCACAAAGCTCATAGTGGAGACTAGACCAAGAGAGAAGACTTACATAAAACTATATGGGGTAAAATTCCCTCAAAAAGAACTACCCAAGTACTATTTTATGTTTGTAGTAGCACTAGAAATAGTAAGATATACTATAAAGGAAGTAAAGATGTGATTAGGAAAGAATACTGGAAAAATATCATGGTTGATAGTCCCCTACAGAATTATCCATTATGTTCTTAAGGGATATCCAATCATGCTTAGAGAAATTTGGGATATATATAAATTCATTTCTTTGGAACTAACATGGATATCCTATGATCCAAAGGGACTTTACCGAAAAGAAGTCCAAATATGGAAGGATACATAGGTACATTATAGGCTTGACATATTTGCAGATGAACTCTAGGAGGCCATTTAAAAAGATAAAGCTCTTGAGTCAGTATGGCAAAAGCATGAATATAGAAAGAGAGCTAACACTTAAATTCAACATGTAAGAGATTATCCAGAATAATTGATCATGCTTAGAAAGGCGTTAGTCAAACTAGTTATCCCAATCATACCAAGTGCCAATCCAGAAACTTCAAGACCCCATTTTGGATGTTGTTAATCAAGAAGTAATGCAATTCAAAATTTTAATAGAAGACACTGTTGTTAATCAGCGAATCACGACGAAAAACGGCGATTGGTACGGAGAGAAGAAACATGTAGCGAAATCGCTACATGTTCCGTTTTCGCGGGGCAAAGCACAGGGAGGATCCAACGATGGAAACATGTAGCGAAATCGCTACATGTTCCATTTTCGTGGGTCTTCAGCAGCGAAGCGTACGGCATAAAAATATGTCACGATTTCGCGACCCGTCGCGTTTTCGCGACCTGTAACTGTTTTCCCGCCAAGTGCAGTATGAACGGCCGAGGAGATATTTTTGGTTTCTGATGATTTAATATTGACCCGAATTAAATGCTTTGTGGATTTCCGATGCGGTTAAGGTCGAAGAGTGCCCAGGCCACCAAAATTAAAGGGTTTATTGGTTCGAAGTTGCTGTTCGTGGATTAATTCAACGGTTTTCATGCACATGTTCGAAGAATCGTATTTAATGAAGGACCATGAACGTTTCATGGCATTTAATTTTTATTTCTTCGAGATTGCAATTAAGGGGATCATGTTCCTCATTTCCTTCGCATAATTGTAGATCTCAAGAAGGTCGGTTTAAAATATTTAATGCTGCAAAGAGGACGGACCTCTATAAAAACCAATGTAATTCTCATTTACAAAGGTTGGAAAAACTTCTCTGCTAGAAACTGGAATTGTATCTGCGAGAATAAAAGGATCAATTTCTAATTTTTCAAGCGTTGCATGGATGAATTTATTTTTTGTTTTCTGCATGTCTAATAGCCTTCGTATTTCTACATTGCTATTACATTTAAATTCTGCATACTGGATTTAAATATTGCGGTCAGGGTACGATTCCTGGAATGTGGGTTTGGAGGGATTTGCGGCATGTGATTGTGCGAAGATTAAGCTGATTTCTTATGTTACTTGTTGTTGTTGCATTTGTAGTTTCCTGCTGTTGTTTTTCTGATCCCATCACTTCGTCCTATGGCCATATTTCCCATTTCTTTCTGCAACCTTTTAAATCTCTTTCCAGCAACCCTATCTTAAACCCATTTTTAGAGTAGTGAAGGGAACCAGCCCACTCTGGAGATTGGTCTGGGAGCCATTTCTTGCTTCCAGCCTTTCAATGTTGGCCGGGTCTAGGGCGCAATTGTAAAAATCCTTTCCTGTGGCAGATTCGTGACCAACAGTTTTTGGCACGCCCGGTGGGACAAACTGTTTTTGTCTCCAAGAATTCATAATCGGTGGGATACGCATAATTTTCCAAAGTGATAACCCCACCGGTGCCAACAGTTTTTGGCACGCTTTTAACACTCGGAGGTCTCAAGATTTTATGAGCTGTCTTGACCTCACAGCGGAGATTTGTAAGTTCATTTGGTGACTTTGCTGAGTTGAAGATCTGTTCGTGGATGCCTGTTTTTGTTTAAAAAAAAATAAAAAATTTCAAAGAATGTTTTTTCTGGCGACTCTGACTTAATGGCGATGGCCGTGATTCCGCAGACCACTGCCACAAAGGCGAGGGTTTTTTCTAGATGGGATGATCCTGGCCCTCTGAATCTGCAAGTTCGGCATGAAATTCCCGAAGGTGCCCTGAAGAACCTGGCAAAATATGATGGTACCGAAGGCATGGCTCTGGCACATGTTGAAGACATTGCTATTCTGTCCATGATCCATGTCATAGAATACGAAGATGTCATGATCCGACTTCGGTTCAGTCTTTGGAAGGAAGAGCGTTGCGGTGGTACAGATTGCTCAAATGTCAAAGCATCAGCTCATGGGACGATCTAGCGGGAGCACTGATCAAAATATTTGACGAATATCCTTTCTACAGTTCTTTGGATCTCTACCAATTTTTCATGTACATCAAGAGAGCACCTCAAGAAAGCATCACGGACTTCAATGTCCGATTCTTAATAAGTTGGAAGAGAATTCCAGAGAAGATCCGTCCATCACCCACCCAAGCCCACCTCTTTTATGTTCGAGATTTTAATTCGACATAGGTCTCTTTTCTTTGCGATCGGGTGAACAACGGTTCCCACAAATCTTTGAGGAAGCAGTGCGAGCGGAACAGCTGTTGCTCTTATCAAGAAAGTTATCGTGGGGATAAAATCCATTACCTTCTCTGGTGGTTGCTGCTCCTGTCTACCCTGCATAGTACTTTTCATGCCAGATACCTTATACTGAGCAGAAACCTGAGATGCAGTCATGTGAAGTTCAAGGGACAGATCTCGTCCAAAGTCAAGGATTGGAACATGCAAGCACTTTTCCAGCAATGAACAATATGGTTTCTTGCAGTTTTCATCAAGAGATGGGCCAAGTAGAAGAACAAGTTCAAATTCCAGAACCTGAGGAGATCCCAGAATTAGATTTCTCACTTGAAGAGCCCTGTGATCACATCAAGGAGTTAGAGGAGCCTGTACTCAGCCCACAGCCAGTAAAGTCTGCAAAGTGGTGGTGTTGGTTCCAGCCACTACATCCGGTACCTGAAGAAGTCCTCCATATGGGTACTAGTAAGAAGGATAATCTGTCGCATTGCATCCTATTCGCACCATGGAGAACTTCAGGAAGGAGCCAGCCCGATTTCAAGGACCGACTTAAGTATGATCAGATCTGGTCAGGACATTGCAGATTTATCGAATAACATTCTGAGATTGGATGTCTGGTGGCAACATGCCAATCATGTCATGAATTATTGTATATAGTATTTTGAAAAAACAAAAAAAAAATAGAAAAAAAAAGAAGAGAAAAAAAAAAAAGAGAGAAGAGTGGTATTGTTTTTATTTGTTCATCTCGGCTCTTGTTGCCTGCGAGCCGTAGGTGCTTGTTTTTTTCCTTTTGTCTCCTCCTTTCCCAGCAGTTGGTGGCTTTCTAGCACTTTCTTCTTTTCCCTTCCCCGTTTCCTCTCTTTCCTTTCTTCATCTTCTTCCTTCTTTTTCTTCTGCATTAAAACAAAATAAGCCACAACTGTTGTTTCTTTTTCCCTTTTCTATTTTTCCCCGTCCCTTCTTATCCCTTTCCTCTAAGTTCAGTCTTTTACGCATTTATTTCGCAGTCTAGTTCATTTCATTTCATAGCTTTCCTAGTTCCATTCCCCCTTCATAACTTCGTTCATTTTCATATCACTCCATTGCAGTCACCGCTTGCGCAACCGCAAGAGCTCATTCCATTTCCATTCCATTTGTTTCATTTCACAACAAGTTGCAGGTCCTTCCAGTTTCAATTTTTCAGCAGAACATGTATTGCGACGACCGCCTTACTGTTCGGATATGACTCTGTGCCCAATGGACTAAGGCCTAGATTCTTGCATACAGTGAGCTGTATACCCCGCGAGCCACCAAGAATGTTGGCATTTTTGCCACATTGATTCTCATTGATTAATGCATTAGTGTATTGTTGGAAATCTGACCTTTGATATCAGCTTTGATGCAGCTTGGGCGAAAAAAGGAGAAAAATTGAGCAAAAAATGGTTAAGTCAAAAAGCTGCGACGATGCACCGACATGTTGCAGAATCGCGGTCAACACAGTCAACGCAGGCAGGTTGGCCGGAACCGTCGCGATATCGCGATGTGTTCCAGAATCGCGGGTCGGTCGGCTTCAAAGGCGTTAAGTTGAAACCTTGCAGTGCGTCGCTGACATGTCAGCGAATCGCGACACTGGTAGCTTCCGAGGCACGAAGTTGAAAACTTGCAGCGCGTCACTGACATGTCAGCGAATCGCGACAGAAAATTGCGATTGGTACGGAGAGAAGAAACATGTAGCGAAATCGCTACATGTTCCATTTTCGCGGGGCAAAGCACAGGGAGGAGCCAACGATGGAAACATGTAGCGAAATCGCTACATGTTTCGTTTTCGCGGGTCTTCAGCAGCGAAGCGTATGGCATAAAAATATGTCGCAATTTTGCGACCCGTCGCGATTTCGCGACCCGTCACGTTTTCGCGACCTGTAACTGTTTTCCCGCCAAGTGCAGTATGAACGGCCGAGGAGATATTTTGGGTTTCTGATGATTTAATATTGAATCGAATTAAATGCTTTGTGGATTTCAGATGTGGTTAAAGGTCGAAGAGTGCCCAGGCCACCAAAATTAAAGGGTTTATTGGTTCGAAGTTGCTGTTCGTGGATTAATTCAACGGTTTTCATGCACATGTTCGAAGAATCGTATTTAATGAAGGACCGCGAACGTTTCATGGCATTTAATTTTTATTTCTTCGAGACTGCAATTAAGGGGATCATGTTCCTCGTTTCCTTCACATAATTGTAGATCTCAAGAAGGTCGGTTTAAAATATTTAATGCTGTAAAGAGGACGGACCTCTATAAAAACCAATGTAATTCTCATTTACAAAGGTTGGAAAAACTTGCTGCTAGAAACTGGAATTGTATCTACGGGAATAAAAGGATCAATTTCTAATTTTTCAAGCGTTGCATGGATGAATTTCTTTTCTAATTTCTGCATGTCTAATAGCCTTCGTATTTCTGCATTGCTATTACATTTAAATTCTGCATACTGGATTTAAATATTGCGGTCAGGGTACGATTCCTAGAATGTGGGTTTGGAGGGATTTGCGGCATGTGATTGTGCGAAGATTAAGCTGATTTCTTATGTTACTTGTTGTTGCATTTGTAATTTCCTGCTGTTGTTTTTCTGATCCCATCACTTCGGCCTGTGGCCATATTTCCCATTTCTTTCTGCAACCTTTTAAATCTCTTTCCAGCAACCCTATCTTAAACCCATTTTTAGAGTAGTGAAGGGAACCAGCCCACTCTGGAGATTGGTCTGGGAGCCATTTCTTGCTTCCAGCCTTTCAATGTTGGCCGGGTCTAGGGCGCAATTGTAAAAATCCTTTCCTGTGGCAGATTTGTGACCAACAGTTCCATCCTTGGTGGATTCCACATGTGCTACTAATCCACTTTCTATTAATTTGTGTGTAGGTTATAAGTTTAAAGGATAGTAGAAGATCCTGTATTTGACTCTCATGCGGTTGTAATAAGAAAAAGATAAGAAACAGGTTGATCAAGGAGAAACATCTCATGAAAAAGAAAGCAATAATGTCAGGCACGAAAGGGGAATTGACAATGATGGATTCACCAATGTCACACATCAAAGAAGAAGAAGACCTATGGCTCCTACGACAACATGGCAAAGACCATCACTCAGGTTCAATTATCTCTTTTCTGGTTTCTATTTTAAATGCAATGGCTATGGACATAAAATCTCAGACTGTAAATATAATGTAATACCAAGGAATTTCACCAGTAGAAATGCTTTTTCTCCTCTAAAGAATTATACAATAGAATGTTATAACTATCATAATTTTGGGCACATTGCAAGAAACTATAGAAGTACATTTGCATCAAATCAGTTTCAGGGAAGAAAATTTGAACCAAATAGGATGAGACAAAATAGAAAACTTCTCGAAAAACATACACAAGCTAGTGATAAGGGAAAGGTAAAACAGGAGCCCAAAAATACTATCAAAATGGAGTGGAAAGAAAAAGAGTGACTTAAAGAAGAAAAAGAATCCTTAATCATACAAACAACATTTAAAGAACAGAATAAATATGTACCATGGATGCTTGATAGTGGATGCTCCAGTCATATGACAGGTGACAAATAGAAATTTGCAAAGTTACAAAAATATGAAGGTGGCTTAGTAAAGTTTGGAAATAATGATGGAGCTAAGATAGTTAACAAAGGTTTAGTTAGATTTAGTGATGAAAAAACTAAGTCAGAAGAAGTCTTGTTTGTGGATGGTTTGAAACATAACTTGTTGAGCGTAAGTCAGATTTGTGATAAAGGTCATGAAGTAGTTTTTAAGAAGCAGGGTTGTGAAGTCAGAAAAACAAACAGTGGAAAATTGATAACAACTGGATCAAGGACATCTAGCAACCTGTACATGCTCTCATAGACTTCAGAAGGAGCTTGTTTTATTGGATAGGAAGAGGAAAGTTGGTTATGGCACAAGAGACTTGGTCATATCAGTTTTGATAATCTAGTAAAAATAAACTCAAAAAGGGTAGTGAGAGATATTCCCTCCATCAGCAAACCTGCAAACAACATTTGTGCTTCATGCCAAAAGGGAAAGCAAACTCGAGTCACATTCAAAACAAAAGAGTACTACACAAGCAAACCTTTGGAACTAATACACACTGATTTATGTGGACCCATGAGAACACAAAGAATAAATGGTGACAAATATTTTATGTTGTGCATTGATAACTATTCCAGAATGACATGGATATTTTTCTTGAAGCATAAATCAGAAGCTTTTCAAAAGTTCAAGATTTTCAAAAACCAAGTTGAGAATGAAACATGAAAGAGGATCAAATGTTTAAGATTAGATAGAGGAGGAGAATTCATTTCAGAAGAGTTTACAGAGTACTATGAAAAATATGGTATTAGGAGACAGTTTTCAGCAGCCAGGACACCTCAGCAGAATGGAGTGGTAGAAAAAAGGAACATAACAGTGCAAGAAATGGCACGGACTATGTTGAATGAAAGTAGAATAGCAGATAGATTTTGGAAAGAAGTAGTCCATAATTCGGTGTATATCCAAAGTAGGTACATGGTGAGAACACATGAAAGCAAAAATCCTTATGAGTTGTGGTTCGGTAAAAGGGCAACAACAAAATATCTCAAAGTTTTTGGTAGTAAGTGCTACATCAAAATAACTGAATATAATCTTGGTAAGTTTGAAGATAGAGCGGATGAAGGTTTTTTTGTTGTTTATTCATCAAAAAGAAAAGCTTACAAATGCTACAACAAGAGGCTAAAGAAAATTGTGGACATAACCGATGTTAAATTTGATGAAGGTATAGAACGAGTAATTTGCTATGAAAAGAACTACCCAATTTATGAAGAGGTTATTGAAGAAGATGAGGAAAACGAAATGGAAAAGATACAAAAAATTGACTCAGATGATTTAAGTTGTGATTCAAAAGTGGAAGAAAATAAGAAATTCAAAATAGGTAGCTGGCAAAAAAATTATCCTAGAGAGCAAATAATTGGAGACCCCAAAGTTGATGTTCAGACAAGGAGAAGAGTAGTAAGTTACTACTCTCTATTATCCAACATTGAGCCCAAAAATGTTGTTGACACAAGAAAATATGAAATTTGGATGAAGGCAATAAATGAAGAATTAGATCAGATCGAGAAAAACAAAACTTGAGAGTTAGTACCTAGACCTACAAATAAAAATATAATTGGGACTAAATGGATTTTTCAAAACAAATTGAATGAAGACGGATAGGTAGTCAGAAATAAAGCAAGATTGGTATGTAAGGGTTGTGCACAAGTTGAAGGCATTGAATTTGAGGAAAATTTTGCCCCAGTAGCTAGACTAGAGGCAATTAGAATGTTTTTGGCTTTAGCAGTCTACAAGAATTTCAAAGTTTATCAAATGGATGTGAAATCAATGCTTTTGAATGGGAAACTTGAAGAAGAGGTTTATATTGAGCAACCAAATGGTTTCCAACTTGGTGATGATCCCAACTTGGTTTGCAAGTTGAAGAAAGCATTATATGGCTTAAAACAGGCACCCCGAGCATGGTATGCAAGGCTAGACAACTATCTCACTCAACAAGGGTTTAAGAAAGGTATGGTGGATAGTAATTTGTATGTCAAAACAAAAAATGGGCATATTATTGTTCTTGTTGTGTACGTAGATGATATCATATTTGGTAGCAGCAAAGATGAGTCATGTAAAGATTTAGAAAATAAGATGTAGAAATAATTTGAAATGTCAATGATTGGTGAACTTTCGTATTTCCTCGGGTTGCAAGTTAATCAAAATAAGAAAGGCATATTTATTTCTCAAGTTAAATATGTGAAAGCAATGTTAAAAAGTTCACAATGGAGGATTGTAATCCAGTTAGCACTCCCATGATGACAGGTTGCAAGTTGAGAAAGGAAGAAAAATCTCCACCTGTTGATCAAACCATGTACAAATCTATGATTGGGAGCTTACTATACTTGAAAGCTACCAGACTAGACATTTTGTAGGCAGTATGCATGGTAGCACAATTTTAGGCTAATCCCAAGGAGACTCATGTGACAGCAGTAAAGAGGATTCTTCGATACCTCAAGGGTACTATGGAGTATGGGTTATGGTATCCGAAAGGTAAAGACTTCACCCTTATTTTGTATTCAGATGCCGATTGGGCAGGATGTGTCGATGACAGAAAGAGTACCAGTGGAGGTGCATTCTATCTTAGAGACAAATTGGTCACATGGTATAGTAAGAAACAAGAGTCAGTTTCTTTATCGACAGAGAGGCAGAATATATTGCAGTGACAACATGTTGTATGTAGGTATTATGGATGAAACAAACCCTAAAAGATCTTGGTATTAGCTTCAATGAGCCAATATCATTTAAGTGTGATAACACCAGTGCCATTAACATCTCCAAGAATCTGGTTATGCATTCACGCACAAAACACATTGCTATCAGGTATCACTTTTTGAAGGAGAGGGTTGCAGAAGGTGAGGTTAAGTTGGATTTTGTTCCAACTACAGAGCAAGTAGCAGATATCTTCACAAAACCATTGCCCAAGGAAGTTTTTGAGTACCTTTACAATAAATTGGGAGTGTTCACTCTTCCCAAGAATTAACTAGCTATAGGGATCACATTCTCAGGGGGAGCATTTAAGTATTTGATTATCTTTTTGCTCATGTTCATGATTTTTGCTAAGTGTAATAAATTGTGCTTGAGAATGTTGTGCATGGACTTAGGGGGAGTTTGCAGTAGCCCTTTGGTATTATTGTCAAAGGGGTAGAAGAGTTACAGGAAATTGCACATGTGTTGCCAACAATTCCAAAGGGGGAGATTGTTGAGCAAGGTGCGACAATGATATTGTCATTGTTGTCAACATAGTCAGATAGATCTGTTGATGTAGTGGACATGAAGTTCAAAAGCTATTCATATGCAGAAGACAGGAGTTCAAAGGTTACTCAAAGTATGTACAGTGATTTTCCAAGAAGACCAAAGTGGCCCATATCCAAAAGATCAAAGAAAAATACAAGTAAGAAAAGTGTCAACATATCGCGACATATACAACAGGTAAGAAAAACTGTCATGATTTCATGACATGTTGGAAGAGAGAAAAAGTAGGAAAAACTGTCATGATTTTGCGACATGTTGGAAGAGAAAAAAAGCAAGAAAAACTATCGCGATTTCATGACATGTTGGAAGAGAGAGAAAAAGTAGGAAAAACTGTCATGATTTCATGACATGTTGGAAGAGAAAAAGGCAAGTGGAAAAACTGTCATGATTTCATGACATGTTGGAAGAGAAAAAGGCAAGTGGAAAAAGTGTCATGATTTCGTGACATGTTGGAAGAGAAAAAGGCAAGTGGAAAAACTGTCGTGATTTCACGACATGTTGGAAGAGAAAGAGAAAGCAGGAAAAAGTGTCGTGATTTCACGACAAGTTCGAAGAAAGAGAACAAGTAAGAAAAGTGTCGCGATTTAGCGACATGTCGCATTTTTGTGACTAAAATAGGAGAAAGAAAGTAAGTTGGAAGAGTGTCATGATTTCGTGACATGTCGCATTTTCACGACTAAAATAGGAGAGAGAAAGTAAGTTGGAAAAGTGTCACGATTTCATGACATGTCGCATTTTCGCAATAAAAGAAAGAGAGGAAGCATACAGAAGCAGAACTATTGCGATTTTGCGACAAAAGCAAAGAAGCTAAGTAAAAAAGCAAAAGTGTCATGATTTTGTGACAAAAACTAAGTTGAAGACTACGGAGGCAGAAGTGTCGTGATATCGCGACAAAAGCAAAGTCGAAGTCTTTAGAAGGAGAAGTGTCGCGATATCACAACAAAAGAAAAGACAAAGTTTGCGAAAGCAGAAATGTCACGATATCACGACAAAAGAATAGTGAAAGCGTACGAAGGCGAAAGTGTCATGATATCGTGACATGTATTTTCATGGGCAAAAGCAAAGAGAAAGAGCAAGGAGAAAAAGTGTCACAATATTGTGACATGTTGTATTTTCATGGTCCGATGCAAAGAGAAAGAGAGAGAAAGAAAAAGTGTCGCAATATCACGACATGTTGTATTTTCGGGGGCCAAAGCAAGGAGAAAGAGAGAAAGAAAAAGTGTCACGATCTTCCTCAAAATACAATAGCAAGGATATACTCCCTCTCGGAGGAGGATCTCCCTGAAAGGAGATACTCCTCATTGGAGGCTAAGGTTATTTAAAAACTTTAGAACCTTTATATCGCATCCATATGGGATATATGTTTTTTTTTTTTAAAACTCTGCAACCTGTCACTAGCATTGCGGGCATTACAACAAGTAACCGATTCAAATTTTTTGTTATCATCACATATGGTGCATGCGAAACCCATTGTGTTTGAAGACATCTGAATGATATTTTATTCAATTTCACTGGTTTACTTTTTGAATTTGACCTCATTTCTTCCCTGTTTGACCTTGTTTTTGTCCTTGCGGGCATCAAAGTCAACCATGGTGAATGTTTTTTTTGGGTAAACTATTTTTTTCCAAGATTTGAAGGGTTGCAAACTTGGTTGTGTTGAAAAATCTATGTAGAGCGCTTAGTTTTTTGGTGGAACAGCACCACAGATCGCAGTTGGAAGTGATGGTTTTTTTGTGGAAAAGCATATGGTATTCCAGAACCGCCGCCCCTTGTTGCCATATCAAGCATCACATACCACCTTACTGCCACTCCGAAATACCACCCGAGCACTGCCCGAACCACGACCGAGGTGGAAGAGCTACCACAAGCTATCTTTTGGCTCGTGGCTAAGCTTCTTGTAAGAGTGCGCTGATATCAAGTCTCGAATCAGCCCACTAGCTCATTGATTGTGAGCCGAGTGGCAAGGGCTCTAGGAGCCCTAAGGTCACGGGTTCAAATCCCACCGACCCCCCAACCCTAAGCTAAGGTATAAAATTTATTGATTTTTCAAGTTTTTTTAATAATATTTTTTTTCTAAAGTTAAAAATTATATAATTTTTACATTATTTTTTATAGTTTAAAGTTTTTTTTTTTTAAATAATTTTCTACTATATGAAATAATTTTTTTTTTAACTTTAGTTATAAAAAAATGTTTTAAAAATGCTTTAAAAGGAGAATTTTTTTTTTAAGGGGGGGAGTATTTTTTCAAAAATCAAGGGGGGATAGAGAGTAATTTTTTGAGAAAAAGCAAATTTTGGCATTATTGTAAAGGTGCATTTTCAGCAGCACTAACACCTAGTGGTTTATTTATGTGGGCACTTTTATGTTGTATGTTGCATTTTTTCTTGCTTTGCACTACATCATTAAAAGTTAAAATCAAATTCACTCCCTAAGTCCCCGGAATAATTAAAACCAATCAATGTAATTTATTGCACTGCAACGTTCGGTATTTGTGATACCTCTGGCTAGCACTTATAGGTAAAGTTGTCGTGATTGCGCTACTGTATCCATCACCTAATATAGCTACCAAAATGATGTATGAGATTGTTCTCTATTAATTTTCGGGGAGAAATAAGTTTACCATTTTGCTATTTTTTTTACTCCATCCACTACCCCAATCACTCTCGTGTTTAGGATTAAATCCAGATCAAATTTTGGATATCCAAAGTGTTTAGGGGAAGTTACGCCCCACGCATGAGGATTGAAGGATTTATAAGGTCGGTGTCATCAATGAGGTGATTCCCTTTTAGTATCGCCTAAGTACCACGCATCATATAATCATTAAAATTATCTATAGTTTCCCTCACGTAAGGGCGGGTATTTTTTTTTGTTTTTCAAAATACCTATAGTCTCCACATAAGGGCAGGTATTTGGTATGGTATAACGGCCTGGAATTAAGGTATATCGAAGGGGGGACCATTTGGTGTTATAAGGAACATTTACAATATATGCAAAACTAATGACTGATGCTCATCAGTTGTTGAAAGGTCCAAACTATACACCATGGAAAAACAAAATGAAGGCAATCCTAGAGATAGATGATCTTTGGAATGTTGTTTCTGGAGCAACAGTAAGACCCTCATCTACAATTGGAGCCACAACTCTCATTGTTGATCAGAAAGCCTTTGATAAGATAGATAGCAAGGCAAAAGTGCTCATTTTGCTTGATGTCTCTGATGAAGTTCAACCCCATTTGTTGATTGTCAAAATAGTAAAGAGGCATGGAATGCCATTAAAAATATATATGAAGGAAATAATGATTCCACCATTCTATTTATTCAATATCAATTACACAGTCTAAGCATGAAATAGGGAGAGATAGTTGAACTCTTTCTTTGTAGAGTGTCTGAGTTGAAAGGAAAATTGAATTCCTTGGAAACACCAGTTGATGATAAGTTTCTTACCTTAGTGGTAATGAGAGCATTACCTGATTCTTTTAGAGTGTTGATCACCTTACTTCATGTATCATAGAGACAAGTTACCTTTGTTGGGTTGGTAAATTTGCTTCAAGAGGAGGAGGCACACCAACTACAGCGAGATGATTCTTTTAACACTGCCCTCTACACAAAACAGAAGGTCCAGAACAAGAAGAAGGGTAATTTTTAGAAGGGAGGGAGTTCTTAAAAGGATTCAAAAGGGAAACAAAATCAAAAAACTCAATAGAATAAGAGATATTGCAATATCTATGACAGGGAAGGTCATGATACAAACAAATGTTGACATAAGAATAAACAACCAAAATAGAAAGGCTAGAACAAACCACAAAAGAACAAGCAATAGAAAGTGAATGTTGTTGTTGAGGAATTTGACATGGATTCTGAGTGAGCACACAAAGTGCTCATGACTACCACAATATCCAAGCAGACGGATCCTATTTGGTATGTGGATTCTGGATCCAGTAAGCACATGACTGATGACAAATCATGGTTTGAGTATTTTGAGGCCAAATAAGGAAAACCTGTCACTATTATCAATGTTAAAAACTACATTGTTCAGGAAGAAGGTACAATTTTTGTTACTCTTCCTGATGGCAAGTGCTAGATTGAGAAGGTTCTCTATGTTCCAAGATTGGCAAACAACTTGTTGTCAGTCACACAAATTATGGACAAGGATATGGTTGTACACTTTAGTGTTGAGGGGGGCAAGAAGTGTTTTTCTATTACCAGGAAGGGTAATAACATTGCAACCGCTTCATATAAGCATTGCTTATTTGCCCTAGATGTTATCTCTACTCCAGATGTATCCATGACTATCTCTACAAAGGAGGCAACTTCCCTATGGCACAAGAGATATGGACATATGAGTTCTAGTTACTTACTTGAGTTAAGTAAGTACGAGATAGTAAAGGGTCTTCCTTCCCTTTCTACCACATTGCCAGTTTACTCTGAATGCTTGGCAAGAAAGCATCATAGAGTACATTTCGAGAGGAGCTCTACAAGAGCAAAGAAACCTCTGGAGTTGGTTCACACCGATCTGTATGATCATTTAACACCCAAAAGTTGTGGGGGTAAGAGGTATTTTTAGTTATTCATGGATGATTACTCATGAAAGATGTGGGTATTCTTTCTTCAACTAAAATATGAAGTGTTTGGCTTCTTTCAGCAATTCAAGAAATCTATTGAAAATGATTCAGGGACTTATATAAAGACCCTCCACTCAAATCAAGGGGGGAGTTCACCTCTAAATAATTTTATGCATTCTTGACTAAAAATGGGATCACACGATAGTTAACTACTACTTATACTCCTCAACAAAATGGAGTTGCTAAAAGGAGGAACTGTTCCATCATGGAAATGGTTTGTTGCATGCTCACAGGAGCTAGAATTGGGCAACAATATTGGGCAGAAGCTATCACCACAACAGTATATCTATTGAATAGGGCACCCACTAAGGACCTACAAGGAATGACTCCACAAGAAGCATGGAGTGGTAGGAAACCCTCCATCTCTCATCTACACATTTTTGGTTGTAAAGCATTCATGCACATATCAAAAGAAAAAAGGAAGAAGCTAGATGAGAAAACATTGAAGTGCATTCTTCTTGGATATGATGAGCACTCTAAGGGTTATTGATTGATTGATCCTTTGACCAAGAAAATTCACATCAGTAGAGATGTATTTTTTGATGAGGCTTTGACATCAAAAAACACATTAGATGTATACCTAGACCTTGTGGAAACTAAGGTTGAGAAGTCTCCTTCATCAAAGGTTGGAGGTCCTTCTTCATATTCTTCATCACCACAGAAGAAGAATCCAAAGTGGTATACAAATACAATAAGAGACTCTAAGTTATCCACTCCACCATATTTGACATTGGATAGACCTCGTACTCACAACATGGATCGACAGGATAAAGTTGCAATAAATATTACTGGGTTTGATGATCTTTGTCAATATTTTGAGGAACTTTCTATAGATCCAGAGAGAGATACAAAAGATATAGATATTGATGATGATAGGGTGTTTATGTCTTCAATAGATAAACTTTAACCTGCTTTAGTGCAATATGCTCTTAGTGAGCCTCAGTGGAAGGTTTCTATGGATGCAGAGTATAAGTCTCTGATGAAAAACAAAATTTGGAAGCTTGTCGATCTACCATACGAAAATAAACCCATAGGTTGCAAATGGGTGTAAAAATTCAAGTACAAGGCATATGAGACAATATATAAGCATAAGACCCGACTTGTTACAAAGGGCTATGCTCAAAGAGAAGGCATTGACTACACAGAAACTTTTGCACCTATTGCTCAAATGACAACCATTCGAGTTCTTTGTGCTATGGCAGCACAGTGTGGATGGAAAGTGCACCAAATGGATGTCAAGAGTGCCTTTATAAATGGTGATCTCCAAGAGGAAGTCTACATGACTCAACTAAAAGGATTTGAAGTGGAAGGCCAACAGTAGAAAGTTTGCAAATTGGTCAAATCCTTATATGGTTTAAAACAGGCCCCTCGATATTGGTATATAAAAATGGATAATCACCTACTACAACATGGATTTAAGAGATGTTCATCGAATGCAAACCTCTATTTTAAGAAGAAAGGCTCTGAAATAGTGTTGCTTGTACTCTATGTTGATGATATGCTCATAATAGGGAGTTCAAAAATAATGATCTCTACTGTCAAACAAGATTTGAGAAAATATTTTGAAATGATAGATCTTGGACTTCTCCATTACTGTCTTGGTCTGTAAGTGAACCAGAAGGAGCACTACATCAAAGTTTCCCAGAAAACATATGCCAAGACACTACTAGATAAATATCGCATGAGTGATTGCAATCCGATGGCAACACCAATGGAATCAAGAATTTAGTTATCGCGATATGAAAAATCACCTCGGTTAGATGCTACTATCTATCATCAAATGATTGGGAGTCTCATATATCTGACCAACACTAGGCCAAATATCATATTTGTTGTCAACTATATTTTGAGATTCATGCAGGAATCAAAGACTACACACTAGAAAGTAGCAAAGTGAGTTCTTCACTATGCCTGTGGCACAATGGAATATGACCTAGAATACAAGAGGAACAATAAATTCTTCTTACATGGATACACGAACTCCGACTATGTCGGATCATATGATGATCGTAAATCAACTTTAGGATATTTATTTCATCTTGGATCTGGTCCTGTATCTTGGTATAGCAAGAAGCAACAGGTCGTTGCTATCTCATAAACAGAGGCAGAATATCGTGTCACACGTGAAGCTATGTGCGAAGTGATATGGTTGTGTCACATATTGAAAAGTATGGGTCTTCCATAAAAATCTCCAATACACTTGTTCTATGACATGGGTGTTTTGAACCTTGTTAATAATCCAGTGCATCATGAAAAAACAAAGAACATTGATACACAATGCCACTTTATTTGAGATGAAGTACCAAGGCACCGAATTTAGCTTTAGTACATCTCCACTAATGCTCAAGTTGCAGACATATTCACTAAGGCACTTGCATGTGTCAAATTTGAATTTTTTCGCAATTCTCTATGCATTTCAAAATAATGGGGGATGCTAGTATAGCTAGTAGTTATATGTTTCCTCAAATATTGTAATAAGGGGGGATGTTAGAATATATTTCAATATTTACTCTCTCTAATTAATTATATCCTAAACAATCTTATATTGTTGGATTTGATTAATTTAGGTTAGTTGTTAATTCGATCCTAAAAAATCTTGTTCCGCTTCTCACAAATATACCTTATTGTTCCTTATTGAAATTAGCATCCATAAAATCATACATTAAAATAATTATTTAGATACACATTATAATATCCAACTTAAAATAATATCCAACACCACAAAACCTCAAAAAATCCTCCTTAAACACCTTATTACCCTTTTCAAACACTAAAGCAAATATCACCAAAATTATTTTGTATCAACCTTATAACTCCCCTTAAAACCTTACAAACCAAATAAACTATGCAAAAATTAAACATTAATAGCTCAACTTAATTCCTCCAAAATTTTGGCATCAAAAAGAAATAGCATACCTTTTTCCTTTACCCCAAAAGGGTTTTGACGAGTTTTGAACCGCTGTCTCCCCAAGCACCAAGCACCTTAGTGCTTTGGTGCCCACCACATGGGCTATAGGTGCCCACATGAAGGAAGGGAAGCCTCCTTCCTTTTAAACCTTTGTCCACCATCAATTCCAAACAAAAATAAAAACACACTACCATGGATTCGAACCTCCACCACTCGTTGTCTTAAGCTTTGCTTCTACTGCGGTTGCCAAAAACACTACCAGCGCTTAGTGACCAAGGCATGAACCTTGGTGAATAAAAAACTTTACCTCCTCTTGACAGTTAAAAAAATAAAATCCTCTTTGATCGTATAGCACAATTCACACTTTTTTACATAGCATGGAGATTAATATCGAAGGCATATATTTTTTGGCTAAGGTGGAGGTATACACATAATTTTTTTACTCCCCATGTTAGCGCTCGAATTCAAACTCAAAATTTGAATTTTGATCTAATAACCCACCTCAGGGTTATTTAAAATTAACATAAATTAACTTATACTTAATATTAAAATTAATTAATAATTAATTTAAATAACTTATAAGTTAAGTAAATTAATTAATAAATTAATTCATAATAAAAATTATATTAATTAATTTAAATTTTCTTGTATAATACTATAAAAAAATATTATAATATTATTCACTTGGGCTTCTTCTTTGCACTTTGGACCACATCTGACTTCCTAGAACCGGTTCTTGATCAGCTAAAAATGGACTATCTTTTTGCACTTATTTGAGAACTTGAAACTGATGCTACCCACTGAAACTGCCACTAACTGGTGCTGAAATCTTGACATCAATGACCACTCACTCTTGACATAAATGACAACTCATCTACTCAAAATGTCCAACAAAAGCAAGACAACAGAAAGCCAAAACCAAAATATAAAAACCAAAACTATATACAAATGTGCAATATGGTACAGGATGGTGCAAAGTTTGATCTATCACTTCCCTGGATCCCAAACATGATTAGCACATTTCAAAAGATATATAACATGATACGCATGCCAAGTTTTATAGAAATCCAACAAAAACTAGATTAGGTCAAATAATTTTCATCTTGCCTTTCTCACCCCACCAATTTGATTTAGTTTCATTAGTAATCCCATAGTGGAGTTTCAAATCATCAAATTGATAAGACAATAATTGATTTTTCATTATTTCTTATCTATTCCTTAAGATGTCAATTTCACAATTCAATTCATGATTTAGAATTGGGCTTTTATTTTTAGATATGAGACCTTGAAAATAGGAGGCTATTTCTAAAAACTTTAAAGCAAATTTATTTTTCATGTTTGTAGGCCAATAAAATTTATGCAACCGCTTGCAAGAATCTAGGATATTTATTAAATGAGGATCATCGTAAGTTTGTATCCAAGATTCAATAATTAATTGATTATGAACTTGATTTAACACTTCAAGCACATCAATTTATTTTTCATTCAACAAAGTATTCTTATTAGTGGTGTGAGGAGAAATTAACTCAAATTATTTATCAACCACAAATGGCATTTCATCATTGATAGTATTTGAATCCAACAACCCATTAGATAAACCTTCACCTAGATTTCGAATGGTGGAACCCAAAAGGTGAGATTTTACCTTTGATGCACTTTCATTTACCAATACTTGATGAGTCATCGTGATTTCTTTCTTTTCTTCATGGTCTTCATCCTCATCATCATGTAGCACTTTTTATTTGTACATGACCTGTTTATCAAAGACATCGAAATTAGACACCCAATTAAAAACATGTCCATCCTTTTCAAACCATATGTCTTGTATATCTAGGGATGTATCACATAACACATTCTTCCGATCAACCACTTGAGTTGTTTAAAATAAAGTAACATTTTCAATTGGATCATCAGTTATATCAAACCCAAACAATTCAGGTTCTAGAGTTTCCTCATTTTGAGATGGCATAGACATTTTAGAGCCAATAGATGGATCAATATTTTTTATTCCATACCCCTCAAAGGGGACCAAATTAAGTGGTTCTCCTTCTTTATCCATGGTAGTAGCATCATTGTCACTTTCCAATACTATATGATATTCAAACCCTTCTTCCAAAACATTATCAGATTTTACAAGACTTGTAATATCCTCATGCGAGAGAGCAATTGTAATATCTTGCATATCAATTGACACAAAATATTCGTTAGAAGGTTTGGAGTGAGCATATTCTTCCCATTTCTTCCAAGAATCATAGTAATCATCTTCTAAAATCAAGTTGTGATGCTCAACTACTTCTTTGTAATATTTCAATTCGTCAATATGCTTCTCATCAAATTCATCTTCACCTTCCTTTGATGGTTCAATTATTTCTAAAAGTGGGTTATTTCTTATATTCAAATTTGTAAGGTTATCATAATCCACATTGGTAACCCATGATTAAATTTTATCAGAATTTGTAAGGTGTGGATTTTCTTGACCATCAGTTTCAAGAATCTCATCCAAAGTGTCTTCCAAGAACAAGTGGTGAAATTCTATTATGTCTTCAAATTCATTTATTGATTCTCTTTCAAATTCACTTTCAACCAATTTATTCAATTCTATGGAAGGTCTTTTCCTATCACATATCTCAAAGCTAGTTAGATCTAGGACCCCTCTGTTACTTGAATACACATGCATTTATAGAGATTGACCCATATCTACATAATCCTCAATGGTGGATATTGGCTTGGCAACTTGCACCTCCTTTTCCATTTCTGAAATAGACCATTGTTCTAATTGTGACCTCATAGACTTTATGCAAATATGGGTCATCAATATTTTACCTTAGAAATGTAGCAATTACGGGGTGTATGGTTCCCAAGTAAATTTGAAAAGCTTCCTCTTCTGTTATGTCATAATTTTCCTCCACTTTAGTGTACAACCCATGGAATCTATTATTGAATTGACTCATGAATTCATTAGGTTATTTATAGATAGAGTTAAACTAATTTTTTAACACAACTAGGTCAGCTTGATTTCCAAAATGGTCAAGAAATGTTGCTTCTAGTTGATCCCAAGAAGTATTAACCTCTAAAGGTAATTGTCCATACCAACTTATTGCTATGTCATCCAATATGTAAGAGAATATCCTACAAGCAACATCCTCATGGAAAAATTACTAGTGAAATAATATGCTCTTGTAGATATACAATCTTTGTATGCATCCTAATTTCTCATTTTGACTAAATTGTGGCAAAAACTCCAATACAGTTTTAGGAATTTGATGGGGTATTCCAGGTATTTTAAACAAACTATAATAGTCCCCTAACAGAGATACCATTCTTGCTCTTATTTCATCAAATGTCGCCATTAGTGAAACTCAAAGAATAACTTCAGAACCAATTTTGTTAGTCAAATAAATATTTCTTGTAAAGAAGCATGAAATGACTAACCAATCTCAAATTTTTAACATATGAATCATCATGTTAGCATTAACCAAAGATACACATCAATTAAACCATGACATTGAAGAACATTCTCAAATTTGTAAAAAGATTAGTATTAACACATCATCAAATAAAGAATGTTAGAATCAATGAAAGTGATCAATAAAATCTCATTAGTCAAGACCAATATCTTTGAATAAATCTTTCAAGTAACATGAACAATCTAACATCTAAATAGCAATAAAATAAATAAATTCAGGCTCTCCTAGCTCCCAAAGTGTTGAGTGATAAAGGAGGTCAAATATGCTAGTCAAACGGACTTGAAATATTTAGCAATTCAAAACTCTCAAAGTTACACCAAATCACATTATTCATTGTATGAAAGATTCAAAAGCATTTGGAACAAAAATGAACAATTTAGCATAAATAAAATAACGCCAATTCATGCCCTCCTTCTAGTGCCAAAATGTTGAGTGGTAATTTTACCCAATTGCAAAATTACACTCTCCCTTAGGATTCTGATCACAAAACCCTCTCTTGCAAAGAAGTTAAAACAAAACAACTTCTCCAAGGTTCCGATATACATTTCACATGTGTATTAATAATCTCAATGAAGATATATCAATTAAATGCTAGGAATACCTTAGTGATTGCAAGTAACTGTTAACAAGGAGCTTTTGTTGATTTATTTTATCATTCTATACTAATGATTGTTCATAAAAATTAAAGGAAATCAAATGTGAATTGGCCCTCATCTGAGCATGGTGTAAAGCATTGATTCCTTTTATCTTGAAATTTTTTAAGGTAGATTTTATCTTCCTCTATTAAGTAGATTTTAAACAAGTTTTATCTTGCATTAAATCCTGCTTTAAGCATGAAGTAGAAGATTAAAACTTATCTATGAATGTGAATCTGAAATGATGAAAAGATCCATGAAATGTAGCTTCTATCATTAATATAAATATAGCCTTTGATATAATTAATAAATTATCTCTCTTTGATGAAATTAATTTTCATAAAGAGATAACAATTTATTGCTTTAAAATAATGGCCTTAAAATGTCATTATTAATTATTCCTCTTTAATGAAATCATAATTTTCATAAAGAAGAAATAATTTAATGATTTAAAACAATAACCCTTTGATGTAATGTATAAATTACCTCTCTTTGATGAAATCAAAATTTTCATAAAGAAAGGCAAATTTATTTCACCGAAAATGATAGCTTATGGAGTGCCATTAAAATTTAACCCCCTTTAAAGTTCATTTATGCTTGCAAATAAAAATGTAAATCTGAAAAAATCTGATTTGCCTTCAAAATGTAAAAAAATAAAATTTCGAAATTATAAAAATCCTTATAAAACAATAATTTTCAACAATTTTTATAAAATTGAAATGGCTTCGGAATGAGTTCGAATTTGTTTTGGATGAAATATTGAAACTCATTCTTCACACCCATGTATTTATTTTTGTCATTTTAATTTTTTTGATTTTTATTTTAATCCTTGAAGTTTAAAAAAAAATCTGCAAAATGAAGGGTTAGAAAAAAAAAAATATATGGAAATAAACTTGAATGCTGAAAACGTAAACATGTAAAGCTTTATAATTTTTATGGTACCCTATTCTACAAAACCAAATATGTGAGAAACTTTTGCACAGAACCTAGTCTATTCCAAGCTGCATTCGCACAATCAAAATAGATTAAGTGGAAGCTCCTAAGGACCCAAAATAAATTCTAGGATTTAAAAATTCAATGATGTAACCATTAAAATGCATTAAACATCATTTATAAGTTTAAAACATGAAAGAGGAAAGATAAAAAAATTAAATCCAAGCATGCATAAAATTTTCTCCTATTTTACTAACAAAGTCCAAATTTTTGAAAAGCCTTTGCATTAACATAATATTTCTCTTTTACACAAATTTTTAGTAGCATATCTGGTCTTCCCAAAAAGAACCAGACTTATATTTTTTTTCAAATATTGTATTTAACATGATAGATAAGACTCTTGATTCCTCTTCCAAATGATTCATTTCCCTTGTTTTTTCCTATTATGGATCGCTACATTTCCTTTTCTTCTCCATATATTAATTTTCGTAATTTATTCATTATACCCACCGTCACACTCATGGAGGTGAATTTTTACCTTCTACATATTGTTAGAATAATATTTTCATTATAATGGTAGGGCCTTCTAATATTTCCCTTTCATATTTTGAAATGGAAATCTTCGCAAACCAACTTTCATCTTATTTGGCCATGGCCACATAGGATGCTCATCACATTCCTAGCTAACGATGATGCTAACATAATTTATTTGAAAATGCAATCTCCATTGTAACTATTTATAGACACCAAAACAGCACCAATCCGATTATGTGACAACAAGCGCTGATCGCATTGACACACACAGCCCCCAAGGTAGCCCCCAGAGGTTAAACAGTGGTCCTAACCACTCCCAAAAGCAGTTTGGAAGGTTAGAGGTCAATTTTACACCTTTTTGGAACCTTTTTCTCTATTCGTCCCACCCAGGGATGAATTCAGACTGGTATTCATCCCACCCAGGGATGATTATGCAATCGCTCTAGGGTGGAGCGAATAGCAGGTTTGACTGGCAAAAAAAGTCAAACCTCGGCAACTCTGCCAGTTAACTGAGGCTTCAGGCCATGCAATTGCGAGGAATAGCTTTTATTCAAGAAGAGAGACTTCAGTCATGCATGTCTTTATTTTAGAGACCTCATGCAAGGAGATTCTAAATCAGGGAACTAGCTTTTCTCTGAAAATAGGACAGTTAACTCAAGTGGTGCCCTCGCATGCGCAATTTAAACAAGGAGACCCTAAGGTCTATAAATTGGGGAGTTTTCCCACCCAAAAGAGATACAGATAAGGATAATTTGAGCAACGAAGTGTTGCCAATTTACATACCTACTTGCAATTTGTGCCTTCACATCCTTAATCTCTCATTCAAAAGGGAGGTTATTGGGTGACTATTGGAAGCACGAATCCCGACCCAAAACCCAATTTTTGGCCACAATATTCCACAAAATTTGTCGACAACACCCTATAAGGAGTTTTGGACCCATCCCAAGTGGATTGGTGCCGAAACAGTGTCCCAAACGGTGGGCGTCCTGCCCCTGGCGCTCCCCAAATTGTCACAGTCCTATTCGCCCCACCCCGGAATGAATAGAAATATGTGGCATATTTCTCTAATTTTTCTTTTGCATCTGATTCTAGGTTATTCAAATAGGTTACAGTTCAAATTTCATTTCATTCTGAGCAATTTTGACCAGGTTTTTGTCATTTCTCGCCTTTACTAACTTGTAGATGGCACCAGAAAAATCTAGGTGATAGAGGTAAAATTGGAGAAATATGACCTTCTGGGTCTTCCCAAAACACCCCCAATTAGCTAACCCCAAGTTTTTAGGTCATTTTGAGCTTCCGAGACAGGACATTGAAGAGGGTGCTTTCTGACAAGTTATTGCAGGTCTATTCGTCCCACCCTGGAGCGAATACAAATATGTGAGGAATTTCCTGACTGTTCTTTTTGCAATGGCTTCTGATAACATATTTATGCTTTTGTTAAAATTTCAGGTCGATCTGAGGTCATTTGATTATCGTTTTAATATTTTCATGCATATATTGACAATAGGCCTTGGGAAATACATGCTTTATTCTATCCGTAGGTGCTACTAATATTTTTTGTTTCTTTGAATGCAGGTTTTTGACATCAGAAGAGCAGGAAGGAGTGAAAAATCATACACACAAGTGGTGGTGACGTTTTGGTCCGCCCATCTTATATGTGGGCACGCGGAAGAAGGATTGTTGTTTATAGATGCGATAAGAAACTTATTTGACGCTCCTATCCCCTAAAAAGGAAGGAGACGTATTGTAACACAACTCTGAAAAGCATATCAATAAAAAGGGCCGTATTTTATATTGCTTTTATCTTGTGTCAATTCGTCTATGCTCTTTCTTTTATGCACTTTGCAATACATAGGCTATAAGCGTTAAGTTTGATTTTATAAGCATCATATTGGGCACTTTCCTTTTTGTTTCCGTATCCTCGTGCTTTCAATGGCGATCACGGTGGGACCTGTGTCCCTTGATTTTTAAGATTAAATTTTTGATTAAATTTGCTTGTTTTGTTGCTTACAAGTACCAAGTTTTCAAACGCTAGACTATTTCAAGCAGAAATTCAGAGACATCCGATTTAGGCAGAGAAGAGGTAGGGGTTTTAAACACCTTTTGTCAATTTTCTGTTTTCTATTTTTTGTTCTCTGATTTTTGCTTGCATAGGAGAGTTTAAATGCTTGCTTGTTTCAATTTTGCAATTTAAAAAGAACCCCACACACCACGTGGTAATTTAAACCAAGGAGTTGGTCGTAAAACCCCAACCCTTGAGCAAGACCAATGGTGGATTTCATCATCACCTTGGCTTGAGATATTGCATCCATAACCCCGATCGTGACTGTTGCTAGACGTAAATCCTGATGAAATCTGACCAAGTGTAGCTTGGGGTGATTCCCAGCACATGAGGATAAGTCTTCTATGGTAGGTGTCATAAATAGAGCGATTCCCCTTCCGTACCGCCTATGTTCCATGTATCATCTGCTCTCACGTACCTATAGTCTCCCTCACGTAAGGGCGGGTATATAGAGAGGTTGGTATATCGGTACGGCAATGGTATATTGAAGGGGCGACCATTTTGGGAGTCATAAGAGCCTTCATAATTGCATTTAAACGGTTTTCACAAAAAGCTTTCAAAAACAAAAAACAAAAACACACTAAACCAGATTTAGGGCACACTTTTAATCTTTAAAAGAGATAATCATTGCTTGTGTGTGTGTGATATTTTCTGTTTAGTGTATAAAAAAAAAATCATAAAAAGAAAAATAAAAAAAATAATCTACGCATCTTTAGGTAAGCATCACCATGGTGTACACCCGTAGCCAAGCCCGATCACGGGCAGAAGCTGTAGAGAGTGCACCAAGGGGGACAAGTCACCTCCGATATAGTCCTGAGGACTTGGTCATCCCACCTTGGTGGTAGGATACACAAGATAGTCCCCATCATGCCATCACCGAACAAGACTATAGAGGCACCCCCTTGAGGGGCACACCCACTCAACATAGAGGCACCTCCTTGAGGGGCACCCCCACTCAACAAAGATCCTTTCAAGAGGAAAACCCACATGTGGCACTCAACCTAGATAGGAGGCCCCCCTTGGAAACTCATTATGGGTGGCCTAGTGATGAAGTGCTTGAACAACATAGGGTCCACAAGGAGGAACCATATGATTTTGTTACTCCTGATTTACCCCTGATTACTGTCAAAAACACTAGACCATATCCAGAGTATCAGGCACTACAGATAGGGCAAGACAATTCTGCCCACACCTTTTATGCATATAACAGAGAGTGTGAGGAAGACCATTATGTTCCTCAAGAGCGATACACAGTGCGGGAACGATGCACGTCCGCACCCGCTATGTATCAGGATCACTCATTAAGGCCAGAGCCTCAAGTAAATGCCGCTAACCTCGACAGAGGGAAGTAACCCATAGGGGTCTCGGATCACCATGATCGAGAAAGACATGTAGGGGAGGCATCTAGGCTTCCTAAACAAGAGACGACGAAACAAATTGACTTGGCATTTGCCAAACTAGCCGCCCGCCAAGCGCAAATCATGCGGCTTAGGCAAGACCAACAACAATTAGAACATTTGTGTCACCTTAACCAAGAGCGCATTCAGCGTCAGACAGCTGAATTGCTTCACAGCCATGTGCCTGAGAAGGTCCTAGCCCCTCGTGCACATAAATAGGAAGTGTATGAGAGGCACAATCCTTTGGTGCGAGATAGGTCTCCATGACCTCATCAAGCACTGCCTCTAAGACCTCCTAGACCTGAGCGGGAGGCCACTCCTAGAAACTATGATGGGCACCCTCCACGGGCACCCATCAATGTTTACAGGCCTAGGCCAGACACTCCTCAAGAAGCCTATGAGGAGTATGAACAAGAAGAAGAGCAGGCTGAAATGCCCTATCAAGGCAGAAGGGGTGCTACCCAGATACCCCTCCAAAGGCCTCAAGTTCCCCACAACCCACAGCGGGAGCAAACCAAGGAGGAGGAGATCAAGTCCTCCGATGCATATAAAGCGTTGCTAGAGCACTTAGAGACTATGGAGCTCAAGACTTTTGGGCCCCAAAAGCCTACTTTATGCCAACTCCATAGTCATCCTGTGCATCCGTCAGTGTCGGCACCTCCATACCCCGAACACTTTAAGTTGCCCTAGTTGGCACTCTTTAGAGGGGAGGAAGATGCCCAAGAGCATGTGACTCGATTCCTGAGCCAATGCTTTGGTATTCAGGACAATGATGCTTTGTTATTAAGAACATTTATAACCACATTCGTAGGCCCTGCCTCGGATTGGTTCACCCAATTACCGAAACATAGCATCAGTAACTTGGATCAATTAGTGGACGCGTTCCTAGAACGCTTCACCTTCAACACAAAGAAAAAGGCATCACTAAGCGATCTAGCTAGCCTCAAGCAGTATGAGGAGGAATCTATGGTGGCATATGGGAACCGGTGGAGGACGTTGCTTTCAAAGCTACCCTACCTCCCTCCTATGTCTGACTTGACCCAAATGTTCGCAAAGAGTTGTTTGCGATCGATCTCTATGCTATTGCAGCTACAACAATATGCAACTTTAGAAGAAGCTCTGGTGCAAGCCAGAATAATCGAAGAGATCAAGATACAGGATGGTGAAATTGCCAAGCCTAAGAAAAAATAATGGAACAAGAGCACTAAAATAGGGACTACACAATAGAAACCCACCACGGTCAATCAAGTTGCTATCAACACCCCTAAGCCTGCCCAAGAAACATAGCCTCCAAAGGCTAATTATTAGGTGGTGCCTCCCAACAACTATGAGAGAGAAAACCAAAGGTAGGAACAAAATCAGCAGCATCGCCCTAGGCGACAATTTACGCCTTATACAGAGTCCAGGGACTCTCTGTTTGACCGCTTGTCAGTGGCAAACTTGATAAACCTTCCAGAGATTCAAACTATAGATCCCAATGCACCGAAGCCTAAGGGGTACAGAGAGGATTTGTATTGTAGGTTCCATAGATGAAAGGGACATGACCTTAATGCATGTTGGAAGTTCAAAGGTTTGGTGCAAGACCTCATTGACAATAATACATTGGCAGTGGATAACCCCATAGCGCCCAACAACCAACAAATGGGAGTTTTTAGAGATCCTTTGCCCGCACATGATGCACAAGCAAAACCCCTTCACGTCAACGAGGTGCAACAGAATTGCCCCATGGAGGGGTATGTAGGGATGATAAGCATAGTGACGAGGAACAAGAGATATCCAGGAACTGCCCCCACGGTAGCCACAAGAGAAGTTCCATCAACGTCACAACCTCAACAAAACCCTACATAGCTTCCCCCACCTAGACCAGTGGCCATGATTCGAACTAGACTTACTCAAAGTCTAAGGACCACGTCGGCTAGGCTCTCCATATATGAGCTTATTCAATAATCAACACCCCATCGGGAGGCTCTCATGGAGATATTAAAGGCAATTGAGCTGCATCCCCATGAAGCAAATTCTTTTAACAACTTCGTGGGCCATGTGAAACAATGTACAAAACCAGTCATCACCTTTAGAGAAGATGAATTAAAATCGATGGCTGGTGATGTGGTGGATCCACCCCTGCACGTTATCGCGTGGGTCAACGGGATTCCATATAAGCGGGTGTTGGTAGATACTGGTTCGTCTAGTAACATTATTACAACCGCAACACTGAAACATTTGAAGTTGTCGACCTCTCACATCATACCTTCCACTTATACTCTTCGAGCATTCAATGATGCGATATGCTCGACAGTTGGCACAATTGTCCTACCCATCCAAGTGGGACAAAAGACCATTCATACATTGTGCCACATATTAGAAGGTGAGATGGCTTATAATATCTTGCTCGGGCGGCCTTGGATCCGGGACATGAAGTGTGTTCCTTCAATTGCTCATCAATGCTTAAAGTATACATTTGAAGGATAGGTGCATGTGGTCCCTACGGACTTAGAGCCATTCAAATACTGCAATTCAGTGCAACTAATGCCGCAGTCGACCCTTCCTTCAATGCATTTGGATTTTTAGTTAAATCCATCTAAAAGGGGTCCGATTATGTAGGAATCTCCATTACCAAATCAATCAAATTCCTAGTCGGGTCCATCTTCCTCATCTGGTCCTTCAACAACGACGCCACCTACGGTGGCCACACCAAAGGACAAGGGAAAGAAACCCCTGGAAGAGGAACCACCCTTAGTCTCCAACATCTCGATAGAAGAGAAGCCTAGTAGAATGGAAGTCGAGACGCCTAGTTCACCCCACATGGAGTGGACTTAGGGAGAACTTCCATTCGCTCCCCCTCAAATGCCAACAATCATAGTTGAGATGGCCAACACAGGATTGGGGGAGTATCTAGTGCAAAACATTATAGCAACGCCAACACTTGAGTCCATGCAGGACATGGGAAGACCTCGACTCCCCATCGGCTCTGTGGTTCCTCTAGGTTACCCACCCAATCAGACAAATTTTGTTTATGGGGGCCTGGATAATGGCGTTGAACCTTCCCTACAAGAAGAGGAAGATGAAGAGCCCTTTTTTGAGGATGTCAATTATCTATCTAACCCAGACTTCACATTGAGATATCTTGGCCAATGCAATTGGCATGGATATGGGTTGGGCAAGTATGAACAAGGAGTGCGTGTTTTATGCCAACCAAGATACCAAATGCCTTATGACAAGTCAGGAGTAGGGTTTAATCACCCTTTGCCCCTAGACATCTTGGTCGAAAACATGCAAGGCCTAGGGATAGGCAACAAGGATGGGTTGGCATTAGATCCATATGCCAATCCAAACACAACTTATACATTGGGGGATTATTTCCCATTACGAACAAACAACCTTGTTGACCTTAACAACCCTTTCCCTTCGGTCGAAAAGGGAGACAATTCAAGGACTCATCCCCAAGAAGGATATGGACAAGACCAAGAAGGGTCTTCGGATGATGAGTTGGATTACGAGGTAGCACCTTGGGATCCTCTTGAGATGGATAGCAATCATTCCCAAATGCATCCCATGGATGATTATCAAGAGAGCTTTCTGACCATGTTCCCTTTGGATGTTCCAATGGAGCATATACCAGCTCAAGAGAATCAGATGCAACAACAACAATATCCTTTAGACATAGATGACATGTTTGAACACTTACACATAGGGCCAAGGGATAGGTGGCACCTCAACCAGGCATAGTTATAGCAATTACTGCACCCGCCACTCCAGGAATATAGAGAACATCCTCCGCCTGGAGACCCTATAGCACCATCAGTGCCTAGGGCAGATCCTATCCTCTTATACACACATAGGGCTGATCCATTCGTGCCAGTGCCCATAGAGCCAGATCCAAAACACCAAGAACATCCAAAATATCAGAGTCATCACACCTGCGGTAATGGAGACCACAATCATTTCATCAACATGATCTCCATTGACTTGACCGCTCCCATCCATGATCCAGCCGACCCCACACGGTCATTGCATCTAGACATAGAGGCTATCGATTGGGATCATGCTGACACACCACCATCCCCATTAGAGTACTGGCCTTGTGGTGGGATGTTTCATTTCACTCTAGGACAGACTCAGGATGTCTTCCATGCTGAAGAGGAACCAGACGTTCCTAACGATGATCTTAATTCAGCAAATGATATCCACCTGATCCCAACTCCACACCCGTTGGAGGACGGATCCCACATGTCGGTCGAGGAGACGACTGACGTAGACATCGGCTCAGATCCAATGAATCCATGGATTCTCAAGCTGGGGGTACTTCTATCCCCTGAAGAGCAAGCCGACTACATTAACCAAAAAAGCTCCAAGGATTCCTGCCATCGCTTGGTCAACCCCAAAATGCCCCAAAGGGGTCCATAAACCCTTTGGTCAACCCAAAAGCTCCAAGGATTTCCGTAATCTCTTGGTCAACCTAAAAAGCTCCAAGGATTTCCGTAATCTCTTGGTCAACCTAAAAAGCTCCAAGGATTTTCGTAATCTCTTGGTCAACCTAAAAAGCTCCAAGGATTTTCGTAATCTCTTGGTCAACCTAAAATCAAGAAACCTGGAACCTAAAAAGCTCCAAGGATTTTTGTAATCTCTTGGTCAACCCAAAAGCTCCAGGGATTCCCAGAATCGCTTGGTCAACCCAAAATGCCCCAAAGGTGTCCATAAACCCTTTGGTCAACCCAAAATGCCCCAAAGGTATCTATAAACCCTTGGGTCAAACCAAAAGCTCCAAGGATTTTTGCAATCGCTTGGTCAAACCAAATGCCCCAAAGGTGTCCATAAACCCTTTGGTCAATACAAAAGCTCCAAGGGTGCCCATAACCGCTTGGTCAAAAATAAATATTCAAAAACAAACAAAAACAATAAAATCACTCAAAAATAAAAAAAAAAAATTGCATTTCAATTCCATGCATACTCATAAAAATCAAAATACAAAAATATAGGTTGCATTAGGCATCGCATCCATACATTGCATATTTGCTAGGTCATACAAGTCAAAAGCACCATAGACTGTCATTACTTGGCAACTCCATCATTTTTCACATCAACTCCATTTTTACAAATGCATACATCCAGCATTACACCATCGCAATGTTTAGCATCGTCCGTTGTTTCCTAATGCGTCTAGGGTTTTCGTCATTCAACTGTCTTTAAATTGCTAGCCAAAAACTGTACAAAGTTAAATAGATTTTACAAGGGAAAGTTTTACTTGGATCACGCCTTGTTACGTAGCATCCCAACACAAATTACAACACATCAAATAATTCCTAAGTTGTGTGAACGCAAGAGACACCTACAAAGCAGTCTAGGGTACCATAGGTGAACGATTAGCCTGTTCATCCCCCTGTGTGAATGGTTCAAGAGTGCTAAGAATTAACAAAAGGACAAGCTCTTCCCCATTCATTCCCCCTAATCAACAGTGGTTTTCACCACTACCACAAATCCCAATCACTGTTGGTCCCCACGGTTGTAAGGATTCGTACTACACGTCCCTGCCAAGGATGGGTAGTCATCCCCAAGGCCTAAAAGGATCAATGACCATTCAAAAACCAAATTCTTACAAGCCATCATCACAACCATCTCCACTCACCTTTGGTCTCCAAAGTCGTAAGGATTCGTACTACCTGTCCCTACCAAGGATGGGTAGTCATCCCCAAGGCCTAAAATATTAATACCCTTACTTCATCAATCTCCATACTACCCTTTGGTTCCCAAAGTCATAAGGATTCGTACTACACGTCCCTACCAAGGATGGGTAGTCATCCCCAAGGCCAAAAGGATCAATGTTATTCACCAATCACCTTACAAAGCTCCACATGCCAAATCAGATAACAGTGGTTATCACTACTATTTAACATCCTTGCTCCAAAAGAAAAACAAAAAGCACAAAATAAACAGTGATTTTCATCACTTTGTATACAAGCAAATATCCTAAACCGTTGAGCCAACAAAAAGCTTGAACTTGAATCCCTAGAATTCTCAGCATTCGAAAAACCATCTAGGTGATCCTCATTACGGGTTTGGTGGACAACCTACCTAGCAATGGCGGTATCCTACCCGCATGACGATATGTCTATCACATTAGCTTTGCGTGTGAGCAGACCAATGTTTGCATGTGGATGAGCTAGCTTATGGTACCTTAGATTGTCCCATGGATTAATCTTGCTAAATACAACAACGGAGTTAGTGGAGCTAATTAGGTGATCCTCAGTACAGGTTTGGTTGATAGCCTATCTAGCACTGGCGGTATCCTGACAAATACCACATAAATGAACTCAATTGCACACATAGGGATGTGAAATAACTTGGTTAAACTCAAGTCGGATTTATACCTTGTTCACAAGTCTTGCGAGATAAACGTATAGTTTTGGCTAGTTAGTTAAAATATCTGAATCTCAGAAAAGCTTAAATACATTTTACAACAACTGGTACATTTCATTCCGTACATCACCATCAAAAAATATGCAAAATACAAAAACAAGTTCTCACCTGCAAAGTCATTCCACAAAGCCATCCCATAAGTACAACAAGCCAGTAAATCTTGCACAGTCTATGGTGCCATCGACAAGTCATTTCATTCATTCCATATGCATACATCATATAATTAGACACATCGCATTCATCATACCACATGCATACATCATCCTAAATAACAATGTATAAACACAAAGACAGTCATCTGTCTATATAAAATCATCAAAAATTTCAAACAAAGCAAAAACTACACAAAAATGCACCAAAAAGAGCAATAAAACTATCCAATGAGAGTGCGTCTGCACTTGACATTACGGGCATGCAAAACAGATGTCGGGGTCACAAATCCTCACTATCCTACTCCCTAAGAAGGCTACCATAGCCGGACCGCTCCATGGGAAGATGGATTGTCAAGAATTTCATCCCCAAATGGCATCGCAAAAAGGGTTCACACCCACCAAAAATAGGTCAGAATGTTCGAAAACTGCTTGAGCATTCAAAGGTAAACAACTGAAGGCACCCTTACCTAAGTCATCTTGGGTCAAGCGACTCGTCGCTTTTCTCATGTCGGTCATTCCCTCATCGATTCATCACTTGAGGGGGTAGTCACACTTAGTCACCAATCAACACAACATACCCAATCAAGGAAATGACACGCATTCAAAGGATCATTGACAAAGACAATCACGCCCTGCTTGGGGCAGCAAACAAGCAACAATCACAAGCTGATCAAACACTTGGCATTCGTGAATCATGAACTCAAGGTTCCCACAGACAAAAGGTTGCGCCCTTTGCCTATTCATGACTGATCAATGTCCAAGCTCAAGTAACACCTCATCGAAAAAGGTTAACACTTGAATTAAGTTCCTTAGCTCGTCAGAAGCAAGGATTCAAGAATGCGTGCCCTTTCCATACTTGGGGCATCAAGAGTTGGTTAGGTTATTGAGAAACCCTAATCATTAGTGCTTTGGTTATCTATTTTTGCTCGATGCTGTGCCTTGCACAACACTTCCCAAAAAGGGGCATCTGTAGACACCAAAATAACACCAATCCGATTATGTGACAACAAGCGCTGATCGCATTGACACACACAGCCCCCAGGGCAGCCCCTAGAGGTTAAACAGTGGTCCTAACCACTCCCAAAAGCAGTTTGGAAGGTTAGAGGTCAATTTTACACCTTTTTGGCACCTTTTTCTCTAATCGTCCCACCCAGGGACGAATTCAGACTGGTATTCGTCCCACCCAGGGACGATTACGCAATCGCTCCAGGGTGGGGCGAATAGCAGGTTTGACTGGCAAAAAAAGTCAAACCTCGGCAACTTCTCCAGTTAACTGAGGCTTCAGGCCATGTAATTACGAGGAATAGCTTTTATTCAAGAAGAGAGACTTCAGTCATGCATGTCTTTATTTTAGAGACCTCATGCAAGGAGATTCTAAATCAGGGAACTAGCTTTTCTCTGAAAATAGGAAAGTTAACTCAAGTGGCGCCCTCGCATGCGCAATTTAAACAAGGAGACCCTAAGGTCTATAAATTGGGGAGTTTTCCCACCCAAAAGAGATACAGAGAGGGAGCATTTGAGCAAAGAAGTGCTACCAATTTACATACCTACTTGCGATTTGTGCCTTCACATCCTTAATCTCTCATTCGAAAGGGAGGTTATTGGGTGACTATTGGAAGCACGAATCCCGACCCAAAACCCAATTTTTGACCACAATATTCCACAAAATTTGTCGACAACACCCTATAAGGAGTTTTGGACCCATCCCAAGTGGATTGGTGCCAAAAGAATGTCCCAAACGGTGGGCATCCTGCCCCCAGGCGCTCCCCAAATTGTCACAGTCCTATTCGCCCCACCCTGGAACGAATAGAAATATGTGGCATATTTCTTTGATTTTTCTTTTGCATCTGATTCTAGGTTATTCAAATAGGTTACAGTTCAAATTTCATTTCATTCTGAGCAATTTTGACTAGGTTTTTGTCATTTCCCACCTTTACTAACTTGCAGATGGCACCAAAAAAATCTGGGTGATAGAGGTAAAATTGGAGAAATATGACCTTCTGGGTCTTCCCAAAACACCCCCAATTAGCTAACCCCAAGTTTGCAGGTCATTTGGAGCTTTCGGGATAGGACATTGAAGAGGGTGCTTTCTAACAGGTTATTGCAGGTCTATTCGTCCCACCCTGGAGCGAATACAAATATGTGAGGAATTTCCTAACTGTTCTTTTTGCAGTGGTCTTTTGATAACATATTTATGCTTCTATCAAAATTTCAGGTCAATCCGAGGTCATTTGATTATCGTTTTAATATTTTCATGCATAGATTGACAATAGGCCTTGGGAAATACATGCTTTATTCTATCTGTAGGTGCTACTAATATTTTTTGTTTCTTTGAACGCAGGTTTTTGACATCAGAAGAGCAAGGAGTGAAAAATCATACACACAAGTGATGGCGACGTTTTGGTCCACCCATATTACATGTGGGCATGCGGAAGAAGGATTGTTGTTTATAGATGCGATAAGAAACTTATTTGACGCTCCTATCCCCTATGAAAAGGAAGGATACATATTGTAACACAATTATGAAAAGCATATCAATAAAAAGGGCCATATTTTATATTGCTTTTATCTTGTGTCAATTCGTCTATGCTCTTTCTTTTTATGCACTTTGCAATACATAGGCTATAAGCGTTAAGTTTGATTTTATAAGCATCATATTGGGCACTTTCCTTTTTGTTTTCGTATCCTCGTGCTTTCATCGTTATCTATGTTTGTAATACCTTCATTTAAATTTTATTATAAAATCTCAAGTTACATACTAAACTCTTTATAATGCCAATATTACTGTCATAATGATATCATTTATCCTTTTTATCTATGCTTGAAATCACATCCTTGTGTGATGGTGAATTCTGAAATTGGTCATTGAGACATTGCTTGGCCACATGGATGCTTACCTTCTGCCACAACATGCATTGTCCCATTTGTGAACATCGACAACAACCAGAGACAATAGAGTTGAGCCTACGCCTAAATACAATTATCATGTTCGTCTTTCCTATGCTACTTCATCTATCATGTGGGGAGTGTTAAAATTTTATATTTTTGGACTATTGTGGTCATCAATGCAGACCTCATTGCTTCTGAAATTCCATGCCATCAGTTCCTATGGGTCCGCTCACGTCCATATCATTCTCCCCTCAAATATTAGATGTCTTATTCAATTCATTTCTAGATTTCATTGTGTTGCGAATGACACATCATTGTGCCCTCTCGAATGTGCTCTTCGTATACTTAAAATGGATAATTCCAAAATTACCATTATCATCCTTATCTATGAAGTTCACTTGTCGATATCTTGCCATGATCCACAGTACCAAAATATTCATCTTGATACCACATCATACAATCTTACGCCATTACTTATTTTGATACATCTTTCGAATTGATCGTAATGAATTATTGAAATGTACATTTAACATTTTGAGAAATAGTACTAGCTTATCACCTATTGGTGGTATTATAAAGGAGATGCCAACGATCATATCTTAACCAACCAAATGTTGTTCTGCAAGCTTGTATGGGGACTTGAAGTTAAAAATAGATTGGTGTTTCTACCCACGCTTGAGACAATAGTGTTGAACTCCTTGGGAGTAGGAACATAACCGAAGTGACACTGGTGGACCATCTTCAAAGGACCCTCAAAAGTACAATGACATGACTATCGAGGTATACTATATTTACCCCTAAATTTGTTTATGAAGCCACTATTTTCACTCATTCAATCATCTTGGTGTTAGCCAATTGCATGAGTTCAAGGTCAACCTCTACACTAGGTGACCATGCTTAATCCTATTCAACATGGAGCTTCCTCGCTAACGTCTTCACCTCCGTCCATGTCAAGTATCCCCCACTACATCGAGTCATCATCTACGAGGTCTAGCAGGGTTTCGATGGACGTCCTATCAGTGATGCCTGATATGTTACCCCCATACAGTGTCTCCATAGGAAGCCACCATGCAACCACCACTACTGCTATATTTTTGGCCATATGTCAAAGGCAGAGTTATCTTGCCATGTTTGTTAACTCGATGACCTCTCTAGGTGATATCCATGTCATCACTATGGTCCCCACACTGGTGGTTCATCATGGCATATATTTTTGTCTTCATGTCATCTAGATACAAGTTTATCCATAGGTTTTCATTGATCTTCATGTGACCTACTGCATTGTCCACTATGCCCATTATATTTGCTAAACAAACAACATTGCCCAGAATGTCTACACATTATTGGAAACCACATACTACTTAGTGTATGACATGACATAACTTTCGTCCATTTGGGCTTGATCCCCCATCCCAAGCAATGGTTCACATATGCCATCAATGCGAGTTGAGAATGATCGTCCAAGGATATCAAAAATACCCTGAAAATGAAATTTAAATGTGGGTCCCCATGTTTTGGGGCTAGTTGTGGAGCAACCACAACAAATGGAGACTGTTGGAAAATGCTCCTGATAATTTTGGGTGAAGAACCCAATCTAAAATGAAAATACAAAAGATCAATGAAATACAAATTATTTAGCGATGTCCCGAGAAGGTAGGGATAAACAAATTTGAATAGACAACAACTAATCCATCTGCTTTTTCTTAGTGTGTGAAATAGTAATTCATTTTTTTGCACCTCTAAAAACCTTTTGGATTCCATCATCTGGTTTGCATTTAGGCTATGAAGCATGGCTCATAAAGAAAACATTTATATACAGAGCCCCGCTTCTAGTTAGGCATCTATAGCCCCGATAGGGTTTATCTAACTCACCCTTGTATTTTGCTTAATACTTTACAAAGCCTTTCTTATAACTAAGTTGTGTCTAGACATAACCCTACTGCCAGTCAGGTGTCCATAGCCCCGGTAGGGTTTATCTAGACTTTATGACTGATTTGATCAAGATTTTTGATGCTCATTTTTTTTTCTTATAGCTTTGCAAACATTTATGTATCTTGGGTTAGGAAGCATAGAGATAGAGCATGTTGAATTCTTATCTTTATTTGCAAACCAAGATAAATTTATCTTGAGGACTTCTAGAAATACCCTTTAATATGTGAGCTACATGTGGAGCTTTAGCAAAATGTTTCATTGTTCCACTCTACACCATTTTAGTCCTAAAATCTAAGCATGATAAAAATTGGAATGAAGCCACTATCGTCTGAGCATGATCAAAATTGGAATGAAGCCACTATCATTACAAAATTGGACTCATCCATATATAATTTTGGAATGAACGAATCAAAGATGTAAGCTTCCATATTATATAGACACAAAATGATAATGGGTTTGAGAGAGACAAGGTTGGTGCAATACATACTAGGAAAATGACAAAGGCAAAGAATATTAGGCATAAGGAGGGACTAAATTTCTCTCTCATCCTTGTCACCCCAATGGGAACCATGAAGAGAGAGATTATCCATACAAAGATATTACAAATGAGAATCATCAACAATATCAGAGCTAGATGATGGGAGAAAATGTAAAGGTTTAGTCTTGTTAGAGATGTAGACAATCCTACAATTTTTAGGTCAAGTGTCAGCTTCTAAAGGGTCTTTAATTCCATGTTTTATTAACCAAGGCCCTTCCTAAAAAACTTCATGTTGATGAGGATTTTCTTAGGGATAGGGTATTCAAGGGATAAATAACAAGATGCATATTGTTTATCAGGTAGGAATGTGTTTTTTCCATGTATGTTCTCATGATTGTAAGTACCACACACAAAGGAATATCTTCCAATTTGTATAGTCAAGCACTTAGCAATTGGTCAGCCATAGTCATGGGGTGAAGTAAATAAAGTGGTCATATTGGACATGACATTAGGATAGGTTTCAAATTTTATTAACCTAGAAGATCTAGGTAAAAAAGGGTAGGTTGATCTATCAAGGATATTCTCTAGGGTTGTAGCTTGAGATAAGGTTGAAGATACAATTTGCAAATAAGCACAAAATATTTCTATGACTAAGGTCATCTGATAATAATAAAATGGTTCAGAATCAGTAGGTATATACACTATTTTACCTTAATATTCATATTTGAGACATTAATGATAAATAGAAGGTACAACTCATATGGTGTGAATCCATGGTCACCCTAAAATAATGTTATAAGATATTTCAAAAGGAATAACATAGATTAAGGTATCAAGTGAGGAACAACTTTCAAAGGTAAGGAAATAGTGAAACAAGCCCCACATTCATTGCTAGTAAAAGCTTAGATAATCAACTTTGACTCATGTAAATCACATAGTGTCAGGTCAAGGTGGTGGATAAAGTCCAAATTACAAATCTTGAGGTTAGATTCATTATACACAAAGACCCGTTTAATGTATTTTTATCTAATATGATATGTAATATGGAGACAATGATCATCGATAATAGCTAATGTGGGAACGTCGATCTCCTAAAAGGATATAAGGTGATGACCTTTAGAGGTCACAACAACACTAGTGGTTTCATTAGGGGACATATCTTGGGGGACCACTCACTCACTAATGAGTTTGAGGATCATGTCACAGTGAGCATGGGACATTCTAAACAACTCCAAGAGGGAGATATGAGTATGGATATTCTTTAGTTATTTGCACAAATCAAAGGGGTTGGTAGGAGCAATCAAAATGATAATAGGAGATTTTTCTAACACAGGGTTCTTACCTTTATTTTGGAGAACTATGGGAGGTTAGGAAGATGAACTAGAAGGTTGATCTCTCTATTGATGTTAAGTGACCATGTGTATGGAAACCATACCAACAATATTCTAATAAGTCACATTATTACCAGTACTCTAGTTGTGATTAGGTAGGGGGTTTTGGAAAATCCCAAGGTCTTGGTTGGAGGAGGAAGCCTAAGCATTGAATTCATTGATAATAATCTAACATTCATTAATTAGATAATGGAAAATGTTACACAAGGTATTACACCTATCTATATTGTGACCAACCACATGATTGAAATCATAACATTCATTAGGATTGTACTAGTTAGGCATACCTTGCAATAAGTAAATCGGTTTTGGTTGTGGAAGGTTGATTAATTTACCATCAATAAGTTGATCGAGGATAGTAGAGTAACACAATGCTATTCTAGTGAACTTTCATTTGGACTTTTGTTGTTTAGCTAAAGTGATATTTTGGGTTGTAAGGGTAGTCACATTTATGTTATTCATCTAGCAAGTGTTAGTAAATCCATCACCCACAACATGCTTATTATTTAAATGATTCTTGGGATTTTCTTCTTCTTTTTGAATATTTAGTTGACCTCTATGGATGAGATAATTTTGACTTTCCAGCATGATCGACTGTAGCTTCAAAAGTGGAAATTGGCACAATTTCCAAATTGTAGGATAGTTGTTCATGTAATCTATTTATAAAGACTTTCAAAAAAAAATTAGGTGAAGGAATACACTAAAGCTTACCTATAAGAGCTCACTTCCTAGTTAAGAATTCAATAAAAGGCTCATCCTTCACTTGTTTTATTTGATAAAGGTCATCAATAAAGACATGCTATTTGATATATACAACAAAATACTGGATGAAATATTTAGCTAACTATCGAAAGCTCTTTATGTAATGATGGTATAGAAAAATGTATCATTCTAAGGCTTCATCTCCAAGGCTAGTAGGAAATATTCATAGGAATACAAACTCATCATGGGTAATAATGACACATGTAATCTTGAAAAACCAAAGATGATTAATAGGATCATCTAACCCTCTATAAATATAGAACTAAAGTTCCTCAAAGTTTTTTGAGTAAGGTTGACTAGTGATATCCAGATTCAAAGGCTCATTATAAAACTCATAAAATAAATATTGTTGGTTAAAAGAGGTTCCCTAGATGGTAACAAGTTGTTTCTTTATCTGCTCCAGTTGAGTTTTGACTCTTGAATTAGGCTAATATGACTCTAGCAGAGAGGCACTCGAGAAAGGCTAAGAAAAAAGGGGATAAATCTAGGGAATATGAGGAAATGAGACTACAATAGGGAGAGAAACCATGTTCTTCCTATTGGAGAGAAAATGATTAGCATAAACATATAGTGGGATAAAGAGATATAAGTTTTGAGTAAGGCTATAGCTATTCAGCGTAGCTCTAGGAACATGTAGTTAAGGAACACTAAGTTAGGACACAAGCAAATTTTCTTCATGGAACAAGATATCAATATGGCTTGTGGGCATGTTGTGGTAATGATAAAAATGAATGCCTTGGGCTCAGTCAATGGCTATAGATATAATAGAAGTGGTAGAATCAACATACTGGAAATAGATGTACTATGATTGATAGCAACAACATTGTTCATAGTCTCTTTAAAAGGATTTTTGTTATTGCAGGTTTGCACTTGAGGGTCGATAGTAGTGCTGGTAAACTCGACTTACTAGATACACTCTTGGGGTAGGCCCTAGTCATGCTCCTCATCCTAAATGATATCCATGAAGACATAATGGTTCATCTTCACAAACTCATGCTAGTGATAAATCAAGGCAAAGGTCATTCTATTAAGAATGTCATCATCAAGAGGAGTTTAGTTTTATCATCATCTTCGTTATAGGTATGAATCTTGAAAGGATACTCTTCATCATAAGTGTTATCGAAAGGTAAATTAATAGAATAATCTATATAGATCCTACTTTATAGAAAATAATCATGGTCTTTCATGGTTATAAGCTTAAGGAATGACTTATCGTGAAAATGTTATGGGTATGATTGAACAATGTGCTTAAGAAAGGTTGTGAACAACCCATGGAAGTGTTCACAAAAATGTAGATATGACAAAATGCTAGATTGAAACCAATCCTTTGCCTCTCTCTATCTCAACATGAATATGGTATACATACAATAACAATAGATGTAGAAGACATAATGGACCATATGCAAACTTCTATGATAATCATAGCTTCAGGTCTATCTCTTTTAATATTCACAACAAATAGTTAATGCATAAACGATGAGTAGAAAAAACACTATAATAGAGTCAGATAAATGACATTTGCAGATATACAATCACAAGCAAAGAGGATTTGAGTAAGAGGCTTAGTATATCGACATCTGAGCCTTTTGACTGACCAAATCTATTTTTCAATCTGACTAATGCAAGGTCACCACCTGCAAGGAAAAGAACCACTCAAACTTATGTGAGAAATAGTAAACAATATTAGTATTTATGAGGACTGTAATGATATAAACACATGAAATGTGTCCTTAGTTAGATAGGTAGTCCCTAGTTCCTTTTATGGTGAGTAATAAACAAATGAAATATGATCAAATACAAAATCATACAAACTAAGTTATGTGAGACAGATAGTACGGAGAAACAATATACATAAAAAGAGTCAAGAGTGTATAAGCGAATGATCATATGACAATGTGATCAAAATCGATAGATGCTTGTAAAATACAAAGTGCCAAGGATTCACCTTATTGTTGTATCATGATAAACTTGTCTATGAACTCAAGGAATTGCTTATTATAACTTGTTGAGAATTTGTTTGTTCATTAAATAACTTATTTGTCATTACCCGCCTCTTCTTTAGAGACGATATTTATAAAGGGGATTCAAACCTTGCTCGTTGTAGACAATTGCAGGTGATACATCTTTGGACTAAGATGTCACCCACCTCAAATCATGATAACTATTTTACGATGATTGAGAATGGCAGTCGTTGTAGTCTATCATTATGATTTGACATGGTTGATTAGGATGGGATTATATAAATGATCACGATAACTTTGTAAAAAAGGTAAGTCATTTAAAGATCTTGGGAAAGTATTCTGGTAATTTTTTTTATAATGACTAGGTAGGAAGATCTCGATTGATATTCAAATTTGAATTACTTGCATTAGGATGAAGGCCATTAATTGTTGGCTACAAAATTGTGTGTTAGCTTGTAAATGTGTCCTCTACTAGTACTAGTATTCACCGTCAAAGTCATCCGGGAGTCGCACCGCCCGCACCAACATTATCAATTGGATTTAAGATACCCAATTCAGCTTTTTGGTAGGGTAGATATTTGAACCTGGGACCTCTCTTGGAGGATTTCCCTCTCCTCTCCAACTCACCTACAACACCTACACCTGGATATTAATTTTATATTATTTATGTAAATTTTGATATATTTTATAAATGATATTAATTTAATTTAATTAGTTAATTTTATTTTATTTTTAAAATTTTAATTTTAATAAATAATTATTAAAATATATATATATTTTATATAAGAGTTGGTCACAATTACATTATTTTTAGTAATTGATAAGCGTAAGGTTCAAATCATATAGACTACCTCCCACCAAACCTATTCCACTTCGTTATTGTGAGTTGATGTGAAGGGAATCACGGGTGGCTTGATATTTGTACCATCATCATAGGTTTGGCGTTTGGCATGCACTCAAAGGATTCAAATCAAACTACTACCTTTGAAATTAACTACCCTCGAGGTTTGAACTTGGATGTCTTCTTGGTAAGTGTTTAGCAGACAAGCACTTACCAATCAAATGTTTAAGGTAAAGCACTAGTTTTATAAGAAGTCATACCAAATTGGATTAAAAATGTTAAACCTTCCAAAAAATCCAAAATATTATATGGGATTGAAATGGGTTATACTCTTATCATATTATCACCACATAGCAATATTATAATAAATATTGGATATTATCTACTTCTATTACATTATCACCACATATATAACAAAGCTTGGATATTATCTACTGGTATTACATTATGATCACATATATAACAAAGCTTACATATTATCTATATATTATTTGACAAGATTTAAACCTATCTAATCAATTAAACTAACACCACTCAATATATTATAATATTTTAGTTAACCATTTAATCTGTTAAACCTTCCAAAAGATTATATGGGATTGAAATGGGTTATACTCTTGTCATATTATCACCACATAGTGGTATTATAATAAAGTTTGAATATTATCTACTCCTATTACATTATCACCATATATATTTAACAAAGCTTGGATATTATCTACTCGTATTATACACATATATAACAAAGCTTACATATTATCAATATATTATTTAACAAGATTTAAACCTATCTAATCAATTAAACTAACACCACTCAATATATTATAATATTATTTTAGTTAACCATTTAACCCGTTAAACCTCCCAAAAAATTATATGGGATTGAAATGGGTTATACTCTTATCATATTATCACCACATAGTGGTATTATAATAAAGCTTGGATATTATCTACTCCTATTACATTATCACCACATATATAACAAAGCCTAGATATTATCTACTCGTATTACATTATCATCATGTATATAACAAAGCTTACATATTATCTATATATTATTTGACAATATTTAAACCTATCTAATCAATTAAACTAACACCACTCAGTATATTATAATTTTATTTTAGTTAACCATTTAACCCGTTAAACCTCCCAAAATATTATATGGGATTGAAATGGGTTATACTCTTATCATATTATCACCACATAGTAGTATTATAATAAAGCTTGGATATTATCTACTTCTATTATATTATCACCACATATATAACAAAACTCGGATATTATTTACTATATTATCACCACATATATAACAAAGCTCGGATATTATTTACTATATTATCACCACATATATAACAAAGATTGGATATTATTTACTCGTATTATATTATCATCACATTGCTTACATATTATCTATATATTATTTGACAAGATTTAAACCTATTTAATCAATTAAACTAACACCACTTAATATAATATTATTTTAATTAACCATTTATAACCTAATTTTAAAACTATACAATGCACAGTAGTGTTTTGACTACATCGACTCATTACAGATAAGAGACTTTTTCTTTTCCTGAGTTACCAACTATTATAATCCTCATTTTAGAAAAGCATTGACTTCGATTCAATTCAAATGTCAACATAAATATTATTTTACTATATTAAAATTACATTTCACTTTATACCTTTTCTTTTATGTATGCCTATGTTTTGCGGGCCACAGTTTGCAGTAGAGTTTTCTTTAAATATGATATAAAACATAGAATATTATGCCTTTATAACGAAGTGTTCAATTTAAATTTGACCTCTACGTGACAGTTGTGTTACAAATTCACACATAAATGATGTAAAGTTGATAGTATTTGGTGTAATGGTAGTTGTCTAATTATTATCATCCATGTGGTTGTGAGGTGGATTCCTTTTGTATTTACTAAAAACAAACGCTGATATTTGTAAATGATGTTCAATATAAAAAAATGTTGATAGCTGCCTTGGGTTGAAGTTTCATAAGAATTGTAAAAGTTTTCTAAACAAAAAAATAAAAAATAAAAAATAATTTATACTTAAATAACTTAAGGATTAATGGTAGTAAAATACAAACGCTGATATTTGTAAATGATGTTCAATATAAAAAAATGTTGATAGCTGCCTTGAGTTGAAGTTTCATAAGAATTGTAAAAGTTTTCTAAACAAAAAAATAAAAAATAAAAAATAATTTATACTTAAATACCTTAAGGATTAATGGTAGTAAAATACTTGTCTGTCAGCTACTGCTTTGTTTGAGAGTCTATTCTTGATTTTACCTTTACTCAGTTTTTGAAATTCTTACGTAAAAAAATCACACGTAAATAAGTTTTTTTTAAAACATACATCGTCTCCATCGTTCCTACTGTATTTTGTTTTATCCCAAATAAACCGCAAGAAGACAAGGTATATGACGTAATAAGGTCGATGCAGACAAGGTATATGACGTAATAAGGTCGATGAAGACCAGGTATATGACGTAATAAGGTCGATGCTGATCTAAAAATCTTAGACGGAATTTGGCGGATTGAATGGTAAAGATTCGAGTCTGCTTAACATTAACTAATCAAATTATTTTATACTTAAAAAAAATATGTATATCCCGCGGTGGGTCTAACTGAATCAGTGAAGCTCACCTTCCAAAAACGTTTTGTAGCTCCACACTCAACACCGGTAAATGTTAGGAGGTTTGGTGAGCTAAACACGACCTGCCATATGGCCATGTCGCATGTAATGTTAGAGCTTCTACGTGGCAAAGACAACAATAAGGAAAAGCTTCTCTATAGGGTGCAGTAAGTTTCATAGCTAACTAACATGCAACTGATGTAATGAATGGCATGTTCTCGATGTTGATGATCATGCTATACCAACATAGCACCTAAGGCGTGAATGGAAGTAGATGTGTATAGTAGAAAGGATTTGAGAGGATTATGTGAAATCAGGATACGTGGGAATGAGAGATATATCTTTAAATATTTGAATGTCACTTGGCATTCACTATCCTAGATGAAAGCACTATTCTTATAGAGAAGTTTAGAGAACAATTAACATTTTTTTTTCAAGCTGGAAAATAAACCTCCTAGGAGCCTAAATCTTTCCTTGGAAGCTATGTAATCGGGTTAGGTTCGTAGGAGAAGTATGTTAATAATCGCCTTAATTTTGGTTGGATTAATTTCAATGCCTTGACAAGAAACAAGAAACAATGAAACTTAATAGTTTCATTGAGGTGATGTCAAAGATACTCTTTTATGGATTTAAGCGGATGTTGTAAGCTTTAGGTATTCAAAGATGTAGTAAAGATCACAAGTATGATCTTTGTGATTAGTTGATCAACCAAGAAGGTTGTCAATGTAATCCTCAATGATTTCATGCATCATATCATGAAAGATATACATCATGGCACGTTGATATGTGACACCAACATTCTTAAGACTAAAAGTTGTGACTTGCTAGCAAATTGTGCCCCAAGGATTAGTAAAGGAATTTTTGGCTTGATCCTCAAGAGCAATCTAGATATGATTATATTTAAAGAATTCATACGTAAGGGACACCATTCCATAGTTAGCAATAAAATCTATTATCATATCAATATTAGTCTTTAGGTAAAGGGAATTCATCATTTTGATAAGTTGCATTAATGTCTTAGAAGTCAATAAAAACTCATATAGCTTCTTCTTTGTTAATGATGAGTACGATGTTAGAAATCCAATCAAAATATCAATGTCTTTAATGAAGTCTTTAATGAAGTTAACATCTAGGAGCTTTTGTAGCTCATCCTTCACAAGAAGAGTGACCTTGAGGTGCATCTTACATAATTTTTGCTTAACTGCTTTGGCTTCAGGATGGAAAACTAAGTGGTGAACAACCAAGCATGGATCCAACCTAGCCGTATTGACATATTTCCATGCAAATATGTCATGGAATTCTTGAAGAAGGGTTTTATATTCCTTGCATTCATAGATCATTAGGGTAGCACCTAACTTAACGATTTTGGTTCAACATTGGTTCCTATGTTAATATCCATGGTGTCTTCAATAAGAATATGAGAGTCATATTCGAGTTGAAGAGGGTCAAATAACACCCCCAAGTTCATGGTGTTGACAAAAATATTCGAGCATGTGCAAGGAAGAAGAAATAATCATTGCAAAATTGGACTCATCCATACATAAACTCAGAATGAATGAATCAAAGAAGTGAACTTCCATCTTGGATAGGCACAAAATCACAATGAATGTGAGAGAGACAATGGTGGTACAATATACACTAGCAATATGATAAAGATAGATAATGTTAGGTATAAGGAGGGACTAGAGTTCTCTCTCATCCACCTCATCCCATTAGGAACCGTGAAGGGAGAGATTATCCATATAAAGGGATTACAAATGAGAATCATAAACATCATCAGAGCTAAAGGAAGGGAGAAAAGGTAAAGGTTTAGTCTTGTTAGGGATGTAGACAATCCCACAATGACTAAGCCAAGTGTTAGCTTCTAAAGGGTCCTTAATGCCATGTTTTTTCAACCAAGGTCCTTCCTACAAAACTCCATGTTGATGAGGATTTGCTTAGGGATAGGGTAATCAGGGGATAAATAACAAAATGCATATCTTTCTTAGATGAAAATGTGTTTTTTCCATGTATGTGTTCATGATTACAAATACCACACACAAAGGAATGTCTTCCAATTTGTATAGTCAAGTATTTAGTGATTGGTTGGCCATAGTCATGGGGTGAAGTAAATAAAGTGCCCATATTGGACATGATATTAGGATAGGTTTCAATGATGATTGACCCATAATAGGTAAGCAACAAAGGGCTAAGGGCAGGAATAATAGGTGGATCTATCAAGTATGTCTCTAGGGTTGTAGTTCAAGGTATGGTTAAATATGCAAAAAGGACAAAATATTTCTAGGATTGAGACCAGGGTTATGCATAGCAACTATTTATTGCCAAATTGGCTAAAATTAGGATTTTTGAAATTTGGAATTGGCTAATATTTGGGACCCTTGACCAGGGCCCATTAGCCAAAAATTTCTAGGTGTAAATTTGTTTTGGGTCGATTTGCCCCAATTTTATAATAATTTTACCATTTTAAGTTTAAATTTCCAACATTGCCCCAAATAGTAGTGAACCTTCTACATGTGTTTGAACACTATTAGCTTGGATTTCAAAACTGATTCACAAATTTTTTATAAATATATTTTGGGGTCGACCCCTTATGTATAATCCTAATTGAGACCATCTAACAGTAAGAAAATGATTTGAAATCAATAGGGATATACACCATTTTACCTGGATATTCATATTCAAGATACTAATGATAAATAGAAGGCATGACTTGCATGGCATGAATTCATGGTCACCCTAAAAAGATGTTATAAGATATTTCAAAAGGAATAAGATAGATCAAGGTATCAAGTGAGGAACAAATTTCAAATATAAGGAAATAGTACCACAAGCCCCACATTCATCACCATTAAAAGCTTCGATAATCAAATCCAACTTATGCAAATCATAGTGTTAGGCCAAGGTGGTGGATAAAGTCTAAATTATAAATATTGAGGTTAGATTAATTATCCACCAAGACTCATTTAATATTTTTTATCTAATATGATATGTAATATGTAGGGGATGATCATCGGGGATAGCTAACATTGAAATGTTAGTCTCCTAAAAGGATATAATATGATGACCTCCCAAGGTCCCAACAACAATAGTGATGTCATTGGAACATGTCTTAGGGGACCACTCGATCACTAAGGAGTTGTAGGATCATGTCACGGTGAGCATGGGATATTCTAAACAACTCCAAAAGGGATATTTGAGTACAGATATTTTCTAGTTGTTGACATAGATCAAAGAGGCTGGTAGGAGTAGTCAAAATGACAATAGGAGATTTTTCTAACACATGGTTCTTGTCTTTATTTTGTATAACTATGGAAGGCCAAGAAGATTAACTAGAAGGTTGATCTCTTTATTGTTGTTAGGTGACCATGTGTATGGAAACCATACCAACCCTATTCTAATAAGTCACATTATTAGTAGCCCTCTAGTTGTGATTAGGTAGGGGGTTTTGTAAAATCCCAAGGTCTATGTTGGAGGAGAAATCCTAAGCATTGGATGCATTGACAATAATTTGACCTTCATCAATTAGATAATGGATAAGGTTACACAAGGTATTACACCTATCAATCTCGTGGCCCATCACATGATGGAAATCATAACATTTATCAAGATTGTACTAGTCAAGTATACCTTACAACAAGTCAATTGATTTTGGCTATGAAAGTTTGATTGCTTTAGCATAAAGGATCTGATCAAGGATAACAGGTTCATGCAATGTTATTTTAGTGAAATTTCTATTGGACTTTGATTGTTTAGCTAAGGTGATCTTTTGGTTTGTAAGAGCAGCTACATTTACATTATTTTCCTAGCAAGTGTTAGTAATTCCATAGCCCACAACATGCTTATTTTTAAACTAATTCTTAGGATTTTATTCTTATTTTTGAATTTTTAGCTAACCTCTATGGATAAGAACAATTTTAACTTGCCTAGCAAGATCGACTATAACATCAAAAGTGGGAATGGGCACAATTTCCAAATGGTAGGGTAGTTGTTCATGTAAACTATGTATAAAGACTTTCAAATGATCTTTGGGTGGAGGAATACACTTAAGTTTTCTTATAAGATCTCACTACCTAGCTAATAATTTAGTAAAAGGCGCATCCTTCACTTGCTTGATCTAATAAAAGTCATCAATAAAGACACACTCTTTGATATATACAACATAATATTGGATGAATTATTTAGCTAACTATCGAAATATCTTTATAAAATTATGGTGTAGATAAAAGTACCACTCTAAGGCTTCGTCTCCAAGGCTCATAGGAAAAATTCATAAGAAGATAAACTCATCATAGGTAACAATGACACATACAATATTGAAACACCAAAGATGATTAATAGGATCATTTAATCCTCTATAAAAATAGAATTGAGGTGCCTCAAAGTTTTTTGACTAAGGCTTATTGGTGATGGCTAGATTCCAAGGCTCATTGAAAAACACATCAAAGAAATATTGTTGGCTCAAAGAGGTTCCCTACGTGGTAGCAAGTTAGTTCTTTATCTGCTCTAGTCAAGTTTTAAATCTTGAGTTAGGCTGAGATGACTCTAGCAGAGAGGCACTTGAGAAAGGCTAAGAAAAAAGGGGATAGCTATAGGGAATATGAGAAACCATGTTCTTCCGATTGGATAAAAAATGATTAGTAGAAACAAATAGTGGGATAAAGAGAGGTAGGTTTTGAGTAAGGCTAGAGCTATGTGGTGAAGTTGTAGGAACCTATTGTCAAGGAACACTAAGTTAGGATACAAGCATATTGTCTTCATGGAATAAGATATCAACATGGCTTGTGGGTATGTTTTAGTTATGAGCAAAAGGAACGTATTGGGTTGAGTCAATTATTGTACATATAATATAAGTCATAGAATCAACATACTAGGAATAGGTGTGCTAGGATAAAAAACAACAACCTAGTTCACAATATCTATAAAAGGATTATTATTATGGTAGGTTCACACATGAGGGTCAATAATAGTGTTGGTAGACTCTAATTACTAGATACGCTCTTGGGGTAGGCCCTAGTCATGCCCCTCATACTAAATGGTATCCATGAAGACATAACGGTTCATATTCACAAACTCATGCTAGTGATTTATGGAGGCAAAGGTCATTCTATTAATAATGTCATCACCAAGAGGAGTTTGCTTTTCTTCACCATATTCATTATAGGTAGGAATATTGAAAGGATCCTCTTCATCATGAGTGTTATTGAAAGGTAAATTAAGAGAACAATCTATGCAATCCCTATTATATAGAAAATAATCATGGTTTTCAATGGTTGTAAGCTTAGGAAAATATTATCATGAAATATTTATAGGTATGATTGAACAATAGGCTTAATAAATATTGTGAACAACCCATGGAGGTGTTCATTACTAGCTTACCAAAATGTAGAGATGACAAAATGCTAGATCAAAACTGATCCTTTACCTTTCTCTATATCCATATGGATATGGTATACACACAATAACAATATATGGGGAAGACTTAATGAACTATATGCAAAATTTTGCGATAATCATAGCTTGAGGTCAACCTCTTTTAAGATACACAACAAAGAGTTAATGCATAAATGATTACTTGACAATACACTATAATAGAATCAAATAAATGATATATGCAGATATGCAAGTACAAGCAATGAGAATTTGAGTAAGAGGCTTAATATATACACATATTAGCCTTTTGAGTAGCCAACTACATTTTCCAATTTAAGTAATGCAATATTACCACCTATAGGGAAAAGAACCGCTCAAACTTCTATGAGAAATAGTAAACAATATTAGTATATATGGGGATTGTAGTGATCTAGACACATGAAATATGTGCTTAGCTAGATAGTCAGTCCCTAGTTCCTTTTATGGTGAGTAAAAAACGAATGAAATATGATCAAATATGAAAGCATACAAACTATGTTATGTGAGAAAGATATTACTGAGAAACATTGTACATAAAAAGAGTAAAGAGTGCATAGTCAAATGATTAGATGACAATGTGATCAAAATCGATGAACACTCGTAAATTACAAAGTGCCAAGGATTCATCTTGTTGTTGTACCATGTAAGCTTGTCTATGAACTCAAGGAATTACTTATTATAATTTGTTGAGGATTCGTTTGTTCATTAAGTAAGTCATTTGCCATTACCCACCTCTTCTTTAGAGATGATGTTTGTAAAGGGGATTCAAACCTTACCCATTTTGGACAATTCTAGGTGATACATATTTGGACTGAGATGTCACCTACCTCAGATCATGATAACTATTTTATGACGATTGAGAATGATGGTTATTGCAGGCCTATCATTATGACTTGATATGGTTGACTAGGATGGACTTATTTAGATTATCACAATAACTTCCTAAAAGAGGTAAGTAATTTATTTATCTTGGGGAAACACTTTGGCATTTTTCTATAATGGCTAGGTAGGAAGATCTTCATTGATATTCTAATTTGAATTACTTGAATTGGGATGGAGGCCATTAATTTTTTGCTACAAAATTATGTGTTAGCTCATAAATATAGTTTTCCTCTACCAAACTGGTTGTCATCATGCCTTATTGCCTATTAATCTAGGAGGTGTGAAATAGAGACAGGGATGCATGCATCCTAGAGAAAATTGATAGCCAACATGATTGGTAAGCTTGGCTCAAATGGGTTGTGCCACATTAGCAGATCAAACATCATGGAGAATGGTATCACTTTGTTCATCTTGGGAATGAATTCATGCCTCAAAGACCTCTTCATGCCTTAGAGACCAATTTGAGGTACAAGAAACAAAAATCAACGTGGACAGATCCATCAACATGGATTCAATGGATACAAGTCGGGTAAGTATGGTGCAAGTAGATTGCTAACTTTAAAATAAATAATATGTTTTTACCTCAATTGTTAATTAAGGTTTAGGATGCAAAAAATTAAGTATCCACATATTTTTTTATTACTATACTAGAGGAATCAATAACTCATTACAATTTTCTACACCTCTTGGTGGGTTAGAATCCTACTCTTTGCTGCCACTATAACCTCTAGTTATGCGTGATAAATTTTTTAATGTAACCAATGACGTTGATGTCATACACCCTTCATATTACAAAACCCAAAGAATTGGAACCATGGTCTCTAAGAAAGGTTTTGACTCTCAAACTTATATATCTATATTACTGATATAAAAATAAAATTTTTAATAAGTAAAAATAAAAATTTATTTTAATCTATCTTCATAGAAAGAGAGGATTATTAAAATTAATTATATATTAATTAATTTTTTATGTAAATTTTGATATGTTTTAAATATTAATTTATTTTAATTAATTAATTTTTATTTTTTAAAATTTATTTTAATAAATAATATATAAATAATTATTAAAATATTATAATATATTTTTTTAATAAGTTATATGGGTTGAAATAGATTTTACTTATATTATATCATCATCACATCGCATATAATAGTATTATAACAAAACTTAATATTATTTAAATATTGTTTAATAAAATTCAAACTTAAATCTTCTTAAAATATTGAAATATCAAACCGATTAAATTAATACCATTAAATATATTATAATATTACTTTAATTAAACATTTATAATATATATAATATAATTTTAAAACTATAAAATGCACGGTAGTGCTTGACTACATGGACTAATATCACCAATAAGAGACTTTTCCTTTTCGTCGAGTTACTAACTACTATAATCCTTGTTTCAGGAGAGCATTGACCTCGGTTCAATCCAGGTGTCAACACAAATATTATCTTACTCATCACCACTTCGTATTCCATGCCTATGCCTATGTTTTGCGGGCCACGGTTTGCAGTAGAGTTTTCTTTATATACTTTATAAAAAATTAGAATATTATGCCTTTACAACGAAGCGTTCAATTTAAATCTGACCACTACGTCACAGTTGTGTTATAATTCACACATAAGCTGGGTTGGAGTTTCCTAGATTTTGTATTTATATAATAAATTAGGAATTGTAAAAGTTTTTTTTGGTAAAATAAAATAAAAAATAATTTACATTTAAATAATTTTAAAAAATAATTAAATTAATTAATAGTAGTAGAATACTTTTCTGTCAGCTGCTCTGTTTCATTTTATTTTTACCTATAGTTTTCGAAGTTCCTTGTTTTCTCCTAAATAAAACGGAAGAAGACAAAGTATATGACGTAATAAGATGCTGATCTAAAAATCCCAGACGGAGTTTGGCATAGCGAATAGTAAAGATTCGAATCTGTTTAACATTAACGAATCAAATTACTTTATACTTAAAAGTATATATGTATATATTTATCCGGCGGTGGGTCTAACCGAATCATTATAGCTCACCTTTCAAAAAGGTTTTGTAGCTCCACACTCAACACCGGTAAATGTTAGGAGGTTTGGTAAGCTAAACACAACCTGCCACATGGCCACGTCGTCCTCTTTGTTTAACGACTGTACTCTGCTGTCGTAACTTACACTCCTCCCCCTTTTATATACCTCCTGTTTTCGAAACCAACATCCAACCCCAAGTATCCAAGAAAAATATCAAAACAAACAAATAGAGAGAGACAACCTTATGTGTCCTAAATGTAAATATGTTATCTGTCAATAAGGACTCATGCGCACATGTAAGTTGTGAACGTAACTTTGATGTGTATCCATATTATATGACGCGATAAAAACAAATTGATATGACAGATAAATCAGTAGATGGTAGGCTCGTATGGTCAAATTTTAAACCTGACAGCACTGAGGGGCTGATCTAATCTATACACAAGAGCAACATCTGTGGAACTTGGAAGCAGGCCTGAATTTGACTATCAGGCCATTATACCAATAAATTGATCTGACTGATAAACCAATAGATCCATCACCTGCAATCTACTAAGCCTCAACGAGACGCTTCTTACCCCATTAGGGGTGTTAGCAGCCAGAACCTTCTCCGTTGAATAAAAAGCCAGTAGCTTCTTCAAAGTATTGAGAAAGGCAGAGAAAAAATGCCCAACCTCCTTTCCACTAATTATTCAAGCTAATAAAAGGGTCACAACATTTTAAATCAAGTGGATAAATGCTCTACTCTTTCAAATATTTGTCAAAACAAATGAAATAAGTTTTGAGGGTTCTTTTTTCAAGCCTACTAACAGCTTTGAAATACTTAATTTTTTAGGGTTCTTTTTTCAAGCCTACTAACAGCTTTGAAATACTTAATTTGCAAGATCAAGTCACTGAGTACACAAGAGTCCCAAATAAGCAAGCTTTACTTCCAACTGAATATGACAAAGATGGGAAAACTTATGTTCAGAGGTTGTGGCTTAATGTTCAGAGGACATGCAGAGGACCATTCAAACATCCCTTACCTCAATGAGGTGGCCAGCTACGTTTTTCGATGGAAGTGATGGTTGATTAGGATGGGCTTGTTTAGTTGATCACTTTTACTTCTTAAAAGAGGTAAGTCATTTAAAGATCTTGGGGAAGCATTCTCATTAATGGCTAGGCAGGAAGATCTCAAGATCTCTATTGATATTCTAAATTGAATTATTCATTGGAATGTAGGACATTAATTTTTGGCTATGACATTGTGTGTTAGCTCGTAAAAGTAGTCGTGCTCTGCCAGTACTAGTCTTCACCCTGCCCTATTCCCTATCAACATCGGAGGTGTGAGATAGAGACAGGGATGCACGCATTGCAGAGAAGGTCGATAGCCAACATGACAGGTAAGCTTGGCTCAAACGGATTGTACCACATCAGCGGGTCAAACATCGTGGAGGAAGGTCTCACTTTGTTCATCATGGGAACGAATCCGTGCCTCAAAGACCTTTTCGTACTTCAAAGACCAATTCGAGGTAAAAAAAAAAAATTGCGAATCAACGTGCGGCATTGACTGTGGACAAAATCCACCAGCATGGTAGGTTTTTTTTAATTATATAAGAGTTGGTTATAGTTATTATTTTTAGTTATTGATGAGTTTAGAGTTTAAACTTTCTCAATAAATTTATCTTTCTTGTTTTTTTGTTGATTGGGCGTGAGATGAGGATCACTAATGGCTCAGGGTATATTTGTTGATCCCGTATGAGATGGGGATCACCAGTTGCTTGAAGTGTCCTTGTCAATGGTATGAGATGTTGCTCGGAGTGTTCTTGTTGATCCGAGGTAAAATGGGGACCATTAGTTGGTCCTTGGTCTAAGAGCATACTAATATCTTGGTAAAGGGTTGACTTTAATTGACTTTTAAATCTAGGTTTCTTCTTGGTAAATATCTAACCACACTTACTAGTTCACTAATCTTTAAAAAAATAATATATTTTTATCCAATTATTAATTAAACTCGAAGATATATAAATATCAAATATCACCCATCAAAAATATATTTTTTTTATAAAAAAAATCAAAGTTTATTTAATTCTATCTTCTAAAAAGAAGGGATTATTAACATCGTCTACGAAATTATGTTTAGAAGTTCTAAAAGATAGATGGATTGAGAGAAAAAGAGCGGTAACTAATATTCAACCACAGTTTAAGTTTTCAAAGGTGATTCACCTTATATTCATACTACTAGTCACCACACTTAATTGAGAATAATGAAGGTTTTAATAACAACCATGAATACGAGAATGGTGAGATACAATGACTAGAGTTACTGGTTTGCTTTTCTATACAATTAAGAATAAGTAACTAAATAATTATGCTATGTTAAAAAGTTACTATTATAGTCTGCTCCCACATTTTCAAAGTCCATAAAGTCAAATCTAGTGAATGAACATTACCATAAAATTTAAGGTAATCGATGAGGATGAGGATGAGGATGAGGATGAGGATGAGGATGAGGATGAGGATGAGGATGAATTAAATTATATATCAATTAATTTTTTTAATGAATTAAAACATTTTTTATCAATGAATTTAATTATTTAATTTTGTTTAATTTAAAAAAATTAAATTTTATTTTTATAAAATAATACATAAACAATTATTAAATTTTATTATTATTTTTTATTTAGTTCAAATTTTTGGAGTTATCTTTATAATTCCTATTTCACTTCTTATTAACAACTCTGCATGAAAGAGATTGTGGGTGACTCAGGATTGAAACTGCCTTTGAAAACAAATATGACTCAGGACTAGAACCACCATCATGAAAGAGATCATCCATGACTCAAAATTATAACCTTTGTTGAGCTGGCACGCACTCAATCCAGTGAAGAGAGTCTACTACCTTTACTCTAAACAAACTTACCTCAAAAATTTAAACTTAGATCGCCTCTAAGAAACAAAACTTACCAATCTTCCAACTTTTAAAATTCTTATTAAAATATTATAATACCACTCTAACTAATCATTTATAATATATTATATAATTTTTTAAAGTATACAATGCACGGTAGTGTTGGACTACATGGACTAATATTACAAATAAGAGAATTTTCCTTTCCGTCAAGTTACCAACTACTATAATCCTCGTTTCAGGAGAGCATTGACTTCGGTTCAATCCGGGTGTCAACACAAATATTATCTTACTCATCACCACTTCTTATTCCATGCCTATGCCTATGTTTTGCGGGCCACAGTTTGCAGTAGAGTTTTCTTTATATACTTTATAAAACATAGAATATTATGCCTTTACAACGAAGCGTTCAATTTTAATCTGACCTCTACGTAACAGTTGTGTTATAATTAATTCACACATAAATGACGCAAATTGATAGCTGCCTTGGGTTGGAGTTTTTTTAGATTAAGGTTTTTAGGTAACAAATAAAATGAAAAATAATTTATATTTAAATAATTTAAAATATAAATTAAAAAAATAAATTAATTGGTGGTGCCATAGTGTTCACAGTCATTCTTCACTCTATTTTTATATACTAAACTAAAGTTTTGAAAGTTCCTACTTTAAAAAATCACACCTAAATAAGTTTTCTATCGTTGTTGTATTTTGTTTTCTCCCAAATAAAACGCAAGAAGACAAGGTATATGACGTAATAAGGTCGATGCTGATAAAAAAATTTCAGACGGAGTTTCGCAGAGTGAAGAGTAAATATTCGATTCTGCTTAACATTAAGCAATCCAATTAATTTATACTTAAATATATATATATCCGGCGGTGGGTCTAACTGAATCAGTGAATCCCACCTTTCAAAAAGGTTTTGTAGCTCCACACACAACACCGGTAAATGTTAGGAGGTTTGGTGAGCTAAACACCCACCTGCCATATGGCCACGTCGCCCCCTTCGTTTAACGACTATACTCTGCTGTCGTAGCTTACACTCCTCCCCCTTTTATACAATTCCCTCTGTTTTCTAAACCACCATCCAACCCTCTCATACAATCTATCGCATTAGCCCTTCTTCCACTCTTTCATCGCCCAATTCTGTTTGTCTGCCTTTGCAATCGATCTCCAAAGTGGAAGAGTTACAGTGCTTGTTGTAATGGTGTTTGTTGCGGCGGCTGTCATCAATGTCGTCGTGGCTCAGTTCCCGCCTTCACCGCTTTCAGGGTGTACGACTCCACTGCGAAATTTAGCACCGTGCGCCGCATTTAAGATTCACAACAAATAGTTAATGCATAAACGATGAGTTAACAAAACACTGTAATAGAGTCAAATACATGATATATGCAAGCACAAGCAATGAGAAATTGAGTAAGAGGCTTAATATATCGACATAATGGCCTTTTGCCTGGCCAACTACGTTTTTTGGTATGAGTGATGCAAGATTTGTTGAGCAAGGTGCAACAAAAGTATTGTCATTGTTGTCAACACAGACAGATAGATCAGTTGATGCAGATGAAGCAGTATCAGTTGATGCGGTTGAAGCAGTGGACAGGAGTTCAGAGATCGGTCAGATCATGTACAGTGAAATTCCAAGAAAACAGAAGTGACCCAGATCCAAAAAATCCAAGAAAAAGACAAGTAAGAAAACTGTCGCGATATCGCGACAGGTTGAGAAGTTAGAAGGCAGAAAGAAAAATGTCACGATTTCATGACATGTCGGAGGAGAGAGAAGGCACAAAGAAAATTGTCATGATTTCACGACATGGACGAGGAGAGAGAAGGCGCAAGCAAAACTGTCACGATTTCACGACATGTTGCAGGCAAAGAAGCTAAGTGGAAAAACTGTCACGATTTCACGACATGTTGGAAGCAAAGAAGGCAAGTAAGAAAACTATCACGATTTCATGACAAGTTTGGAAAGAAAGCGCCAAGGATAGAAAGTGTCACGATTTCGTGACAGGTTCGAAGAAAAAGGGCCAAGGAAGAAAACTGTCACGATTTCGTGACATGTTCGGTAAGAAAAGGCAAGGAAAAAACTATCACGATTTCGTGACATGTTAAAAAAAAGCACCAAGGAACAAAAGTGTAGCGATTTCGCTACATGTTGAAGTTTGAAGCAAAGTTTAGTGCCAAGGAACAAAAGTGTAGCGATTTCGCTACATGTTGAAGTTTCGGCCAAAGCAAAGTTTAGCGCCAAGAAAAGTGTAGCGATTTCGCTACATGTTGGATTTTGAAAGCAAGATAAGTGCAAGGAAAAGGTGTAGCGATTTTTTCGCTACATGTTGATAGTTTCAAGCAAAAGAAAGTGCAAGGAACAAAGGTGTAGCGATTTCGCTACATGTTGGATTTTCGTGGGCGAAAGGCAAAGAAAAGCGCTAAGGCAAAAAGATGTCACGATTTCGTGACATGGTCCGATTTCGCTGAGACTTGCGAAGTAGAGTGTACGCGACGAAAGTGTCACGATTTCGTGACATGTTTTTTCGAAGTAGAAAGAAGGAAGAGAGAGTGTCACGATTTCGTGACATGTTCATTTTCGCGAAAGAGAAAAGAAAGCGGAAATGTCACGATTTCGTGACATGTCTGTTTTCATGTCCAAGAAGAGTAGCGAGAAGGCAAATGCGTCATGATTTCGTGACATGTCTAGTTTTCGCGGTTGCAAGCGAAGAAGAGAACAAGGAGGCGGAGAATGTCGCGATATCGTGACATGTCTTGTTTTCATAGGTAAAAGGCGAAGAAGGGCAGAAAGAGACAGAAGTGTCACGATATCGTGACAAGTCGCAACTGCACGTTGAACAGGCAGTTAACTGGAACAGAACGACAGTTAAAGGGGCAGTTGTAGAAGAAAAACATGCAGCCAATTTTAGAAGAGTCAACTGGAGTAAAAGCGATAGTTACAGGTGTAATTTTAGTTAGAATTCATGCAGCTTTTTAAAGAACAGTCGTAGAAGGAGAAATCGAACAATCGCATAAATAGAGTCGTAACATGCAACGTGTTTGACAAAAGGCCTACTCTATAATTAGACAAAAGCAGTTTCAGTTAGAAAGTGTTACAACTGACAAGTGGCGCATGAGAAATATTAAAAGCAGTTACAGTTGACAAGTGGCGAAAGAGATCTTTTATAAAGAAACAGTTACGAGTTGCATGCGAATTTATGAAAGCTAAAAATAGAGACTTTCATGCTATAAAAATAGGTCTGCGTGAAGAATATTGTTGCTATTGTTATTGTGAAAAGTGCTGCTGTAAGTGAGAATTTGTTGTGCAAAGAGGGTTAGAAGAGAGCCGAGAGAGAAATAAGCAGAGCCGTGAGAGTGTGCAGAGTTTAATCAGGTTTATTTAATTGCAGACCAGTCAGGGTCGTGTAAATAGTGAAGGCATTTTTATGTCATTGAATTAAATCAGAATTGCAATCCAAGTTGGTGCTTGGAATTAGGAGTTGGTGCTCCTTTCTGTAGGTGCAGATTAATTGATTGTAAAATTGGTGTTTTGCAAAGGTTGGATTTGGATTGAAGTCCAAGCAGTCATTTTTGAGGAGTAGCCAAATTGGTGAACCTCGTTACATTGTGTGTTGTGGTGTGCTCTTTTGTGTTTAGTGCTTTATCTATTTTCTAGCTTTCATTTGCTTCAATTTTTAAGAATTGCAGATCAGATTTTTAGCTACACTGATTCACCCCCCCTCTCAGTGTCATTGTGAGAATATCAATTGGTATCAGAGCAAGGTTCCTGAACAAGCTTAATCAGCTAAGGTGATCTTGAAAGGAACACAATGGCAGGTAGTGAAGGATTTTCATCAAACAAAGCTCCTCTGTTCAATGGAACTAATTACTCATTCTGGAGACTCAGGATGCAGACATATCTGAGTGCGTTAGGATACGACATTTGGGAGTCAGTAGAAAGTGGATACACAGCACCCACTACTCCTCCAACAGATACTACTGAGAAGAAAAAGGCTGAGAATAACTCCAAAGCAAAGAATGCCATAATGTGTGGGCTTGTAGACAGTGAACTGATAAGGGTCATGAGTCGTAAATCAGCAAAAGACATGTGGGATAAACTGAAGAGCATCCATGAAGGAGACAACAAGATCAAGGAAGCCAAGCTGCAAACGCATCGAGCTCAGTTCGAAGCATTACAAATGACTGACGATGAAAACATAGAGGCCTATATGCTGAGGGTAAATGGAATCATTAATTCAATCAGAGGACTCGACGAAGAAATGGAAGATGCGGTTGTCATGAAAAAGGTACTTAGAACTCTTCACAAAAGATTTAATTCTAAAGTTTCTGCAATAGAAGAGGCTAAAGACCTAAATAATTTTAGCATGGATGAGATGCATGGTTCTTTAACTGCATACGAAATGAGAATAGGACAAACTAAGCCCATAGACAGAGAAGCTGCTTTCAAAGCACACAAGAATATAAAAGCTGAACAAGAATCTGAGGATGAAGAAACATCGGATGAAACTGAAGCCAACTTTGTTCGAAAGCTCACAAAGGGAAAAGGAAAATATAGAGGAAAATTACCTTTTAAGTGCTTCAACTGTGGAGGGGTCGGTCACTTTGCAGCTAAGTGTCCCATGAATGAGAAAACTAATAGTAATGAAGGGTCACACAAAGAAAGAAGTGACTGGAAAAAGAAACCAAACTTCAAGAAAAGTAATTTCAAAAAGAAAAGTTTCATATCCAAAAATGTCAGCTCTTCTAAAGAGAGCTCAGGAGAAGATTCTAAAGAAGAAACAGGTGAAGCTCTGTTCATGGCATTTGAAGAAGCAAAAATAGAAGAAAAACAGGAAGATGATACAAAAAATAAGGATGAGGCTGAAGTTTATCCCGGAAGGTGAGTTGGTTGCGGCACTCAAAGAGTTGAAGTCAGAAAGGAAAAAGAATAATAAAGTCTCAAGAAAGCTTGAAGATGCGAATGACATAATAAACAGTTTAAAAGTACTGACAAGAAGAATTTAAGAAAATGTCTGAAGAACTTGAAGTACAGTTAACCATGAGAATAGATGAGTGCAACAAATTAGAAGAAGAGATTGTCATTTTAAGAATGCGGCTAGAAGAAAAGAATCAAAAACTGAGCTGCTATCACAAACTTGAAGGAAGTTCTGCAAAGCTTGAAAAGATTATAAATAGTCGGAGGACTACAGACATCAAGTTTGGCTTGGGGTTTGTCGAAGGAGAATCATCAAGTGAATCAAAGGCCATAACTCGTAGAACCCAGTAAAGAAAGAGGATAAAATCAAGGTTGACCAAAGAAAAATGAATCTTGCAAAAGAAAGCAACAATGGCAGGCACGAGAAGACTGTTGACAATGAGGGATTCACAAAAGTCACTCATCAAAGGAGAAGAAAATTTGTGGCTCCTTCTACAAATTGGCAAAGACCAACTCCCAGGTTCAATCATTCTTTTTCTGGTTATTGTTTTAAATGCAATACTTACGGTCATAAGATTTCAGACTGCATTTATAATATAGGACAGAGAAATTTTTCCAATAGAAATGTATTTTCACCCTTGATAGATTATGCAGTAGAATGCTATAACTGTCACAACTTTGGACATATTGCAAGAAACCGTAGAAGCACATATGCAAGCAAATAAATATCAGGGAAGAAGAACTCAACCAAACAATGTAAAGCAAAACAGAAAATTCCCAGATAAACATGCACAGGCCACTGACAAAGAAAAGTCTAAACAAATGACCAAAACTACAGCCAAATCAGAATGGAAAGAAAAAGAGCAACTCAAAGAAGAAAAGGAATCCTTGATTGTCCAGACAACATTCAAAGCACAGAACAAATCAGCACCATGGATATTGGACAGTGGATGCTCCAGTCACATGACAGGAGATAAACAAAAATTTGAAAATTTACAGAAATATGAAGGGGGCTCGGTAAAGTTTGGAAATAATGATGGAGCCAAAATAGTTGGAAAAGGATCAGTCAAGATAAGTGATGGAAAGATCAATTCCAAAGAAGTTCTGTTTGTAGTTGGTTTGAAGCACAACTTACTGAGCGTAAGTCAAATGTGTGACAGAGGTCATGAAGTCATCTTTAAAAAATAGGGTCGTGAAGTAAGAAAAGCACACAGTGGGAAGCTGGTAGCTACTGGATTGAGGACTTCTAGAAATCTATACACTCTCTCAGAAACTTCAAAATGATAATGCTTGATTGGACAGAAATATGAAAACTAGCTGTGGCACAAGAGGCTCGGGCATATCAGCTTTGACAATCCGGTAAAAATAAGTTCAAAAAGAGCAGTAAGAGATATACCCACCATTGGCAAACCGGTAAATAGCATCTGTGCTTCATGCCAAAAGGGGAAGCAAACCAGATCCACATTTAAAGCAAAGGAATATTTCACCAGCAAACCGTTAGAGCTGATTCATACTCGATTTATGTGGACCCATGAGAACACAAAGCATAAATGGTGACAAATACTTTATGCTGTTCATAGATGACTACTCCAGAATGACATGGGTACTATTTTTAAAGCTTAAATCAGATGCCTTTGAAATGTTCAAGATTTTTAAAAAGCAAGTTGAGAATCAGATTGGAAAAAGAATTAAATGCCTAAGATCAGATAGAGGAGGAGAGTTTATCTCAGAGGAGTTTGTAGAATACTATCAAAAATATGGGATTAGAAGACAGTTTTTAGCAGCAAGGACACCTCAATAGAATGGTGTTGTTGAAAGAAAGAACAGGACTATGCAAGAAATGGCACGGACAATGTTGGCTGAGAACAAAATAGCCGATAGATTCTGGAAAGAGGCAGTACATACTGTAGTTTACATTCAAAACAGGTGCATGCTAAGAACACATGAAAGCAAAACACCGTATGAACTGTGGTTCGGCAGGAAAGCAACAACAAGATACTTCAAAGTGTTCGGCAGCAAGTGTTATATCAAACGAACTGAAGATAATCTCGGTAAGTTCGAAGATAGAGCTGACGAAGGTATTTTTCTCGGTTACTCAACTAAAAGCAAAGCCTACACATGTTACAACAAGCGGCTAAAGAAAATTATTGAAAGTGCTGATGTTAAAGTTGATGAAGGTAGAGAAAGAGAAGTTACATATCAAGAAAACTACCCTATTTATGAAGACGTCATTGAAGGAGATGAAGAAATAGAAAAAGAAGAAAATCAAAAAATTGACACTGATTTAAGAATCGACTTAGAAGAAGAAGAGAATAATAAATTCAAAACAGGCAACTGGCAGAAAAATCATCCTAGAGAACAAATTATTGGGGACCCAACAGTTGGTATTCAGACAAGAAGAGCAATAATTCAAAACTACTCTTTATTATCTAGCATTGAACCCAAAAATATTGCTGAAGCAAGCACGGATGAAAGTTGGATGAAGGCAATTAATGAAGAACTAGATCAGATTGAGAAAAACAAAACCTGGGAATTAGTACCACGGCCAGCAAATAAAAACATAATTGGCACTAAATGGATTTTTTGAAATAAATTAAATGAAGACGGACAGGTTGTCAG